>CM050446.2:490000-1810000 GCA_027563935.2 Costus lasius | reverse complement strand
ACTACTTGACGAATCACCCCCGGAATTTACGTTCCACACCGATCTATTCAGCTGATGGGCTTGCTTCTCTGGTCTGCATTTCAATGAAAATAAAATTATTCTTTCAGCAAATCAATAGAACGATGAAGACCAAAGCAGCATAACTAAAGAACCTCAAAGCATTCTTGTGATTCGTTCGGTTTTCAGAACACATACTTCCTCCATGCCCCTCCCACAGTTTTTCTTACAGCACGGACAACAAAAAATTATAGGCAACCAGTATTTTGGCATGCAAACAAAAGTACCAATGAGGATTTTATTTTAGTGCTCTTGCTCCCAATTCCAAAATCAATACTTCCTGTTTTGCTGCGTTAAGCAGATATTTTACATATTTACCATTAGAGATAACAATATAAGCATCTCCTCAATTTTACATATTTACACCTACAATTGCCGTGTACTACATTAGTTTAAAGATATCTGAATTTCAACTTGCCTGAGCCCAAATCACAAAGACAATCCAACGGTAGCAGAGTATTCCCCAATACATCGACTTTTGAACATAGAAAAAGAACATCATCCAATGAGGCATTTGCCTAGAAACTCAAAGGAACATCCAATTATGCCCCATGAATAAGCATTAGTTGTAGCAACGGGGCAAGATACAGACAGGCATGCAGGGATAATAACCAAGGAAACTCTAAAACCTGGTATGCTTCACATGTTACATGTAATATAGGTTACTAAGAGTGCTTGAGAAAACTACAGGCTCGTTGATTGCCTAGTAAAACAGCATAATTAATCAATTGATGCAGAGATATCTGTGTTCTTCCTTAAGAGTATAACAAACAATGGTCAATGGCCGCCTATCGTTTGTTTAATTAAAATCAAGACCTCAACATGTGACCAAGTATTGAAAGCTTGTACGGAGAAATTAAACATGCGGAATAATGGCTGCACACAAGGAATGCTCCCCAAGTATGCATATTCTTAATAACAAAAGTAAAGAACACCATCGAGCCAGGTATCTCTAAGGAATCATGGGCAAATTTCAAGCGAAAAAGACTTTAATATTATGTTACTCAAAGAAAGACTATGATGACCATAGAAAGCTATGAAATATCATGTAGCATACATATCAAAAGGGAAATATGGCAGCTTTTTAAGCATTACAAGGATATCATCTGCATCTTTCTTTTTGTCCGGTGCAAATATAACTCCTATGTTCGCATGATGCATGTGATATCACTCTGGATATCCTGAAGGATAGTACAAAATTCTAGATACTTATGTTCTAGTTGAACATTTAGCAAAATCATCTAGAGTATCTTCTTGTCTAGAAGGATATGAACTGCAGTCACCGTTCAATTTACAATATACTTAATAAACAGCAATCGACACATGATTAAATACATAAATAACATATTGTTACAGGGAAGGAATAACAAAATTGAATTAGTAAGCTCATTTTTTAGGTGCTAACAAATTCAGTCCCTCGTTCATAATATTTGAAATTCCAAGCAAAACCTGTTATCTGTAGTTACTGAATTCTAGGAGGGATGGAAAAGAAAACTTAAAAATTCAGATATCAATTCCACAAAATTAAGGTACAGAATAAAAGTTGTACCTCGAGAATGCCTTCAATGAGTTTCTAGTGGATTGTAGTTCCCTCGTAGAAGATAGAAGAGCCAACAATTTACCAAATGCTTCAAAAGTGGAAGCTTCAGAAGGTACATCTAGACCTAAGGAATTGTAGCAATACGCTGTAATGCATGCCACACTTTTCTTGAGAAGTGATATCCCCTTCTGCAGGTCTTTGTGAGTCTCCATAGAATGTGGCGAGGCAAATGAATAATTGAAACTACTGGAACTCTCTAAACAAGGTTTTCTTTCAGACTCCACTGAAGCAACACCAAAATTTGAGGAACTTCTATCAGACCATGAAGTTTCCCCACCAGAAGAGCAGAAATTCTGGCGTGGTATGAAGAGTGGATATTCCTTGCTGCAGAAAACGGTAATCATGAGGTAGTTTTTACTCTAAAAGACCAAAATAATCGAAAATGCAATACCTCTGTGAGGATGGGCGAGCATCCCAAAAAGAATCTCGTTGCCATATGCGTGAGCAGGAACCCTGCAACAAGATGCACAATAATTAGAATAGAGAACGATGGTCCCTTCTCACTTTGGCCGGAACAAAAAAAATAAGACAACTTAACAAGCTAAATACGTCATCTGATCAGGTAATTTTGCAGATGTTTGAATGCATAATAAGCAACTTCTGTTAAATTCATGATCCACAAACAACAAATGCCATGGTAATTACGGTTTACTTGGAAATTTAGCAGGCGAGGGAAAAATAAAATAGGGAATAAGTTCGCTCTTGCTTTAACATATTAGGTCTTTGAGATGTTGATACAACTCATTTTTAACAAGTAACAATAGTATACAAGTTACCCAATATTAACTAGCATTTGAGGTGTGATTCGTAAAACAAGAAAGAACTTTGAGCGGAAAGTTATTGCTTTAATTTTTAGTAAGTTCTCTATATTGTAAATAGTCATATATGTTTTAAGTAACAATATAGCATACCGCAAAACCTGAATTATGAAGAACTGGTGCGCTCAAATTTGGAACAATAAGATTCAACAATTGCACCATATACCTGTTTAGGAACCATGACAAGATTAATGTCAGTTCAGAAACATACTGATAAAGATAACTTCAGCTACATGCCATACAGGCTGTGCAATACCTATTGACAAAGTAGTTAAATGAAAATGGAGGAGCTCGAGACTGGCATCATTCTTTATGTGATTTTCAAATATCCAAATACATAAGCACAAAGTTGTGATACACAGAACTCATTCAAATCAGTTAAAAACACTTCGAGGATCAGTTCTAAATTCTTTAGGGGAAAAAGAGGGGAACTGAAGATGGAGATCTGGACTGACACCATTCTTGATGTGATTTTAAAAAATCCAAATATATTTTGTTAGATGAATACAGTCAGAAAAAAGAATAATTACATGGAGAACTTGAAGAATCAATGACCAAGTAAAAAAAATTACCCCAAAGAAGCTGCAAGCTCTTCAGATGGCACAGAATGAGGATCAAGTCCTCTAGGTAATCGTGCATTGCATATTTGGTCGTGTTGACCATTTGATCCTTCCTTTGCTCCATCTGAGTTCACCTGGAAATCAAAGTAAAAGGATCACCAAAAACATCTGAAGGTAAGTTTGTCCTTAAGAATCCTCATTCACATTGTATCCTCTGGCTAAATTTAAAATAGAAAGTAATTGACATATTGATATCATAGTTTAAAAATTCAAAAAATCGATCTATACAACTTGGTACCTAGACCATACTTAAACCGGGTTTAGGTGTCAAACCACACATACCAGACAATATCAACTAAGGATTAAAAATTCATTTTGGTATCCTGTACCAGTCCAGGCTCGGACTAGTACCGCCGTACTAGATGGAACTGACACAACGTGTGGGGAAAGAAGCAAAGGAAGAGGAGTAAAGGAGAGAAGAGAAAGAGGAAGAAAGAAGAAGGGAGGAGAAAGAGGAAAAACTGACCTGCATCACTGCATGGTAGCAGGCCAGTGGAAGGTGATGGAGGTTCATGGAGTTTCCACTCCTCTCTGCCTCTCCTCTCCTCCTCCACTTCTCTTCTTTTCCGGTCATTGCATCGCAATGGATGCTACAGAGCAAGAGCATAAGCTTCTTCTGCTCCTCTCCTCCTCTTCTCCACTTCTCCACTTGCTTCTCTCTCATAATTGCTCAATTTTTGCATGGTCTACATCTGGATCTTGTTCGGACTTGTACAAACTGAGAATTTCGCTTGGTTCTAACCAGTTGCTTAATTCTTGAAATCAACCTAGTAACGGTACATGATACCAACTGATACCATTCAATAGTGGTTCCAACCATTAGGGCTCTAGCTGGAATGAAAAAGAAGTTTCCCCTATGACCATATTCAATTCTAGATGTTTGTAATTATTTATTTATAGGGAGAGACTTTTTTTTCTCTCTATAAATCAACCCCAAATTGTATGGCACCAAAAGGTTGCAATTTTAATCCTGCATGGCATGGAGGATTGCTACCATTAACAATGTGTTCTCTACATTAATATTTTTAAAATTAGAGGCACCATGCAAGTTAGAAAACTAACATCGCCAAATGTTTAAAGGCCCCACAAGAGATCCACACAACCATCCACAAAATGTTAGGAGACATTTCACTTGAACAAGCAATGTGTTGTCAAGAAAAATAAAGACTTCGATCATTGTTAAGTAGAACTTGCCACCTATGATCAATATTAGGGTTGTAGATATAAAGCCACCAAGGACATTAAGAGGCGGTAATTCAAGCTTTAAAGGCTCAATGCACCCTCAAGGACATCTAATCCACTTCACAACTTCTCCTGCATATGCATATCCAGTTATCAACATCATGAGGTGCGAAATGATTCAAACGACATATTAGTAGTGCTAAGCACAAATAATGGTACTAGAGGAGATGGTGATGCTAGTTGGAAGACAGGTCCCTTGGGCATAACAACCATGAACTTGTAAAGTCAGGTATATACATAATACACAAGGTAAAAACCATAGTGACCAATTGAGCAAACCAGGAGACATGTCATACGATATTAGAGGAGACAAGAGTTCAACACCAACAAAGCAAAGATACCATGCCTTAGAGAACTATACAGTACAGTAAGAGAGGATTATGTCTGCCACGAAGATACAATTCAAAAGCTTCATATATATATTTGCATCCAATCTCTATACCAGTGCCCATCTCGTTGCCAGAGGCTACATTATCCATCATATAGAAGGTAGTTAACATGCAAGTTTCAATATATCAGTACCACGTGTCCTAGTAAAACTCCCAAACAAGGGAGTTTCATAACTATAAGATTGACCGCATGTAGTTGGTAGTGTATTCAAATAGTCACCAATTATTTTGGATGTAGTAAGAGCTTCTAATAGGTGACTTTAATAGATAAGCTCTTATTAGCAAGGTATTGTATCACAATTAAATTGATGTATACGTAAAAGTTTTCAGAAATATCATAACAATTTTATAAGTTTCAAGAACATGAGAGATGGAATTGGAGGGGTGGGGTTGGTTCAAAGTTAAGCCAAAAGATGTTTCAAGCAAGGTAAGATATCAAAGTTCAATTAATGTTTACTCTCTAATTTAATAGGTAAATATCATAATAATATATTTTTTTTCATATTTCCAAGACATGTGGGAATGAAACCGAGTTGTTCAGCCACTTCAAAAGCAAGATCAGTTGGCCCTTCTTGCAAGTGTAAGACATCACATCATAATTCAAGAAATTCATAAGTTCAATTTTCACTTTAATTTCAATCGTAACCACCTAAAAATGGATTAACTACATTTTTTTGTAGGTTTACAAGACATAAGGGATCAAATAAGAGGATAAATAAATAAATAAATTCAATCCGGGATAGACCTTCCAAGTGTGTCGTATGTTTGTATGGTTTGTACACCAATACATACTGATTTGGTCAAAAGACCGATTCATTATATGGATAGGTATTTAAAACTATGATTGATATTATGTTCCTTCAAAATGTGTCGTAGCATTCAATATAAATACAATGTATTTAAAGTGAAGACAGAATGTGCTTGTACCCACTAATTTGTATCTAAACAATACTAGGCTAGTTATTACTTTGGAAGTGAAGAACAAAGTATCATCTTTTCCATTGCCCATTCATTATAGCCAACATTAGCCACTTCCAGTTCAGCTGAGTTGAACCATGATTGGCCAAGGATTATGCAATATTTTCAGGATAGTGGAACTATCAATAAGGTAGTTTGCATGCAATTAGATTGAATTGCTGCTGCTCTACCAAAACAAGGGCCCGTTTGGCGGTTTGGGATTGCGTAGGCCGCGGAGCTGCATGGGGGCTGGGGCGGAATGTCCGGCGTGCCTACTTTGCAGCGTTGATGAGCGGGAAGACCATTTACTCGTGATTTACCTGTAAAGCGCGCCTACTGCTCCCCCCTTGTAGGCCCGATGGAGGGATCACAGGCGAACAGTTCCTGCGAGCCGTTGCTCTAAATCACGCGAAGAGAAGTTCCGAGTCTTCTTTCCTCTCGCCTCGTTGCCCTAATCACGCCTCAGTCCTTGCCTCACCACTTCATCGTCGACTCACCACCCTCCCTCACCTTGCTGTCGCTAAGACACCTTGCTGACGCGACTGCCGCGGACACTGACACCTTTCGCTTTCCTATTTGCTAAGGATGCCGACTTCTGCTGACACCGCCAACTGCCCTCGCCATCGACATGAGCTATCCTCACCAACGATGCCGATTGCTGCCTTCGTAGAGCCGTCACCACTTAGGTTTCTTCTCCTTTCGTTCTCATCCATCGGATCTAGAGAGTAATTGTAAAAGAAAGGGAAAAAAATTATCGCCTCTACGCTTCCTTCGCAACCAGAAGTTTCATACTATAAACTTTTAGTTTAATTTTCAATTCTATTGTTTAATTTAGAGCACGGAGCACTACATACTCTAGCATTTATAGAAATGGAGTTACCACATATGATAGATTAGCATATCTATCATCTGATCTCATACGAATTTGTGCTTTAGTGATGGAACGAACCCATTCCCATGCCAAATTCATTAAAAAAAACTTTGAGTATGATATGATGCTTATTATTTCAAATCAGTATTTTGTGAAGAAATGGCTACTAATCATCCTACTGTACTTACAATCATTAGTTCAGAATGCTTGTGTTTATTTTGAGTCCCAGAATCTATGTTATGCAACAGGTAGATGCTCATAAGGAATATAAGCCATTTGTTTGCAAGTATCGAACAAGTTGTAGTTTGCAATATTGCTGAAAATGTTCTGTAATGCCCCCAACATTATAGATAGAGTAATGGGGTTATTAACCTATTTGTCATCTTATAATTATAAAACTCAAGTGAAGATTGTAGTTGCAACAATGACATTACATAACTACATTAGAGGAATAACATGTAAGTATGCAATTTTTCAAGAAGCGGATGATGATCCTAATTTGGTAGATGAAAATTTACCTGATGATGAAGAAGCAAACTACAGCTTTTAAGATAATAAGGTCGATAATATTCGTGATCAAATTGCACTTAACTTGATGGAATCCAGAAATTTATGATTGTAAGTTTGTGTCAAATGTAAACTAAACTTATAACTATATGAGATAATTTTATCAATTTATCCAACATATGGATGTTTGTGAAATTCTATTTAAGAGATAGTTTTAATTTTTGTATAGTTTATTAATTGTTAACAATGGTTCGTGGTTCATAGCAATCTCCAGGGTGTTCACAACAAACACTACTGCTTTTGAGTATATAATATAAACTATGCTTCTTCCGACAGCATTCTATGTATTTTCCTTTTGACTCTCCAACACAGCACTTTTCTAAGTGGCACCATCACGAACTGTACTGCAATCCCAAATTGGCCCAAAAAAGGTTGTAGGAGTGACTTTTCTAGAGTTATTTAAACCTCCCTCTAATGTAGTGGGGATCAATCAATTGTGCAACATTGATTTGATCTAAGAAAAGAAACTACAAAGCTCAATCACTCAAATAGAACGAGGGACCTAGACACACATGTGATGTCAATCACTTAGGTTAGGGGTTCCCAAGTGATTTAATTGAGAGTGTTGAGTTACATGAGAAGAATTGGTCTATCAACTGGACATATGACTCAACCTTTATATATGCATTCGAATTTTCCCATATTAGTGCCCCTATCTGACAATCACCATTCGTCAATAGGAGGAAGATAGCATCGCAAGAAAATTTTTACTTTTTGTGCATGAGCGAGAACAACATGTAATCTGTCTTGCTTATGTCATAGGCTTGTAAGTTAAAGATATGTGTAAGAACTTCAAAATGCTTAGAGGCTTTGGATCGGCCTCCGACTTGAGGAACCCTATATACTTCTTTTTAAAGTATTAAGATGCCATACTTAATTCAAGTGAAAGGAAACTTCAGCCATTGTAGCTGAAATTCTTAAGACTTGGGTGTTAGGATTTTAGTAATCAGGAAAGGCAAAATTTAAACTATCATCCACAAGTCTAAGGACTTAGACATGTAGTTATTGCCAAGTAGGAAATGGGTGACCTAGCCAATGTGCTCATGTCATTGAGCCAAAGGCTTATGCATGTAGTTATCGTCCACTAAGAAATGGTAGCCTATGTCATGCCATCAACAAGTTAAGGACTCATGAGAATGGTCGTAGTCAATCAAGAGTTAAGAGATAGTGACCTAGGTTGTATCACCAACGAGTTAAAAGCTTAGGCATGTAGTCATTGTCGATCAAGAGAATGTTAATGACATCAAATATACCACTCAAAAGTTCAGAGACTTGGATGTGTATCTTTCATCAATCAAGAGAGTTTACCCCTAAATTAAAAGTTAAACTTGGTTTCGGCTTCCAATAGCCTAATAATTTGACCTTGCGCACGACTTTGGGAAGTTAGATGCATCGACCTCAACACATGGCTTTCCATCATCATTCATCAACTTCACATCTGGGAGAATTGAACTTGACAATAGTTTTCAACAATCAATTTAACCATAACCTTTAGGCTTTCAATGGTCAGCTTTTAGCAAATCAACTTGGCCTCAGTTTTAGCTTGTGCAAGTCGAGAGAGTAGAAGGAATAATCTACACAATCAATACTATATTTTTTAAGTGAATTTATATCCAGTTCTTGTATATATCTGCAAGTTGTCATATCACAATTAGTGACATTCTTTGTTTGATAAATGTCTTATGACGTATGAACTCTATCGAGTGATTGGTGCAATTGTATGAATGACCAAATTACTCTTGAGAAACCCATGTAAGATGTCCAAGTTACAAGTTTTAACTTTAGTTTGAGTCTGATCAACTTTAAGTTTTATTAAGAATTACTAGTTTGAGTTTAGCTTAATGGCCTATCAGTTTGAGTTGGCTTTAAGGCTCCCTAGCCTAAGCTGCATAAAGCTTATTAACTTTAGGGCTTATCAACATTTTTAATGTTCATATGTTGGCCTAGGCCATGGTAGCCAAAGTCTAGATACTTGAGTGCAAGACTTTCATCAATTGAGCAAGGCTTAAAGGTGCTCTCATTGTTTAGTCAAGTTTTCTTAGTATCAATGCTTACTAGGCTTTGGCTTTCATCGCACTGGTACTTATTTGGCTCTGCCTTTTATGTTGTTAGCACTTAAGCTTGTGCTTTGATTGAAATTGCATAGGAAATGTACTTTTCCTTGGGGCACTGATCACCATGAGCTTGGTAGACTGTGCATAAGCACATGCAGTGTTGTATCCAAACCTCAGGATCCTAGGTTTGTAGGATTTTCAGCAAAATTTGTAATCGCAAATGGAAAATTTGTGAGTAGTAAAGCTGGAATGTCAATAATGAAACATTAGTAGAATGCCAACTAATGTGGCCTTGATGGGTTAAAAGGCAATGGTGCCGATACATTGGTTGTCACCATTTATAAGCAAAGTTGAGTAGTTTGAGCGACTTGGATCCATGGTGGTCAACCAACCAATGCTAGATATAGCACAAATTAAATCAAGCCTTTGACTGTTCACCTAATGCCATATTATGAATAGACTCAAAACTAACTTGGTTCCTTTGACTAAGACAGATTTGAGTGCGCATTAAGCTGTGTATAAAAGCTTTATAGTTGAAGAACATAATGATGTTTAGAGATCTTAATGTGTTTATAAAGGTTACCTATGTTTGGACAACTTAGTAGTTTTAGGGGAGCAATTCATGAACTTGTATTCAAGTGAACATTTCCAAAAGAGCTTAGGCTGTGTCTCCTTCAAGAGATGTAAAAATGGAAGGAAGGGAAATCAAATCCCTAGGGAAAAGAAATTAAATCCTTATGAGAGAAATTGCACGCACGTGAGCATCATGTGAGCATCACGCATGCGACCTCACTCTTCGACGACGGACGAGGGCTTCGTCGGAGGCAGACGCGAGGGGGTCAGAGGTGCGCGTGGGAGGTCGGAGGCGGGCGTGGAGGTCGGAGGTCGGAGGCGGGTGCGGAGGTCAGAGGCGGGCGCGGAGGTCGGAGGCAGACGCGAGGCGATTGGAGGCAAACGCGGAGTTCGAAGGCAGACGCGAGGGGGTCGGAGGCGTGTGCAGAGATCGGAGGCGGGCAAGGGGGTCGAAGGCAAAAGCGAGAGGGTCGGAGGCGGACACGAGAGGGGTCGGAGGCAGATGCAGAGGTCAGAGGCAGACGCGAGGGGGGTTGGAGGCGGACACAGAGCTCGACGGCAAACAAGGGGTTCGTCGGAGGCGAACACGAGGGGGTTGGAGGCGGGCGCGGTGGTCAGAGGTGGACGGCGGACTGGAGAGGGACGCCCAGGAGGTCCACGGACAGAGCTGAAGACGAGCATCCGCTCGTCCATCCGTTTTCTGCCTTATTCAAGCGGACACAAAAAATGGCACTGTGTCCGCCTGTTTATCCGTCCATCCGAATCCATCCGTTCAATGCAACCATGGAAAATCAACAAATCCGTCCGTCCTCTCATGTTTTCTGTCCAAGGAAACAGACCCTTAGTGATTACCAGTTCCTTCTACCCTTTTATCTCTTCATACTATTCTTGACGTTATGGTACAATAAATGATAGCAACAATATTAGATGTTGTAATGAATGACAATTAGCTTGAATAAGTAGTGAAGTGACCATGATTGTTATTATGACGGAGTTCAGATCACATGACAACATATTATATGTTATGCTCCTATTTCATGTAACTTAACCGAGTAATCTATAATTCCAACTAGAGCATATATAATACCAACTAAAGAAACTCCAATAATATATCATAAAAAATTAAAAATATTAGGTCTCACAACCTATAGTCTGTCCGCATTATGCTTGAACTAGCACTACAAATTAAGGTTCTCAAAACCGATTTGAACCAACCAATTTTGTCGGTTCGTACCAGTCCGTTGAACCAGCGGAACGAGTATAGAGAGCGGAGCAAGCGGGAGTAGGAGAAGAGAGGAAAGAGAAGGAGAAGGAGAGGAACGGGAGCTGCGGCGGTGGATGTGTACGGGCGGCAGCGACTCTTCTTCCTCCTCCTCTTCTTCTTCTCCTCTTCTTCTTCTTCCTCCTCCTCTTCCTCTTCCTCTTTTCTTTCTTCCTCCCGCTGCCGGCTGCCGGTACAACCGGTCGGACCGGTTTTGAGAACCTTGCTACAAATTATACTCAAAATTTTATCTTCTAACTACAATTTAGAAAATATTAATGTGAGTACTTAGTGGGTAAGTCCAAAGGTAAATAAGGTGTTGTTAAATGAGCAATGAGAAGATTCTAATGACGTAACAAAGGATAGGCATACATTCATACTTTCCTATATCATAAATATGCCCTAAAATAAACTAATATAACATGTGCTTTAAATGCTCAAAAGACCGGTCAGATCCAAAGTGAGCGTTGTAAATTGGGATGAGATTTTCTTTTTATCCATCTTGTTCTGCTCCTTTGACTTTGCCTTAACCACTAGAGCCAATAGTCCATCTGTGGACCAATTCACAAAACTACTACATCTTTGACACCAGCAATGATCTATCTATTGGATCGAAGACAAACTTCATCTAAACCTTCCCAACAGTAAGACGACTACACAGACATCTTGCTATGATCAAAAGAACTTTTAGCTATCTTTGTTCCGACCAAACCTCCCTCTTCAGGTCGTTTGACATTCATCCACCCCCTACAACTCCATATTTTGGGCAATAAATATAAATGTCTTGATATAAAGGACAATCGAGCATTAAACAATGAGTGAGTTCTACTCATCTCTAACTTGAGTGAAAGGAAGGAGATGAACACCAGTCCAAGCTCATACAAGTACAAACCAAGAACATTAGGTATTTCATACTATGCATGAATGCATCACAAAACTAAGCACTCTAAAAACTAATCTCTAGCTCTTTGTAAATGTCAAACAAACTTTCACTAAAGCCAATAACATAGCTCCTATGTGCACTAGCTATCAAGGTTGTTATGATTGAGATCCCACTAAGGAACGATAGAGGCTTTGTAGAATCAGAATGTAGGATCAAATCGTAAGAACATAAAGTCCTACCAAATCACCTAAAATATAAATTTTTTAAAATATATTCATGAGTAAAATAAATATTTTAATAAATAATAAGTAACAAAAAAATATATCTATCCAATATCATGTATTAAAGTTAATATATATATATATATATATATATATAGTATTTTATACTATTATTCAGATGTATTAGTTGTATAGTGTAAAACTATGAAATTGAATATTTTTGAGATGCTAATGATGAAGACAAGTTAATAAAAGATGGATATAACAAAGATGAACAATGAAAGTAGAAACACGCATGCAGTGAAATAAAGATAACAAGACAAAAATATTAAAAATGACAGAAAAAGGTATACATAGTAATGACAATAAAAATGACATAATAATAAAAACGTTAAATAAAAATGATAAAGATTATAAAGTTGATTTTGATAAATAGTTAAAGTAAGCAAATATAGTTATAGATAACGAGCTTAAGTTAATGAATGTTTGTCGAAGAAAGAGCATATGATGACAATTAAAGATGAGAAATTGTATCACATATCAATTTAAGGCTTGAGGCATAATAGATTATTGATTTTGGTATAATAATAATCAAATCTGAACTCATACTACCTATGAACTTAGGATCAAGTAGGATCAGTGGGATCCTAAGATCCTACCAGATCCTAAGACCCAGACCATGGGATCGTAAAAACGTTTTGCCTAATTTGGGTTGTGAGATCGAAAGATTATAAGACCTAGAATGCATTTTATACAACTTTGCTAGCTATTACGTTTGATAACCCACATCCTTACCTCCTAGCATAAGTACCAAGCAACACAATCACAATATATACAACATATAGCAAAATTTATGTATGGATGATACTTCACTAATACATAAGAATCTAGTAGGTTCTTATAAGGTCATTAATAAGAGTGGTAGACATAAGAGAGAAATGCATGTGGAGATATTTATTAATTAATATTAATCATGATATATAATTTTGAAATGATGAAATACACTCCATCTAATTTATATCATCTTCACATTAAAGTTGTCATGCTAATTTAATATGTATAATTGGTTTTATATAAAAATAAATAAGTAAGATTCTTAATATTATTACGCATAACTAAATGTTATGCATTTAAAATTACTTCTTAAATAAGTCATAACTATATAATCTTATAAAACTAAACAAAACAATCTAATGATACAAAATTATTGTCCTTGAAACTCACTTTAACATAATATAATATACCAAATTTCAATAATCACACCGACCTTTTCAAAAATTATAATACAAATAACTAAAAAATCAAAACTATATAAATTACTAAAAACCTAGTTATCAGGCATAACTGTGTGCTCAAAACAAGCAACTCATGTTAGATCATCTATATTTTACTGCGCTAGATATTACGCTTAATTGTTATGCCGCATGCTAGATACGCTACCCATCAATACAAGCACTTAGGTTAGGATGAGTCAAGCCTAGAACTAAAGAGTATAGTTGATTATACTTTCTCCAACACTACCATGTTGGGTTGAACTAATGTGGAGAATGCCTAAGTTTGGAAAAGGATCCATTATACACAAACAAAAGACAAAAATAATTTCAAATATAAACCATAAGACAAGCATTAACAGAAATTTTCAAATTTAATCATCTTACTGCATCATCCATCATCAATGGTAAATGTAATACTATTAAAACAAAACATCCATCTTAAGATAAAAATAAATTTATTAAATGCCAATATTTATATTATAAAAATATTTACATACACTAATAGCACGCTAATATCACTATACAAATATAAACATTCTAGTATAAACAATATCTTCAAGATGGTTCCTATATAAGATTCTAGATATTACAAAACACCATTTCGTATGACACAAGTGGGATGTGCCGGGAAAGCTAATATCATGGTGCTCAAAGGTTGAGTACTGTCTAATTGATTAGTGCTAAGAAGCTATGGGGCTTGATCACACAGAATTGTCCCAAAGATAGGAGTAGAGAGTTGACTGCTTCTAGGTTTGATAGCTCAAGCAATGCTTGAGTGATTTGAATGGGAAGCTAAGGACTCAAAGTTCTAATTGCTTGGCTGTACCCAGGGCACCAAGCCACTAATCACTCATGTAGGTTTTCTGAGTGATTTAAGTCAAGTGTACTGAGTTGTTGGCCTCTTAAGTGAATGTATAATTCAACCTTTCTAAGTGTTCCCAAATTTGCCTATATCAACGGCATTCTCACATGGAGTTTATAATATCTCAATGAAAATTACAAACTTAGAAGCATGTCTTAGCAAACAAGTGTGGAATGAGAAATGGAGATTCATGTAAAAAAGAGCTAATGAATTGAAGTGGTTCCATGGTTCATGTGACGTTCATATACTTGATGTAATAGTCTATAGTACGGTGTTTGCAAACTGGATTTTGTAAGCTAGCTCTTTTATATACACATATGTGTGCAGTATTAATCTATATGGTTTTTGTTTTATATATATATAGATTATTTGGGTAATTGGGTCTGTGCTGCGCCCTTCAATGCTTAGAGAGGTTCACCTTATGGGCATGTTTGAGGAATGTGGCACATGCCATGTGAGGTAGGATCTATGCTGGCTCTCCCATATCTGAGGCGTCGGCCGAATATTGGGTGAGGACCTTCCCAGCTGAGCTGTCCACGATAGAGAGCCAGGGGAACCATCATAGACTTCAGTGTGGCTATTTGGGCATGGTACCGGGCGTTGTTGCTGCAGAGTAGAGCATAGAGCAACGATAGCAAGTGAAGACACAGAGCCACGACAACGCACTCTAGAGCGTATAAGTGTACCAATTCAAGAGTGTGAACTTCACGTGTGGCAGTAAGCTATCCAATGCGGATCAGTAGCACAGCAGCCGTGGTGCCAAACCCAGAGGCTCACTGATACTCTAGTTCACATTGGGACTTAATGGTGGGACACGCAGAGTTCGCTTATGTGAACGCGGCAAGGATGCACTGGCCAGAGGTGGACACACCTTTTGCCCCGGGCTATCCAAACCATATGTCAGCTCATCTTGCCAGTTAAAGGTGGTCACAGTTTATTCCAGTTAGACTCGATTGGTCATGGACCGAGGCAGAGGTTGTTCGCCAAGGGCAGCTGGATCATTGTACGGCCGGACGCATTTGACTAGCGCGGTCCGAGGTAGTTCAAGCTAGCCATTTGAACCATGAATGGGTGAGACCCATTAAACCCATGAACCTCCTCCCGTGGATTGAGGGAAACCTACCGCAACAATCAAGTGTGGAGAGAATTCCAATTATGTGGGGGTTGATTGAATATTGACTAATTTGGGAATTGACTTGATCTTTGATAGGTATTCAGCTAAAAAAAGAGAGATTTGAGGGACTCATGGGGTTCCAGGGCTTTCTGGGGGTGTTTTAGCGATTTTTTGACTCTCTCTGCTACGACTGGGTTCTCGACACCGGAGCATTCCCGGTGCTCATCAACGACTGTCCACCAGGGGCTCACGATATGTTCTACGACTATGCTAGTGGCCCTCCTGTGCTTCCGTGTGAGGGAGTTCTAGTGTAGCCAGAGGGCTGCACTTTTGTTCCATGTCCCCAGGTTCTGGTTGAGCTCCGGCTTCCCCAGTAGGCCTCACAGCTTGCTAAAAGTCCAGGAATTCCCAACCTGGCCTTGTCTAGGTTTCCTTTTTGGTGACAAGATTATTCCGTCTAGAAGTCATAATCGGTAATCCTGTTATTCGTTGGTTGTCAGTTCTCTTATATTTTATCTTTAGCTAGTGGAGCTCACCAAGGTATATTCCTTCATAATCGTGGCTTCTTGGTGTATCTTTGCAATGTCAAGCTTGTTGGTAATCTTCGTCGAGTTTTGGGAGTTATTGGTGCCTTCTGCTGTCGCTTTCTCTGTTGGTCTTTTTTTTGGAGTAAAGTCATGTTCTTCATTGTGATTGTAGTGGTTTTTACTTATGTGTTTCTGGGGTGAGTCCTTGTATTGTTGTATAGTCGAGGTGTCTTTTGCACTGGGAGTGCTCGTTTTGTGTTACATGACTAAAGTGAATTAATATGATTGTGGTGCTTGCTCTAAGTGCTTGAACACTCATATGTTCCTTGCTTCATTGTGTTACTTTCGGCTCATAGTGGGGTTGCGTTCGCTTGTAAGGGAAGAGTGAATTGAGAGGTTTATAACTGGTAATTGTAAACAGGGTTGTGCGCAAAAAATAAGGAGGATAACAAGGGATTGGTTTGGGTTGAGAACCTGTAGCGGGCCAAGTCTTGTTTGGCCTGGCATGAGGGGAGTTTGTTTCTTTTGGATTCACATCGGGTTCTGCTTTGTATTATCAAGGTCCTTGGAAGATTTGAAGAGGCTTACAACTAGACTCAAAGGGGATTTAGTTGGAAATGTCACAGGGAGAAAAAAATATATTTTTAATAGAAATATTGTGACAGTTTTGGTATTAAAGTTGGTTTGATAGCATAGTCAGATCTCAGTGTTGATCCTTGGTGGCGATTGGAGATGGAACTAGGGGAAAGCTCCGAGCAGTCGATGGGGGAGGAGGGTGAACCAAAGAAGGGTAGATGACCTTCCTCATTCAAGTCTACTATGAAACAACAACTATCTCATATTATGGCTGTTATTGGGAATGAGGAGGAGCTTGAGGGTCATACTTTAGCATAATGCATTTTGGACCTAAGAGGTTTGGTTCTACAATTGGATTCCCAGGTGGAGAAGCTCACCTCCAACCTTGGGGAGACCATTGCCATGTTGGGGGTTGCTAATGCTAAGATAGCTAATTTGGAGGGATCTCTTGCAATGTCCTCCCAGCTTATTACTCCAATTGTTTCTAGTATTTTCTAGCCCCCTCCCCTTCGTAGGAAGATATCTGAACCTTCCAAGTATAACAGTGATAGGAAGGCAAAAGCTGTGGAGACATTTTTATGGGACATGAAACTTTATTTCGACGCGGCTCATATTCCTCCAGAAGAGCAAGTTTCCACCTGTGCCACTTATTTAGTCGGTGACGCAAAGTTATGGTGGAGGACAGAAATAGCTCCAGTAGTTAGGTGTTGGCTGCAGTATCACCATATCTTGGGAAGACCTGAAGTAAGAGGTGAAGAGGAGGTTCATCCTTGAGAACTCTTGGTCAGCCAAAGATAGATTACTTATGCTGAAGCACTTCTAGTAGAGATTATGTGAAGTCTTACTCTGGAGATCCCCAATTTAGAAGACGACACCGGACTGTATCATTTTGTGAGTGGCTTACAACCTTGGGCACAGTTAGAGAAGACAAAAGGTGAAGGACCTATAATTAGTTTATGCAACAGCCTACGTTCTTGTTGATTTGCTAGGGGATAAACCCCAAGTTGAGACCTTCCTCTTTTGCTTGCAAACCATCTGTGTTTATCGCCTCTCGGCCCACTAAATTCTAAAGACCAGATTGGTTAAGAAAGAAGTCAAGTGTGAAAAGGGATCGATCAACTATTTCCTTTAAACCGCACCCCAATTAGAGGAAGGGTAAGGGGGCGGAACCTTCTTAGCCTCGTGGAAGTTAGTTTTGGGACTGATGCATGTAGAAATACTGCTGAACCATAAGAAAACTATTGCCATGGGGGATACAGGTGCTTCCCATCTGTTTGTGGTAGATAGATTGATCTCTTATTTCAGTCTTCGAGTTTCTCCTACCCTAGACAAACTGAAGATAGTAAATACCATGTCAGAGAGGGTTTCTAGAATTTCTTATGATGTGCTGCTTCAGATTGGACCCTGGAGGGGTAAGCAACATGTGGGGGTGGTCAGAATTGATGACTACGATGTGATTTTTGTCCACTATCTTAATGGACTACAGATTTTGGATGAGGCCATCCCCGGTTTTGTCCCCCGTGTGCATGAAGTGAAAGGGAAGGAGAAGGTCACTAGTAGTGACAGGAAGCAATATGTAGAATTACTTATTTCTGTAGCTTCTTTGGATACGAGCTGAAGCATGACCACCTTCCTGGCAATTTTGGTGCATGCGGACAATGTGTCCAAAGACGTGCGAATTCCATTTGAGTTGCAGGCTATCCTCTCCAATTATGTTGATTTGCTTCCAAAGAAACTTTCCTCCGAGTTGCCCCCTCGAAGAGACATTGACCACGATTGATCTAGTATCAAGTCCACTCCTCCGTTTTGCCAGCCCTATCGCATGTCGCCTCAAGAGTTGGTAGAGCTTAGACAGCAGTTAGAAGAGCTCATAGAGGTGGGCTTTTTGCACCCTTCCACTTCACCATTTGGGGTGCCAATGTTGTTCCAAAAAAAAAAAAAGAAAAATGGTTCTCTTCAGTTTTGTGTGGATTACAAGTCGCTTAACAAGGTGACTATCAAGAATCGATACCCCATTCTGCTCATCACTAATGTTTTGGATTGGCTATCATGTGCCTGGGTGTTCTCCACACTTAGCAGGTCCATATTCAGAGGGGATGAACCCACAACAACTTGTGTTAGTCCTCATAAGTCTTTTGAATTTCTTGTAATGCCTTTTGGTTTAACAAATGCCCTTGCCACTTTTTCACACTTAATGAACAAAGTTTTGCAGTTGTATCTTGATGAGTTCGTGGTTGTATATCTTGATGATATTATGGTTTTCTCTTTTAACTCTCATTTATCTATGATGTTCGATGAGTTGAGAAAGCACAAATTAGTGTTAGGCTAGAAAAACTATATTTTTGGAGTCTCTAAAATTGAATTTTTGGGACATATTGTTGGCTACGGGAATGTGAGAACGGAGCCGGCTAAGGTGAAGTCTACTCTTGATTGGAAGGTGTCAACCTCTCTTACTGAGCTTAGAGCCTTCTTAGGAGTAGTGAATTTTTATAGGAATTTCGTTATGGGCGGCTCTAAAATTTTAGCTCCTTTGATTGAGGTGCTAAAGAAAACATACGAGGAGTTGGGGAGGTGATCAACAGAGTGCCTTTTTAGAGTTAAAGCAGAAGATAGCCTTTGAACCTTTACTAAAGCTGTCAGATTTCACCCGACCATTGGAGGTGCACACTGATGCTTCTGATCATGCTATGGGAGCGTTTTGGTACAATTAGGCCACCTAGTTGCTTTTGAAAGCCGTAAGGTGAATGATGTTGAACGGTGACATTTTGTGCATGAAAGAGAAACGATAGTCGTTGTTCTCTAACTATGGACATGGCAAGTCTACTTGTTGGGGAATGCTTTTATAATTAAAACAAATAATGTGGCTAATACTTATCTTGCTACTCGAAATTGTCTCCTAAACAAGCACAGTGGCAAGAGTTTTTAGCTAAATTCCATTTTCATTGGCAGCACAAGCCAGGCAACACAAATATAGTGGCCGATGCTTTGAGTAGATTGAAATTCCTTTCATGCTACACCATTTCCCTGAGTGGAGGGAAATTTGGTGAGTGATATCTGGTTTTTATATAGGACTTTCGATGCAATTTTCCTATTGTATTGTTCCCTAATGCTTAATCTTTACATCTTATTAAGCTCGATTTCTTGCAATTGATTCTGAACCTACACTTTTTCTATTTCTTGTGACATTTTAAGATAATAGAACCAAAATAAGACAAATTTGAAGAATACGATGCCATTGGAAAATTTCTTAAGCCAACACAAAGCGCCATAGCAATTTTCAGCAAAGTTGAGTTTGCAATAAGATCGCACCCAATTTGCAATTTCCATCACAAGTGAGATTGTGCCCCGCGAAAGCTGGAAAGATGTGTGAGAAAATCACACCCGACTTGTGATTTCCATCACATGTGTAATTCTGCCCAGCGGAAGCTGCAAAAATGAGCCAAGAAGATCGCACCTGGGTTGTGATGGAAATCACACCTGTGACAGGGTCCGCCCAGATTCAATTTTTGTCATTCTTACCCCATGTTTTAACATTTTTTTGAAGGGATAAGTGAGGGATGAATATGTAAAAGCCTCCAAAACTTTAGGACCTTTAAGGGGAATTAGGGCTAGATTTGCAGGAGGAGGAGACATGCAAGAGTAGGGGTAGACATGAAGGTTAGGGTTGGCTGCTTCAAGGAGGAACGGCGACAACACAAGAAAGGCTTTTGCTTCCAAAGTTTGGAGAATATTCTTCAGCCAAGGGAGGCTTTGGGAATCATCACTCCTAATCTTGTTCCTTTGGGGAAGTTTTCATCTCTCTTTTCATAACGTTTGTAAAGTGTTTTATTATTGTAAGCGTTTCTTGTGGTAGATTTTGAATGCGAACATGATACTTTAAGCTTAATCTATTTTCAGGATTTGGGCTAGCCCTTTGTTTTTATGAATAAATAGTTCTTTTCTTTGTGTTGTGATTCCTATCTAGGGTTTGTTTAATATTGGTTGTACTCTTTGCTTGTATTATCGGGTTTGTGCATGATTAAGACATTGTGACTAGGACCGAAAGGCTAGTCAAAATATTGAAAATACTTAGATTGAATAAATAGATAAAGTCACGAAAGTAGAGTTGATCTATTTAAAAGAACTCTACATCCTACATGCATTGGATCTGCTTCGGGGTGGCAAGCCACAAAATAGGAAGTCATTCCTAGCAAATACCAAGTTGTTCTGCCGAAAGAGGGTACCTTGTACCTCCCGATGGATTCCTTTAAACTAGATGGATAATAGCATAGGAATTTGACTGTTCATGTTGAAAGCAACATTGTGGTAAACTCTTATCTTGATTTTATTATCACATTCTACTTTAGTTTAATTTAGTTAATCCAATAGATTACAATTGTCTAGCTAGTGAGATTTAAAACCGTTACTATTTGGTAACTTGTCTTTTGGGATCGATAATTTACTACTTCGATAGTCTATGCACCTACAGGAGCTATCATTGAGTAGGACCAAGAAGATATAAAAGTCTTATCCTAGGTATTACTAGATTGTTTGGCGCATTCGTGATGGTACCATACGGCGATTTTCCCTATCTGCTGATGGGCCAGGGGATGTACCATATATTCCTACCATTACTAGTTTCAGGAGGGACCAGGTGAAGGAGAGCCATAATACTCCGTAGGCTGGACATCCAGGTCAGGACCGGACGACTGCTTTGCTTATGAGGTCTTGTTATTGGCCTATATTGAGATCTAATGTTGATTTATATATAAAGACTTGTCTTATTTGTCAACAAAATAAAGTTGGCGGACAAAGACCTCCGAGTCTGTTGCAACCTTTACCAATCTCAGGGTTCCCCATGGCCTTCTCTATCCATAGACTTGATTACGAGCCTTCCTCGAGTGGAAGGTACGGCTTCAATTTTGGTCATTATATACTATTTTTCTAAGTATATGGTCTTTGTTGTGGCCCCTGAACCTTGTATTGATGAGACTACTGCTGAGTTATTTTACCAAAATGTAGTGAAATGGTTTGGAGTGCCAGTTGACATTGTTAATGTCAGTGATAGGGACGCTTGATTTACCGATTAGTTATGAGCAACCTTATTCAAGAAGATGGGTACTCATTTACTATTCTCTATAGCTAACCACACACAGACATATGAGTACTCATTTTATTTCTAGGCTAAATGGCTAGATATAGCCCAATTTGTATATAATTTGCAATACTTTACAAAAGCCCTTTTGAGATAGTACTGGGAGACGGCCTCTCACCTCTCCTGATGTCTTACAGAAGGATACTTAGGGTGTTTGCCTGGCTGCCCATCACCTTGATAGAGAGAGGGCAAATATATTACATAAGGCATGTGATACTCTACTATAAGCTGCCAAGAGAATGGAGCATTATGCTAACCTACATCGGCAAGATCTGGAATTCCAAGTTGGTGATTTGGTGTTATTGAAACTCACGCCCTAGCTTTCCAAAAAAAGCTCATTCTCAAGTTACCCTTTGGGGTTTGGTGAAGAAATACTGTGGACCTTTCGAGGTTTCGAGTAAGATTGAACCAAGGCAAGCCATGTTTGCCGGATCACATGAAGCTCCACTCTATTTTCCATATCAATTTTTTGAAACCTTTTCACGCTAACCCAATGGAGCCTAGTAAAGGCATTAGCGCCAGGGCACCGTAGTTTAATAAGCAAATCGTTCATATTCTGCAGCACCAGGCACTGAGAGCCACCAACTGAACCAAAAGGTTGAGTTCTTGGTTCAGTGGGTTGATCAGCTCGAGTCAGATGCTACCTGGGAGAGTGCAGCTAACATGTGGCAATTCGAGCAGCAGCACCAAAATTATATAGCTCTCTAGTCGCTAAGGGCAGCAACTAGCTCGGGTGGGGGTGGATGTGACTGTTCATATACTTGATGTGATGGTCCATATACTCGAGATCATGTATGGTGTTTTTAGATTGGATTTTGTAAGGTAGCTCTTTTATATACACATGTATGCAGTATTCATCTATATGGAGTTCGTTATATATATATATATATATATATATATATATATATATATATATATATATATATATATATATATATATATATATATATATATATAATAATAGTCCAATCGCATCACACCCTTCGATGCAGGTGGCTCAGACGGGGTGAGAGAGGTTCACCTTAAGGGCACGACTGAGGAATGCAACACATGCGCAAGCTTATAGTCTCAGAAGATCGTTGGTCATTTATATATTGGTATTTATGACATGTTGTAAGGTAGCATGTGCTAAAGTCCACAAAATGTGTAGGCGCTCCCATATCTGAGGCGTGGGCCGGATATGACGTGAGGACCATCGCAGCTGAGCTGTTCGCAATAGGAAGCCAAAGAAACCATCATAGATATCAGTGTGGCTATTTGGGCATGGTACTTGGTGTTGTTGCTGCAGAGTAGCGCAGCGGTAGCAAACGGAGACACGAAGGGCCATGATGATGCACTTTGGAGAGCGTAAGGGTATCAATGAAAGAGTGTGGACCCGACGTGCAGCAGTAAGATACCCAATGTGAACTGTGGTGCCAAATCCAAAGGCTCACTAATGCTTTGGTTCACGCAGGCACTTCATGGTGGGACGTGCGGAGTTCACTTACACTAACGCGGTAAGGATGTGCTGGCCTGAGGTGGATGCACCTTTCGCCCCTAGCTATCCAAACCATTATGCCAGCTCATTGGCCACTTAAAGGCAATCACAGTTTATTTTGGTTAGACTCAATTGCTCATGGACCAGGGCGGTGGTTGTCCGCTAAGGGCAGCTGGATCATTGTGTGGCCGGACGCATTTGACCGGCTCGATCCGAGGAGGTAGTTCAAGCTAGCCACTTGAACCACGAATGGGTGAGACTCGTTAAACCCATTAACCTCTTCCCGTGGATTAAGGAGGGGAACCTGCGGCAGTGGTTTAAGTGTAGAGAGGATTCCGATTATGTGGGGGTTGACTAAATGTTGATTAATTTGAGAATTGACTTGATCTTTTGATAGGTATTCGGCTTTAAAAAAAAGAGAGATTTGGGGGACTTATGGGGTTCTAGGGCCTTTTAAGGGTGTTCTAACGATTTTTTGATTCTCTGCTACGACTCGGTTCTCGACACCGGAGCATTCCCTATGCTCATTGGCAACGATCCACCTGGGGTTCACAACGTGTTCTACGTGTCTGTGCTTGTGGCCCTTCTGTGCTTCCGTGTGAGGGAGTTCTAGTGTAGCCGGAGGGCCGGCTACACTTCTATCCCACGTTCACGGGTTCCGGTTGAGCTTTGGCTTCCTTGGTAGGCCTCACGGCTTGCCGGAAGTTCAGGAACTCCCAACCTGGCCTTGTCCAGGTTCTCTTTTTGGTGGCGAGCTTATTCCGTCTAGAGGTCATAGCTGACAATCCTATTCTTCGCTAGTTGTCAGTTCTCTCTTATATTTTATGTTCGGCTAGTAGAGCTCACCAAAGTAAATTCCTTCACGATCATAGCTTCTTGGTGTGTATTTGCAATGTAAAGCTTGCTAGTAATTTTTGTCAAGTTTTGGGGCTTGCCCGTGCTCCCCTTGTCACTTTCTTTGTTAGTCTTTCTTTGGAGTGAAGTCATGTTCTTGGTTGAGATAGTAGTGGTTTTCGCTGATGTGTTTTTCGGGTTGAGTCCTTGTATTGTTGTGTAGTCGAGCTATCTTTTGCACTGTGTGAGTGCCCGTTTTGTGTTACATGACTGAAGTGAATTGATTTGGTTGTGCTACTTCCATTGAGTGCTTGAACACTCGGCTGCTACTTGCTTCATTAAGAGGTTTGTAACTGTGTGGGAGTAATCATAAATAGGGGTGTGTACACAAAAAAATAAAAGGATAACAAGGGATTGGTTTGGGGTGAGAACTTATAGCGGGCCAAGTCTTGTTTGGCTGGCGTGATGAGTTTGTTTCTTTTGGGTTCATATCGGTTCTGCTCTGTGTTGTCATTATTGATTGAAAATCTGATATGAAATCAGCTAGTATAGCCAATTTGTACCGGTCCAATGGAGGACTGGTCGCAGACCTTCAGTCGGAGTACGAACGGCGGGTGGAAGCAGCAAAGCTGCGGAAGCTTCGATTGAAGCTTTCGCCACCTGCAGAAGTTTCGATGCTGCCTCTGCTGCCATCCGCCACCTGCGCTGCCACTACCGCTGCCCACTACTGCTATCGGTACACTGGTACCGTACCGATCCGGCGGCTGACTTCAAACCTTGTTGTCATGATCCTTGGAGGATTGGATGAGGCTTACAACTAAACTCAAAAGGGATTTACTTGACCATGTCAAGGGAGAAAAAAATATATTTTTAATAGAAATACTATGACCATGCCCATCCAACTTGAATATTGACCTTTAACCATTAACATAATGTGGTTCTGTGGTTCCCATCCAACTTGACACACCTAATGAAGTGCGAGGGGACAAGAGAGAAAGGGGAAAACGAGAGGAGGACCAGATCAAGAGGGAGAGGGAGAAAGATTGTGAGAAGAACAGAAACAAGAGGAAGATAAATTCAATAAATTCATCGTTTTCTTTACAACAATTCAAGCCTCTATGTAGTTTATAAGCCTCACACAAGCATAATACCAACTAATGTTGATTTGACCATACATTGATACACTACGTTTCCACTAAGTTATTCACCCACTAACCTACCCCAAAAGTCCTAATATAACTAAATAACTACACCATATAACATCCCCCCCCAAAACAAACGCACACAAAATGTTATCCTCATCAAGCAATGTAGTACTTACCCGACGCATTGGGAAGAGCTTGCATATCTGTTTTATAACCACAGACTGCCTATAAAGGCGTTCTGATGTGATTGCCATCTGTGAGAAAATAATGTCATTGTGTCAGATAAATTGAATTAGGTAAAGGCAATTTTGGAAAAGAAGAAAATAGCAAAAACTAAGGATAAAATAGTGGAACATAAAGAAGATAGACATCAATTTTAACCCTTTTCTCTTTTATATGAACAGATCCCTCAAAAGTTTATATTGGCCAATGTGTTTAAAGGCCCAAGGTAGTCTATGGCGCTGTCTCATGTTGACTGAGGTACTCCAAAGTAATTCAAGAAAAAGCAAGGCACCTAATTGTAAAGAAAATCATTACCACAATACTAACCAATCTAAGTATACTTAAAAGCTATATCGATCATAACTACAAGATCATTATGCCCAAAAGTTGAATACCAACACCAAAACATCATTATAAAAACTATATTAAATCAAACAGAACATCACAAGTGCAAGATCTTCATGCATGGGAAAAGGGTGTCAATACCACAATCATTTAAATTCAGTTACGGATTTGAACAAAAACAGTAACAACTAGATCACAAGTGCAACATCACGAACAAAGACAATATTAGAAATAAACACCAAAATCAAGAATAGATGCTATCAATTCTAAAACATAACCACAAATTAACAATTATCCAGGCCATCATATAAATTAGTAAATCAAATTAAGTTGAAATGAGTTCAACATTCTAGATCATTACATGTGAAAAGAGATTGCCATTACATTTCAAAGAATTACACAAAAATTCAGAATGGTAACATGTTTCAAGCTCAAAGACCAAACAAGAAATAACTTCCAGATTTACTAAACTAAAAACTCATCCATCATCAATTCACCATACCATCACTAAAACTTAATAACAACATTTTCCTCACAGGCATAAGCCTTAAATTAAATGCATAGAGTTGACCAATCGCACAAACAATATCAATTCAGATGCAAATATTTGAAGCATTTTTAGACTACCCTAAACCTAACCTCGCCTCTGCACTTGCCCAATTGCCTATTGGTAATATTGTTTCTTTGACACATACCATTCTCGTTGAGGAATCCTCACCATAACCTAAGAAACTAGCAACACAACTAGGCAGAGAATTAACAAAAAAAATTTACAGTGTTCATGCCACTCAGAACTTTTTTTTTTGTCTGGTGTGATTCTAGATAAGTGTTCTACATGGTAATTATGCATTGACTATTTTTTCATGGCATTTGTTTCTTTTGAGTTAACATGATTTTAAATATGACAGCATTCTAACCTTATAAGCCTGCTGATTTACTTTATTACTGCAGAAATTTTGCAAGTTATATATGCTAGGAAAAGCCATAACCCACTAATTGTTGGTGTCACATAAAATATCAGAGATGAACATATGGATTTTGCCATTTATCTGTTACCTAGAACCTAGAGTTGACAATAGCAAATATGCATTACAGGTAGATCATTCTACAGCTAACAAAACCCCACCAAAGAGGTTCGCTATTGCATTTTACTGGCCACGGTGGCCATGCCTACATGGCTACATGTAAAAGTTGCATCACTGAAGAGTAGCTGGGCATGCCTACTACTGAGATGGTTCTAGCCCATTAAAAGCCTTACAGATCATAAAGAAAAGTAATTAATACGAGATAATTAAAAAATATTAAATTAGGAAACTACTGCTGCTCCATTAAGCTAACCTTTGGCATTCTTTTTCACACAGTTAATGTTCACTATATTTACTAATTATTAAGTATTAATTATATGAACCACGCTACCACTCAATAACCAAATGCATCCTTAAACAAAAATTAACGGCTACCGGCTACTAAACCAGGAAAATGGCATAACTATAATCGAGAAGGATGCTCTTCCACAGAAAAAAAATAAAATTGATGATGAAAATGTTTGTGAAGAAGGAAGAGGGGAAGCCAGCCATGGCGCAATCTGTAATACGTGCAGAACAATGACAATATAAATGTTTTGATTTCACTTCTCTATAGAAGATTATAAATGACAACACTGTCCAATTAGACAATATGAAGTAACTCTAGATCACCTATTAGAAGTGCTAGAAACATGGATTACAATAAAACCAGACCGTAGTAAACTTGAACAAATGAACCAAGAACTGACACATGACAATACTTATTTATAAAACCCGCTGAGTCCAACAAAATGCATAAGCCAAAGGAACTTACATCAGCTAACCGTTGGCTGTAAATAAGATCACTATTCAATTTACCCAACAAATCCGTACGCTTCTTCTTTATCTAAAAAATCAGAAATTAGCAGCCATAAGAAGTCAATGCAATTCAAGTGTATTAACATAAGTGTTCATTCACAATAATAAAGTTAGAGCTATATACTGTTGCAAACGCTAAATCCAATGACTCATGTCTCAACCTCAGATTATTTGATGCTTCTGCAACTTTAACCTTCTCTGTAGGTGAATAATAAAGCTAAGACGACAAATGCAAAGAGCATCCTTGCTACCTACAGTAATTCATAGGCATGTAATGCATGAAAAGAGAGAACCTTCTATAAGTTGCATTTTTAAGTAAGTTAGATGATCCTTCAGCTTCTTGAGTTTCTCATTTTGTGCTACTCTCCAATTAATTTGATCATCTGCTTTCCTCTGTAGGACAAACAACAAAACAGGAAATAAGTATGAATACTTATATGACCCAAAAGAATAAACAAAACAGAAACATAAAAAAGCACAAAAACAACTGGGGTTTAAGAAGCATAGTTATATCATATTATCCTTTATGTGAAGCCCAAGCCTTCTAAGCCAAGAGGGACGTTCAAGCCTACAACGTGGAGATTGTTTTAGATCCCAAGAGGATACCCAGCAAGCTAACAGCTAACCCAAGAATAAAAACAAGTCCAATGAATTGTTCAACATGGAGAAATCAGAAAGAAGTTTGCATAAAATAGTTTTAGATGCCACAAAATAGGAAGGAACCAGAATGCCTTTCAGTCAGGCCTTTTTTTAATGGAATGGGTCTCTGTTTTTATAAAATATGTAAGCGTTTTGGCTTCATAATCATTGTTAACATAATGAGGAGCATTATATTGGACACAGGGACAGCAAACAGGGCTAGATGATAAGAGTCTATTAGTTCACATCAAACTATTCAAGAGCATAAGCCATGGGAAAATCCATTCTTTCAAACTTAATGGAGATCTTAGAGTAACTAACAACCATACATAAGAAAGAGTGGATCATAACCAATAAGAGAGATCAAAAGTTGCCTACTGCAACAAAAAGTGTAAAGGTTTTGAAGGAAAGTATACATATGAACATCAATTTTTTTTCCTTCAAGAATTGAATCACCGATTTTATTTTTTGATGTTATGACAATTGCTAGGCAGAAGCATTATTGCACTTGGAGCAATCAGGTAGTATAGAAGAAAACAAATTTGGTAGGAATAACTAATATAACATGTCTCATTATTCATTACCTCAAGGCATCATACAAAAGGTAATTCCGTGAGGGCAGATTCAGATATGCAAATTCCTATGATAAGTGCATAACTCTATGGTTCCCTGATAATTATTTTAACATTATGTTCCGCCTACAATGAAGTTCGAAGTGAAAAATAACTGCATGAATAGGCATTCATTCAAA
Source organism: Costus lasius (assembly GCA_027563935.2). NCBI lineage: Eukaryota > Viridiplantae > Streptophyta > Magnoliopsida > Zingiberales > Costaceae > Costus > Costus lasius. The sequence continues at coordinate 1,781,104 of CM050446.2, read as the reverse complement.
CGAAAAGGAAATGTAGTGTTCAAGAAATAGTTCCGGGCATTGAAAAATCAAGATGAGCAAGCATAAGGCTAACCTTCTCCACCAGTAATCTGTTCAAGCTGGAATAATGGGATTCACGGACGTTCTTCAGCGATTTCAACAAGGTGTTGTACTCGCTCAATCTTTATATAAAAAAACATAGCAATAACTAACATCAAAAATCTGCGACCGTGCAATTTAAATGTGATAAACGGAGATGAATTGCCTGTAGTTAACGCAAGGAGCACAGATCGAAGCAAGATTTGAACCCTCGCAGATGACGCAGTTACTGCTGGGCTTTCTCGCCATGAATTTCCACTCCTCCAACGACGATCAAAGATTAGTTGCAAACAACGGGAGCTAGATTTCAACAACGATCTTGCCGAGGTCCGGGAAGGGATTTGAGGCGCGATTCGTTGGGATTGGGACAGAAACCACGGAGACTGAACTTGAAAAGATGGAGGGATCAGGATGGATTGATGTTGTTTACACGGGAAGCATTTGGGATCCTAAAATAGTTGACATGGGCTGATCACAATTTTCCTACAGAAGCCTATTGTTGAGCCCAATAGTTGGTAAGGCCCGGCTCACAGCCGGATCGAATCGAATTTTTCAATTAGACACAGATTGGGAATGCTTTATTAAAGAAATTTTTGGTTTCATTGTTTAAATTAGTATTTAATTGTTTATTATATGTATGCAAATAGTTATATTATATTATTTAATAATAATAAATATGTAATAAACACTTGTTTCGGTTCTGGTTGAGAATTCTAATGGTATAACATCAACAGAAAAAATAGATAAATATTTCCTAGGATTCTAGATTTTGTGCATACAAAAAATATTTATTCGAATTTAAATTGGAAAAAATTAGAAAAAAGAGGCAGTGGGCCAATTCTGGGTAGGACTCTAGTGGAACGGTTAACCCGACCCAATAAACGGCTTCGGATGCCTGATTGGATCCTCTATTCTATATACGTAAACAAACGTTGGCAAATCATTTCTTCAAGGCGCCGCTCGTTTACGGGGTTAGGGTTTGGTCTAACTCCATCTCGCACCGAGCTCGTGCGGCGGCAATGGCGACGACGGCAACGGAGTCTGTTCAATGCTTCGGCAGGAAGAAGACGGCGGTCGCAGTGGCGCATTGCAAGCGTGGACGCGGATTAATCAAGGTGAATGGCGTGCCGATCGAGTTGGTGACACCGGAGATCCTCCGCCTGAAGGCCTTCGAGCCTATACTCCTTCTTGGACGGCAGAGGTTCATGGGCGTCGACATCCGCATCCGCGTGCGCGGCGGCGGTAAGACCTCACAGATCTACGCCATCCGCCAGAGCGTCGCCAAGGCTCTCGTCGCATACCACCAGAAGTACGTTGATGAGCAATCGAAGAAGGAGATCAAGGACATCCTAGTCCGCTATGATCGGACGCTTCTCGTTGCCGACCCCCGACGATGCGAGCCCAAAAAGTTTGGTGGTCGCGGTGCACGCGCTCGCTTCCAGAAGTCGTACCGTTAGATCCACAGGGTCTGCAATCTGCGTTTTTCATATGATTATTTCAACCTTTAGAATGTTTTACTTTTGCTTTTGCTTACTATGGAACTGCTTATGAAACATATTTATTGTCTCGATCTTGATCTAGCTTTTATTAAGCACGATTATTACATGGAACTTTTTAGACTTGGTTATGTACTTCGAAAATAATAGTCGTCATGCAATAGTATTGATGTACGCCCTATCATCAAGCATTTGAGCATCTGCAATTCCTAGCTCCTAATGGTTTGTTTCTTCCACCTTTTCTTTTTGTAATCTGTGGTAGAGTATCCCATCTGATTTTACTATCTGGTATTCAAACAGCTAATCAATTTATTTGTCAATAATGCTCTTTTCCTTATTCTATTTATTTCACATTGGCATGAAAATCTGGACTTATGCGTCATTGGTTGGGTGGATTTTTCGGTATAAAAGGGATGTTTTTCCATTGTTGCAATCTAGTTATATATCACAAGTTTTCCTGGGAAACGCGCTCCACACCCTACTTCCATTGAAACATTTTTTTGTTGAGTAGAAAATTCGAACCTTTTAAATTTTAAATACGCGGCCAACTGATTATGTCATTCTTGAAGGTCTTAATTGTTCGGTTGTCCGTGATAATCTTGACCATTCACTATAACTTGCTTCAAATCATTTACCCCTTTGTATATCATATAGCATATTAGATGAGGATAATAGTTAATTCAATTGCATGATCAGGCTCTTGAGCGAATAGTAAAAGTAATTCCCAATTTTTATTTCAGAATTACTAGTAAGTCCAGGCCTCCAGTCTCGCCAGAACTGAGATAATGTATACTGGGTGAGTGATCTGGAACCATGTCTATTGCTCTTATTTCCAGTTTTGATAGTTGATTGTAGAACTTGTCTAAAATAGTTGGATTGACATTATGTTTAAGAACCTGTGATTCTGATGTAAATCTTCCTTTGGTTAGGTACATTTGATAACTTGGAAAAACTTTTCTGGCCTTTGGTTTTGTTTGCGATTGAATTAGGTTTTCACCCAATTTACCGCCAAACAATCTGTAAAGAGTTGGTACGAGTAGTTCATCATCCAACTTAAGGCAGTGTCGCCTGCATTCTGGACAGAACTTGCCCGTGCCATTTGGGCAACGTAACATTCATTATTATATCTAGACAACTCTCTTCGGCTAGATGTCAACTGGCTTTTGCATAAATTGGATCTGAAATCAGGTAAGTGGCGTATCCTACATGCAAATCCAGAATCCATGAAGCCTTTTCCTACTGTTCTTATGAATGGTACATCAGATCACACCAATCAGTTACACTGATCATTTTGTTTTGGCAGTGGAAAACGCAATATTTTATGAGCATTGGTTTTTCACTCTTCATTTGCTCCGAGTGTCTCCATGTGAAGGTTTATTAGCTTTGCCTCATGCAGTAGTTATCATGCAAATAACTGGTTAGAGTATTCCTCCAATGATCTTTATTGGCCGAACAACAGTTTGCCTTTTGAGGTTTGAGCTTCAATTTATTTTCTAAATTTTGTTGTAGTGTCAATTTACTTTACAACTTTGCCATGTTTTAACGTAAACTGCTGCTAAATTTGTGTCGCAATATCTCCTAATTACACAGGTCTTCATACATCATTCATAATTAAACACAAAATGCCTCGGTCCTGCTAGGTACATGAGTAAACCTGAAAATAAAGTTATTATATGTTATTATTAATATTTTTTATGTTTTGTTTTATTTCATATCAGAAAATTAAAATAGTAATTTTGTTTTATAGGATTAACTTTAGACACCAAATTAGCACTGATGCTTGTATAATTAATATATATTAAAGTTTAGAGGAAAAATTGGAGTGAACGGAGACTGAATCTGGCATTTGCCGACATTTGGTAGGACATTGTTGTTTGGCTTCAGTGTTGCACCAAGGGTCACTTCTTGAGGAACTGATATCGTGCGTTCGTGCGTTTGTCAGACATCGCATGCTCTGCAAAGCTGCAGGCATCGATCTTCATATTGTTTCTGTAATTATTTGAACTCTTTATCCGTCTTCGACTAGAAAAAATTCTTAGAGTTGAACTTGGGCCACTGGTTGACCAACTTATCGCGAAGCTTGATAAAGATAGGTAATACTGAAGGTTCACAGTTTAAATTTAGAGCTGTAGATATCGTGCATCCTAGCTATAAAGCCAGATTTCTTTGGTCTTACCTCGAGAGTATTTCCTTAACTTTGATTCAATAGCTACTGCCACTATGAAATAATCAAAATGTATGTGGCCCAAGCCGACTAATGAGGCCATCAGCTATCTGCAACCCTGTTTAGCTCCATTATTTTATACTTCAAGGATCAGCTATGCCGACAGATGGCTTGTTTTGGTCAGTTGACTCAGCCGTGGAGATCATTAGAAAAAATGGGAGGCACGTCACATGTGACACCCAATCTTGGGACAATTTCAACCGGCCACACACCGAAAGCAACTCCTCTTCCCTTGAGAGAAAAAGAATATATCAATAGCAAATGTTCGACTGATGTGGAACCCATAGCAAATCAAGAGACAATTTACTCCCCATTAAAGTTAGGTAACCATTACAAAAATTTTGAGCCACTCAAATAAACATAGGAAACTATTTACGAGCCCTAATATCTAATTAAACCATCCTAGCTGACTAACTGTGAGCTCGCTTGTAGTATTCATCCACAACTGGCATTCAATTGTGTCAATTAAGTTTACTGGCGTTGGATTTGGGAGGAGGAGATGGAATTGCATAGACTAATTGGTCAATTGAGTGCAAATTGCAAAAGTCTTCCCCAACAGAAATCTTTTCAGGCACTAGCTTTGGCGTGCCAGAAAACTAAAACCAGTTACAGAAACCACAACTGTGTAATTAAATCACTCAATACTCGCAGTGGGGGTTGGTCAGACCGCAGCAGATAATCCTTATCCACAACTCCACCGACCTGCTCGCGCCAACAGATGCGATGCGAGGGTGATGAGCTCATTCCTTTCGGCTTTGCCTCATATAAATAGCGCCACTCGGCGTCCCCATCGATGCGCCAAATAACTTCGAAGGCTAGGTAATTCGAAGGGTTTCCAGTTTTGCGAGAGCCAGTGGTGGATTGCGATGGCCGACATAGCTCTGCTGGTGGCGGAGGACTTCGAGAGGCGGATCAAGGGCTCCGGAAGGGCGGAGGCGTTGAAGCGAGAGGAGCGCTTCCATTTCCTGGCTGCCTTCGCCGCCTCAGACGTCGGAAGGAAGGCGAGGGATAGGGCGGCGGCATCCGTGAAGTTGAATGTGAAGGAGGCGGCTGCCGCCATGGAGGCAGTGGAGAGGGCGTTGCAACCGAGGAGCTCGGTTGGTGTGGCCGCCTTCGATGGCCTCTTCTCTGCTTGAATTGGTTGTGTCCGGTACAATACAAAGATCAAGACCAAAATAATTTTCCTTGTTAAAGTTTATGTATATATACGTATATGCTTGATCCTCTCAGATATATGTTTCAGTACTATTAGAACAAATTAGTACTAATTTGAATATAACAAAAATATTTTAGAATTTAAATCGCTGGCTTTTTCTTCTCCACCTTGAGATTGAGTTTGACATTAATTCAGATTGAATTTTAAAAAACAGAGTGATATTTGTTCAAACGGATGATAATATATCACTTCTTACTAAACCCGCTTAATGCTATCAAAATTATTGAGTGAAATAATATAATTTATTTAAACGATATTAAGCTAAAGTTAAAAGCTATTAGTTCCTTTTCAATTATTCTAATTTTTAGTTTCAATTACTCATGAAGACTAATCCCTCACTTTCCTTCTAATTTTCTTAAATTATTAACATTTTTAATTTTATATAAATTATTTTTACTACTATCTCATTTTTGCACTAAATATTTTTTAGATTAAAATATAAAAGAAAATAAAAAAAAACACCAGTGGTTTGTTATTAACAGAGTTACAGAGCAGAGTCAGCGGACCAAAATAAAGTTTTATAGAATTACAGAAAAGAGGTTTTTTCTTTACACTATAATTTTCCAGAAACGCGTTTCATCCAAGTTTCCCTGCAGAGCAGAGGCCAAAACCTCAAAGCCCAAAGATCCAGAAATCCATTTCCAAAAATGCCACTTTTGACGCCCAAACTGCCCCTCCGCCGCCTCCTCTCCGCCGCCCGCCCCTTCTCCTCTGCCTCATCCGGCAGCACCGCAGCGCCCGAATCACGCACCAAGAAGCTCGAGCGGATCGCAGATGAGCTTCTTTCTCTCTCGAAGGAGGAACGCAATGACTATTCCATCCTCTTCCGTCTCAGACTCGGCCTCAACCATTTGGTCCAGGCAGGCGGGGGGATCCCTTCGGCTGCGGCAGGTCAAGCGGCCGATTCCGCGAGTCCAGTTGAGGAGAAGGAGAAGACGGCGTTCGACATCAAGCTAGAGAAGTTCGACGCTGCTGCCAAGATCAAGGTCATCAAGGAGGTGAGGACATTCACCGATCTGGGGCTCAAGGAGGCGAAAGAGTTGGTCGAGAAAGCCCCCGTGGTGCTCAAGAAGGGAGTGACCAAGGAGGAGGCGGAGGCGATCGCTGCCAAACTCAAGGAGGTCGGCGCCACTGTTGCGTTGGAGTAGAAATATAAGGGAAAAAAAAATCTCACCCTTTAAAATTTCCATCTTGAATTTTGCCTTGCTTCAGCTAGGAAATTGCTAGAACACTTTTGGTACTACCCTTTTTCAGTTAATTCAGTAAAGGCCTTTGATGCTTCAATCAATGCGCTCTGTTTTTATCATAATGAACAGATGCTGAGAGAATTCCAAGCAACGTTTTGCTGGTCACCAGATCCTTAGTATCGCGAATACAAAATTAATGGTTGATGCATATTATTGATAATCTTTTTAGCTAGAGCAGTCTACTAATTTATACTCTCAGCATATGGCTAACTTCTTTGTTTGCCATTGGGTGTTCATTTCCTTCTTTTAACATATTTGCGCCATGTTATTATGCTTTAGTTCATACAATCATTTCGTAAGCCTGTTCACTCTTCTCTCCATGTGATGATGCCTGAATCTGTTCTATTTTCTAATCTAATCCTGCTTCAGTGTTTCCTTAGGTAGAAGATGACCATGTCTACACTGTATTGGTTCCCATATTCACAGCTAGGTTAGTTTGATTGCATCACATGATCCTCTAACCACAACAGTTGGTCCTTGAGTTGCAATTTGCATGGACACTTCTTGATGAAAGCATAAATATGACAGCATTTCTAGTGCATTTCAATGTTGCAAACTTTTCTGGGTAATTATCAGCGGTAGTATATGCCTTACATAATAGTATTTGCTCGCCTTTCTTATGTTGGAAAGCACAGTGAAGATAATACAAGAGAATGCTATTTATATTGTTCATTGATTTAGAGAAAGGAGAACATGATGATGTTATCAATTTCAAGAATAAAGTTCCAAATATTTGTCATATACTTTGATTGTAACGTTAAATGATAAATGAGATGCCTTTACCGTTTCTAGCTTGCCAAACTTTCACTTTCCTGGTCTCAAAATATGGAATTCGCTTCCTCATTGTAGAACTCCTGCCAGAGAACTGTAGTTTGTTCTGTATGAAAGTTTTTGTTGTGGATAAGTTTATGATGAGTTCTTAGAGAACTCATCATAAACTATGAAACATGACATGTTAAGCACACAAATCATAGCCAAGTTAGATGCTAATAGTTTCCACATTTACTCAATGATACACAGTGATATACAGATGTACTTGAGAAGCCCTTTATGTGGCAAGAGGGGGCGTGGCTTGAATGGTATTTTACTGAGTTTTCAGAAGCACTGACAACTATTACTTATGGATTTAATAAGTAGTGTGTTTATTTGAACTTTTTATATTGGATGAGCATTTGTTCATGAGTTTGAACTCATCATTCCTCTATAAAATGTTTATATTGCTCGGTCTCAAACTATATATGTGCGATTACTTGTAACTGAAAAATACAGGAATTCATGAATTTTATGTTAATGTTGCTTTAATTACACATTCTAATATATGACTTCTCATCCAGGAGAAGAAACCTTATAATTATTTTCACAACAAAAGGAATCATTAACATAAATTTGCAGCTGTTTTGATGCTGGTATAACTTGAGCATCATTCTTTGATGCATATGGCTGCTTTATCAAAATTTCAATAGGAAAATTAGGATTTAAAAAAGAGCTATTGATATTCTGAAACAGTTGATCATTCCTGCCTCTTTGGCTGTGTATGCTATATCGGATGGAATGGAAAGAAATTCAAGAGGGAAAGAAAGGTGGGGGAAAAAAATTCTTATTTCTCTCAATTTTATTTCTTCCAAAACTATGAAAGGTTTTTTTCCTTTTATTTTTCGGTAACTTTTTTTACTTCTAGCACACAGAAAAAGCGATGGATTTTTAGAATATGCGCAGTAATAGGCTTTGCATCTCGCGTTTGTTATTGTTAAAGAAAAAAAACAAGCTGAAATACATGTTGCTTGAATGATACTGGACTTTTCAGAATATGATATGGTTTATCCTAACATTGCAAAATCCTAGTTTGAGTTGTTTAGCCTTAATTTTTTTTTATATATAAAAGGTAAGATTTTGTTGAATCATGAACTCAGTGAGTCTTCATGCTAAAGTCTGGCCAGATCTGTTGGCCAGTCTCCCCGCCAGGACATAAAAGTTCTATTAGTGTTTAACCTTAAATTGTTTTTTCTTTCATAAAAAATGCCATACATTTGAGGACCTTTGGCTGTTTATAGTGTTCTCTTTTGGTGTATTATGGACTTACAACTTGGCGTCTTGTTCTGATTCTTCTCCACTTGTCCCCTCATTAACCCTTATTATTTTTCCCTGACGAACTACCCATTGTTTTGCCTTTTTTGTGATATTTACAGTGTTCGTAGGCCTTCAACATGGCTTCTTGGTCTGATTCAAGTGCATTATTCAACTTTTATTAACTATTTTCAGGGCCAATGCACTGTATTAAATCAGACATTATGGTCTGTATATTGGTTTGAAAGATATTGAATGCATACCGTTCTTTTGATTTATGTAAGAGTGAAATAAATCCCGTAATCATACACCTCGGTATATATTGCACCAAATATGAATACGGTAAGTTGTGAGAATCTATTGCACCAATTCTAATCGAGGGGTTCGGGTACCTGACCCGACCCGTTCCATTTAGGACGGGTTCGGGTACCCATTTAGCTAAACAGGTCGGGTTCGAGTTTAAAGGTATGGGTACCCGCAGGTACCCGATACCCAATTTCAAATAAATATAAATATATTTTTTATTTTACTAGAATATAAATAATAATAAAATAACTATTATATAAATATTTATTACTATAAAAAATATAATAATAATAATAAATAGATATTATATAAATATTTTTATTTTGATTTTAATTTTTACACTATATTTTATTAAAATAATATAATAAATAATTTATTTTTTTATTTAATCGGTACCCGTTTAAATACCCGACCCGGGTTTGGATCGGATTCTGGTAATGGGTTCGGGTATCGGGTCGGATTTGGATTTAAGGTAAAACCGTAAGTAGCCGACCATTGCCACCCCTAATCAGTTTGTTCTGGGTTCCTCCTCGAGAGTCAAAAAACTTGATACGCAAGCCTCACCTCGATTTGTGAAACTAAATGTGCATCCACAAAACTTAACAGCTATTGGACCAAAGTTCCTAACTTGTCAGTGGAAAAAACAGCAGAACATCTTTCATTCACTCTCCTCGCTTTCTTCCTCACTTTCATCAGACTCCTGTAGTGTCAGGCGGTTCAAATTCTCTTCTAGGGGTGGTAAACCATCTTCAGAATCACTATTGGATTGCTCGTTCTCAGGGGATGACCGAGTAGTAACTGCAGCATAGAAGGGGCTTATTAAAATTTCTGCTAACATGAAAATGATTGTGAAACAAATGTGTTGAAAACAAACTCATCCAAAGATTGGACAAGGCGCAAGAACAAGATACGGTGCAGTACATTAAATTCTGCATGCACAGGCTCTTGCTCATGTAGTAAACCACCTCAAGTATGGAAGAAAGCACTTCGATTGCCTTGCAGAATCGTACCTTCTACAGATTGTGGTGGCTTTGACACCCGAGAATTAATAGCTAACCAGGTGTTCTGGTAAGAAATGACCTCAGACCCAGTCTGACATTGAGAATATCCACGTAGTAGTTCCCTGCAGGAAACAAGGAATACAAACTAAAGAAAAGAGTAAATAGTGTACAAGGACTAGCGTATTAAATGTTTCTTCAAAAGATTCTTGCATTCCTTGGATGAGTATATATGCAAGCACTGCCATCTGCTTGTTACATGGTAAGTCTCTTTTTCTGGGATTGGAGCTGGTCTATCGGGATTATGCATTCTGTAGTTTATGGTAAGAAATGAAACGATAGTTGCTATGTTACAGAAATGAAACAAAATACCGTCATGCATTCTAATAATTGATTAAGCTAATTACAATGGCAATAAGTCTCCAGAAATAATCTAATTTAGTACAACTGCACATCAAATGCAAGATAATCATCCAACAACAGTCTTAACTTTCAAGAAGTAGAACAATCAAGTGGTGATAAGGGGCTTTTAACTTCTTTGATAAGTTCTGGTGATTTTCAACAAAATTCTAAAATCCACATGATGTGTGTGCTTCTGGTAGCATGCCACATCATTATTGTACCATAAGTTCGGTGTGAAATCATGTCTACATCATCTATGTTATACAAACTACGAATGAAAAAAAAAAGAATAATTTGATAATAGATCGTCAAGGAAATTTATCCATTTCAATAGTATGTCCGCGTAGCCTCACTTCCTTTTCTTCTTGGGGTTGTCCATTTAAAAATAAAAGTAACAAAGAAATTCCCACCCACTAACAAGAATAAGCGAAAAAAAATGCAGAATATGGGTCTTCAACTGAACGGTATATGCCAACACATCAGTATCGACCATACTTGATGTATATACATTTCAATATGTATGTATATACATACATGAGTTGGTACACCGGTATAAGATAACACTAGTATGCATTATGGACTGAAAATCCAGCGTAATACCTGTTAAGAGACAAGAATGAATGGCCCCACTTGAACTTGCCTAATAGCAGATTCGCGGTGTCCTCCTCTCCGCTGTCAAATAAAAGTACGCTAATTGGATTTAAAGTAGCAATTGCAAGCATTGAAATATTGACATATTGCTCGTTAATAATTAACAACTTTAAGGCTATCAAATGCCATCCTCCAAATAAAGAATAGCGCGTGAACTAGTACCAGATAATCAAAGCAGCTGAGAGAGCCTCAACACAAGATAATTCACATGGACGGCCATAATTTACTGGATTTGCTGCCACCAACCAGGGCACTGAGAAAACAGTATTCACATAAGTTTGCAGGACTAATCACACCTCATAAAGAAAATTTCAAATCTGATAAGATTAACACATTTTTCTGTAAAACTAACAGGTGAAAAGCTAAAAGTAAATTTTTTTTTCAGGAGGAAGGAACATAGTGCCATCCAAATTGAGAAGCGTGGTATAAAGCAAGGTAATGAGCATAGCACGGTAAATTCCTTTTCCCTTTCTCACATCTGAAATGAGGAGAGCATTTGATGCTAAGACATGGATAACTCGTAAATACAAGATTCATATAGTGCCTGATAACAACCAATTAACCATACCACATGGAAATGAATTGGAAAGAAACTCGTTATTCTCCTTATTCATAATTATATAGTTGAAAATTGAGCCAAAAGAAAATTTCTATAAACAGTAATCAATGTCATAATAAAATAGTCTTACATAGGCGAGGGGCACCACAACGAAGTTTAATGAAAGGAACATCATCCAGGCGTGCCCATGAGCAATCTACCACAGCAAGTCCTTTGCTCTTAATTAAAGGATGATCTTCTTTGGAGACGCATTGTTTCCCAACTGGACTGCCAAACAAGAAGGAATAATGCATACTTTCATCAACTAGAGCAAAAATGCATATTCTGCCACAGGATTAAGTTCTGCCTTAACAATTTCAGCATGGTAAGATTGCAAGTTTCTGCATTATTTCAGTATAATTTGATTAATAGCGCAAATAAAAGTACATATTAGCAAAAATATACTACCTTAGGACAACACCTCCAAAAGCATTGGTTACACGCAATTCCTATAAGATTTAGTTTCAGATTAGTCAATAAGTCTTAAACCATGTCTATAAGAAATATAATAATGCATAAAGCATGATAAGTAACCCATTTATTACTTTTGAATAAGAAAGAAAATAAAAGGATCTTTAGGCTGATTTATCTTGTTTCTGTGTGTTTTATTTTTCTTTGAAAGGAAGGCGGAAGTGAGTTCATCATGCTGCTTATGGAGGTTATTAATCGATCTAGAGTAAAAAATTAAGCAAATACTCAGAAAATGTCAAAAATAAAAGCCAAACAACACTATCAGGATTGTGCATTGAGATCAAGACATTAATTAAAATTAGTTATCATTGCTTGCCAAGCTTGAAACACCCAACGTATCACTCAATGAGTTGGAATGTGACACCCATGGGAATAATTGTACAAATTTATATCAAAACAAACTTACAAATATAAACTATGAGATAAAAACAATACTAGGCAGCTACTCATCTTTTTAACATTTGGAGCTATATATATGCAAAAGCAAATGAATGAAATAAACAAATAATCACATAATTCTAACTGGATAGTTCACAGGCAATGTGTGATAGAAGACCCCGGCCTTGCTTATACTAGGGCATTATTTCATGAAGGTTTATAACATTTAGAGCTCTGCTTCATTCTTGACTTGCTTTTAATTAATATGTAGTTTCTTTTATCCAAATAAAATCAAAATCAGCTCTAAAAGGAAGAGAAATAAGGCCCCAATTAGGGAAGAAAATTGATACGCGAACAATAACCTTCATTAAGAATTTCCATGGTGTATAACTCCAAATCAATATTTTAGAATAACAAAACACTTACCTTCAAGAATCCAAATCTTGAAAGTTTGCGACCTGTGCATCTTTTGATGTCACATTGTCCGAAATCCTGATTCCAACAGAGAGAGCAAGAAAATTAGATGTGAATATATCTAGTTCAGAAATCCTAAGAAGTGTTCTAACTACAATGGTCCAAATTGCTTTGTGCTACATACCCACATTGCAAGTTGAATACTTGGAACAGTATTTTTGTTATGGCCTTCCTCTGAAATAGTCAACATATTTTTGTTATCTCAACTAGTTAGTAGTTCCAAATAAAAAAGAACAATTCAAAATTCTTACAAAAACTATCTTTCTTTCCAAATATCATCAATAATGTGCAGCGCCATTCACTAATGCAGGACACCTCATTTAGAATGTTAAAACTGTAATGTAATAATTAAGAAATAAGAATGCAACATTATAGGGCGAGCAATCTAGAGCTTCCTAGTCCTTGGTATACTGTGGATAATTTGTAAAGTTACAAAAATTTAGTTGACATAAAATTGAGTTAAATACCAGGTATTAGAAACACGGCCCACAATAAATTACCAAGATTGCATAATGGATAAGCACCACTGAACTTTTGCAGCATTTGAATGATTCCATTTCTTCAACAGTATTCCAACAGGCTTACAAGCACACTCAAATTACTTCTATGTCATGGTAACTTATAACTATGCTCTGATGAAAACAAAAGTTCTGGAATATGTAGGTTTATGCATTGCTAAACGGATGTGATAGGAATAGTTCGAAAGTGTTTGGAGACTATGGGAAGCGGAAACGTATAAGGTTCAAAGCTATCGAGATGGCTTTGGGATCATTTCAAAACCAGAAAACGAAGAACATAACTATTTACCTTTCTAGAACTTTGAATAACTAATTTAGAAGAGAAATAGCAGCAGAGAAGAGTAGAGAGAAGATGAAGAAGATATTGCAATCACAGTGACAATGAACAAAAACGGATCCGTCATTCATCATCATTTTATCCTCGCTTTCTTGCTTCACAAGGAGAGTAGAATCCATAAACCATCAAACAAGCACACAAACGCACAATTTACGGGTAGCATTGAACAAGTGACGAGATCAAATACCTTCGTGCGTCGGTGAAGACCTGCTGTGATCCTCATCCCTGTACAATTCAAACCAGCACAAAGATTTATAACTAGGTCTACGCAATCAAAGCACCAATAACCTAAACCACTCACAAGCTTGCGAAAGACCAATCGAAATACTAAATCAAAACACAGAACCATAAATTTCTATGCGAACAAGCAAAGTCCAATATGACCAAAAAAAATCTGCCACTTCGATCGAAAATTCACTAGCATCGACTAAATGAAATCGATGCTCGAGACCTAAACAACGGTAAACTATAAATCGATCAAAGGAGGAGAAGAAAGTGACGAACCCACCATTCATCTCCACGGCTAACACTCGTCTGCCCTCGACGAGAAGGGCGATGCCCGGGACGGCGAGATCGGTTGTACCCCATCGGAATTTGACGATGCGGCGTCACTACCTCGGACTTCGGAGGCGGAGCAAGCAAGATTGCTTTTATTAATGGAGCGCGTGGGTGTCTTGGAACGAGTCGAAACTCGAACGCCATATGTAATCAGAGTGTGGTTCGATTCATGGACGAGTCTGGATCGGCCACTAGCACTACTAAGGCCGAATTGCTGAGTTGGATCCAGTACTTGTTCAGCCCACTTCAGTGTGGTTGTTATTGGATCGGGATGTGTGGACCAGCCACATGTTTGAGCGGCCCAATTTTTAATGAGAGAACCGCCCTCGCACTTATCTAAATAAATTCTCTTTGTTTAAATATTATAGACATCTCTCTTAAACTGATTCAGAAAGAGAATATGATTTTGTATTTTTTTATAAATATAATCATAAAAATATTGTGAATATTTTATTTTATTTATAGTATCCTTCTAAAGATGTGTATTACTATATTTCCTTGGATATAATTCAAGGTGGAAAGAAGATAAAACACATTGAATCTAGAGTTATTTTGCTATTAAATTTAATGTATTTTTCTTTCTTTTCACTGTAAAGTTCGTCTAAGAAAACACAGCCAGTGTTCAAGTTGTTCAACCCTTTTTAACTCTAATTATTGTCTTGGTAAAGAAGAAATATAAAACTATAGTAAGTATCTAATTAGTTATGAACATGTGTTAGTGAATATCTATTATGTTCTAAGTAATGAGTATCAATCTTATTATAGTGGTATATGCTAGGTCGTAAAATTGTGGTACAAGTTGTGTTAAGATACATATTTAACGTTAAAATGAACTAATAAAATGCTTTTGTATTATTTTAAATTTTTTTCTTTGCTTTATTTTGATTGTCTCTCCAACCGATTCTATATTTTGTATCAAAGTATTGGTAAGAATGGTAATTGAATCCAATATAGTTTAGTATTCGACTAAATCCCACTGATTTTTTATGATGGATTCAAATGCCTAACTAGGTAAATAGGATGAGTTTGACATTTGACATATTGAGTTTAGATTAGAGTCGTGCTTATAAGTTATTAAGTTCTAGTACCTATTATCAAATTAAAACATAATTTAAAATATATTTCTATATTAAGAATATATAAGATAAGTATAAAATAATTGTTATAGAAATATAAGTGTAGAATAATTGTTAATTTTATAATTATATTTTATAAAATAATTAAAAAAATTTAAAACATTATTTATTCAAATAACATAGGTACACATTTAAATACCTATGTTGAGTTTGAATTATATAATATGACATTTGGCTCGGGTTCAAATGGAGATTTTGTATTGGGATTAAATTCAAATATTAACAACAAAATTAAATTTTTGACCGATTTTCATCCCCATGTTGAACTGCATTTACTACTCTTGCAAGCACCTCTTCTCACGACCATAGACTTTGGTGTCGAAGCTTTCACAAGCAACTCAAGAGTTTTGAATCAATACATACTCCAATATTTATTTTTTTTACAAAAACATTGAGATTTAGATCCTTTTTTTATTAAGCTTGTACAGAATGTATTCTCTTACACAAGGTAAACAAATAAATCTAATTAGAGAACAGAAAGTTATCTATTTTATGTGAGTGCTTTACTCCCGCAACCGATACAAACAGTATCATTTGATATATCAATCATCTGAAACTTAATTATTGTGTCATTAAACAAATTAGATACAATATTCCATGTCCAAAAGTTGAGTTAAAATCAACACATAAATTGCAGCAAAAAAACCTCCAAATTGAAGCATCGGCACCTTCGATCATTGTGACCATCTTCTTTATGTATGCATAATGAACAAAAATAAACACATTATGGAGGCAATTGCATGGACAGAATGGATGATTCATTCAAAGCTACAAAATGGTAGTTGGTACATATCAGAAAGAGCAACAGTTCTTCAAAATGTACGACTAACTTTATACATTCAAGATTTGCTACAAACACGCACTCCCAAGTTTATAACCATCAATTCCTCTCAAGTTTCCTCAAGTCATCTTTCTGTGTCTTTCACCTTTTCCGCTAAGGCCCTACAAATAGCCATATCCTGCAAGGACCGCGAAGGAACAAATTATTAATCAAGATACTATGCCAAAGTGCATAACAGCTCTTCAAATACCAAAAGGATAACTGAAATAACTAGGTCATTGATATGTTCTCATCCATTTGAGTCAATGCAATATTGAAAGTGAAGTAACTAGAGCATAGTAAAAAGGCAGATATATGACAAATTTCATGGATGATGATCCAATTCCAAGCTAACTCTCTGAGGACAGTTTATGCATAATCAACTTCTATCAAATGTTCATCACCACTTACGAATTATAAAACATTTTCCATGCCATTACTTTCTGAGAGGCTCCAGGAAAATTCATCACCACACTTTAAGCTACTTCGTTGCGCCCGTGTAAAACAGTACAAGTTTCCACAAACTATTTAAGGATATTAAACAAGTCGGTACAAGTTTCCACAAACTATTTAAGGAAATTAAACAAACCAAAACGAGGAACAGGTGCCGATAATTAAAGTTTGCGTAATATCATCTAATGCATTTGGCTGGTCATTGAAATGGTAAACGGCAGAATAAGCGTAGCACAATATGTTACTACAACTGCAGCCTATACAAGGCTTTTGCAATTCAACAATTTCATCCATATGAACTAGTCCAATCAAGATATCTGTCCCTGAAAATCCATAACTCCAGAACTTGCAAGCTACTGAAATGAGAGTTGCAACACAAACCCAAATGAGAATTAGTATAATCTTATAAACAAAACAAATAGGTAAAATGCACAACAATAATTGCACCTAAGTATCAAGGCCTATTTAACAATAGAAGTGAAAAACACAACTGAAGATGACAAAATTAATATAAAAAAAAGCCTTAAAACTATCAAGTTCCACTTACCTCTGATTGCTTGAAATCAGTATTGAGCGTTATCAAATACCCAAGGTTCATGGAGGAAAAGCTCCCGGCCATTCATCTGCACTGTTCCAGCAGCTATATCTTCTGCGCGCTTCCGCGCTGCTTCAGCTTTTCTATCTGCTTCTTCAGCATCCTGGTTATGAATTTATTAACTTTGTACTTATTTGCTAATTGCAAACTAAATTAAATATAAAAAGTAAGCAAAATTGTAGAAGAGAGTCTAAATTAAGATAAAGAGACCAGAGTTTTAAATGTTAAATATATTTATCTAGTTGGATTGCAGTACAAACAGCTAGGCGGAGCATTGCTTGTTTAGCTCACAAAAAACAAAGTCCAAGTTAGTTAATCATTAATGAGTAAAATAATTAAGTGAACCACAAGTTGAGAAATTACTTCTTTGAATGTATAAATAAATCAAAAAAGTTACAAAGACCAGTAACTCCAAGAAAAAAGGAGCACCACTGTCATTAATTATTAGGAAAGAAAAGCAGCCATTCAATCTTCCTATCAATAATCATGCAATGATCCATTCGTTACAGAAGACTGTCAAAACATCATCACAACCCCTGCCACTTTTGCGTAGTTTAGAGTTCATTCATAAGAAGGAAGTTACAGTATAAAGTCCAGACTTGCATAGAAAAGCTGATTACGGAGAACATATACAATATGCATAGTTTTAATCACGCTTCTTTATCTTCTCTCTGAACTACTTTGTCAAACAAGAATGAATGTATACTTAAGATGATTTTTTTCCAGACTACAGAATCTATGACCATGTGCGTATAAATGCATATATACCTTTCTTCTAGCAGAACTAGAACTACTAGTATTTTACAATCGAGCAAAAGGGAGAAGAAATAGTTTGATCAAAATCAAGACGCCCAGGCAATCAATAGATATGGAAAATTCTCGATACGAACTAGAAGAAAACACAAATGCTAGAGGATTGAAGGCCTAGTGCACAAGCATTAGATGGAAAATTAACATCAAGCGAGCACGAAAGAGAGAATCAAAACCCTAGGGCGACGAGAAACAAAACGTCTATGCACCCGTAAAGATAGAAATTCCAGCGGAACTAGAAGCAAATAAGCGAGTCACCGAGATGGAACCCCAGATGGACAAGAAATTGCTCAAAGATCGAACCTTTCGGCGCTTCCACGAAAGGAACTGCGCCTCCGACATGGTCGCTGACGTCCTCGCCCCACCAAGGAGTTCGCCTCCTTTAACCGTTGGCGCTTGCCGCTGATGCTCTTCCTCGCCCATCTGGAGAACCGAGAAGAAGAAGAGCACGAAAATTTCCAGCCCTAAATTAATATACAAATCCTTGTTCGTAAACTTTATTATATGTTAGCTCTCCCAAATAATATGCTAAAATTCGAGGAATTTAAACCCTAAATAAGAAAAAAAGATTAAAATTATATTTATTATAAAATAACCTTCGATTTATTTATTTCACATCAAAAAATTAAAATTAAATATTTTTTATTATTTATTCACATGCTTTTAAGCTTTTTTTGACCTAATTTTGAATTATTTTTAAAGATGAGAATAGTCAAAATTATTTAAAAAGGTGAAAAATTAGAATTTGATCATACTACTAATAGGTAAAATATTAAAGATATATATATATATATATATATATATATATATATATATATATATACACCCAATAAATTTTAAATAATAAATATGTTTTATATTTATTAGTATACAAAAAACAAAAAAAATATTTTAAGCCCACTCTCGGTCTAGATAGAGAAAATTTTTGACGCAGGCCCCTGCTGCTTGATTGCAGCAACATGCTTTGATCTTACAAGTACGTTTTTTAAGATAAAGTCAACATACACGGTCTTGGTTTGACCAAAAACGCTTTTAGAGGTAAAGTTAAAATATATTGGTCGATATACACGATGATTATATATTTTGATCTCATAAAAAATTTTAGTCAACATACATGATATTACTTAACATACACGAGTGAATGTTTACTCTACCTCAAAAAGCACAATGATCATGTATGTTGACCAATATCATATATATTGATTTTACCTCAAAAAGCATGCTTGTGAGATCCCAACACGCTGCTCGGGTAGAGAGGAGCCCAGCTTCAAAAATTTTTCTATATGGACATGCCACTGGTGTTAGGCCTGGGCTCCCCGGTTCAGCCCAGAGAGGGTGGGCCGAACCCAAGCCCAAGCCCATACGCCAAAGCTATGCATGGAGCCCTAAATCGGAATCAAATCCCTTGGTCAACGTGCGATGTTGACCAAGGAGCTGCATCAGATCACCCAGGCGCGGCATCAACACGTGAGAAGCGGGCGCTGACGCGAGATTCGCCCGCACGACACGAGCTTCTCGGACACGGCTGCTGGCTTGGACGCGGTCGACGACGAGGGACGCGATCAAAGCGGGGGATAGCTACGGACAGAAGATGCCCTAAATCGAGGACAGGCGGCGGTCGAAGGGAACGGAGAGTCGGCGGCGTCGCGTTAAAAGAGGCAGAGGGAGCTCTGGGAAGGGGGCGAGAGGAGTAGCGTCTTCTTCACCATTGAGCACAGCGACCAGCAAGCAGAACTCAGAGGAGTGACCTTCGACCGGCGAGCGACGAGTGTGAGTTTCCAGCGTTTATGGGGCGCGACGGCGAGTGGTACTGGTGTGAGAACCGAGAGCGATTGTAATCGGCGGCGAGAGCGCCATTGGTGAGGGAGGGACGGGGGCGCCGTGACCAGGAGGTCGACGGCGACAGTAGAGGATCTTGTAAGCGTTTGATCTCATAAACGTTTGAATAGTAATAGAAGTTTCTTCTCCTCCATCTTCCCGTCCCCTACTGTGTGCTCCTTAACCAGTTCAGGCGACAATCTCCAACCGGCGGGGCGTCTGCTGCCGGCAAGCTGTCTGGACGAGAGTCTGAGAGAGGCAGGCGGCCATCTCTTCCTCTTCCAGCAAGATCGCGAGCGCGGCGGCGCTCGGCATCAGGCGGACGACGCGGCGGCAGGTGAAGAAGGCGAGTTTCGAAAGCGAGGCGTTCGAAACGAGGAGAAAGCCAACATCCCGGTGATTCAACGATTTCGGCGAGAAATCGATTTGGAGTGCTGACGTCGGCGTGACGTCAGCAAGGCGACTTCAAACGGCGCGCGGCTTTGACAGACGGATTTTGACTTTGGTCAAAATCAAACAGTGAGGGTTTCGAATTTGGGGACGAAATTCGGTCCGGAAACCCTAGCGCGATCACGTTCTGGTGTTCCGCCGGACGGCTCTAGGAAGCGGATAAGTGCTATTTTTAGACCGATCCGACCAGGGCGGAACACTAGATCGGCGTAAAATCCCTAATCTCCAGGTGCAAAATCACCCCCCAAATTGGAAATAATCGAAAATCTTAATCCTAATTCTGAACGAAGTCAAAAACACCTAGATCAAATCAGATTTTACCGTGTGAAATCGGAAGTAGAGGTGGCCAACGGGCCGGGCCGGCCTGCGGCCCGGCACGACACGGGCCGGGCACTGCCCGGCCCGTTGACCAAGTCAACGGCCGCGGGCGGCCCGTGGCCCGGCTCGGGTCGTGCTGGGCCGGAGGTTCGCGGCCCGTGGGCCATGCCAGGCACGGCCCGTAGGCGTGCCGTGCCAGGCACGGCACGTACGGCACGAATAATTTGGGCGGCAACGTTCAAAAATTTGAATTTAGCATGCGTTTTTACCCAAATAGCCCTATAACGGTTTGAAAAAATTTAAAAGTTAGGGATATAATTGTCTTTATGTTATAAAATTACCATTTTAGCCCCTTTAATAGTTAAAAATAGGGGATAAATATGTAAATTTACACCCAATTCATCCCTATAAATTGACCCCCCCAACCCTCTCATTTCTTCACACAAGTTTCCAATTAACTTTGGATTACTTTCTCATTTTCTCTTAATACTTTCTTAATCTCTTTTCTAAAGTTTCAATTAGCCATCAAGATTTCAAAGCTCCCTCGGTCTAGTCACGTGGAGAAGATCAAGTAAGTAGTAAATCAATTTACTTTTAGTCTTTTATAATGTAATTGTACTTAAATTTAAATTATTCTAATATAAATTTTTTTTCATAATTATGTTTAAGTTAAGGTTGTTGAAGGCTGAAACCTCAACTTCTTAGTTCTTACTAAGCGATCTTCAAACACGTGATAAGGTAATTTTTTAATGTATAATTTATTATTAGTAAGTATTTAATCTTATTTTATAAATTTTTTGGCTAACTTTTAATATTATATGTAGAATTAATGGCGGGATTTAACAATACATGGGATTTTTTGCCATGGGAGCTTGAGGCAATACAGCAGGAGCTAATAGGGACTAGTACTACCCCTGTTATGCCACCCGATCAAGATGCCAACCCTCCGCCTTACGACCCAAATCAACAACAGCAAGATCATGTTGAATTGGAGCCTACTAACACTATGCAGGGAGAGGAGGGATGCTGTGTAAACCCTCACGAGTCTACTGTGTCGGGCTCAAGAAAACGCACGAGCGACGTTTGGAAGAGCTTCGATGTGGTGATGATTAACGGCGAAGAAAGAGCCAGCTGCAAGAAGTGCAAAAAAGTCTTGACTTGCAAATCATCGGGTGGAACTGGTCATTTGACTCGCCACATCAGAAGCCATCAAACTCAAATCGATTGTGCACAGGCTACTCTAAATCTTTCCTCTAGTTCTTTTGAAATTTTTAATTATTCTACTGAAGTTCTTAGAAAAGAATTAGCTAAATTTATTATTTGGGATGAACAACCATTTTCTTTAGCAGAAAATTATAAATTTGAAAAATTTATACATAAATCACTAAAACCTAAATATAAAAAAGTAAGTAGACAAACCATGCGTAGGGATGCTATAAAATTTTTTTCTGAATATAAAACTAATCTTTTACAAGCTTTAATTACATTAACTTCTTGTATTTCTTTAACATCTGATATTTGGACCAGTAATCATTCTGATCAGTCATACATGTGTATTACGGCACATTGGATAGATAGTGAATTTTTTTTACAAAAAAGAATTATTGCATTTAAAATTTTTGAATATCCTCATACTGCAAATGCTATAGTTAGACAATTTCATAGCATTTTACATTCATATAATATACTTAATAAAATTTTTTCAATTAGTTTTGATAATGCAAGTAATAATGATAGTGCAATTGATAAATTAAAAAGATTGTTAAATCCAATATTTAATGGTGCTTTTTTTCATATACGATGTGCATGCCATATTCTAAACTTATGTGTTCAAGATGGAATAAGAGAAGTAGATGAACATGTAACTAAATTAAGAAATGCTGTTAGATTTGTTACTTCTTCTACTTCTAGAAATCAAGATTTTAGACAAATATGTAAATCTTATGGTTTGTCATATAAAAAATTTAAACTTGATATTAAAACACGATGGAATTCTACTTATGATATGCTAACAACATGTTTTCCATTTAAGGATCCTCTTACATTATTTTATAATGAAAGAATGCCTGATGGAAATATTGAAGAAAATGATTGGGATAAAGCAAAGTTATTACATAATATTTTAGAAATTTTTTATAATGCTAGCACTCATTTATCTGGTGTTTATTATCCTACATCATGTTTAATTTTAGAACATTTAGTTTTAATTAGTGAAATATTTTCTCAATATAGACATGATGAAAATGTTTTTCAAGTAATTTTTAAAATGGAAATAAAATTTAAAAAATATTGAAAAAATATATCTCCTTTATATTGTTTAGTTTCAATTATGGATCCTAGATTAAAATTAGAAGGTGTTCATATTTTATTAGATGAATATTATAAAAATATGGAACTTGAAGGAGTAGATGAGAAAAAAAATGAAGTTTCTACCTTATTAGATGAAATGTATAATATTTATAATTTAAAATTTGGAAATACAATGAATCCAACATCCTCTCAAACTAATGTATCTACTAGTAGTAAAAATATTACAGGAAGAATACGCACAATTTTAAATAGAAAAGGAACATCAACAAGTCGATCTAGTAATTTTAATGAATTAACATTTTTTTTTAGAAAATAATCATACATCTTTACTCACAGAAGAACAAATAGATAATTTTGATATTTTATCATGGTGGAGATCACAAGGAAAATCATATTCTGTGGTTTCTGCCATGGCACGTGATCTACTAACTCCTCCGGTGTCTACTGTAGCATCGGAGTCTTGTTTTAGTGCAGGCGGCAGGGTGCTGGACGAGAAGCGAAGGCGAATGAATGAAGAAAGCGTGGAAATGTGTATTTGTCTTAAAGATTGGCTAGATGCTGAAGATCGTCTTCAAGATAAAGGTGGTCATTCAACTTCATCGGATGATGATGAACAAAGTCTTGGAAGTGCAAGTGGAAGCAACAATGGATAAACGTTGTAATAAATAATTATAAAAAAAGTTGTAAAAGAGTTGTAGAAAGAGTTGTAAAAAGAGAACTACGTAGACCTGATTCCTCCTTTGAGTGGGGTACGTAGGCAGCCTGTAATGGGTCCGGTCTAAAATATATAAAATTTTAACATTTTTTCAAAAATTTGTGCAATATACATTCTCAATTTCTCAATTTTTTTTTATTTTTTCATATTTTATATTTTTATATATTTTAATTAAGTAATAATTTACTTATTAAATTAATTTATTTTTTTTAAATTTGGCACACGGGCCAAAGTCGGCCTGTGGGCCAACTTTGGCCCACGGGCCACAATCGGGCCGGGCCAAACACGGCTTGCGTCTCTCATTGGGCCCGTTGGGCTGTATTTGGCCCGCGTGCCGACGTAAGCCCGCGTGCCGGATCCGGCCCGCGGGCCGGATCCGTGCTCACACTGCAACCGAACCGTGCCTGGGCCGGCACGGTTAATCGGGCCGCGGGCCCAGCGGTTCTCCTGCCGTGCCGTGCCGAGCACGGCACGATTTGAAACGGGCCGTGCCAGGCACGGCCCGCCTGGAACCGGGCCCGGGGCCGGCCCGTGGCCACCTCTAATCGGAAGCCGCCGCGCCGCTCAAATTAATTTGAATGTTGACATCACGCTGACGTCAGACCCAACCTCCGCCACATCAGCGTCGTCTTCATGTTGAAACTCGTCTGCAGCATTCAAACGCGTGCCTACGTTCGATAGTCGTCGCCGTCTCTCGCCCTCAACTTCCCCGAAGTCGACCTAGCAGCCGCCTGCTGCCGGAAAACATCACCACCGTGGAAAAAACACCAAACAGGAGAGGAAGAAGTCGTGAGGGGAAATCCTGTTCTTATTCCCAGAAAACTACAAAAATTTTGCTCCTCTCATCGTCGTCGGCCCCCTGGCCATCAACTCCTACTTCCCTCCCTTGCAGTTGGCCCACCGGTCGGTGGTTACAATCTCTCAAAGAATCCCTGAAACTTCTCGCTCGTCGCGTCTCCCTAGACGCCGGAACACACTCAGCTGCTACCCTAAACCTCGTTGGTGATGTTGGTCGCTTGTCGCTACTGCTCGATGCCTGGATCCTTCTCCCCGTCGCCCGTTGACATCCTTAAAAAGGGAAATCCGTCGCTCGATTTCTCCCACTGAAGCCCACTTCTTTCGCATCTGCACTGCTCGCATCCATCGTCCGCTTCCCTTGCAAATGCTGACCACGCCTCCCTGCTATGAGCTCGGTCGTCGTCCGCTTTGCTCGGTGAAGCCGCGCCCGAGTCCTGTGGAGACGCCGCCATCAGAACTGTGTCTGAACTCTTCGAGGATGACGATGCTGAGCTCATGCGCGTCTTCGCACATTTCAGGTCAAAATCGGGCGTTGACCCGATTAAACGCGGCTGCCGAATTCCCCTTTGACATGGGATTTGGTTTGGGCTTGGGATTGACTTGGCCCACTGGTCCAGTCCAAGGGCCTAACAACTAGTCGGACCTAAGATTCATTGAACCGGGACAGATTTAAAACTCATCTTCCTCGTGGCCGAGTTTTTGCATCGATGCCGAACACATTTGGTCCAACCAAAGTGGATTTGGGACATGTACACGCACGAGGACGTGAATGCCCTTTTACCGAACTTGCCCATATCTCGTTTTCAAATTGACGAGGTTTCTTTTGTTTTATCTAAGAAGTGAAATCTGTGGGGTCTCGTGGGGAATCTTCACCCTCTTGGAAAATCTTGTCAAAGTGTTGAAAAAGCTTTTAGGAAAAGATTTGATGATGTTGGTCGGCAAACTTTAGGATGCCAAAGTGTTCTTTTTTGCTCCAATTTGGAGGTTTTATTCGCTTTTTAAAAGGTCAGTTTCTACTTTCTAATACACACTTACCGAAAACCTCTGTTCAAATTTCTTACTTTCACTTCTTTAATCTGTGAATCGTGAGTGCAAAAGAGTGTCTAGGCAAGAATTTGCTGAACTGATTCTGTTCAAATTTCTGTAATCTAATCAGATTGTTGGGTCTTCCCTTTTTTGTTTCTAAATCCTGTTTGACCTTACAGGATTATTCTAATGGTGCATTTTCATTCCCAACAGTTAGGTTTACAATTCTCATACAATGTACTACTTCTGTGATTGATTCAATGTTGTTCATGAAGGGGAATAACACTGCCCTAGGATTTTTCTGCTAGAACATCGTCTTTTATCTTGACGAGATTTTGGATCCCTCTTCCAAACACTCCGTTAATCTAGTTCCACGCCTACAAGTGTAGCAGAGTCGTCCCACCACAAAAATTGCAGTGCTTTATGCTTGGAATGTCAAAAGAAATAATCTAGAGAACGGTTGAACTTTTCCATTGGGGACGGAAACTTTAAGGACCACTAAAAGTGCCTCACGTTGTGCCTCGACGTGGTGAATGGAAACCGTAGGACTTTTGACTAGGAAAACCCAATTGCAGCCGCAGAAGTCTTTATCCTTCAGTTCTGTCCCTCAGTCACTCAGTGCGCTAATGAAGTTGAGTCAAAATGGAACGATTGGGACATGCGATTCATTAATTCTCCCTAAACTATTATCTTATCCGCGCAATGCGAATAATGATGTGTTTGAAACATGTCGATGGAGTTTCTTGTGGCACTATTTGAGTCAAAATATTCTTGGCCTTTATTCCCTCAATCTCAACCCTCGAATATGGAGCCTAGATGAACACTAGCTTGTACGAGAAGTTTAACCAGGAATGAACATAAAAGTTAAAGACTGCTCATGGGTTGATCAGTGGTTCTCAGTAAGCTACTCCTTTCTACTTTTAGAGTGCCTTGAATGTGGTTAGCTTATGATCTAGATTCAGAATTGCCATGATGAATTGAGTTGGTTGAGGAAGTTTGGCCACAGTCTTTAACTGTTATATAATGAGCTTCTAATTGTTCTAGTGCTCTGCAGAAAGAAGGTTAACATTTCTATTGTAAGTCATGCATACTTCGTTTCAATAGTTTGTGCACCAATTCTCAATGTTTGTACTTTGTAAAGTAAAATTTTAGCAGATTTAAATGCCATTTTTTTTTTGGTTCGTTGTGTTGTTTTCTACCTAGAATGCGCTTGAGAAATGTATACAAAAATGATTCCATGTTGTGTTGCTTGTAGAACATGGAGAAAATTATCGTTTGAAAAGTTTGGCTAGCAATCCTTAATCATATGCTTTTTTTAGTACTGCTGATGTTTCTGTGCAATTGAATAATTAAGTTCTGAGTTGCTACTGATGGCCACTTCACATGCGACACTGACGCCAACTATTATTTCAATTTACAGATTAAAATCAATTTCCAAGAGTTTAAGAATGGGTCACAGTGTGCCTGAGGGTGAAGCAAACCAGGGGCTGGATATGGCCAACTTTTCTTCCTCGGACGGCCAGAAAGTGGATTATTCATGTGTGCACAAAGTTGGATTGCCCCCTCGGAGGAACTTCGTGAGAGAGTTTGCCGATGCTTTCAAGGAGACATTCTTTGCTGATGACCCATTGCGGCCATATAAAGACCAACCAAAATCGAAAAAGCTAGTTTTGGGATTGAGGTTTCTGTTTCCAGTCCTAGACTGGGCAAGAGAGTATAACTTTAACAAGTTTAAAGGAGATATTATTGCTGGCCTCACCATTGCAAGTCTCTGTATCCCTCAGGTATACTGGCACAATATGTGGATGATCATGTTATAACTATTGCAGATAAAGATTCTAACAAAGGCTTTCTTGCAATCCAGGATATTGGATATGCAAAACTTGCAAACATGGATCCACAATATGGGCTCTGTAAGTCAATTGTAAATGATACTAGAAGCTAACCTCAGAACTTGCTGACATTAATTTATTCTTTCAATCATTCTTTAATGCATCCAGACTCCAGTTTTGTCCCACCTCTAGTTTATGCTGTAATGGGCAGCTCCAGGGACATTGCTATTGGACCAGTAGCAGTTGTGTCTCTCTTACTTGGTTCCCTTCTACAGACTGAACTTGATCCTGTAACTGATAAGGAGGCATACCAACGGCTTGCATTCACCGCAACCTTCTTTGCTGGTGTTACACAAGCTTCACTAGGATTCCTTAGGTATAACTTCCAATTTCGTATTTCCTTATTCATCTTTCGTTTCATTGATTCACAGAATTGCTATGTATTCCAATTTACACTACATAAAAAATGTCACAGATTAGGTTTTCTGATTGAATTCCTTTCTCATGCTGCCATTGTTGGATTCATGAGTGGGGCTGCAATCACAATAGCTCTTCAACAACTTAAAGGATTTCTCGGAATAAAGAAATTTACCAAGAATACTGACATAGTTTCTGTTATGAAATCTGTGTTTGACTCAGCTCAGCATGGGGTAAAGGCTGAAGTTACTAATTTTACTTTAGATTAGGCAATCTTTAATTATAGCTAAGTGGCTACAATCTAAGTCTGGACACCCTTTGCAGTGGAATTGGCAAACTATACTGATAGGATCAGCTTTTTTGATCTTCCTTCTGGTCGCTAGATGCATTGTATGTATACAGTTTTATCTCGGATGAATTCATTTACAAAAGTAAATATTTGGCTTAAGATTCAAATTTCACTCCTTACTGATGCAGTAAAGTATTTGCAGGGAAAAAGGCGGAAGAAGCTTTTCTGGGTACCTGCAATCGCTCCATTGGTTTCTGTTATTTTGGCCACCATTTTTGTCTACATCACTCGTGTTGATGAACATGGCGTACAGATTGTAAGTTTGTATCTCAGTGATCTCCGTCGAAGACATTTTGTTGGTTTTAACAGCTGACGTTTGTTTAACTATTATGAACAAAAAGGTGAAGAGAATAGAAAAAGGCATCAATCCTGCATCTGCTAATCGATTATACTTCACGGGTTCGCTTGCTGCAAAAGGATTCAGAATTGGAGTGGTAGCTGGAATGGTTGCCTTGACGGTAACTATCTAAAAATTGGTTTTTCCAACTACCAAAGGAATGTATTTTGTTACTCATTTGAATTACTCTTCCTGAACTTACCAGGAAGCTGTAGCAATTGGAAGAACGTTTGCTGCTATGAAGGATTACCAATTGGATGGAAACAAGGAAATGGTTGCTCTAGGAACCATGAACGTAGTCGGATCCATGACATCATGCTATGTGACTACTGGTAGGATAGTTGATTAACGTATAAAGAAGACCAAACATGGCATTATTATGCAGAACCACCAGAGGAAACAAATGAATGCTTATAACTTTGGGCTTTGCGTGCAGGTTCCTTTTCTCGTTCAGCAGTCAATTTTATGGCAGGCTGCCAAACAACAGTATCAAATGTGGTTATGTCACTAGTTGTGATGCTAACCTTGCTGGTCCTCACACCCCTCTTCAAATATACCCCAAATGCCATCCTTTCTTCTATCATTATCTCAGCTGTCATAGGATTGATCGACTACGAAGCAGCTTATCTTATATGGAAGGTTGACAAATTTGACTTTGTAGCGTGTGCCGGAGCTTTCTTTGGTGTTGTTTTTATGTCTGTTGAGATTGGCCTCTTAGTTGCTGTAAGAATCTGTCGAGTCTCATAGTGTTCACAGCTAAAGAAGTTTCCTTGCTACTAGATAATACTCGTTATAAATTTATAGTTATAACTTTCTTTTTCTATTTTATAGATCGCAATATCTCTTGCAAAGATTCTCCTGCAAGTGACAAGGCCTAGGACTGCTTTACTAGGGAATCTTCCTGGAACAACGATATACAGGAACATTGAACAATATCCTGAGGCAAGAAGGGTTCCAGGAGTTCTAATTGTGAGAGTTGATTCTGTTATCTACTTCTCCAACTCCAACTATATCAAAGAAAGGTAAAAAATATTTTCCTAAGGTGATGAGGTCTTTCATGGTATTAGTTGTATTTGAAAAATATTGAGAAGATCATAAGAGAAATACAAATAGGAGCCTTTAAAACAAAATATATCATTGCATTCTCACTCTAGAAGTTTCAATTTTGTTGGATGTAAATTGTTTATGCACGCCACTAACATCATAATATAAGATTTGTTTCTATATATGTTATGTCAGCCTTGTGCCTTACAAAGAAAAGGATAGGATAATGGCCACAAAAGAAATCTTGATATAGAATATCCTTGAAAGAAAAATGCTGCAAATAAATAATTAAGATACTAGAATTAGGAGACTTTTGTGCATCTGGTGGATTTTCTTCTCCTTAACTGTTCTTAGAGTTTGAGATTTTAACCTCTTTTTCTGATACAGTAGTTAGTAGGATAGAGATTCTTATGTACACACAACCGGTGAACTTCACTTGTTGGCATCTACCTCAAGAACATAATCTAGTCCTCGAGGTTTGAGATTCAAGTAACTCTTTTCAGATTTGCATTTTATTTTTATCTAAGTGTAGTTGTTTAAATTTCCTATTCACTTCACATCCTGAGTGATTCAAGTACCTCTACCTCAAGTTTCAAAATTGTTAACCATTGGAAAGATGGTTAATTGGTTAGGTTTTGTTTACCATAGATCTGACTTTATATTTGCTTACTGGAGAACAATTACCACAACATTTGATGTGACTGCAGGATCCTAAGATGGCTGAGGGACGAAGAAGAGAAATTACATGAAAAAGGTCTACCGAGAGTCGACTTCTTGATGGTTGAAATGTCACGTAATGAATTACCCCTCACTAGCACTGCTTTCTTAGTAATCTTATGTTCTTTCTTCTAATTAATATGGACTACCTTGCTCCAGTATTCAATATGTTCTCTTGTGATCCTTAACAGCTGTGACAGACATAGACACAAGTGGCATCCATGCCTTTGAAGAGTTGTACAGGAGCCTCAAAAAGCGCAAAGTTCAGGTCACACAAGATCAAAACGCTTGTAAAGTTGTTACTGTTATAATAACACAAGTATATAACTATTAGTTATAGAAAAACTTAAAGTGGACGTAATCTTACTGGATATGGTACTTCTTCAGCTTGTTCTTGCCAACCCTGGGACTGTGGTGATTGAGAAGCTACACTCGGCCAAGTTCATTGAGCTGATCGGTCAGGAAAAGTTATTCCTTACAGTTGGAGAAGCTGTGATGACTAGTGCACCAAAGATACTTGAAGACGTATGAAGCAGAAACAAGCATTTTCATCTGGTAGCAAAGAAAGAAAAGGTTTCCACAAGTCACCACATCTCATGTTTCAAGCTGTAGAGTAGAAGTGGCAACTATTTGTGTTTGAGTTCATTTTCGCATGAACTTAGCTGCTAAGTGTTGAACAAAACCCTTCAGAAAGAGCTTGACAAGATAGGACTGCTAGCTCTTGACATGCTTCAAGCTCCAGTTGCAGTCAAGAGCTTGTTGGCGTCATTAGATAGAGAGAAGGGGAAAGGAAACTGGAGTTAAAGATTGGCTGAAATGCTCCACATTTGTCAAAATTTTCAGGTAGAGTCGCAATCATGTACAAGTTGAGCACTAATAAAGTTTTTGTTTGCTGATATCATATCAAATATTCAGGAAAATAAATGTGTATCTATCCTTGATATTTGTCTCAATGCAGACTATTAATGTTTTGGTGCTCCTCCACAAATTGCTGTCGTGCCTCTTACTGTTTTTAGTACATTGAACTTAGACACAGCGCAAAGTAACGAGTGCTACTTAGGAATTTCTCTTTATTCCTGTTGACAATGTGACATGTTCAACGGGGAAGAGATTTAACAGAAAACAAACCAAAGAATGCTGCTGAAATCTGATTACCTCCACGCTTCAGCATCTCTCCTCTCCTACTTCCACTTCCGTTCCTCCCTCTCTTCTTCTCCTGCCTTCTTTTCTTTTCTTCTTGTTCCTTCTTCCTTTTTCTCGCCTTCTCTTCCCACTTCCTCTTCTGTTCTTCTTCTTCCTTCTTCCTCTTCTCTTCCTTCTCCTTTTTCTCCTTCTCCCTTCTCTTCCTCTCCTCTTTCTCCTTTCTTTTCTCTTCCTTCTCTTTCAGCTTCCTTGCGTCCTCTTTCTTTTTCCTCTTCACCTCCTCCTTGCACGCCTTTGGAGGCTTCTCTCCTGCGGTGAAACACATGTTTACTTAAGAACCATACTTGGTCCTTGCGCCGCTGGGGCACACGTATAAAGGGTTCGTTTTATGTCCTTTTGCTGCATTCTTGAGGAGAAGTCGAGGTATAACTCCTAGCATTCTTCTAGCCGGCCTAGTTTTAAGCAATCATACGGCAAGATTTGGTCAAAGAAGAATATGAAATAGAGTTTACTGCATTGTCTTTCATGCTGTTCTTTTGAACATCTAGTTTCAGTAAATTTCTTCTGGTATACAATACTGAAACACGTCGAAAAATGTTGTTTATTTAATTTGTAATGTCTTTTGGATCTTTCTTGAAGCATAAACTTCCAAAAAGAGCTCCTTACCAAACAGATATTTTGAGAGAAGTATCAAGCGAAGATTGTCTGTCCTGAACTTAATGAACAGTAAGCAAAAAGTCAAACTAGTGTTCAAATCTGTACCCAAATAAGTAAATGACCATAATACTCTTATATAAATTATAAATATTGTACCCAAACAGATATTTTGAGAGAAGTATCAGGGCAAGGGAAAATTGTTAAGGGGGCACCGCAGCATGCGGGGCCCTCATCCATTGTTGAAAGCAACTTTAGAGGTTTTGGGATCCGTGAATACACAGATCATGAGCATACCTGAACAATGGATGGGCCCCGCATGGTGTAGTGCCCCCTTAACAATTTTCCCTAGGCAAGGATACAGGTATAGACTCATGTAGTGCCAACTGGTGAATTCGTAAAATTAGCTCACTTAAGTTTAATGAAATCTTTAGCTTATACCTTACTGTAACTCCCAAGTTATGAATTATGATGGTGCTAATTACACCCCCCCTTGTCACACCCCATGAACCGTTACCCGGTGAACATAAGACTGTGTGCCCGAGTCAATAATTTCACAACTAATTTGACTCCATGTTGATCATTGACTTGGTCCACTTCTCTCATACGTTGCCTAAGGTTCATCGGATGGGAGTGTGCCGGCAGGGAAAGCTCTCCACGCTTTGCCCTCAGCCTCTTCACTGAACCTAACGACACGCCGGAGAAGCTCACGAAATAGGGAAGATCACTAGAGAAGACAAACATGCATAAGAGAAATTTCACTTATTTTATTCCTCTCAAAACAAGCTACAAAAACCCTCCTCTCACACGTCGGCGGCTGGCACCCACCGCCGACTTACAGATCACTCAAGCTTGAAGAGACGACGGCGCCCTCGCCGTCGCCGGTGGTGGCGCACCCGCCTCACCTCTGTGGTGTCGCTCCTCAACGCACACCCTACTCAATCACCCACCTGGTGATTTATAGGGAATGGAGAGATGCCATGTTGTCCGTGCGCTCCAACCGCTAGGAAACCACCAAGGAACCGCCAGGAAACCACCAAGAAACCGGCAAGGAACCGCGCACGTCTGTGCTCACCGCTTGGGTTTGGGTCGTGGCCCAAGTCTGCTTCTAGTTGGCCCGGCCTGGAGGATCCAGGTGTTACATTCTCCCTCACCTGATTTGAACATCGCCCTCGATGTTCAAATCAGGTTGAACATTGGCTCTCCAATTTGGCGCATCCTGTCTCTGGTCTGATGATGAACGTTGCTAAACCACATTGCATGGAATTTGCACTCCGTCTGACTTGACACAACTAGGCTCACGTACTATCGCACCACCCCTGGTACTCCGCCCAGCCTCTTGTGTCCCAATCATATCGTGCCTTAGTGCTCCGCCTAACTCAATGCGTACAGGGTCACGTCCATAACGTATCTCCCCAGATGCTCCGCTCAACCTGCAATTGCTGAGTTTACGTACTAACGCACTAATTCATCATGCTTACAGCATCTGCATCATCAAACTTCAACAAGAAACTTGCATCACCATGTTCATCAGAACCTGGCTCTGATACCAAACTGTCACACCCCATGAACCGTTACCCGGCAAACATAAGACTGTGTGCCCGAGTCAATAATTTCACAACTAATTTGACTCCATGTTGATCATTGACTTGGTCCACTTCTCTCATACGTTGCCTAAGGTTCACCGGATGGGAGTGTGCCGGCAGGGAAAGCTCTCCACGCTTTGCCCTCAGCCTCTTCACCGAACCTAACGACACGCCGGAGAAGCTCACGAAATAGGGAAGATCACTGGAGAAAACAAACATGCATAAGGGAAATTTCACTTATTTTATTCCTCTCAAAACAAGCTACAAAAACCCTCCTCTCACACGTCGGCGGCAGGCACCCACCGCCGACTTACAGATCACTCAAGCTTGAAGAGACGACGGCGCCCTCGCCGTCGCCGGTGGTGGCGCACCCGCCTCACCTCTGTGGTGTCGCTCCTCAACGCACACCCTACTCAATCACCCACCTGGTGATTTATAGGGAATGGAGAGATTCCATGTTGTCCGTGCGCTCCAACCGCTAGGAAACCACCAAGGAACCGCCAGGAAACCACCAAGAAACCGCCAAGGAACCGCGCACGTCTGTGCTCGCCGCTTGGGTTTGGGTCGTGGCCCAGGCCTGCTTCTAGTTGGTCCGGCTTGGAGGATCCGGGTGTTACACCCCCCTCTTTTCTTCGGAATTGTGTAAAATTCGTTTACTTAAGCTTAATAATGAAGTCTTTAGCTTGTACCTTAGTATAACTTGTGGGGTCATTTTTGTTACATTGAGAACGTATTATGACCGTTTCAAATCCACCTTAAATTAATAAGGCTTTTTGTTTAATGGGTTCTGACTTCTAATGAGCGCAAGCGTTCATCGTTAATTACCCCTAAAAGTAGGGAACCTTTGATTAAGGGATCTATAATACGCAATGACATAAGAGAAATAAACCAGCCAATATCATTCATAAGCGTAATGAAATACAAAATTTGACACAGTATTTGGACGGTGAGAAGGTGAGCTTTTCATCAATTTTGAGTGTCGTGTGTCGGTCAGAGGTTCGGCTTTGAAGCGGCTCAATAAGTGATACCCGGTCTAGGCAACCCGATGTCATATTGGGGAGCTACGCCCCGATGATAAACATCGACGTACGCACCTCCCAAACAATATTCCACCGTAATTACGCTTAGACGGATTGGGTATTTTGGTTTGAAAATTCACGCAATATTATGACGTATTGGATAATTTTAATTCGAGAATTTACCCGGCCTCGAGGCGTGATGGGTAATTTGATTTGGAATTTATCCGGCCTTGAGGCGTGATGGATAATTTAATTCGGGATTTACCCGGCCTTGCGGCATAGTGGATAATTTAATTCGGAAATTTACCCGGCCTCGTGGCGTGATGGATAATTTAATTTGGAAATTTACCCGGCCTCGCGGCGTAGTGGGTAATTCGATTGGGAATTTTACCCGGCCTCGTGGCGTGATGGATAATTTAATTTGGAAATTTACCTGGCCTCGCGGCGTAGTGGGTAATTCGATTGGGAATTTTACCCGGCCTCGTGGCGTGATGGATAATTTAATTTGGAAATTTACCCGGCCTCGCGGCGTAGTGGGTAATTTAATTCGGAAATTTACCCGGCCTTACGGCGTAGTAGGTAATTCAATTGGGAAATTTACCCGGCCTTGCGGCGTAGTGGGTAATTTAATTTGGAAATTTACCCGGCCTCGCGGCGTAGTGGGTAATTTAATTCGGAAATTTACCCGGCCTTGCAGCGTAGTGGGTAACTTGATCCAGAAATTTACCCGGCCTTGCGGCGTAGTGGGTAATTTAATTCGGAAATTTACCCGGCCTTACGGCGTAGTAGGTAATTCAATTGGGAAATTTACCCGGCCTTGCGGCGTAGTGGGTAATTTAATTTGGAAATTTACCCGGCCTCGCGGCGTAGTGGGTAATTTAATTCGAAAATTTACCCGGCCTTGCAGCGTAGTGGGTAACTTGATCCAGAAATTTACCCGGCCTTGCGGCGTAGTAGGTATTTCAATTGGGAAATTCACCCGGCCTCGCAGCATGTTAGATGGCTCAAAGGATAGTAATATGTCAGCCTTAACAAACGCCACGTCACGTTGAGGAGTTACGCCCCGACGATAAACGTCGACGTACGCACCTCCCAAACAACGTTAAGTCATGATGTGCTAAAGCCTTCAATAATATTGCTATTACATTCAAACATTCAGTTAGAGCGTTTTTGGGGTCGGCGTTTAACTAAACGCGACGTTGAGTTAAATTCACCCTACCGCATAGGTGATTTAAACCACCAGCCATCGTATAAGCACGAGTCGTGAGCCATCCTGCTGTCGCATAAACATTTTCACTTTCGTTTTGGGAATTATACTCTTTTTTATCTTACACGAAAGAGTAAAGTTGCTTTACTCTTTTCGCGAGTCGCGTCACGTCGCCGCTTTGGCGAGGGGTTGGCAAAGGAGAAAAGGGGGGATATTATCATCGTCTTTCCGGCGGTGCTAGGCTTCTTCTGGTATTGCCGAGCTCGAATGGAGATTGCCATGAGACGTCGCCGGAACGAGTCTAGGTCTCCGTTTATTCCAGTGGAAGTGCCAACGAATCGCGGGGAGGGCGTTCGTCTGGAAGCAGCGATTCCTGTTGGGAGGCGACGAAAGCAGGGGGGATGGCGCTGATCAGGGTTCTAGTGGAGGACCTCTTTGCTTCTTGTTAGAAGGGCGCTGATGAGAGGCGCTCGTTCGAGCCAAAAGACAGAATGGCTTTCGTTCGTAGTTTGAAGCGGTGACGAGAAATAT
The DNA here is from genome assembly GCA_027563935.2 of Costus lasius. Classification (NCBI taxonomy): domain Eukaryota; kingdom Viridiplantae; phylum Streptophyta; class Magnoliopsida; order Zingiberales; family Costaceae; genus Costus; species Costus lasius. The sequence goes on along the minus strand of CM050446.2, from coordinate 1,745,003 downwards.
GGCTGGGTGATTTGTATTTCGGTAAAGAGGGAAGCAGTCTGCTTTGACGACCTCGATGGTGGCAACGGCTTTCAGGTAAGACACTGATTCGGGTCTTGTTTCTCGATTTTATAGGCCATTCCTGATGATACTCGACAAATTTCTGGGCAGGACATGAAGAATTGGGGAGTAACCGCTTGGTCTGAGCAGGCTTGGGGGACGAGAAGAGAATCGGAGGTGATTTTCTTGCATCAGATTGGATTCGCCACGGGTCCCTGCTGGTTGGCAAGATGGGCCTGGGCTGGGCCTGCTTGGTGGACGGTACATCTGTCCACTTTACTTACTTTCCCTTCTTTCTGCCTCTCTCGTTTTTTGTATCATCTCCTCAACGGCTATCATTTTCTCTTGCTCGGCAGCGGTCTTCAGCGGCGACCGGTGGTTCCCGTCAATACAATCCTGTTCGAATACTCCGAACTCCAAAAAAGTGCCATGGCAAGATTCAACTAGTTTGCAGCGTTAGATGCGTAGGTGTTCGAATCATTTTTTTTTTTACTCCTCTCTTCTTTACTTCCTTTACTTATTTTATTCTTGGTTATTCGTCCTGAGACTTTGAAGTTCAAAACTTTGGCAGTATTCTAGCGAAGGATAGCCTCCATCGATTGCTCAATCAGTCTTCTCCTTCTAACGGCGAGCAGAAGGGTTCTGGCTGTTTGAATGCCCTTTTATTTGAACCGGGACAATCTCCCAAGAGGAGGTCAAGGAGGAGATCGGAATAGGCGATCTACTTCTGCAGGTAGTCTTCGTTAGTCCCTCCTCTAGACCTCCAGACCCCCCCCTTTTGCCGTGTTTTTTATTTCGTGTATTTTCCGCTCGACTTCTGGTTTATCTGGTTTCCCACGACCCTTCTTCCTCCCTGTTTGAGCGCCTTCTTCCTTCATAGCACCATTTCCCTTTTATTATATTTTCATTATCATTTTTGTGCTCCTCTCTACTTTTAAACTCTCCTTCTCTTCATTTCCTCATCGTTCTCTCTCTTTTTTTACGCTCTCGCCAGTCTTACTTCTTCACTCTTCCACCATCGGTGTTTTATGATGCCACCGGTGCTTAGTGCACCTCAGGCCTACGTATGTAAAAAGAAAACAAGGAAGTGTGTGTGTGATGGTGCCCTTTAGCACCTTGTGATGCCACCGGTGCTTAGTGCACCTCAGGCCTACTTAAACGAGGTAACAAAACTTCCCTTTCTTACCTATGAACGTCTCTACCTGCAGCTTCTTCGTATTCCGCCTCTCGACCGTGTCTCTCCTCTTCAGCCTCTCCGTTCTCTCTTCTTCCCCTCCCTTTTTATAAACTTCCAGCTGACCTAAAAGCCATTTTTCTTTCGCGCCCCTTTTTGTCCCATCTCACTGTCTCCAGCGCTTTCCCCTGCTTTCCCATATCCTGACAATTGTTTCTCTTCTTTGGCAATTTTTTTGAACCTGTTTTGCCTTTTGTCATTTGGTGGGATTTGGTGGTTTTGTTTCCTGTCATTCATGCTGACACATGCCAGGATGCGCCGGCTTCCTTTTCTTTCTTTTTGCCTCTTGCTGGCTCTTGGTTGTTTCACCCCTTTTTGTCTTCTAATGAGGCATCAGTGGCTTCAACGATTATTTTTATTAGCATCTAGGTACATGTCATCCCCCTCTTAATGAGGCATCAGTGGCTTCAACGATTATTTTTATTAGCATCTAGGTACATGTCATCCCCCTCTTAATTGATGCACGTTATCGTCTTCATCCCTTCTTCCATGCAGTGGGGATCCAGCGTTTGCGTATTCGTTTTCGGATCGGTTTCAGCGCTTGGCTTTGCTTCACTCCCTTGGACCTTACCAGCGTTGGCAGCAAGCGGTGAGGTAGCGTCTACGGGACATCTTACCAAGGCATGGAGTAAAACCTTTTCCTGGTCCTTTTGCCAAAACGTGTAGTTTTTTTTTAATAATCCTCTGTAGGCTGAAACGCATCATCTGATTTTGTAGTGCCTGTTATGTCAATGTTTAGTTGAATTTGTGAAAATGCTATTTTGTAGTGCTTGCTACGTCAATGTTTAGTTGAATTTGTGAAAATGCTTGCGCGTATCGTTGGTGTATTCTCATTATTTGTGTTCTTTTGTTAACAAGCAGCTGCTGCATGTTGAACGCTGATGCCACCACATGTACCTCATATGTTTTACTGTATGTAGTATATACCGCTAACTGGATAGTGTCCTGTCCACCATTGGTCTTGTGCTTTTTTTGAAAATCAAATGTAACACTGCAAGTGCACCGTGACTGTTACCATTCACCTTGTTATGTTCTTTGCATGTCTTCCAATTCGCATTCGGAGTGAGTGCACCGTGACTGTAGTGATGCACCTAGCTGTGCTTGCATGTTCCTCTTTTGACTCTCAAATGCATGGAGTTATTTGTAGTTACCTGGGAACCAGTCTACACAGTCCCTCATAAACTCCAACTGCAGTTAGAGTCCCCGAGTACATGAATTCATATGTTTTGAGGGTAGTGTTAGAGAAAACCAATATTTGATAAAAGGATTGATGGCTTTCTTTTTGTAGTAATGCCTGTTTTTTGTGAATTAGAGGCTCAACAAATTGCCCCTCCCAACGGATTTGTATAAGCAAGGAACGTATACAAAATCGTTGGGAAGACAAAATGTTCATATGTTTTCTTATTACTCTCGTTGTCTCTCCAGGTGCCGATTCAGTATTTTGCCTCTTCTGCTCCTGTCTTTTGCATCGTTCATGGGCTTCCTATGGTCCCGCCGCACTTCCATGCCATTGGACGAACCCAATGATGAGATGATTATGGAGTATATTAAGAAGTGCGACTCCCTCGGCCACTTCCGGGGAGTATGGCATGAGTGGCGTGATATGATGTTGGATGGTAGGGATGTGTTTCACAACAAGATACCTCGTCATTTGCCTATGCCTCCGTTGCTGCCAGAGCATAAGACTCACCCTCCTTTTGAAAGTGGAAACTGGACGCCTTTAGAGCGTAGTGTAATCGGGACGATGAACAAGTCTCGCATCTTTGATCAGGGCCCGGACTTGTGCTTATGCCTTGAGCCCCATACTAGAATATCCAATCAAGAGTCGACTTTCTTTTTGGGCTTGGAGATGGCCGCGAGGCGTGTACCGAGATGGGCCTCGCGATTTAATATTTGCGGTAGCATCGCGCACCATCCCGGCTATACGGAGTGGGCGCGATACATCTTGCGTAGCGAGAGGAGGATTCTGAAGAAGGCCGGGATTCATGAGGCCATTGTGCTGTCATTATTTAATTATGAGCACGACGTCACTTTACTAAAAGGCATTTTGGAACATTGGAGTCCGGCCACCAATACGTGTTATCTTTCTGAAGAGGAGATTGTCCCGAGCCTCTGGGACATGCGACATGTCTGCGGACTTCCCATACTAGGTGCCCGGTATGATGAGCATGTGCCGGATGAAAAGACACTTTTTGGTGAGACTGCGCACGGCGAGCCTCGATGTTCTCCCTCTCTTAGGGCTGTGTTTCATCATTTCTATGAGTTGCTTCATCGGTGTTCTGGGGCCGTCTCCATTACTCAGTGGATTCTACATTTTGTCGACTTAGGCACTTCATACGAGGCCGGCTTCCCCTCGCCACGCGATCCCTTTGGTGTTGGTTCCGAAAACACTCTAATACAGGATTACGATACACCCCTTTGGCCTCCTATCGCGGCAAAGGAAATGGATCGAGTTACCTTCCTCACGGCATTTTTGGCCTGTTGGTTATGTTACTTTGCCATTCCCTACAAGTACCCGAATCGTATCAGACCGGAGGTTTTTATCATGGCCGACAGACTGGCGCGGGGAGTTCGTCTTTCCTTGGCCCCGGCGGCATTGTCGAACTTATTTCGGTCTTTGAGGGAGGCGTGTACCGCTGACTTCCCGGGCTCAAGGGACACGCTGATTCCGCTTCATTATTTGTTTGGGTGGTTCAATTTGCAGTTTCAGGGGCTGTATAACACCGTCGCTTCTGAGGCTATGAAGCGCAAATTACCTCTCATGGTGTGCATTGCCGGAGCCCACCCGGTTCACTTTAGAGACCTTGAGGCGCGTCTATTCTTTCGTAAAGATAAGACCTTTGGGCATCGTCGGGTTATATTCCCAAACAAAGCGGGATGTCTAAGCGAGCAGGTTGATGTCCAGGATAACCCCGTTGACGTATTGACCGAGGATGGGTGGCTTGCTACCGAGTTCCTCGTGAGTATTCGGGTGGGCTGGTTACCCTTTAGGAGTGGGAACTTTGCATCTCTAGAAGTGTACAATCCGCATCGGTGTGCTCGTCAGTTCGGCTTTGATCAGGTTATCCCTCAAAATGTCCTGGATTATGGGAGGTTATCAGGCGATCTTGCGACGATGGCCTCTTGCTGGCGTTTGCTGCTTCGGCGTGGGACTCATTCGTCATATGCCATTCCGGCTCGCAGCCGGGTTCCTAGATGTAGTTACGAATATTTGAGATGGCATTCCATGCATTTGAAGGCATTTTTTAGTTATGACATCAAGGACACGCTTGGTTCCACCGAAAAGTCCCATCCACGAAAATTCTTGAGGAGGACAACTGGTCGATCGTCATACGGCTTTGAGTTTGATCTCTCTCGGTCTTCATCCTGCAAGCGGCTAAAGATCTTGGACCCAGGGGCGGCGTCGCCTAGCTTATCTGAGGTAACGTCTATCTTTTCCCCCTCTCTTTTTTTATAGTGTGCGGTATCATTGATTTGACGCCTCTACCTGGGGCGCAGGATATAGGACATGTACGAGGATCCAACTCTGCTCTTAGTGTTGAAGGGTACCCGGGCGAGGATACAACTCCGCAGCGGGCGAACAAGGACGAGTTGACCATTACAGGTGTTATTACTTTATTGGACATTCCGCGTATTTCCTTTTCATGCTTTGTTTGTCTGATACAGCAATTATCTCTGATATATGCTTTTATCTCTGACTCGTATGATTATCTCTGGCATGCTCTGTGTTTTTTAGAGGTTTGGTCTGCAACCAAAGTTGCTGAACAGGTACACGCTCACCCTCCTGATGATGCGGCGGACATGGATGATATTGATACCGCCGAACTGTTAAAGCATTATCCGAGCGACTCATCTGACGACATGATCGGAGCTTTGAAAGGAAGTACGGCTTGTCCAGATTATGTAGACCGCAGAATTTCCTTATGTTTGACTTACGATCTGATCTTGGTGCAGTTGTTCATGCGCCGGCGGAATCGACGAGGGAAGCTGATACCGGCGCAAGTGCGAGGAATTCCTTGATCGACTCAGAGACGAGTAAGGCCTAAAGTCCTCTATTTATCATTCTTACCATCTTGATGCTGTCGTTTGGGTTACGCATGATAAATCTTTTGAATAGCGTTTCTAACGACGATGTCAGATTTGCTTGTAGGTCTGAAACATACGCCAAGTGCGTTGGGGGTCGAGGCAGGAGGGGTGTCTTCTTTGCATAATGGTAACTTCTTGTTCCTCTTTACACTGGCAGAATGCTCCAAGAAAACAGCGGGGACATGAATCCTTTTCTATATATCCTAATGATTGTGTCACTTAACAGGATTTTGTTCTAATTATTGTTATCATTTTGTGACATTCTTAGTGCCCGTGTCAGAAGGTATGGACACCGTCGCGGAGAATGAGGGGGGCGCGGAGGACGGTAATTTTCGTCACCCGTCATTTTATTTCTTAACTGCATCGTATTACCACGATAGTGGGAGAAGAATTTCGTCTTCTATACTTGTGACTTGTTATAGCTTTGTTTTCCCATCGACTTTTATCGCCCATATTGCCTCTTTTAGCTGCGTATGATCCTTGTTCCTTCTCGACTATACACAATCTGTTGTGATGGCAGGAGGATCTTCTACCGGGCTGGTATCTCACGTTGAGCCAGCTGTTGCAGGGGTGACGAATATACATAATGAAGGTATGCTTTCCTTATTCTTCTGTTAATATGTAATCCGAAGTACTTGACTGCGAGTCGTTTCTTTTTGTAACGGTAACTAGATTTATACCGTGTACTGTATGACCGATCTTAGTATTACTGGATTACTTCTACGTCCCCAGTTTTGTTGGTGGTGAGTATGGGGAGTAGAATGTGATGATTGTGACAACTTCTTTGAGTATGGGAACACTTTTAGTGAGATAATCATCCTCAGGAGCCCGATTCTTCTGTATGCTATATTGAATTAGAGGCTTCCTTTTTGACAACACCATGGATCTGGTACATACTGGAGTGTTTTGGATGGCTGGATTGATCTCCAGCCATCGGACTTCGCCTTGTTTACCATGGGACCGGGCGTTGAGGCCCGGGGGCTGCTGTGATTGGACAAGTTCTTCTGCAGCAGGAAGGATTTAGGTGATTACATATTCCTGCAGTTTAGGTATAAGATGGGTGGTTTCTTTCAAGTCCAAGGGTGAAGTATATTTCTCTGCCTCATTAAAAAAACGCCTAAGTCCTTGTGGTGTTAAATCAAGTCTGATTTTGTTGTATTTGTTTTGTCGAATTGCTGATCCTTCTAATCAGCACCTCAAAACACAATTGTTCTAATTGCTTTGTCTTGGATTTATACGTCCCGGGTAGATATCTCTTAGCTTCTGATGCATTCCACATTATTAGACACCCAATGTAGCAAAATATTCTTTCTGATAATCGAATCAAATGCTGATGTTCGTTTCACGCGCTATGTTAGATTGTATCAAACTTCAGTCCTAGTACGTTAACTTCTGATTGTATGCTTCAATCTCAGAAACACATGATTGTCAATACCCCTCTTAGTTTATCTTTCAAGCTAGTGGAACTCTTTATTGGTGGCAGGTATGGGGGCAGCACGTGTTGGAGGTGGTCATTCTTACGGCGATAGTGGATTCCAACATGACGGGTCCTCCGATCAAGGTAACCTCGCCGTGCCTGCGTGGTTTGTCATACACCAGCTATGTACCGCTATTTCCTTTAATAGTCTGCCTCATGTTGCCATTTCAGGGGCTGTGAGCGGGGCTCGGGAGACTACTATGCCGTCACTTCCCGGGCCGTCTACCTTTCGGATTTCAGATATAGTCCGGCGATCGCAGGAGAGAGCAGCCCGTTTCCTTATTTCCGACTACCTTGGCACGCTTCGTGACGAGGATTCGCTTCCCACAGTAGAAGAGTTTTTGGCTTCCTCATATAGCATTTCGCAAGCCTTGACCAGTTTCAAAGCTCTGGAGGCCACTTGGGAAAGGCTGAGTCGGGAGATAATAGAAATCTTGAAGCAACTTGAGGTCGAGCAGGACTCATTGATCAATTTGGACATTGCCGCTCTTGATTCCCGGATCAGCAAAGAGGCAACCGTTCTAGAGGATTTATGGTCCCTTCAGAGTAGTTTGATTACTGAGAAGAATGCTATAATGGAGTCTTGTGATTCAGCCAGGGCCAAAGTGAGGCGAATTGACGCGCGCCTGGAGCAAATTGACGAAGAGAGGGAGAAGCTCCTATCGGAGAGACATGCGGCAATTTCTGACATGCAAGATTGTGACGACAATTTGGAGAATATTGAAACCGCCAAGGCACAGAACTCAGAGCTAATTGATGCGACTGAAGTCCACCAGGCTTCATTAGAGACTCAACGTGGGATGAAGGAGGATGAGCGCAGCAGGCTTGCTTCTGTTATTAAAGAACGGAGGTGTCTGCTCCAGAACATAATCAGAGAGTTTTGATGCATTTCTTCCTTGTACCCTACGTTTGAAACCCCAGGCCTTTGTGTTATTGTTTTTTTTTTGACTATCTGATGACTTTTGGACTACAAACCTCATTTGGATGTGGTTCCATATTTTTATGATTCTCTGTCTTTTATGTGTTCTCTAGCTACCTGTAGTTTAGGGGAAGAGTTCGGCGCGTTCGCATCCCTAAGATTCTGCCCATCTGGAGGATTGCCCATCTGAAAGTATTTGCTTTACCGTTCTTTTTTTTTCTTCATAGTCTTCGATTACAACAAGTAACTAGACTAATATGCTGTGAGTGATTGATTTTGTCCAGATGTCTCCTTGTTCTGTCTTTTCATTTCTCAAGAGACAAAGCAGGTGAAAGAAAACGATTCGCTCGCTTTTTTTATATGGAGTTGTTCATCCTTTGAAACACTTGTCTAATTAGGAAAAGGGGTGGAGATCAATTATAAAAGTTCTTAACTTGCTTACTGTTTCCTGTTATGTGCCTGAATCATTTGGGTCTTGGATCAATCATTTACTTTTGCGTTCTGTATCATATCAGTCACCTAAATGTTTTAATTTGATCAGGTATTTTTGACAAAGGATCGTGTGAATGCCATGGATAGACACAATCTCCACTCCTGAGTTGATGCTGCAACATTTTTAGTAACTTGGTGCTGATGTCAAATAGAGTTCCATGGAGTTTATTCAATTTGAACATTGCATTGTATCACTTAAACCAATATGCTGATGCTGAAGAAATTCTCGAATTTCATCTTGAATGTAATCTTCAGTATAAGTAAATTAGTTGTATATCCTTTCCGGCATCAGATCGTTATTTTCTTTCCATTTTTTTTTTATCTCTGAGATTCAAGGTTGAAATCTTCTCTTCATTTGCACTGCTTCACTATTCTTCTCGTTTTCTTCATTCCCACCTCCTCGTCCGTCTCACTGAAAGGCAATGCGCTTCTTTTAAATCAAAAGCCAGCTGCAGGCTCCTCCGAATTTTCTTGAGAGCTGGAGCGAATCGTAATCGCCTTGCGAATCTCGCTACCGTCGAATGTGACATTGTATCCAACCAAGTAATTGGAATTGCATCTGAGAACATATCTTTGTCAGGCAGGCTATCTCCAGCCGTATCTCTCCTGCACAACCTAACTAGTCTAGAGTTTGGATGGGGGATTTCTTGCACTTTTCCTTTGATCTCACCTCTCTACTCCACATTGTTGCTTTTCGTTAAAGAGAGTTGCCCCTTAATTTAGGGCAATAAGCTCATCTTCCTTTTGCCTTTCCATTTCGATTATCCTTTTATTTATCGAAGTAGAAGCGACAATTGTACCAGGCAAGCTGCTGTTCACAGATTTTACTATGTAGACACTCGGTTGATTGAAAACTCACCTGCCTTTTCTTTTTTACTTAGTAGCTTCACCGCACTTCGATCATAATATTATTATTATTATTATTTTTTTTTTTTTTTTTTTTTTAGAGAAATAGGGGCGAATTTATGCTTTCATCATCTAACCTAGTGAATGCTCATATGAGGAACTTACATAGGTATAGCAAACAGTCAACTGGCAACGACTTTGATATTCTCGAGCCTAGTGTCGCTTGGTCAGGATCAGATTCGCGTTTTAAGCATGGTATTTCTTTAAGAAACGGCCGTTGATGGGTGGCATCGGGTGTATTCCATCTTGATCTGTCAGCTGGTAGGCTCCACCTTCGTAGACTTTTTCTATCACGTAGGGCCCTTCCCAATTAGGGTTAAATTTCCCTTTTGCTATCTTGTTGGATATGATGGGTCGTCTTACTGCTAGGACAAGATCTCCTTTCTTGAAAGTGCGTTCTCTGGCCAACTTGTCATATGCCCTTGCCATTTGTGCTTGGTATAGCTCTAGGTTCTGCTGTGCAATCAGCCTTTGCTCATCAAGCGTGTCCAGCTCATCAAGACGCAACTGGGCATTTTCATCCATTGTCATGTCACACTGCATTGCCATTCTTAGCGAAGGTATTTCGACCTCGAGTGGAAGCACTGCTTCGACACCAAAGACCAGGGAATAAGGCGTCGATTGCGTGGGCGTGCGATACGTGGTTCGATAAGCCCATAATGCTTCCACTAACTTTTGATGCCACTCTTTCTTGCTCTTTGAAACGCTCTTCTTGAGCAGTTTGCATAGGGTTTTATTGAACGCTTCGGCTAGTCCGTTCGCTCTTGGATTGTATATCGAGGAGTATCGCCAATCAATTTTGTGACGCTCTGCAAATTTGTAGATCAAGGCATTTTTGAAGGCCAAGCCGTTATCGGATATGACCCGTCTGGGGGTTCCAAAACGACTCAATATGTTCCCGCGAAAGAAATTGACGACATTAGCTGCCTTAACTTCCCTTAATGGGATGGCCTCCGCCCATTTGGAGAAGTAGTCTGTTGCCGCGAGTATGAATCGATGCCCCAAAGAAGAAGGAGGTTCTATGGGCCCCACTATATCTGTCCCCCATATTTCGAACGGCCACGACGAAACCGTTGGATGAAGAGGATTAGGGTGCTTATGAATTAAATCTCCATGCACTTGGCACAAATGGCAAGTCTTTGCGCAGTTTATACAGTCTCGTACCATGCTTGGCCAGTAGTACCCCAACCTCTTAATCTTAAGATACATCTTGGGTCCTGATTGGTGGGCACCACAAAGACCGGAGTGGACTTCATGTAACACGTGGGCGACCTCATCCATTGCAATGCACCTGAGCCAAAGCTGTTCGTACGATCGCCGATACAGCGTGTCATTCACAAATGTGTACCGGAGGGCCCGTTTTTTCAATTGTATTCTTTGAGTCTTATCCTCGGGTAGGATGCCACTTTTGAAATAGTTGACGAACGGCTCTCTCCAGTCATGTTCTTGCGTGAGGGAGATTGTCATAGCATCTGCTACTTCTTTCTTGTTGGCGTGATCATCTTCGGCCGGTGCGATCAATTTCCTGTCTCTGATCACGATGTTGACTTGGTCAACGGATGGCCCGGCTAGCTCTTTGGCAAACTTTGCCAGTGCGTCCGCTCTACCATTAGCAGCCCTAGCGATGCAGGTCAGAGTGACGCACGGTATTTGTTCCATGAGTTCCGCAGCTTTTGTATGATATTTGTGCAGTTCCGTTTTCTTGACTTGGTATTCACCCGTCACCTGTTTGACGATGAGCTGGGAGTCGCCGTACACATGCATTCTTTCGATTTTCATCTCTAGCGCGAGCTCGAGTCCGGCGATCAAAGCCTCGTACTCAGCTTCGTTGTTGGTGCAAGGACCAGTGAGGGCTAAGGAGTAATGCAATATTCCTTTCTCAGGGGTGACGAATACCAGGCCAATCCCTGACTTTACTTTCGGGATGTTCGGGGGAATGGCTGGTTGAATGGAAGATGCCCCATCGAAGTAAAGTTCCCAACATCCATCGTCGGATTCGGTATTTAATATTTCTTCGTCTGGAAAGTCGTAATTCAGAGGAGAGTCATCGGGGACAGGATGAGCTGCTAAGAAATCGGCGAGAATTTGCCCTTTTACTGCTTTCTGCGACACATATGTGATGTCAAATTCTTGGAGTAGGACGGCCCATTTAGCCAACCGTCCTGTTAGGGTAGGCCTGGTCATCAGGTATCTTAAGGGGTCGACTCTTGATATGAGACGAACTTCATGTTCGAGGAGATAATGTCTTAATTTCTTGATGGCAAATATCAACGCCAAACATTGTTTTTCGATTGGCGAATAGGAATGCTCTGCCCCTACGAACATTCGGCTAAGGTAATACAACGCGGTCTCCTTTTCCTCGTCATTATTCTGAGCCAACAGTGCTCCCAAGGATGCTTCCAACGCCGTGGTATATAAGATGAGTGGCTTTCCAGTGATAGGTGCCCCAAGGACTGGGGGGCATGAGAGGTATTCTTTGATACTTTTAAAAGCATTTTGGCACGTACTATCCCAAATAAACGGAGCATTTTTCTTCGTCAGTTTGGAAAAGGGATGGATTCGCCCGGATAAATTGGAAATGAACCTCCTAATATAGGCCAGCCGCCCTTGAAAGGATCTAAGCTCCCTAAGATTCTTTGGGGGCGGCATGTCCTTGATTGAGCTTATCTTCGCGGGATCAATTTCGATCTTTTTGTGTTTGACCACGAAACCCAGGAATTTTCCAGATGATACTCCAAACGCGCATTTGAACGGGTTCATTTTGAGGTTGTACTTACGGATGCGAGTGAACACGGTCCTCAAGTCCTGACAGTGTTCTGCCTTAGATTGCGACTTGACCACCAAATCGTCCACATAGCACTCGACGAGTTTGTGGATTAAATCGTCAAAGATCTTAGTCATTGCGCGCTGGTATGTTGCCCCGGCGTTCTTTAACCCAAATGGCATAACAGTATAACAAAAGATGCCGATAGGCGTGCGAAACGCAGTGTGCTTCTCGTCTTCAGGCGCCATCTTGATTTGATTGTAACCGGATGACCCGTCCATAAATGAAAACACTTCAAAGTTTGATACCGAGTCGATCATTACTTCCGTCACAGGGAGTGGAAAATCGTCTTTGGGACATGCGTTATTCAAATCTCTGAAGTCTACGCAGATCCGGATTTGCCCGTTTTTCTTCTTCACGGGGACGATACTGGCTATCCAGTCTGCGTATTTCTCCTCTTTTATAAAGCCTGCCTCGATTAATTTCTTTATCTCGAGGGTGATCTGCTCTTCTAGTTCTATCCTCATTCTTCTAGGTGCCTGCTTTACCGGAGTAGCATCAGGGCCGATCGATAAATTATGGACGGCGACCTCCGGGCTGAGGCCCGGCATCTCTTTATATGTCCATGCGAAGCAGTCACTAAACTCATGCAGGAGTGCCTCCAATTGGTCCCTTTCAGGTTGGGAGAGCTGTGCACTTATGTAAGTGGGCCTAAGATCTTCTTCCGACCCAAGATTAACCTCAATCAGTTCATCACAGGTGGTCTGTCCCCCGTCTTCCAGTTCTTTTGGTGCCCTTTTGCATTCTTCATTTTCTTGCTCCGTTTCGTATGTCTCGCCTATCGTCACCATGTTGCAAGTGTATGAACGGAACGTGAATGCTTCTTCATTTGGCTCCGTATACCCTAAACCACGGGTATTGGAGATCTTCCCATTCGGTAGTGTGATATTTCGTGAACCCGGGTTCCACAACCCTTCAAATTGGCGTAGCTCACTCCTTAGGCGTGGGTTCGAGCAACCGTACTTTTCTACGAGGTTTCTTAAGCTCGGAGGGTAATAAGCAAATGGGGGAACTTTGACGAGTTGCGTTGACTCCGGGTCGTCCTCTTTGTCTGTCATGACGTGATGAATTTCATCTGACTGATAGAAGTGTATTGGTTTGTGGACAAAGAACCTTCCTCTTGTGCATTCCCTCTTGCTAGGGACAATAAAAGTCTTCATCTCTATGACTTGCGATGCATTCAGGGGAGTGAAACCCTTAAGGTAGCCTTGAGGAACTCTCAATACTCCTATCTCGTATTCCGTCATGTCTTGTCGTGTCGTCAGTCTTTGTGACCAACCTCCCTTTTCATGAGTTTCAACCACGTCGCATGTAGAGGCTGAACAGTCACTCGCTTCTGACTCGGAATCACTCCCGAAATGGGGGCATGCTGACAGAGTCGTTTTCTTTAGCTTGGAGATGATCGAGTCCTGTAGTGTTGATTTCACAGACTGCGTTGCCGACCCAATGAAATAGTGCGCGTCTTCGTACTTGACTTCATGCACTGAGAAGGGTTGGATATCCCCATCGATACGCTCCTCCCTACCTTCTCTTAGGTACTTCAGGCATTGGTGTAAGGTAGAGGGGACTATGTGATTCTCGTGCAGCCAAGGTCTCCCGAGTAGCGCCTTGTATGAGGTATCAGTGTCGATGACATGGAATTTAACTTTGGTCTTTAGATCATCGAGCTGCAACGGTAAACATATGGAGCCTAAAGCCTTCTGGCTGTTTTTGTTGAACCCTTGGATAATAACTTTTTCAGCCGTTAAATTATGGACGCCTAAAGAGAGGCTTTTTAAGGTCCGCAAGGTTACGAGGTTAACTGATGACCCTGGATCGATTAAGATTCTGCTTATCTTCATTCCTTCTACGTCCCCAGTCACGTACAATGGTCGGTTATGCTGCGACGTCCCTAGTAGCATGTCATCGTCGTTGAAAGTAATGGACGATGTAGCGTACGTACTCAATGCCTCTTTTATATCGGCCTCCACGAAGAATGTTTGGAACTTTTGAGGATTTTGTAGGGCGTAAATAAGAACATCTCTCAGTTCTTGTGACATCATCAAGGCGTCGTATATGCTGAGGAGGGCGGGAACCTTTCTCAAATGTGATAGTATATTATATTCCGAAGAGGATAATTTTGGTGGGAGTACCGCGTCGTCGCCCACTTCCTGTGTTTCGATTTGCTTTCCTTTGAGCTTTTCTTTTTCTTTGTCTATCGTACGCCCTATTACGACCTTGCCGCTCCTAAGATTCATTTGGCAGGATTCGTTTATTTGCTCACTGCTTTTAGCGGCAGGTACTTCCTCATATAGGTAGGCAGGCAAGATTTCATCTTCGGAGTCACTTCCCAAGTTGATCGCGTTACAGGTACCCATCTTTGCAGTAGCGACGCCTCTAATGTTGTCGGTTTTATCTTCCTCTGAGGGTTCCGGGATAACTGATATCATTCTGCAGGACTCCACCCCGTACTCTTCATCCTCTGAATCGTCCTCCAGGAGTCTCTCCCACATCTCTTCCGTGATGTAATGGTGAAGTTTCACAGGCTTAGGCATTTCCTGTATATACTCTTCAAGCGAATCGATGTATTTTTTGAGATCGCTTTTTTCTTGCGCTTTAGTCGAAAAGACTATTTTCTTATTTTTGTTCTTTAGTTGAGGACTCTTTTTTCTTTTCTCTTGTCTTTCCCTTGCTGGTGGACGAGGTCTTGGCGATATGTATCGTGGGGATAGGGAGTCTTTCCACACTATGCCTGGTATTTGTTGTAATTTTCGGAGGAGTCGCAGTGTCTTTCTCGGCACCACTGTATTCCACCCCTGGTCTTCTATGGGCGCCGGATCTATTCTTGTCTGGATAACATCAACCTCCTCAGTTTGGGCTTCATTCAATACTTGTTTTGATAGGGTTATCTTCCCTGTCTTATATTGTTTCTCCACCCAATCTTTGAAAATATAACAATCTTCTATCGTGTGCCCTAGTACGCGATGGTAAGGGCAAAAGTTAGGATCGTCAGATTTATTGCTTTCTTCGGGGCGTTTTGGCTCTGGCAGCTGTAAGCCGTTCTTCAGGGCATCCCTAAAAATTTTCATCGTCTTCTCTCTTTTGAACGAATAGACCTTATTCTTTCTCTCCTCAAGGGTCAATGGCTTGCCCCTGCTGTTTTCGCCGAGAGTTGGCGCTCTCTCGATTCGAGGTACGTTTGCGTTGTGAACTTCCACCCTTTTGCCCCTGTTAGCAACGTTTGTATAGGCGATCTTGGGTTCATTTCTTCTTGGTTCTTCCCTTCGGAATTTTGGGTTTTGCGCATTTACATAAGGCTGGTGATTTGTCCGTTCCAACTTTGCCACTTGGGTGATCAAATCTTGAAATGTCGAGATGTTATTGCCGCAAAGAAAGGGGGCCATCCAGCTATCGATGTTGCGGACCAACAAATCCACGGCCTCGGTTTGCTCTAGCGGCTTTTCACATTTGATACTCAAATTTCTCCACCTTGTAATGTAGTTGAGGACGGTTTCATCCTTCTTCCTCTTTGTATCGGCCAGATCTGCGATTGTAATCTTGTCGCTTATCGAAGCAAACTTCATCCTAAAGGCTTCCTCCATGTCGGCCCAAGTTCCGATAACCTCGTTCTCCAGAGAGTAATACCACTCAAAGGCAACCCCTGAGAGGCTTTGTGGGAACTGCCGGAGCAATAAGGCGTCGTTGCCGCCAGTGTTCCCACAAGTCGCGACGAAGTGGGCCAGGTGTTGGTCGGGGTTTCCTACTCCACTAAACATCTTAAAGTGCGGTACGATGTACCCTTTGGGGTAAGGGATATCATCGTACACGGCTGGGTAAGGTCTCCCTCGTCTTCTTCGCGGAGCGATTTTGGTCCCCTCCATTTGTCTCAGCTGGTCCATCACCAGTTCTTGTACTTCTCTCCTAGTCAAGGTAATAGCCTCATCATTTGACTGAGCCGGTGATCGAGCTGGTGGCACTGGCAGGGAAGACATTGTCGGAGCGTTATTCTGTTCTCGCGGCGGCTGTTCTTGGCGCAATAGCATCTGCTGCGTCTTTGCAAGAGCACTAGTCACCTCCTCAAACTTCGCCATGAGGATGCTCATGTCGTCGTCTCTTTTCTTGAGCTGCCTTTTAAGGTCAATGATAGCTTCGTCTTTATGGTCGTAGTTTGGGGTCATGACAGGTTCATCCTCATCTTCCTCCTCCTCTTCCAAGGTCTCCTGATGTAAAGAGGTCGTTCCGGGTTCATATCGCCGGACGGGCTCTTGGATTACAACAGAGGCTAATTTTTTACTCTTAGCTTTTCTTGTCATGGTGCGAAGAGTCTCTTCCTCAGAATTAGAGCCAGTCTCTCGTGCGTGCTCCACCATCCGCACTGTGTGGATTATATGACCCTCTGTTTCCTTATGGCTGATCTTGGAACGTCTTTCCTTTCTTTTCATGTACCTCTGAGCCCTCTTGTACGCCTCACAAATCCCTTGAGACATTGTCTTTCGAGTAGTGATATTTCTGGGCTTTGGGTGTGGCTTGGCCTGTACGTGGGTTTGCAGCCGCAGTCCCTCCACCAGGTTAGAATTTCTCGTGACTGATAGAAGGGGTGCGAATTTGTTTGTTACAGTATTCTCTGTCTTTGCGGCAGAGTAGTTACGCCTTACAGGGATTAGGCGACCTTGTCTGGAGAGCCTAGCCTTCTTCTTCCTTAAGGCTTGTCGTTCCCACTTTTTTGTCCTTTCAAGGCTTGAGAATATGGCTTGGTGAATCTTGCCCCCACTAACAGTGAAGGACGCTTCCTCCTCCTCTTTGTCGAACACGCCCCCATCAGCAGCGACAAGCAGTTCTTCCCTTTTTGTGACAATCTTTTTATTCTTCAGGGAGGTCTTACTCTTGATGGTCGGAGTGATCTTTCCCTCACCCTTAATGTTCTCAGAGTCTTCGAAGGGTAGGTAGATAAACTCAACGTCTTCCTCCGAAATGGAGCCAAATTGGACGCCATGCATGATGATCGATGCGTCCTCAACAAAGATGTTCAACTTCTTTGCCATTTTTCTGTAAAACAAAAGAAGTGTAAGGACGAGGGCGTGGAATTCGGTCTTGCGTAATATAGATCTCGAAGATGAAAGGAGAAGCCGGTCCCACCGGGCGTGCCAGAATTTGTGGGGTCATTTTTGTTACATTGAGAACGTATTATGACCGTTTCAAATCCACCTTAAATTAATAAGGCTTTTTGTTTAATGGGTTCTGACTTCCAATGAGCGCAAGCGTTCATCGTTAATTACCCCTAAAAGTAGGGAACCTTTGATTAAGGGATCTATAATACGCAATGACATAAGAGAAATAAACCAGCCAATATCATTCATAAGCGTAATGAAATACAAAATTTGACACAGTATTTGGACGGTGAGAAGGTGAGCTTTTCATCAATTTTGAGTGTCGTGTGTCGGTCAGAGGTTCGGCTTTGAAGCGGCTCAATAAGTGATACCCGGTCTAGGCAACCCGATGTCATATTGGGGAGCTACGCCCCGATGATAAACATCGACGTACGCACCTCCCAAACAATATTCCACCGTAATTACGCTTAGACGGATTGGGTATTTTGGTTTGAAAATTCACGCAATATTATGACGTATTGGATAATTTTAATTCGAGAATTTACCCGGCCTCGAGGCGTGATGGGTAATTTGATTTGGAATTTATCCGGCCTTGAGGCGTGATGGATAATTTAATTCGGGATTTACCCGGCCTTGCGGCGTAGTGGATAATTTAATTCGGAAATTTACCCGGCCTCGTGGCGTGATGGATAATTTAATTTGGAAATTTACCCGGCCTCGCGGCGTAGTGGGTAATTCGATTGGGAATTTTACCCGGCCTCGTGGCGTGATGGATAATTTAATTTGGAAATTTACCCGGCCTCGCGGCGTAGTGGGTAATTCGATTGGGAATTTTACCCGGCCTCGTGGCGTGATGGATAATTTAATTTGGAAATTTACCCGGCCTCGCGGCGTAGTGGGTAATTTAATTCGGAAATTTACCCGGCCTTACGGCGTAGTAGGTAATTCAATTGGGAAATTTACCCGGCCTTGCGGCGTAGTGGGTAATTTAATTTGGAAATTTACCCGGCCTCGCGGCGTAGTGGGTAATTTAATTCGGAAATTTACCCGGCCTTGCAGCGTAGTGGGTAACTTGATCCAGAAATTTACCCGGCCTTGCGGCGTAGTGGGTAATTTAATTCGGAAATTTACCCGGCCTTACGGCGTAGTAGGTAATTCAATTGGGAAATTTACCCGGCCTTGCGGCGTAGTGGGTAATTTAATTTGGAAATTTACCCGGCCTCGCGGCGTAGTGGGTAATTTAATTCGAAAATTTACCCGGCCTTGCAGCGTAGTGGGTAACTTGATCCAGAAATTTACCCGGCCTTGCGGCGTAGTAGGTATTTCAATTGGGAAATTCACCCGGCCTCGCAGCATGTTAGATGGCTCAAAGGATAGTAATATGTCAGCCTTAACAAACGCCACGTCACGTTGAGGAGTTACGCCCCGACGATAAACGTCGACGTACGCACCTCCCAAACAACGTTAAGTCATGATGTGCTAAAGCCTTCAATAATATTGCTATTACATTCAAACATTCAGTTAGAGCGTTTTTGGGGTCGGCGTTTAACTAAACGCGACGTTGAGTTAAATTCACCCTACCGCATAGGTGATTTAAACCACCAGCCATCGTATAAGCACGAGTCGTGAGCCATCCTGCTGTCGCATAAACATTTTCACTTTCGTTTTGGGAATTATACTCTTTTTTATCTTACACGAAAGAGTAAAGTTGCTTTACTCTTTTCGCGAGTCGCGTCACGTCGCCGCTTTGGCGAGGGGTTGGCAAAGGAGAAAAGGGGGGATATTATCATCGTCTTTCCGGCGGTGCTAGGCTTCTTCTGGTATTGCCGAGCTCGAATGGAGATTGCCATGAGACGTCGCCGGAACGAGTCTAGGTCTCCGTTTATTCCAGTGGAAGTGCCAACGAATCGCGGGGAGGGCGTTCGTCTGGAAGCAGCGATTCCTGTTGGGAGGCGACGAAAGCAGGGGGGATGGCGCTGATCAGGGTTCTAGTGGAGGACCTCTTTGCTTCTTGTTAGAAGGGCGCTGATGAGAGGCGCTCGTTCGAGCCAAAAGACAGAATGGCTTTCGTTCGTAGTTTGAAGCGGTGACGAGAAATATGGCTGGGTGATTTGTATTTCGGTAAAGAGGGAAGCAGTCTGCTTTGACGACCTCGATGGTGGCAACGGCTTTCAGGTAAGACACTGATTCGGGTCTTGTTTCTCGATTTTATAGGCCATTCCTGATGATACTCGACAAATTTCTGGGCAGGACAAGAAGAATTGGGGAGTAACCGCTTGGTCTGAGCAGGCTTGGGGGACGAGAAGAGAATCGGAGGTGATTTTCTTGCATCAGATTGGATTCGCCACGGGTCCCTGCTGGTTGGCAAGATGGGCCTGGGCTGGGCCTGCTTGGTGGACGGTACATCTGTCCACTTTACTTACTTTCCCTTCTTTCTGCCTCTCTCGTTTTTTGTATCATCTCCTCAACGGCTATCATTTTCTCTTGCTCGGCAGCGGTCTTCAGCGGCGACCGGTGGTTCCCGTCAATACAATCCTGTTCGAATACTCCGAACTCCAAAAAAGTGCCATGGCAAGATTCAACTAGTTTGCAGCGTTAGATGCGTAGGTGTTCGAATCATTTTTTTTTTTACTCCTCTCTTCTTTACTTCCTTTACTTATTTTATTCTTGGTTATTCGTCCTGAGACTTTGAAGTTCAAAACTTTGGCAGTATTCTAGCGAAGGATAGCCTCCATCGATTGCTCAATCAGTCTTCTCCTTCTAACGGCGAGCAGAAGGGTTCTGGCTGTTTGAATGCCCTTTTATTTGAACCGGGACAATCTCCCAAGAGGAGGTCAAGGAGGAGATCGGAATAGGCGATCTACTTCTGCAGGTAGTCTTCGTTAGTCCCTCCTCTAGACCTCCAGACCCCCCCCCTTTTGCCGTGTTTTTTATTTCGTGTATTTTCCGCTCGACTTCTGGTTTATCTGGTTTCCCACGACCCTTCTTCCTCCCTGTTTGAGCGCCTTCTTCCTTCATAGCACCATTTCCCTTTTATTATATTTTCATTATCATTTTTGTGCTCCTCTCTACTTTTAAACTCTCCTTCTCTTCATTTCCTCATCGTTCTCTCTCTTTTTTTACGCTCTCGCCAGTCTTACTTCTTCACTCTTCCACCATCGGTGTTTTATGATGCCACCGGTGCTTAGTGCACCTCAGGCCTACGTATGTAAAAAGAAAACAAGGAAGTGTGTGTGTGATGGTGCCCTTTAGCACCTTGTGATGCCACCGGTGCTTAGTGCACCTCAGGCCTACTTAAACGAGGTAACAAAACTTCCCTTTCTTACCTATGAACGTCTCTACCTGCAGCTTCTTCGTATTCCGCCTCTCGACCGTGTCTCTCCTCTTCAGCCTCTCCGTTCTCTCTTCTTCCCCTCCCTTTTTATAAACTTCCAGCTGACCTAAAAGCCATTTTTCTTTCGCGCCCCTTTTTGTCCCATCTCACTGTCTCCAGCGCTTTCCCCTGCTTTCCCATATCCTGACAATTGTTTCTCTTCTTTGGCAATTTTTTTGAACCTGTTTTGCCTTTTGTCATTTGGTGGGATTTGGTGGTTTTGTTTCCTGTCATTCATGCTGACACATGCCAGGATGCGCCGGCTTCCTTTTCTTTCTTTTTGCCTCTTGCTGGCTCTTGGTTGTTTCACCCCTTTTTGTCTTCTAATGAGGCATCAGTGGCTTCAACGATTATTTTTATTAGCATCTAGGTACATGTCATCCCCCTCTTAATGAGGCATCAGTGGCTTCAACGATTATTTTTATTAGCATCTAGGTACATGTCATCCCCCTCTTAATTGATGCACGTTATCGTCTTCATCCCTTCTTCCATGCAGTGGGGATCCAGCGTTTGCGTATTCGTTTTCGGATCGGTTTCAGCGCTTGGCTTTGCTTCACTCCCTTGGACCTTACCAGCGTTGGCAGCAAGCGGTGAGGTAGCGTCTACGGGACATCTTACCAAGGCATGGAGTAAAACCTTTTCCTGGTCCTTTTGCCAAAACGTGTAGTTTTTTTTTAATAATCCTCTGTAGGCTGAAACGCATCATCTGATTTTGTAGTGCCTGTTATGTCAATGTTTAGTTGAATTTGTGAAAATGCTATTTTGTAGTGCTTGCTACGTCAATGTTTAGTTGAATTTGTGAAAATGCTTGCGCGTATCGTTGGTGTATTCTCATTATTTGTGTTCTTTTGTTAACAAGCAGCTGCTGCATGTTGAACGCTGATGCCACCACATGTACCTCATATGTTTTACTGTATGTAGTATATACCGCTAACTGGATAGTGTCCTGTCCACCATTGGTCTTGTGCTTTTTTTGAAAATCAAATGTAACACTGCAAGTGCACCGTGACTGTTACCATTCACCTTGTTATGTTCTTTGCATGTCTTCCAATTCGCATTCGGAGTGAGTGCACCGTGACTGTAGTGATGCACCTAGCTGTGCTTGCATGTTCCTCTTTTGACTCTCAAATGCATGGAGTTATTTGTAGTTACCTGGGAACCAGTCTACACAGTCCCTCATAAACTCCAACTGCAGTTAGAGTCCCCGAGTACATGAATTCATATGTTTTGAGGGTAGTGTTAGAGAAAACCAATATTTGATAAAAGGATTGATGGCTTTCTTTTTGTAGTAATGCCTGTTTTTTGTGAATTAGAGGCTCAACATAACTCCCAAATTATGATGGCGCTAATTGGCCACTCCTTGGTTCTGAAGTGTGTAAAATTAGCTCACTGCTTATTAAAGTCTTTAGTTTATACCTAGTATAACTCCCAAGTTATGATGGTACTAATCAGCCACTCCTTTGAGAACATGGATAACTATGTTCAACCGTCATTTATATTGTAAATATCATTTTCATAGGACTTAAGCAAAGACATTCATTTTATAGTAACTTTTATATTCTTCATAGGCATAGGAGTGCTGAGTCCTTTGGGCAGATATTTTGTCTCCTCACAACATTTTACTCGTATATTCCAAAATTCAAAACACTATATATAGGGGTGTTCACGAACTGTGCACTAATTTTCTGATCTAAACCGAATCAATAGATTTTGGGAAAACTACAAACCTGCTCCGTCAAATAACTGTATTTTTTATATAAAAAATAAACTTATTTAAAATTATAAATTAATTTAAAATAAATAAATAAATAATTTTTACTTACTCACTAATTTTTAGTTAACCAACGATTTTCAACGATTAATTAATTTAATTAATTATATAAATATAATTATTTTTATATAAAAAATATTTTATTTTAAAATATATTATATATCGATTCGGTCGGTTTGATCAACCGAACCGTAACTGATCAAAGGGTAAAAAAACCAATTGGTTAAAAAATCGTTTGATTCGATTAATCGGAAAAATAATTCAGTTCAGTTCAATTAAACGCAATTCAACTGTTCATGATTTTTTTTAACACCCCTTAACTGTATAAATCTAGGCTCAATATCTACTAGGTAGGCAAAGAGACTCCTTGTTAATGCCAAGATATATGTTACTACCAATAGGATCTTTGTGCTAAGCTCATAAAACTTCGTATTGGTAGGGCTGTCCGAAGTCCGGTTCAACCCGGCGAACCGAACCGCACCGAACCGAAATTGTCGGTTCGGTTCGGTTTTTATACAAAGGGTCGGGTTCGGTTCGGTTTTGATTTCCGTTAAAAAATGTCGGGTCAGTTTCGGTTTTTGGTTTTAAAAAATAAAAAAAACCGAACCGAACCGAAAAAACGGTTCAGCGAATCAGCGATTCAAAAAAACCAAACCCTACGCCGCTACGCCGCTAACGTAACCTAACCTAACCCTAACCGGCTAACCCTACGCCGGTTCAAAAATGTAACCTAACCCTACGCTAACGCAATAACGCCTCCAGCCGACTGCCCGACCAGGCGACCAGAGCCCTCCACAGCTCCACTCGGCGCGACGCCTCACGCCGCGACAGCGCTCTCGCAGTCGGCACTCGGCAGTCGCAGTCCGTACTCTCGGCTCTCGCGACAGCGCTCTCGCAGTCTTGGTTGTCTTAGTGTCTTACTCTCGGCTCCAGCTACGCGTACCCTACGCGCTCTCGCAGTCACAATCGCTCTCATCGCTGAGCTTGAGAGGCTTGAGACGTCGACTCACCGCCTTCGCCAGCACAGTTCACACCTTCATCGGTAAGCTTTTAGGTTTAGTTTTGATTTTTAGGGTTTTATATTTTCTCACTATCTTTAGTTTCTTAGTTCTTTACACGCCTGATTCAGTGCTTGATTGGCTGATTTAGGGTTTTATATTGGGACGAATGTTAGAATGTAGAAACCAAAGCATGTATTAGTTTGGATTCTGATTTCTGGTCCAGAATTTCTGGATGGAATTTAGCCGAGCACTTTCTTAAGTTCTTTAGTTTCTTTTTATGATTTTTGTTATTTAATTGAAGACAGCAAATTCTACTCTTAATTTTTGATTTTTGTTATTTAGTTATTTAGTTTCTTTTTATGATTAGTTTTGTTATTTTTTGTTATTTAATTGAAGACAGCTAAATGCTAAATTGCTAATTAGTCTAAATTTTTTATAGTTTAAGGAAATGAGTGATAAACAAATAGATACAAGTACAACCGAGGCTCAAGCAAGTAATACAAAGAAGAGAAAAACTATAAAACCAAGGGCTGAAGTTTGGAACCATTTTGAAAATTTTGAGAATGATGGTTTATCAAAAGCAAAGTGTGTATATTGTGATGCAAGTTATGCTTGTGATACTATGACATGTGGAACTAGTACATTAAAGGCACATTTGACTAAATGCATAAAATATTTGAGTGCACAAGGCATAGAAGTAGGAGAGAAGGGTAAAACCCAAACTGAAATTTCTTTCACAACTATCGGTGAAACGACAAGTACTGTATTATCAACTTGGAAATTTGATCAAACTATTGTTAGAAAGGCATTAGCAGAAATGATTATTATAGATGAATTGCCTTTTAAATTCATTGAAAGTAAAGGCTTTAAAAAATTCTGTGATGCTGCTATACCACGATTTCGTATTCCTTCAAGGCAAACGATTGCTCGAGACTGTTTTAAGCTATTTGTGGAGGAGAGAATGAGGTTGAAAAGCTTTATACAAGATAATTGTCAGCGGATTTGTATTACAACTGACACATGGACATCTATTCAACGAATTAACTATATGTGTATCACAGGTCATTTTATTGATTTGCATTGGAAACTACATAAAAGGGTTTTGAATTTTTTTCCAATAACAAGTCATAAGGGTGAAGTTATTGGGAAAGCTATTGAGAAATGCCTACATGATTGGGGTATTTCTAGAGTTATGACCGTAACAGTTGACAATGCAAGCTCGAATGACACAGCTGTTTTATTTCTTAAAAAAAGGATTAACATTTGGGAAAAAGGAAGCATTCTGAATGGGGAATTTTTACATGTAAGATGTACTGCACATGTTATGAATTTAATTGTCCAAGATGGCTTAAAATCTTCTCAATCTTCAGTTGAGAGAGTTCGTGGAGCAATAAAATATGTTAAGCAATCTCCACGAAGATTGCAAATATTTAACTCATGTGTTGCCCAAGCGAAGATAGAAAGTAAAGCTCACCTATCTTTGGATGTTTGTACAAGGTGGAATTCAACCTATATCATGTTAGATGTAGCACAAAGGTATGAAAGTGCCTTTGAAATATTTAGTGAAGAAGACCCTCATTTTGAATCAGAACTATTAACTAATGGACTTGGTAGGCCTTCAGAAAATGATTGGAAAATTGTACGAGATTTAGCTTCAATGTTGAAGCTTTTTTATCAATTCACATTAAATGTATCTACAACTTTGGCAACCACTTCCAATCTATATGTCAATGAAGTTAGTCAAATTGCATCAACTTTGACTGAATGGATAGAAGATATTGATATTGATCCGATGTTTCATGAAATGGCAATGAAAATGAAACAAAAATGGGACAAATATTGGGGGAATGTTGAAAAAATGAATTTGCTTCTATTCATTGCAATTATTTTTGATCCTAGATAAAAGATGGATTATTTGAATTTTGCACTTTCAGAAATGTATGGTGAAGACAAAGTTTCAATTATATATGTTAGGGTGCAAACACTTCTTCAAAGGATCTTCAATGAGTATAAGAGCACAATGGGAATTAGTGACAATTCAAAAATTGCTGAAGGATCAAGTTCTACTTTGTTTTTGTCAGCTTCTGAGTTTGTGCTATCCAAAACTGAAGTGAAGTATAGGAGACACAAGGAAAATCTTGCAATTCATGAAAAAACTGAGTTAGATAAATATTTGAATGAAGATACTGAACGGCCAAATCCCCAATTTGATCTTTTAAGTTGGTGGAAGATTAATTCCATAAGATTTCCTGTTTTATCATCCATTGTCCGTGATATTTTAGCCATTCCTATATCTACCGTAGCTTCAGAATCAACTTTTAGTACTGGAGGCCGTGTACTTGATCCTTTCAGAAGTTCACTGTCTCCTTCAATGTTGGAAGCTCTAATTTGTTGCCAAGATTGGATTAAAGCAAAGGATCGTGAAGTGGAAGAAAATATAGAAGATGTTCACTCACTTGATAAAGGTAAATTATATAAGTTTAATATTAGTTATTTTATATTACTGTTATAATGGATTAAAGCTCTAATTTATTGTGATTTCAATTTTCAACAATTGACAGTGATTTCAACAATTAAATCTGCACCAGAAATCATTGATATGTAGATGTTACCTCTCTAACGTGTAAGTAATGGTAATCAATTACTTGTTAAATGCTTTAGTATAATTATTGTTAGTAGGACAGCTTTGGTATATTTCCTATTTACTAATACTAACGTAACTTTTGTTAGTTGTTGATATTAGCTTATGCTGTTATGCAGGTAATGGAGTAATCAGTAATGGAGTTTGAACTTTGGACTGATGGGCTGATGGGCTGATGGGCATTTGGAGTTTGTTGCCTAGTTGGTACTATGGTGTATGGACAATAGTCATTTCTCACTTCTCAGTTCTGAATTTTGGAATTTTGATTCTGTCAAAGTTGCCAAGTTGGTACTATGATGTATGGACAAATGGCTCTAATGTTGTATGAATTGTAGTTTCATGTTTGATACTTTGGTAGTTGCCTAGTTGGTACTTGGTACTTACTAAGTTTGTTTAATTGAACTTTGAAAGTTTGATACTTTGCCACTTTGGTATTTGAAATTTGATGCAAAATTCGGTTTTGACTTTTGATGTGTTTGACTGTGATAGTGATAGTAGTAACATGTGCTTCATAGTTTTTTTCCTGTGTGCTTAATACTATTTCCAATATATAGTTTTTTTCCTGTGTGCCAAATTGAACAAGTAGGTGGATGAGTAGTACCATGCCTAATGGGATCTGCTATAAGTAAAGCTGCAAGTGGTGTTGGTGCTGCACTTGGGAATATTTTCGTAGCTCCAGTTAAGACCATATTTGGTGCTTCCTGCGAGTAAGGAGATCTTTCTTTTGTAATTTAGCAAACTTTTTCAGTACTGTACTTAGTTAATAACTCATTTTTCTCTAACACTTTGATCAAAAGTTACTCTGCGCAACTTTAAGATGATGATGGATCGAGTATCATTACTTCACATTGAAACAAATCTGTCCATTTTATAGAAATTCAACTCAGCATGTGACTATGTTCTTTTTTTCGTTGAAAAACAGGTTGTGCCTAAGGTCCTAAGCATCTAATGAGATATAGGTAAAGCATAGTTCATAGATCATCAATCAATGCTGAGAGTCTACAAGATATGATATGATTTATCACCAAATCTTTCACTAACATTTGTTGATGTGGATTTCTCTTGAGAACCCCAAGCAGTCACTTGCTTATTCTTTTATTCTTTTTCTGCATTGTACCTCTATGATTCAGCTGGCCACTTTGCTTCGACTTTATATATATTAGTGAAGACTTGGATGCTATTCTTCTGAAAAC
Source organism: Costus lasius (assembly GCA_027563935.2). NCBI lineage: Eukaryota > Viridiplantae > Streptophyta > Magnoliopsida > Zingiberales > Costaceae > Costus > Costus lasius. Next base: position 1,717,960 of record CM050446.2, on the reverse strand, counting down.
TGCAGCTAGAAGAATACTGCAGCTAACTTGTACATGTATCAGTCTGAGTGGCTTATAGTTTGACTCTAAGAATTCAATAGCTCTTGCTGCTTTATTACTTATTATCTACTAGTTCTTACTTGTATTTTTGTACCATTATTTGGATTCACAATTTATATATCACCCAACAGTACTTAATATTAATCTTAGCTTCTGGTAAATACGAACACAATCTTGACCCCTTTTTTTTTCGTTTATCTGCAGAGGCATTTGTACAAGAACATGGGACATTATTTGCTTTATTGAGCATTTATGTATCTCCAGTTTGCTGAAGCTATTCTTCGTATCTGTCCTGGCCTACATAAGTGAGAATTCTTAGCAACTCATATATTAGCAGTTTTACTTTCAAAAACCATAAGATATACAATGAATCTACTTTCAAAACCATAAGATAACAATGTCAATGAGTCATAATATAAAACTTTTCTATTATGCTTAAAATTTCGGTTTTTATCAGTTTAACCCGAACCGAACCGATATTTTTCGGTTCGGTTTACTTCGATTTTGTAATATTTCGGTTCGGTTTCGGGTTGAAAAAAAATAGGAAAAAAAGTTCGGTGCGGGTCCAATCGGTTCGGTTCGGTTTGGGTTGAACCGATTGGACACCCCTACGTATTGGAGAAATATGTTACTACCAAATTTTAAGAAACAAAAAAAAATGAAACTTTATTACTTACAAGTTACAACCGGAAGATCAATTCAATTATCCTAATCACGCTATATCTACGCAGAAGCTGGATACCGTTCCATGTAAGATCAACACCAACCCAGTCTATATACATTTGCAAACGAAAAAAAGCAAGAGTTGCAGTGTAGATGGCGAGAAGCCGAAGAATCTCAATCTCTTGGTAGGTGCCGTGTTATTCTTCTCTGGACGGTATATATCCATTCTGCAGTGGAATTACTAGCTAATAATAATAACTCAAGAACACTGAATAAAGAGCCGTCTTATTCCATGATCAGTTGAGAACTTTTCTGATCTCTTCAACCACATGCGCTCTACTAGAAGAGTCCATCTGTATAAAACAAAAAAAAAATCCATCAAAACGTTGTAAAACAGAATACGCTTCGAGATGATATGAAAAGACACCAGTTTACAAGATTTTGGAATTTACTCGATTTAAATTGTGATCTATGCAGAAGTATACATAATAGAGTTTCTACTGATTCAAGAAGATCTGAATAAAAGATTTTAACTAAATATTGATGAATAGATGGCTTCGTTTTTTTTAAAAAAAAAATTGATGTTTGAAGATCACATACCTTATTGAGAACAGCAGCAAGAAATTGCGGCAAAATTTGAAGATCAGAAGCTGAATCACCGAGCTCCATCAGTTGTTTCATTACTTTCTGAACCCTCAACTCTTCAAGATTATTTTCATAGTTTCTAGGATCATCTTGCCAAGAGAAGAAGGCATCGTCATCCTCCCAAGTAGCACCCGCTCTTCCAACTTGCTCAGAAGCTAAAAACCAGCTCTTGAGCAATCCAATTGCTGAGGAATCGGACAACTGTTCCCCAGCAGCACATCTAACAGTTCTTACGAGTGATCCCTCTGAAACTCTCCTCTTTAGCCTCCTGTAGAAGAAAGAACGAGAACTCTCCCAGTTCACAACTTTCTTGATGACCCCCTTAGCAGCCATCCTGAGAGAAGTATCATGCAATTCAGCAAACTGCGTGGCTATTTGAGTATAGACGGGCAACAGCTTTTTCTCCCGAGAGGTTATGCTCTTTCGAAGGGCTTCGGCGTCTCCAGAGATTACACCAGCCCTGACATCCTGAAGCGTAGCTTTCAAACTAATAAGCTCATGGTCAAGCCTACCCATGCATTCATGTAGGTCTTTAGTTCTGAATTTGATTTCAATCATGCCTTCGGGCTCGAGCACATTGCCCTTGGCAGTCCGTTCAGCATACATCTCAATGTGCTCAGGATTGATCTTGCTGTCCACAACGACCCAGGCACCTCCTCGGAGCTCTCCGGTCATCGGGATATACACAAAGACAGGCTGCTTGTATGTCCTCAAGTTCTCAACAATGGCGGAGCCTGCCTGAAGTATCCCTTCAAACAGATCCCTCTGGCCACCAGAAAAGCCTCTCCAGTTAGCAAGGATGAAGAGTGGAACTTCTTCATGATTGAAGTCTAACAAAGCCTGGGCCGTTTTGGTTGCAGAATCAGGGAACCAAACTTGTCCTGCTTGAGGCACAACTCTTTCATGGGAATCAAGCTGACCAGGATCTGCAGGGATAACTTGGGTCATTGTCTGTGTTTCAACTGCTATGATTCCTACAGGAATTCCACCGAGTTTTGCCCTTCCAGTGACCACTGTCTTTGCCCAGCCTTCCAGTGTCTCGACGAAGCTGTCTTTGTCAAACATGCCACCTAGCCATCTGCCATTGTTCCCATTGATTCCACAAATAGCAGCACGCGGATCGCAAGAATTTTCAGGGACGTATTCTACTTGTCTCTCAGGTGGATCAAGAGATCTCAATATGGGAAGTGGGCCGCCTATGTAAGGAGGAACATAACTAAGCCATCTCAGAATAGCTGAAATGCCCTCTAGATCATCCGATACAGTCAGATGAACGACCCCATTTGTTGCCATGATCTTTGGGCCACCCAGTTGCATGTGAGAGCTGTACACTTCGCGCCCAAGAAGCTTGTTCAGAGTAGAAAAACCAGTAAGAATTATGGGTTGATCAAGGCGCTGAATACATCTCATGCCAAGCCGAGCAAGATAAGCTCCAATGCCAACGGTTCTTCCTGTCACATAGGTAAGAGTGAATATTTCGTTGTATGCCTTTGAATAAGCACCAGCAATAGCACCACTTCCAGACAGGTTCTCGACGCCGAGGTCATCAGCTTTTCCGACAATAGTATCAATGACCCACCTAATCTCACCATTGTCAAGCTTGAGTTCATGAGCAATAACAGATGAACCAATACGGTTGTAGTCTTCTGGAGTCAGATATATGTACTGGATGCCGCGTTCTGGGTTTGAATCATCTGACCAGCCAACTTTAAAGCAAGATTTTACTTCCTCAGCTGCTCCAATCCGAGCACCCGAATTTGCTGCCAAATAGATCAGTGGGAGCTTCTTGTCGCATGCCAAATTGGTCACCGCATGAAAGAATGCATCTTCCCTTGGACCAAAAGAACCAACTTTGAAGGTGACATCATTTGCCACAACTATGATCTTCCTCCCATCAGGAAATTCTGGGGTGGACATCTCCATCAGCCAGGCTATCATGCCACTGTCATTAAGACCAGAAGCCCGGCTCGCGGGGACTAAAGGAGTACCCCAAGTCCCATTTTTGCCGGCAAAAATCAATTCTTGGACTCTAATGAGCTCTCTATTGTCCTTCACTCCAACGTCACCAGAAGCACAAGATGCCCATGACTGTCTTAGTGCTGTCTCAAATGCCTGCATCAATGTTGTAGCATCATTTACAAGGGAATAGGAATAGCAGAGAGCTGCATTTAAAGGTTTATGCCTTTCATGTATTGTAGAATGGAAATATTACCAGGGGGAAATCGTAGCAGTAAGTCGTGCTATTCTTCCTGGCCACCAAGCGTTTTTGATCAATGAACCCGAGTGGCTTATATTGAGCATTCAATGGAATGCCATGTAGAGGACCATTGACAGCAGTTGCAGAGTGGTAAACCATTTCATGTGAATTGCTGTCCTCCACTTCTCGATAGATCTAGAACAAAAGGAAATGATACTTTGATTTCAGATGAACTGATAAAGTTTGGTGAGAGTGTGGCAATTATAGAAACATTGTGAAAGGATGGTCATTGCAATAATTTGCATAAGTTATGTTTACAACTGCACACTACCTTTTAGCTGATTTTGTATTATATTAAGTGATATATTTCAGTAAACAAACTCTAAGTTTCGACGTAAAGACTTACATGAACGGTGCAAGTGTGACCAGTGACATTCGTCACTACAATTCTCCAAGCACCACTTGCGAGTCCATCAGAATTCAGCCACAACTTCACTTCCCACTCGCAAACAGCCAGACGGTGCATGCGAACACCAACCAATTCATGAATTTTTAAAGCCATTTTTTCTAAGATAATCTGAATAGTAGCTTCGTCTTGACAAGAATCTAGATCCATCATCCTGGTTAATGTGGAAAAAGTGCTCATTACATCATAACAAAAATGACGAAAAATAAAACATTGAAGCAACAATAAATGGGAAAGGCTTAAAGTTTACTAACTGCTAACAAAAAAAAGAAAATGTAAAGAATTGTAGAAGAACAACAGATAGAAGCAAACCTTGAAGGTGGCAAAAGATCATGCAATAGTTGCTCCCGCAGTATGCAAATGTACATATGAGAGTGATCAGATCTGATAGAAGTGTTGTGGACATGTAATTCCAACTCTTCTAAAACAGTCATCAATGATCTCAATATATTCATAGATGCGAAGGACAAATAAGGTCGAGCACGGCTAATTTCTTCATCGAGGGCCGGACTTGATGCAAAACCACTAATTGTGCTTGGTTGTCTCAGAAGGGTCCGAAGAAACATCCTCTGGATAACAGCACTATCTTTCACTGTGTACAAATGCCACTGGCGATCCCTTGATGGGGTATACTGAATGTTCTTGTAGCCTTTCAATTTTTCCTAAAATGGTATAAACAATACGAGTTATGCTTAATACTCAAAGAGAAGATGAGAAAAATCATAGACATCAATTCAGAGTAGAGACAAACCAATTCAAGGAACGTAGAAAGAGGAGGTTCCAGGTGACGAAGCAGAGGTTCTTCCTCATAATACTTTCTTTCTGCTGACCAATGGAAGGAGTGGCGCATAGGTGCTCGTCCTTCATCTCTTTGTATAATACAGCTAATGACATTAACTCCTGCATCTTGAAGATCAGAGCTTACGGTATTCTCTTTCAAAATCTTTGCCAATTTATTTATCCTCTCCTGGGCCTGGTCTTCATCACCACTGAAAAAAATAATAGCGATCAGTAGATGGAGCTACCGTAATGTATAGTCTTCATATTTGTTCATTCAAAGAAACCTTACCTATCCTGAAGCGTACTCATTTGGTTATTAATGCCAACCAAAGCCACATGAAGCATATTTCCTACACCAGCATGCACAGGAAGCCCATCCGAAGCCATTTGATGACCAGTATGAGAATTCAAATTATGAGAAATCTCTTTGAAGGCAGTGCTAATTGCTGATGATTGTAGTGATTTGATGATGACCATTACCCCCCATCTCTTCTCACAATGTTTGTCGTGCAAGAGTTCATTACTAGATGAAATTTTAGACTCATTTTTCTTCTCAATATGTTCTGGAGAAAATTCCCATGATGCTATGAGGCCAGATCGGTTCCATTGAACCCGAACACTTTCCTTTATGAGGTAAGGCTGAAAGGAAAAAGATCAAACAGTTACAGGACCAGGTGTTTCTTTACAGCTATTATGTACACAAAAAATTAATTAAAGTAGTGTAGTAATAATACCTGGTAAAGTCTACGAATGTATGTTTCTACAACCCTCCTCTGAAGAGTGGGATCAGTATGATCGAAGAAAGCTATAAGAGCATCCTCGACAGCAGATGGAGCACTGACCAGATCTTCCATCCTGTCATTGATGGCACTCTTTCTCCTGGGGGTAGATAGGCGTTCTCCTTCTTCAGTAAACATTTCCAGTTCAGAAAGACTTCTGGCAATGCTTGTACGTAAATCACTCAACTTAGTTTGCTCAAGAAGCTGACTTGCCTTCAGTGCCAACTGCGCCAATCAAAGTGGTAAAAGAAATTACAGACGATCTCCTTTCAAACTGATTTTTAGATTCTTTTTTTCTTAAACATATTAATTTTGATGTATGTATAGAGAACAGTCCTGACCTCAGAGTAACTTGTATGATTAAGAGCAGAAAAACGGACAAGCAAGTCGTGGTATGCAGCAGGGTTAGGGTAAACCATTGCTTCCATGAGTCGCAGTATCAGCTTATTTTTACTTCTAACACCCTTCAAGCAGCAGATATAGCACGTTATCAACACTAGTAAATATTGCTGATTATTGTCTTTGTATCAAGAATAAGGCTTCGGCAATACAACTTGCATGTCAGCTGGTAAAAAGTTCAGAAACAGAAAAACCATTATTACCTGGTGAGACAATACTATGTCTACAACCTTGAGTAGATCCTTCTTGTGTTGAAGTCGGAGCCGTTCTATGACATCAGCCTGTACAAAAAAAGGTATTGAAGAAATGATACGAGGGAAAGCAACTATCAAGGTTCAACGTCCTAATCTTTATTATACGGTCAGATTTTTTAAAGCCTAATATTCTCTCTAATTAATATAATAAGAGAAATGATCTCATCTGATAATCAATGACCTGAATGCTATCACTGAATAGTTCCTCGACAGATAAGTACTCCTCAAAAAGAGAACGCACAATAACACGAGCATGGCTTTCTCTACCACCCTCATACGACTTGACAAGACTCAATAAAGGCTCCACAAGCCTTTCCTGTGTAGCTTTTTCTTTGTCAGTGCACGATAAGAGGTGACTCTGCAAGAGGTGAACATGAAATGTATAAAAAATTATCTTATCAGAGTAACAGCAAGGTAGTTGCAAATTCACATGAGACTTCTGACCTCAAGAACTCCCTTCAGTGACTTGGCAGGGAAGTCCATGTTCACCTGAAAAGTGGCTTCGTACTCCTTGTATTTCATGTCCAACTAGATTGCAAGTAAACAAATATTACACAACAATGTTGCATGCAAGTGTCCTTAAAGAGTTCATGCAACTGAAGACAGAAAGAATGATAAGGCACACATGTTTTGGGTCAACTAAAATGTTACTAACCTCATTTCTTAGCTCTTTTGGTAAGCGAGTTGCCAATACAGACATGCTTTCCTGCCACTGTAAGAAAGGAAGCTCTGGACTGTCCAGACAATGCAAAAGGTCTTGAACAACCTATACCAATTAAGTGAGAAATTAGAAAAATGAAAAGCATCTGCACACATTCCAATGCAAAGAACGTATACCTCAGCAATATAGAAGAACTAAGCTAAGTTAAGCTTAACAGCACACCAAAACGGATATAAAAGACTATAAGTAACGCCAAGATCAAGATACGTGGAACACAATCAGGGTACCAATAAAAGCTCACAATTGACAATAGAATGGCACAGGAAGCAAAAGGAAAAAAAGAAAAGTACCAGACTTGTTATAAATGACGTACAGGCATTGTTGAATGTGGAAAATATAAACAATAATATCAATAAAGAACCAGCTTACTGGCTGAAAATAACATGTTTGTTTTACACTATTGGCCATTCCTGGAAAAGGCTTCCAACGAAATGTTGCCAGATAGAAATCATGTCCTTTCTATGGTTTGTTTTATTTGTAGATGCTTTTATTGGCCAATGACTAGTAACAGAGTTTACTTTTAATGGAGGAAAACTTACTATGTGTAATCAAGATGAAAGAACAGTTGGACTAGGATCTCGGATTAATGGAGTTAATATTAGAGGAAATCATGCTATACTTTCATAAAATTGCATCAAATAACAGAAATCAAGAATAATTATACATCTCTTAACATATTGAAGTCTAAAGTAATAACTTCGCTGTCACATGAAAATCAATACATAGTAGCAAAAAATTTATTGGGTTGACTTAAGCTCATGCAATATAGCATACAATATTCATTTCTATTTTCATTTATCATATGAAGATAGACTAGAAATAAGACGTAACCTAAATGTAAGGAAAAATTAGCATCATTTGGTCCTTGCTATGTCCAGGATTCATTTGACAACGCATCATGAGCAGAACTGCTTCAAATTGATATAAAACATGCAGACTAGCATGTGGGTGTATAGAACCATCAAAGAGCAAGATTGAAACGGAAATCATTCTTGAACAGATAAATTAGAAATAAAGAAATCCATGTTTGTTTTGCTCCTTACTTCTTTTATATTGTGCTCGTATCCTGCAAGAATCATTCGTGCAGCATTTAAACTTGCAGCACATCTTTGGTGAACTTTTCCAGAGACTGCAGTAGGAGGCCCTAATCTAGGAAATGTACCATGAAATGGCTCAGCTCTTCTAACAGCAGATGGATCATCCAGATCAAGTTTTGCTATAAGATCACCAGCCTGCAACATGAAGTTACATTGACCATTTTAGAAGGATTAGGAGCAATCATGAATTAAAAAGGAAGTCTTGAAAGACAACATTTACCTGCATCGCCTGGCCCTCAGACATCACAAAATGGATAACTCCAGAAGCAGGTAATAGCAATGGCATGCACATCTTCATAACCTCAACCTCAGCATATGGTGTATCAGTCTCCACATGAGCACCATCAGAAACCAAGAAGCGAAGCAGCTTGCATGGTGTCTCAGCTACCAATTTAGATGGATCGTGGTCGTTCTAAAAGGAATATGATACAAGTTAAAGTTCAAGACAAACCAGGTATCTTCTAATGAAAGTAAAACTAACCTACTTAAAGCATCTTTTAAACAATTTGCATTAATTGTCTTCCTCAATAAATTATATGCTTTATAAAATTCTTTTAGTCAAATAACAACATATATGCAAATATCAAATAGAAAAATGGAATCGTTCTTTGGCATGTTAACCACTCAAGAACTCTTATCCAAGATTTTAATTTTTTTTAATACTAGTACACTAGTCTAATGTCGAATCGGTTTGCACGAGTCCACATAGTACTGTTCAGTATCAGTTGATATTGCCCAAAATATTATATTTATATATATAATATACAGTACCAGTTTAGTACCAATCTTTTATTATGTACTGGTATAGATATGGACTGCTTGTACTAGATAGTACATGCCAGTTTTAAATCTATGCTTCCATCATAGTTCCAAAGCCTTGTAATATATAAATGTAACAGTAGGATCAGTACAATCTAAGTGATGCACATAACAACTAGATATAGTCATTATACGTTTTCTATAGTCAGGAGTTGCTTCATAAGTTTAAAGCAGAAAGAGCAATTAAACATTAAAGGTTCAGTTTCTGAGAGAAGTTACAAGATCACAAGAACTGAGATTACAAAACAAGAGAATATGCCCATATTATTCAGAAAATTTTACCTCATGCATTAACAACGCAACTAACTACTTCCATGTAGCATTACAAAGTCCAAGCATTTTTCCAGGCAATTACTTGTATAACCATGAAGTATTCCAAAAATCCTTTATTGGAAAATTATGTAAGAAAGACACTGATAACGTCATTGTTCATAAGTCAATCAAAATCTTGTTCTAACCTAGTTGTATGTGTTTGCGTTATAAAACTGGTAATTGGCTCAATTATTGTAGAATTGACTGTTTAAACACTAGATAATACCTAGTAGCTTCAAAAATAAAAAGATGAGAACATAAACAGCAATCTCTGCCTAATAAAAAAAAAATATCATATTGTGACGCAATATAAACTAAACATTAATAAAAATAAAGTTGGTAGGGTCAATTAAGACCCATCCTTCAAACTACTAATATGTTCTTCATTATTTCTATCTACACCATGAAATAAAAGACTTATCCAATATGGTCAAAAGAATAAAGAAGCATAAAATCAAAAGATGAGAAGTGCACACTAGTTTACCTGTAATAAACATGTCCTTCCATCAATAAGAAGGCGAGTACCAGCAGCCTCTTCTTCAGCATATATCACGTGGCTGTTTCCATCCAACTACGGCAATTGAAAACATTCAGATATAGTGATCAGAGATATCGAAATTGACAATATAAGGTTAGTCCTCAAGCACAAGGTAGTTCACAGCTATGGCGAGTGAAAACCTGCTGCAGTTGGTAGTGAAGTTTGGATATGACATTTCATTTTCACTAATGTGAAAGAGGTTTATGCAAAATGTACAGCATGACAGCATGTCCAAAAGAATCACTCTAATATACGTTTATGGAAAATGTAAAACATGATGCAGAATATTTTGAAAAGAATCATCATGGCATACTTGTTCTCATGCGCTAAAGTTACTAATGCACGATTGCAGTTAATCCTATTGATATCTTTCCCAAAGTGAACTATGTACAGGTTGTCCTTGCTCCATTTAAAAGAACGGTGAAATAGAATATAGAATTTTCCTCATCAGGACTAATGAAAACCAGTGTCAGTGTAACTTCTGTATCCTTTCAGCTCAAATGTGCAGCCTTACTGCTTGATATTGACGTTTCTGAATGTCATATCATGTCAAAGACTGCCAAAACCTCAAAATATAGATGGGTTTTACAAGTCATCAAAACACTAACAATGTATGAACAGACATAAATATTAAAATATGCCAACAAGAGCAATAAGAAAGAAGAAGCTGGGCGACACATATTTTCATCTGAGTGGATTTCGAGTAGGAAAAAGACTAAACAAGGTATGCTTACATGACCATATGATTCAAGCCTACATCTAATCAATTTGAAAGGACAAATTCCAAAGTAAATCTACAAATCCATTTTTTGCTACTAACGTAGCTTATTAATTCAACCATCCTGAAGAAGCACACTAAGACTAACATTCTCAAAGTATCCAAGCCGCTTTCCATGTCAAAAGACACAAACTATCAAAAGAACTGCGGCCACCTAATCAGCACAATAGTACCCATCCGAGTCATCCTCAAGAAGAAGCAATTCATTCCAGAGCGACAATACCACTAACACTCCAGTGAACTAAATAAGATTAGGGGAGAACCATAGATAGAACCTTAGCATTGATGCTACATATACGCATAGTTATCAAACATTTAAAGGAAGTGGAAAGCATAACTGAAAGTGTTACAATGGTAATTCAGGAAAAGGAAAGGATATTTCTCACCTGCATTAGCAGACCGCCATCACGCAAAGTATGAATTTCAGCCTCAATCTCTGGTCCATTCATTTTTAACTTGTAGCTGCCTGGTCCACTCCTTACCATTCCAATCTAAGATATCATCCAATTGAATAAAAATTAAGTAGCATAAACAGAGAATTCTACACGATTTTATGTGTTAAATACATACAGACAATAAGGCAAGAGGAGTACTACCGTGTATTTGCTCCCTTCTATATTCAAAGTAACATCAGAGTTGACAAGTGATATGTGCTGCAATCAAACATACTACTTTAGCAAATTACTTGCTTAAAGAAGTAAGTGAAAGATAGAGATCCTATAGTCAGTTTTGAAAACTGGAAAAATATACCTTAGGTGGAATTTGACCTTTTACAAGATAACCTACATAATCTGAAACGATGGCTGCACTGCTAGTAGAAGCTTTCTGAGGATTCCAGAAAAAGAGAAGGAAAGGCAGAACTTAATAAATTATTCAAAGCACAAAATAGAGTCAATTAGATGGATAGGTCTTACATAAAGAGCCCCTCCAACTACCGAAAGGTACCAAGGAGGTCTCTCAGCTCTGACCCTCATAGCAATCCTACTATCCAGCCAACCAGTGTGGATTTTGTTGTCCCGGTATTCTGAAGCCTGAGATTGCAGTGCCGGTGCATAAGGATTATAAGAAAAGTTGGCATAGTTTGATCGAAGAAACTTAAATTCTAAATTACTTACATTTAGGAGATCTATGGTGTAATCAACATTTGTGCGGATTTCTCCCCGAATCTGGATCTCTTTTAGCCCAAGAACCATATTAGCTATTGCCAAAGCTCTGGACTCCCCAAATGCAAAAACGTGGCCTGAAATAAAAGCAATACTTTTAACGTTAAGGCTAAACCCAAAGTAACTTAACAACTAAGTCAGCTAGAGCGTCATACCAAATTGAGAATCAGAGAACTCATGAATGCCACCTCCAGACTGCAGATGATAAAATGTTCACATCATTAAAACGAACATGGCATTGGTATAGTCATACAGATTATAAAACTTCAACATTTGTTCTTAGAATTCATTTATAGTTAGGTTATTGAACAATGTTTCTGTTGATTTATGCCGATCAGTTTGTCAACTTAAATATGCAGTACTGATAGAAAAGGGAATTCTTATCTTGAACAGTTTAAATTATTAAATAAAAAGATTCCCTGTATAATTCTCTGAAGCATAATCAATGTAACAAAATTCTCTATTAACAGAATATCATCCACATCATTTATAGAGTAAATGCAACTGAAATAACATTCATGAAAATGCATACCTTAACAGAGAAATATGCCCACACATTGGGCTTGCTTTTAAAAATCAATTCCTGCATATATCCAAATTAAATAATCAGAACATTAGGCCTCGGCCACAAGAAAGTAACATATTCCACAAAAGAGTCACCTGAACTTTTCCACTAGTAGGCTTGAATCCATCATCTGGGTCCTCACTAGTAACACGAACAGCTACACAGTGTCCTTTAGGCCAAACAGACTCAGCTTTATCAAAGTCAAAAGGGGTTGCAAGAAGTGATGTTTTCTTCCAAGCATCATAGCCTCCACCATTGTCCATTCCATAAAACCGTCTAATTTCTAATAACCAATCACATATAGGCCACAAGAATATTCAACACTCAGACAGCATGAAAGAGTTCACAGTTTGTTAACTTTCAGACTTATGAATTGTACATACCAGGAATTTGCCAGAGGGGAATTCCCATCCCTACTGCAACTTGAGCTGCAGGTAAGTTTACTTCAGCAATCCACTCAGTTACAGGATGTTCAACCTACAAAGATTTAACAAAGAAATTTGTCGAAAAGAAAGTGAACAAGCCAACTGAAGTTTCTACTGGTAGATAAAGTGTAAAGTATAAACACAAACCTGTAGCCGTGGATTGAGTTCTAAAAAATAGTATTCACCAGTTTCCATGCTGTAAAGATACTCAACCGTAGCAGCACCAACATAACCTACACATTTAGCAAGCCTCCTAGCAGCCTGTTCAAGTTGCTTCACTGTCTCAAGAGGAGCTACTGTAATTGGACCTTCCTCGATGATCTGTTACCATTAAGTTGATTATTAGCACACTTATCAATTTATCAAAGAAATTCAAAATCACTTCAAAGAAAAATGATAAAGAAGCTAGAATATCAAATGTAAAAGGAAATGAAGACCCCAAGGCTGGAACGATAGAAAGAATAATTTGTGGACAAGGAATCTATTACGATTATGAGGCTTACAAATTTGGAAGATTAATGACTCCATAAAGACAGCTTGGAGATTTCCTCCGAACATAAAAGTTAAAAAATTTAAAGAGAAACAGGAAGCTGCTGGAATGAGAAAAGAAGTAGAGTGTATTTCTTTCTTGCAAATAAGATTACTGTTAATGAGTCGACTTCAAAGCATTAATTATGTGAATATAATTCAGAAAACTTCAAAAGACAAAAACACTGAAAGTGAGCTTGAAGGAAGCTTGCCTTTTGGTGTCTCCTTTGAACACTGCAATCTCGACTGTGCAAAGCAGCAACGTTTCCATATTGGTCACATAACAACTGAACTTCTAAGTGCCGGCTCTATGATAATTTTCAAACATGTTCTATTAGAATATGAGCTGACTGGAGAACAAAATACCATACATCTTCAATCATTAAAATGAAGAAAACAGGGTAGCAGAAAATATATTCTCAAATCAGTTCTCAAATCAGGTAATCAGGATCTTCAATATATTGTCATTGGGTATAGTGTATAAAAGTAGACAAAGACCTTCAAGAATGGAAGATCACCATGAAGTTATGTGTTCATGGCGAGATTGTGCTTGTGTAAAAGAAATCTCATTGCTGCCAGTTGCTTTGCATTAAAATCAATAGAATAAGATTTTTGTCAGAAAGTATAATTCATTATAAGTTCATAAACTATTCCAGCATGCACAATGTTGATAACCTATAGCATGAGAGAACATAGATTTCATGCCAGCTGTTAGAATAGATGCAAAATGATGTGGAGAAAGCATCAGCAGCCACACCAGCAGATGCTAATACAGTATTTGACGGAACATGCCAAACGACTTCTATAAGTCCGTGCACGTGAAGCCAAGCTTCATGGTGATTTATTACAATAAATATATAGTCAAAAAATTTCAATTTAGAAGAATATATAATATCTCACCTGTGCTGCTACCTTCATTATAAATATTGGAGAGCCTGGAACTTCGCCTTGCACTTGCTTGAACAGAGCTCTGACTTCATCATCATTATGAACCTTAAAAATTGTCAAAAATTTAGGTGGAAAAGGAAAGCAACTGGTCTCAAATTTAAATAGCACTTTGCTAGAGAAATTTAATCATAACGACAATTGATTAACTTATCTAGTAAGGTTGCTCTTCAGGAAAACTGAGTGGTGGGAAATAATTGGGATATTTAATTTTACTCTTCTAGTTGCTTTAGAAAAAAGGAAAAGTATAATTATGCAAGGTTTTAAACACCCAGTGCATTATCGAACTGCTATATACTACCAACACAGTACCAATAACATTGGTATTATTAAAAATATATATTATATATATCACCCAAATATGGACCAATTTTAATACTATGATAATAAGGGCAAAAACAACATAATTTCTATAATAGCATAAGGTTATCCTCGACATTATCAAATTACTGGATGCTCAGGGAGAGAGGAACTTAGTCTGTGTCCTAGCCTAGTGTTCTGATTCAAGTTCTTTTTGAAGCAAATTTGACCAGTTAATAGATAATATCATTTTACACAGAATCTCTCTAGATACCTCCAAATTCGTTTCCTAATGTAACACTGTGGAAAAAATAAAAAGTGAATTTGTTGAGCTATTCACACCTTCCTTATGCCCTTGCCGCCTCCACCCCAAGATGCTTTGATCATGGAAGGGTAACCAACCACTTGACAACTAGCAACTGCTTCTTCTGTTGTATATACGCAAGCTTCTCTGTATATTTCCTCCGGAAATGAATCCAAACAGCTCTCTGGTGGTATTCTTACCTGGGAAAAATCACAAGGACAATACAAGAAAATGCACAAAAAATGACTATAAAGTGATTTAGAATATAAGACTCACATGTGAACCACTCCAGGAAAGTGTCGGTACGCCTGCTGCTTGAGCAATCAAAGAAGAACCTATCTTATCGCCAAGTGATGCCATTGGTGCAGCTGGAGGCCCAAGAAAGATTATTCCTTTGGCATGTAGTGCATCTGGGAGCTCAGGGTTTTCCGAAGCATGACCCCAACCAGGCCACACAGCAGAAACTCGAGTTATCTCTGCCAACTGTAATACTTTCAAGAGTTATATTCACCATTATCGTGAAAAAGGATACATACAAGCTATTTCTTAATTCAAACTAGTAATCTCAGAGAAGTAATTATGAAAGAAAGATAAGTACAGCAAACCTCAACAATAAGTTGAACATTAGCATAATTATTGTTATTCGTTCCACCAGGAACTTCAACAAATTGATCAGCAATTCTAATGTGCTCTGCATTAATTTTTAAGTCTTCTGGAGTTGCCATAGCCACCAAAAGAATGGCCTTTTCAGTTCCAAATGTTTCATAAGCCCAAGTTCTGATACTGCGCATGAATTTCACGGCTGCCATTCCATTATTCGCAACTAATATACTGTGAATAGGAGTCTTTCCACCAAGGGCCTTGCAGAAATCATCAACTTTGGACACTGTATCTGCATGTCTGATTTGAAATGTTCCATTCCCAAGCCCATTCATGCGTGGCATTTCAGCCATAACTGGTCCCCTTTGTAGTTCAGACATACTGCACAGGGCGACATTAGAAAGATAAGTGGAAGAACTTGTTCATCTAAGGTTGTGATGATTTTCAGAAATATAATTGATTGATTCCCAATAACTTCAAAAGCATTGATTAGGAACTCCAGCATAGTTCATACTTCACATTGCCTTAACAATATCAGGACATATTCTCCAACGGCAGATAGAAAATAAAAGATGATAACATATGCTTTGAAGAAAAAATTTTGAACTGTGAGAAAGGCCCTCTAATCTGCAAAATTTTCTATGGCCTTGTCCAATTTATTATGATCAGTACAAGGAAGTTATCAACTGATAAAAAAAATATGATGAATACAATGTGTAAGAAAGCATGGAATAACCGGGTTAGCTATATAATTTTAGTAGAGAGATAATTTCTTACACTGAATTTTAGTCTAATGTATTGGCATTAATTTAAAACCCCGAATGAAAACATGAAACTTCTGATAGTCGTTATGACTAATTGGCAAAAAAAAGAACCAAACTGAGATAGTAAAATAAAGTTTAGAAAAAAAAAAATAAATCAAGAGTAAAACCAGAAAAACAAAGTGAAGCTTAAGCACATCGGTAGAAGAATGGCATCAACTTAGCCTGCAGAGAGAATAATTGGTGACAGCTAATTATGTCATACAGTCGTTAAAAAATTCATGGACCTCACTCTTGACAAATATACAAGCAGCAACCAAACTATCCATACTTCTGATCTAGAATACAAAAAAGAAAACACAGTCTAAACAGCCAGCTAAAAACCGTCGAATTCACTAGGAACACATAAATAACATGCTACAGAAATTGATCCATTGAAGAATTACTAAGCAAGAATCGATTAAGCAGACATAAAAGAAAACACAGTAGATATGATTATAAACTATGTAAGAATTCAGAGAAGTAGCAACTTAAATTGCACAGCACGATCCCACAAGGAATAAAGCAAGATGGAAACTTGGCTCGCAAAACGCAGCAATAAAGCTACGAGATAGAGAGAAAAGGCAAAAAGATGCCAACTTTGGGTGACTCACATCAGGGGAGGGGGCAGGGCGGCAAGATCCCCACAGTTGAAGCAGGCTGATATCACTGAGAAGAGCACATTTGTCTAGACTGTAAAATATTTGGAGATGCCACAGTAGGAAAAAGGGGGGCAAAGGCGAAGCAGCGGAGAAGAGGGCAGACGGAGGAAAAGAGAAATCGGAGAGGAGGGAGGGTTAGAGAGAGAGAGAGAAGGGTCGTCAGCCTTTATACGGGGAGGAGAAAGTCCACGTGATACCTGCTCGCTTCCTCCCTCGCCTCCTCCCGGTCTCGTTCCATTCGAAGGGGCCAAGTATCTCCCAACTACCACCTTCCGATCCAATGCCTCCATTTTGACCAAAGCTACCACCTTTTCACTCCGACCGATCAAAATACGCCCGCAAAAATAAACAAATCTTTTCGAACGAGGAAAATTCCATTTCACCGTCAAAATCCACGAGTCTTGGGTGCTCATCTCACCTTCTTTGGCTCGCGCCACGGTCTTTGTTCCTTTTCCTATTTTAACCTTTCCTTCGGATGTGAGGAGGCCACAAGAGCGTGGACGTGGTTGTGCCGCCGCGATGGTGGCTGCTAGGACTGCAATTTTGACCCAGAGTTGGGTGTTGCAGCTGCTGCTGCTCACCTAACGCCCTCGCTTCAGTTTTTTTTGTTTTTCTTTTCACAGAGTCGCTTCAATCAATTTTTTTAAATTGAAGCTCTTATCTTCAAAATTATCAATTTAATTGATTTCTTGGATAAAACCTCATTTTTCTTATTATAAGATAATTTTTTAATGTATTTTATAAAGAAAATTATTAGCATATACTAAAATAAGATAAACCAATAATAACTCTCAGTGTCTTTTAGAATAAATTTTAGTATTTAAAAACATTTTAATTTGATTCATTCAAACATCTTTAATTTTAGTATTTAAATTTGTTTCATTGAAATGAATAAATTGTATGATAAATTTTTTTGTTATATATTTTGCATTATTTAAATTAAATAGTTTAACGTGTTTTTTTAAAATAGTTACTAAAATTGCCCACAGAATTAAATTTAAAAACCCAAAAAATGTTCAAAATTTATTTTCTTTTGTAAGTGTCCCGAAATTGTAAATTTTACATTATTACAAAAAATTGAAATTTAAAACTCCCCGTTCCATCATAAGCATTTGTTTCTGAGCACAAAACGAAAAAGCTTGACCCCATTTTCTACTGTTCTATTGGTCGTCTCTCAAATTGGGAGCCCACATAAACGCCAATAGTGATCCTCCTAGTCTTGCGTGTGAGTCCGATCACGTACAGATAGAAACATTTTGGATTTTCATTTCATGCTTAATTAGTCATAAAATTTTGGATAGAAAAATTATAAATTTTTTTTTGTGCCAAAAAAAATGAATTGAGGCAAAGTAATACTTTAATTAGTCTTTTAAAAAATTGGATTTTCGATAAAAGTAGGAAAATCTTTTTTATAAAAACAAAATGAGGACAAGAAAAATAAATAATCTAAATTGGATCTTATATTTATTGGAATTAGGTTGGGTAGGTGGCACGTAAGGTTCCAAAGTTAAAGTATACGTCGACGGGCCCACATTAGGCTATGTGAAGAGAGAGGGCCCACTCAAGATTTATAGGCCCATATGTCGGAATCGGAACGGTGGGACTAGCCTAGCTCTCTTCTATCTGGTGGCGGACAGCTGATCCGGGGTGAGATTGAGACGTTCTAATTTATTTATCGTAAACTTTTACTAATTATTTAGTGTAGGTTTATAGGCATCAAATAATTTAAAAAAAAACATTTTTGGCCGCTCTACATTCAAGTGCGAAATTAATGTTTGACATGCGCCAGGGTACACCGTTAGGGAATAGTTAAGTGCAGTGATAGTAATGAAGGGGGAGGCGAGATGTGGTCAAATAAGAGCTGACAGTTGGGTGAGAGCATGATCAATTAATAGCCTGCGTGATTGCATCCTTCAATCAATCAATTATCAATATTTTCAATACATAATAAAATTACATAAACTAAAAGAATATGAAAATTATTTTTCATTAGTAAGTTTTCTTTACCAATTTTATTTTAATTAGTTATGTATAATCATAGGAAGTATAGAAAAAATTAAGTGCGTGTAGAATACAATTTAAAATCGCAGTCTTTGACTTTTTTAAAAAAATTCGTAGTTGACTTGAAGACGACTTCTAAGGTTCTACCTACACCAACTTATTGCTCATCCTCTCCCATCTTCCATTTTTGTGGTGGCAGTTGACAACGGTTAGATGTGTGGTCAAGCTTGATCTCCACCTACTCACCTTCTGTTATCAATTATGCTTTATTCGCGCATCTAACTAAGAACGCTTAATTAATGAAAAGAATGTTTTTTTTTTGACAAATATTTCTCTAGATCTCTAGTTATAATTCAACTAAAAAGTCGATAAATTTTAGGGTTTTTTTTAAAAATTTTGTATTCTATTTAGTCTCAATCAAAGTCGTAGGATAATGGAAACGTAAACTACTAATTTAGGGATGTCCAATCATTTCCAATTTTGTTCACATATTTCATTGTATTCCATTCAATTTAGGTTATTAATTGTTTTAAAATTTGGATAATGGAAACCTAAACTACTAATCAATCTATTATGTTGTTCAAAATTTGGATAATTAAATTTTTAAAAGTTTTAAAATTAAATCAAACCGATACAATTCGAATAAAAAAATTGATTTTGATTTGGGTTGAGTTTCTAAATTGACCCAAAAATGGACAAGCCTAGATTTTGCATACTTACATTTTATATTATGATATCTAATCTTAACATCTTATATTTGGATGTTGTCTTCCTTTAAGAATTGAAAATATTCCCTTCATATGAGATGAAGTCAGAAGTATCCCCATTTTACTAAAATAAACAAATTTGTATTTCACTTGAACCAATGCGTTCTCCAAATTATTCAATTTGTATGCATAATAAAAATAATTAGGATTCATATGTTACAATTAACAATCGTTTTGCCACTTATCGAATATAATAACGTAATTTATCAAGATTTTCCATTTTTGTTATTAATTTTATCTACTATGATTTCTCAAATAATTAGCTCCTAACAAGACTTTACAAGTTTTAGGCTCAATTAACTAACCAACCTTAAAATCATCTTCTCAACGTAGTAAGATTAAAAAATTTAAGTTGTTTTTTTGTGTGGGAAAAATCTAGTGTAACTAAGAATTCAACATTGAGTGGTCGAAGTCAAACATAACTAAGCATCTACCGTGCATAATCCACTTAAAGTCAAAATGCTAAGCCCAACAGCCCAATTGACAGAGCCCATAACTAAGTATTGAACGATAGGTGTTTGATCCATCAGTGACTCAACCATTCCTTAGCAGGCTTCTGTTTCCGATTGGGCTTCACCCTATAGAGGACTATAGAGGCCCAAAATGATTAGCACAAGGGATATAATCCAGATATTTAAGCGTCAAAATCCTAATCTGTTTTAGAATCTTCACTTGGGCGTAATTACATAGTGTTAGGGCCCGGTTCAGGTGGTCCGGCCCAAGCCCAATCATGCAGACAAGCCCAAAAACCCAAGTCAACCAAGAGGTTGACCGAGCCCAAATCAGAGGTGATGAGCCGTAGGGCCGCGTGCAGACAACACGTCTCCACGCGCTTCGATCGGATGCAGCGACACGCAGCTAAAGACTCGGGCGCGGAGTCGGGACGGCAAGAGCACGGGCGGTGCGGGCGAAGCGGACGCACGATTCCAACGCGCGTCGACGGGAGCCGAGAGAAGCGGGCGCAAGCTTCGCGAGCGGCGGACGCGATGCCGGTGCCAGGGGGCATCGATGCCGGCGCTATGGAGCGTCGATGGAGCGTTTGAGAGATAGAGCATGTAACCGGCGAGGGAGGGATGGGGGCACCGGCGACGGGGGTCGTCGGCCCAGAGAGGAGGTCTGTAAGCTTTTGAGAGGTTAATAAAGCTTCTTCGTTGATTCCCGACCTTCCCCTGTTCCTTCTATGTTCTCGGCATTTCCGGCGTGTTCTAGGGTTCCGGCGGCGGGCGGCTGCCGGACGACGACGAGAGGGTCGAAGGGTGGCAGGCGGCCTTTCCCCTTCCCCCGGCGAGCTCGTGAGCGCCGCCGCGCTCAGTGGAGAAAACGACGCAGCGGCGTCGTGAGGAAGACGAAGATACGTTTCCGATTTGACTGGGTCAAAATCGGAACAACAAACGCGGATGGAATTCGAAATCGAATTCGGGACGTTGACGTCAGCATGAGAAATCGAAGCGGCAAAGTCAAAATTGGCAGCGGGGTGAAATTTCGCAGGCGGCGAAATTTTCAGGTGACGTCAGCACAGCCACCAGTGACGGCAGCCTCGAGGTGAATCTGATTTTGACTGTGGTCAAAATCAGCGTTGGTAATTGGTGATTTAGGGTTTTTCGTACTTTTTTGATTTAAGGAAAGAAATTGGTCGGAAACCCTAGGGAGTTTGCGCATCCGATATTCCGTCAGACGGTCCTAAGATAACGGATAAGTGCTGTTTTCAGACCGATTCAACTGGGGCGTGACACATAGTATAATATACAATTAGAGGCACAAAATCCTAGTGAAGCACGATACAAATTACCAGAACAAATTACTCTAATCTGTAGGCGAATAAAGACGGGGGAGTAAAAACAAAAGAGAGGTGTGGTGGGAACATACGCGAAGGGAACCGTCATCACAGGCGGAGAGTTCACATGACCCAGTACTGCTAAAGGCGTTTCTCCGCCTGCGCTGTGGACATGTGGTGGACCAAAACCTTTTGAAAAAATTTGAACCAGTAGCAAGAAGCACAACTCGAAGCATCTCTGCTTTAGATTTAATATTCGGAAACTTTGACATACTTTGAGAACAGCACCAGAGAAAAATGCAATTCTAGTCCAAAATCAAAATTCCTCTCAATGAAAACAACCAACGGCATGTCGGCATTGCTGAGTCATTTGTTTCGTTCTGTCACCGATTGATCATTAATACGTTTACATGGAATATATGCTAAAAATAACCAGCCCTTAAGAAACAGTTTTCGAACAAGAGCCATCAGATAAAAAACCCTACGCCAAAAATATCTGAGTAAATGATCTTGGGCGTAAAGCCGGTGAACCATTGCATAGAATAGTTTCCATCCCTGACAGATGAGCATCAATCATAGAAGGCCACGTTGCGATGGCACTTCCCTTCCCAGCCCCGAAATTTTTTTAGGCTGGGATTTCCCTAATACAAAGTTCCAACTTTTGCAAGCTGTGATCCAAACCCATTCACTTATTCACTTTCATCATTCCGCCCATCCCCAACCTGCAGTCCGCACACTCCAGCTCCTCCACACTCCGCCGCCGCCTAGACTACAAAAGCTTCTCTTTCTCACTCTCCCTCTGTGGTAGCGTTGTTACAGGCCATTGGTTCAGCAACAATGGCTAGGTCTTGCAGTGCGTGGGTTTGGGTCCTCCTCCTTTGGTCGGCTACGGCCATGCGTGGAGAGGGGGCTCCGGCTGCGGCACCAGCACCCTCCTCCGATTGCTCCTCTGTGTTACTTGATCTGGTTGACTGCCTGTCCTACGTGCAGGCTGGGAGCACTGTGACCAAGCCACAGGGGCAATGCTGCTCTGGGCTCAAGAAGGTTGTGAAAAAGCAGGTCAGCTGCCTCTGCGACGTCTTCAAGCAAGGGGCAAGCTTAGGTGTCAACATTACCAAGGCTCTCACCCTCCCATCCGCCTGCGGGGTGTCCACTCCTGCAGTCACCAAGTGCAACAGTAAGTCGAGTATGATTATTTGCTGCTTCTTGCATATATTCTCTATGACTTGTGAGAATAAAAATGGATTTTTGCTGGCTATTGTTTTGCAGTTGCTATTGCAGGTGTTCCGTCCATGGCTCCAGGTATATGCATATTTCTTCAATCCATTCTCCAGTCTTTTAGAACCATGTTACATTCTTTTCTTTTCCATTCCATTAAATTTCCAAAGTTCAATAGATTTTTTTTTCTTGATCTGAGTCTAAATTTCTAAGTGATAAACTTAGTTCCTAAAAGAATTCAGAACTAAAAGCATAAACATCCTGTTGCTTTTTTAATGAAAACTGAGGACGAGGTCTAAACTCTAAAGCAGTTAAGCAACAGCTTATTGCTGAGTTGAAAAAGAGAAAAAACTTTAAGACCTTTGGGAACACTAGAGCATGCTTGCCAGCGAAAATCTGACACACGGGCCCTGCCTAAGATGCCTTCGGTTTTTTCTCCTGCTCAGCCTCTCTCTATAAGTTTGCCCCTTGGCCGCATCATGTTATATTGTCATTGATGAGAAATTTTCCCTTTGGCCTTTCCACCTTGCAACACTTTTTGCAACTGTTGAAACCGTTAATAAGCCTTCTTACACTGCTTAGGCCTCATCTCAAGCAAACCACAAAAGATTGGCATTGGTTTCTTGACGATTACTGAAATTGGACATGCTACAGATTGCATGTGAGGGCCAGGGAAAAAATTTTCTGAATAACGCCCCTCTAAAATATTCTACAATCTCGAAAAAATTAAAAAACAATATCCACAATATTGTGCAAGAGCTATCCATGGATATAAGATCAATCAACGATGAGATATTATAGATATAAATATCATGAATTTTTTGTTATAATAAATAGGCAAAAAATTTACGATATTTGTATCCATAATATTTCATCGTGAATACATCTAAAATATACGATTTTAGCTTCTATGGATAGCTCTAGTCATGCACAACATCGGAAATATTTTTTTAAAATTTTTTTTTTGACATGCTATGAATATTTAAGAAGAATGTTACTTGAGCAAGGGAGGGTTGCTCCCGAAATTTTTTCGGGCCGGGGTGTGTATGTTATTTTTTGACGGAAATCGTGTCAGAACTGGCGTAGTTCCAATAAATGCTAGTTCAGTAAGGTCTAGACTGAGGCCTCAACACTTTAGAATGGGAGTTAATATCCTCTTGTATCTTTCCCTTTCTTGTTGTAGAAAAAACAGTTCTTCCCCTTTCTTGCGGGAAAGTACTTGTGCGGTTGTGGCTACCACGGTTCCCCTTCATAAATGTAATTGACCCTTGAGTGCACAAAGATTACTTTAATATATAAGATACAAATGCACACCAAACTATTCTTGTAAATTGGATGAGCTGCGCCTACTAGATAAAGCGATCTAAATGACAATATTTTCTCATTGAGACTCAAGCTGAGGACTGCATATGCCTGCTTGTAAGATCTATAAACAGCGACCTATATGACGTTTATACCGGATGAAATCATTTACTGAAATATGACATAGAAAAAGAAAGGAGAATTCATCCACTTCAATCTATCAATGAAAGCTACTACGAAAAAAGAAAAGCGACTTCTGTCTTAGCAATATAAGAAAAAAATATTACGCATACTTGTATAATATGATTTTTTATATAATGTTTATCCCATACCTGCTAGTACAGAGATAATCCGCTTGGATTTAATGCAGTCTTCACTTTTTGCAGCTCCATCCCCTTCTGCTGGTGCACCTGTTATATCTAATGGAACACCACCTCCATCACCGGGCAAATCGACTGCTGTAGCAAGCGCAATTCCATCCCTTGGGTTCTTCTGGAGCATGTTAGTGACAATGTGGTTACACTACCAGCCATGGGGACTCGAGTTTTAATGCCTTACTCTTCCTTATCTGCCTATCAGTTTCTTGTGTTTGGTTCTGACTTCTGATTGAAGATCCCTTGGTTCTGTTCCTCTACCATTATGATTCTAAATTATTGTTGTGTGAAACTTTTATATTGAGTGTGTAGATTCGGCCTTACTGGTCATTTATATGTACTGAAGTTTGAACTTCGAATGATTCTGCATCATCTTACGGAAAAGGAAAACTAAATCCAAATGTGCTTGACCATCAATTGTATAAACTGAAGGATAATAGCACCACCAAAGCACATGGCTCAGAATAACTACTACATAAGGATGAATTATAGCTCAACAACATTCAATATGTTAAAGAGATGTTAAATGCCTAAACAGTTGGAAGCATACCCTCTGATACTTACGGCACAAGTGCAATCAATTACCAAACTGTATTGACTCCGCTGCTGCAGTAGAAGAAAGGAATTAGAAACATAGGTCGTTATTGCAAGAAATATAAACGGGGAAGTGACAACGCACCTGCCCAGCAAAATAGGGCTGAGCAGTCGGTAAAAACCGATTTACCGAAATCAAAAAATTTATTACCAAAACTGATACCGAATTTGGTATTTACCGATCGGTAAATTACCGATCGGTAAATCGGTAAATTACCGATCGGTAAATCGGTAAATTACCGATTTATCGATTAAAAAATATTAAAATATTATATAATTAATCTATTAAAAAATTATTAAAATATTAAAATATTACCGATTGATAAAAACCGATCGGTAAATCAGTAAATTACCGATAAAAAATTAAAAATTAATAAATAAAAATTTATTTTTTATATATTAATATATATATCGATAAATCGGTAAATTATCGAACCGAAATTTTATTTACCGAATCGAAAATCGAAAACCGAATTACATAAAAATAAATACCGAACCGAAAACCGAAACCGAAATTACCAAACCGATTTACCGATTTACCGATCGATAAATTCGGTAAAAACCGAATTATGCTCACCCCTACATCAAAACAACCCACTAAAACTATGATGAGCCTGGAGAACATGTTTTGGTAAAAATGTTGATAACGATATCATCTGGCCTGCTTGTTTTGTATACTACAATAGATCCCAAACAGTTCCCCGTCCCTTCTTGCTGCATTCAAGAAACATATGGTTGGATTTGAGTGCTATAGCTGTGAAGCAAAGCAAGCCGGGGTGAATTTGGTTACTAATACCAGATCTGAGATGTGTTGCTGCTGAAATGGAACTTAACAGCCACCACCAAATCGAATGGCTTTTATCTCAAGGTCTGATCTTCTAATTCCCAAAAAGTAATTTCCATTTTCACCAAATTAAGCAATCCTTCTCCAGCTGAGTAGTATCAGCAGCACGGAATTGTTCTCGCTTTACCACGTTGCCCAACTTCAAATCGGAAGACGACGCCGTTCTCAAATCACCGTCGGCGCAACACAGCCACCAAGAGCAACCAAAAAAAAGAACAAAGTTCCGCATATCACGCCGCCGCACCGAGGTCCACAGCCCGCTGCCATGTGAAATTGAAACTGGAGGAAAAACAAGTGGTCGAGAGAAATTCCAAATACCTTGTCCAAAAACTCCACGATCGTCGATTCTGGACCTCAGAGGAGGCGGTGGCGTGTCTGGCGAGGGTTTGGCGGAGCGAGATGAGAGACACCGGAGGACGAAGGGCTCGAAGGAGGACGGGGAGAAGTCACGCGAAAAAAGAACCGCTCGATGATCGAACCGGACCCCGGACCATCCACTGATCCAACGCTTTGGGTTTAAAAGTTGCAATATCAATCGGGTCAATTGGAAATTTACAAAACGTTATGTTACATTTAAAAAAAAAACAAAAACAAAACTATCCATTGTACCTTTTAACTTTTACAGTAGACTTAATTTCGATTTGACTTTTTTGTCAACTCCCGTTACGTTACATCACATCACATCGGCGTCAGAATGCCCGATGCCAATCAGATTTGGCAGCGTAATTTGCCATTGACCACGTAATAGTTGACCAACTTCCATCAGCTTGCTTCTCTGCTTGATTGCTTCCACCGCAAACCCCTGTTTTTACAGTTTACGCAGAAAAAGATAAACAGTGTTTTCAGGATAATGTTTTGTCGTTTTAAAACACATTTCAAAATCTACTTTAGAAAACACGCCTAGCGCCACGATGCGTAAGGATGCCTGTGTCGACTTTCGAGCGAACGGACGGGTCAAACAGTGCAAATAGTATCCTTTTTGGTGCCGCTGTGACTATTTTCATCTATTTACTTATTTTTTATTTTTAAAATTATAACTTTTACTTGTTTTCTTTATTAGGGATGATAAAAATCAAAAAATAGAAAATTGATTTATCAAAAATCGATTTACCGAAATTGATATCGAACTTAGTATTTATTGATCGGTAAATTATCAAATTACCGATCGATAAATCGGTAAATTAACAATTTTACCGATTAAAATATATTAAAATATTATATAATTAATTTATTAAAAAAATTTATTAAAATATTACCGATTGATAAATCAGTAAATTATTAATAAAAAATAAAAAATTAATAAATAAAAAATTATTTTTTATATATTAATATATATATATATATATCGGTAAATCGATAAATTATCGAATTAAAATTTTATTTATCGAACTGAAAATTAAAAATTAAATTACCTAAATATTATTACTGAATCAAAAATTAAAATTAAATTTATTAAATTAATTTATCGATTTACTGATAGATACATTTGGTAAAAGTCAAATACTGCTCAGCCCTACTAAGTAAATAGTGTGTAAAAGAATATTTTGAATTAACTGAAAAGGAAGAGACAACGAACGGATCGTTCGATCTTATGGTTCCTCATCTCTGTCAAAAGTCACGTGAGCAATAGTGAGTTCCCACTGTACCTCCTTTAGCTCCTTTCCTGCGCCATTATCTTTTTTGGTCTCTTCTGTTTCCTTTAACAATCCAATGAAACTGTGCGCACTTCTTTATAGCTCAGATTAAATTCTCATAAATGAGAAAATTGCAGCCTTTATCATAATCGATAAAAAAAGAATTAAGAGGACAGATTGACTGCGACCACTCATCGGTCTGACTGGAAAACGGCCCCACCGGATCAACCAATAGTCCCGCAGAATGTTCCGAAAAGAAACCCTCGCGCAGTCAAAGGGCAGGAAAGGGAATTCAACGATCCGTCTCGGCGTCTCCACCGCCACCACAAGTCCACAGCGTGTTACGTTCGTACGTTATGGGATAAAGAAGCAGCTCTCTTCCCCAACCCCCCCCCCCCCTTCTCTTTCCTTCCTAGGACGCAGAGTCCCCGCGCAGCTGCGCTGCCACCGTATACGGGTGAGCAGCGCTGCCTAGCTTTGGCCCCGGCCGAGGGCTCCTCCTCGATTCATGGAATGGCGGCAAATGTCAACCCTCTAATGAAGAGCCCTCGCCGGCCCTCCCTCGCATTTATTGCTCGCCGCTGCCACCACCTTTGATGGATCAAGGGCGGTCATAAAGGAGCAGCTGCGGCGGTGCCCGGAGGGGAAGAGGGAGGTGTCCCGTAAACACGGACGCAGTTGTGGGTTCGGAGCTATAGGTTTTGGCAGTCGTAGCCGCTGGTGCTTCACTGTGTAGCTCTCGAAATAAATTTCAGAAAGGATCACCGTATGCCCGCACGTGGCTAGAGGACCTAAAGGGCTCTCAGAGGATCCATGTTTGCATTCTAAAAAAAATATACTATAAGTATGATATATTTTACTTTATTAAGGGGTAAATATTTTATATTGTTGACAATAAGATATTAAAATTAGAATTCATAAAAAATAATTCATATCACAAGATTAAATCATAAGCATAGGGCATAATTATTAGATTTATGATGAGTCGAGCGAATATATAATTATGCCTATTAGATTTTATCTATAAATACATGTGTAGTCTCTAGTTAAGATACACGAAAAAAAATTTTAATTATTCCCATTGGACGTCCCATTTTTTTTTAATCAATAGTACGTCAACTAAAAGATTATCGGCCTAGTTTCTTTTGTGATCAATAGAGCTATTAACTAAAAGATTATCTAGTTTTTTTTTTATGATCATAGACTTCAATATGTTTTTTTTATTTATGTTTTTATATAATTTTATTGGTAAGATATTTAGTACAATTCAATATTAACCTTAAGCAAATTGGGAGCGATGACTTTGTATGTACACTATAGAGCGCTTGTATGTAAGTTGGAGAGTCACAAGGTGACTAATGAATTGGAGGTGATTTATATTATTGGTAACATTTTTTTATTTAGTGTGTATGCCCTCCTTGCTAGTTAGTTCATATGGCCTATTAGTCTATTATTAAGAGTGCGTTTGCCCTCCTATGCTTTATCAGCTTTTGTTGGTGTGCCTAGCATAAATTATCAATCCAAGCTTTTTGGATAATCAGTATGCTTAGATGCTATTCAAAGAAGGAAGCTTTTAACTTTAGCTTATACTTTTTTTATCAGTTTATTAATAAAATATATTTAGTGTCATTTAAAATATTTTAATATTTAAAATTATCATTAATAAAAATTTAGTAATATAATTTTTATATTGATAATTTTTTTAATAAATAATTTATTTATTTTAAAAAATATTTAGTAGTATCAACTATAATATTTTAAATATATATTTTAAATATTATTAAAAAATAATAATATAACTCACAATATTTTTAATAAATATTTTAATTATAATTAACTAAAAATTTAGTTATATCATTTTTAGTAACATTTTTAATAAAAAAATATTTATTATTAATAAAAAACTTCAATAAATTAAAATTATTTATTACGTATGACTCTTCATATATATTTTTTTAGAGTATATATATATATATTTTAAATAGTGTCGAGCTAGAGCCATCCAAGTTCCAACTACTACAGTGAATGGGTATAAAGAGAGTCGAACTAAAGCGTTGCGTTTGGCTACGCGACATTTCACACCTCACACTCTTTCTCTCTCTCTCATCACATCGCTCAGTCACTGGTGACCTTTGTCAATTGTCCTCACTCGCTCAGAGGAAACCCCCGCCACCTTCACTGTTCCTTTACTCTGGTCGAAGGTGTAAGCACTCCAGTGCAGGGCAGCTCCAGCTCCAGCTCCAGCTTGCGGCAGTCGTTCTCGCTACCATCCTAGAGCTGCGGAACGATGGAGGCTGGCGGAGGAAGAGGAAGGCGAAGGATAAGCAGCCGGGAAGCAAGTCCAGAACGAACCAGGCTCGGCTACTCCCATCAGCATCAGCCGCTGCAGCAGAGGTTCGCCAGACCTCTGAGGAAACTTCAAGTGGTCTACTACCTTAGCAGGAACGGCCAATTAGAGCACCCTCACTTCATCGAGCTCCCCTACCTCCCCAACCAAAACCTCCGCCTCAGAGGTATTCTCTTCTGCCTGCCTCTCCGTCCCCTCCAATCGCCTTTCTTTTACTGAACGCTCGGTTCCTTGAACAAACAGATGTCATGGAGAGACTGACTCTTCTCAGAGGCAGAGGCATGCCATCGCTCTTTTCCTGGTCTTGCAAGAGGTACAGCTCGTTCATCAGCTACCACCACAGCTCTCTTACTTAATTACTTATAGTTTAGGTTGGAATTCATGCTTTGTTTGAATGTAAAAATAGGAGCTACAAGAATGGCTATGTGTGGAATGACTTGGCAGAAAACGATGTCATCTACCCGGCCGACGGCGTCGAATACGTGCTCAAAGGCTCCGAGATCATCCCTGGCGCTTACGGTCATACTCTGTTCTTACGTTCATATTTTGCTACTGTTTTTTTTTTAAATTGCTCAATTGATTTGAAGTGATTTCGATCGTGTTGAGCTCCGAATTGGTTTGTCAGATCGCTTCCAGCACGTTTCAGGCAGCAGCAGGCAGCTGAAAGCACTACCGGCCGCCTCCCACAAGCTCCATCTTGGGCTGGTAGATGACGAGGAAGACGAAGGAGAGTTGGTAGAAGAGGAGGGGACAATGGAAGAGGAGCCGCGAGCAGGCAAGCGCACTGCGGGGGTCAAGACGAACGCGAATGGCGGCCGTTACTCCCGGAGTTCTCGCGGCGCTTTGACGGACGAGCTCGAGCGAGTCGATACACAGGCGCCAACGCGAACGCCCCGCAACCAGCACCACCACCACGGACCTACCGAGCTGCCACTCGACGACTACTCTCCGCCATCCTCCACATCCTCAGACAAGCCCCCCACCCACGCCCCTGGCAGCTCCTCCCAGCGGTTCGATGACGCCGATCCCGCGCCGGAACCAGGCCTAACGCGAAACTCGGTCCTGCTCCAGATCATCGCCTGCGGGTCCGCGGCGCTGAGGGGCAGAAGCACCCCGGGGGGCGGCGCAATCAAGTCTGCTACCACAGCTGCCGCCTCCACCTCGTCCGCCGTCGCGCCAGGCGGCTGCGGAAGGATCGAACGCGGGGAGGTGAGCCGGTTAGCTAGCCGAGCGGCGGAGCAGGCCTACGCGATGCGGTGTGCCGAGGAGAACCCGCGGCCGTGTCACCCCCTGGTTGAAGACAAGGAGTACTTCAGCGGGAGCATCGTTGAGGGAAGCAGAGGCGGCGGCGGCCCTCAGCCAGCCCTCAAGAAATCATCCTCCTACAACGAAGAGAGGTGATCTTAGTCTTGCCTGTTCTTTTTGCATGCAAAGGGTTCCTCCAGAAAGCTGCTTTCGACCCTGAAAAGCCATGGCTGTTGACGTCTGGAAGCTTTCGCTAGGCCCACCACAATTTTATTTTTACTTCAAAATTCACTTAGATTATTAAGTTCGTAATCAATCTGCAATCGATAAAATTTCACTGAAAATGCCTGTGACAGGAGCTCGAAGCTTGGGATCGGAGGAGAGCAGAGCACCGAGGAGGAAAGAGGAGGGGAAGTGAAAGGGAAATGCATGCCTGGCAGGAGGAAGCCATCGGGCAAGCAGCTGCAGCAGTAGGAGCAGCTGCAGAAGAGTCCAAAGCGAGTCTTGTGAGTTCAATGCCCCTAGCTTGGCCATTTGCGATCGCTGCAGCTCGTAATTGATCTGAAGATGAGTGACTTTTTGGCCCCCTCTGTTTCTATGTCTGCTCGTGTCTATTGAGATGACAACTGCGCTTTACAGTGTTGCTTTAGTGCCTGACATGCACTGGCGCAAGGAACAGTATTGCGGAGCATTTAATGCTCATAAAGGATATCTTTGTATGGATTCCATCCTGGATGCTGTCTTACAGCAGCAGTCTTTGTTTGCCCTGAGCTGGTCGTAGGTTTGCAGCCAGAGTCTGCCATTATTGCTTCTTTTCAGAGTAAATTACTGTTTACTGATAGTCTGGTATAGCTACTACTATTAATATTAAGAGTATTAATGGCAGCGCCCCCATTTATACCAATTTGATAAAAGAGATAAAATTGTATTAAATTTAGATCAGATAACTTGAATACCCTAAATATGAATAGTAGTTGTATTTGGCATTAACAATAGTACCACAGTAAGGAGATGAGCCCGAACTTAAATATGCTTTGCAAATTATAGGGGGGTATTTATAGATGTGCATTAAGAGTGAGCACGAGTGCCTGGTCTAGCAATAGGGTGGGCTTTGAAGTTGTTTGATTTATTAGTACATGACTACATGTACGTTCGAATGACTTTTCACACGTGTAATGCTTGATTTTAATTTATAAAATTATATTTTATATAATATAGTCTTTAAATTATGAAATAAAAATAACTGATTTATTTTTTTGCATTTTATATGCCAATAGCGCAATCTTCCGGCCTCTTGCCAAATTAGACGGATATTTAAGCCAGACGGGATGAGCCCACTCGACTGAACCGGGCTTAAGTGGATCCATCGCATCCCTCATGTCACGTCCCGGTCGGATTGGCTTGAAAACAACCCTTAAGCACTATCTCAAAGTCGTCCGGCGAAATACCGAAACACAACTATTTAGAGTTTTCGGGCAAAATCGTTACCCAAATCAGAAACCCTAATCTCACCGCTCAGATTTTATCCTTAAATTACGAAAATCCAATCGGGAACCCCAATCCAGAAAATATACCTTTGGTCAAAATCAATTGTTGACCGTTGCTTGCCGAAATCCTGCCGTTGCTGACGTCACGCTGACATCTGCCTCCAAATCGATTTTGGCATTTGCCGATTTCGCTCTGCTTCCGTTGCCCGTCCCGCTCCCGTGGACTCGACTCATTTCCTCGAAATGAACGTCGAGTCGTCTTCTCGTGGACGCCTCACGTAGCAACGCCGCCGTGTTCTTTCAACCGCCGACCGCCGCCGCGCCTACGACCTCGCCAAGGAAAGTGGGAGTGCCGCCGCACCTCCCGTTGTCGTCCGGAGTGGTTGTCGCCGCCCGGCAGTCGTCTGCCGCCCAGAAACGACACCTCCGAGAGTTGAGGAACAGGGGAAGGAGAAGACGTGGAAGAAGCTACGTTTTATTCTCCAAAACGAGTTACAAGCTTTCGCCGTCGACCCTCCGTCGGTGCCCTCTTCCCTTCCCTCACCGTCAACCTCTGTCGACGAGTGCAATCGCTCTAATCTCGCTCAAATCCTCAGAGCTCTCACTCTCAGCTGGTCACAGATAGAGGTGGCCATGGGCCATGCCCGGGCCCCGCCTCGGCCCGGTTCCTGGCGGGCCTGTTTCAAATCGTGCCGTGCCCGGCACGGCACGGTGGAAAATTTCTTCAGCCCGGCACGGCCCGCAGCCCGATTAGGCGTGCCGGCACAGGCACGATTCCGCCGGAGAGTGAGCACGGATCCGGCACGCGGGCCAGGCACGGCCCGCGGGCTGACTTAGGCACGCGGGCCAAATACGGCCCAACAGGCCAAATGAGAAACGCGGGCCGTGTTCGGCCCGTGCCGATTGTGGCCCACGGGCCGACTTTGGCCCGCGTGCTAAATTTAAAAAAAATAAATTAATTTAATAAGTAAATTATTACTTAATTAAAATATATAAAATATAAAAAAATAAAAAAATTGAGAAATTGAGAATGTATATTGCACAAATTTTTGAAAAAATGTTAAAATTTTATATATTTTAGACCGGACCAATTACAGGCTGCCTACGTACCCCACTCAAAGGAGGAATCTGGTCTACGTAGTTCTCTTTTTACAACTCTTTTTACAACTCTTTCTACAACTCTTTTACAACTTTTTTTATAATTATTTATAACAACGTTTATCCATTGTTGCTTCCGCTTGCACTTCCAAGACTTTGTTCATCATCATCCGATGAAGTTGAATGACCACCTTTATCTTGAAGACGATCTTCAGCATCTAGCCAATCTTTAAGACAAATACACATTTCCACGCTTGCTTTGTTCATTCGGCTTCGCTTCTCGTCCAGCACCCTGCCGCCTGCACTAAAAAAAGACTCCGATGCTATAGTAGACACCGGAGGAGTTAGTAGATCACGTGCCATGGCAGAAACCACAGGATATGATTTTCCTTGTGATCTCCACCATGATAAAATATCAAAATTATCTATTTGTTCTTCTGTGAGTAAAGATGTATGATTATTTTCTAAAAAAAATGTTAATTCATTAAAATTACTAGATCGACTTGTTGATGTTCCTTTTCTATTTAAAATTGTGCGTATTCTTCCTGTAATATTTTTACTACTAGTAGATACAGTAGTTTGAGAGGATGTTGGATTGATTGTATTTCCAAATTTTAAATTATAAACATTATACATTTCATCTAATAAGGTAGAAACTTCAATTTTTTTCTCATCTACTCCTTCAAGTTCCATATTTTTATAATATTCATCTAATAAAATATGAACACCTTCTAATTTTAATCTAGGATCCATAATTGAAGCTAAACAATATAAAGGAGTTATATTTTTCTAATATTTTTTAAATTTTGTTTCCATTTTAAAAATTACTTGAAAAACATTTTCATCATGTCTATATTGAGAAAAAATTTCACTAATTAAAACTAAATGTTCTAAAATTAAACATGATGTAGGATAATAAACACCAGATAAATGAGTGCTAGCGTTATAAAAAATTTCTAAAATATTATGTAATAACTTTGCTTTATCCCAATCATTTTCTTCAATATTTCCATGAGGCATTCTTTCATTATAAAATAATGTAAGAGGATCCTTAAATGGAAAACATGTTGTTAGCATATCATAAGTAGAATTCCATCGTGTTTTAATATCAAGTTTAAATTTTTTATATGACAAACCATAAGATTTATATATTTGTCTAAAATCTTAAATTTTTATTAATTATATTATATGAATGTAAAATACTATGAAATTGTCTAACTATAGCATTTGCAGTATGAGGATATTCAAAAATTTTAAATGCAATAATTCTTTTTTGTATAAAAAATTCACTATCTATCCAATGTGCCGTAATACACATGTATGACTAATCAGAATGATTACTAGTCCAAATATCAGATGTTAAAGAAATACAAGAAGTTAATCTAATTAAAGCTTGTAAAAGATTAGTTTTATATTCAGAAAAAATTTTTATAGCATCCTTACGCATGGTTTGTCTACTTACTTTTTTATATTTAGGTTGTAGTGATTTATGTATAAATTTTTTAAATTTATAATTTTCTGCTAAAGAAAATGGTTGTTCATCCCAAACAATAAATTTAGCTAATTATTTTCTAAGAACTTGAGTAGAATAATTAAAAACTTCAAAAGAACTAGAGGAAAGATTTAGAGTAGCCTGTGCACGATCGATTTGAGTTTGATGGCTTTTGATGTGGCGAGTCAAATGACCAGTTCCACCCAATGATTTGCAAGTCATGACTTTTTTGCACTTCTTGCAGCTGGCTATTTCTTCGCCGTTAATCATCACCGCATCGAAGCTCTTCCAAACGTCGCTCGTGCGTTTTCTTGAGCCCGACACAGTAGACTCGTGAGGGTTTGCACTGCATCCCTCCTCTCCCTACATAGTGTTAGTAGGCTCAAATTCAACATGATCTTGCTGTTGTTGATTTGGGTCGTAAGGCGGAGGGTTGGCATCTTGATCTTGATCGGGTGGCATAACGGGGTTAGTTGTCCCCATTAGCTCCTGCTCTATTGCCTCAAGCTCCCATTGCAAAAGATCCCATGTATTGTTAAATCCCGCCATTAATTCTACATATAATATTAAAAGTTAGCCAAAAATTTATAAAATAAGATTAAATACTTACTAATAATAAATTATACATTAAAAAATTACCTTATCACGTGTTTGAAGATCGCTTAGTAAGAACTAAGAAGTTGAGGTTTCAGCCTTCAACAACCTTAACTTAAACATAATTATGAAAAAAAATTTATATTAGAATAATTTAAATTTAAGTACAATTACATTATAAAAGACTAAAATTAAATTAATTTACTATTTACTTGATCTTCTCCACGTGACTAGACCGAAGGAGCTTTGAAATCTTGATTGCTAATTGAAACTCAAGACTTAGAAAATTGATTAAGAGAGTATTAAGAGAGAATGAGAAATTAATTCAAAGTTAATTGGAAACTTGTGTGAAGAAATGAGAGGGTTGGGGGGTCAATTTATAGGGATGAATTGGGTATAAATTTACATATTTATCTCCTATTTTTAATTATTAAAAGTGGCTAATATGGTAATTTTATAACATAAAGACAATTATATCCTTAACTTTTAAATTTTTTCAATCCATTATAGGGCTATTTGGGTAAAAACGCATGCTAAATTCAAATTTTCGAACGTTGCCGCCCAAATGATTCGTGCCATGCCCGTGCCGGCCCGCGTGCCATGCCGGGCATGGGTCCGTGCCATGCCTGGCCCGGCCCACGGGCCGCGAACCTTCGGCCCAGCACGACCCGAGCTGGGCCACGGGCCGCCCGCGGCCCGTTGACTTGGTCAACGGGTCGTGCCGTGCCCGGCCCGTGTCGTGCCGTGCCCGGCCCGTGTCGTGCCAGGCCGTGCGGGCCGGCCCCGCCCGTTGGCGACCTCTAGTCACAGATGCTCCGTCGTTCGTCCGTGAACCCCTTCTCTCGTTCCCTGTTGCGGCTTTTAAAGAGACGCCGCCGCCTCATCCAACTTGCGAAGGCTATCTCGAGTCTTCAGCTGAAGACTCGTTCCGTCCGCTCCACTCACGGCTGCCACCCGCGTCTGCATCGCCCGGGATCACCGCCTCCATCCGAGTCGTCCGCGCCTGTCTCCAGCCTCCGCTTCCATCGCGCACCGATGACGTCGCCCATCGCGCCTCCGCTCTACGCGCATGACCGCAGGCGTCGGCGTCGTTCGCGTCTTCCGCACGTGATGGGGACGAAGCCAATGCTTCGTTTGTTTTGGTTGGGTCAGCCGCACGTGTTGACCAGTCTTTGCCCCAATTTGGGTTCCGTGCAATGTAATGCTGTCGTGGGCTTGGGCTTGGGCCGGACCCGTTGAACCGGTCCTGACACCTCTAGCAGAAAGTGGTGTTTGTGTTTTGAAAAAAATTTTGGGCAGCAGAGCCGCAATGGCTATCAAATTTTTTTTTATATATAAAAATATTTACAATGATCTACACAATGAGGACTATCTAATGATATTAATATTATCATGGATCGATGATAGATATATCCATGATGAAAAATTTATATTATAAATATTATGAATAAAAATGCTACGGTAATAATACTTTTATTTATGATATTTATTATGTAGAATTTTTATCGTAGATATATTCATTTATATTAATATTGATACTGTTGTATAACTCTTATCGTATTGATAATCATAAATATTTTAATAAAAAAAAATTAACGGCCCAAAAATCACTGTTTAACTTATCTGGAGCAGCCCTGTGCCTAGAAAATTTTCTCCCGCGTACCGCCGTCTCTTTCACGGCGCCAAACGGATGGCCGTCACACGCGTCGCGCTCTCCGACGCGGCATGGCCGTATTTCCGCTCACGTCGCCAAGGTCAACACAAAAAGCGAACCGCTTCCGGACGGGGACGGCCAGCTGGGGACCCACGTCTCGTGTCGTTTCTCCTCCCTTGGGCGGTTGTTGACTTGTAGTAGCGGAAAGGATAGGGTGCTCCAGAGAACTGCCGGATGGAAACGCGGGTGACTTCTCGTTTGGGTACGCGTTGCTGGACCAAACAGGCAGCTGGCAGTTTTTCTCGCGGTATGCCACTAATTTCGGCGCGAGTCGCTCCACGTAACGAGTATAAAATTTGTTTGCGAAGCTCTACCGACACGAGTCACGACCATCGCACGCTAAGTCGTTTCTGGTTGCCTATCTCTGACTCTAACGTTTGTACAGTGAGTTTTTAGATGTTATTTTTTTTAATCTTTTAAACGAATTAAAATTATAAATTAATGTTGATTTGACATATTTGAAATAAATATCTATCCTTTGTTAAGTCTTTTATTTCCATACTTTTCAATCTGATACAAAAGTGCCTAATGAAAGAAGAGGAAAGCAGTGAAAAAGAGGATCTATTTAAATTTCTTATATGGAAAGGACTTTTCCTTAACAAAAGTTTTATTTATATACTTTTGACTTGTCTCCGGATGACGGGAGCGTGAATTACTGACAATAGGCGGTGTTCTTCCCAGATTAACTTGCTCACACTCAGTCACTCAGATGATCCTTCTTCCCAACACCCTTTTCGCAGTCTTATTTATACCCTGAACATGCAGCCCTGTCGCTCCCTCTCCAGAATCTCCCCCCAATTCCTTGCTCTCGCAACGCTTCCTTGCCCCCTCACCAGCCAAGCAAGTCGAGGGTTCCTGGCCTCAGGATTCTTTTATGCGGAAGCACCTTTTTGGCCCAATAATTCGGTTTTGCTTATATATCCAGTAAACGATTAGGATTCGAAATCCGATTCTGTTCGTCCTTCCAGGTAATTTTGCTCTTCGTTGACGCCATCTGCTTCTTCTTCTTCTTCTTTTTTTTTTACTATTCTCGCCTTCGGGTAGTCAGGTAGTTCCAGTTATCTTGTAGTTTTTTGTTCTATTTATTTATTTTTTGTTGTTCTTGAGTGTTCTTTGAGTCCAGCATAAGATCTATAGTTGTGATTGATCGTTCTCGACTATGAATTGTAGTGCCATGGCCGACTACTTCAACAACGACCTGGAGTATGTATTAGAGGATTATGTAGATATGGCTCGTTTCGATTATTTCGACGATGAGTTCGATTGGGACGAAGAACAGGGGGACGAACATGGCTTTGAGCATGACAATGTTGACGAGCCGGTAAAATATCGCGATCCTTGGTAATTTGTTGTCCATACTGTTAGATAGTTTTTTTTTAACATAGTTTTATTCTTGCAGTTGCTGGGGAACCAAAAGAACGATACTTCGGCATCGGACTTCAGGAATGGAAAAGATATTCAGGGAATTCCTTGGGAGAGATTGAATCATTCAAGGGAAGAGTACCGTAAAATGAGACTGAAGATGTACAAGAACTACGATAACTTATCCGGACCGCGCGATGTATTGGAAAAGGTCAGCGCAAAGTTAGGAACGACATTAGTATTTCATGAATCTAGCGTTTGATTCGTGTGGAATTTATTATTTTGGATTTTGAGGTAGCTGAAGCATCAACTGAGGTGCTTTCTTCCCCTATTATCATTTGATTTTTTTCCCCTCTTCTTAATTGACTTTTGTTGCATTCCGCTGAGCCGTCTCTCTCTTGCTAAAAGACTGCTTGGTTTCTACGCTCTTTGAATTAATTTATTAAGCCTCCAATTTTGGGGCATATCAGTGCGTAAGCTTACTTAGAAGTAGGGCTTACCCAAAAGAACATTGCTTTTGAGTGAACTAGAGGCCACCATGGTGCCTGTTTATCATAAATTTTGTCTATATTAATTACGTAAAACACTAAAATCACGCGCATGTCCGACTGTAGTTTCAAGAATAATCAAACAGCTATGCTTGCAAGTAACCAAAGTGGGCAATCAAAAGGTTTATTCT
This sequence comes from Costus lasius, assembly GCA_027563935.2. Taxonomy (NCBI): domain Eukaryota; kingdom Viridiplantae; phylum Streptophyta; class Magnoliopsida; order Zingiberales; family Costaceae; genus Costus; species Costus lasius. The sequence continues at coordinate 1,678,655 of CM050446.2, read as the reverse complement.
TTTCGCAACGTCTCTTATAGTAACCAAAGAGCTATGATATCATGTTGTCTATAATTGTCAAGCCTCTTATTTGCATTCATGTATAGTTGCTTGCAACCACATATCCCAAAATTGAGGCACATATCAGATTCTTTTATTTTGGTAAAAGAAGACGAGTTCCCTATGTGCAGAGGTTTTGGGTATGCGTGTAGGTGTCTATCACTGCTGTTTGTTATTTTAGCGAACTAGGATGTAATGTATATCCAATTACCGTGGATGGTGGAACTTAGATTGATAAGTGCTTCTGCTGAAATCGACAAATTATGAAGTGAATAGAGTAGTGATGTTTACTTTTCAGAGATGTAGCTATGCTGATATACTGATGGCATTTCTACCAAGGAAAATAATGAGCTATTGAATTTTTGTTCTCTAAAATTTCGTTCCGATATCTGGAACTGATTTTAAGTTTAGTTAGATAATTAATTATGTTAACGACTTTAGCTATTGGGGAATCGCCAAATTAAAAACTACTCTTATATAGATGCTATGTGAACCTTAGAGTAAGAGAGGATAGCTTTCACCACATTCACCGGGGTTCAGGCAGACGCAAAATAGGCAAGGCAAAACAACAGAACAATAAAGAGTAACTAAACAGGTGATCATGGCTTGATGTTATACTAAATTTAATTGGATGGAAAAGTAACCCAGTAGCTTTAGTTGTAATGTTGGATTCAATTTATATATTTATGTTCTGATATGTGAGATCTGTGATCTCACGAAGTCACTTACAACAATAACTTCGTTCTTTTTTTTCTTAGTTGGCTATTTATATAATCTCATATATTTTTTAGCTTTATCAGTAGAAACAGTAGTTAATTTTTTGGATGGATCGTTAGGGTATCTGCTTCTTGGCTTTTTATCTAATAGATTTATTTGTGGTTAGGAATGTAAAAGAGTGGAGAATGAAGGGACTTTTTATGATTTCCACTACAATACAAGGCTTGTTAAGTCTACAATTGTGCATTTTCAGGTAATTATTCTTTCAGTGTTTGTATGTTACTTGTAAGTTGCATCTGTATCAAACATGTCACGAGCTGAAATCTTGTAAGGCATTCAACCAGTCTCTTAGTCAAGCAATTTTTTCAAAATTGTTCCACGTTCTTCATGGTCTTGTCTTTTTTTTTGAGGAGTGTATCAGATAAAGTTTATTTTTGGTATTGTTTGATCATTGGGATCTCGTTAGTATGAATTAATGAACATCAAGATTACTGAACAATACACCAAAGCTACATCGCTTCATATATAATGCTACTAATATTGGGTAAGGGGAGGAATCCATATTGGCTGGCTTGCTTGTGCGGTTCATGAGGTCACTAACTTTCAGGATTGTTGTTTTATAGATTGACTTTACTATCATTAATTATTGTAATTTTGATAGAAGTTTATGTGCTTTCTTTTGAGTATTATAGTTTTGCAGGTATGCTGTACATAATTGTTAATAATTATATGGAAATTAGATCATCTTAGTAGCTCTTTCACCTTAATGAGGCACACTCATTGGAGCGGGCATCTGTATGTAGGTGAGGTATGGTATATATTTCATGTTTATATAGGGACTTAAGATGACAATGTCTTACAAAATTTGAATTAATTTTTTAGTTTGCTAACCGTACAAAATGTTAAGCACGTCGACATGCTAGCAAGTTGTTGCTATTTATTTGTATTTGGTAGTGCACTTTTCAGTTTTTGTGCTCTTGGTTTCTGAATAGTAGTTGATTGTATATGTTTTATCCAATATGTGGATTTCAAATAAGAGAAACCTTAAAAGCACTTCCATAGTGGGGTACCTTATGCTTTTTTGTGCTTTATCTAATTGTTTTATCGACAAGTTAAAGTTTTCTTGTAACGGAGATAAAGTCATTTCATCTAGGGACTTACAATGACATTGTCTTACAAAGTCCAAATTTTAAAGCTTTTTACTCTTTAGTTTACTAATTGCAAAAATGTTATGCAGGTCAAAGCTATTTATTTGTATTCGATAGTGTAATTTCAGACACTGTGCAATTGGTTTCTGGAAAGTAGTTGATTGCATTTCATGTGGAATAATCTGCATCTATTTCACCCCAGAGAAACCTTCAATGCCTACCTATTGATTGTAGATTATGCTTATTGTACTTGATCTATTATTTCCATGCGCAAGTTAAAATTTCTTGTTGCAGAGATGAGGTCATTTAAGTTATGTTCTGCATTTAATCTCACTATTTAGTTTGACAAACCCAGTGACATCCCCTTGCATATCTATCAATTCATTGGATAAATGATAAATTTCACTAAGCACAATTACTCATATGCCTCCCTTTCGCCTACTACTAATGCCCTTCGTTTATGTATATGTATGCATAATATAATCGTTGAAGTTAGTTACTACTTACTACTTTATATTTGTAATGATGTAAGGTATAATGTGGATGCCCTTTTATCTAGCATTCTTGATTGCATGTAAAAGTGCAATAGTTACTATACAATAGCTTGTATATTTCACCTACTGCACAATCTTCTTATTGCTTTTATCCATTGCTTGAACTGGTGAATGCTTTAATAATATTTATTATATTGCACCGTAATTAACTCTCTGTTACTTAGGAATGGGCTGCAATATTACATTTTATGAGGCTATAAAAAGCAGGAAGGGATGTGCTTTGTGAGCAGCTGTTGCCCTATGGGGACATTTCTCTTATGGTATGATGGGATGTCCATGTTTGGCAAATCATGCCTGATGTTTGTTGGTGTATTGAAGGAAGATGAACTAGCCAAGCTAACATTTTCCTGCAGCTTGTCGATAGTTGTGATCTTTGAATGCTGTGTGCTTTGTCTGCACTTATATGATTTTTAGTCTCCATCTGCATCTACGTTCCAATCTGAGATCAGACCAGTGCCAATACAATGGATGATCATATACTAGGTGTATTAACATGTACTGCTGAGTGCTCATGTCTCAGACTAGCTTAACATGATCGAGATTAAAAACACTGAGTTATAATTGCTTTTTTTATTATTTTAGTTGGCTACTCATGTCTTCGTCATAGATTGTGTGCTTTTATTAGTTCGAATAGTTTCTAGCTTCAAATCAGGCCTCTAGACGTTAGCATATTTATGATTGCATTTTGATTTAATTACCTTTACTGTATCCTGCTTTTTTAATAGCTGTATTTACAGTAGACAGTACTTCAAATTCTACCTGTCGAATGGCATGACTACCTTGCAAATTTTTCTTTCTGGTTCCGTACAGTCATCTTCCTGTGACCAGTTAGGTCAGCTATACTAATCCACAAAATATTATTGAACGTCAGCCTTGGTGTACGGGACCATGACTTGTCACTGCAAGCCATTCATCATTATATTGCCAAGCATGAGTTTTGTATATGATGTGATCTTAGTAGTCCTGGTCAGAGCATTTCCAGAGGAGTGTTTTTCCATACTGATCCTTTGAATTGCAACGTTGGAACCTCTTGAGAAAGTTACTCGTACCTGATTATCGCTCCCTGTTCTATCATTTTACACTCTGAAATCTTGGAAATTGAAGGAAGTATCCTTTTGCCCTCTCTTTATAAAATTTCCAAACTTCCAAAAGGTGCAAGTTTTTTTCTCAAATGTATACTGAAATATAGAACCTTTTTTCCTGACCCAGTTTATGATGTTTGGTTTAGCATTATGATTACCTTGACATTTTCTTTTTGATCTAAGAGATGCCTGATCATTTTTGTGGAGCTAGTATCATTTTGCCTTCAAATTTTTTGGTCTAATTATTGTGATTCTTGCTCATTTTCTGGCTGTAATATCTTGTATACTTAGGGCAACTTACAACTATACATTAGTAAATTTGGGGAGTAAAATAAATCTGCTGTCTTCCTGGTTTTCTTTGCAAAAATGTAATGTTCCCTAATTTAGAGCCTCAGTTATAAATTTCCCTCTATTGCTTTCAACCATAATAATCAGGAAGCACTTGTGCTGCTGAAGCGACTTAAGATGTATTTACTTGTCACCAGTCTTCACGTGTCATTTCTTGGAGTAATTGATAAAAGAATGTAGTCAGTAGAACATTTTTGTTTGTTCAGAATTGTCCCCTTATATTATTATTTTCGAGTTAACTGTTGATTGACCATTTCATTTTTGCCTATGCGATGCTATTTTTTTTATTCTGTTGTTTGAATATACTTATCGGATAATTTGTCTATTTTTCAGCTGAGGAATCTAATATGGGCAACTTCTAAGCACGATGTCTACCTGATTCAAGACTACTCGGTCAAGCATTGGTCGTCATTATTAAGAAATGGTAAAGAAGTTATTAATTTAGCTGGGAAAATCATACCAACTCAGGTTAGTATGCAAAGTTACCTTAAAAAGTTCAAGGTTGTTGTCTTCTTGTATTTTCTGCTGCTTAGTTTTTGAACTCCTGTTATTCTTGTTATTCTACAGAAACGAAAGGGATCTTCTCCTCAACCTCTCTCCAGAGTGCAGGTTAGTACAATGACTGTGAAAGGCAACTTATTGGCTGCTGGTGGATTCCAAGGGGAGCTTATCTGCAAGGTAAGCCCTGAACGCTTCTGCAATTCGTCTCTACTTGTATCGGTTCTATTTGTTAAGCTGTGTCCTTAATTTTGGTAGAACTTGGATCAAGCTGGAGTGGCGTTCTCTACTAAATTGAGCGACGATGGCGATATCACCAACGCAGTTGAGATCATTCAATCTTCAAAGTGAGTTTGTTTTCTATTGCACTAAACAAGCGCATTGACAATTTGTTTTCATTTTCATTGTCTGACGCACTCTTTCTGCAGAGGGTCTACTCAGGTGGTGACTGCCAGTAATGATTGTCATGTGCGAATGTTTGACGCTGAGACATTTGTCCAACTTAATCGACTATCTTTCTCCTGGTCAATTAACGTGAGTTTCATGGTATCCCCCGTACATACAACTATGATTGCATCATCAACTCAACCAAACTTATTTATCCAGAGCATCTCTACCAACCCGGACGGAAGGATTCTGGCTATCGTAGGAGATAACAAGGATTGTCTGTTGGTGGATCCCGATTCTGGAAAAGTGATGATCTTCTGCATAGTATGTTTTTTCATTGTTCATTACTAAAAATCGACTGATTCGATAAAATAACATGGTACAGGCCACTGGAATCCTCAAAGGTCACCATGACTATTCTTTTTCTTCTGCTTGGCACCCGGACGGCCACACTGTTGCTACGGGAAGCCAAGACAAGACATGCCGCTTGTGGGATGTAAGGAACACTTCGAAGGCCTTGGCTGTGCTCCAAGGGAAAATAGGAGCAATACGAGGGATAAAGTTCTCCTCAGATGGAAGGTTCATGGCCATGGCTGAGCCGGCAGACTTTGTTCATATATATGATGCAAAGGCTGATTATGACAGGGCTCAGGAGATCGACATTTTCGGTGAGATTGCCGGTGTTTCATTTAGTCCTGACGCCGATGCACTCTTTGTGGGCGTAGCGGATCGCACATACGGTAGCCTTCTGGAGTTTAGCAGAAGGAAGCATCACTTTTATAGTGATTCACTCCTCTGAAGGTGACGGTAAAGGTCAAAAGCCTCCAGGAGCTGTGCCTGTGTGTTGCTGGCATCATAATCTAATGTGCGTAGATGCGGCCGTGTCAAATATACGTATATAGCACAGTTTTGTTAGAATGGTAAGCGAAACCTACACCAGTTTAGTAGTTTTGCATAGTAGTTGGATCAGAGAGCTCAGTGCTGTAGTTGTCGATTTTGGCTTTTCAGGTAACAATATACTTTTTTGTGCATATTTTTTTTTGTCATTTCGGATGAATATATGAATTGTTGATACACTATTTATATTGGACAAATTTCCTGGTGGTCTTATGTACCTTGGTACCTAAAGTATAAATTTTAAATATTGTTGAGAAATGAGACATTATCTTTTTCCTAATGAAAGTATGTCTTCTTATGAAATCTAGTCCTTTATTTATATGCAATTGTGTACATCATCACTGTGAAAAAAAAATCAATTGTGATTTGGTTTTGTAAAACCATTCTAATATTACTAGTGGAATTTTGCATAATAGTCATATGGCAGACGGGCTTTCAAATAAAATCATATTGACACCTTCAAAGCGGTTCAATAGATAAATAAAAATCAATCTATATTGTTAATGACGAATAAAATTATATTTCTATATATCTCGTTTCACTTTCATCATTATATAAATTAAGCTTACTGGCTATAGTCCTTTTTGTTATTTCAATGCTCCCAATAACAAATCGCCACCTGTTTCTGTAACTTTGTCTACAGCATGGTTAGAGTCACTGTATCATCCGTTTCGTAACCTATTTTTTTTAATCCGTTTCGTAACTTTACAGCTGCTCTTCTTCCGGTAGTCAATCTAAAATCGCCAATGAATGCTCATCACGTGTCCCAGCCACTGCCACCAGTCCGTAGCGTCTCTGACAGGTGGCGGTCACTTTACCATTTGAGGCACGTGGCGTTCTCTGATAAGTTGAAAAGGAAGAGCGACCGGCCTATTTAAGCTCACTAAAAGCCTGCGCTAAATCGCCAGAGAGAAAATTCAGCCAATTTCCTCACCAATTGAGAAAAAAGAACCTTGGCCGCACCACCAATCGGTGAGCTGAGCTGGCGTTCTCTGATATTTGATCTGATTTTCCCCCATTTTTCCCTTTTTTCTTCTTGTTCGATTGTGGTTCGTTTTTCTTCCCTTTCCTATTTCCTGGTTTGATCAAAAAGAGGCAATCTTTTTTCATCGCTGGCCCTCTTTTTCGATCCTTCTCTTTTGTCGCGCTCTGTTGATCTGTTCGCAGCTATCCAATCTCTCGTCCTGTAAATCTCTAGATTCTTTCCAGCTCAGTGGCCTAATCTTTTTCGCTAAAAAGCTTCAGATTGCTTTACAGTTGAGGAGGCATGGCTACATCCATGGATGTGCACAGCATATCTGTTTTCCCACTTTCAGATCCCCTGACGGAAGCGCTTGAACCTCTTGATAAAGCTGCTTCCACCTTCCCCTTCCTGGGCTCTGCCTTCGAAGTGCCACTCGGCTTCCCTTCTTCCTCTTCATCTTTCTTATCTTCTCTACCCAAAACCCCAAAATTTGACCCGCCAATGCGTTCCTTAGCGACCACCGACATGCTTCCGCAGCAAATCGGTTCCACCTATATCTTCCCTGCACACATCCAACCCCAGCTCCACCACCAGCAGCTTACTGCGGCATTCCGCGGTCGCAGGAATGCGGACCTCCTCGCTCCCAAACCGCAGCCCATGAAGCGCGCCGGGTCTCCGGACTCGCCACCGAAGGCGGCCAGTCTCTTCCGTGGCGTCCGGCAGCGACACTGGGGCAAGTGGGTGGCGGAGATCCGCCTCCCCCTCAATCGCACTCGCCTCTGGCTCGGAACCTTTGACACCGCCGAGGAGGCCGCCTTGACCTACGACCGGGCCGCCTTCAAGCTCCGCGGCGATCGCGCGAGGCTGAACTTCCCAGAGCTCCGGCAGAACGGGGCCTATCTGGGCCCGCCGCTGCAACCCTCCTTGGACGCCAAGCTCCAGGCAATTTGTGACAGCTTGGAAAGCTCGCGGAAACAAGGCAACAAGTTGCCCAGCCCAGTGGAGGATAACAAGTCTGAGAGCTCCTCGTCGGAACCCTCCTCCGACTGCTCGGCCGTGTTGGCGATGCAGCATTTGGACTTCAGCGAGGCTCCATGGGATGAATCAGAGAGTTTTGTTTTGACAAAGTATCCGTCGTGGGAGATCGATTGGGATTCAATTCTCTCCACGGTGTAGTGGTTTATGGTTTGCAGGTTAGCTAGGCTTTTGCAAATGGGATTTTTGACATTTGCATGGCCATTGGAGTGCGTTTTGTATGCAGTTGAGATCCTGGTATGCTGATTTTTTTGAGGCAATACCGGATTGGAAGATGATTCATTTGTAATTTTCACCTATGTAGCTTTTTAATCTGTTTAAAGATCTACAGTTAGTTGAAAAATCTGGTGCTTTTGTATGCACAGATGAGGAATCTTGTGAGACCTTTTGCAGGTATTTATGCTTTCTATTGGAAGAAGAGTTTATGCTACTCACAGCACTCTTTTGACAGTGTCTTACAAACTGCTAGATAATGTTTGAACTTTTGAGTGCGCTTCTGAAGATTCAGAGATTGGTTAATGAAGGCATTTCATGAATTGGTATTACAATCAAGTGCTCTTTCAGGTGGATCAATATCTTTGTAAAAAGGCATTTCCCACAAACATCCAAACAAGTGTTTTCAATTCTGCAGAGTTGAATTTTGATCTGACTTTGCTTGAAACCTTTGCCACTGCAAATTGGCACAGTATATTGTATCTATGATGAGCATGAGCAAAGAGTGAAGTAACTAAGAGGAATCAGGTGACTTGTGCTTTTAAATATTTCTAATTACTGCCTTTGTAGAGCATACTGAATAAATCCACCGTATTAATTCCATCTTTTTCTTCATCTAATAGTTGCAGTGTCGTTTCAGATGCAGATAGAAACCTCTCTAGCTCACGCCACTCACCTCCTCTTCTATAAGCAAACTCCAATTGATAGACCTGGCTCCTACATGCGGATTAACAGGTCAGCATAATATAATCAGATCTTTGTTTCTGGCACTAAAGTGGGTGAAGCACTTGATCCTACCGTCTTTGACTAATTGAGATTTATTGCGCCAAGCAACTACTTGTCCTAGAACTATTCAACCAATTCATGCAAAGTCAAATAACGATAGGCGGCGATGCGTATTGAACTAGTGACAGCTGAACCCCCACTATGTTCATGAGTTGACTTTTATTTTCTTTGTATTATGTGCGCTTGAACAAGGAAAACAAATCACGATCCAAAATGCATATGCGGAACAACAAAGCAGTTGTTGAGAAGGGTGTTTTAATTCATCGACTTGCGAGCACTTCACTTGAGAAGATACTACAAGAAGTTGACTTTGTCATTTGACTTCATGTGCTCCTGGTAGGTAATGTTGTATTTCATGGAAGCCACTCACATGCATGTCCAAGCATTTCAGGGTACAAACTCAAAACACATTAGGCTCTTCAATTTGTTTTCTATGAATCCTTGGCATTAATTATCGAGATATTGGTCTCTTTTATTGCTTCTTGGGCTTTCTGGGCTTTTTTTTTTTATAAAACAACCCAACTGTTCTCCATTATGTGCGCCATTTGAAATTGGCCGCTTCACAGAGTGGTAGGTCACAAGTGTCAGGGCCCGGTCTACCCGATTCGGCCCAAGCCCATACACGAGCCCAAATCAGAGGAAAACGTGGTCAACCTGGGGCGTTGACCCCAAATCGAAGACAAACGAAGCTGTTGCTTCGTCGTCAGAAGCGCCGAACGCGAACGGATCGCGCGGATCCGAGCATGCTGCAGCGTCTTCATCGCCGAAGGACGCGGACGCGAACGATGGCGACGGACGCGGCGACAATGGGAGAAGCAACGGAATCGGGCGTTGGAAGCCCTAAATCGGGAAGAGGCGGCGGCGGCCGTCCTCTATAAAGAGGAGCGGACGAGGATCGGGGACTCCATCATCCGCCATTGACGACCACTGAAGAAGCTTGGTGAAGCTTCGACGAGAGTGAACCGAGAGATTGTAACCGGCGATTGGTTCGCCGGCGAGGGAGGGAAGAGGGAGGTCCGGCGACCGGGGGTCGGCGGGCGAGAAGGTTCTGTAGCTTCTATCAACAAATAAAAGTTTTCTTCTTCCAATCTCCACCTCCCCTGTTTTCGGATTCTCGGCGTGTTCTCGGTTCCGGCAGCAGGCGGCTGGCCGGTCGGCGACGTACTCCTCTGTAATCGGCGACGACTTCTCTGCGGTTCCGGACGACTCCCGAGTGCGGCGGTGCTCGAAGCAGACGGCGGACGAAGCAGCGGCGAGCTTCGTTTGTGTCGAAGAAGACGACGCGAGGCGAACGTTTCGAACGGCGTTCGAAACGAGGCGGGTCAACCAAAGCAGTGGTCAACGACTCAAAATCGAATTCGAGCGAACGAATTCGAAATCGGGACGGCTGACGCCAGCACGACGTCAGCGGAGGAAATTCGGCGCGGCGGCGAAATCCGATCGAGGCTGACGTCACGCCGACGTCAGCAAGGTTATAGAGTTTGACTTTGGTCAAAATCAGAGAAGGTATTTGAATTGGAATTAAGGGTTTTTCGATCGGATTTCTCTAAATTAGGGTTAGGGATTCTCCGTGCGAATTGTATTTTGGGGATAAAAATTATCCGGAGAGATTAGGGTTTCGATTTTGGGTCGGAAACCCTAGGGCGAGTTACGTTCCGGTGTGCCGCCGGACGGTTCTAGGAAGCGGATAAGCGCTAATTCTAGGCCGATCCGACCGGGGCGTGACAACAAATGTGCAAGTCAAAAGACGCTGGCAGAGTTTTAATACTTGTATTGAGCATATGACAGTCTAAAAGATTTTGTCCCATCTGTGATTAACTTTTCGGACTCAAGATTCTTGCTCAACGTGTGTTAATTAGTTCTCTGTCAGACACTTTTTCTACTCATTTCAAGGTAGGTTTTGAGTAGTAGACTGTTGATCATTGTGATTCCAATGCCGCCTTCTAGATCATTTTGTTTTTTTATCTATAATTTGGTGCACAAAGGACTGAAGGAGATATTTTTAGATTTGGAATAAAGAATAAACGAATTGAGGTTGAATTCATGGACCATGGAATTTGGCTTTAGCCTCTAGTGCGGGCTCTGGCTTACCAAGTAGCACACAGAAATTCCTCTTCTAGAGGATTTAACTCGCCTTTCCGGTCCTTTTTGTGCCTGATTAGGTTGAATGCTGAAAAAGCTTATGGCAGTAAAAGATGCTCTGAGTCTTTGATTTGTATATGCTTTGTGGTTTAGAAAAAACTACACCTACTCATCCTGCTTTCCTTTTCCTTTCATTTGTCTGCTTGTTATGAGAATAAAATGTGCTTAGTTTCCTCATTGTTTCTGACTTTTAGCTGAAAAGTTTCTCAGAGTTGTGGACTCCTTAAGTTCTAGCTTGTTCCTTTCTTTGGAAGGAGCAGTGATGAGCAGTTGGCTTCATCAAAGTGGAACTTTTCAATGCTCAGCACTCATAAAATTAACAAAAAAAAGGAAAACGGATTTGATTCAAATTGCATAGTTTGATGAACTAAAAAGTAATTTATATTTGAGAATGCTGGATTCCTAATGTGCGTTTGGATTGGCTGCGTGGGCGACTGCTGCGCGTGGCAGCACAGCACTTTCCGCTGTTGCTATGCTGCCCAACCAATAGTAGAAAATTGCAATGTAAATGTAGAATTCCCCGAACAGCTGCTTTTGGCCCAGCAACGGGGATTCGATTACAATATTGCACAGTGATTGGTCTGTGTAAACTCGTTCACATTCTCGTCCTCTCGTCTTACCGGTCGAAGCATCGCTCATCGGTGATCGCTTTTGCTCCGATGACCCATTTTAATTGCGAAAATAGTCTTTCAACCAATTGCCAACTTTCTAGCAAAGTCCTATAACTTAGGATATATTAATTCACTGAAAGAATCCATGAGTCTCTTAAGTCTCACCTTGGCTTCATTGTTTAATTCTCTCTTTTTTAGTTTATAAAAATTTAATGACTTCCAAAAGCAGAACTTGGAAACACTTTTTTTTCCCCAAACCTAATTCGTGTTGCATTAAAGAAGTGCTTTTGAACTACTAGTGTGAAACTGGGAATTGCAGTTAAAATAGTCGGTCCAGTAACCAACTCGGAAAAACTGGGACCCACTACGAGCGAGCCCCACGCCCACGCGGCAGAATCTGCGTGCGGTCTGGCCTTAGGTCGGTGGGCGATCGACGCCGCGCGGGGCCGCGCGTACGGCCGTTGTTCGTTTGTTTTTCGACCACCGGCCGGGGCGGGAAGGGCGGCCCACCCACGAGGCGACAAATGTCGCAAGCCCACGCCTACTTGCTCTGGCTGCCGGCCCCACCGGATCACGGACCAGTTCACTTCCCCCCGACAGGAAGTCCCCGGGCCCCCCCACGTTCGTCGATTCACTTTTCTTGGTCGGTGGTTCGACTGTCTCCGCGAGTCCTTTTCTTATTAATTCCATACGTGAGTCATGTCGTCTAGTCAAAGTCAAACTGAAACACATGAGAGAGCGTATTCGCCATAGATTTTCATCGACGAGTTCCGGGCCTTTGCATGGCAAATGTCATGCAATTAAGTGAAGAAAAGTTGACAAACAATTGAGAGAGAGAGAGTAACTAGGTCAAACAAGTGAGGTCGTCGCATTGACTTTGGCTGCATCTTCCAAGTGAAGTCCATGGAAATGTGGCTCAAAAGGACACCACCAATTGCCACCCATCGAGAGAAGTAGAGAAGCTTGATGCATGTGATTAACCGCTAATAGTTAATTAAAAAAACACGTCCTTCGCAATTACATGTGCAGTTGGTGGACGGGACAAGTGTAAAGTGAACCAAGCGAATTTTGTTTGCATGCATTAAGTGACTTGGAACACACTCAACCCTTTCATTGCATCGGGACTCGCCTCATTGACTTTTTGATATTATTACAAAAATGTAATTGTAGAATAACGGCAAAAATTATGAATAATAATATGAATTTAATTATATATGGAGTAAATTAGTTTCTACCGAGCACAATTAGAAGGTTTATTAGGAAGTGTAGAATGAGGTCGAACCCACCCACAACCAAATCTATGGGCGCATGCCTACGTTCAAGTAAATCTATGGGCACATATTGCACGTGTTTATATTCCTTTTTCCTTTTGTATCGAATCTTAGAAATAGAAATGACACTCAATGAGATACTTCATAAAAGTCATCTAACTGTGCTAATTTTTATTTTATATTTTTAAATCAATAGATATTTTAGAGATTTTTTATATTATTCTGTATATTTTAATATAATTTGAATTAAAATTGCTCGATCAATTTTAGATTGGAACTTCTTAGACGGGTAAGAAGGAAACAGGGTCTCCCAGAATGTCCGAGGGGGTGTGTGGTAAAGAAAGAAAGAAAGCCTACGTAGCTGTGGGTCCCAGGTGAACTTTTTTCCTTGCAACTCCCTGCCCCACGCCCTATAAGAAATCGCTCATAGTCCCGTTTAAGTCGCAGCCAGCCTTGCTTCTTCCTTGCTCTGTAGCCAACGAGAAGCTGCGCTGCAATTACTCTCTCCATCCTTGCCCGTACTGATCTCGGTGAAGCAGAACGCGATCGTGCCGGAGGAATCAGCCGATTGCATGGCGATGGCGGCAGCAGATACCGACCTCCACTTGGCCTTCCCGCCGCCTCGACCTGCCGGCCGTAAGAAGCTCTTCAGCCAGCTCGACGTCGGCGGCGGGGCCGGCGCGTGGGTTGACTCCATGCGCGCCTCCTCGCCCACTCAAGCCAGGGCTGCCGCCGCCTCCTTCGTCGCTGCTGGCCAGGAACAGTTGGAGAGCTGGATGGTAAGTCGGCCGCACGCCGTGTGCTCATTTTCTCTGCGTTAATTTTAAAAGTGATGATCTCTAATCTCGTTGGGGCTGTGGACAGCGGGAGCATCCTTCGGCGCTGAGCAACTTTGACGACGCCGTCGCGCCGTCGCAGGAGAAGCGGATCGTGCTGTTCCTCGACTACGACGGGACTCTGTCGCCGATCGTCGACGACCCCGACCGCGCCTTCATGTCCGATGCGGTGAGCTCGATCGATCCACCCCGCGCTCTTCTTCCTCCTCTTCTCTCTCTTTCCTCACTGTGCTCGATCTGGACGCAGATGAGAGACGCAGTGAGAGACGCTGCGAGGAATTTTCCGACGGCGATCGTGAGCGGGAGGAGCAGACATAAGGTGCACCTGCCCGCCATTGTTCCTGTTACTTCCACTGGATTTGATCGAATTCAGCCATTAATTCACTCGCTAATTCGTGTGGCATGCATGCATGCATGCTGTTGTCTTTTGACGTGCAGGTCTTCAGGTTCGTGCAATTACAGGAGTTGTACTACGCTGGTAGCCACGGCATGGACATAAAAGGCCCCACTCAAGCAACCTGCAAGCAGACAAAATCTAAGGTGCCTCTCTCTGACCTTGCCTGAGAAATTTTTTCCTCTCCCTCTCACTCTCCCCTTTACTTGTCTGATGACGTATCTCTCGTCAATTCAGCCCAAAGCTATTCTATTTCAACCGGCCAGTGAGTTCCTTCCCATGATCGATGAGGTGAGTTGATTCAATGGCCAAACATGCTTGTTGTATAATCTTCGATCCAATCCTCGTAAGTTCTCCCATTTTGAAGGTCTACAAAGCACTGCTGGAGAAAACAAAGTCAATTTCAGGATCAAGAGTCGAGAACAACACCTTCTCTCTATCTGTTCACTTCCGCTGTGTACAAGAAAGGGTGAGGGAACTAATTAAACAATTTGTACTGTGACTCTGAACTCGTCTCATCCTTATTCCAATAACTAAATGCAGAAATGGAATTTATTAGCTGAGCAAGTCGGGTCTGTGCTCAAGGATTATCCAAAGCTGGAGCTCAGGCTTGGAAGAATGGTATCATAATATTGATCCAACGATTTCACTTTATGCAATTTTTTTCACTCAAACTTGTTAATTTTTATGGGTTCAGGTATTGGAGATTCGTCCAATTATTGAGTGGAACAAGGGGAAGGCCCTTGAGTTCTTATTGGATTCTCTTGGTAAGCTAACTTATAATTAAAAAATTAAATTTTTTTATCATAAGTGTGACACATACGTGATCACTGACCTTGGTTCATCCGTCATCTAGGGTTCGCCCACTGTGATGATGTGTTTCCAGTATACATAGGAGATGATACTACCGATGAAGATGCTTTCGAGGTTCAATGCCATTTCAGTAGATTCTTTTTTTCACTATGATCACAGGCTAAATTTGAAGGTTTGAGCTCTGAATAGTACTAATAGTAATAGAGTATATGTCAATTTCAGGTTTTGCGTGATAGAGGGCAGGGATTAGGCATTCTGGTCACCAAGTTTGCCAAGAAAACAAGTGCATCCTACTCCCTGAGAGATCCAGCTGAGGTGAGCTACTGAGCTGCAATATTTTCAAATCTAACATTATTTCTGCCATTAAGTCTGTCAATATAATCTCTGAACTGTGCGCGCAGGTTATGGAATTTTTGCACCGGCTAGTGGAGTGGAGGCGCCGCCCTTCCAAGAAATGAGGGTAGCCACCTAAGATTGACCAAATCTAAGGAGCTGTTCTGAAAAGCTTCTTTCTCTTTCTAGTTTCCTTTTTTTGTAGTTTCTTTTTTCCCTTAATGGGATGAATTGAAGCCTGAAACTAGCCAGCTGCTCAAGCTGGCAATCTTGCCAAAGAATGTAACTATTTTTGATCTTTTAAGCAATTAATTGACTTCCAATGCATCTAGACGTCGCAAATAAAGTGTTTCCCAGTTAAAGAGGATAAAGAAATAAAATGTCTGAGCAGTTGTGCAAGACAAGAAGGATCCGCTCTTCCCAGAATCTTGGACTCTGTCTAATACGCCATTAAGAAGCAAAGCTTTTTAAAGAATGCGATGCTCTTTTTTCTAATAGGGAAATTTATGAACATTATGATCCGAATCTTGTTCACATGACTTCATCGTTTAATTAATCAGATGAGCATGGCAATTCTTTGGAAGTTTCCTCAGCAAGCAACAGGAAGTTTCTCCGAAGCTGCATCTTTTTTAAAAAAAACAATAGCGACTGATGCTTTGCTGAATCTTGGGCACATTGTTGAAGGCTTGTGCTGCGTCTTCGGTCGAAAGATGCAGCTGAACAAGGAGACAATGCAGTTTATGGTACATGTTACATGTGTGTTTGTCTGCTTAATTATAATCTAATTACATTACTATATAGTAATGGTGCTGGATCAGAACCTGATCAAACAATGTGATTCATGATCGATAAAGCAGGGTAAACAACCAAATCATGTCTGCTACAGCTTCTACATGATTTATGTTGCGTTTATTAAAACTAAATACCACATGGAACTAAGTCCAATCTCACAATGAAGGCATTCAGCTTAGTGGCCAGTAGACAACTCGTACTCTTGGATAGAGTAGCTCCATCGCTGGTGTTGCAAGAGAAACAACACCCTACCCCTGTTTTCCAGACTGACAATCTTAAAATAACTCTGACTTGTCAACCATTGTGAGATCTTATGATACATGAATATATAGATTTTTTGAAGTACAAGCATCCAAATAAAAGTAATAGGATCACATTCAAATGCTACAGACAATGATACCAAGTAAACCAAGTAAACCAACTAAAAGTAATAGGATCATATTTGTGAATTTATTAATTGATATTTCTAAAATACCAAGTAAACCAGCTATTAACAAATAGTTTCGGTTGAGAAGTGCATCCGAAACTAGACAGAAAAGGAATCATGTACTAGTGAGGAAACCCCTCCTACGAAGTGAGAAACATATACTATTGATTGCTTGTGAGAATAGCAAAAGGGACCAATAACAATGTTTTTACCTTGAGAGTAAGATTTTTAAAATCGGTCTGAATTAATCGGCTTTCTTATTTAACCGATCTGATCCCAACCATACTAAAGTCGGAGCAGCTAAATTGAGTAGAAGAAGGAAAAGAAGAAGAAAAGAGAAAGAAGGAGAAGAAGAAGGAAGGAGAGGAGAAGAAAGAGATTTATGGACATAAACCACAAATGATTGCCAGCGAGCAGTGTGTATGGTCTTATCCTGCTCATTAAAACATTGAATAATTAAATGACAGTTGATTTGGTGAACTAGGCTTTACTCGCCCAAGTCAACTTGTCATACCAATTTGACTGATGAGTTTAACTAAATTCACCCAAAAGATGATCCTAGGCTTAGTTAACTTTTGACTAATTTATAACATAGAATTATATAATCAGACAACTCATTAGTCCTACAATCACGGTTGTAATATCTCTACATCTGTCCATATTTTCTCTAAAACATTTTCAGCTCAATTTTCCTTATATTTCTTCCATATGTGTAATAAAGAACTCTTTCTTTATAAACCTAAGCTATGTTCTGCAAAATTGACACCAGATTTCATCTTTGCGATTTCTTGGGGATAATTGCAGGCTAGCTGTTAGTGTCCGAGTGTGTCACGTAGTGGAAGTATGTATCTAGATTCTGGTAGTTACTATTAACTTAAAGATTTAAAATTTTAGTTCGAACAGATTAAAATTTTTGATTTTGAATCGATTTTATTATAGCTCAGTATCAGCATAGTCAATTTTAGTATAGTACAGTGTCATTTAATGTAGCAATTAAGATAATACCGATACATCGGTTTGGATCGATTTTTTAAATCTTTAATTGATTTAACTTTGTATGCCGAGTGGAAAAAAAGAACTATATTCATCCCAAAAGTTACGTTAGGGGATCTTGAAAGATCTCCATGTTGAACCCATTTATCCCTTGCAGCATAGTAAAAAGTATGGAGATCGGCTCAAGCAGACTTCAGCTGTGAATTTTGTGGAGTGCTCTTTGTTCCTTTATGCTCATTGACAATATCCCAAAATCTAAACCCTAACAATTTCTCATTTGACTCTTTTAGTTAGACTAAATACTTTTCTTTATTATATATATATATATTCAGAGAGATATTGACTGCCACTGCTATGCTTGTGCAGTGACTTGAGTTGAGCAAGATCTTGATTTCAGTTGCCTTGGTCGAGTCAATGCTAAGATTGTGCGATGACTTGAGCTTCTCAGCAAAGAAGAGAGGCTTGCAAGTCCCCTTCAGCTTCCTGAAGATGCAGGCCACACCTGTGAAACTACTGGATATTTCTGGTTGCTGCATGTCTATTAGCGATGGTTACAGTCCTTAGCTGCTTATGCTCAAAGCATCTGAAGGCCAATTCTCTAATCACACATCAGATTGTATAGAATTTTTGACTTTTAACAGCATGCCAATTCGCTATTCTCTTACCTTGACTACTAACATAGTTAAAGTCAAAACTATTTGTTGCCCCCATAAACTCTATCCCTCTGATAAAGTTGACTGCTTCTATATTGTCAGATTCTATCAAAATTGTTTCTTCATTCCTTCCCTGATTTGAGTGAAAATAAGCTATTGCATTTCTGATAGCTAAGATTTCATAGTGGAGCACAGAGTTGCTTTAGTGAAATGTCGATGTAGTAATAATGATCTCTCCATTGCAATCTCTCGCTATATATCCAATTCCGGCCTTCTTAGTCTTATAATCCCAAGCACCATCACTGGTTAATCTTCGGCTTTTCTCACTTGCAGCTTGAATGACTTTCTTTCTTACTTTTGCTTTCCATTTCTTTTGTTAGAGTCTATAGTTTACTATATATTCTGAAATTGCTTCCTTGCTTGTCCAAGCTGGGCTTATTTTCTCCCCTTTGAAGGTTCTCGCATTCTTTGCCTTCCATACTTGCCAAAAAGTTGTCAATGTTAGTGTCTGAGCTTTCAAAGTAGCATCCTTACCTGGCTTTATCCAAGCTTTTGTTCTCCATGATCCTATGTTTAGGTTGCAGCTCTTCAGGTTCAGCAAGTGGTTTCTCTACACTTCTATAGTGTAATCACATTTGTGGAAGATATGCTCAATAGTTTCCTCTTCCATGTTGCAAAGAATGGATTTAGCATCACTCTTCAAGTCAAATTTTTAAAGTTGTGAAGGATCTTTTTTTGTTTTCTACACCTTGTTTCTATAGGTATATCCTTTGACAAAGACGCCTCCATCATCTATCAGCTATCTTTTGGAACTTCAAGCGTGCTGGGCGTCTGAATTACTTAAGTCTGCAAATAATCGAGCAGATTCCGTGATGTCTAAGGGCCTATTTGGCCTCGCCTTAACACAGAAGTCGAGATATCAAAATACACGTGAAGCAGTGGAAGCTTGAGAAGCTCCAATTTAGAGCTTCCCATATATTTTTTAGCTTTTTATCTCGATGTTCATGTCAAGGCGGGGCCAAACAGGTCTAAGTAGGCCAGGACAGTTGCTATGACCTGCACTCATGTAGCATTGAAGAGAAATTCCTTTCCTTAACTGGGCTTTAATACTATGTTTTCTTGGACGAAATTTAGAAAGAAAAGAGTCTAAAATGAATTTAGTAGATTTTGATACTAAGATTCGACGTGTTTTTTTCTTTTTTTACTCTGAATTAATATAAAAACTTGCCGATGGAAGAAAGTTGACAAATACTATAGAGACCTTCATTCCATTATTGTTTAGCTATGCCGTCTTAGCTGCTGCATTTTGATCCGTGATCATCACCACTTGCCTCCTGTTGTAAACAACATGGTGTCTTAAACAGAGTCATATCGATTTAAGTTTATTAAAATCTCACAGGGTTGTTTGTCCAGGCGTTTCTTGAGCTTTATGCTCAAGGTCGACCTCAAACAAGTACAGCCAAACTCTACAAATGGAGATGCAGAGATCTTGGTTTCTGCCTATGTTCTCGAGGAGGCAATATTAGCGAATGTTGGATTTCCTTTTAGCAATTCTGATTTTGATCGGACGGTCGGTCTGATTCCTCGGAGCTTGATCGCAAATCATGTGCGAAATTTTTTTTATCCCAACAGTAGATCTCAACGTATTAATTTCAAACATGTATGTTGACCATGTTAATGAAATAAATAGGTCTGCTTAACAGCTTGCGATTCAGTTTTTTTTATTTTTATTGATTATAAATTTTTTTCATAAATTTACTATAGTAATAAATTTATAAAATTAAATTTTCAATTTCGATTTTCATTTTAATAAAAAACTAAATTATCGATATATAATATTAAAATATATAGTATATATATTAAAAAAATATATTATGTTATATTATATATTTATATTATTATAGCATAATTAGTTTCGAAAAGTCTAAAACTTCTTATCTAATACTTAATAATTCAATTAATTATTATATAATTAACTAAATTATTAATAATTTAGTTTTTTTAAAAAATTATTAAAAAAAATTAGTAAATTTGGTTCGATAAAATTTTAATTTTTAATACTTTGGTATAAAAAAAATTAATAAATATTTTTTTTTTAAATTTAGTTTCGGTAACTCACTTCTACACTTCTACCTGATTGACAATTTTAATTTTTAAAAAATTCGATTCCGTTTTGATAAATTTTATCTGCATTTATCATTTGCCTCCTCGGAAAAAGCAAGGACTGCATTTTATTTTTACACGCCCGTGACTACATAAATTCATTTTTTGCATCAAACATTTTGAGATGATGACGTGACAAAAATTTCAACCATTTATTTTGTCGCGTAAGCTCGGGCCGTTATGAAACGTACAATTGCGCATTCATGCCTTTTCTAAAGTAGTTGTCAATTTGAGTTGAAATTTGAACCGTAATTTAAGGATTTTAAAAAAATCGGATTCAAATTTAACTCTTCAGAGCCTGAGCTTAAACCGACTTGAAAATTTTGAGTTTAGTTTGGTTGATTAAATTGAATTTATTTATTTTAATAAAAAAAATTATTTTAAATCGAAATAGTTTGAATATAAACTTAATGAGATTGAAAAATATGTAAATGTACAATAATTAATAAAATAATAATGTGAAGTATTATATTTTATATTATGATAATAAAGGAGAAAAAGAGGGCAGCGAGAGCAATTCAAATTCCGAAAAAGAAATGTGCACGTTACTGCTCCCACTCTTGAGCAGTAGTAGTACGTCCGCAACCGGAGCTGACGCCGCTCGAGTACTGTCACCGCACGTACCCTAACCGCATCGAGAAAAGCAAAAACACAAGCGTTCAAGGTGAGGAGGGCGCGGGGAAACGTTGACAGAAGGTGATCCGATCCAGAGAGAGAAAGAACGAGCCCACCTTCGGCTCCTCCCCTCATTTCCGGGGACAGGGAGAAAGGGAGCCAGCGTGAAGTGAGCTATAAAAGAGAGGAAAAAGAGGAGAACTTTTCTTCCAATCCACTCTTTCTACAGCTGGGGAGCAGGGGAGTAGGGGAGGGCGGCGATGGAGAGGAGCGCTCAGACGAGGAAGCCGCGCGCCTCCACCGCGGATCTGCTGACGTGGACAGAGGCGCCACCCCCGGATCCGGAGTCGCCGCCGTCGCGCAGGCCGCTCCAGGTACGCCTCGCCTCCAGAGAGGGAATGTGGTGGGTTTCTCGTGACTTCCTCGGTGGTTGATGGTGCTTTGCTTCTTTCTTTTTCTCGTTTTGCTTTCTTCTGGCGAGAACTTTTCAGCCGTCGGATGGGGTTAGCAAGGTGGTCTTCGGGGGCCAGATCACTGAGGAGGAGGCCGAGAATGTTCTAAAGAGGTGAGATCTGACTGCTTCCGATCTTATATTTGGGGTTCCTGGTTCTCGTTTGGACTTTCTTCTATGTCTAAGGCTTTAATGCTTTCTCGTAACTCTCGAAACTTCTGCTACTTTTTTTTTGTTCAGATCCCGACCTTTTTCATTGAAAATTATAAAAATTTTTGGTCAAAGAAAAAGGCCAGTGCTTGGGTGGTCTTATCGTTTTTCGTATAGAAATTATGATTCAAACTGACTCAAGAGAAGCGGTAGTTGCGGTTGTCACAACTTCGCTCTATATGGTATATTCAAAATGTCATGCATGATGAAGTAATGTCATGAAAAAAAATGAGAATTTAAGCAGCACAAATAGAGCAAAAGTGAGGTGAGTTTACTACTAAAGATTCGACCAAAATCAATTCATGCAACTAAGTTCATACCTATTTTATTTAGGATAAGCTATGATCAAATAAAATAATTGACATAGTGAGAGCAGCGTAGTGGAGAGTGATTTTCAATTCAAGAAATTTATTGAGTTGAATGATGCATTGTGGATATAATCACAATTGAAGTATATCCTAGTTTTAATGACTCATGCGCCACAATGACATCTGCTTACGAATATTCGTGGAAAGAATACTATGATGTTCTGATAATAGCTGGTACCCTCTAGCTGATGACATGTAACCTAGTTCAAATTTTACTCCATCACGGGTGGATTAGAATTATTCATTCATTGTGGATAAATTTAATTTAGCAAAATCAGTCATGCATCAGTGCATTTCGTTCATGCAAATTATATTTATGTCCGCTATGTTAAAAAATACCTAAATTTGACTTCTTGATGATTTGTAGCTGATCCTAATTTCCCCCATGTTGCTAATCAATTTCCATTATTTAGCTCCTAATTAATCTAAACCACATACATCTTATTCTTTGGCTGCTGAGGATCCTCAATTTTCACAGACCTCGGCAGTTTTTTTTTGTTTTTACTTTTACCTAAATCTGTGTTTGGTAATGTTGTTTGAGTATTCATTAAAATGCATCCACTACAGTAGATTGCTGCATATCCTCTGTTATTTGGTTATTGTTTCTGAGATTCACTAGGCATCAACGTGTATTATTTAATCATTATATAAACGTTATTTGTCTTATTTTGATACCTAAATTTCTTAAACAGTTACATAATTACTGATTTGGTTTGAAAATTGGATGGTATGTTTTAGTCTTAAGAAAAGAAGAGTGGCATCAAATTGTTCAACGTGGCTAGTAAAGCATGTAGAAAGACGATTTTGCATCTAAGTGGCTTATTTGTCCTGTGGATGAAATTTTTAAACGCGAAAAATGAAGTAAAAATAAGTATTGTTTAATCAATGCGCGCATGAGAATAGGGGATATTACACAAAGGTGTGTGGATATTACATATGAGAATATGGAACAATCTAACTCTGTCTACTTCCATGTCAGGAAACCTTGTTCAGGTCCCAAACTAAAAGAAATGACTGGCAGTGGTATTTTCTCTACTGACAGTGAAGAAGATTCATCAGAATTAGGGAGTTCTTCCTCTACTCCTAATATCCGCATTTATCAGGTATGCTATCCATGTCAATTAGAAAGATTAATTTAGTCGTAAATTTCGCTGACTTAATTTGACACCAAAATTATATGCATTACTTGTGATCCTTGTATATCCCACTTGGAATTTCATGATGCTGTCATTAGGTAGAATATCTGAATCCTAATTTTAATATCCATACTAAAATACACATTTGATTACATCCATTTGCATCTCCTGGACAAGAATATATCTTATCAGTACATCAAATAGTTGTTGGTTGTAATTTTAATCTGCCACAATCTGCTTGTCTATATTCTAGTGAATTTTCTAGTTAGCGTGCACTATTTGGAATGAATCTTTTACTTGAACCTGGTCTGATATGCAAATTGATCCTTGAACCTGCTAAATATCCAAGCCAGATATCTATTATATAATCTGAACACAACCTTGGGATTTAAATGGCTCTACAAGGATCTGTTTCAATTAAATCAAACCTTTAAGTTTTACTCTACAATGGGGCTAATTATTTTCCTTTCTGTATCAGCAAACAGTAAATGCGATTAGCCAGATATCATTCAGTGCTGACGAAACTGTTTCGCCAAAAAAGCCAACCTCTGTTGCCGAAGTAGCAAAGCAGCGCGAACTAAGTGGGTCTCTACTGTGTGATTCAGATAATAGTTTGAAGAAGCAGCTATCTGATGCAAAATGCAAGGAATTAAGTGGACATGACATATTTTCTCCTCCCGAAGAAATCCTGCCAATGTCATCAAGAGGACATTTTGGGTTGAACGAAAAAGATCTCAGAGAAACCACCCCAAGAAATTCACAAGCACCTGCAGAAGCTTCTAAAGTGAGTTTATTTTTCTGAATTTTTATATACTTCTTCGCTCTCATCTTCCTTATAATGCCATTTGTACATCTATGGTTTTTTTCTTTGTATGATGTGTTATATCTGGCTAGCTATACTCGAGTTCAAATGGTGCAGATTTAGAATGTTATTGGAACGGGTTTAGCTATTTCTGAGAAGCACATTTTATTCAATGTTTCTTTGTTGACGTATGGGACATGCTACAGCATCCACACAAGCCGAACCGGCTAGACTTGGTGGCGTGAACTTTTATGTTTCTAACTCTTCATTTGTGAGCATTTATATTCATTAGATTTGTTTACTTTATGATGATCTGCGTTACATTTTCTTTCATTGTGGGGTGTCAACACTTTGGTCTGGTTTTATTTTCAATTTGCCCTGCGCATTAGACAGATTCATTTCTGTGCTCCCAAATTTTCTTGTGATGCATAGTCTAAAATATTCTGATCTCAAATGTTGTTGCTTGACAGCTTTATAGTTGGTGTGGCAAGTCCGACTCAGTTTCTAGCCTAAATCATGATGGTTTCTTCTGTCATAATAAACCCTTTTCATGATCAAATTTTCTTTTCTTTTTTTAACTTTGTTGAACCCTGCCTGAATTGCGCATCTTTTTGAATAGCTTTCATAATGACACCTGATTTGGTTCCTCAATTTTTGATAGGTTGGACCCAACATTCTCCTGTTTGGTGAAGAGCCAGAGGTAAAAACAGCCAAGAAAATTCACACCCAAAAAATGGCAGAGCTCACCGGCACTGGAATCTTCAAGGATGATGGCGCACCCGGCTCGGCAGAAAAAGCACTCAGCACAGCAAAGCTAAAGGAGATGAGCGGCAGCGATATCTTTGCTGACGGAAAGGCTCCCTCTCGAGACTATCTCGGCGGTGTTCGCAAGCCTCCCGGCGGCGGAAGCAGCATTGCTCTTGTTTGAATTCTCCTCGACTCAATTTGGCTTTCGTTCTAATGAAACTCGGGGCTTTCCTAGTTCTGAACTTGCTTATGTGGACTATTAGGAGCTTTTTTATGCGCTTATGACGAGCCAGGTTTGATGTTGTCCTAATATTAGCAGTGGTTATTGTAATTAAACTTTGAACTCTGTGTCTGGTCGTGACATCTCTAATTTTCACTACTGATTGGAATAATTTTTTTTATTCTGATGATTGAGTTGACATTTTAATTATTAACACCCTTCGTGAGTTTGAAATTGGAACAGTTGATGATCCGGTTCTGTAATTAATTTCACTTATAAATTGATAAGTCAACTTGGCCTACTTTTTGTCGTTTCTCCTTCATCGAATAATTCGATGTAGCATTCGATGTAGCATGACACTTGCTATTTAATTTGAGTGTCATGTTATTCCCTGCTTACTAAATAGATAATTTGAGTGTCATGCTTACTAAAGCTGTCCTCTCGAGTTAGTGAGGTTTGATCAAAGAAATCACATCATTAGGAGTAATAACTACAATGACAACAAGCAAAAGCTACAAATTGATCGTAGCCTCGTAGGTTGATTCAGCCCGGAAGAAACTCTAGTCGCAAAATCTACGAAGATAATAAAGATCATTCCAATTGAGAATTATAGGAAGAGCGGAGCGCTTGTTGGTGGAGCTAACTCAAAGTAAGCAAATTAGCATCGACACTGACCATGATATTACAACCGACACATGAATACATAAGCTAACGCATATTTTCCATTTCTTCTCAAGCTAGAAAACATCTCTACCCTTATTCTCAACTCAACAGCAAAAAAACAGAAGGAAAAAAAAAATTTAAATGTTACTACTTACTATCAAGGGAAAAGAACTGAAAGAATGGCACCGACTCTTTTTCCACTACCAATATCCACAAAATTTGCAGAATGTAGGGCATTATACACGGAATTATTACACAGTATAGTGAATTTATTACCAAACATCATCTCAAAGGATCAGTTTTATGCTCCAGTGAGGTTTCTTGCTCCACCGATCACCAATATTCTGTATTCCTAAGTTGACGCTCTCGTCGCCGTCCGAGTCGATGGACTGAATCATCCGTGTGCATTCCTGCATAGAGGACATCACTCTCGGGTTTTACATCTCCCAGGGGAGTTCATTCGGTGAGATCAGCTAGAACCTGTCTGGATTGCACAACCACAAGGAATCCTTATTGTCACGCCCCACTTGGATCAGCCCTGAACTGGCGCTTATCCGTTGTCTTAGGGCCGTCCGGCGAAACACCGGAACGCAACTACGCTAGGGTTTGTAAATCTTACCCCCAAATTTGAAACCCTAACTTCACCGCTTAACTTTTACCCCCAAATTACAATTCGCACGAAAAGGATTGGAAAACCCTAACCCTAATTTAGAAATCCGAAAAGAATCGAAAATACCTCCAAAGTCAAAATCTTCGACGGTCAACGCTTCAAATTGCCAGTCGCCGAATTAATCTTGCCCGGCTGACGTCACGCTGACGTCAGCCCCCAACTCAAATTCGCCGCGCCGCTTACTCAAATCCAATCGGCGCTGCTGACGTCAATCGTCCGTCAGCCCTTCGTCCGCTTCGCGCAATCGAGTCGCGAGTCAGCTTTCGTTCGGGATTTGACCGAACGAGATGAGCACTGTTCTTCGTCTTCGCGTCGTCCGCCGCTTCTCTCTCGCGAACGCCGCCTGCGTTCGCTGTCTGGCCGGAGGTGGAAGGAGCCGACAAGGGAAATCCCTCCTGCACCTTCAGCCCGTCGTCGCTGACCGTCGACGACCTCGCAGCCACCTGCTGCCGGGCTCGTCACCGCCGGAGGTAGCGAACAGAAGACACTAAACAGAGGAGGCGACAATATAGGAAGAAAAGCTTTATTCAGAAATTCGAAGCTACAAAACCTCCCTCTCACTCTCTCGCCGGCAGCGATGCTCGCCGACGTTTACAGCGCCCTTGAGTTCGCTCCTCACACAGAATCTTTCACTCAGATCTCTGCTTCCAGCCCTCTTCTCGATCTCTCCGCGCTCCCGTTCTCTTGCTCGAAGCCTCGCTGGTTGGAGCCGTTAGCAGGTCCTAATCTCTCGTCCCGATCACCCCTTATATCGAAGGAAGCCGCCGCCTCACGCTCCTAAATCGGGCAAGCACGCCCGATTCCATCGCTCGAGCAGTCGCCTTCCGCTCGTCCGTAGCTGAAAAGGGAAGCGCCGCCCTCCTCCGTTGCCCGGTCGCGCTGTCTGCGTCCACCGCCGAAGTCCGTTGAAGGCTAAGTCGAACTCGCCTCCGCGTCTTCCGCGTCCGAGCTGCACGGGGAAGGCGACCGTGGCGACGCGTTTGCATCTCTCGTCCTGGCCGCACGTCTTTCTCCACATGGGCTTGAATTTTGGGCTTGGGTCAGGCCCACTCTCCTCTGGGCTGAACTGGAAAGTCCAAGGCCTAACACTTATGAAGCCCCTCTACAGTGCGGTCCGTGCGGCAGAATCAGTCGTATTTCTTTAGACGGAAAATTAAAAAAAATAAAAAACACAATGAAACTAAACACAAAATATTACTATATTTAATATATTTTTCATTCTTTTCTTTTAATTTTTCATTAAAAAAAATAGAACCCATGATCGACGAAGACTTACGCAATTATATATCAAACTTCCGTCAATAATAAATAATTAATCAATTTGAACATTAATATTTAATATTAAAAATCTCTTAGAATAAGATAAAAAACTACAACAGCAAGTAGAGAAGGCAGCCGATTAATGGTTATAACTTATAACCTAAAAATCGAATAAAACTTCTAAGCGCTTAAGGCGCTTAAAATTTTTTAAGCGCTCCCGCTTAAATTTCTTACCTAGAAGATTTTTTTTTTATTTTTTATTTTTTAGAAATGATGTATGCCTTGTAAGCTATCCAATGATATCAATATTGAGACATTTTAGATCATATATAGATGAAAAATATCTTAACCAATATTTCATATAAGACAAAAATATTATTTACTTTATAAAAAAATTTAACATTAGTTAAGGTATTTCCTATATATATGTGATTTAAAATATCTCAATATTAATACCATGTACATCATTTCTAAAAAAAAATAAAAAAGAGGTAACAAATTTAAGCTTAAGCGCTTAAAATTTTATTCCTAAAAACCCACTTTGTATGCGTACACTTTATTCGACACACGCCTCAGCCGAATCCTGATAAATTCCTAACCTTAGCATTCACCAGCCACCGACCGTCGTGCCATTCGAAGCGACGAGGACGTCATTGCCGATGGAAATGTACTGATACTGGTCGCTGCCACTAACAGACGCCTCTGTCTGACGAGTCCCGCGAACCCTAAATCCCTAATCTTGTCGCCGCCACTCGCCTGACGCCGACCGCCGATCGCCTTGCCATTCGAAGAGACGAGGACATCGACGTCGAGGGAAATCTACTAATACTCGTCATCGCCACTCTCCAGCCCGTCGCGCCTCTTGCAGCGACGCCGACGAACTGAAGACGTGGACACCAGTCACGCCGCTAGCTTGTCTACACTCTACTCGTCTTCGTCTACTCGTCTTCGTCTTCAACTGATCACTCATCAACATCATCGTGAGTCGTCTGCTACTCTCCTCAGACTACCGCCGAGTGGGTTGGTATGCAAATCCCTAAACATTTCTAGCCACTCACTCTTTGTTCTTTTTTCTTGCAATATAATTTAGAGATAAAAACCCTACATTGATTCTAGTAAACGCCTTATTGTTACTTGACAATTTGTGCTGTTGTGCACCTGTTGGCTTTGTGTTTTTAAGTTTTAAGTGTGTAAAACAGCTGCAGATAAACTTGTTGTACCCTTTTATTTGTGTGTTTTCGGATTATTCGATTTACAGTTAACATTTTAAACTCGTTGACTTTACATTTCATTTATATTATTAAATGATTAAATGCTTGTTTTTATAATCAGATGTAGTCATGACAGGTATGTAGCAATAGCATTAACTTTATCAGGTCGGGTATAATGGGTACCCATTATGCCCTAATGATGTTTGGGTATTAATAGGTTATGAATTTTATTCGGGTAACCAATTATATAGTAGCAATTTAATAGGGTTAATTTGATAAGTCAGGTATTTATAGGGTATTAATAAGTCAGGTAGTTAACTGGAATTTAAAATTTTAATAGGGTTGTTTTTAGGTAGGGGCTTTGGAAAATTGTGTGGTAGATAATCCTATATAGGTAGTAGAAGAATTATTTGGTTCAGATACCCACTATACCCAATTGAATAACAAATATAGATTTCTCTTGTTATGTAACAGATAAAGGATTCAAGGATTCAGTATAGTCCATCAATATATGCAATAGACTAAAAATAAATATGGCTTCTTGTGCAACTTAAAATTTCAAAGCTGAGACCAAAACTCTACTGCTAGCATGCACAGCAAGGAAAAAAAATTGTTTAATGAATCCATTTGATTTAATAATCACAAGAAAAACAACATGTAATCCATACATTTGTTGACCATCATTAAACAATATAATTAGTATTCTAGCAATTTCGGGTTTCTAACTTTCCATCTCCAAATCAAAATCGCAATGAACAAAAAAAAAGTAAGAACGAATATGAGTCTAAACAAAGAAGCTTAGGTTTAGTGTGAAGATGACGAGTTGGCTTTGAATCTTTGTTATTGCTTTGACGAGTAAATGGCAGGGAGTCAAAGATGACTTCGAGAAGATTCTTTGTTGGTGTCATTGATGGGCTTCGAATGGCAGGGGGCGGTGGGCAATGGATGGCAGCAACTGTGTGATGAGATTAGGTTTAGGGTAAGACGTGGGCGGCTAGGGTAATGAGGTGGGTAATGGGTTGTAACATCAATAATTTGGGTATTGGATAAAGGGTTAGTGGGTAATAGCTATTATGGGCTACGGGTGGGTAATCAGATAATGGGTTTAGGTTTTGTAAATAATATAATTAGGTTCAAGTAATGGGTATCCGAGATATACTATTTGAACCCGACTTGAGTAGCTTATAAAGTATTGATACCCGAACTAAACCCCTTTAATAAGTATCCAATTACCTAATAAATGGATCAGGTACCTCAGGTACCTACTAATATCCCACCTGACTCCATCCCTACACAAATCCCCCAAATCCAATACAAACCAATTATACCATCCATATGTAAGGGTTTTTCAATCCTTGGGCAAAGGTATCTTGTATTGGTACATATATCACAATCACTTCTGACCAGTATGTATCAGTTCAACAGTGGACTGTACACTAGTGTAGATCGAGTTTTAAAACCTTGCTTTACACTGACTCCATGTTATAACTTTTATCATGTTCTAGTACTAGGTAGTTATTTCCTTCTTGGTTTTAGTGTAAATATTCCTTATTAATAGCACTAAGTAAACATAATCCTAGTTTGTGATAGATTAGCATGCCTGTCTAATTCATGAACATGGAGCTTAATCCTACAATATGTAAAAGAGATTTGAGATACACAACAATATATATTACCCATTAGAAACATAACCTATAGCCTGTTTAAGTTTACTCAAACCCATTTATTAATTGAGTCAATTCAACCCAACTTAAACATAACCTATAGCCTGTTTAAGTTTACTCAAACCCATTTATTAATTGAGTCAATTCAACCCAACTTAGATATAGCCCATTTACAAATAGGTCAACATGAGCTAACCTTCAAAACCCAATTAATTTATAAATAGATATAAATATATAAAAATTAAATTAAATTAATATTTTGTATTTTAAAGTATAATTATTATATATCATAAGTTAAAATATAATATTATAAATATATGCGATGTATATGTAATATGTATAATATAAACGGAATACACTTGCTAGATAGCTACAGCACTATTCTTTGCATAATTTTTCGCCGCGATAGCTCGTTCGTCGCACCCTTCGCCTGTCACGAGCTGATCTCCACTTCTGGCTTCTTTCCTTGACTCCTCTCTGTCCGACGTTCGTTTGCCATCGGCCCTGCATGCTCGACACCCATCAACGAAGAGAGATCTTCGCCTGTTGCCGCGTCCTCCTGTCACCGCCCGATCTCCACTTCCGACTTCCTTGTTTCCCTGGCCTAAAGCAAAGGGTTTCTCTTTCACTTGCGCAAGGGAATCAAGGCTTCCGTCGACGGGGTATTGGGTGGCTACGGTAGGGGTGGCAATTCGTGTTTCACGTGTCATAACGTGTCGTGTCATACTTGACACGTGACACGATTGTGCTTGACACGAACACGACCTGTTTATGTATACGTGTCAATATACGAAACACAGACACGACCCGCTTATTTCACAGGTGACACGACACGACACGACACGATTAACACGTTTAATAAATAGGTCGTGTCACATAACACGACACGACACGGCACGATTGACACGATTTATAATATAAAGTTATTAGATGACACAACACGACACGATTGACACGACACGACATGAATAACCTGTTTAACTCACTATATTAAAATTATCTATAAATTATTAATTTTATATAATATATATTATATATGGGTTAGACGGGTCAACCCGCGACACGCCACGACACGACACGAATTTTAGCGTGTCATAAACGGGTCGACACGATAATGACACGAAACACGATTATGTTAAACCCAAACCCGCGAAAACTCGTGTCGTGTCGTGTCGTGTTGGCGGGTCGTATAATTTTTTGCCAGGCCTAGGCTACGGTCATGTCAATGATGCCGACGTGAAGGGAAGCGAGGCCTTTTTGAAACCACTCCTGCTCGACCGCTTTGGAGCTGGCTCGCGCCAACTTGTAGCACTTGGTAATCCTTCAAATTGTAGTAAAGGTGTTGTGGTAAATGCCCATTTAGGGAAAAACTAATTTTTCTTAGAATGATAATTACTTTCTACCTGCGTGGATTGGATTTTGTGCGCCTCTACTATGGAGAGACTAATGATTATGCCTCTGTGCTTTGCTTGGTTCTTTCACTCTTACAGATTGCGGTTCTGGCATAGGGAGAGTCACTAAATATCTTCTTATCAAGTACTTTAACAAGGTAAGCGGCCTTACTTCGATTTAGTCAAATTCTTTTATATAGCTTATTGGATTTTGCACGTCTCTCTTGTAACAATATAATTATTCTGCACTATTTCTATTCATAGAGCATGGAATTGGTTTTAAGGGTT
Source organism: Costus lasius (assembly GCA_027563935.2). Lineage (NCBI taxonomy): Eukaryota > Viridiplantae > Streptophyta > Magnoliopsida > Zingiberales > Costaceae > Costus > Costus lasius. Next base: position 1,646,863 of record CM050446.2, on the reverse strand, counting down.
CTCTCTTGTTTAATTATGATTTCATAGCATCTTTTTCTCTTCATAAAAAAATTATTTCAATATACATTGTAAGAGAAGTATTACACAATCATGGGAAATTTAACTTGCTTCCTGTTTATATAACTACTATATAAATCTTGAAGAAAAGTGTTTAGTGGAATCTTATAGAAACTCACAACATCTTTATTCTTCTAATAAACTTTTCTTCCTTCTTACATTCTGAGGATAATACAGTTGCCTTATTATATTCTACTTTCTTAGCCTGTTGCAAAGTGATATTTAGCTCTAATAAGACATTCTATTTGTCACTCAAAGACACACGCTTTGCTACGAACAAGTGGTTATGACATGATTTTAATATAAGTTATCTAATCTTTGTGTCATTTTTTGCAATTCGTAAGTGATAATATACTTGTAGGCAGCCGACTTTTTTACAACTAGAATATAGAAGAGTAATGGTGGTTGTAGGTCCATGGTGGATATATGTTTATGTGTGTGTGTATATATATATATATATATATATATATATATATATGTAGGGATTTAAAATACCACTCCTATACTTGTTATTGTTATGTATTTGGATTGGTATATTTTGAATGTTTTGTTCGGTTCCTATTGGGTATAATGATATCTCAAGGAATAAAGACATAGGTATGTGATTGATGTTTTGCAATTTTTCCATTGATTATCACTTGTGATGATCTTTGAGATGGCATTTAGTTTTAAGGCTCATGTTAAGCATATATATGCTCTGATATTAGAAAAGTTTATTTCTATTGCAAATTATAAAGTTTTATATGTATTTACAATTTTTTTAGAACAAAATAACACATCATAACACCTACAAACTGCTTACCAAACTGGCTATTTACCCAAACAAGCTCAACTTTTCCAACTAGCTCTGGTTAAACCAGCCAAAAGTCAAAAACTCTAGTCGCCCCAAACTAGGCTTTTGTAAGTGGACTGACCGACCTCTCACAAATTTTGAAGGCAAAGCTACACAAGACATATTATAAGGATTAACACAATTTCTTGATTGATTGTTGATGTTATGTAAGAAACATTAAAAAGTGTGCCAACTTCTCCTTTACCGCAACTCCTCTTCTCCCACTCCCTCCTCCCTCCTCTCTCCTCCCATAGGCTTCAGCCCACGGCCCGGCCCGGCCGTGCTCTCTCTTCTTTTCATTACTTTTGTTAAGCCTGGGCCTATCACTTCGTGTCGGTCTACCATTTGTGCTATTCCAAATGCCACCCAAGGTTCGTTCACCTCGAAGGGACTTCTATGAAGTAGCTCTATCCACACACCCCTATTCCGCGATGGATGAAGGCCCAAATTCCGCCTCCGAGTCGCCCGTCGCACCAATCCATCGAAGTGGGTCTTGCTTAGGCTCAACCATCGAGTCATACCCTTCAGCCCATTCCACTTGGGCTTTGTTGCTCGGTCGCTGCTCCAGTGCCATTGAAGTTCTGTGAAAGACCTTTCTTACTCTAGAACACAACTAGATCAACTTCCGATAATAATATGTGAGGCACGTGGTGGTCTTCGCCTTAGTGCTTCTACCTCTTCTTGCTCATGGGACTGTGACTGTGCTACCCACTCACGAGAAGGGCTGCAACAAGAAGGCGGTGCTACGACAAATGTTCGCGCCATTAGGTTTTTTCGTATTTGTGTGAATGTCACTATAAACAAACCCGATCCAGCAAGCTGGATTAGGTTTTCTCAGCCAGCCAGAACTTGTTTGTTCATTGATTGGGTTTGGCCTGATTTTCAGCCCAATCCTAAAATCGTGCAGCCAGTCCAGCAGCCCAGGAATTCCAAATTCTAGGTGTGCAACATTACAGGTTTTTACTTATTAATTATTTATCTTATTTGCTAATTGCTATACATGCTATACATAATGCACTTATTATAAATTGTGATTTGTGAGCAAATTTTAAATTTCTTGTTTATTTGCATAGTAATATGTATTTTGTCACTTTAGTGTAGAAACCCATAAAAGCAATACATATTTGTCCTACATCAAAATCTCTGCCTCATGAGCTCTGGTTCTGGCGTTAGTACGTGTGCTGCTTCGAGTAAGAAAAAACGTGCATTAGAGGCGCTCCAACAAAGGTTTGCATATGAGGCTGAGCGCCTCCAAGAGAACCTTCACCAGGGCTGCCTGAAGACACAGCCAACCTCCAACTCAGTGGTTGTCAAAGAACTCGAGCGGCAGGATGAAAGCTACACACTCCAAGCTAGGGTTGTTGCCGAGGTCAAGCACCCGCTCCAAGAGAGCAAGACATTGAAGCGACATCCAAACCCTAATGACACTGTATTCGAGAAACAAACTGGCCTCCCTAACGCCTCCGCCCCTACCTCATCCAAAAAAGGTCGAATATGTTTTTTTTTGTTCTTCCATTCAGAATTTCTTACTAATGTCTTCTGATTACTCTGCCCTGTTCGATTCTTATAATCCCAATACTATTTATCACGGTTTATTTTATCTTTAGGAAAAGTTTTCTACTTGTATAGTGAATAAAAAAAGGGATCCTGTAGGTTAACTTGCATTTGTTTCCTTTAACCTATGGGAACTATAAGCGTATTTCATGATTTCCAGATGCTGTTCACCCGGTGTATTCAGAGATTTCTGGAATTGTGGATAGAAATTTGCTACAAGCTGATAATCTTCAGGTGTTTAACAATTCAGAAAGTCAAACATAACAATTTTCAATTGTCTAGATTATAGATAGTCTGATCCTTTTTGTTTAATCACGTTGGTGATACTACAGATAATGAAGGATCCAAGTGCGCGAGATACTGTCAGCAGAATTCTAAACGATATTGTTGGAAAGAGCGAGGAGGGCAACAAATACAAGCGTGGCAAAAGACTGAGACTTGACAGTTGGATCCTTCTTGATAACCATGTGGCAAAAGATGATAACTTGAAGAATGCTCGCATAAAGGCTTTAAAGAGCTATTCAAAACGGTCTACGAAGCACATGTCAAGGAGAGAACACAGGAAGTGTGGATCATTTGAACTACCTAAAGAGTTTCATAAGTAAGTTAAAGTTTGTCTGTGAATGTACTAGCTTGCTTTGATATCTAGTTCTTCTGTTATTTTTTTGACAATTTGCAAGATGGTTGTACTGATAGGACTGTATGAGGTGCTGTCAATTATTTACTTCAAATTTCCTCAAGAAGTATATGCTTGGCTTTTTGTTATTATGACTTCTATGTGGTAGTTGTAATTTCACCAAATCTCTGCATCTTGTGATTCATAAAATTGTTTATTTCTTGTCAATGAGCTCATAAGTAATGAAGTAGCTGCACAGCTGTAGCATTAAGGTTTTCCTTTTTTTGCTTAAGGAAATTTATTTGACAAGTGCATTAAATTTTGTACAACCAGCATTTTATTATTCTGTTTTCCTTGATATGATTCTTTTTTTACATGCTGTTCTGTTTGCAGCTTTGATCTCTTCAAGCCAATGCATGAAATGTGGAAACAATACATTGCTGAACTTGTGCAAGAAGTAGGGTATGTTCTACTTTCAGAATGAAAATTTATGCTCAAGTGACTGTAACACTTTTACAAGTTTCTTTTATTAACTATTTCTAATAGTTTGTTAGATTCAACAATTGACAATTGTAATTATTTTCTTAGCAATTATAGGAAATCATTCATTAGGTTACATTTCAGGGAAAAACGATTAGCTGAGCGTCTTCTTACGGCAGACTTGCATGGTGCTTTTCTTATAGGTTTGTTTTTCTACAACTGTTAGTTTTCCAGCTATACTGTTTTTGAACATGAAGCTAAATTATGTTGGATTATTTTTTTTCTTTATTGAAATAGTTTTGACTTGTATTTGGCTAGTTGTTGAATGTAAAACAAGTGCCTTCAAGGGTGCCTGTGGTATTATGATTCGAGAGACTGCTGAGACCTTTGGAATAATTACACAAGACAGTCACTTTCGAGGTATATTGAACGCTAATTCATGTGAACATAGTTCTTATGATTATATGCTGGTTAACTGATTATCTGAAGAAATTGATACAAGAGATTGAGAAATATACAATAAGATGAAATATAGCATGATGTTTATTGCCAATTATTTATCAAAAGTTAACATTACCTATTATTTTTTGTTTATCCATCTTTGTCCGTAGTGGAGTAGTACAAATATTGATGATGAACAGGGAAAGCCACATTTGACAATGTATATTCAGTTTATATCTCTTCCCTTTTTGGTCTGATCAATTCATTAAGTCAGTGTTGCAGCCTTGTCTCGCTTCTTACTACTTCAGTAGCCATTGTTGGGTAGGAATATATTTAGTAGTGACAAGACATTCAGTACAATGCTTATTTAGTTGTCCCCCAGAGCTTAAACATTGGAAAATAGCTATTTTATTGTAATAATTGTATACTGAAACAAGTGCTAGGTCAAATAGAATAAAGGATACCTTATCAGTTGGCATGGTTCTTACTGCTACCAACCATCCTGTTAAATCCTCATGTCCTTTTTCCGCTAATCATAGTCAAGTTGTTCCTTGTCCTTGTGTCCTTATATCTTTTGGTTTCTTGGTTAGGAATTTCAAATTGTTATTTAATTTTCAACACTTCAGAAATGGTATACTTTTTTATAGTATGAATTTGTATGTTTTCTCTTATAGCATTTGAGCAATTAATTGAGTGATTCAATCAAGAACGAAACTCCCTTTTACCTAGTTAACCTCGAGAATTTTCTGAGAACTGTGCTCCTTTTTCTAATCGGGGAAGAATTTGTAACCTGATGTTGCATGCTCTCTTCTAGTTTATTCTTGCAGATAAATGTTATGCCTCGACCAAGGCTTTCGTTAATTACTTGCGCAAACTCTTATTATACATCTGCTTTGATACTGTAATGTGAAAAGTTCATCATGGTAATGTGGTTTTACGAGGAAATTCTATAATCGGCTGCAGTGCAAAATTCAATTTGTGTGACATGCTGAGTTTTTTTAGTTCCGTTTGGCAAGCAGTTTTATGGCTATAAAATTTGTAATGATAATTTACCTGGTTCGATTTATTAGGTGTCTCCAAATCGTTCTCCATGTTCATATTTTTCTCTAATATCAATTTTGACTGATACCCATTTATGTTGTCTGCTAACCAAGAACTATCTGCTTTTTGGATGCTCAGTTGTTTTGAAAGTAGGATCTGTGTTCATTTTTCAAGCTAACTGTTGGAAGATCACATTGCATGGAGATAAATTATCGAAAAGAATGATGGAACAGAAGAGCACTCGGCACTAGCAAGACGTTATCTGACTGATTGTTCTGTCTGTGGCTGTTGCTATTTGCTAAAAAGTATTCTCGTGATTGTAGAGCATGAGGACAGGGGAGGAATGAAGGATCACGTGAGCTGTATAAAAATTGAAACTAAGAAGAATTACCTAACGTGCCGCTCATTTTTGGACCTGTTTATTAAATTTTTTGTTAAAATATTACTGAACACTTACAATGAAGAAAGAAAATCAATTTTATAATTAAAAATATGGGAGTTGAATAAAATTTGCAAATGAAAGGTTAGTAAAAAATTGGTCCTTTTTTATATTATAATATTTTCATCTAGCTAATTTTAGGAAAAAAAAATAATTTTATCTATCTCCTATAAATGACGAATAAATCGAGCATGAAGGTCCACACCAAACCTAGATCTTATCCATGCTTCGTCATGATTTTATAGATGTTGATATAGCAAGTCATCATTCTTGGTAAAATGTTCTACTACACAGGTTCTTCAGATGGTGCAATTCAATTATTTATCTTTTTTGCATGCATTTGTTTCTCTGGACAACTTTCAGTATGAAGTTGGAAGAAGTTGAAGCTCCAGTACAAATCTGTTAGCTTCATAAATGATAAGTTTAATTTATACATACATATAAAGAAACTAGAGTCACATGCAAATCATGTTTTGTAGCAGATGGTCAGAACTTACTGAAATGGTGTTAAAGCTCATGCTTGCTCACTTCATGGACATAAAAGCGAGTGAAAGATGGATGTATTCATAGTACGATTTTGTGATTGGATGTTTTTAATCAATTTGATTTGAACTGACCCAAATCGGTTTAATTTGAACCGGAATTTAAAGATTTTAAAAAATATCGCAATTCTAATGTAAGTAACTCTTCAGAATCTGAACTTAAACTGACTTCAAAATTTTGAGTTTAGTTTGGTTGATTAAACTGAATTTATTTATTTTAATAAAAGATTAAAATTAAGTTAAATCCAACTAGTTTGAATATAAACTAAATGAAATTGAAATTGAAATATATGAAAATGTACAATAATTAATAACATAATAATGTGAAATATTATATTTCATATTATTATGATAATAAAGGAGAAAAACTTGAGGGCAGCAATCACTTCGGGCAATTCAAATTCCGAAAATGAAAGGTACACGTTACTGCTCCCACTCTCGAGTAGAGGTGGCAAAAATATCCGATTCCAGTCGGGTATTCGATCCGATCCAACATTTTTTTTTTTAATCCGATCCAACATGTTAAAAACGAATTCGAGCGCTCAGATTACCTAAACGGGTCGGGCACCCAACCCGGGAGACCGCGGGGAAACGCTGGCAGATTACCTCCTCAGTGCTCCCTCCATTTCTGGGGAGAGAAAAAGCAAGCGTGAAGTGAGCTACGAAAGAGAGGAAAAAGAGAAACTTGTCTTCCAATCCACTCTTTCTACAGCGGGGAAGCATGGGGAGTAGCGGAGGGCGGCGATGGAGAGAAACGCTCAGACCAGGAAGCCGCACGCCTCCACCGCGGAACTGCTGACGTGGACAGAGGCGCCACCCCCGGATCCGGAGTCGCCGCCGTCGCACATGCCGCTCCAGGTGCGCCTCGTCTCCCGAGAGGGAATGCGGTAGGTTTCTCGTGACTTCCTCGGTGGCTGATGGTGCTCTGCTTCTTTTTTTTTTTTTTTTTTTTTCTGGTTTTGCTTTCTTCGGGCGAGGACTGTTTCAGCCGTCGGATGGGGTCAGCAAGGTGGTCTTCGGGAGCCAGATCACTGTGGAGGAGGCCGAGAATGTTCTAAAGAGGTGAGATGACTGCTTCCGATCTTATATCTGGGGTTCCTGGTTCTCGTTTGGACTTTCTTCTGTGTCTTAGGGTTTAATGCTTTCCCGTAAATCTCGAAACTTTTGCTACTTTTCTTTGTTCAGATCCCGACCTTTTTAAATGAAAATTATAAATTTTTTTTGGTCAAAGAAAAAGCCTGTGCTTGGGTGGTCTTATCGTCATTCGTATAGAAATTATGATTCAAACTGACTCAAGAGAAGCAGTAGTTGTGTCACAACTTGTTCTATATGGTATATTGAAAATGTCATGCATGATGAAGTAATGTCATGAAAAATGAGAATTTAAGCAGCACATACTCAAGTAAAAGTAGAGCAAAGGTGAGGTGAGTTTGCTACTAAAGATTCGGCCAAAATCAATTCATGCAACTAAGTTCATACCTATTTTATGTAGGATAAGCTATGATCAAATAAAATAATTGACATAATGCGAGCTGAGTAGAGGAGAGTGACTTTCAATTCAAGTAATTTATTGAGTTGAATGATGCATTGAGGATATAATCACAATTGAAGTATATCCTAGTTTTAATGACTCAAGCGCCACAATGACATCTGCTTACGATTATTTGTGGAAAGAACACTATGATGTTCTGATAATTGCTGGTACCCTCTAGCAGATGACATGTAACCTAGTTCAAATTTTACTCAATCACGGGTGGATTAAAATGATTAATTCATTGTGGATAAATTTAATTTAGCAAAATCAGTCATGCATCAGTGCATATCGTTCATGCAAATTACATTTATGTCCGTTATGTTAAAATTTTCCTATATTTGACTACTTGATGTTTTGTAGCTGATCCTAATTTCCCCCATGTTGCTAATCAATTTCCATTATTTAGTTCCTAATTAATGTAAACCACATACAGCTTATTCTTTGGCTGCTGAGGATCCTCAATTTTCCCAGACCTCGGCAGTTATTTTTACTTTTACCTATATATATATTTGGTAATGCTGTTTGTGTATTCATTACAATACATCCACTACAGTAGATTGCTGCATATCCTCTGTTATCCTGCTATTGTTTCTGAGATTCACTAACCATCAACGTGTATTATTTAGTCATTATATAAACGTTTTTTTGTCTTATTTTGATACCAACATTTCCCAAAAAAGTTATATAATTACTGATTTGGTTTGAAAATTGGATGGCATGTTTTCGTGTTAAAAAAGAAGAGTTGCATCAAATGCTTCAACGTGACTAGTAAAGCATGCAGAAAGACAATCTTGTATGTAAAATTGAGCATTGTTTAATCATGCGCACATGAGAATGGGGGATATTACACAAAGGTGTGTATATCCATAATAATGTAGTATATGGAACAATCTAACTCTGTCTACTTCCATGTCAGGAAACCTTGTTCAGGTCCCAAACTAAAAGAAATGACTGGCAGTGATATTTTCTTTACTGACAGTGAAGAAGCTTCATCAGAATTAGGGAGTTCTTCCTCTACTCCTAATATCCGAACTGGTTTATGCTTGTATCAGGTATGCTATCCATGTCAATTAGAAAGATTAATTTAGTTGTTAATTTCGCAACTTAATTTGACACCAAAAATTATATGCTTTACTTGTGATCTTCGTATATCCCACTTGGAATTTCATGATGCCGGATATTCTGCCAAGATTTAACAATTGTGTAAGGTAAAGTTGTTCTCGTCATTAGGTAGAATATCCGAATCCTGATTTTTATATCCATACTAAAAGACACATTTGATTACATCCATTTGCATCTCCTGGACAAGAATATATCTTATCAGTACATCAAATAGTTGTTGGTTGTAATTTTAATCTGCGACAATCTGCTTGTCTATATTCTAGTAAAATTTCTAGTTACCGTGCTATTTGGAATGAACCTTTAACTTGAACATGGCCTGATTATGCAAAATGATACCTGAACCTTCTAAATACCCAAGCCAGATAACTATATATAATCTGAACCCAACCTTGGGATTTAAATGGCTCTACAGGGATCTGATTCAATTAAATCAGACCTTTAAGTTTTACTCTACAATAGAACTAATTAATCTCCTTTCTGTATCAGCAAACAGTAAATGTGATTAGCCAGATCTCATTCAGTGATGATGAAACTGTTTCGCCGAAAAAGCCAACCTCTGTTTCGGAAGTAGCAAAGCAAGCACGAACTAAGTGGGTGTGGGTCTCTACAGTGTGATTCAGAGAATAGTTTGAAGAAGCAGCTATCTGATGCAAAATGCAAGGAATTAAGTGGACACGACATCTTTTCTCCTCCAGAAGAAATGCTGCCAATGTCATCAAGAGGAAATTTTGGGTTGAACGAAAAAAATCTCAGAGAAACCACTCCAAGAAATTCACAAGCACCACCAGAAGCTTCTAAAATGAGTTTTATTATTCTGAATTTCTATATACTTCTTAGCTCTCGCCTTCCTTATAATGTCATTTGTACATCTGTGGTGTTTTTTTTTGTACTGTGTCATATCTGGCTAGCTATACTCGAGCTCAAATAGTGCAGATTTAGAATATTATTGGAACGGGTTCCCTTCAAATTCAGCTGTTTCGGAGAAACACATTTTATTAAATGTTTCTTTGTTGACGCATGGGACTTGTGCGCAACATCCACAGAAGCCGAACCGGCTAGAATTGGTAGCATGAACTTCTATGTTTCTAACTCTTCATGTATGAGCATTTAGATTCATTAGATTTGTTTTCTTTATGATGAACTGCGTTACATTTTCTTTCATTGTGGAGTGTTAACAGCTTGGTCTGATTTTTTTTCAATTTTCCCTGCACATTGGACAGATTCATGTTTGTGCTCCCAAATTTACTTGTGATGCATAGTCTAAAATATTCTGATCTCAAATGATGTTGCATGACAGCTTTATAGTTGATGTGGCAAGTCCTATCCTTGGTTTCGAGCCTAAATCATGATGGATTCTTCTTTGGTAGCTGTCATAATAAACCTGTTTCATGATCAATTTTTCTTTTTCTTTTTAACTTTTTATAGATCTGCATGAATGGCTCATCTTTTTGAATACCTTGCATAATGGTTGCTCAAGTTTTGATAGGTTTGACCCAGCACTCCTGTTTGGTGAAGAGCCAGAGGTAAAAACAGCCAAGAAAATTCACACCCAAAAAGTGGCAGAGCTCACCAGCACTGGAATCTTCAAGGATGATGGCGTACCTGGCTCAGCAGAAAAAACACTCAGCACAGCAAAGCTAAAGGAGATGATCGGCAGCGATATCTTTGCCGACGGACAGGCTCCCTCTCGAGACTATCTTGGCGGTGGAAGCAGCATTGCTCTTGTTTGAGTTCTCCTCGACTCAATTTCGATTTCGTGCTAATGAAACTCATGGCTTTCTTAGTTTTGAACTTGCTTATGTGAACTGCAAAGAGCTTTTTATGCGATCAATAACGAGCTAGGTTCGATGTTGTCCTAATATTAGCAGCCTGTTTATTGTAATTAAACTTTGAATTCTGTGTTTGTTCGTGACATCTCTAATTTCACTCCTGATTAGAACAGTTTCTTTTTTCATCTGGTGATTGAGTTGACATTTAATTACTACAACTTACAACTTCTTAATGTGTTTGAAACTGATACAATTGATGATTTGGTTCTGTAATTAAATTTACTTGTAAGTTGGCAAGTCAACTTGGTCTACTTTTGTCGTTTCTCCTTCATCGAATAATTCGATGTGGCATGACACTTGTTATTTAATTAAAGTGTCATGATGTTCCATGCTTACTAAATTAATTGATATATATTTATTAGTTAAATTTTTATTATATATATACTAGGTATATTTATTCATTATGCATCAAATTTATTCTTCATCGTATTTGAAAAGATTTTTAAAGCTAATTATCAAGTCCTAATTGAGTGTCAAGAGTTCAATTTCAAAATTCATCTTAAAACTCTCTATTTAGTCATTTATATCTTAATTTTTTATAGAAAAATGGCTAATAAATACGGAAAACTTCCCAATTAACTTGCACAATTTAGTTGTCCATCATCACCATGGCAGTAAAAATCAAGACGAACATCCTTTGTTCAATATGAACACAAATAACTAAAGCTGTCCTCTCAAGTTAGAGAGGTTGTTTGATCAAACAAACCACATCATTAAGAGCAATAACTACAATGACAACAATCAAAAGCTACAAATTGAATTGTAGGTTGATTCGGCTAGGAAGAAACTCTAGTTGCAAAATCTAGGAAAACAATAATGATCATTCCAATTGAGAATTATAGGAAGAAAAGAGCTTGTAGGCGGAGCTAACTCAGAATAAGCAAATTAGTGTTGACACTGACCTTGATAGTACAACCGACACATGAATAAATAAGCTATCTTATATTTTACATTTCTTCTCAAACTAGAAAATCTCTCTACCCTTATGCTCAACTCACAAGACTTTCCTAAATCTAACTCGAGTTTATTTAATTTGAGTCAAACTTGAATTCAACCTCATTTTTAATTAAATGGGAGGCCTAGTTGTACAAGCCAAAAAAGAAATCATATTTTTTTTATTAGGATTTGAGTCCAAAAGCCATATAAATAAAAATTAAATCAAATCAAAATAAAAATTTTATTTAATTACAACTTATTATTTATATCAATTATCTACATTCCTATTATATATTGTTTTTACTTTGAAACAACAATAATAATTAAGTTAGAAAAACAAAATTAAACATTAATACATCACATTTTATAATATTTTTATTTTTTTATTAAATAACTTTTTGTAAAAAAAATGAAAATCTAGTTCAATCTAAAATAAGTTGAGTAGAACTTAAAATTATTGATTCGATTTTTAGTAGATTGAACCGGATGGACACCACTAAAATAAGATTGAACCGGAGGTGCCTAAGATATTTTATTTGGAGGAACTCCAAAATATCTGGGAGAAGAGCAACAATCCCCGCTCTTTTCTGTCCAATAAAGCAAAAGAAAATGGCGCAGATAATAACCGCATGGAGTGGGGCGAGAGGCATCAGCTGAAGCGGGAGGTGAGCGCACCGCGGCCCAGCCTAACTGGCAACTGCCAGGCCGTCGCGGCACGAGACGCGCACGCCGCACTAATCGTGTAGTGGGCTGGAGTGTAGTGCTGCACGGTAAATGAAGCAGGCAGCGCCTTGTTTTCTAATCTCTCCCAATCGTATTTAAAGCCCGCATAAACCCCCACGGCCTCGCCTCTCTTTCTTTCTCTCTCTCTGCTTCCTGGTTGCGTAGCGTCCTTCTTCGGCCTCCTGTTTGCTACAAGGGAAAAGAAAACTCAGCGCTACGAGTCCGTCCGCAATCCCCAATTTCGGCATCTTTTCCCCAATTCCGCTCGGCGAACGCTTTCCTTCCTCTCTTTTGGCGAATCTTTGGCGGGACGACGAGGGGATGGTGGAGGAGGAGGAGCGGAGAAGTGGAGCCGCGGGGATGGCGAAGGAAACGGAGAGGGAGTGGGAGGCGGAGATTGAGATGTTGCTGGATGAGGTCTCCTTCGCCGCATCCGACCATCTCCATTGCCTTGTGCGCGGCGGCGACCCCCGCGCCATCGATTGTGGCATGCACATCCGCCGTGGCGGCCCCGACGAGCTCCATGTGCCCGGTCGTTGTCGCGGGTACGCGACAGGGTGCGTCTCGCTCCCGAACTTGACCTCCGATGAGTCATCGTCATCGTCCTCGTCCTTGTCGCCCCCCGGCTCGCGGTCGCTCTCCTGCAATCTCTCCCCCTCAGCCCATGAATCTGCACACCGTCGCGCGGAGTCCGCCTCTCGGGACAAGATTGGCTATGCGCATCTCGTTGTCGATCCAAAAGTACCAATTATTCGTCTTCCGGAATCACCGTGGGAGACCGGCCCCATCGACGCTTCTAACCGTGGCAATTATTTCGTGACCGAAAGCTCCGCCAGTCGTGGTTATGGCGCGTCCCATCATTCTGTTCTTTCGGATTATTTGTTGTATAGCTTGGACAAGAAACCACATATGGCACAATTGCAGCAGCATTGCTCCGTGGAAGCAAAATTAGGAGATCCGTGGTTCGAGAATTGCCCATATCGAGCAATAGATTGGAGTACTGATGGACTCCTGGGAAGAAATCCTCACTATTCGATGAACTGTAATGGGAATTTTGCTCCCCCTAACAATCGGGCTTGTCTGATTGCTGATATGTTCTTGCAGTCAGAGAGGATTGCATTAGAACCCGATTGGGATATGTGTTCACTCAATACACCAAATGTGCATCACAACTATCCTGGTTCAAATGGACGTAAGATGTCTCCACCTCTTAGTGTGAAACCTCAACCTACGAGAATTGCAAGGAACAATGAGGCTTTTCCCCATGAAGATGGTTCAATTCTACAGGGTAACTGGCTTCATCAGACAAGGAACCAATACATTTCTTTGCAGAGGCAGATGGAAAGAGTTCAATTTAATGAAGAGTTGCACGCTCAGGGAATCTCTGTAAATCTTCCAACTCGACCGCTGAAGTATGATGCTCTGGTGGGCGTCAAAGGATACATGTACTATGCAGCAAAGGACCAGCAAGGGTGCCGTTTCTTGCAGCAGAAGCTTGATGAAGGGAAGCATCAGCTGTATGTGATTTTTAATGGGGTCATCAATTATGTAGTAGAGCTCATGATCGATCCTTTTGGAAATTATCTCATCCAGAAACTAATGGAAGTATGCAATGAAGAACAACTGACAAGGATCCTACTTATGGTGAACAAAGACCCAGCTAACCTTGTCAGGATCTCCCTTAATGTTCATGGGTGGGTGGAATCGTTCTCATTGCCTGTCTATCTATATCAAGCTACATCACCTATAAGTTATAGTAGCACTTGGGATTTCTAGTAAGTTAATTACTACTGCATGAAATCTTTGAGCTGCTGCTTCCGTTAAAATTATTTTGATGAATTTTCAGGACAAGGGCAGTGCAGAAGTTGATAGATAGACTGAAAACTAAGGAACAAGTTTCATTGGTCATATCAGCCTTACAACCTGGGTTTTTATATCTTATCAAGGACTTAAATGGCAGTCATGTGCTTATACGTTGCTTGTTATCTTTTACAGCAGAATACAAGAAGGTATTGAGTCCTTAGTTGAGTTCTTTTTCATGGTGAATTACGCTTCAACTTTCATGTCTACAGTCTAAACATATGCCTCCACTAATTTAAGCTTATGTTTGTTCATTTACTAATACTTCCTGATGGTCTTCGTAACTGATGACGGGACTAGCAATGCTACGAAGTAGTGAAAAATCTTGATATGCTAATTTTTTTTATTAGAATCACCAATTTTCTGTGATTGTCCTGTGTGAAAATATCAGCCATATGAAAGTTTCAATTTCTAGTTGCAATTTGTTGCGAAGGCTTAACCATGACACTTAACCATGACACGGGCAACTGCATTTGCTTTGCTGAATGCCTGTAATAAAAATTTTATATTCTCATGGCACTGAGCCTGTTTGAAGGATGGGAAGAGTGTGTTGCTGAACCGAAGAGTGAAATTCTACTTGTCTTTTCATGATTAATCATAATAACTCACTTAATGAAAACCCTTGAACGTAGGTAACAATATCTAAAATACTAACGAAAAATAGAACAAGAATCCTAGACATTTTATAACTAACATCTGACTGTCTCACAATGGAAAACACTCAATTCCAAAGTGGATCGACAAGCTCATTGTCACTGGGATCTAGGAATACTTGGTACGTAGGAAGGCAAAGAAACCTTAAAATTATGAAATCAAGTGATGAAGGACAAGGAAAGGTTAACACACACATTTGTTGAGCCTTTTCATCTTCTGTTTCAATTAGCAATATGCGTATCCACAAATGCTAGATATTTACAGACTCCTATCCTGACTATGAATGACAACTGTTAGGAACAGAGAGTAAGATAATATGATAACTGGTTTCTAAATCTTTATTGCTTTCTGCTTCTTTGCTGGCTGATGTAGGATGATTTAGCTTATGCCATAGTAGAACCATAACCTACTCTATAGATAAGATCATTCTTTTGTTTTCATTCATCTCAGCCTGATGATTATATTCCTTGAAATTTTCAAATGAGCTTTCATCTTTCATTTAGTAATTGTTTGGCATACCTATAGAACAGTATTGACTACTGAGCTGTGATACTGCTAGGACGTATTGCTTTGGTTCATAGAAGTGACTTTGATATGAGTTTGAGTTCCGAAGGACCTTCATATAGTGCGGAATGTTGAATCATGAACTTCTTTTTCTCAAAGTTGAAATTTTCTCCTTAATTTTCCTTCTATGTTCAGGATTTGGCCATCTGGGTCTAGAAAGTGAATGGATAAAGGTTAGAGTATGATTGATAACTGGTCTTGTTTGATATTGGATATTAGAATTGTGTTGTACTGGTGTCTTAGCATATATCCTGTTAGAATTTTGGTGCGTTCTTTCCAACCTGTCCCTGGTTGTTAAATGATATTTTCAGTGTGAACGGATCTATCTGCAGTTAATGCTATATTTCCCTTCTTGATCTTTTGAGTTTGCATTAATCAATTTATTCTTTGTGTTTCACTAATTTCACATGACATACTGTATGACAGTTCATTTTCGATGCTGCTGCAAAGTATTGTATTAATATCGCTACTCATCAACATGGATGTTGTGTGTTGCAAAAATGTATAGATCATTCTACTGGAGAAGATCAGGAAAAAATTGTTGCTGAAATTTCAGCTAATGGCTATGAACTTGCTCAAGATCCTTATGGGTAAAAAGACTTAAAGATCTCATTGCTTTAAGTATCTTACTAATGCCTTTTATCTACGTTTCTTGTTTGTTATTTCCATTTCCAATCAAAGGCTCAAAGCCTCAAAGTATAAGAAATAAAATAATTTCCATTAGCTATGTTGTTGACTTTGTTTTAATACCCAAATACAAGGGAATGACACCTGGTCAAGCAATAAAGTTGCTTCTCTCTGGCCTAGTGATCAAGACTTGGGTCAAAAATAATCTCTCTAGGTCATTCTTGTGTTGTTCTTTCCAAAACATTATATTGGTGGGAGGTTCATCAATTGGAATTCATTTGGTATTTATTGCATATGGGTCTCAAAAAAATTGTAGATTAGTGTTCTGCGTTAGTTTACTAGATTAAGATTTAACTGCTACATATATTATCTTGTCTACGCTGCTAATTGACATAACCAAAGAAAAGATCAATGCTATATTAAACAGCAGCATTTATGTTAAAGTTTCTGTATGCTTTTTGTCAAGAATCCATTTTCTCATCCAACGGAATGTGCTTGACATATTGACTGATTTGATAATTATATCATGTTACTCTAAAGTTCATATGAATGATTTTATTTTATGCGGATTACGATTTGCCAAGTTTTCTTTTAGTTACTTGAGTGTATTGCTACCTTTTTTCTATTAGACCGTGGATTAGCCGTAGATTGCTTTGGGTTTTGGTTTTGGTTTTTGTTGTATAATAAGAAGCTACATCATCTCTATCTAAATGTCATATTTGATGATATTTATGCTCTATTTCAGAAATTATGCTGTCCAATATATTCTAGACCTAAGAAATCCTTGGGCGCTTGCAAACTTGACATCTCAATTCAAAGGGAAGTATGTCCAACTCTCTATACAAAAGTTCAGCAGTAACGTGGTGGAAAAATGCCTGCAGAACTTTGGCAAAGATGACCAAACCACTATCATAGCTGAATTGCTTTCAGTCTCTCATTTTGAACAGCTGCTGCAGGACCCTTACGCCAATTATGTCATCCAATCTGCCCTTCATATTTCCAAGGTTTATATCTAACTAAACGAGAAATACTCATGTTTTGCTCTCTAATTGTATTTTGCCCTCCGCAGGGTCCTATCCGAACCGCGCTAGAAGAAGCCATACGTCCTCATGCGGCAGCTCTGCGAACTAACCCCTTCAGCAAGCGAATCTATTCTCGGAGTTTACTTCGAAAGTAATGGATTGTGAAGATTAGAAGCTGGGTTGTTGTCTTCATTACACCGGCACGGAGTTCCAACCGCCTCTGTAGTTTCTTATTTATGGTGTTTTAAGGATTTGGAAAAAAAACAGGTGATTTTAGATCAAACACTTAGACTAAGGGCCTGCTTGGGATTGCAGTGCAGGTGCTTAACTTGCAGGTTTCCCCGCAATCCCAAACGCGCCATAAGTGTGCTCTTCCAAATTGTCTTTACTGGTGAGACTTCTTCACCCTACAGCTTTTGGGTGAAGAAAGGCAGCATCCCATTTTACCCTTGTATTGCTGAAATCAATAGAGTATGCATCTGAAATATTTTTGATCTAGATGATAAGTTGTTTGTCAAAGTTCTGGAAATTAACAAACTATGAACCAGTACCACAATACTGAAATATAGTTAGATGACTCAATTACTTGTTAGTACTCAAGAATCCTTTTTAGAATATAATCGCAAAGATTAATGATAAAATAATGTAATGATACGTTACGAGTGCAACTGGAGGAAGTTTATATTTAATGTTAAGCCACTGGAACGATTTTCTTAGAGTCATCAAATCTTAACTCACCCAAACGTGCCCCAAGATACAAGCTACATGCATGACTTTCTCTGCCTGAATATTTGCTAGCCCAGCAAAGAATATAAAAACAACAGTGGGAAGGATGTTCATTTCACACATTTGAAATGGAGACGACTCAGACGAGGAAGAGAATCCTTCATGAAGAACATCATATAAAAACTGGAACTATTTATCTGTGCCAGAGCATCAAAACATCAAAACCTACAAAGGTAATGCTCCATCGGGGACGCTATCAGAATCCTGTGTTATTTTTAAAAAAATCAGAAGGCGAGACTTATTCTGGAAATCAACTCAAGCATCCGCGTGTCCAATCAGAGCAAGAAGGAAATCCTCGTAGTCTCCAGAGGTATCCTTCTTTACGGCTTGATCGAGAGTTACACTGTTCCTCTTATAGTATACGTCCTTTATCTGTTGCATATCTACCTCAGCACGAGTTGTTATGATTCGAGTAAGAGCCCCCTCATCTGTTCCCGTTTTGCTAATGGCAAGGCGCATGACTTTCTCAAGATATCTTTCGGGGCATTTAATGCAGCGTATAATCGCCCTTAGTGCTGAAAGGAAATCATTCTTGCGATCAGACTTCAGATCCTGCGAAGAACGACCAATAAGAACATAAAGTCAGCAGTACAACCTACAGAGCAGATTCATATCAAGAGATTCATGTGCAACGTTATAGTTCAAGAGTAGTGAAATTTACTCTTCAAGAAATAGGCTTAGCTTTAGAATTGAAATTATTGATGCGGTCACCATGAAATACTCATCAGTAACTAAATATCGCAATACATAAACATTGGAGTTGAAATGAAGAGCTGAACTGATAAAAGCAGGAGTAGAGGACAGTAGGACACCTTATTGATTGCATGGCCAAATTCATTGTGGTATTCGTTGAATGTTGCAAGCAGTTGTGCTTTGCTTCGTGTTGTAAGGATTCTTATGACGTCGTCATGGCTGTATTCCTCAGCTTTGATCTTCTGATGCAGTAACTTTGCCTCCGACTTCGACAAGCTCGTGTTCACTTCATCTCCCTCATACCGGTATGTGCTTACAAGTGGAAGAAGAAGCTAAAGAACAAGAGCAAGTGAAGCAATTGAAGAAAAATTTTCCAATCACTAAATAATTTGCTAAAAAGAAGAGCATTCACTGCGTAAGAGATAATTACTCGTCTAGGCGCATTTTGAAGTTTTAACTTCCAGTTCTTTATTCATAGAAAGTAGAAGATTGGCACTGATGTTTGATTCACGAAGTAAATATTTTGCTTTACCAAAAGCACGGTTAATAGATCACGGACAAAAACTCAAATCAAGATCAACAAGAGAACTAAATAAACGATGAAGAATTAGACCAAACACGATTTGAACCATACATAGCACGAGCATTACCTTTCTGAATTCATCCTTTGTATGTGCCGCGACGTCCTCCTCGAGGCACCTCTTGAATCGATTTTGGTAAGCCCTCTTCACCGCGAGCAGCCATTCAGCCGTCCTCACAACGGCGATCTCAATCAAAACCCGGTTCTCGGGGCTCCACTTCTTCACGACCTCACTCGCCAGCACGGCGTCTCTATCGGCGGGATCCAGCACCCACAGCAACACCACCCTCTGCCCTCCGATCGAAATCGAACCCCCAATTTTTTGAGCAAAGGATCAGATTCCCAAAAGAAACACAAGAAGAAAAGAAAAGGAGAGGGCGAAACATTCGAGAGGAATACAAATGGGGGAAAAAGGACGAGACGGAGAGGGGGAGACCTCGAAATCACGGGTGAGCTCCTTGTCGAGCGGCTTGAGGAGGTCTTCCCCGTAGGTCTCACCGTACGCCCGGCGGATCTTTTGGATATGAGAGGAAGGACGATGGGCTAGGACGGAGACAATTAAACCCTCGTTGGTGCCCCATCCTAGTGGAGAAGAAGGAATCAGACATGTCCACGAGAAGGGATAAAAAAAATCGAATAGTAGAACAAAGAGAAGGAGAACAGACCCTCGAAGGCCTTGTGGAGCTGCTCGCAGTCCTCCGCGGGGGAAGGGAGTGGCACCGGAAGCTTCAGCGACGACATGTCTCCTTGGTGAAGAGAAACGTAGACGAAGGTGCAGAAGGCGGGAAGCCGGACGCGGTGACCCGACCTGCTCTTACCGCATACTTATAGCTATACGGACGGTTGGCAGTGAGGATCGATAACGGATCGCCTACCCACCACTTCCGCCCCCGGCTATTTTACTGCGTTCCATCTGTTGGGCCCAATCGAAAGCTCCAATCTATAACTCCGCTTCTGGTTATTTATAATTCCATTCTTTTCTATAAATTTATAAAGCATTTTCAAATTTATCAATATACTAAATATCTAAAAAAAATCTATATATTAAACTTATTTGAGCCAAAATAATTTAAATTTTTTTATCATTTTGTTCATTTCATTTTATTGAAATTTAAATATATATTCGAAATTTAAATAATCTTGATGGAGGGATAGCCCAGGTTGGTCAGGCCGGCCCGGGGGCCAAGAGAGCTGAAGCGAACTCATGTCGAGCCTGGTTCCGATGCGTCCAGTGGGGAAAATTTGACAGGGGATTCGGGCTTTAAGTTGAAAGAAGAACCGGCGAGGGTGCACCGAATCTAGGGCAATCGTCTCATCGGGCAAGGGAGATGGGAAGCCGATTGGGGCGACGTGTGATCCACTTCGCAAACCTGCCCATCAAGCTGCTACTGCCGTCGCCGCCCTTGGACTACATCCGCGAGATCGCGCTGAAGACCATCCCCTCCGCCTCCAAGATCGAGATCCGCCGCTACCTCGAATCCCTCTACGGCTTCGACGTCGCCGAGGTCCGCACCCTCAACATGGAGGGCAAGAAGATCAAGCGTGGCCCTTTCCTTGCCGCCAAGCCCGACTATAAGAAGGCTTATGTCACCCTCCGCACCCCTCTCTCCCTCTCCCCCGATCTCTTTCCCGTGAAGCTCATCCTCGACGATAGGGAGCGCATCGCGGCCGCTGCCAAGGCCACGGCCGCCCGCCGACCTTCCGTCGTGGATGGAGAGGACGGACGCGGCGAACGAAAGCACTGGCTCGACGAGCAGCGCCGGGAGGTGTCGGTTGGGTATATCGGCAAGCGCGCTGATATTATTGCTGCTCGCGGTGGCGTGGACTCACGAAAGCAAATCGGCGGTGGACGGAAGCAGAGCGGCGGTGGCGGTGGCAGGGGAAAGAAGAAAGGGGAGGAGATTAAGTTCCCATGGAGCAGCATGAGGCTGTCAAAGTAACCCTTTTTTTGGCTAAATTAGCGATTAGGTTGGCGTCCTTTTCACACAAGCTCGCTGGATTTTTAAGAAATCAGTTCCATTCTCTGCTGATCCTCAATAAGTGATGTTTCTTTTCCTGTGCTAAATATTGAGGAATTTAGTGTTTTTGTTAAATTCTCTCCCTTTTTTAGTGCTTCTCAGCTTTGAGGTTTTTTTTCTATCCGCATAATCGTGATTAGCTGGTGATGAACTGCACTTAGTTTTGTGAGTGATGGAGATTTGTTAAGGGTATGAAACCAATTTTTCTTCAAAAGAGCAGACTCAGAGAAAAATTAGAGACATAATGGCTAATTGACAGGAAAATTCTTGGTCTTGCTGAGACGAGTTAAAGGTCGACTTCGATCATATTATTGCATCCCTCTCAACATATCTCAAATAGAAATTTTAGTGGAAATTAGAGATTGTAACTTTTGATGCAATACCCGAAGATGGATGAGACAATTTAGCTGCCCCTGAAAGTAGGACCTTGGAATTCAGACTGCATTAGACATTCAGATTCCAAAGTATAGAATTTGAAAAACAATATTATCAGATGTCTGGCTTCAAACAACAAAGCCTGGTAAAACCAGTCATCAATTTCACTTCCCGCTTATGCAATGTTTTTTGTTCAAAGAAATCTGGATCGCAGGTTGTTCAATGTTTTTTGGACTGATAAGATATTGGGCAGTTTTGTTTGTTGTTCTCTTTCTTGTATCGGCAGTTTGGTCTTCTCGGACCGGCAATGTTAGAGCAGATTGATCCTGCATGCGGTGTTGGAGGGCTCAACTCGATTTGCTAATTGGACAATACAGCGACGATGCTATGGGCTTTCAACTGTGATGACTATGATTACATGGATGAATGTTTTGCGCCATCGGTTAATCGGTTGCCTTTTATTTTTATTTTTATAAACTAGGTTGTTGATTTGTTCTTAATGGCATGAGAATGTGTAGTTTTTTTAGAATATGAACTTGAGTTGCCATTTGAACAGTCTTTTCCATTTTTCTCATTAGCTTTTTTCAAAATAAGTCCAGCAGTGAGTGTAGTCGCACGGTCAAATTATTTCACATCATTTTCTTTCCACTTTGGCAAGGTTCACTTGGTACTTTGGATCTCGTTAATTTGCATAAATTGTCTTGTTTTCAAGCAAAACACAAGAAACAAAACTAGGCAAATCATATATTGTTTATACAATCAAAATAGAAAAGACGCAAAACCAAGCCCAATTAACTCTTTTACATAGATGTCAACTACAAGTCATTTAACTTGTTTATAGAACGCCCGCCTAAAACTCTCAGTTGGGCATTTCATCGAACATCTCTTGTGCGTTTTGCATAAAATATTTTCAACACATCTCTCGGGGCACAATCGAGTTTGACCATTACCAAAATTTTCAAATATCCGTTGACTTGGGACAAGTGACTAAAACTAACTAGCCACTTAGCCTTTTCATATGAGCTCGATTTCTTTATGTTGCTATTTTCACATGAGCTCGATTTCTTGGGAATTTTGAGAATTTTGTAGTTGTCTATTGCAGTAGTAATATTTGGCCATTATATGTCATATATGAGACAAAAAAAAGTAATAAGATTTATATAGAGAATATTATGTCATAATTTTGAGAATTTTAGAACACAATTGTCAAGGGAAACAAAATCAATTTTCCGTTCGACCTTTTTAATTTGTTTATAACTCAGGCGAATATTCTCACCTATCACCTCGCTGATGGTGGCGTTTGACAAGACGCCGTTCAAATTGAGACGGTGAATCCGGAAAGCGACCCTCACCAACCCTTTTATCTCCGTGACCGCGACCACTCAACAACCGCATCCGCATAAGAGTCCCCATGCGGTTGCGTAATCCGCCGGCCGAATGTCCTCGCCGGTCCGTGCTCCGTCCGTCCTCTTTATAACCTCTGACGCCATATCGCGCCGCAAACGGTCGGCGTTTTTTTTTTCCTGACGCCGTTAAGGAACGGCAGATCCATGTTACGGTCACGGACGGAAGGCGATTTCCGCCTAATAGACCTTACTCGGCGGATGGCCACGTCGTAGATTCGTTTTATCTCTCTCTCTTCTTTCCCCTTTCGCTGAGAGCCTTATCGATGCTTGCTCGCCCAGTTCAAAAGAAAACCCCTCGCTCTTCTGGATTCCTTCTTTCTCGGATGCGAAGCTCTTCCATTCGTTGCTAGATTCGTCGATTCCATTTGATTCGGTCGGCCAAGCCTCGCCCGATCGGCGGTGCGCTTCTGCCCCAGCGATCAAGTCCAGCGCCTCCAACTTCTGACGACGGAAGCGCGGAGGTTCGGGTCTCCGCCGTTTGAATCTTTCGTGCCCTATCGATGGCGGACATCAGAAGGTTTTCATTGACCCCCCAGTTGGGTGAGAAGTTGTTTTTACTTGTTTCCCTCTTTCTTCTTATTTTGTGTTGTTTGGTGATGTCGGCGCTGTCTTTAGCCGATTCACTAGGCTCACTGCTTTTGTTACCTTGGCGAAGTTGATAGGCGAGTCGCTAATATTGCTCTTGATTTGTGTTTTTCTAGAACCCCAGCAAGTAGATGCATATATGACAGAGCGTTAAATTAATCCTGATTTACGAAAGCTAGCTTAACATCATACGCCTAACTTTCTTTGTCTAGCAATGGCAGTTTTCTACTTTTGTTATTTACTCGAATCTCCTTTCTGAATAATGTATTTGTTTTAGTATTGAAACCTAGGTACAATTGTTGTACAAGATACTGAAACAAATATGACCTTATATATCAATTTGTTTTTATCTCTTCTCTGTTTAAATCATAAATGATTACCTTTTCTCTGTATTCCAGTTATGACCACACCATTATTTGCACTTTGGAAGTTGATCGAGATTTACCAAGTCTCTTTGCTGTTGTATCAAGTTTAAATCAGTAGTCTGAAGTTATCTCTATTGCTATGATTATTTTTTGTTTAATGATTTTCAAGTTTCCGGTGTAAGCATATTTTTTAACTTAGTCATTATTTAAATTCAACGATCATAATTTCTTATTATCCACTTTTGGATGACAGACAACATTCTAACACATATGCGCATACAGATATTGAGCAGATACTTTTGGAAGCACAAAATCGATGGTTACGTCCTGCAGAAATATGCGAAATACTTCGGAACTATCCTAAATTTCGCATTGCACCAGAGGCACCAAATAAACCACCTAGTATGTATCATCTTCCTTCACATGTTCCGAACATAGCATCTGCCTTTTCTGTAGGTTACCAATTCATTGTTTGATGAGTTAGTATTTTGGTTCAAATAACATTCTAGGTTGTTTTACTTGTTTTCAAGTTGCTTGTATGCCTTTCTATATTATTTATGTTTGGAGGATCAGCAAACTTATATTATGTTTGCTACAGGTGGATCTCTTTTTCTTTTTGATCGTAAAGTTTTGAGATACTTTAGAAAGGATGGCCATGATTGGAGAAAGAAGAAAGATGGGAAAACCATCAAAGAAGCTCATGAAAGGCTGAAAGTAACTTCTCTGGGATTGATGCATATTTTTTCTTTATTGTTTAAGATTTGGATGACAATTTGGTTTGGTGAATCATATATAGTTTGTGTCAATATAACTCATGCCTACATAAGCCAAACTCGTTTAATTATTGTGTCTTGAGCATTCAGCCCAATCTCAATTAATTTATATGGGTTAACTTTTACTCAAATGCCCATTTAATACGACTACTTAATAATGAATATAAATAGATAATATAAATATACAATATGTTTTAAAATTAATATTATATATTAGAATTATAACATGTTATATATTATACTATATAAATTTATAAATATATGATATTACATATCATAAGTGGGTTTGTGTGTCATTCCATTTAGGACTCAATTTGATCTAACATAATTATTTCTAAGTCATCCCAATGAAGTTTTACCATAAATTTTCTCCAAGTTATAATTAAATTTAAAATATGATGGAATTGATTTAATATGTAATCATGAATAGTCATTCGCCTAAATGAGCAAGGCAATATATATTAATCCATGCATTCTACCTTTGGTATGCATAAAAAAGAAATTGTATTTAATTTATATGGTGAATGTTCAACGAGGGTCCAATTTCTTTCCATATATTCTATCATATCAATAAAACATTTTTCTAAAGAAGTAAAGGTTAAGGCTCATTTGCATCTTCAATAGATTATTCAATATGAGCAATAAAGAAGAATTTTTTTTATTTGATTATGATTTGAATATGTTTACACTCAACTCGAGATTACCTGACTTGGGAATTGATGTGTCATGTTAATCAATCAGATCAATCTTTGTTGGGTTTAGTTTAACTCCTTATGACATCCTAATTCAGTACCACATGGGAAGAGGGAGGATGATTGTAATAGCATGACGTTTAATGAGCTTAATACCATTAACTTGAGTTCAAATATTTTTAATTGAACTTTAGTGTTTTAAGCTCATCAAGTTAATGAGTCAGATTAATTGATAGGCATATTATAGAAAGTGGACCTAGTCTTGAGCATTGTCGCAATAGTAAGTGGCCATCATGGATGGTGGGGTTGTCATTGGATTGAGTATAAATGATTTTGGGTTATAAGCTAGGCGCCTTAAATGAGGGTGATTGTAACTTTTTGAAACAATCCCATACAGAATATGGGAGGATGATTATAATTGGTACGTAAGATTTTAGACACACTATTTCAAGATCATAAAGTTAATGCCTTATTAATTAGGTCGTAACATATATATGCTCATGAGAGGACGAAAGCTCATGTGTGGATTTTCGGCATGATAGACATGCAACACAACCTCTTCTTTTAGCTATATTCCTATTAATTTTAATTAGGTTTATTGATCTCATGTGTGCTTGCGCCGAGTGCATATTTGCTTCTAATACAATGTTTTGGCACCTGATTATTGTGTCTATGAAGTTTGATATAAGAAGTTTGTTTTTTCTCGTTTTAAGAACTTGCCTATTTGTTTTGACATGTCGCAATGTGGTTCCTTTCTATCGTTTCATCTAAGGTGCCTTACTTGTTGTGTTAAGAATGCTTTATTGTATTGTGTTGCATCTAAGGAAATATCGAAACCAATTTCAGGCAGGGAGCATTGATGTGCTTCATTGTTATTATGCTCATGGTGAAGAGAATGAAAATTTTCAAAGACGAAGTTACTGGATGCTAGAAGAGTGAGTTGTAGAACTAGTTTGTCTTTATTTACTCTTTTCTTCCATTGTGTTAATTTCTACTATTTCTTGTATTGAATTTTGTCAAGAGCTGAAACAATTAAATGCAGTAATTAAAGTTTCAGGTTTTTTTAAACCAATTTTTGGCACCAGGAAGAGCTTGTGGCATCACTCGAAATCTTTCATTTAGTTTCTTCTTCCAAACTTGAAGTAGTTCCATAATCTTTAGTACCGAGAATGATGATGACAAAGCAGAAGGACGAAGGATTCAGGGTGGTTTGGCAATTTAAGCATAGATTTTTTTGTACTGTTGCAAGTGAGAGGGTTACATGGGTTTATTCTGATGGACGCACATGTTGCAGGTGTAGGCAGAAGGTGTCATCTTTATGACCTCATAGGACCTTAAGAACTCAAGCTGCTGATCTTTTCATCAAAAACATTCAATTCCTCGCCTCCAACATGAGATTTTCTTTTTTAGTGTTTGACATCCTGGAGAGCTGGATTTTGCCATTGACAAACATAGACACAGATGGAAAGTTTATCATGAAATATAGTCACCTACATGTAATTTAACAGTGTTCTCTCTCTCTCTCAAAAAAAAAAAAAAAAACAGTTGCAATAGTAATTTGAAACTTCATCCAAAGTATCTAAATTGATATCTAAGAGCTATGAGGTTCTCCTTTATAAATTCCTTTGTTTTAGATGTTTTTGGCTTAAAGAATTTGATGCTCTGATCAAGATCATGGTTTTCTATTTATTTTGTATTTTGTAGCATAGCATCATAACCTGGCAGCTGAACCATTTTGATAAATTTTCTCTTGCAGGGACTTTATGCATATTGTTCTTGTTCACTACCTCGAAGTCAAGGTAAATATGAGCCATTTTACATGGATGATATATTTACACATATTCGAGCATTATATAATACTGGTGTTAATTTTTGTGTTTTCTGTTCCACTTCCGAAAGTCTTGAAGTGTAAATATTTATTCAGCTGACCTCAACTGTTATATGCTTAGCAAACCTTTATTATTAAGGAGAAAATGCTCACCATGAGGGTTATACAACCATGCAACATAGATAGACACATTTTACAAACTTGGTACAGTATTATATACACTGTTGGACTATTATCAATCTTCTATTTTTAATCCCTATACTTTGCTTAATTGTTTATTATTTCTTCATGCTCATTAGATTACTGGTATTTCATGGTTTACTTGGTGAAAGTCGTAATTGGTATCTGACTTCTGATTTACCACTTGGTTTTTATTCCGTGAACTTTTTAATCCAGATCCATGTCCACTTTGTCCTTCTTGGCTTCTCGGTAGTTGTGACTTCACTTCCTCACTTTCTAGGGTTAGGTCCAAATATTGTTTTATATTATATAGCCATAGTCATCTCACCTTGCACACTTTTGACTTCTTTGAGTTGTCTAGTCTTTCCCAAAATTGTGGAGTTGGCAAACCTGAGTAAACTGCAATATAATTAAATAAACACCACATGAATTAAAATCTCATGAAATTTATAATTTATGCACCACATTACAATATTACATATCTCTTCATCCATAAGAAATATTTTACAGTTTTCTGTGATGATTACAATCAAATTTATTTGTATTGGAATTTACTTCAGGGTCATAAACCGAGCTTTAGCCAAAGTAGGGATGTTGAAGATATTTCCCAAGTTAACCCAATGGATAGTTCCGTTTGTTCTAATACCATCACAAGTTACAGTCAGCTGCCTACATATGCAACAAATGTTGAAAGCCCCAACAGTGCACATACATCAGAATATGCGGATGCTGAATCAGGTACAAACCTCATGAGATTTCAAGCTGAAGTGCATCCTCTTACATGGAGTACCTATCCACTGATTCAAATTTCAATAATGTACCTTTTCTTTCAGTGTATCTAAAGCGAAATTCGATGCAACAGATAACTATCCAACAAGTTCCAGATACCATGCTTTCACTGAGATGCAGCAGTATGATTCTGGACAAATGAGGAGTGTTCCACTCTTGGATCCTTATCCTCTGAATCCTTCCTTTCATAGTCAAGGTGAGTGCATCTCTTTCTATGACAACTGTTTGGTTAAATTCTTGGTGGAAACACAAGTGCATTAAAGCTCTCTTACGAATCATTCAGGTGATTTTCAGAGAGAACATAATGCAGAACCAAAATCAGATTTTTGTTCTGTCACTCAAGCGGATATCAGTAGAACATTGGATGAACCAGGTTTTGGCTTAACTTTTAAGGGGTCTAAAACACAGCTTGATCTGACATCGTGGGATGAAGTCTTGGGACATTGTACAACAGCATTTGAGGTGCCAACTCTTCAGCCATCAGTTGGTTTTACAAAGTCTATAATTGGGCAAAACAATAGAAGTCCTGAACCTTTAACACTTGGGGATCCATATGCAGAGAATCTCAGCACCAAGGAAAATGTCTCTGGTGTTTTAGCAGAATCAGCATGGCAGGTGCAGTTGCTATTCCTATTATTATTTCTCTCCAAACATGCTTACTGATTTTTGAAATGTAATGCTCTTCATTGTAACATGTATAAGTTTTAATAGACATGTTAGAGTTGCCTATCTAATAGCACAAGAAATTCTCCTTATACATGTTTGTTATAATAACTTGAGAAAGATGTGTCCCATACTTAATAAGAAGCAATATGAAAAACATGTCAATTGCACATTGCCAGTATACTTTTGTTACACCAGAAATTCAATTGCTTGAAACTGCTATTATTCATGTTGGACTGAATGGTACGGTCGAAAAAATATCTTTATTTTATGATCTAGTAATTACTTAGGAATGAATAATTTAATTTCATGTATCTGCTTCAGCTGAACCCTCTCCAAACCTTAGAATTACAACTTTAACATAGTCGCTCATCTTCTACTTCTCATTCTTAGTCCTTGTATGGTACATTAGAAAAAAATATCTTTATTTTATGATCTAGTAGTTACTTAGGAATGAATAATTTAATTTCATGTATCTGCTTCAGCTGAACCCTCTCCAAACCTTAGAATTACAACTTTAACATAGTCGCTCATCTTCTACTTCTCATTCTAAGTCCTTGTATTGCAGTTTTCTTCAGCTGACTCTGATTCTGCTGTTGCATCAAGTATTTACATGGAAAATGAGGTCTCCGTGGATGAAAGTATTGATCACCCTTCCCTTGTCAAACTTCCATTATTAGACGTCTCCAATTTAGAAGGTGAAGGCCTAAAGAAGTATGATAGCTTCTCGAGGTGGATGAGCAGAGAACTTGGAGAAGTTGATGAGTCAAATGTAAAATCCAGTTCTGGAATATATTGGAGTGCTGTAGAAAGTGGTAGTGTCGTTGAAGATTCTAGCATTTCAAACCATGAACATTTAGAGCCATATACAATGAGCCCCTCACTTTCCCAGGATCAATTTTTCAGTATAATTGACTTCTCTCCGAACTGGGTTTATGCTGGCTTGGAGACGAAGGTATCTGCTTATCTGGAATTGTGAATTTAGGCCTTTTTGTTTGTTCTTTCGTCGTTGATCTATACCAAAGTAGCCAGCACTATTGAATAAGGATCTTATATATTTTTTATCATTCCAAATTCATATATTACAGGTTTTGATTACTGGGACATTCTTGAAGAATAGAGAAGATGTTGAAAATTGTAGATGGTCATGCATGTTTGGGGAATTTGAAGTACCTGCAGAGATTGTTGGAGATGGAATTCTTCGATGTCATGCTCCACCCCATAAATCTGGAAGGGTTCCTTTTTATGTTACCTGTTCCAACAGGTTGGCTTGTAGTGAAGTGAGGGAGTTTGAATTCCGTGGAACTGATGTTCCAAGCATGGAGACTGTAGATTCCTGCAGTTATAATAAAAATGACGTGCTTCTTCATATACGTCTTGATAAGTTGCTGTCTCTAGGGCCACTTGATTACCAAAAACTTGATAAACTGATCCTTAGGGAGAAAACTCAGTTGAGAAGTAGGGTTAGTTCAATTATGATGGAATCTGCTGATGAATGGTCCACTCTACTGAAGATGACTAAAGAAAAAGGATATTGCGTTGATAATGTCAAGGATCAGTTGATCGAAGCATTACTGCGAGAGAAGTTGCATGCATGGCTTCTTCACAAAGTGGCTGAAGATGGCAGAGGTCCCAACGTGTGGGATGATGAGGGGCAGGGCGTGCTACATTTGGCAGCAGCTCTTGGTTATGATTGGGCTATAAAACCAACAGTGACTGCAGGTGTCAATATTAATTTCAGAGATGTGCATGGATGGACTGCACTTCACTGGGCGGCATCTTGTAGCAGGTGACTTCACTAGAAGTCTCTTTGAGCATTTGTTCATGACTAGTTATTGATCTATTGTTTACCAATGGCAATTATTGTTATTGATATATTGTTTACCATTAGCAATTATTGTCATTGATATATTGTTTACCATTAGCAATTATTGTCATTGATATATTGTTTCCATTAGCAATGGTTATGCTTGGTTTTTGATGTCACAGAGAGCGGACTGTTTGTGCTCTCATTACACTTGGTGCGGCACCTGGACTATTGACAGATCCAACCCCCGAGTTTCCTTCTGGAAGACCACCTGCAGATTTGGCGTCTTCAAATGGTCATAAAGGCATTGCTGGTTTTCTCGCTGAGTCATCTTTGACTAGCCATCTTTCTGCCCTCACCATAGATCCAAAGGGAAATGATCTAGTAGACTTTGCTAGGTCGACAGCTATTGAAGATGTTGCAGGGCAAAGTGTCATTGAGTTGGCTGATGGAGACACACAGGCTGCACTTTCGATGAAGGACTCCTTGACTGCTGTTCGTAATGCATCTCAAGCTGCAGCTCGCATCTATCAAGTTTTTAGAGTGCAATCATTTCAGAGAAAGGAACTTGCTCAATTTGAAGATGATATGTCTGTAGTGTCAAATGAGCGTGTGCTTTCCCTTATATCAATCAAGTCACAGAAATCAGGACAGTATGATATGCCCCTGCATGCTGCTGCAATTCGTATACAAAACAAGTTCAGAGGATGGAAAGGGAGAAAAGAGTTTTTAGTCATTAGGCAACGAATAGTCAAGATCCAGGTTGAGTTTTAGCTACTATTCTATTTATGATCAATTGACGTATTCCCTATTTGCTCGTGCTCATATTTCATTTTGGTTTTCTTGTGCTGAAGTTACAAGGTCTTATATTTGCATATCATATATCATATACGTAATTAATATACGACAGCAAACTCTCAAATTTTGTAGCATGCATATGGGATTTTCCTTGCTTGCAGGACGTATATTAATGCGGACACAAAACTTGCTAGATCTCAAATTTGATTATGTTTAGTATGTCCTAAGATCTGAGTCCTGTGCATCAATTGATTAACATGTTTCACTTATCTTTAATGACTCCCTCTGTGGGTAAAGGAACGAAAAAGGATCCCGATTTGGTCTTCTCGGGAGATACACCTTTGCAAGAACCAATTATGCATCTAGTATATGCAACAAGTTCCTTTTGTTATCTGTTTAGCAATTTCTTTATTTTCTCCTAAATTTATATTTTGATGGATAGGCTCATGTTCGTGGTCATCAAGTTAGGAAACGTTACAAAAGTATTGTGTGGACAGTAGGAATTGTGGAGAAAGTTATATTGCGCTGGAGGCGTAAAGGAAGTGGGCTACGTGGTTTTCGATCTGAAGGACTTTTGGAGGGCACCAACATGCAATGCCAACCTGCCAAGGAGGATGATTATGATTTTCTTCAAGAAGGCAGAAAACAGTCAGAAGCTAGGTTGCATAAGGCACTTGAAAGGGTCAAGTCAATGGTTCAGTATCCAGAAGCTAGAGATCAATATCGGAGGCTTCAAACTGTTGTTACTGAATTCCAAGAGTCCAAGGTATCTCTTTTTCTTCTATTTGCATGAGTTATAAGCGAATCAAGCTAGCTATGAAAAAAAAATTCCATGTAGGTCTTTGGAACATCTTGGAATTATCTTTTCGAATCTTGTAACAATTCTAACCTTGTATTTGACGTCCTCCTATCTCAGGCCATGCAAGAAAGCAGTATGAATGAGTCAGAGGAGGGACAAGATGGCGATTTGATGCTTGAACTAGAAGAATTATGGCAAGGTGACACATCGATGCCCAATGCTTGACGAGGTTCAAAGATTATTTATGCAGTAACCTTTGCATCCCACTTGACTGCTCCTGTACATCATCATCCAGTGAGTCTAAGCATCTAGGTCAGTTAAATGCATTATATTTGGCTTCAGCTATATGTGACAGTAATAAGGAACAATAATAAATGTCATAATGTAAAGAGATCTTGTGTGATCTTTATCGTAGTTTGCGTCATTGGAAAAATAATATATTTTTGCTAAAGGTAATTAGTGACTGTATCGAGTGCACAAAACTGATATTGCAACATACATTATAATATTGATTATTCTATAATTAGTGAGGACTGATTAATGTGCAGAGAGCTTTGTTGAGTACGTACAAATGTGTGGTGCATGCTGCGATATCAATGGTTGTGTTTTACATGTGCTTACGATGACAGGAATTGCAAGGGGTCTACTGTGATGGCCGAGTCTGAGCCATCCATCCAGATGCTTTACGACTCGAGTTATTTGAGTAAACAAATAATAAAGATAATATGTTATTCTTATTTCTATTGAATTTTGATTAGACAACTCAAGTATTGAATTTTAATTAGACTACTCAATTTGAGATGATAGGAGCTACACTTGTCTATGTTTGCTGGAATTTGTGGAATTTGTGAAGTTGTGATATCTCTGCGACTAATAGCTCGCATAAAGACTTTGCTATGGATTTCATACTTAAGTACTTGGCAAGTGTCACGCTCTTGATTAAAAGACCACATCGGTTCCTTTATCCCAAAAATGGAAGAGAATTTACATGATATAAAAATCTACAATTAACTGATTCACCCTCAAACCAGTTCAAGAAAATTGCAATCAGGCCTCACCCCAGCGTGACCAGAATGAAGAAGGCCTAGCCCAAAAACCATATAGTGAGGCCTAGCCCAGAATGAAGAAGGCGAGGTCCGAAAATCATTTACGCAGCCATAATAAAGGAACATAAATGAAAGAGAAGCACTGGAGCAAAACCTATATGGTTCACAGCCCTAAATCTCACAACCGAAACAATAGTAAGCCAAAACTTCGATCGATGGCAGGAAAAGCCCAAACACAACATCACGGCTGAGGATAAATCCTAGACTTCTCATCCCAGCCGATCAAATAGACAGTCTAGAGGGGTATTTCCATTTGACAGAAAACGAATGAATATCCGTTTACAAATCCGTAAACCCAAATGTCTAGTAAGCAAAGGAAAATATTACCTAACCGAAGAGCCACTGCTGTTGGATCTTGCCTAGACACTTCAATAACCCAATTGTCGCCCTCTACCAGTTCCGTTCCTCCCTCCCACGCCACCGGAACCTCCTTGCTTTTGAGTCTCACCGAAGACCCCTTTTTATCTTCCCTATCAGCCTGCTCCTTCCCCAGAAGTAAGGGCACGCATGAGAGGGGCCTCATTACTCACTCGCTCCTGTACCGTTTGAAGTACCATATCTCTTCTGGTAGCCGTACCAAAGAAATGGCTCCCCAGACCCCAATTTCTCAAGCATTGTGTTGTCATTTATCTGCCCATGCTTCGATTTTGGGTTTGAGACCTTCACTTCGGCATGGAGTAATCTTGCCGTATCTTTGCAATCAGATCTCGTAATCTCCATCGAATCCATACCTGATTTGTTGTTGCCGCTGGTTTGCTCTGTCAGGCTCCCTGCCGAACTGAGCCAATCAAGATCACTTGGGAACCCCTCTTTTGGATTTCTTAAAGCTCCTTGCTGGTACGTGAGGCAGATCGTGCGTCCACGCTCCACTTCGCCACCAGCACAGAAGCTTACTCTGCCACTTGTTTAGATGATCTCAATTGATGGCAGCAGCGGCATTATATTACTGCAAACCTAATTTCTTTTGCCAAGGGCCACATGTACATAAATGTGTACTGTGTCCCACATTTCCTATAATTCCATCCGTGCCTCAGATTCATG
The DNA here is from genome assembly GCA_027563935.2 of Costus lasius. NCBI lineage: Eukaryota > Viridiplantae > Streptophyta > Magnoliopsida > Zingiberales > Costaceae > Costus > Costus lasius. Next base: position 1,612,706 of record CM050446.2, on the reverse strand, counting down.
GGTTCTCAAATTCTTGTGTTTAGAGAAAAAGGATCGAGTGAAGCCCATATGCATATCACAGTGGGCCCAAGCCCAATATAAGATTGACTCATATAATTTTGACTTGGTCTTTAATTTCTTGACCAGTCTTATTTCCTTATGTTGGCTTTGGTTTGCACGTACCAAAATCAAAATGTTTTGTCTATGCTTTCATGCAATTGTTTAATAATCTAAATTTGCTAATTGAGAACCTAACAGAAAGCATGTTGCTCATAGTACAGGGGCCTCACAGTAATCGTCATTCACTAATACAATCAGTGGATAAGTTCACTTAGTCATTTTTGGTAGAAGACATTCATGGTGAGGTAGAATCGTCCACAAGATTATTCTTTTCTTCAACGTTAGGTTTTTTTTTAATCAAAGAGCAGTTTTGATATAAAACTTCCTTATAATGCATCCAAACATAGTGTCTTCTGTTTTTATGTAATTGCTTAGCCACTACACGGTCAAAATCCAAAATAATGTTAAAGAAACACCTCGCATTTTACATCTCAAATGTCCCCTTGCATTTACTTAAGTCCTGACCTTAAAGAAACACCTTAAAAATGTCTCCATAGATTTATTTTTTTTTTCAAATATCCCCCAATTGTCATATTAAGCAATACTTTAACGCATTATGCTTTGCACATCCAATTCAACAGTTATAATCTAGATTAAGATGTGCTTAAAATTTTTATCTTTTAAAAACTATTAATTTACCATTGCAATTGTAAGAGCATCATATGGGAAGAATATAAAATTTGAAATTATATCATAATAATAAAAAGTAGTCAATGGATTTTCTGAGAGAATAAAAAACTTTTTTTAGAATAGAGGGGGCAGTTTGAATATAACACATTAAAAAAATCCTGACAAAAGCAGAATAGATTTGCAAAACTTTACCTGATTAGACTAAAAAAATGTTTGGTGTTGTCGAAATCTAAGGGATGCTTGTGAAGCTAGGGATTGATGACTTCCATCAGAAAACATCCATGAGGAAAGACACAAATGCATCTCAAAATTGTGTTCAATTCGATTGTAATGTTTTGGATAACCAAGGGCAGTATTTGGTTTTCATATAATCATAAAGAAGAGCCTTTCGACATTGTTGACATTTCGATCGATCTTATAACTAAAGCTAATATGCGTTGCAGTATCCATTTGGTATACATTTGTTTGATCTAGAAACATTAATTGGCAATTTCACAGACAAATTAAAATCAGAAATTTCTACCATAAGTCGGGCAAGTGTGACAAAACATCTGCACTGGAGAAATTGTGATCGGAGTGCAAAACTAAAATAAAAAGTCGAGAAATTCAATAGTAGAAGCAGTTAGCCAATTAGGGTTTCAACATTCATAGATCAAAATATACAAAAACGAAGTGCTACTAATTTCAATAGGTATACATTAGAGAAGCTTCCACTTAATATTTCATCCAATTCGAACAATTACGATCATCGGCACCCAGAAGTCACCGACCAGATCGCAAACCCTAAAACTCAAACGGGGAGAAGGAATAGATAAAAAATACTTACCCTACAAATTAGACCTCGTCCTCGTGAAGGAGCATGTTGGGGATGCCCTTATTGATGGGGAAGCGGCGGCCGGACTCGGGGCAGACGAGAGCGCCCTCCTCGACGTGGATCTCCAGCAGCGCGTGGTGGAAGCGGCGGAGGAAGTCCTCGGAGCTGAGCATCGCCGCGTCCGCCTCTTCGGGGAGCTCGTCGTAGCCGACGGCGCGGGCGGCGCCTGCGAGGGCCTTCCACTCGATCTTGCAGAAGATGTGGCGGAGGAAGTCGGCGTTGAGCTCAACCTCCTTCTCGACCCACTTCTCGGCTTCGAGGCGGAGGGGGAAGCCGTTGGCGACGCCCTTGACGGTGCTGGAGAGCATGTTGTGCGTCAAAAGCCTCATCTTTCCGCCGCCGCCCCTCTTCGATCGAACGCCCGAAATAGGAGAGGTGTGATTTATTTATACATGAATCACAAAGGGTTATTGGATCGGGTCACCGTTCATAATTATTTCATTATGAACGGCATTGGGCTTCAAGTAGCCCAATTTCGGAGTAACCCTCCGCGATTCAAGTAGCCCAACTTCGGAGGAATTGGGCTTCTGATGACAAATCAAAACATTAGAGTCGAAAATAAAAACAAAATTAAGGAAGGTCAGAATCTTAAATAGAATTACATTAGAACCGTTTATCTTTATAAAAGTGTGAACTTAGAGTCATTGTCGTTTTAAGATTCGCACATCTTAAATTTTTCTGATCTAAGGATCGTCAAATAGCGGAACGGGTATTGGAATGCATTAGCTGATTGCATTTCAGCCGCGGAAAGGCCAGTCGGGATTGATATCAGGTGTGTTTAAAAATATTAAAAAATTAAAAAAATTATAGTTGATCGATTCAACTAAATCGAACGGGCGATTAACCAAATTCATCAATTCAATTCATGATCGATTTTTAAATTATAATTTTACAGTTCGATTCGGTTGAGTATTGCTTTGCGAGTTAACAAATTATGGGTATAAAACATATAGACTATACGTTAAAAATTAATTTTTTAAAAAAATATTTAATAGTTAGAGATAACTTAAAAATTATTTTTAAAATATTTAATAGTTAAAGTCAATCTTCTTAAATAAATTATGATCGGATAACTAGTAATTAAGCGAATTGGTTAATCGTTTGGTTTGAAAATAGTTTAAGATTTTTTTGAATCGAATAGTTCGGTTAACTAATTCATTGGGGTCAATGATTCGATTAATCCATTGTGAACACCCCTATAATAATTAATAATATGGCTGATTTTAATGAATTAGCATACGAGGCACTAGCTTACTAATTTTTATTGCCTATGTGATTTAGGATGATTTTTGGAAATTGGAATGATCCAAGAGAAGCAATGCTGACACAGTCTCGACCTAGCGCTGGTGGAACGATCGTTTAATAAAGGCCTTTAGGTAATTATTTTTTTTCTTTTTTTAAGGTAAATTGTAATTATTGTAATTATCTTTAATTTTTTTATAGTACCGTGCGGAGAACAATTCGATAGGTAGGTCACGTGCCCAATGAAAGACATAAATTTTTAAGCAATAATAATATAATTCTATTTTAAGATTTATATTTTTAGCAAATTAAATAATAGGCCGGTGGCTCTGTTTATACTCTAGACTGGCGAATAAATTTTATTAAGAAAAGACTATAAATTTTTAGATAAAAATTATTTTTTTAAAAAAATTATATTTTTAATCTAAGCAACCTAAATTATCCAATGATATCAATATTATCATAAAAAAATTTAAACACGATAAAAAATTAATAAAAAAATTAAATAATTTTTTTTATAATAATGTTTTTATTAATTTGTGTTTTTTTATTATAGTATTGATATTTTAAATATGCGTAGATCACGAATATAATTTTTTTATAAAAGTTATTTATTTAATATAAATTTAGCGACTTTCTTATAAGACGCGCCCTAGTCTGGCCCTAGAAATTTTTCTAAAATATGTCAATCGTATCAGTTACACCCTTCCATAAGGCGATCACTTTCAACTATAAGAATATTTAACACTATATTCGGTAGAGCGGAATTTACCGTGGAAAGACGAAAATATTAATAAATCTAGATAAAAAGTTATTTAGATTTATTGATGTTTTCGTTTTTCCACGATGAATTTCTCTCTATCGAACATACCGGGTGGGTTGAGTTTACGCCCACCGCTAATCATTAAGTGCAAGAGGAAGAAGAAGAGAGCTGTAGAGATCGAGAAATGGGTTCCGTTGCGCAGACACAGAAGCCGCACGCCGTGTGCATCCCCTACCCTGCCCAAGGTCACGTCACCCCATGCTCAAGCTCGCCAAGCTCCTCTCCTCCGCTTATGGCTTCCACATCACCTTCGTCAACACCCACTTCAACCACAAACGTCTCCTCCGCTCGGGCGCACTCTCCTCCACCTACTCCTCCCTCTCCGGCTTCCGCTTCGAGTCCATCCCCGACGGTCTCCCCCCCCTCCGATGAAGACGCCACGCAGGATATCGCCTCGCTCTGCGACTCCATCCCCAAGACCGCCCTGCCACCCTTCCTCGACCTCCTCCGCCGGATCAACCGCGAGTCGCCGCCCATTACCTGCATCGTCTCCGACGGCGTCATGAGCTTCACACTCGACGCCGCCAAGGAGCTCGGCATCCCGGAGGTGCTCTTCTGGACTACCAGCGCCTGCGGCTTCATGTGCTACCTCCACTACCAGCACCTCTGCGAAAGGGGCCTCACCCCTCTCAAAGGTGACGCCTTTGATATCATCAAGCGAAGAGATTTTGAGACTTGATTTGCGAACCTAGTGTTGACCTTTTCGAATTATCTCAGACGAAGCCGATCTCACAAACGGATACCTCGACACGCCCGTCGACTGGGTTCCCGGCTTGAGCAACATGCGCCTCCGGGATTTCCCCAGCTTCGTCCGCACCACCGACCCTGAGGAGGTCATATTAAACTTTCTCCTCCGTGAGAGCGAGCGCGCCCCCACGGCCTCCGCCATTATCATCAACACCTTCGACGACTTCGAGAGCCCGGTCCTCGAGGCCATGGCGCAGATCCTCCCGCCGATCCACACCGTCGGCCCGCTCTCGCTTCTCTCCGAATTTCACCGTGTCTCCGACGGACCGCTCACCGCCGTCCGGTCCAACCTGTGGAAGGAGGAGAGCGGATGCCTTGTGTGGCTGCAAGGGCGGAAGCCGGGCTCGGTGGTGTTCGTAAACTTCGGCAATATCACGGTGATGAGCAACACGCAGCTAGTGGAGTTCGCGTGGGGGCTGGCCAACTGCGGGTACGACTTCCTGTGGATTATCCGGCCGGACCTGGTGCGGGGCGACGCGGCGGTGCTGGCGGCGGAGTTCCTGGAGGCGACGGCGGGGCGGGGAATGATAGCCAACTGGTGCCCGCAGGAGGCGGTACTCGCGCACGAGGCGGTGGGCGGCTTCCTGACGCACAGTGGGTGGAACTCGACGCTGGAGAGCGTGTGCGCTGGCGTGCCCATGTTGTCGTGGCCCTTCTTCGCAGAGCAGCAGACCAACTGCCGGTACTTGTGCAAGGAGTGGGGAATCGGCATGGAGATCGACAACAATGTGAAGAGGGAGGAGGTGGAGGCTCTAATCCGAGAGCTCATGGGCGGGGACAAGGGGCGGGAGATGGGGAGGAAGGCGGCGGACTGGCGGGAGAGCGCGCGGAAGGCGGCGCGGCCGGGTGGGTCTTCATTCTTGAATATGGACAGAGTGGTCAGCGAAGTGCTGCTACAGAGTTCGGCGTGAGGCAGTGAGGCTGACACTGATGGGAGGTCTACAACGATTACTGGTCAATATTTGACCCAGATGTGCATGTACATCATATGCTCACGACGCCCATTACTGTCTGTTAAGGGGTATAATAAAATTATTTATCGCTGTAAACGGCAAAAATAAAGGGTTTCATCTCATTATATTTTGTGAAATTTGATGTACATTTAAATTTAACGAAGCCTACAATTTGTTAAATACAAAATCTTAAAAAATCAAAATAATTTTCAGAATAATTATTTTAATAAAATTATTAAATATATTCTGCTACAGTTCGTTCTACAGCCGTATTAGCCTAAAATGCTACAGTAGCAAAAGGACAAAATTAATGCTCATAATTCATAATACAATAGGTGGGCTAGATATTTGCAGAGGAGTCCATAAATTTTAATTAAAATTTTTTTTTTAAGAAATATAGTAGATATCAAGAGAATATTCTACACAAAATCATATATAAGATAAAAGTGAATAATTTTTTTGTCTTATATGTAATCTTGTATAAAGTATTTTAGACGTATATAAGATCCAGAATATCTCAATATACATACAATTGAATAGCTCTTGATGTCTACTATATTTCTAAAAAAATATTTAAAAAAAATATTATTTAATTAAAATTTAAGCACCCCGCTAAATTTGCATAGGGCCACCCCTCTGAAAAATTTTCGCCCACTAGGTGCGCCAAACTTGTTACAATAATAATTTTTGCTAGCTATCCAAAAACAGATGGAACCTAATGGAGCCTTACAATTTGATGCCTTTTGGTAGAATTTATTACGGCTAGCAATTTGGTCATCGGGTATCGGGTACCCGCCCCGACCCGATATTGGATTGTGCTTCCTTAAGCAATTTGTTACTGGATTGTGCTTCCTTAAGCAATTTGTGTTAGTTCCTGGTAATTTGTTACTAGATTATGAGTTTATGACATCTTTTTTTAATGTTGCCGGGTACCCGTGGGTACCGTTTAATTACCCGATTCGGGGTCGGGTTGAGCACTAAGATACTCAACTCGAGTTTAGGTCGGGTTCGAGTACCGGGTAATAGTATTAGGGTCGGGGTCGAGTAGTTGTATAAACCCGTTTAATTACCTGATTCGAGATCGGGTTGAACACTAAGATACTCAATTCGGGTTTAGGTCGGGTTTGAGTACCGGGTAATAGTATTCGGGTTGGGGTCAAGTAATTGTATAAAAGCCGGGTACTCTACCCGTTGCCAGCTCTAGAATTTATAAGTAAACCCTCTCCAGGAAATCGGGCAGCGGCCCACTCTTTAAAAACTTTTTCCCTCGCTTTTAGGCTTTAGCTCGAAGTTAGTGTAAACAAGGGGATTAATCCAACCAATCCGGGCATATGAACATGGCGGTCAGAGGCAGCTTTGCTGGTGTCTTGCGGTGATTCGGTCGATTGGGTAGTTGATTAGGTCAACGTTGACCATTTATAACGTCTACCACTGGCACACCGACTTTATGGGAACAAACTGTTGCCGCCGTTAATGTGGAATTCGTGTTCCTTTTCTCTTCTGACCGTCACAGGTTACTGTTTGGGTCTTAGGGGAGAGTCGGTGTAAGGTGAATGGGCTTTGAATCTTTGTCTCAGTCTCACAGATAATCATGGAAACAGATAATCAGTATACTTTCAAAGCGAACGCTGGTAAGTTCGCAAGCCGTCTTATCTCTTTAAAAGTGAATAGGCTTCTGAATACTGAAAATTTTTCATAATTGATTGAATATTATGTGCAAATTGCAAAATCACAGATGAGACAAATATATGAAGCACAAGAATAATAAGAATATATTTTTGTTATTTTGTCGATTAAATAATTAAAAAATTAACACGATTAAATCAAAGCTGGCAATTTGAATCCATCAATGTAATAAAGTTGAACAAGGACAAACTTCTTTCTTCTCATCTAATATCCATATTACTTTTTTTTAATTGAATCTGCCGACTAAGGAAAAACAGAAACTAAACAATAAAAAAAGATGCAAGTTGGAGGAAAACAACAGAGAAATTTGTCCTGTCTTTCCAATTCAAATGACAGAGTAAGATTTTTTCTTTTTTTTTACCAAAATTAGGACTTAGCAGTGCTCCATTTCTCTTTCTCATCTAGCCTACAAAAAAGCCTATTTAATGAGCCCTGATCATCCGATCCGTGTGCATTTCAGGCCACCGATAACCTTGAAGTGCAGAAGAAGAAGAAGAGAGGTCTTGAGATCTAGAGATGGGTTCCGTTGCGCAGACAAAGAAGCCGCACGCCGTGTGCATCCCCTACCCTGCCCAAGGTCACGTTACCCCCATGCTCAAGCTCGCCAAGCTCCTCTCCTCCTATGGCTTCCACATAACCTTCGTCAACACCCACTTCAACCACAAACGTCTCCTCCGCTCCGGCGCCCTCTCCTCCACCTACTCCTCCATCCCCGGTTTCCGCTTTGAGTCCATCCCCGACGGCCTCCCCCCTACCGACGAGGACGTCACCCAGGACATCCCGTCCCTCTGCGACTCCATCCCCAAAACCGCACTGCCACCCTTCCTCGAGCTCCTCCACCGGATCAACCGCGATTCGCCGCCCATCACCTGCATCGTCTCCGACGGCGTCATGAGCTTCACCCTCGACGCCGCCAAGGAGCTCGGGATCCCGGAGGTGCTCTTCTGGACCACCAGCGCCTGCGGCTTCATGGCCTACGTCCACTACCGGCACTTGTGCGAAAGGGGCCTCACCCCTCTCAAAGGTGATACTTTTTATCTCATCAAACGAAGAGATTTTGGTTCTTGATTTGGGAACCTAGTATTGAACTCTTGAAATTCTTACAGACGAAGCCGACCTCACGAACGGATTCCTCGACACGCCCGTCGACTGGATTCCCGGCATGAGCAACTTGCGGCTCCGGGATGTCCCCAGCTTCATACGCACCACCGACCCTGAGGACGTCATGCTTAATTTCCTCCTCCGCGAGACTCAGCGCGCCACCATGGCCTCCGCCATCATCCTCAATACCTTCGACGACTTCGAGCGCCCGGTCCTCGAGGCCATGGCGCAGATCCTCCCGCCGATCTACACCGTCGGCCCGCTCTCGTTTCTCTCCGACTCCCACCACGTCTCCGACGGACCGCTGGCTCCCCTCCGGTCCAACCTGTGGAAGGAGGAGAGCGGGTGCCTGGAGTGGCTGCATGGGCGGAAGCCGGGCTCTGTGGTGTTCGTCAACTTCGGCAGCATCACGGTGATGAGCAACACGCAGCTGGTGGAGTTCGCGTGGGGACTGGCCAACTGCGAGTACGACTTCCTGTGGGTAATCCGTCCGGACCTGGTACGGGGCGACGAGGCAGTGCTGCCGGCGGAGTTCCTGGAGCAGACGGCGGACAGGGGAATGATGGCGAACTGGTGCCCGCAGGAGGCGGTGCTGGCTCACGAAGCGGTGGGCGGATTCCTGACTCACAGCGGGTGGAACTCGACGCTGGAGAGCGTGTGCGGCGGCGTGCCTATGTTGTCGTGGCCCTTCTTCGCGGAGCAGCAGACCAACTGCCGGTACGTGTGCACCGAGTGGGGGATCGGCATGGAGATCGACAACAATGTGAGGAGAACGGAGGTGGAGGCGCTGATACGGGAGCTCATTGGCGGCGACAAGGGGCGGGAGATGAGGAGGAAGGCGGCGGAGTGGCGGGATAGTGCGCGGAAGGCGGCGAGGCCGGGTGGGTCCTCCTACTCGAATCTGGACCGAATGGTCAACGAGGTGCTGCTACGCAGTTCTGTGTGAGGCTGACGCTGACGTGGACACGTGGTGCTTACAACGAATATCAGCCTCATTCAATTATGTTTTATAAATTAGCGATCGGATTAAAATATACCCTCACGCAAGGGTGTGATCATAACAAGAGAGTGCAAATGTGTCACCATCTTTATTTTTATTGCTCTAAAGTAATTGGTCCAATTAATCGTATTAAACAATGTCACTGTTTCAGATTTCATATATCTTGTTTGTACGCTTGTAGCAGCACCACGCTTGTAGCAGGGTCTTCATTAAAATTGGTCACGCAATGGTTAACCAATTGTGTAGGCCAACAACTATGATGTTGTAGGACGGTAATTGAATAAACTTCTTCTCATTTAAAATAAATCGGCACCCTTATTTACGCTTTTACATAAATTTAAAATAAATTAAAAGGCTAAAAAATACATATCTCGTATAAAAGGCACTATCTCCTAAAGAATACTGTCTCTTGAAAAAAATTAAATATAATTAAATGAAATTAAATAATATAAATTATAATCATTTCAATAATTATAAATTTTTAAAATAAAATAGTCGATGACAGAATATATGGGACAAGTTGACTATGGTTCAGCAATTAAACTATCATGTCCTTGTGACGGGAGGGCAGACTGTTTGTTAGTCAATCAGGAAAGTTATAAGTTTGCCATCTCAGCCAACACTATGGATTAAGTTAAATAGATTTTGGAAATTGACTAAGAGGAAGCTTATGAATGGATTCACGGCAAGAAATAATATTCTTGCTGACTAGCTAGCAAAACAAGCTAAGCAGTTAAAAAACACAAATGTACGGGGCTAAGAATCTTCCACATAATATTAATGATTTATTGTACGATACAGTGACAAGTCGTGAGCCTATTATGCTGAGTTTAGAGAAGCTGCACCCTAAGTGTTAGGGCCCGATTCAGGCGGTCCAGCCCAAGCCCAATCCTGCAACCAAGCCCAAGCAATGCACCCACAGCCCAGCCCAACCGCGGAAGAAATTAACCGGGTCAACATTGGATGTTGACCCGAAATCGAGGCGGCTGCGAGATTTGGGAAGACGTGCAAGCTCCGCGTCGTCTTCCCCGTGGAGTTCGGAGGCAGAAATCAAACGGCCGGCGCGTGAAGCTCGGCAGCAGACGTGGACGCGGGGCGCGACAGACGCGGGTGGTCCGAGAAACTCGGACGAGGACACACGTAGCACGCGGGCGAAGCGCACGCGGACGAGGTCGCTGCAGAGGAACTTGGAGGCGGCAGCTTCCAGCATAAAAAGGAGGATCGGCTTCACCACCAGGGGAGGAAGAGAGCGTTGGGGAGCGCGACTCCACCGGCGACGGCAAGGTGCCGTCGCCCCTTTCTGGAGTAGGGACTCCGATGCCAGTGCTCACGGGCACTGATGCCGGTGCCAGGGGGCACCGATGCCGGCGTTCTGGGGAACGTCGACGAGTGAGAGAAATCGAGTTGTAACCGGCGTCTAGGGAGACGACCGGCGAGAGGAGCTAGTGGGAGAGGGGCGGGCGACGAGGGTCGTCAACCCGGAGAGAGCTTGTAACCAGTTCTGAGAAATAAAGGCGGCGTTATCTTCTTTGTCTCCGACGTTACTTGATTTTCAGTTTTCCATCATATTCGGCGAGGCCCGGCGGCTGCTAGGGTTCCGGCAACGACAGCCGGGGACGAGGCGGACAGATCCTTGCCGGCTTCTCTCCTCTCTGGTAAGTCTACGAGCACAGGTGGTGCTTGGCCGAAGGTAGAGGTGGCCACGGGCATTGCCCGGGCCCGGGCCCACCTCGGCCCGACTTCTGGCGGGCTCGAATGTAACCGTGCCGTGCCGGGCACGGCACGACTGAAAAATGCCTGGGCCCGGCACGGCCCGCGGCACATTTAGGCGTGCCGGCCCAGGCACTGCTCAGCTTCTGGCCTGGCCCGGATCCGGCACGCGAGCCGAATCCGACACGCGGGCTGAAACTGGCCCGCGGGCTCGGTCGGCCCAGCGAGCCGTGCCAAGCACGGGCCGACTTTGGCCCGCTTCATTAAATTAAATAAAATATTAATAAAATAAGAAATTGAGAATTATATATTTTGCATAATTTTTTTTTAAAAAAATTTAATTATTATTTAATTAATTATTTTATTTTAAACATATATAATTTTAATTTTAATATATTTTATTAAATTAATATTAATTTATTTATTAACAATACTAACAACACATGACTAAAGTTAAAACGAACTCGATTAAATTTCATATGCATAAATTATACATTTAAGCTTAAATCAATTGCCGACATAATGGGCATACACAATTGACTCGTAGCCAACTACGCAAGCAGCTACTATGGAAGATATGCGAGCATTGTGTTAAGCATACTTGCACTCTGTGCTCCATCTTCTCTATGCATATTGCGCACTCCATGTTTTCAACTCTACCTCTTTCTTCAATAATAAAAAACTCAAGTGACTCTTGTGCTTGGTTTGTTTCGATATATTGCTCCGGCTCATCGTTGATATTATCAATATCCTCCTCACTATCACTTATTTCAAAGTCATCAACCTCTATCTCAATCTCAACCCCAGACGGAGAGGGAGAAGCCAAAAATTCTTATCTTGCATGATCAGATAAGTGGATAAAGTGTTCTTCAAACCTGAATACATCAATTCGTATAAGTTGACTAACACGTTCGATAATACTTAAAATAGTGATTCTCCATTGATCAGCATTGAAGAAATTTAAGGTAGATGTAAAGAAGATTGAACGTTGAGAATTTGGCATAATGATAATTATCTTCACTCTCCTATTATCTGTCATTTTTCTCTATGTCTCGTGCTCGTGCTCACCACGTGATAATTATATTATAAAAGTAAATTAATTTAATACTTACTTGATCTTCTCCACGTCTAGTCACGTGGTGAGCACGAGGCATAGAAAAAAATGACTAGTCTAGACCGAGAGAGCATTGAATTCTTGATGGCTAAAAAGAAGCTTAAGTTTGAGTTCAATTAAGAAACTAATTGTAACTCAAGACTTAGAAAAGAGATTAATAGAGTATTAAGAGAGAATGAGAAATTATTCCAAAGATAGTTGGAAACTTGTGTGAAGAAATGAGAGAGTTGGGGGGTCAATTTATAGGGATGAATTGGGTGTATAATTACATATTTATACCCTATTTTTAATTATTAAAAGGGGCTAAAATGGTAATTTTATACCATAAAGATAATTATATCCCTAACTTTTAAAATTTTTATAACTATTATGAGGGCATTTAGGTAAAAATGCATGTTCATGTCGTGTCGTGCCATGCCCGGCCCGGGTCCGTGCCGTGCCCGGCCCGGCCCACGGGCCGTGAACCCTCGGCCCAGCACGACCCGAGCCGGGCCACGGGCCGTGCGGGCCGCGGGCCGGCCCGGCCTGTTGGCCACCTCTAGCCGAAGGAGAACGCTGGCGCGGCGGAGCGGACGAAGATGATGAGGAGGAACACGATCTCGCGTTCGTTTCAAGGCAGTGACGTGGATTTTGACCAGGTCAAAATCCATACGGCGTAAACGAAATCGAATTGAGACGCTGACGTCAGGCGTGACGTTAGCACAGAGATTAAATCCGGCGACGGCGACGGATTTGTGCACAGTGAAGTTAATTTTGACTTTCGGTCAAAAATTAGAGAAGGGGATTGAATTTAGGGTTTTCCGGACTTTCCTGATTTGGGGAAAGAAATTGGCCGGAAACCCTAAGGAGTTCGCGCATCCGGAGTTCCGCTGGACGGTCGTAAGACAACGGATAAGCGCTATTTTTAGGGCGATTCGACCGGGGCATGACACTAAGTGTCACGTTCCGGTTTTAAAGTTCTTTAAAAGAGTATTACACTGATGTGAAATCTCTATTCACCGGACGTAAAATCAATTTTAATTTTAAAAAACAGCCGAAAAATTTTAAACCTAATTTACAAAATTATCTCTAGTCAAAATTGCCAATGCTCCAATTCTCGCACGCCGAAAAATCGCCTGGATGACGTCAGCCCTCACAAGCCGCTTACGAAAAATCGCCTGGCTGACGTCAGCCCAGACAAGCCCCCTATCGAAATCTCGCCGAAACGATTTCGCTGACTGCTGACGTCCGCCTAATCGAAATCGAATCGTCGAATTCGATTTCGCCCGTTTGCCCCGTTGACCGTCTTCTCGAAGTGAACGCCCGCTTCGTCTTCGTCTTGCTTTCGAACGCACGCTGCGTTCGTTCGTTCACTGGCTGCAGCTCGTCGCCGGAGTGCACGGTCGTCGGAGAAGACCGTTGCTCGTCAGAGAAAGCAGCCGCACCACTCGTCGCCGGCGGAGGCAATCGATGCCCCCGCGATTCGCAGCTGGGTCGTCGCCGCCGTGGAATAAGGGGAAAACAGGGGAAGATAAATGTTTGAGAAGAAAAGCTTTATTACCTCTGTGAAGCTTACAAAACCTCTCAAAGGTCGCCGACGCCCCCACTCCCTTCCCTCGCCGGTGATCCTCTGATCACCGGTTACAGCTCTCAAAGTCTCCGCACAAACCTCTCACTACGACGCCAGAAATCACCCCGGCGAGGCTTCCCCAAGATTCGTTCGCCCTCATTGCTGGTTCTCGTTGATCTCTCTCTCTCTCTCTCTCTGCTCCCTATCGTCCCCTTCGTCGGCTCCTTTTAACGAGAAGCCGCCTTTGTCTTCCTTTGCGTCAGCCGCCTACAACTGCGTCCGCACCTCCAAATCGGGAAGGCGGCACTTCACGCAGTCCACGTCTTCGCCGCACCGTCCGCATCCTATAATTTCGCGCCGCTGCTGAAGTCGTCGCTACCGCTCCTATCTGATGCCGCGTCCGAGTTTCGCGTCGAGGAATTTCCGGCTGAAGACGACGCTGCGTTGCTTCCGATTTCGAATTTGGGGTCAATGGCCTCGTTTGACCGCCAAATTCGGATTCCTTTACTTCGTTGCCCACACGAATTCGGGCTGGGCTGGGAATTTGGGCCGCCGTCCGGGTTTTACCTGGTACAAAGTTCCATGGGCCTAACACTAAGTGAGGGAAAAAAATTTTCATGAGTGGGCCTCTGAAGCTATTATGCACTGCATTATCTATTATTATATTTCTATTTTGATCCAAAGGTACCCGATAATCCAACATCGCAGTTTGATTTCGTGGAGAGGGTTTACTTATAAATTCTACCAAAAAGCGAGTGTGATCGGCTTTATTTCATAGCAGCCCTCGAATTTAGTTTATTTATCTGTGTTTTTTAGACCGAATTTATGGTGAAAAAAATAAAAAATACAATAAATCTACATGTGTAATGTGTTTTATATTTAGATTCAATTCAATGTGTTTTTTATTTTTTTTACTATAGATTCTAGCCAAAAATATACAACCTAGTGAGAAAAAATAGAACGGAAGCATATAGACGCACATTCAAAAGGTTATACTTTTATGCAATTTTTATAAGTCAAAATATATAATAAGTGTTCCCCCCTTGACTAGGGCATCCAATTGGAAAGCTCCATTTGGTTCGATGTTGCTTTTAGTTGTGCTAGATGCCAGCAAAAATTATTATTGTACACAAGTTTGACGCACATAAAACAGCAAAAATTAATATGATATAAAATAAATTAAAATTAAAATTTTAATCAATCAATTTATATTAAAATTAAATATTAATTATTGATCTTATAAAAATTAATAATTTCATTATAATAATTATTTTAAATATTTAAAAATAATTTTATTTAATTATAATAATATATTTTAACTTTAGTTTTTTTTAATATAATTGTTAGATAAATATTTAAAATAAATTATTTATTTATTTAAATTAAAGTATTAATTATATATATATATAAGAATAATTTTGTAAACTTAATTACTTTTTAAAATAATTATATTTATTTAAAAATTTAAATAATATTAGAACAACAGTATCAACGTAACAACTCTAATAAATACTCTAAAAAACATAAGTAACAATAACACAAAAAATACTTAGTCAAAGTTAGACCTGGTAATTCAGATCAGCGGGTCATAAATGGGTCATGTCAGCTGTGACTCGTGACCCGATTAAACCAACGAGAATACGATTCGTTTAATTAATTGAATCAAACTGTCTAATATGAACACAACCCGACAACCCGAATATAATCGGGTCAACTCAACACGACCCGAATAACCCGTTTATTATTTATATTTTAAACATAAATAATAAATTGATAAGAATTATATTAAAATTAATAAAATTTTGGGCTTATGTGTGGACTGAAATTTGGGTTAAAAAATAATTAGAAGACATTTAAGTTTATGGGCTATTAATGAGAGTTAAATGAGCTAATGTTAAAATTTTTTATACATAAATATATTATGTAATCGAGTTAAGCAGGTCAATCTGTTTACAACTCGACATAACACAATTATTTTCAGCCTGTTTATGATTCAAACCCGCCTAACTTAGTGTCGAGTCGAGTCAGGTCAGTTGATCGGGTTAGGTTTTGCCAAATCTAGTCAAAGTGCAATTATAGTAGTGTGCTAGTGCACCTGCAACATAGCAAACCTAAACTTATATAAAATTTTTGAGGAAGGGCACCCTTCCCCGTGAGATCACAGTAGGATGCTGAGATCATACATGCACAAATTTTAATACAAAGTCAACATATATGATCTTAGTCAAAATACACAATATTCATGTAAGTTGATTAAGATCATGTACCTTGATCAAAATTTTTTACTAAGGTTAAAGTACACTATGTTAGTCAAAATATACAATCTTCATGTAAGTTATACGATGTTAGTGTAAGTTGACTAAAATAGTGTATATTAACTTTATATTAAAATTTGTGCATATAAGATCCTAGGACCGCGGGGAAGGATCCCCTTCCTCAAAATATTTTTTCTAGTGTAAACAAGGGGATTAATCCAGAGCAAATATTCTAGGCACGGTCTAATTCCTGCACACGGTGGCTAATCCACCGTTAATCACTCATACTCGCATCTCATAATTTAGCATGCGCATATCTCAATGCTATTTAACAGTGAATAAACCACCCTGCTTGCCTAGAAATTTTAGGCATCAACAGTGCCTAAGACATTTTTTCATTAATCCAGCCAAATCGTCAGCAATGAGCATAAACACGACGGACAGAGGCAGCTTTGGGCAGTTTATTAGGTCAACGTTCAACACATTATAATGTGTACGACTGACACACCAACATTATTGAATGGGAACAAGCCCTTGCCGCCATTAATTTTTCCATTAGATATGGATTGGAGTTCGTGTTCTTTTTCTCTTCTGACCGTCGCAGATTTGGGTCTTTTAAAGGAGAGTTGGTGTATAGTGAGTGGGCTTTGAATCTTCCGTATGCTTCCAAAGCGAACGCTGGTAAGTCTCAAGCCGCCTTATCCCTTTGAATGTGGACAGGCTTCTGAATGCTTCAAATTTTTTCTAATTTATTGAATCCTTTGTATGAATTACCCTTTAATAATATTATGTGCAAATTGCAATATCACAGATGAGACAAATATATAAAGCACCAGAATAATAAGACAAATTTTTTTATTTTATCGATTAAATAATTAAAAAATTAACACGATTAAAAGAAATCTGGGAATTTGAATCGATCAATTTAATAAAGTATGAATAAGGACAAACTTCTTTCTTCTCATCTAATATCCATATTATTTTTTTTCATTGAATCCGTCGTCTAAGGAAAAAGACAAACAAAACAATAAAAAAGGTTTCAAGTTGTGGAAGAAGCCGCAAAGAAGCCGATAACCATCCGATCCGTGCTGCATCTCAGGCCACCGATAACCATTAAGTGCAGAAGAAGAAGAAGAAGAAGTAGAAGAAGAAGAAGAAGAGAGGTGTTGAGATCGAGAGATGGGTTCCGTTGCGCAGACAAAGAAGCCGCACGCCGTGTGCATCCCCTACCCTGCCCAAGGTCACGTCACCCCCATGCTCAAGCTCGCCAAGCTCCTCTCATCCTATGGCTTCCACATAACCTTCGTCAACACCCACTTCAACCACAAACGTCTCCTCCGCTCCGGCGCGCTCTCCTCCACGTACTCCTCCGTCCCCGGTTTCCGCTTCGAGTCCATCCCCGACGGCCTCCCCCCTACCGACGAGGACGTCACCCAGGACATCCCCTCCCTCTGCGACTCCATCCATAAAACCGCCCTGCCCCCCTTCCTCGACCTCCTCCACCGGATCAACCGCGAATCGCCGCCCATCACCTGCATCGTCTCCGACGGCGTCATGAGCTTCACCCTCGACGCCGCCAAGGAGCTCGGGATCCCGGAGGTGCTCTTCTGGACCACCAGCGCCTGCGGCTTCATGGCCTACCTCCACTACCGGCACTTGTGCGAAAGGGGTCTCACCCCTCTCAAAGGTGATACTTTTTATATCATCAAACGAAGATATTTTGATTCTTGATTTGGGAACCTAGTCTTGAATTCTTGAAATTCTTACAGACGAAGCCGACCTCACGAACGGATTCCTCGACACGCCCGTCGACTGGATTCCCGGCATGAGCAACTTGCGGCTCCGGGATGTCCCCAGCTTCATACGCACCACCGACCCCGAGGACGTCATGCTTAACGTCGTCCTCCGCGAGACTCAGCGCGCCACCATGGCCTCCGCCATCATCCTCAATACCTTCGACGACTTCGAGCGCCCGGTCCTCGAGGCCATGGCGCAGATCCTCCCGCCGATCTACACCGTCGGCCCGCTCTCGTTTCTCTCCGACTCCCACCACGTCTCCGACGGACCGCTGGCTCCCCTCCGGTCCAACCTGTGGAAGGAGGAGAGCGGGTGCCTGGAGTGGCTGCATGGGCGGAAGCGGGGCTCTGTGGTGTTCGTCAACTTCGGCAGCATCACGGTTTTGAGCAACACGCAGCTGGTGGAGTTCGCGTGGGGACTGGCCAACTGCGAGTACGACTTCCTGTGGGTAATCCGTCCGGACCTGGTACGGGGCGACGAGGCAGTGCTGCCGGCGGAGTTCCTGGAGAAGACGGCGGAGCGGGGAATGATGGCGAACTGGTGCCCGCAGGAGGCGGTGCTGGCGCACGAAGCGGTGGGCGGATTCCTGACTCACAGCGGGTGGAACTCGACGCTGGAGAGCGTGTGCGGCGGCGTGCCTATGTTGTCGTGGCCCTTCTTCGCGGAACAGCAGACCAACTGCCGGTACGTGTGCACCGAGTGGGGGATCGGCATGGAGATCGACAACAATGTGAGGAGAACGGAGGTGGAGGCGATGATCCGGGAGCTCATTGGCGGCGACAAGGGGCGGGAGATGAGGCGGAAGGCGGCGGAGTGGCGGTTGAGTGCGCGGAAGGCGGCGACGCCGGGTGGGTCGTCCTATTTGAATCTGGACCGAATGGTCAACGAGATGCTGCTACGCAGTTCTGTGTGAGGCTGACGCTGTTTGTAGCAGGGTGTTCATTAAAATTGATCACGCAATGGTTAACCAATTGTGTAGACCAACGACTATGATGCTATTGGACGGTAATTGAATAAACTTCTTCTTATTTAAAATTAATAGGCACCCTTATTTACGCTTTTACATAAATTTAAAATAAATTAAAAGGCTAAAAAATACATCTCTCGTATAAAAGGCGCTATCTCCTAAAGAATACACTGCTTTGAAAAAAAAAATAAATATAATTAAATGAAATTAAATAATATAATTAAAATCATTTTAAAAATTATAAATTTTAAAATAAATAGAAGATGACAGTATGTATGGGACAAGTTGACTATGGTTCAGCAATCAAACCATCATGTCCTTGTGACGGGAGAGCAAAGATAAATGTACTGTAAACTGTTTGTTAGTCTTTACCACATTGTGAACTTGTTTATAAGAATTTTCCATATAATATTAATGACTTATTGTACCATAAAGAGACAAGTCGTGAACATATTTAGACTGAGTTTAGGTTTGCTATGTTGCAGCTGCACTAGTGCACTACTGTAATTGCACTTTGACTGAGTATTTATTGTCTTATTCTCATTATTTTTTAAGAGTGTTTATTAGAGTTGGTATACTATTATTTTAATTTTTAAATAAATATAAATACTTTAAAAAATAATTAATTACAAAATTATTCTTTTATATATATGTAATTAATAAATTAATTAAAATAATTAAATCATTTATTTTAAATATTTATTTAATAATTATATTTAAAAAAATACAAAATTTAAAATATATTATTATAATTAAATAAATTTATTTTTAATATTTAAAATAATTATTATAATAAAATTATTAATTTTTATAAGATCAATAATTAATATTTAATTTTAATATAAATTCATTGATTAAAAATTTAATTTCAAATTAATTTACTGTTTTATGTGCGTCAAACTTGTGTAAAAAATAATCTTTGCTGGCGTCTAGCACAACTTAAAGCAACATGGAGCCAAATGTAGCTTTACAATTTGATGCCTTAGTCTAAGGGGAACACTTATGATATATATATATATATTTTTTCCCATAGATAATGAGAGCGGAAATTGAATCTAAGATTTTGTTATCAACAAAAAGGCCCTGTTGAACTAATTAACACTCTCACTTATGATATATTTTGACTTATAAAAATTGTATAAGACTATAACCTTTTGAATGTGCGTTTATATGTTTCCGTTCTGTTTTTTTTTTCTAACTAAACAAACTTTTTAAGTTTGCTTACAAGCACGGACGGGAAATACGAGCGACGAGAAAATAGAGACGGAAGAAAAAACATAGAGGATGGAGAAATTGGTTACGTGACTTTCACGTGACGAGACGAGAACATGCGGAAGCAGGTGAGCAGCAGCGAGAGGGTGCCAGCGGGCAAGCTAGAAGACAAGCAAACTGCAGCCAACGGACGACGAGCCGGACTATGAGCGTCGAGCTGGCGACGAGGACAGCAGTAGACGGCGAGCATTGAGCATCTAGAAGCCAGCAGACGTCAAGCGATGAGCAAGCGGGTGAGCAATGGCGAGCGGCAGCCAATAGCCAGTGGGCGAGCAAGGAAGACGATAGAGGCGGCCTCGTTTGAGGAAGACGATGGCGATGGCCTGGCATCAGGGAGTAGGATGGTGTAGAAGAAGACGGCGGCGATGGTGAAAAAAGCTTCGGCATAAAGAATAACTTGGAGAGGGAAAAATGTTGGAAGCAGCGTTTTCGCTTGAATTGGGCAGATTAGAAAACAGTAAGATTTTGTTATTTTTTTCCTTCAATTTTTCTATTCTTTCTTTTCCGTCCACTTTAATATAGGAGGAATTATATAGTTTTTCATCTTTTCTCCTCTAGTTTTTCTCTAGTAAAAAAAGGTGCAAATTGGAGAGCTCAGAGCAGCTAATGAAACAAAGCCGATCACACTCGCTTTTTAATAGAATTTATAAGTAAACCCTCTCCAGGAAATGAAACTGCAATGTTAGATTATTGGGCAGCATTGGATCAAAATAGATAATAGATAATGAGGTGCATAATAGCTTCAGCGGTCTACTCTTAAAAAAAATTTTCCCTCGTAGGTCGAAGTTAGCGTAAACAAGGGGATTAATTCAAAGCAAATATTCTAGGTGTTATGGGTAATTTTTTTTTTAATAATAAATTTTCCACAACCGGCAATCCCCTCACAAAAATCTCAGCCTTACACTAGAGTGGTCTGCGACCGGTTAGGATTGCGTTGTAGAAGCTGGCCTAGCACACTACATGTCCTCCCACCCACGTGCGTGATAGGTCCCGCAAGCGTACAATATATCGAAGTAGTAAATAATATCGTTCCCACAGGGAGCAAGTGTTAAGTACCAACCTTTGGTGTCATTGTAAGCTAGATAAATTGATTACAAATTAAGAAAATGGACTATCTAAATTAGACTTTAAAAATCGACTCAAGAATTTGGCAACTAGTAGGAAAAGTTTCTAGTTTTATAAAAGTTCGGAACCAATGGTTTCACCACGTTGATTGAATAGTAATGTAAAACAATGAATCATGATTTAAGGAATAGATAACAAATTACCTTCTCTCGAAGCATAATCTGACGGTAAATTGTTTAAGGCGATCAATCATTCGGTACGGATTACCTTCTCTCGAAGCATAATCCGGTGCCTACTTAAGCTAATTTTCTACTATAGTAGCAAAAGTAACTTAAGTCAGACCCAATGAAATCTATGATGATCGTGAGTCCTCGAGTGACTTTGAACGACTCTCGTAATTCAAAGTCACAAGCTAAGATTGGGCAATCGAGTGTTACGATTCACCACTCGGTACTTCTCGTAACACTTAATACATACCAATGCTTGGCCAAAACACTAATACACAATAAGCACACCCAATCATAATAAGCAATTTACTGAATAATTCCACTGAGATTCATAAATCGTGTTTACTCAACAAAATATATTATACAACGTATGAAAACCTTAGAAAATAAGTTCGAAAGTTAGAGAAATTACAAATCGAGGTTAAGAGACGATGGATCTTTGGTTTCCGCTAGAAAGCCCCCAGGAAATCTGTCGAATCGAACCCTTGAAGTGGAAAAATCGCCTGTTTTCGCCCTAGCCGCGTTCTTCACGAAATCGAACCCTGTAACCGCCTAAATTTCTCGATTATATACTTCAAACGAAGCTTTGGGTGGTTAGGAAGGTTGATTGGGCGTTTTCCCTAATTTTCTGGCATCTAGAGCATCCAATTTGGTGAAGAAACCGCCAACGGTGGCGATCTGCGGACGCGATCACGGGCGTGCTGACGAACACGGCCATGCCGTGTTGGGCTCGGCAGACTGCAGGTAAGTGAACACGGCCGTGCTCCTGGACATGGGCAGGCCGTGTTCAGTTCTGTAAATTCGGAATGCCCGAACATGGGCGTGCGCACGGCGGTTACGGCTTCGGCGGATTTCGGGTTTTTTTTGTTGAGCACGGCTGTGACGGATATCATGGCCAAGCCGTGCTTAACTCGTCTAACGCAGATTCTGATGCCGTGATGAACACGGCCGTGATGACTGGGCACGGGCAGGCCGTGTTCTTCATAGAAAGTTCCAAAAATGCTGAAATCTTGTCTGTGACCTCGCCGAACTATGACAAATCTTTTAATAATATTAAATTTTCAAAATTCTTCACGAAAATGTAAGAAATGACATGCATTTCACAAATAAATGAAAAAGAGTGAAGATTCCATACTTTACAAAAAAAGATATCAAAGTGTGACATAAAATAGAACTTAAGCCTATAATGATGAAATAAATAAGACTCTAAATCCTATAAAAATAACACCAATCAGTGCGCGAAGGGATTGGTGTGAATACCGCCCCTCGGACACGAATACAAATCTCTCAGCTCGTGTGATAAGTGACGGAGACTCTCCGACCACTTGCACTCACAAAAATGTCCACAGCCCGCGCTCCCTTCTCTATACAGCCGAGATAGGCAGCGGCGCAGCCTCAAACAATCACAAGGGAACAGTGGCGAACACCTTCAAGGGTGCTGGCACACACGTCCAGGACTTTGCAGCAAATGAACACCATGGGTGTTAGCACTTTAAGCAATCACCTCGAAGCAAACACAACCCGCACTACACATATGCGGGCAAATAGCGCAAAGAGCCGTCTGGACGAAATGCCACACGAAGTTCGGACGGCGGTAAAGGTTCCTATCCACTACTACACAGGAAAATCGTCATACTACCACAACACACGATAGATCCGTGGAGGGTTTACCCTTGTTGCGTGCCAAAACTCCACAAGCCGAGCCCACCGAGATCCTCACGAAGGCTGTGTTAGAAAGATCAATCAGGGTTGAAGCGAGACGTGCGTATGAATGCACGCGACGAAGCTTCTCTCTCTTCCCTTCTCCTCCTCCGCGGCACGCGTGCGAACAGGGAGCTCTTGGCGCAAAAATAAGGGACGAGTCCCCTTCCAATATCCGTCACCGTCCGACCACCGGAGTCACACCGGAAGGTCTGGAACTGGTCGCCGACGGAAGGAGAAGTCGCCGCCGGAGTCTTGTATTAATGTTATATAATATTCAGGATTTGTTATATTTTTTGTGAGTCGGTGTATAGTGAATGGGCTTTGAATCTTAGACAGAGATTGTTACGCCTCAAAAATCCACCCGGATCCCACGCCGGGAATCCCGGACCTCGGGACGCACAACACTGACAACCGAAAGGTACAGACTGAAATAAAATAGTCTAAAAAGAGGCCAGCTCGGCCTTACATATCCATAATAGAACACCGACAGATACGAAATATAGACCGGCGCAGCGGTCAACAGAAATAACAACAACAGGACCGGCGTAGCGGTCGACAAACCAACAGATAACATGACCAGCGCAGCGGTCAACAGAGTCCAACAACATAACATAAAAATAACAACAGACCAAAATGCATCACAACCCACCCAGACTGGTGGCCAACTACTGACTATCTACTCTGCTCCAGGTGGAGCCGCGCCTGAACCTGGAGGCAAACCGAAGGGGGGTTAGCTGGAGGCTAAGTAGGGATATTACAATGATATGGTGCATGATCAGATACAGGGAATTACCAGAATACAACCAAGACTCTATATGACCATATAGAGTATAATCAAATCTCAATATACATATCAATATATATGTATCCTCATACACAGATAAAATCTGGGAGCTGGTACAGCAGTGGTCCCCGACCCGCAACTCTATAAAATAGAGTGGTCCCTACTGATGGCTCCCCGAACAGTAGAGACGACTGTCCGTCGACAGCCTGCTAGTGTAGCGTCCTACACTCAGTACAAACCCTTATTGTGTCGATAACAGACCTCAAGCCCATAACATCGGACTCTCTTGATCAGAGACGATCATACAGCGTCTCGACAGAAATCTCACAGGCAGTATCTGAGATATACTAACATGTCTATCGCTAGACAGTCAATCTTCAATGTACATATACATAACTCATACCACCTATCAACTACAAATAAACATGCAAGAAACGAAAATACTCATACAGTGTTTCATGCAAGAGTTTATGTCAACAGGAATGTACGCATAGCAGAACGGGAATTAGAACAGTAATCAATAGTGATAATAAGCAATAAGGGAGGTGCCGCTAACTACACATGCGGTTGGCACCGTAACAAAGAACAGAGGTAGAATCCCTACCTCAATAGTAGCCGAACAGTACAGATCCAACCAACACAGTGTCAAGTATCAATCAACAGGACCTAACAGGGTAAATCATGTATAAGTTACACCTTTTTATTTTAATCCATTTAACACCAATTAACATGCTAATCCGGTTTCATTATGCTAATCAGGTCGTACCAAGTTATTAAATTAAGTTTGACAGGTATACGTGAGTCCAGGGTTATGTTAGCATGCGTTCGTATAATACGTGTACGGAGACGGAGTACGGGTACTAACCTAGTTCGCAGCCACGTGCGAACGCAATAATCACCACCGGGAGTTGGGATACGCGAGAACCAACCACACGCGCGTAACCGAGTCGCCAGCACGGAACTCGATGTTTGCCGGAAAGTTCGCCGGAACAGTAGCGCCGCCGCTACAGTGTTGCCCGAACAGTAACTTCGGCTACCGTTCGGAATTTCCGGAGTGCCACAAGGTAGCCGCCGGCGAGGTGAGTCTGGCCGTACTGTCGATTTTCCAGGGAGACGTCGGAGACCGCGTAGATCTAAGGTCGAAGGCTCGGCGGCGCTGTTCGCACACTTCGTCGGAGCCGGAGAAGAAAGTGGTCGGGGGGCGTCGGCTGGTGGCGGAAACGTCCGTCAGGGGCAGAGAAGGGTCGGCGGATGAGTTAGAGCTGCCCAGGCGCCGGATTCGGGAGTTTTCCGTTGATCTGACGCCGCTCGCCGCGGAGAGAGGAAGAAGGTGGCTCGTCCGTCGTTCTCAGCCACCGGAGCTGCGAGAGGGGCGACGGAAGCTCGCCGGAGGAGTCGCCGGACAAGGTGGAGGTGAGGGCAAGCGTCGATCGAAGAAGGAGGAAGACAGCGCTCGTTGTTCGTTCGTGATGGTAAGGCGGACGCGAGGCGAGGGAGTGGAACAGGGAAGAAGACACGGCAAAAGGGAGAGATGGGCTCAGGCACGCATGTACAGTACCGAGTCCCATCCAACGTTACCCATACTATCATATTTTATTATATCTTACTATTCCTATTTGCCCGTGTTCGTCACGGGTGTAATAGAGATAATCAGTAAACTTCCAAAGCGGACGCTGGCAAGTCTCAAGCCGTCTTATCCCTTTGAGGCGGATAGGCTTCTGAATGTTTTAAATTTTTTCTAATTGATTGAATCCTCAGTATGAATTACCCTTTAATATTATGTGCAAATTGCAAAATCACATATGAGACAAATATATGAAGCACCAGAATAATAAGACTATTTTTTTATTTTGTCGGTTAAAAATTAAAAAAAATAACACAATTAAAACAATGCTGTGAATTTGAATCTATCAATTTAATAAAGAGAAACAAAACAACAAAAAAAGTTGCAAGTTGAGGGAAAAAATCAGTGAATTTTGTCCTGTCTATACAATTCAAATGACAGAAGAAGATTTTTTATTTTTTATTTTCCGAAGTTGGGAGTGCTCCATTTCTCTCTCATCTATGCTGCAAGAAAGTCTATTTAATGAGCCGTGATCATCCGAAGTGCAGAAGAAGAAGAAGAGAGGTGTTGAAATCGAGAGATGGGTTCCGTTGCGCAGACAAAGAAGCCGCACGCAGTGTGCATCCCCTACCCTGCCCAAGGTCACGTTACCCCCCATGCTCAAGCTCGCCAAGCTCCTCTCCTCCTATGGCTTCCACATAACCTTCGTCAACACCCACTTCAACCACAAACGTCTCCTCCGCTCCGGCGCCCTCTCCTACACCTACACCTCCGTCCCCGGTTTCCGCTTCGAGTCCATCCCCGACGGCCTCCCCCCTACCGACGAGGACGTCACCCAGGACATCCCCACCCTTTGCGACTCCATCCCCAAAACCGCACTGCCACCCTTTCTCGACCTCCTCCACCGGATCAACCGCGATTCGCCGCCCATCACCTGCATCGTCTCCGACGGCGCCATGACCTTCACCCTCGACGCCGCCAAGGAACTCGGGATCCCGGAGGTGCTCTTCTGGACTGCCAGCGCCTGCGGCTTCATGGCCTACCTCCACTACCGGCACTTGTGCGAAAGGGGCCTCACCCCTCTCAAAGGTGATACTTTTTATCTCATCAAACGAAGAGATTTTGGTTCTTGATTTGGGAACCTAGTATTGAACTCTTGAAATTCTTACAGACGAAGCCGACCTCACGAACGGATTCCTCTACACGCCCGTCGATTGTATTCCCGGCATGAGCAACTTGCGGCTCCGGGATGTCCCCAGCTTCATACGCACCACCGACCCTGAGGACGTCATGCTTAATTTCGTCCTCGGCGAGACTCAGCGCGCCACCATGGCCTCCGCCATCATCCTCAATACCTTCGACGACTTCGAGCGCCCGGTCCTCGAGGCCATGGCGCAGATCCTCCCGCCTATCTACACCGTCGGCCCGCTCTCGTTTCTCTCCGACTCCCACCATGTCTCCGATGGACCGCTGGCCGCCCTCCGGTCCAACCTGTGGAAGGAGGAGAGCGGGTGCCTGGAGTGGCTGCAGGGGCGGAAGCCGGGCTCGGTGGTTTTCGTCAACTTCGGCAGCATCACGGTGATGAGCAACACGCAGTTGGTGGAGTTCGCGTGGGGGCTGGCCAACTGCGAATACGACTTCCTGTGGGTAATCCGGCCGGACCTGGTGCGGGGCGACGCGGCGGTGTTGCCGGCGGAGTTCCTGGAGAAGACGGCGGAGCGGGGAATGATGGTGAACTGGTGCCCGCAGGAGGCGGTTCTGGTACATGAGGCGGTGGGCGGCTTCCTGACGCACAGCGGGTGGAACTCGACGCTGGAGAGCGTGTGCGGCGGCGTGCCCATGTTGTCGTGGCCCTTCTTCGCGGAGCAGCAGACCAACTGCCGGTACGTGTGCACGGAGTGGGGGATCGGCATGGAGATCGACAACAATGTGAGGAGAACGGAGGTGGAGGCGCTGATACGGGAGCTCATGGGCGGAGACAAGGGGCGGGAGATGAGGAGGAAGGCGGCGGAGTGGCGAGAGAGTGCGCGGAAGGCGGCAATGCCGGGTGGGTCCTCCTACTTGAATCTGGACCGAATGGTCAACGAGGTGCTGCTGCGCAGTTCTGTGTGATGGATGTATCATATTAGCGTGACGTTCACTGCCCTTTTTATCTATTGCCCTTTTCTTGGTTTTACAAAATTATTATTAATCGCCATGTGCCGCTAAAAGAAATGGTTCCCTTCTTTGTTTATTTTACTGTTATTTCTGGTGTGATCCAATTTTTTTTTTTTAAAAAATAAAGCATCCAATGATGGACAAAGTCTGTAATGAGTTAAATAATAAACGGCCAACTATAATTCTAAATCAATATGATGTTAAAATATATTTTTTTTAAAAAATATTTAATTTAATTGATAAGGATCTTATTTATTTATAACCAGATCTTGAGATTAATAAGAAAAAAAAAGTGGTCCTTTGAAAATGAACCATGCAATGCGTTTACGAAATTAAGATAATATATACTATAAGTATTGAAAGTATTATTATTAAAATTAGAAAGCATAATTAACGATGAATCACGTGCTTGAACGGATCTTTCTGTAAAATAAATGTGTTTAGGTGCCCGCCCGTTTAATGTCACTGCCAAGTGCCAACCTTACGCAAACAACCCGATTCGAGTATGAGGCAGTTGCGCTTTCGCCGTACGACAAATTTATTCCCGTTGGATTCCGCCGAATTGGGGTCGTAATTTTGTGGTTTGTCAAAGTCATATAATTTTGCTATGTTACGTGGGCCTTTTGGCTTGTTCGGCTCTTAACAATTTGCACCTCCATACGTTAGGTGTGAGAAGTTAATTACCGATTTTTATTGATTTTATTGATATTTTTAATAAAATAGGTTCAATAAATTCGGTAAGGGTAATGATAATTTTTTAATTAGATATTTGACAACAGTAATGATAAAAATATTTTTGATTAGGTGATTTATCAAAATTATTATATATAAATAATAAATATAATTAAGTTTAACATAATTATTATATATTAATAATTAGTATAATTAAATTTAATAAAGTTATTATATATAAATAATAAATATAATTATAGTATTACTATAAATAAATGATTAAATTACAAACTCATAAAATTTTTAATAAAATAAATAAAACTATTTATATGAAAAAATCAAAATTAATAGGGAACCCCCAATTATGTGGCGGGAAAATGCACTTATTTCGGCAAGGCCAGGTGTGTCCTCTACTTAAATATGAACAAATATTACGAGCAGGGTACCCTACTCGCCCACGAAAAAAAGGATGGTGATTTTATTATCCTAATAGTTTTTTTAAAAAATTTTTTAAAAATCTTATGATGATCTATACATTTTAAGCTATCCAATGGTACCGATATTATTGTAAATGAAATCTTCTACGATAAAAAAAACAAAATATCAAAAATAATATAATTTGTGCTATAAATATAAATTTTACTAGTCTATTAAATTTTTTTCTTATCATAACAGATTTTATTCACATGATATTAGTAGGATTGAGTAACTTAAAATGCGTAGATTATTAACATTTTTTTATTATTTTTTTAAAAATTATTTGGATGGCAAAATCGTCATCTTTCTTTTTTCGAGGGCGAGCAGGCAACATTTGTTGCTTGAATATGGACTGAATGGTCAACGTGGTGCTGGTATGCATTTCAGTGTAAGTGTCAGGCCCGAATGACGAAGCGGGTCTCGGGCCAGGCGGATGCGGGTGCAGCGACCCGGCTCCGCCCCGTGAAGGAGAGCGCGCGGAGGCGCGGGAGACGATGAGCACGCGACATCGACGGCTTCGATGCGATGGGAGCAGACGGGAGCCGGTGAACCCCTCCGACGTGGGGCGGCATCCCATCGGCACAGCTATGGCAGGCGGCTGTTATCGGGGAAGAGCGGACGAGCTCAAAAGGAGGCGTGAGGAGCGAGTGCTTCTCCTCTTCCTCTCCCCACCCTCGAAGAGCCCTTGGAGCGGAGGCGCTCGGGCGGGCAGCGAGGCGGCGCCTGGCGGACGGCGGTCCGCCTCTCCCTCCTCCCCCTCAGGCGGGAGCTGACGAAGCCGAAGCCGATGGAGAGATTCCGGCAGGCGGCAGGTGGAACGCGAGGGCGGACGGAGTCGAGGAGTAGGGTGGCGGAGCTTCGTCGGAGGCCGGTGTAAGGTGGACGCCGATGAGGCTGAGGTGAAGGGCAGGCGGCCCTTTCACTGCTGGATGCCCTCCAGTCCGGCGTGGTGGTCGCGCAGCTCGGCGGAGAGCTGATGGAGCGATGGCGCGGCGGCGCTACGATGATGATGAAGAAAATAAAAGAGGTGGCTGACGTGGCGCGAAAGTTGACAGCGTTTGACCATGCTCCGGGACGAGGGTTTCACAGTAAGGCTGACGCTGTTGTTCGGCGTACAACAAATATAGGTCAACAGTTTGACCCCAGACGTCCCCAGTAATGGATGTCTTATATTTTCATGACGCTCACTATCTCCTTTCATGTATTGCCCTTTTCTTAGTTTTACAATACCATTATGCACAAAGGCTCAATCAGCAAAAAAATGTAGCGAATTTAGTTTGTGTTAGAGTTGAGGATAACAAGTGGAATACGTGGCATGATTTTGTTCTACAATTTGTATGGTTAGACAGTATCATGGGAGAATAATAAAGACAACTGCAAAAGAGTTCGTACGTTTCATCCCGAGAGAGTCCGTTCTGCATCAAAGGTGAATACTGCTGAAGAATCTCACTTTGCCACTAGGCCGACCCAACATAACAAGTTGAGTCCATTAGGTCCGAAGATGTTGCTTGATTGAAAACTACATTAGATTCCGATTCCAAGTTTTCAACTTGATGTGTCACTCATTATGTGCCCAAGTTGCTCCAAAAAAGGGCTGGCAGCACAAGAAGATGAGCTCCTAATTTGCGCCACAATCCGTCGTTATGACAAGAAACAATTCCGACGTCAGTTCCATATCGACGTGTCGGGATCGGGTACGCTCGCTTTTTCGTTGGGCATGGCCTGACTCTTCAGCAGTGTCTCTATCAAACGTTGATGTTACCTTAAAATTGTTGTATAACAACATTATATAAATTAATATTATATAAATTTTAAAGTAATATCAATCGTTAGCTTCACCCTGCTCAAGATTCGGCGGAGTCTCCGCCTAGAACAAATTTTCCCTCATACGTATTGAAAGATGAAGTTAATCTTCTAGTTGCATGCTTTTTTTCCGTTAGTCTGCAGTCTGCTATCCATCGTTTGCCCAAAGTTATCTTGTTTATTATTTGTGGTGCGTAGTAATCATGACCGCAATCCTCTCCGTTAGTCTGCAGTCAATGATTGTTTTGTTCAAGATGAGTATTTACTTTATACTATGTTTGCATATGTGGATTGTTTTGTTTTTTTTTCTTCTCAGTTCTAACCGTCCCAGGTTACTGTTTGGGTCTTCAGTAAAAATTTTTTTTATCGAAGAACCGGTTCATGATCTGCCAACTACAAATCTAGAAGCACACTTTATACTATAATGCGATGATTTATACTATCGCATTTTATACGATAAGTATTGATATTATACGATAACAGTTTTATATGATAATACATATATGTTATACGATATTTTAATTATACAAATTATACTACAATACAAGTATGTTATACCATATTTATCATATAATCTGTATATATTATAGTATAAATCTATATATATTATAGTATAATCTATATAAATATGGTATAACACATTTGTATTATAGTATAATCTGTATAATTAAAATATCGTATAACATATATGTATTATCGTATAACATCAATATATTATCGTATAAAACTATATCGTATAAATCATAAAATATGGTATAACAAGCACGCTTTAAGATACATGCTTGAAAGATACAGTACCCTTCTACGATTTTTTCCTTCAGTAGAGTCAGGTGTATAGTAAATGGGTTTTGAATCTTTTTCTCTCCGTTCTTTTTCTCCTCCTAATTTGCTCCACTCCCCCTTCTCACCAAGCTGCAAGAAAGTCTATTTAATGAGCCCTGATCTTCCAATCCGTGTTCCATTTCAGGCCACCGATAACCATTAAGTGCAGAAGAAGAAGAATAGAGGTGTTGAGATCTAGAGATGGGTTCCGTTGGGCAGACAAAGAAGCGGCACGCCGTGTGTCACGCCCAACCCATCTGACCCATCCACGTCAGCTTATTTCGTGTGGGTTTGTGCGCCGGACGAAATAAAATCGAAATTGAAATTTTCGATCGCGCGTCGAATTGCTGTTGACCGAGTCAACATCTCGATTCGAACGCCGCTTTCATCATCGTCTTCGTCCGTCCGAACGACGCCGCCTACGTCGTTCGTTCGCCATCGACGCCGGAGCTGATGGTGGACGGGATCGGAGGCGTGCGGCAGGCTCGGACCGCGTCGAGCCTCAGCCCTCATTTCGGAAGCCGATCGTCGCCGGAATGGTGGAGAAGAAGGAGACGGACCTTGACAGAAATCACCACCGGAAACCACAGGGAACTTCGCCGGAGAAGAACGCACACGAGGTTAAGGGAAATTTGCGTTGATTTGATCAGGATCAACCTACATAAACCCTTACACGCTCGCTCAAGCTCCCACACGTCGACGGCACACTCGCCGTCGACTTACAACTCGCTCACCGTCGCTGCCATCGTCGGGGGAGGCGGAGGAGCACGTCGTCGGCTCCGGACCCGCCTCCCCCTCCTCTTCCTCCTGGTCGAAGCTGGAAGGGAACCTTCTGCTCGCGCCTCTCGGAATAGGGGAAGTCGCTCCCCGTTCCTCCCTCACGTCGACGGCACCTCACCGTCGACTTTACAAGTTTTCCGCTCCTCGCCGGAAAACCCATCGTCGCACCCTCTGCGACGGCATCAGAGCTACAGCTCCGGGAAGAGACCTCGCTGGTCTCCTTCGTCGCCACCCTCTGACGACGGCATAAGGGCCAGCGCCCTGGAACGGGGAAGAAGATGTGGAAACCGCTGCTTGCTACTGCCATCGACGGGGGAGGCGGAGAAGCACGCCGCCGGCTTCGGTCCCGCCTCCCCCTCCTCTCTCGCGCCGCCGGGTCGCGCCGCCTGGAAGGGAACGTCTCGCTCACCAAATCTCGGAACAGGGGAAGTCGCTCCCCGTTCCTCCTCTGCTTCGAAGACGAAGCTCCCCCCCTCCCCCCCCCCCCCTCTTCCTGCTGTCGACCGCCCGGAGCTTTAAGGAGGAAGGACCCTCCTCCTTTGGAAAGTCCACCCGGCCGCCAGCTCTTCCTTCCTTCGCTGAGCGTCCCTGAATCACGCCTCCGCGTGATTCCGTTGCCGAACGCGTCCGCTGTCGACGCCGTGAATCTCGTTCGCCGGTCCAGCCGCCAATATTGCCATTCCCGCCAGAGACATCGCCGAAGTCTTTGTCGGAGAAAGAGCCAGAACCATCGCCGGGAAGGATGCCGCTAATCGCGTCCTGGGGACGGAGCCGCCTGCTCCGTCCGCTTCGTTCGGCCGTGGAAGAAGTCGAGGCCCGCCTGGCCTCGTTTCGCCCAACATCCCATTGGTTGGATTGGGCTTGTGGAGTGGATTTGAGCCACCTACCCAGTCCAGCTACCTCAGCCTGGTCTACGGGGAATTGCTCTTCACACCGTGTACATCAGTAATTTTTCTTTTTTTTCCGATAAAAAACTAGTAAAATAATACAAAAATTGATAAAAATCAATAATGTAATAATATGTAATTGCATTATCTTTTTATTTGGCGATTAAATAATTAAAAAAATTACACGATTAAAATAAAGATGAGAATTTAATTAAATGCGAGGAATAAATCAGAGGATTTTGTCTTGTCTTTCCAATTCAGATAAGTGGAGAAGAATTTTTCTTTTCAAAGTTAGGAGTTCTCCATTTCTCTCTCTTGTGAAGATTATAAAGAGAAAGTCTCTCTCTCATTGAAAACGCTCGTAACTCACTACTAGCTAGTAAGTAGTGAGTTACGACTGTTATCGGTAAACTCTTGGTCTGTCTTCAAAAATCTCCTTAATCATCTTTGATGAATTCTGGATGGTCTCCGATGAACTTTTGGCCATCTCTAGGATGCTTCTAGTCTCATTTGGTAAACTCCCACCCCATTTCTAGCGAACTCTTTGCCATTTATGATGAACTCTTAATTGTTTTTTACGAACTCCTGATCATTGTGAGAGATCTAAGGTCAGAGAGGGGGAGAAATTAGAAAGGGAAGATCTCTGGAGTTTGAATTGTATTCGCGTTAATGTTTATGAGATGTTTACATTTATTTATTTATACACAGGATAAAAGCTATATATAGAAGAATATATGAGGTTAGCACTTTATATAACAATATATTTTTATTATATCATTTTATCTTTGTATGCTTATCACTGCTTTCACACTCCCGCGCAAGCTCAACTAGGGTTGGCACAACATTGAGCATGTTTCTTAGTTGCTGAAATCTTTATCGCGGGAGAGGTTTGGTGAGAATATCTGCAAGTTAATCCTTTGTAGAGATAAATGATATAGCAATTTGTTTGTTAGCTATTCTTTCACGAACAAAATGAAAGCCGATTTCTACATATTTGGTTCTTGCATGGAAAACAGGATTTGCCGTAAGGTATGTGGCTCCAATATTGTCACACTATAATGTTGGTGTGAAATTGCATGATAGGTTGAGTTCTGATATAAGTGATTGTAACCATTTTACTTCAGTTGTTATGTTAACAATTGCTTCGTATTCGGCTTCAGTGCTAGATTGTGAAACTATATATTGCTTCTTAAAATTCCATGAAATTAAATTTTTACCCAGAAATATTACAAATCCAATTTTTACCTAGAAATATTACAAATCCACTTGTTGAATGACGATCCTTATGAGAACTAGCCCAATTAGCATCACTATATGCGTAAATGTCACTGGAAGAATTCTGATGAATAAGAAGACTATGTAAACTACTGCTTGTGAGATATCGTAATATTCTTTTTACAGGTTCCCAATGGTATGTAGTTGGTGAATGCATAAATTGAGAGGCAAGATTAACAACAAATGTAATCCCTAGTATGGTAATAGTGACATATTGTAATGCTCAAGTGATACTTCTAAATAATATGGGATCTTCCATATGAGAAGTAGCTTCAGTTTTAATTTCATGTGTTATTGGCATTGATATTGGTCGAGCACCATCCATGTTAGTGCACTGTAATAACTCCAAGATATATTTACTTTGATTGAGATGATACCCAACAGGATGCTTGGATAGTTTAATACCAAGAAAGCAATGTGATGCTCCAAAATCATAAATAGCAAATTATGTACCAATGGCTAATAATAAATCATCTATTTGTATAGCATTATCTCCTCTCACAGGAATATCACCTATATATACAAGTACATATATCTTTGAGAGAGAGTTACAACGGTAGAATGGAGAAGTATCAGTGTTAGATCTAATAAAACCTTGTTATTGTAGCTAACTTCCTAAGCGATGAAACTAAGCATGCAAATAAAGAGATTTCTTAATATGACAGGCATGTGAAGGGAACTGTATGAGTAAATCCAAGAGGTTATGCCATAAAAATAGTTTCTTATATATTACCATGTTGAAATGGATTAGAGACATTCAATTGCCTTATACGCCACTTATTGCTGATGGCAATGGCAAATAATAAATGAACAGTTATAAGTTTTATAATTAGACTAAATATTTATGTAAAGTCAATATCTGCCATTAGACAATAGTTTTAGCAATAAGTCGAGCCATGTTTCTTTCAATAGCGATGTTTTAGACTTTCTACACTAAGTTCCATGTGTCATTGCGATTTAAAGCATCAAACTCTCAAGCCGCCAGCCCGCCACGGAGATGATTGTTGAGGAGATGAACCTAGAATACCTGACAGAGATAGGGTCTGCGGAATATATTGCTTCGTGAAAGGTGTCTCAAGTGGATTTTTATTATATAATTTTGACTTTTTCTGATTGATCACTGCTTTCACAATCATCTCCGACAAGCTTTCGACCGTCTCCGTCAAACTCATGATCTATCCCCGATGAGTTCCCGCCCGTCTACGGCGAACTCCCGCCCGCCAATAACAAATAAGACTGAACTCTAATTATAATTAAAAGATTTAAAAGTTATATTTAGGATGTGTGTATAACTGTGTTTTAACATCCGTGAAAGCTCAATAGGGAGAGAGCTACCTCCCTATAAATCGCGCCCTGATCCGTGTTGCATTTCAGCCCACCGACAACAAGTGCGTGCAGAAGAAGAAAAAGAATAACAGCAGAGAGTTGTTAAGATCGAAATATGGGTTCCGTTGTTGAGACAAAGAAGCCGCACGCCGTGTGCATCCCCTATCCTGCCCAAGGTCACGTCACCCCCATGCTCAAGCTCGCCAAGCTCCTCTCCGCCTATGGCTTCCACATAACCTTCGTCAACACCCACTTCAACCACAAACGTCTCCTCCGCTCCGGCGCGCTCTCTTCCACCTACTCCTCCGTCCCAGGTTTCCGCTTCGAGTCCATCCCCGACGGCCTCCCCCCTACCGACGAGGACGTCACCCAGGATGTCCCCTCCCTCTGCGACTCCATCTCCAAAACCGCCCTGCCACACTTCCTAGACCTCCTCCGCCGGATCAACCGCGAGTCGCCGCCCATCACCTGCATCGTCGCCGACGGCATCATGAGTTTCACCCTCGACGCCGCCAAGGAGCTCGGGATCCCGGAGGTGCTCTTCTGGACCACCAGCGCCTGCGGCTTCATGGCCTACCTCCACTACCGGCACTTGTGCGAGAGGGGCCTCACCCCTCTCAAAGGTGATAATTTTTATATCATCAAACAGAGATTTTGATTCTTCATTTGGGAACCTAGTCTTGAACTCTTGTAATTCTCACAGACGAAGCCGACCTCACGAACGGATTCCTCGACACACCCGTCGACTGGATTCCCGGCATGAGCAACTTGCGGCTCCGGGATGTCCCCAGTTTCATCCGCACCACCGACCCTGAGGACGTCATGCTTAACTTCTTCCTCCGCGAGACTGATCGCGCCACCATGGCCTCCGCCATCATCCTGAATACCTTCGACGACTTCGAGCGCCCGGTCCTCGAGGCCATGGCGCAGATCCTCCCGCCGATCTACACCGTCGGTCCGCTCTCGTTTCTCTTCGACTCCCACCATGTCTCCGACGGACCGGTGGCCGCCCTCCGGTCCAACCTGTGGAAGGAGGAGAGCGGGTGCCTGGAGTGGCTGCAGGGGCGGAAGCCGGGCTCGGTGGTTTTCGTCAACTTCGGCAGCATCACGGTGATGAGCAACACGCAGCTGGTAGAGTTCGCGTGGGGGCTGGCCAACTGTGCGTACGACTTCCTGTGGGTAATCCGGCCGGACCTGGTGCGGGGCGACGCGGCGGTGCTGCCGGCGGAGTTCCTGGAGAAGACGGCGGAGCGAGGAATGATGGCGACCTGGTGCCCGCAGGAGGCTGTGCTGGAGCACGAGGCGGTGGGCGTGTTCCTGACGCACAGCGGGTGGAACTCGACGCTGGAGAGCGTGTGCGGCGGCGTGCCCATGTTGTCGTGGCCCTTCTTCGCGGAGCAGCAGACCAACTGCCGGTACGTGTGCACGGAGTGGGGGATCGGCATGGAGATCGACAACAATGTGAGGAGAACGGAGGTGGAGGCGCTGATCCGGGAGCTCATGGGCGGAGACAAGGGGCGAGAGATGAGGAGGAAGGCGATCGAGTGGCGGGGGAATGCGCGGATGGCGGCGAGGCCAGGTGGGTACTCCTACTTGAATATGGACCGCATGGTCAACGACGTGCTGCTACGCAGTTCTGTGTGAGGCTGATGCTGACGTGGGGCCTACAAGGAATATAGGTCAACAGTTTGACCCTGTGATGGATGTCTTATATGTTCCTGACTCTCACTACCTGCTTTTATCTATTGCCCTTTTCTTAGTTTTACAATACCATTATTAATCGCCGTGTGCGGGTAAAAGAAATGGTTACCTTCTATGTATGTTTTATTATTACTTTTGGTTTGATCCAATTTTATTTAAAAAAAAAAATCCAAGATGGGGACAAAGGCTCAATGAGCAAAAAAAATGTGTGGATCCAATATAGTGCAATGACCATGAGACTCCAATAACGACAAAGTATCTTATCGAATTTACTCTGTATATAAACCTCGTTTACTAGGAGGGAAAGGAGGAGGATAAGGATGAATTTTAGTCTTTTCTCTCATTGGCGGATGAAAACATAAAAAGGGATAGGAAGAAGGAAGAAGGAAAAACAGTAGAGTTTTCTTTCGTTTTGCAATGCTCCCACATCGGGTGGATTGCTACAGTAATCACTTCCTCATTCACTGTCGCCTCAAATGCTGCTCGCCCCTTCCCCTCGCCTCGTTGCCGCTACCCCACCACCTCTCTGGCTTGCCACTGCTTACTTGCTGCTCCTCTAAGTTTTTTACTTGCCCACTGCTGCCTCCCCTCACCTCGCCTCGATCGCCGCTCCTTACCTCGCCTCGCCTACTCACCTCACCATTGCTTGCCTTGCTCAGTCGCTTCGACCGCCGCCTCTCCCGCCCGCTGCCGCCTTGTCCACTCACCCTCTGCCACCTCACCCACCTCTCGCCTCCTTCGCAGCTCGCCTGCCTCTCTCCTCGCCGCCGCTCCACTCGCCATCAACGCCTTGCCTCGTTGCTTGCAATTGTTGCCTTGACGCTCATAGTTGACACAGCCGTCCAGGCCTTTACTCTTGAACACGTGCCTTGCACTTTATTCAATAATCCCCTCATCCTTTTTTTCTTTCCCTCTCTAAACCCTCACAGCCAGCGGACGCAGCCGCGGAATGTTCACTGTTGGACATGTTCAACAATCCTCTCCATTTTTTCTCTTCCTTTCTCTAAACTCTAGTACACAGAGGGTAGAGTCAAGGATAAGGCAAGTGGAATACGTGGCACGATTTTTGTTGCACAATTTGTATGGTTAGACAGTCAGTCTCATGGGAGGATCAATGATATGTTTTTAGGATAGAGACCGATGTTTGGCTTTGTTTGAGTGTGGTGACAACAGTGGGTTGATAGCAAAAAAGGACAATAATGAGGTGATAATGGTAAGATAATTTGTTGTTTCGAACAAGTGGAGGAATCTGTCATTGGAATGACCTGCTTGGATGCTATTGACATAGAAACGAGATAAAGAAAGGACGGGCTATTTGAGTAGACTAGCAAAATAGGTCACTGAATCGTGTTTGGATTGATTCGTTTATGACTCATGATCTGATTAGTTTAATCTAAATATGATCCGTTTAGTTAATCGGGTCAAATGAGCTAATTCAAACACGACCTATATATATTCGGATTAAGCCGGCACGACCCGATTAGCCTGTTTAATATTAAATAATTTAAATATATATATATATATATATATAATTATATAAATATAAAAATATTAACCCGATTAACTCGACACGATACGAATCGACCCAAAATGATATATAAATATATGTATATGTATATATTTATATATAAATTATATATATAATATATAATTATAAAATATAATCGGGTTAAGCGGGTCAACTCTATTATAACTCGACACGACCCGTTTAATTTTGGGTTATAAATGGGTCAACGCGTCATAATCCGTTTATGACTCGAATATGATTAGATCTAACTTGAATCCGTCTAACTTCGTATCAAGTCGAGTCAGGTCGATGAGTAGAATCAATTTTTGCCATATCTATATTTGAGAAGTGTTGGATATCACTAGCTTTACCAACTAATAATTGTAGTAATTAAAATTAAAATATCTATTTATAGTGGCACATCCACCTTATTTTTTCTCCCAAACTCGATAAATAACGAAGACAACTGTAGAAGAGTTGTTACGTTTCGTCCCCGAGAGAGTTCGTTCTCCATCAAATTCAAGGCTCAAGCCTCTTAGGTTTTTACTTGAACCCAACGCAACCACCACCTCGTGGACCGGCCTGCCAAGATCCATGTCGCAGGAGGACCCTCCCGGCCGCGCCACCTTCCGCGCGCTCTCCTGCCACTCCGCCGCCCTTGACCCTCCCTCCTCACAGCATTGTCGATCTCCATACCGATTCCCACCACTCCGCGCACGCGTACCGGCAGTTCGTCTGCTGCTCCGCGAAGAAGGGGCGCGACTCCATGGGCACGCCTCCGCGCCAACAAACGAGACCCGTACTTTGCTCCTCGTTGGGCCCTCAAAGGTGAATACCTCTGAAGGAAATATCTCACTTTGCCACTGGGCCGACCCAACATGACAAGTTTAGCCCATTAGGCCCAAATATTTTGCATGATTCAAAACTACATTAGATTCCGATTCCAAGTTTCCAACTTTGGTATGTCACCATTATGTACCCAACTCGCCCCAAAGGGGCTGGCAGCACAAGAAGATAAGCTCGTAATTTGCGCCACAATCGGTCGTTATGACAAGAAACAATTCCGACGTCAGTTCCATATCAACGTGTTGGGATCTGGTAGGCCCCAAACAGCTGTCTCCTGTCGCTTTTTCGTTGGGCCACTGGGCATGGGCCTCATCACGTCCGTGTTTCGCACTTGCCATCCTGGCCCTATATGCGCCCGTCCGCTGAGTTATCCGCTGCGACCGCGCAAGTGAGTTCTTCCCCCTCCCCTTCAGTCACCGCACGGCCTTCAAAATTCCCAAAGCAATGAGTGATTGGTCAGTGGATCTTCTCCAACAATTGTAAAATCCTTTACTGATCGGACGGCTGTCAAATGAATTAGTGTCTATCCAATGGGCGTATGGAAAAACTGAAATAAAATTCCATTGGTCACACGAACTCTTCGCCGTTAAAAGCTGACTTTCTCCCAGCGTTTGCAATCTTCCACCTCACTCTTCCCAGCCTACCTTTCTTCCGCTCGCTTGCTCCTCCTTGGTTGCTCCGGGCGGTGGAAGCGGCGGCGGGGGAGGCAACAGCAACGATGGCGGGGACGAGGGAGGAGAACGTGTATCTGGCGAAGTTGGCGGAGCAGGCGGAGCGGTACGAGGAGATGGTGGAGTTTATGGTGCAGGCAATAGGCGCTGCAGCGGCGGAGGGGGAGGAGCTCACTGTCGAGGACCGCAACCTACTCTCGGTCGCTTACAAGAACGTCGTCGGCTCCCGCCGGGCATCCTGGCGGATCGTGTCCTCGATCGAGCAGAAGGAGGAGAGCCGCGGGAACGAGGCCCACGTCGCTGCTATTCGAGCATGCCGCTTTACGATCGAGACCGAGCTCAGCTCTATCTGCGGCGAAATTCTCGGCCTCCTGGAAAAGCGCCTTGTCCCATCCGCTGCCTCCGCCGATTCCAAGGTTTTCTACCTTAAGATGAAGGGCGATTACCACCGCTACCTCGCCGAGTTCAAGACCGGATCCGACCGCAAGGATGCCGCCGAGGCCACCCTAGCCTCGTACAAGTCTGCCCAGGTATTTTCTTTTTCCAATCCCCATTCTGATCCCGGTTGATATACGATCTTGTATGATCTTGCCCTTGATAACTGTAGAACTTGTTCACACATCAGTAGATCTTGTTGTTCGATATGATTCTTGTCTCAATTATATCTTTTCTGACATTTGACACTTCATGGTGGTTCCAGCAGCAATGGAGATACGAAGATGTCCAGTATTTTGGTTTGGGTCTTTCAGAATTTTAATATTGTTCTTCTTATTGGTTTTACAGGACATTGCTTTGTCTGAACTGGCGCCCACACATCCGATCCGGCTGGGACTGGCGCTTAACTTCTCGGTGTTCTACTACGAGATCTTGAACTCACCAGATCGTGCCTGCAGCCTCGCAAAGCAGGTAGAGGACAACGCACTGATCCTCAGGGTTTCTGGATCGCTGCGTTTCGTATGCACGTTCTCCGCTTATTCTCTCTGTATGTAGTTGTATAATGTATTGAGAAGAAGGCTACTAATCATCTTCCGGTTGGAAGGCCTATTGATGTGTCGGACCTCCGCATTTGCAGTTCCTTCTCATGGAATCGCAATTAGATTTTCGTATTGCTTTCATAACATGCTCAGCATACTATTGGCTCATTATACTAAAAGTCTATTGACAATTTTATTTCAGTAAAGGCATTTTACTATTTCTTTGTTTGTCGTTTCTCCATTACAACTGCTGGTAATTTAAATGACTATCTTTACGATGCTAAGGCTTAATTTAGGTGTTAAGTTATGTGGATCATTGAAAGATGAATGTTAATCTTCAAGTTGCATTTTTATTCCGTTAGTCTGCAGTCTGCTAGCTAGCTATCCATCGTTTGCCCCAAGTTATCTTGTTTATTATTTGTAGTCCGTGGTAATCATGACTGCAACCCTCTCCGTGCTTATTTTCTACTTCATCAAAGAGCACCGAGTTGTTTTCCCCTTGCTTTGTTATGTTTGCATCTGTGGATTGTTTTGTCAAGATGAGTATTTATTTTATACTATATTTGACTCGTTAGATTATACAAAAACAATTTAGTTAATTGTAGGAAGTATGATGTAACACTCTTTTGGCGTTGACACTACGTTGTTAGTTTTATTACATTCCAATACTTTATTATGTGTATTGTTATGGGCAAATTTATTTTTTTATAATAAACTTAACCACAACCGGCAGATCCCCTCGCGGAGATCTCAGCCCTACACTAGAGTGGCCCGCGACCGATTAGGATCGCGTTGCGGAAGCTGGCCCAGCACTTTTACAAGTCCTCACACCACGTGCGCGAAGGGTTCGGTATGAATACCGCCCCTCGGACACGAATACAAATCTCTCAACTGTGTCAAAGTGATGGAGACTCTCCAAAACACTTTGCACTCACAGAAATTTCCTCAGCCCGCGCTCCTTTCTCTACACAGCCGAGATAGGCACCGGCGCGGCCTCAAGCAATCACAAGGGGACGGTGGCGAACACCTTCAAGGGTGCCGGCACACACGTCCTGGACTTTGCAAGCAAGCAAGCAGTACCTACAAATAAGCACAACCCGCACTACACATATGCGGGCGCAGATAACGCAAAGAACCGTCCGGACGAAAAGCCACACGAAGTCCGGACGCGGTAAAGCCTCTATCCACTACACACGAGAAACCCGTCCTACTACCACTACACACGATAGATCCGGGGAGGGTTTACCCTTGTAGCGTGCCACCACTCCACGAGCCGAGCCCACCGAGATCCTCCGAGAAGCTGCGTCGGAAAGTCCGGTCGGAGACGAAGCGAGACGTGCGTACGAACCCGCGCGACGCAACCTCCTCCTCCTCCCTTCCGCGGCTCGCGTGCGAGCAGAACAACGTCCGGCTGGAACAGGGGAGGAAAGTCTTCCTCCGTCCGTCACCGTCCGGCCACCGGAACCCCGCCGGAAGGTCGGGATCTGGTCGCCCGTGAACGGAGAAGCCGCCGCCGGAGTATTGTCGCCGGAGGAGTCACCGCCGACGAGAATTTGAACCCAATGGAAGCTTGGCTTGCGTGGAACCGGCGATCGGAAAATCCGATCGCACTCCCGCGTCTGGCTGCCGGCGCCGGAGGAGATGGTCTCCTCGTTACCTCAGGGCACCGATGAGTCGATATGAGAGAGTACGCCGACGGGTCCACGGCCGAAGCCTCGTCGCCGACGTCGAAACCGATGCTCTGTTCTCAGATCTGGAAATTGCCGTCGCCAGACCTCTGCCCGAGCTCGTGATTGCTCGATAAGGCAGCCACCCCTCGACGTGGATGGAAATCCACCCACGCCGCCACGCAAGACACGATCTCCGGCGAAGAATCGCCGGAAATCACGCTTCCACCGGGGCAGATTTCGAAATCCGCCCTGGGCTCGTCCACGTAGGAGTCCACGCCCAAATCACCATCGTCCTCGTTGCCACGCCAGCGCGCACCTCCGGCCACCTTCCAAATCCGGCGGGCGCTCTTCCAGGTGGCGAAATCGACGGCGGACGGCGCCGCTTCCAGCGAAGACGAGGAACAGGGGAAATTTTCCCCTTTCCGCGTACGCGGGCACTGTAGCCCGGTCTGAACCGGCTGAACCGGTTCGGTTCAGCCTGGAAGGTGGTTCAGGTCCGGTTCGGGTTCGATTTGACCTCAGAATCGCCCCGCGGTTGACCCTCCTCGATGCGCACGCTCGCAAGCTCGTGCGAGGGGGTCTGGGGTCCATGGGTCGAGTCAGAAGCCCACATCCACGTGTGAACCCACACTCCGTGGTTTGACTCGACCCTCGCCCTATGGACTTGTGTCAGCCTCAGTGACACGATCGCACACCCGAGTCGTCCAACACGGCTGATGACGAGGGGTCCCGCCATCGCTCCATCTCGGTGTGCTTTGGGATTTGTGCTAAATCCCGGGAGCATCACATGTATTATAGTGATCATTTGCCTCATAATAGTTAATATCATTTTTAATTTTTTATTCAAGTGCTCAAGCCAATTTTGTAGCTGCCATCTGAAGAGTATTTGTTTGATCAATTGTCTTGGTCCGTCTTTTTCTTGTTTCAATTCTCTTGCCTGCTATTTTGGCTAGTGAGTCCCAGTCAATGATTCACTTTTATTATTTAAAATCACAAAGTACATTGCCGTTTGTTTAGATTCTTTTGGAGACTGGTATGTTTCGTGGAGGGAGACTTGTGGACGTTGTGACATGCTGTTCAAGTTATCCAAAGAAGAAATACTTATTCATGTTAAAGGATTTTACTTACGTTCCAGTTGATTACCCTAACAGGCTTTTGATGAAGCAATTGCTGAACTGGATACCCTGGGAGAGGAGTCTTACAAAG
The DNA here is from genome assembly GCA_027563935.2 of Costus lasius. Lineage (NCBI taxonomy): Eukaryota > Viridiplantae > Streptophyta > Magnoliopsida > Zingiberales > Costaceae > Costus > Costus lasius. The sequence continues at coordinate 1,568,769 of CM050446.2, read as the reverse complement.
ACAGCACTCTAATTATGCAGCTTCTTCGTGACAACCTAACATTGTGGACTTCAGACATGCAGGTAAATTTGATCGTTGCATTCCTTTCTAATTCCTGCCATCTTCGAAGAGGGAGTGGGAGAGAGTTATATTGATTTGTTATGGAACTTTTCTTGATAGGATGATGGCGTAGATGACATCAAAGAAGCAAAGCACGAGGATGAATAGCAGCACTGTTGCAGACATATATTAGCGTTCTGATTAAGTGCTTCAATCGCTTCATATTCTCTTGCTTTGAAGCATGATAGATACGTGGAGATTGTCGTTCATCTGTTGTTGTTTCAGATTTATGTATGCTTTATCTGTCTCTCATTTGTGTTTTTTCTTCACCCTGTTGGAAACTACTTATTTCGTGTAGTTGATTGCTTTTGCCTTTTACGGTGTTTGGATGTAAGAGTGATGATTTGCGATGATATGGTGCTTGGGTGACCACCCTTTTGTCTTTATTAAACGACTGTTGCTCTCCGTCTCTTGCATTGTTTTACAGCATTCAATTGGTCAGTCTGTTAGCATTTTGGCCTTGTGTTTCTGTCACCGCATTCTGATGGCAGTGCGTGTGATTGATATAAAAATCAACGACGGATCTCAGTCCGGTGTAAGAATTGAACTGGTAATTTAAATTTGTTTTAGTGCACTAGCTAATGTTTCGGTAAGAGTGTGCAATTGTTACTTGTACACTATTGTTTTTTTTTACTTGCAGCTATGAAGCTCCTGAAAATTGCATTGATTCAAGGGTTTCGATTTTGGCCACCAAATAGATCTGAAAAAAAAAAAAAAAAAAATACTACGATCTACTTATCAAGATCTATCCCATGGTACCAAAATTGTCGCGATTCAAATTCTATGCAATAAGAAAAAAAAATCAGAAAGTATAGTAGAATCTACGTTAGGATATATTCTATTATACTTTCTGAATTTTTTTTTTCATCATATAGAATTTGAATTGCGACGATTTTGATACTTAGATAGATCTTAATGAATAGATCATCTCTATTATACTTTCTGAATTTTTTTTTTCATCATATAGAATTTGAATTGTGACGATTTTGATACCTAGATAGATCTTAATGAATAGATCATCGTAATATTTTTTTTTTTTTCGGATTCATTTCGTGGCCAAAATAGAAACCCTTCTTATGGAAAAAAGGTGCCTTTCTTTTTAACTTTTTTCCCGTATCATACGCCATTAAAGAGGACTCACGGAGCCGCTGGATGGGTGGTCGAGTGTATACAATGTACTTGTGTGACTCCGCTGTTCGAGTATTGGTGACATGCATATGCGTTGGGTACACATCATTTGTCAGGCTGTCCGCTTGCATATGGGGGTAGGAGGAAGGGTTGTTGGTATGGAATTTCAGTTTGGTTGTGATTCCTGGAAAAATTTTCTAGGCGGTCGCGAAAATTAGGCTTCCTTGCATATGCACCGCTCAGACTCAAAGTGTTGTGCAGGGATTGTTAACAGCTCCAGCAGGAAACTTGTTATGCAGGAAAGCTTTTCTAGGGATTCACGCACATCACCAATCAACGGTGATGTGCAGGGAAACATAAAATTATAGGCGGTCGACGACCGCTTAGAAAATTTACTCGTGATTTCCTGCATTAATTTCTCACTTGTTTCGTAAACCACACCTCCACAAATATGAAGTCATATCGCATAATCGTACTACACAGTTGACTAATTGGTATGGGCATAAAAGAGGGAAATAAATTATCGGCTGCAGTCTTGGACGAAGAAATGGCTTCGCCTGAGTACCCAGGCTAAAATTTTTAACCTAGTCCTTAAATTTCGATTAAAAAATATTTTTTTTTAAATTTTTTTAGAAATACTCTACTCCTTGTGAGCTATCTAATATGATATCAAATTTGAGATATTTTAGATCACATATATATGTATAAAATATCCTATGTAAAATTACATATAAGATAAAAAAATATTTTCTATATAAATTTGTATAGGATATTTTATACATGTATATGATCTAAAATACCTCAAATTTGATACCAGTGGATAGCTTACAAGGATTAGAATATTTCTAAAAAAAAAATTAAAAAAATATTTTTGGGTCGAAGTTTAGGGACCCAAGCTAAAATTTTTAGCCGGGGTACCTAGGCGAAAAAAATTATGCTGGGTACCCTAAATTTTAACTAAAAAAGTTTTTTTTTTTTTAAAAAATAATCTATATATCCTAAGCTATTCAATGATATTAATATTAGAGTATTTTAAATCATGTATATTCATTAAATACCCTAAATAAAATCACATAAAAGATAAAATATTATTTACTGTATAATTTTGTTTAGAGTATTTAACGAATATATATGATCTAAAATATCTCAATATTGATACTATTAGATAACTTAGGATGTGTAGATTATTTTTAAAAAAAATTAAAAAAAATTATTTTAATTAAAATTTAAGTACTCAATTTTATTTACTGTATAATAAATGGGAAGAAAAATAGTGAGGTTGAGGGTAAGGGCTTGTTTTATTGGAGGAGAAGAAAAATAGAAAAAATAAAAAAAGAAGAGAGGAAGAAATATAGGAGGGAAGAAATTCAATCACGTGAGAGTTCTTCCCCATGTCTTTCCCCCAGCTGCGGTAGGCGGCGATTTGCGGCAGCAATGTGCTACAATGTCCTTCCCCAGTTGTGGCAGGCGGCGATCGCGGCGGCAAGCAAAGGCAGCAGCGGGGCGAGTGAGCAGGCGAGCTGGCGGCGGCTGCAGGAAGTGAGGACGACGGTGCCATGTCACGCCTGAGCTTCAAGAACCCGGGCGTGCTCCTTCCGACCAACCTCGAGGAGGAGATGACCGCATGCGTCCTTCACAGCAGCGTGGGTACAGCGCTCTCGGCGGCAGCTAGAGGCGGAGATAGTCTCGCGGCGCTCGGAAGGGGGGAGGGGACGAGGCATGAGTAGGAGGATACGAGGACGTTGGGAAGGGGCGAGGTCGCGGCTCTCACGGTAGCGGGTTGGGCGAAGGCGAAAGGGGAGGCGACGCTCGCAGTTGAGGGGGTTGGCGGAGGAGAGGCTGGCTGGCTGGAAGCGCGATGGTACAGGAGGAGGCTGGCTGGAAGCATGGAAAGGCGGTCGAGCTCGCCGCGGCAGGCGAGGTGAGGAGGCTGGCTAGGAAGGAGGTGCAGGCGGAGGCTCACTGGGAAGGAGGAGAAGCGGCAGAGCTCGCGGCGGCTGGCAAGGGCGAGGTGAGGAAGCTGATTGAGAAGGAGGAGAGGTGGTGGAGTTCATAGCAGCTGGCAAGGGCGAGGCGGCTAGCTGGGAGGAGGTTGGCTGGGCAGCTAGCTGACAGAAGGAGGATGGCGACAAGGTTAGCTGGGAAGGAGGTGCAGGCGGAGGCTGGTTGGGAAGGAGGAGAGGTGCAGAGCTCGTGGCGGCTGGTGAGCTCGTGGGGAGGGCTTGCGGGGCAGCGGTGAAGAAAAGCTCGCAGGTAGATGGTAGGCTCGCTGAGGGAGACGGGCTCGCAGCGACGAGAAGGCGGCTTCGCTGAGGGAGATGGACTTCGCGGCGGCTGGCTCGAGGCGGCTGACAAGGACGAGGAGGGCAAGGTGAGGAAGTTGGTTGGGAAGGAGGAGAAGCGGCAGAGTTCACAGTGGCTTGCCAGGGGCGAGGTGAGGCAGCTAGCTGGGAGGAGGCTGGCTGGGAAGGAGGAGAGGTGGTAGAGCTCGCGGCGGCTGGTGAGCTCGCATGGAGGGCTCGTAGGGTAGCGACGAAGAAAGGCTTGCGGGAGGCTGGTAGGCTGGTTGAGGGAGACAGGCTCGCAGTGAGAAGGAGACAGGTTCGCTGAGGGAGACGGACTTCATGGCGGATGGCTGGGCGAGCTCGGCAGCGGCGAAGGCAGGCTCACGGGCGTGAGCAGGGGATGAGATGCAGGGCAACGGAGAAGACGGGGACTCGCAACAGTAGCAGGGCAGTGGCAAAGGAAGGTAGGGGCGAAGGCTCGTGAGTGATTTTGCGTTTCTCTCCGATTTGGAGAGAACCAAAAACACAGAAAAATATTCTTTTTTTCTTTTCGTTCAAATCATCTGAGAGAAAAATGAGTTTCTTTTTTTTTTTTCCCATTTTTCGCACCAATAAAAGAGGTCCTAAGGAAGGGCCTTTTTGGAGAGAAAAAAAAAAGTGACTTTTTTTTTAAAAAAAATTTTGAAAAAAGTAAAAAAAAGTAAACAAGTGACACATCAAACAAACAATAATGATTATGGAGAGAGAAGAGTAGACAACGATTGTGAAAAAAACCCCAAATGTGTACCTAGGTTACCTAATTTTTATTTTAAAACTATTTTTTTAAATATTTTTATTTAAAAATGATTTACACATTGTAAACTATTTAATAGTATTAATATTAAGGTATTTTAAATTAAATATATTCATAAAATATCCTAAATATTTTTATACAGTGAATAATATTTTATCTTATATGTGATAATATTTATGATATTTTATGAGTATACGTAATCTAAAATATCATAATATTGATATTATTCCGAAAACTCCCTGCACCTTATAATACGAAAATCGCAGAGTTATGGAAGGAAAAAATATCATCCGAAGATATAGCACTATGTCTTCTTTGCTTGCTCAGTTTAGAAGCAAACGAATAATGGTCTTAGAAAGATTGATAGACCCAGAACAACAACTCAAACTCAGTAGATTCAAGAAAGCAGACTTAGTCCCTGCAGAAATCCTATATGAACATAAGCTCTTAGAGACTAAGCAGAAAGTATACCAGCAAATATCCGAGGATGACTGTTGGCATTTTGCCCAGAATAAACTTCACCTATGGCGTCTTGCAAGAAATCTGCAAGACTAATGAAATGAATAGGCAGGCGAAGGATTTCTCCTTCTGCCAGAATATTGCAGTACCTGGAGTTTATTCTAGTAACCAGAAGCCTAAGAAGTTCCTTAGAAAGGCTTCAACATACAAATCTCACCCGCACAAAAATCATGTGCGAAAACTCAAAAAGAAAAAACCCGGTAAAGCTAAATGCAAATGCTTTATATGTGGTGAGATGGGGCATTATGCAAATGAATGTCGCAACAAGAAAGTAAACCGCGAAAGGCTTGCGGTATACCAACAACTGGAACTGCTTCCAGAGTGGGACATTGTAAGCGTCGGGGAAGATGAGGACCCAGACGATTCAGATTTATGCTCATATTCTGAAGATGAGCAAGATAATCAGGAACGCAAAACATTTTTGTTAATGATGACAACAGACAAAGTGGATTGGAATCCACTTAGAGGAAATTATCAGCTGAGTAGGGAGTATATTGAATGCCCTCATAATTGGGAGATGCATCCTGAATTACTTCCCCATACAAATAAATGTTTGTTCTGTCCAATAAAGACAGTTAAGAGAGCGCGTATGCGCTGTACACTCTGTTTTTTAGTATGCTGTTCAGTCTGCAGTGTTTTAAAGTTTGACATAACAATACCGTTGGGAGAGGCACCTCCCGCATTAGTTAAAGTAGACCTGAGGAAGCTTGTAGCTGAACAAGCTAAACACATCACCAATCTAGAGGAAGAACTGAAATTCACGAGAAATAAAAACAAAGGCAAATCAGTAGTAATCACTAAAGAAGTAATTCTGAAAGCAGAAGAAAAGAAACCCATCAGATATGCAAGCATAAGCAACAATCTACTGAACCTGACTGCGACTCTAGAAATTAATGGTGAAAGATACAATCTACAAGCAATACTAGACACTGGAGCGTCTAAATGTTGCATCACACCAGATGCATTGCCAAAATCTTTCTATGAACCAACTGGAGAGTACTCCATATATGGAGTCAACAGTGTTCAGACGACAAATACAAAACTGAAGAATGGCTTTCTAATCTTGAATAAAGAAAGATATGTAATGCCATTTACTTATGTGTTACCATTATCAATTGGCGACAAGACCCAGCTCATTATTGGAATGAATTTCGTACATAGTTTTAAGGGAGGTCTAAGAATAGAGCAAGGAACCCTGACTTTCTACAAGAAGGTAGAAGTCATCCAGACAACACCAATATCTTCAAGGGTCGCTCTTAACATATTTCATGAAGAGGAAATGTTAGACCTAGTCAGCCAAGATGCCATATGTGAAATGTGTTCCTATGACTTAGGCAAGTTATCTGACTATCAAGAACAATATGTAAATCATTTTTTAAAAAAATTTAAAATTTTTTTTTGATATCAAAATAGAATACCTAACTTATGATTTCTAACTTGAGTACCCATTTTAGACCACTTGCTCACGACAGCTCAGGGAGAGGAACTCCGACAGTGACGCCGCCTGTCAATTTCTCCTATCCTTTGAGATTTTTGTTTAATATATTTTTTTGATTTTTGTGTAGATAATTTTAGATTGTGACTAACATCCGGCAAAAATTGATCCGATTTGATCTGACCTAACTCAATACGAAACAAAACAGATTTAGGTCAGTCATAATCATTCGTATTTGAGTTAACTTAATTAGGTTACCGGTTACAACTAAGACGACACGTTCGTTTATGATCCTGACCGAATTGCCGGGCCTCATTGTGTAGAACACAATTTGACTAGACGTTGATACCTAACCTTTTTTTAAAAAAAGGACGAAGCATTGATAGCTTCTTTTCTTGCATATAACTCTTTGACCAAAATTCTATTTATCCTCACTCGCAGTTAATTTGGTCCGTATAACAGAACAATACACAAGCCAATTGCCTTCCGCTGCGTTGGAGAAGAATCTGGCGATGGACAGTCCGAAGCCCATCAGATGTAAAGGTGAGTTTTTTATTTTTTATTTTTTCCAATTTATTTAGGACCAAATTGTCGCCAAATTGTCGCCCCTGCTTCAATCTTTCGGCGACTGGATCGCTAGAGCAACGCAGCTGCTGTCAGCAGGGTCGCCGGCGAGCCGCTCCAGATAGAGGAGGTGGTGGTGGCGCCGCCCCAGGCACTCGAGGTCCGGATAAAGATCATCTGCACCACCCTCTGCCACACCGACCTCACCTTCTGGCGCGCGCATGTAAGCCACCGCAGCATCCACCGCCGTGTGATCTCCCCTCTGTCCTAATAATTTTAATCGATCAATCTTCTCTTGCTCTCTCAGGGCGTTCCCGGTGTCTACCCCATCGTCCTCGGCCACGAAGCCGTCGGGTAAGTCGTCGCCTCGCGTAGCGGCAGCCGGATCTGTCTTTATAAGTTAACTGTGACGGAGCAGGGTAGTAGAGAGCGTGGGTGACGGCGTGGCGGAGGTGGCGGTGGGGGACACGGTGCTGCCCGTGTCCATCGCGCAGTGCGGGGACTGCCCCGACTGCCTCTCCGACCGTAGCAACATGTGCTCGCGGCTGCCGTTCCGACCAGTGTCAGGGATGCCGAGGGACGATACCTCCCGCTTCGCGGACGCGGCCGGCGCACGGCTGAACCACTTCTGCAACGTCTCCAGCTTCTCCGAGTACACCGTCGTTGACATCGCCCACATCGTCAAGATTAATCTGGCGGCGATCCCGCCGAAGCTCGCCTGCCTCCTCGGCTGCGGCATCTCCACCGGTATGTAACCTTCTCATCATTACCTTTTTTTTTCTTTTCGTCTTCTTTCTTTTTCCAAAACCAGCTCGAAAGAAGCTAAGAATCACAAATCAAGAAAAAACAGAACACGCGTGCGTGTTCTCTCACTAGTAGAAACGTCAAGATAATGTTCGTTCGGCTTGCGATCTACTGAGCGTTGACTTAATTTTTGTTACAGGAGTCGGGGCTACATGGCGGGCAGCTCCAGTGGAAAGAGGGTCAACGGTGGCGGTGTTTGGGCTTGGAGCAGTTGGATTGGCGGTTATAATCAATTGTGACGAGTAGATCTTATGGCACTTAATTGAGTGAATTAAACTCTAAAACATCTGTGCAGGTGGCAGAAGGTGCGAGACTTCGAGGCGCTGCAATGATCATTGGAGTAGATATGAACTCTGAAAAGTTCGAGACTGGTAAGCTTGAGGCATGACAAAAACAAACAAGTTCATCTCTGTCATGCATCAAAGTAAAGCAGGAGAGGATAAATTTCTTTTTTGTTGTTAATTAGGCAAGGAGTTTGGCGTTACTGACTTCATCAATCCGAAGGAGATTGGAGATAGATCGATCAGTGAGGTCAAACTCTTGGCTGCACCAGTGCTAATTAGTTAACTAACCCGAGGCGCTAATTAATTGGCTGACAAACAAGCTGCGCAGGTGATCAAGGAGATGACCGGCGGCGGCGGCGCTGACTGCTGCTTTGAGTGCGTGGGTTCGGCATCCCTGATGGCTGCTGCCTTCGAAAGCTCCAGAGAAGTACTCTCCCTCCTCCCTTTCTCACACATTTGAATTTTGAAATGTGCATTGAAATAGTGAAGCATCATTACCCTAGATCTGATAAATCCTTTGTTTAGGGATGGGGAAAGACTGTGGTTCTTGGTCTGGACATGGAGGGTTCGCCCATTTCCATCTCCCCCATAGAAATCTTGCGAGGCAGGTCCATTTCAGGCTGCTGCCTTCGGGGAATCAAGCCTAAGAATGACATCCCAGTGCTCATCGACCATTACGTCAATAAGGTGAGAGTTGCTAAATACATTTCATCTCTCACGTCTAATGTCTAACTCATAACTAAAAAATTATAATCAGTCGAAGTGAATTGGAATTATCCCGTCAAAATGTTCTTGCTATAATGTTTGTTTAACTTGATATCACTTGGTGCAGGAGCTCCACTTGGATGGCTTCATAACTCAAGAGATTGGCTTTAGCGAGATAAACAAAGCGTTTGAATTGATGATTCAGGGGAAGAGTCTGAGGTGCATAATTTGGATGGATAAGTGAACGTGAACACTTTTCTTCTCTTGTTCTTTTATGCATTCTGGCTCTGGTTCTGTAATAAATACAATGCTCCAAAGAAGATCAATTCTTCGATGGGGAATCTATGTTTGCCGTTTGAAATCCTTTAAACATGATTTGAGCCATCGTCTGAGGGAGGTCAGTGAAGCATCGTTACCCTAGATCCTGAATTTTTCAAATGGATTCAAATGACAGCAACATTTGATAAACTTGACTACATAAATCTAATCTTTTCTGTCTGGCAGATGAGACAAATAGCCTTTGATACACAAATTGAACCATTTCCCTAAGTAAATAACTAGTTATAAATTGTAGTGTTGGTAACTTGGCCGTTGGAAACCTTTTCTTTTTGTCTCTTGTGCACATTTTCTTCCAATTTACGCTACTATGCTGCAGTATTGTGGCAAGTGGTAACGAATAGTCGTGCAGATTTTCTTCCAATTTACACTACTATGCAGTATTATGGCAAGTGGTAACGAATACTTACTGAGTTCGATCATGTTGCCACAATGAGATTGTGATCTGTGGATCCGGCAAGCTAAGTCCACATATGCGGCTGTAACTATTTTGTTACATCCATATGATGAAAGCAGAAGCAGATCTTTTAATTCTCAGTAGGGAAATGAGCTCCTGAATTGGACTGCAATCATCCTGTAGATGCCATGGACAAAGATTAAACAAAGGATTATAAAATGAAAAATGACCTTTTAGCTGCATAGGATTCCGACAATAGAAAGTATTTAAACTTTTAAGTTCTGTGGTGGCAGTAGAGTAGCAATACTATTCAGTAGAACTAGCAAACAATAGCACTGCATGAGGTGGTTTCTTGATCCGTAAGCTATAAAACCTAGCACCGACTACCCAGTTTAAAGTATAATTCAACGGAAAAAAAAACAAAGCAGAACAGCAAATGCTTGGCTCGCAAATTCAATTCTGTTTGTCAGCGTTTTGTGCTGCTCTGAGAAAATTGTCTAGTGAAGGACTCAACATAAGGAAAGGGTCCTTCGTTTTTACACCAAATATATTTTTTTTAAAAAAAAATTACACATTTTAAACTTTTCAATAATACCAATATTGTCTTAAAAAAAATCATCATAATAAGGTTTCTAAAAAATGGCGAACCCCCAGAATCGTACAGAGAGGGAAAGGAAAAGATGTAACGGTGGGCAAAGCCATTCTATTAAGGTAGCAGTAGCATAGCATGAAAACGGTGGAGAACATAGGGTTGCCAGTATAAAGGTGATGGTTCAGTGAGAATCCACATGATTACAACCTAACAAAGCGTCCTTGAAAGGCAACAGGGAGTCATGGAGGTGCAAGAGCATAAGGACAGCTTAGGCATTCATAGAATTAGACAACACTTGAACTGAGACTAACTATTTCAGAACACTGAACTGACATCTTGCTAGGACTGAGATATCTCAGAGAAGACATCAGTTTTGGCTGATTTAAATAGCATCCACAATTCATGGGTTCCCCGTTCCCTAGTGAACATTGTCAATATAAGCTCCCTCTCCTATGGGTTTCTTGATGCCAAAATTGATCATTCATGAAACATTAATTGTTCCCGCTTCCCAGGGCGATGGAATGTGCAAAAAAAAACTGAGCATGTGAAAGAATTGATGCCTATTTCATCACCTGTTCACTGGAGTCATCACAAAAAAACGTATGATAACACTAGGGGAACTGGAATTAGATGGTACATGAGCATGATTTGGGAATCACCAAAAGTCTCCACTAAGAATATTAGCAATAAATGAATCAGATGCAGTGAACAGAATGATTACAGGAGGAAGAAAATAAAGGCATAAAATTATAATAGGACATATCCCAGAACATGGGCGCTCATAGTAAAGACAATCATCAAGAGGTCTAAAAGTTGCACACAGAAATAAAACTTTTCAAAATCGCATCTTTTGGATATCTCTTTCCTTGTTCTTTGACTTGTGTCTGTCTATTCATTTGTATACTCAATGTGGAAGGAGGAATCATGTGACTCAATGAGTATCTTCTAGTTCTGTAAGAAACTTTCTGAAACCACCCAGCAGTAAATGTTTAGCACCAGTGATGCATACTTGTTAAACACAATCACACTGCTTGTATGAACTTTGAGCCATACCTGAACGGACTCCTCTTTCTTCTGCAAGAATCAACTGTTTCGACTTTCGATTAGTGCTCGTTGTCGGTGGACGGAAGCTGGTATGACTCGTTTCAGATCAACCCAACAAATAACAAGGTCAGTCGGAGGTGCAGAACTGTAAGACAAACTCCTCTGACGCATTTCGACAAACACAAAACCTGCATTATGAGCCACATAGCAGATTCTGTGGAAGCGACGATTTGTATCGTCATCTCTTTGGACTGCCGTGCTGAGACTATTACTTGGAAGAATAAAAAAAGTAATCCAAGATCTGGGTTTGAGAACGGCCTGCAGAGTCAACGCGCCGGAAGAATTCCAAAGCTAAAAGACACCGCCGTCCGATGACTCGCTTCGGTGGTCGGAAGCGACACGGACGACCTCCGCGCCTCACGCCACTAAAAACCACACAGAACGCTTGTGGCCGTCCAACCCGAGATGGACGAGTCACAGCGACAGGGACTTAATTGTCTTACGATTCGTTCAGATACGAAGGGCTCAATGGTATATTAGCATATAATTTTTCATAAATTATATTGAATACCATACACAGAGGCGTAGATTACGGGTAGACGCATAATTTTTTTTTTTTGGTAAATAGAAGCATATAAGGAAGGGCAAAAATATGAAAAAAAAAGGATACAGTCAATTGCAATTTTTTCTTCACTTGACTTCTTTCGAAGACCGAACTAATTTCAACCTCGCTGTCCCCATCTATATATGTCCTCTCACCGCCTCTTCTCTTCCTCCCACTGCAAACCCTGACTCCGCTCCCCAGCTCTCGCCTCCCGATCTTGATTTCGCGTTAGCAGAGATGGCTGCGGCCTCCCTTCCCTTCGCCGTGCTCGTCGCCGCGGTGGCTCTTCTCGCCATCACATCTTCCGCTCAAGGCCCCAGCCCCGCCCCAGTGAAGCCCCCCTCCCCGGCGCCGACGACGCCCCCGGCCGCCCCACCCGTCTCTCCGTCCCCTTCTCCAAGCCCAACTGTCGCCCCCCCCGCCGCCATCGATCCCGCCTCCTTCGCCGAGCCCAAGCGTCCCCCCTTCCTCCCCGCCGCCATCAACCCCGCCCCCTGTCTCACCCACGTCTCCCTCTCCCGGGCCTCCGACGCCTTCCCCTCCCGAACCGCCGTCCGAGACACCCCCATCTTCCCCGACCCCCGCCTCGCCCCCCACCTCTCCACCATCGGGCGCCGTTTCCGTGGTGGCCAGCTGGACCGCCGTGACCGTTGTCGCGTTCGCCGCCGTCGCGCTCTAGATCCGGGCAGCGAGGGATCCCCCGTTGATTCTTGATCGGACGAGGCGGTGCACTATTTATTTATTTTGTTCTTTTCGCTCCTTGTGATTGTGGTATCATTTTTATATTCTCTAGTTTGCTCTTCTTCCTTCTCCGATTCCTCTGTAGACCATGTGTGGCCGGGAGTGTACGTTTTCTTCGTTGTACTGGATGCTGATCACTTGATTTTATTATTATGTCCCTGTTCTTTGTGGCTGCTTCCCTGAGCCTTTGAGGGCATAAGTGGGAACATGAATTTACTTCCTGTATACGTGTCGTCAGCTAGAGAGGGTGCGTGAAGTCCAGCTGCTGAGAGCAATGTCATGGTGTCTGTCATTCAACCATGTGCGATTGTCGTCATGATTTGCTACGCGATGAATTTTAATCCATGATCTTGGAATGCGCGCAGAACGAGGCGCTGCGAGAGGTGCGAAAGCTGCGTGGCTGACGGGTACGTGGTGGTGTTCCTATATATAATTTTGAGAGTAAAAAAGAGAATCACATCATAAATTGGCTTTAACTGCAAAGGCATTTTCGCAATTAACCATATTTTAGCCTCCGATTATTTTTCTTTTGTTTTTCCCTTTTGTTTCAACTCAAATCTTGTTATACGAAAACAAAGAACTAGTCATTTTCTGTCCATTGTGCTCTTCAATTGTTAAATTAAAAAAAAAAACAAAAATGTTGTCGTAATCATAATTCAATACCCTAATCAATGTTATTGCCAAATCGCTTTCGCGCGGCATTGGATTTCTCGTACTGCAACAACACGGTACCTAACAAGAATAAATTAGTGGCACTTGCGACGTTCACTTAAAATGAAAATTTGAAAATATGTTAAATCTTAAACACTAATAATGAAAAAGTTTATAAAAAATTATGTTTAATTCTTAAATTTTGTTTATGTTACCTTATAATGATATAAACATAATGACCTAAACTACTAACTATAGCATCTTAATTCTTAGATTTCTTGTTCTCTTCCCAAAATGAGCAAATCTAGTTGTGTTATATTTGAAACAAGATCATTTTAAGACTTATATATCAATATTGTATGTACAATGGAGTGTATGCTAATGTTTGCCATCATCCTTGTGTTTTTGTTTGGTTATCATATATATCTTTACCGAATAGTTCTAAAATAGACTCATCATTCATCAACTTGTTGTTGAAGTATCCTGGATAGTGAGATGTTCAAAATGACCAATAAACATCAACTCCCATCTAACCCTTTTGATGACTATTAGGGTATGAAAAAATTCTATTTACCAAAATTATCTCTTACATCAGAGACCAAAATACAATGGCCAATTTTTTATCCATGATACATAATAAGTAGAAATGGAAGCATAATGAGCTAGTCAATCAACCGCCCGATTAGTCGGAGACCAAAATACAATGATCAATTTTTTATCCATGATACATAATAAGTAGAAATTGGAAGTATAATGAGCTAGTCAATCAACCGCCGGATTAGCCTCTCAAGAGGAATAAAGTTAATTTATTTGGCACATAATCATATTCAAAATTCTCTAATCTATGTTGCCTCTTAATAAACTCTAAAGCACTCTTTAAGAAAGATTTGAGTGTTAATGAAATAAGGATTGACATAAATATAGCTCAAAACAGCTCTGGTTGTAAGAGCTCTAAACCTTATGCCAAAGATGGGGTTGACTCTAATGATCTATTCTTAACAAAATGTATATATATTACTTTTCATTTAATTCATGAATAATATTATATGCAAATATATTAGAAAATTCTTGGCATGAGGATCAAAATCTTTGGTTGGAAGCATTGCGTTGGAGACTTCCACCTGACAAGTTGGGTCTTACTAAAAGTCAAAAATGCTTGACTTTACTCATTAATTATAGTGTTAGAATTTTCTAATATATTATTTTGAACTAAGAAAATACAATGAATCTAATAAGAAACAGAAGTAGATTTATTCAAATCATCATAGAACCGTCGGTATTTCCGAATGAGTGAATAAACTACTTTATTTTTGAAAAAAAAAAACGATCACTCAGGCGCCGTTCATCAATGAACGGACGGCAAATGATGCACGCTTGGCAACCCGTCCCACAGGGCAAGGAGAAAAAGAACTCTATATTGACCGACGAGGCAAAGACTTCAAGAAGAGAGGGGCAGATGACTTGAAAAGAGGAATCAAAGGTGCGCTACGGGCAGCACGAGCAGATGGCGGAGAAAAAAAATTTTCTTCGAGTAATTTCAGGTTTGATCCTTCTAACTTCAAATCTTGGATTTTTAAAATGTTTCTCTTTGTGGCATACAAAATCCCTATATGAATCTTTTCTTCAGTAAGAATCGTTAGCTTCGACGAACTAATTGCTGCTTGCTTCGACGAACTAATTGCTGCTTGATTTCGGCTTTGTGGTTTCGTCTGCTGCTGCTATAAGTAGATTAACTAGTGATTTTTTTTTTTGTGTGTGGAATTTTGCTTCCCGTTTGCGGTTGCCTTTTGCTTGAATGAAATCATTTTGCTTGAATGAAATCATTTTGCTTGAATGAAATCATTTTGCTTGAATGAAATCATGTATAAAGTTGGTGTTTTATAATGGAGATCCAGTTCCAGTGTATCTCTCCCCCCACGCGTATCCCCAATTTAGTTCGATAATTGTGGCGTAGGTATTTGATTTGATTTTTCAATTTAATAAAGTGTTAATTATAGCGTGTTGTGAGAGTCTGAAGATATCTTCAACCCGGTGTTGCGTTATGGTTTGAATTTAAAATTAAAAACTTTCCATATTTTGGTTTTTTTTAATTTTTTTACTATGTTAATATTTTATTTATTTTACTTATATTATTTGATTATTTTTATTTAAGTAATGTTATTAGAGGCAAATGTATTTTAAGACGTCCCGAATCAACGGGGAAGACCCGAGTTGACCGAGGGTCAGGTCGGGTTCGGAAAAACCTGACTTGTATAAGTCGGGTCAGGATCGGGTATGGTATTTTTACTACCCGCCCCGCCCCCGATCCCGAACCCATCCCAACTATTAAATTTACTATATTACCGTTAATTCAAAAATTACTATTATCTTATTATATGTCTATTTTGTTGAATGTTGATATTCGATTGAGTTGATAATTATTTTGTTGTGTAAATTATAATATTTTATTCAAGACAGGTCGGGTTTTTTACGGGTTTTTTTCCCCACAAGGTTGGGTTTTTTGCAGGTACCCGATGCCCTGGCGGGTTGGGTTTCCCCGTGGGTACCCTATCCCGGCGGTGTCGGGAGTGAGATTAGTTTTCTCAAACCTGACCGGGTTGGGGTCGGGGTCAGGTATTAGAATTAAGCTTGCACGAGAGACCAAGTATTCATGAGACAACAATATTCCCGCCAAAACAAATCTCTACAATTTAGTTTTTATTAAATGTTATTGATTTAGATAGAAATATTTTATCTACATTTATTGTATCTTGTTAACAACGTTATGTTTACATTTGATTCTGGTTTGCTAATTATATAGGAAAAGTTTTCAAATCTCTACTTAATCCCCTCTTTAGCATTTGGCATATTATTTTGGAACAATGAAATAAATTATTTCTCTTTAATTAGTGTTTCTCTTCTTTTAAACAATTCTTTATCCTCCTACACCGCTTCTCCTATTCCTCTTCGTGTTCTCCTATAGTTTGTACATGTTAGTGTGCATCCTTCGAGAAGCCTTCCACGAGCCTTGATTTAGAGATTCACCATGAAGATCAATCTGTTTCTTTATTGACAAATTAATCCGGAGACTGTTCCTTTCTCAAGATCGGAGAAACATTGAGCCAGTTAGTGTTTATGTATTTTAAAATTTATAATTTTTAAAATGGTTACAATTATTTAATTTATTTAATCTATTTAACGAAATGTGTCTTTTTTAAGAGATGTGTCCTTTAAGTTTTAATTATTTAATTAATTTAGATCAATTTTATGAAGGGGTGCCTTCACCCTATAGATAGGTGCCCCTTTTCTCCTATTTGCATCATGAATAAAATTGTATAAATAAGGAGAAATATAGAGCCTCATTCTCTTCTCCTTTATTCTAGAGGTCCCACCTCAAGTCATATATATATTTTTTTTGCCTCAAACTTGAAAAAGATTACAATAGGCTCAACCCAGATGTAACTTGGGACAGAAAGCCGGATTCAACCTATGATTGGTTTTACCTTCTAACTTTTGTCCTTTTATTTAACTATCCATATTTTCAATTTGGATTATTGATTTGATTGATTTATAAAATTTGGTTTTTTACCCCAACATTTTTCTAAGGCAAACTTACATAATTAAAATTAATTAACTTTATATTTATAAATAATTTTTTACCCCAACAGAGCCTCTATACTATGTGTGGTGGTCTCAATTATTTTCTAAAATTTTAATATCCAATTGCATGTCTTCTCACTAGTAGATCTTGGTTGTTGTTCAAGTAAATTCTATAACGATCTAGATTGGAACTGTGCTATCCAAATGGATGGCCTTAGAGCCGATTGATTCATTTGACTAGGATGTATATGAGGCTCTATTACCGTTTGTTGCATCTTATGTCAAACTTCATAGCTATGCAGACTGAACTTCCTCAAAGAAAGAGTGGTGCCTATATTGGAACTTGAACATCCTCTCTCTGATGATTAGGCTAGCAAGAGATTATCAAACATTATGCTTTAGCCCAAATTGTATACAAGAAGTTGCCTATAAAAGCTTTACATTTAATGAACATACTAATTTTCAAATAGCATACAATGTTCAAAGAGGTTACTAGTGTCGAAAGGTTGACCTTGATAGGAGCTTATGTTGTCTTATTCAAAGTGTCTTTCATTTAACCTCCGAAAGAGCATTTAGAGGAGCGAGCATGCATTTGAACTTGTCCAAAGAAACTGTTAGGGAGTATGTATGCTTGTTGCCGTGAGAATAGGCTTTACTTGCATGCCCCATGCTTTGGGACATGTTGCGGACGCAAGAAATTGTGGCGCCAACATTGGATGTTGTAATGGGTGCTGGTGGTTGGTCTTGAATGAGTAGTGAAATATACTGTTGGCATGGTTAGTTGTGTTTGCATTACCCTTTTGTATGACCCGTGTAGTGAGCATGTGGAAAGTTGATGTCACAAGGCTCGTCATTTAGGTATTACTCGAGTGGCTCGAATAGAGTGAATTGTAGAGTGTATCACTCGAGCAAAGACTTAGTAACCTAAGCAGAGTGTGGAGCTAAGGAACATGGCTTGATCAACCGAGTAGCATTTGAAATAACTTGAGCGAAGTGATACTGAGGAGCTTGTCTTGCCTAATATTTGATTGTTTCCCATAACAATTTCCATTGCTTATTCCAATAAGAACTTAGTTCTGCACCGATATCTTCTGTAATAAACACTGTAGCCACTTCAATACGGACACTAGTACTATTGCACGAACATGTATTTCTTTCGTATTGTCTTAAGAACTAATAGTTATTTGTTTTTTCCTCTATGATTCAGGTTCAGTTTTTTTAGTATAGCTGCTCATTGGAAAGAGGAAGCTCTGCCTATATCTCACTTTATTTTGATTTTCTGGAAAATGTAAACAGATGAGCTTGCAGCAGAAGAACCAAGTTAGATATATAGCAATTTTATGCAAATTGACGGGAGATTGATGTCTCAATCTTCAATAAACAAAATGGAGAAAGAAGGGTTCGGTCTTTCCCGGGACATTCTGTTCTGCATCCTCTCTAGATTGCCTCTGAAATCAGTTGTTCGGTTCTCTCTTGTCTCTAAGTTCTGGTTTGAAGTGATAAATAGCCCAGAGTTCAGATACCTTCACTCCACCCAATCATCTGCTGACCCTGCTTTGCTAATTATGTCTCTTCGATTGCTGAGGGAGAATATCATTACCATAACCCCAATGACCCTCATTAATCATCTTCTTCACGTTGAGAGTAGTTCTTTCACTAATCTGGCTAGTTCCAATTCATGGAATTTGGTAGGTGCATGCAATGGATTCCTTTGTTTCACATCAACTGACCATGTCCTGGTCTTCAATCCTATCACAAGGGAGCGCGTAACTCTGCCTAAATCAACTAGGGATCTTCCTCTAGAACGTGCAACAACATCCTATGGTTTTGGATTTGATTCTGCGTCGCAGAGATATAAAGTTGTTTGTGTATCATATCCCATCAATTTCTTTCGAAACCATGCTGATCGTAAGGTTTCATCTGAGATCTACACCATTGGCGCAACTGGGTCATGGAGCACTGCATCAGATTTCCCGCTGCCTCCCTGTGGTCGACCTGTATTCGCTAATGAATTTCTACATTGGTCTATTCATCCAGGCATCCTTGGGTTAGAAAGAATTGTATCGTTTGACATGGAGAAAGTGGAATCAGCTATGACAAGCCATCCAAACTTTGGTCCTCAGTTCAGCATGGTTGAGCTGCGTGGATGTTTGTCTGTGGTGGACCTCAGGAGGGTCACAAGTGTTGAGGTCTGGATGCTTAAGGATCACAAAAACGGCTACTGGGTGCAGGAATACATCTTGCCTGTAGGCCTTCCTCGTGGACTTGATGAGCGATTACCCCGGCTGATATCCATCTGTGAGCTGAACGGAGTGCTACTTGTTTGGCTGCAAGATGCAATATTCATATACGAGCAGAGAAATTTAAGACGGAAGAAGCTGATAATATCAGGGCTCCCTTTGTGGTTGGACTGGGAGATTTGCAGCGGTTATAGGCCGAGTTTGGCCCCTCTGAGAGGCAACCCTGAAGAACTGAATGGAAACATGGATGCAGCATATCTCATAAGTGATCTGGGAATTTGTCTCCTTCCGGCACTTTCTTTTGTGGGCAGCAAGACTAGTGGCAGGTGTAATGGCCTGGTCTCATGTTTTCAAATGAACGGCATGTTGGCTCATTAAGTTATGTTGTGGAGTTTTGCTAGCTGCAAGTATAACTGCAGAGTGTGAACACGTTCCAAAGTCTCATTTTGAAGGTTTGAAATGCCTACACCTGCAGTTAATTATTCGCTACCAGTACTCGATGTCATCAGCTGCAACTGCTTGATTATAGTGCTATGAATTTGCTGTTCATGTTCTAAGCTCTAGAGTCCATATTAGTTTCAATTTCTCTATTGTAATCTTGCTATCTTCTTACAAGGAAAAACATATACATAGGAAACCAATAATTGTTGAGAACATTCTGTATTATGAAGAACATTCTGTATTAATTGTTGAGGTATTCATCCAACTACCTTTATAAATTCCATAATAAAGTTGCAGAATACTACTTCGTGGAACTATTATTTTATTCTCCAATCAATATAATAGATTATTGAGAAAATACTCAGTCAAGTGGCAATCAAGATTTTCTTTTTCATTTATTAAATGGTGCTCTTAAGAATCCATACCTGGCTCCTCGTGCTTCCTTCTACATTTCTTCAACTACGGATTCAACCATTGTGTCCACTGGAGGTGACCAACGGTTTGGTACAATCTGATTTTACCGAATTTACCGCTTGTGTTTATAAATTTAGTTCGGTAAATTTGATTTTAGTATCAGTATTTGATATAAGGGTATCGATTTTTTATTTTTAGATCCGATAAAAATTAAATTTATTGATACTAAAAGTTAATAAATTTGGTTCGATAAATTATTAAATTTATTAATATAAATATAAATTTATTAAATTTTATTTAATAAATATATAAAAATAAAAATATTATTATATATATAAATAAAATAATTTAAATTGATAAATCAGTAATTTATTGAATTTATCAAAAAAGATTCGATAAGAGATTTATTTTTAAAAATTTAATTTAATTTTAAAAATTTAGATAAAATATAAATCGATAAATTAAACCGAATGCTCACTCTAGTGTCCACTTTCTCTAGTACTCCATCAACTTATAAAAAAGATCAATTAGATTTTATAAATTTACCCCCAAAATAATTTAAATAAAATACTTGGAAAACTGTAATTAATTTGTGAACATGATCTTTGTGAAGGAAAGTAGGAAACCATGAATGTAACGCCTTTACACCTGATCAGGAGTTGACTAGT
Organism: Costus lasius; assembly: GCA_027563935.2. Lineage (NCBI taxonomy): Eukaryota > Viridiplantae > Streptophyta > Magnoliopsida > Zingiberales > Costaceae > Costus > Costus lasius. Next base: position 1,548,446 of record CM050446.2, on the reverse strand, counting down.
CCAGTTGTCTTCTATGCTGTCTGATCGTACTCGTCAATATCAAATCTGATTTATTGCCCCTTTACAGAATTCTATAAGGAGGTTCCCTTGATTATATGAAGGATCGTACTAAACAATTTATTCTGATTACCTTTTTAATTAGGTCTTCTGCGAGTTCTCCGTCCTTCACCACCACCTCAGTGCTAGCTTCTTCGCCTTTGAATCATCTGGTAGCACCTCCTCCGCCACCTCCACCGATATCTTCTCCGTCACCTCAGCCACCACCTCCGCCACCGTCTCCGCCATCTTCTCCACCTCATCAAGTTCATGCCGCATAAAGTTACACACTTACCAAAATTCACGTCGCTTTCCTATTCTTGCATGCATGCATATATAATACATCTGCATACCTTCGATCCTTAGAATTTTCTTGTAGAAGGGTTAAGCCAACATAACAACAGATCCCAGAACCCAAGTTAAATGTATCGATAGAGAAGATGAAGTAATTGATCATTAGAAATGGAAATCTTTGAGGAAGTAAAAGGGAGTAAGTAGCACCAGAAGAACTTCTAATTGAAAGAACGAGTCACTTAGGATTAGTTTACAACATACTTTGGATTTTCTGGGTTGACTGGGGCTTCGACGGCATTGCCGACGTTCTCGGTGCCTAAAGAGAGAAGAAGATTACCTGCACTCAAATCGTTTTCTTCTCCTGTGCGTTGGCACGAAAAGGAGGAGCTTTTGACGAGGCTACGGCGTGGCCGCGGTCCGGTGCTGAGGGCGGGTAGTATTCGCATGCGGCGGTCCAATGACCTCACCTCGTTGAAACGGAACAAGTATTCCTTTTTTATTTCGGTCCACTGTCCCGTCTAATTTTTGATTTGGTCCGGTAGTTTTATTCAATTTCAATGCGCTTAACGAATTTAAGCAACCTAATCGGTAGAATTTTGATAGAAGAAAGACACGGGGGGCGAATATGAAATTAGTCTACGCAAGAGAGCAAATTTGTTACGCTTCGACGACTTCGACTTGTGCAAGCTTTGGATGTGGCTAGGGTATGGCGAAGGCGGCGACGTCTATCCGTTCGCTCCTGTTCCTGCCGCCCGACGCCTCCTCCCTCTGTCCCCCTCCGCCGCCGCCGCCGCCTCCTGTCCCGTCCGCTACCGGCCACTTTGGCCACTCCTACCTTATCCCGGCGCTTCCAATCGCCGCTGCATTCATCCTTGCTTTATCCGCCCTCTCCATCTTCGTCGCCATCACTATCCTCCGGCGCCGCCGACGCCGAGCGGCTACTGCCCTTGAAGACCCCATTCCCTTCGAGGACCACGGCGACGAGGGCGAGGTGGATCACCACGTATGGTACATCCGGACCCCTGGACTTGACGAGTCCACGATCGCGTCTATAACCGCGTGGGCGTACAAGGCCGACGACGGTGTCCTCGGCGCCTCTCCTGCCGACTGCGCCGTCTGCCTCTCCGAGTTCCGCGATGGTGAGCTCCTCCGCCTGCTCCCCAAGTGCGGTCACGCCTTCCACGTAAGTTGTATCGATACTTGGCTCCGGTCCCATGTCAATTGCCCCATCTGCCGAGCGCCGGTCGTGGCGCAAACCTCTGCCGCTAGCAGTGCCGATCCTGGGACAACTTCTTCTTCTTTTTCCTCTGCTTCATCCTCCCCTGATTTCTCCCTAGATCATGTGCAGCCCCACTTAATCTCCTCTGATCAAGTGGAGGCCAATCAGATTGATGTCCGACTACCGCAGACCGGTCATGGCAACTTGGAAGTAGAAATGGCGAGAGGAAGATTTGAACCTGGTGTTGGAATCCTAGCCACGATCAATCAAGACCGAGATTCTGAGCTAAGGGTGCCTCGTCAAGTCGGGGAACAAGGGTTGCAGCCCATTCGCCGATCGATTTCCCTGAGTTCTTTCATTCCTGCTCCTTCACTGAATAGGTCACGTTTGCAAGAAGGTATTAGTGACAGCACGAAAGCGATCTTCCTCGGTGTGGAATGGATTGATCGAACCAGCAGAAAGCAAGTTAGTGCTTCAAATGAGACAACTTATTTGCAGAAAGAAACTGAAAGAACTTCATCAAGTGCTAGTGGGAGGTTCTTCTTGCCAAGACATCGGCGAGCTGGGAGCTCAGTTCTTCCTCTGTGATAATCCGTTGCCTCAAAATAAGCTACTTAAATTGGCAAAATTTTGTATACTAATGGTTCTCAACAAGTTGGGAGCGGCATTTACTGTATGTATCTAAATGAAGGCTGGTACATAATAAACGTAACTTACCAGCTTGCTCTTCTACACTTACGACTGGAAGATAAAATCTTAGGTTTATTTGCTGTGAACATATGAATGATAAGGTTTGGCTCGACCTTGTTGTTTGATTGGTTCACCATAATTGTAAATATATTTCAAGTTTGTGCACTGATTCACACTCAATGTTAATTAATCAAGTGAAATTGTTGGCCTTCTTTTAAAGTTTTCTCTTCATTATTTTAGCTCTTGTTAATAGACGGGTACTGAATCCTCTGATAATTTAGTGTGAGCAATTCATGTTTCCGTTCTTTCTTTTACAGTTCCAACTTTTCGACATCAGCTTCTATTTTGTATGTACGAAATTGAAACGAATCTTATTTATGTCCCTGAAAATTGAGCTAACTTTACTATTATGTTCTTTAAGAAAATGGATAGACAACAAGAAACTATTATGTTCTTTGATAAACTGTTTCGAAATTGGTCAGCCTTCAGTTCCGCTCATAAAATGTACTTCTACAACTTTCTGTATGAGTTGCATGTGTAAGACATAGGTTAATCCTTCTACTAGAGAAACATTTTGGGTTCATTGCTTGTTATTGGTTTCTATATGTCATCACTGACATGATACTTTTCCATTACGTCTACAGATTTTATGGCTTATTCTAATCCAAATTTGTATGTTTCCATTTCAATTATTGGAACTCTGAAATGGTACCTGGGTAGTTAATGAGACTTACTGTAATTCATTTTGTATCTCTATTTCTTGATTTTCTTCAATATATTGGCATTGTTGCATAGACTGAATCTTGATGCCACTAGCCATGTTTAGTACTTTAGTGTAGTGTTCTTTTGTCATTATGATGCTTACCATGCTAAATTTACCAATTACCTTCTTCTTGAATTAACTATTGAGTCCGTAATGCTTTTAGTTGTCAAGGGTATGTGTTCTATTTACTGTATTCCATAAACTACTATTTGTTTATTAATCTAGAGGGAACTGATGATACTAATTGTTTTCTAAATAATATTTTGTGTAGCTAATGATATCGTAGAAAATGGTCCATGGTTGTATGGCCACATAGCAAGATTTTCTAATTTATTGCATACCATGTCTACTGATGATATTAAGGTATTTTATTTAATCACGCTGGTGATTTGGCTATTAACCAACTACATATTGGCAACCTTGCACTCTTTTTTGATAAACGTAGGAGCATAGCCTGAATTGCTGGAGCTCATGTAAAATGAACCATGTGTCTAATAGGAGCAAAGTTCAAAAGATTGCAGAGCACCTCAATGCTATACAAGAGTTTGCCAGAACTGAAAGCTTATTTCGCATCTCAAGGCTGTATGCACAATCATGTAGCTCAAGGCTATACACAATCCTGCAGGGGAAGAAAATTTTAGCTCTCAACAACCTTGCAATGGATAGAGTGATAGGTAACTTTCCCTAAAATTCTTGGCTATGGTTGGGCTATTTCTACAAATGTCGAGGTTGAAGACTACTTGAATACCCAAGTTTTATAAATTTGGTCCATGTATAGTACCTATAAATGAACATACAGGCCTGGCATATACTGAGGCCATCACTCGAATGTGCATTCATTCCTTTAGGTCTGCCCAACTTATGATAGCATGACAGAGGAGATTGTTGTAAGAAAGGCAACCATGTCATGTGATCCAACAGTAAAAAATTCGGCAAGGATTAGCGCTAGTGTAGTCGATGAAAGGTTAAATTGTCAGTTTTGTATAATAACACATGGAAGCTTGTTCAAGTGTCAATGGTTGTTGGTGGGGGTTACTATTCTATGTATATTCTTGATTTCTCCGAGATGTTCACAGTTCCCAAGTCTAGATGTGGAATATGCCAGTCCAGACAAAACAACTGCTTCACAAGGGTGCTTCCTCTAATTACATTCCCAATTGCTAATGCAATAAGTTCATTTTCAAAACCATGACACAATTAACATACTACATTTGATTTACCTGGTTCGGCTTTTTGTATCTTATTTTAAGAATATTTGTCTTTTGCTTGACTCCTATTAATTTTTATGCTGAAACTAGTTTTTTTATTTACAAATAACTTTATAGCAATGAAACCTTTTCTGGTGTATGAGTAATCTTCTTGTTAGTCTAGTATTGAAGTTCCAGGCAAAAATTTAATTTATCAAAGTAGGATAGTTTGACAGTTAGTTGACAAAATCTTGTTTGCAACTGGATCATTATGTTGATAAAACCTCTTCCTGTCCAGAATCATAGTGCACTCGGGTGATTTATCCTCGTTTTCAGAACAATTATGTCGACAAAGAAACAGGTAGACTAGCACCTACTGAAGGGTGGTGGCAAAGTAGCAAAAACGTTCCAAGTCATTTGAGAAAGACGGAAGGGATCAAAAGATTGTTACTGCCTTACTGGGAATGTGCTGCCACATGAACAGATGGTGATTTTCCGAGCAATGGTGCCTGGTGAGAAATGCACATGGTACTCCTTATGTAGTATAAAATCCTTCTTTTCTATAGTTGGAGTGGAAAATGCCAAATTGAGCTAGCGAATTTTGGGAGACAAGATTTGTCATTTGTCTTTGTTTATTGTAGATCAACATATCACTATGTATTATTTTCTCTGCAAGAGTGATCTACTTGTCATGAGGTAGAAGCTTTCTGTAGATTGAATGATACATTAGATTGAACACCCAGTGCCTTTTTTATGCTCAAATCTTCTTATGTGGAAATTTATACTTTTATATAAGATGCATCAAAGATTTTTTTACTCCTGACTTGTAGGTGGAAGGTTGCTTACTTGTCTCTATGGTACGCCAGACAAAGCGGAGCCTTGTGCATTGAATTCATACAATTTTTTAAAAATTCTTAGCTGTTTTTTCATATTGGTTTAACTGGAAGCGATCAAAAGGACAAATGTCTGTTGACTTCTGGCGGTGTGCTTTGGAAGATTTTACTTGGCCATTTTGTATGTATTTCTGATTCTTCGAGCTTTTATAAAGTTCCCTTAAAGTATCAGTCCTGCTCATAGTCTGAGATGTTGCTCTATTATTTATTGATCATCTTCCATGTCAATATTGTTCATAACTCCCTTTGCATAACGAGCACATGCAGTGGTTAGGCTTTTGTTCCTACAAGATTCCGAGAACAGATTTTTTTTTTGTGCATCCAAGCTTGGTTCAGCTGTAGCTTCTCATATTGCCTGCACGAATGGACATTTAACTAGAAAAGTTTTTTTCGTTAAACAAGAGTTGTACATTAGAGAAGAGTCATTGTGCTGGTTATCGTTCTTGGGAATCTATGACCTAATTCTTCTAATGGGTTCTAATTCTTTTCAATTCTTATTACCATATTTGATTATGTTCTTTGTCTCAATCAAAACCCTGCCTTTTTCCTCTTTGCTTGTTTCCTCCTGCACTAAACCTTTTTTGTTTCCTATTCTCAACCTCTTCATTTTCTACTGTTCAAGAGTTCTGCTTGAACCGCTTGTTTTTTTTGGCAACTATATAGTTTTAACTCTGTACTCTTCCCCAACTACCCAAGCATACATGAAGGCTGTTTCATGTAGCTACTACAGTTCATAAAGTACTCACTTTTCTTGCAACGTTCTCTGGCAGAGATTCTACAGTAGACTCACTTATATTTGTGACAATTATTTGCCATTCTGCTATTACGTTTACTTTTGAAATTAGTTCTTGAAAGTATCGTCTTTAAAGAGTAACCAGTTCTTCCAAGTAACATTTTCTTGATAAATTTATCTCTTTTCTTTGTGTTTTTTCAATAACTATTTTAACTTAATAATTTTCCGTTAGTTTTTACGAGCGACTTATGCTTCCTTGCAACCTGCTTTGAAAAGATTATGCTTCGTACGTAGCCTACAAGCCAAATCATCACCAACTCACAGTTTTTTTTTTTCATCTGCAGCTTCATTGAGTGTTGACTCTATTCTAGAAGTCTAATTGTTGACTCCTTTAATTTCGGCAGAGTCTACACATCTTGGATCAGTTTTATGAACCTATTAACAAACTGATTCATGTCATGTGTTCTTGTATAATACAGAATAGCTCAGCTTTACTATCTCGTGGATCAATTCTAGAATTATATGTATATGGCAAAAGAACCGAAGCAGGAAAAATGCTAGCCTGATACTGATGCCAATATGTCACAAGGGTATGACAGTTTATTCCCTACACAGCTCAACTCGATTTGGCACAGCACTCGAATTCTTGCTGATCCATTAAAGATGCACTCACCAACTTTCGATTGGTGATCAAACTGACGAACAACTGTTCATGCTTGATGGAGACTAAGATTGCCTGCCTCCTGTTGGATCTCCAGTGGTATCATGAGGTTTTCTAGAGAACAGCAGCAGGACGTCGAGCAAATCAGCGGCATGTGAACATTTGAGGGGCCATTAGCCAACATGGTCAGCTCAAACATCCATCCCAAGCCAAATCAGTCTTGAAGGGACTCTTTGTTCCTCCTTTTCATCATCCCTCTCTCTCTCCGGTTAGTACTAACACAAACATTTCGTCGTAGTACCTACCTAGCTTTAAAGAATCACTTCACAAGAATTTTCAAACTTTTGATCATTGCTCCTGACCCTCTGCAAAGTGCCCTTCATTCAACAAAAGGAAGGAAAGAATCTTCGTGGGTTATGCTATTGGAGCTGGTATTAGCTCGTCCACCAATACCATTGTTTAATTAATCCTTCATCTCTTGTTTTCTCCCCTCAGACAATTCTTACGGTAAAAGATAGCATCTTGAAGATTCTAGCATCACTATTTCAGTTCTCAAACATTCAAGAAATGAAAACATAGAGGAATCATTGAAAGAAAATTATCTAAGATAGGTTTTGATATCCATTTCATTGATATATTGGTGGTTCTCAGTCGCTATCGTATGGTTCCGGACAAGCAGATTACCAGAGCATGCTCAGGTACTTATATCACCAATAGCAGAAATCTCCTAGGAATTGAACAGCTTATCAAGCTACAAGAGCAAGATTCCTCACCGCAAGAGGCTTACATTATTACATTCAAATGGCATCCATCCCTCTAAAGATTTGCCTCCTCTTGAATCTTTCCCAACATTTGATGGACTGCTGTTGCAATCTCATCCACTGATGTGCAGTGGCAATCGTCTTCCACCTGCGAATCAACACCAAACAGAGCGGGCGCAGAGGAGATCGATCAGCACAGGCTCCTACTGATATTAGCAAGCAGATTCAGAATGATCAACCCGATTCCGTACCTTGAGGCTGAAGGAATACATGACCATGTGCTCGACCGAAGTGACATTGAGGTGCAGCGGCACCAACCGCAAGTTCTGGAACCCCATCACCAGCTTCAGGAGCTGCTTGGGCCTCCGCCGAGAGACCACCTTGAGGTTCGCGTGGCTCTCCACCATCGTCACCTCAATGTTGGCGATTCCTGAAGCTCGTTTCTCCACCACTTCGCCGGCGTTGATGCCACTGACGCTGCTGTTGGGGGAGAAGGTGGAGTACTGGGGGAATGTGAAGAAGTTAGCAAAGGCGGTGGCTGCGCCGGCCGCATCTGGTTGTTGCTTGAGGAGCTTCTGCGCTTGCAGTGACTGAAGCAGCTGTTCCAGTTCCTTCACATAATTGATTGCGCCGGCAACGATCGATGCTTGGTCACCCTATCCGCGGCACCAGAAATATTTGATTGAGAAAAAAAAAAAAGAAAGATCAACAGATGATTCGAGAAGAGAGTAGAAGAGAGCCGTTACCCTTTGGACATAGGAAGGGGGCATGAGAGAGCGGAGAACGGCCAGATACTCGTTCATTTGCCTCCGGCGATTGCGCTCCACGGCAATGTGCGTCATCCTCTGGCTCTCGACCTCCTCCTTGTTCTTCACGCTCTTGCTGCGCCGCCTCTTCCTCCGCCCCCCTACCTCTCCCGCCTCCGCTTGTGGCGTTGACGGCGACGAATTGGAATTCACATTCCAATACGCATGCAGATTCTGAGACAAGGAGCAGCAAGAGGATGGATCCTTCGCCAACTCTTGCTCTATCAACTCCTCCTCAATCAGCTCTCCCAAGTCACCGCGCCAACCCCCTCCGGCGCCGCCGCTGCCGCCCCAGGCATAGCCAAGGAGGTCGTGGGGGAAAACAACAGCTTCCAAAGCCATTCCCCTCCCTAGTGTCTAGTCAACCACACAGACAACAAAGAGGAGCTCAGCACCAACACGAACTCGCCCGGGCAACAATGCAAACGCTCAAACGCATACATGCACTGCACAACTTTTCTCCATGGCGGAAAGGAAGCAAAAGGTTGGCGTTTTAAAGACCCAAGATGGACATGAGCAGAGAAAATAATCGTACGCTTGCCACGTGAGAACCAGAAGAGAATGTGTTTTCTTTCAATTAGTAAAGAAGAAGAAAGGAAAAGAAAAGGTGTTTTGTTTCATCTGCTAGTACTGTGTTCGGCATCAAGAACCAGAACGCAGAGCAAAAAGTTGAAATGGCCAACAGATGAGGAGCACCAAATGAGAGGCTGGGAGGGGCCGAAAGATATGAACATGGTCACAGATTCTACAGCTCTTTCAAGACAGATGACTGTTTCCTTCCGCCTGTGGAGAACGATGTGAGAGGCCACTAAGATTAGTGGCATGTGAACGAGTTCAACAGTCACGCCCCTACTTCTCTCTCCCCCTCCTTCCCTTGCAGCAATCACCTGCGGTAAGTATGCAGTTCATCTCATTGTATTCAACTCCATCACTTTCATCATAATCTTAAGAACAACTTCAGCAACTCTTGAGTCGACTAAAAAAGGATGTCTACTTCTCAAGTCCGATCAGGCTTCAGAGCTTGAGCTTGACTCGAGGAAATCCAAGTATGGAGGACCAGCTACAGCTTCCGTATACGCCGGATTCCTCCTTGCCAAAACATCTGAAAATCCGCGGCGCTGCACTGGTTTTGCTGAAACCGACCCGACGTTGGACAAAATCCAACATGCTGCCAGCTTCATCCATGTTCACACAAGCTTAAGTAATCGATAATCTCCTAGCTCACGCGATTCAATGGAAGATTACGGACACATTTTATCTTATTTGCTTTAAAAAAAACTAGTTAACAGCATCAGCTTCCTCCCTGCTCTCCTGGCCTTACTCTCCCCAGCACTGCTCCAAAGCTGCTTGGGAAGAGTAGCAGAATTAAGATCAGTATTTAAATGGCCACTAGCCTTTGTTAGCTTGCAGTCCCACCACTTAATTAGCAATCCAAGACAAGATTCTAATCAAGCGACTATTCTGCCCCCCCGTATGTTGTTTACTTCCAATTATGCTTTGCAGCGGGAACTGATGATCTGAATTGGCATTAACAATTGGGAGATTACAAGGACGTCGCCGTAGAGAATCAATGGTAGATCGTGTTCGGATCTGGATCCATCTGGGAGGCAGGCGAGGGGGACGGATCCGCGTCAAGCGGCGCGGGGACGCGTCCCAGTCCGGTGGGACCACGGCTCGCTACATTCTGTCCAATCCACTGTGCCGGCAACTAGATCCAATCACGCAATCTTTCCGCAGATGAGCGGCCAGGGGAAGCAATTGATTTTGGTGATGATGCTCTCTCTCTCTCTCTCTCTCTCTCTCTCTCTCTCTCTTTGTGAAGCTTTTTATTGTTAATTTAGAGATAAATTAATGGCACAAATCACTAGAGCTTAGTAGATTGACGACGGGTCAAAATGCGGACCCGGAGCCTTTATGTGGGGCCTCCCAATGAGTGATGTGCGAGAGAATATAGACAATTATTCTCTTCCTAACTGATTAGTTGGGGGTCAAGACTCAACAGAATTGTGGAGGGAAATGATTTACTTAATTTTTTTAGGTAGCCTTACACTCCATGACATGAATTCCCATTGGGCATATGGAAATAATTAATTAAGCTCAGGGTTAGAAATGGACTTTTCTTTGTCTTTATTTGTAGCTGCCTGACTTTTTAATTACATGCAATTTTTTTAATGTGTAGGGTGTTTGTCGCCTACTTTAATTTTGGATTTGAGGGAAAAAAAAATTAGGTGGTGAAATCAAATTCGCTTAATCAACTCGTAACCCTTTTAATTGGATTTATTAATTAGTCAATATATAAAGAAATAAGAAAAACATTGCACAGCACAAAGCCTTTTAGTTATAAATCGGCTATTTGGTCAACAAATTGATGATATATTCTATTTAATTATTCGTGAATCTAAAGTATTGACCCCGAACATGTCTAATTTTGTATCATAAAAGTCTTGTGAAAATTTTCATGCTTAAATACAATTCAACTATAATTTTTTTTTCCTTTTTTTTTTAAAAAATAAAAATTATGTATATAGGCACACCGCACACCACGGAAACTTCACACATTTCCAACTGATTGCCTCCTCCATTCGAAGGCCTGCGTCTGGCCCAAATCAATTATTTTATATTAAATAAATCTCTGAAATAAAAAGAGAGGAAAAAAAAAAGTGGCTAGCAAATTACTATTTTGCATGTGAAACCGTCCGAACGGGTGACCTTGTCGGGTTGCGGTTTGGCGGCACGTGCGCGAAGCACTCACTCGCCAACCTTGCTGTGCGCGCGAACCGGTCAGAAGTGGGCCCGGCCCGATCTAGCCCGTTACGCAGTAGGAGAACCCAGTACCAGCGCCACTCCCTTCACTTATTTATTTATCAGTACACACGTTTATTGCCTTGAAAAATAATATATATATATATTGTGCATTATTTGTATTATGATCACATTTTAAAAAATGATTTAAGTTAATTAAATTTGGACATGTACAGCGAAACTTAGAAAAATACGGGCTTGGACAATTAACTTCTTTTAAAAAATTTAGCCCATGTTTAAGTGCCTCTCTTATGGTATTTAAAAATGCTTAACTAAAATTATCAGTTTATATAAATATAAGAAAGGAAGGTAATTATATTATTTTTTATATTATTATATATAATAAAAGGTGGCATGATTGTGCTTGTACATTTGGAAGCAGAGATTTGAAGCCCATAAGAGAAATGACAGGAGCTGAAGCATAGAGTGTGCCTCCGTCAGTATCTTTCCTTTGATCAGGGAATAAAATCATATTCCCGAGTACTTTTATCTCTGATGACTCACCCATGGAATAATAATAATAATAATTATTATTATTTATTTTTATTAATAACAGTTGGTGGCACTTTAATGTGTATACGATTTTTTAGGGTGCTTATTTGAAAGAAATCCACGGTTTAAAAAAGTACTATCTTTCCTTAGAAATAAAACCGAACGCTGTGGGTGAACATGACGGTATTCTATTTTTTCAAAAAAAATTTAAAAAAAATTAATATTTTTTTTTCTTCTCACTATGAATTCTTTTTTAAAAAATACAACCTTAGTAAATTGTCGGCCACACAGCAAGGAGTAGCATAGAGGCAAGAGGTAATTAACAGTGTTAAATTAAGGTATTGAGTAGTTAATATGATATAAGTAAAATAGGGTAAAAATAATGGATATTGCACCCACTGTCATTAAAAGGAATGGTCTAATTTGAGTATCTTAATCATGATATGTTTTTATTGGTGGACATGAATCTCAATATAATTTTTTTTTTCATTAGCCTCTCGTTACTCCAGATCTCAATGTAAATATTTTTTAGCCACTCCGATACTCTCGTTGCTTACGTAATTATAATTTATTAATCATAATTATCATTAATAGATTTTATATTAATATTAAATTAAGATATATTTACCATAATTATCTTTAATATATCTTAATTTATGACAAATTAAATTAGATCAATAATAAATTAAAATATGTCAATAATAATTATCATTAATAGAAAGTGTCTATTAACAAATTTCGGTTGATAAATTCATTGATAGAAAATGTCTATAAACGAATTTCAGTTGATAAATTCGTTGATATGCCTATCAATCGAAATTCGTTAATAGGTATTAAAATTTTTCTTGTCTGCATCCAAGAGTATTAATAATAAGTAACGAGAGGTTAACAAAAAAAATACAGAAATTTATATTGAAATTCATATCTACTAATAACGCAGATCTGATTAGGGTACCCAACTGCATTTCTTGCTATCATTGCTGCTTTCTTTCTCGAAAAAGTCTCTTCAATAATCTTTTTAGAGAAATTATTATTTGACTAAAATCAAGTCGGAATCTAGTTACTATTGTTTCTAGTTTTTATTTAATTGTGAATTCCGGGTTCGATAAGGAAACCGACGGCAGCGACGCAGGTGAATTATAAACGAGACGCGTCACTCTTTCCCTGTTTTATCGTTTTCGTTTTTCTGGATCCGTGCATTGCGGGTGCGGCGGTTAAGACTCGCATTACTGGATTACTAGTAGCCTTAATTGGATCCGATCCAAGCGGCATTTGATCGCCGTCCTTGGTGAGCGTCTGGGCGAGAGCCGACGCGTGCTTCGCTTTCGCTTCGCTCGCACGCATAAGCCTCCGGCTGCCCACAGAAATCCCCCCTTCTAACGCCCATCTCGCAGCCCCCAAATCCGCTTCGCTTCTGCCGTCTCTAGGGTTTCGATCCATCGGCGGCTTCGATTCCTGCACTCCTTCGGATTGTCCTTTCTGATCCCTTTCTGTGTATCCACGGAGGAGGACGAGCGAGTCGCGTTCTAGGGGTTCTTGTCCTCAAGATCGGGGTCTGCTGGAAGATGAGGCGTAAGAGGAGGGGGAGTGGGTCGCCTGAGGACGTTGCGTTCTATTGCTCCGACGATTTCGACAATGCGCGGCAGATCAAGAAGAAGTGCGACGATCGGTGGAAGGCCTTTCCGGCGGAAAAGGAGGGATCTTGCAGCCGCGGGCATGAGGAAGCGGGGCCCTCCGGCCAGATGGCGGTCATGACTGCCCCTCCCTTAGGGAGATCGGTGGCTGATTCGCCCGGCCGTGGCTTGAAGCGGAAGATGGGGTGTATCGAGTCGACGACTAGGGTTGGGCGCAAGAAAAAGCTGGAGAAAGAGTACGTCCTTGGTGGTGAAATCGGAAAAGGAAGGTACGGGTCCGTGCGGTTGTGCCGGAGCAAGGTGAATCCTAAGGATTTCGCCTGCAAGACTTTGATCAAGAACGGCGAGGAGACGGTGCATCGCGAAGTGGAGATGATGCAGCACTTGTCGGGCCATCCCGGCATTGTGATGTTGAAGGCCGTTTTTGAGGATTCGCAAAGCTTTCATCTTGTTATGGAGTTGTGTGCCGGTGGCCGGTTGATGGACCACATAGCCAATGAAGGGAGGTTCTCGGAGCAAAGAGCTGCGGTTCTGATGAAGGATCTGATCTCCGTCATCAAGTATTGCCATGAGATGGGTGTAGTTCACAGGGATATTAAGCCGGAGAATATCCTTCTCACAACCTCAGGGAAGATGAAGCTAGCTGACTTTGGATTAGCGATCCGAATTACAACAGGCAATTATCACCCTCATGATTTTTGAAAGTTTTATTACCTAATTCATTGTGGCAAATTCATTTGTTTTGAGTACCTGGATATTTGTTTCAAGTTGTGAAAGCACTTCAGAGACGTACCAAGATCATTGGTCATTCTTGATATATTGCTTAGACATAATTGATATTGTACACAACATGAGTTATGGTTGAGCTTAGTCAGATATGTTCTTGAATAATCTTAATCAGGTTGAGCCATCAGTGTCTGGATTTTAGCTTTTATCAGTTTAGTCTTTTGTTGTCCTATAGTAGTCTATTCCATCATTTCTATTAGTTGTAGTAGAACATTTCGAAAATATTCTCTATGTGGTTCCTATCTGTTCCTGAAAGTTGAGAAATGCCTTGGTTTATTCAAAAATCTAATTACATTTTGATTTGTATTTGCATAGATATTGATGTTGTGGTAGGCCTGCACAAGTGAAATTCTCTTCTAAATTATCTTGTTGATGTCTTAATTATTGAATCCAATTTAATCCCGATGGCATGAGAAAGAAATGAGTGAAGATAGTCGCATCTTTATTGAATGTTCCTTGATTTCCCTAAACAGATGACTACCTGTTTTAATCTGTAATGTTGAAAGACTGCCACATCACTGAGCAAGTTTGCTTATGTTTCATATCAAGTATTTTTTTAACGTGTCATTTGTTATTTAACCGGGTAAAAGGTGGATTTCTGTTACCCTCTAACCTTGGTAAGAGTTAGAATTTAATCAAAGTCAAAAGGATAGCGAAGAAAATATAGGTTGTTGGTTAGCGGTAAATGAAGAAAAAGAGAGTTGAAGTTGATAATCCAGAATAATTTTCCCCATTTTATTTCACTTCAAATTAGATGCAGCTTAAGAATTGTGCTAAGACTTTTATTCTGATCCATAAAATCCAACTCTTGAGGAATAGCAGGTGGACCTTATTAAGAAATACACGTAGTAGTTTAATTGGATAGACACAGTAACAAGGACCCTAAGAGGATCAGATTCAAGACTTCAAGATTCTCAGTACTGCTGGAATCACCTTATATTTGGTCCAACTGATTTTTCAGCTTTTATCATCCAAAGATGCTGTTGTCGCAACTCTGTCATTGTTATTGAACAATGGCAGGCTTCTTTATTTGACATACTTATATTGTTGGGGCTAGTGAGTGAAGGAAGCTGCATTCAAATAATGTTTTTCTGTAGTTTTATTACTTCATCTTGCATACTCATTCTTTGTTTTGAAGAGACTTCCCTTTGTTTAGTACTTTATAGTTGTATTGGGGCTACTTGTGTGCATGGCCTATATTTGCCAGTTATGCATGAACTATCTTGTTATTTCTTGTGTATTGTACTTTAGGTTGATATCTAGACTATGGTATTTTAGAACATTAGAAGTTAAGTCAAAATCATTGTTATTATGAAGTTATCATTATTGTGGGATCGTTTCCTACTCCATTTAATTGCGATTACTGCTAAAACTTCTAAACCCCAAGTGCTCAACATTCCTTTTGTTATTTTTTGGCTCATAAATATTGTTTGTAAAATATTTACAGGGATTATGATCAACTAAATTTACACGTCGTAATATAAGTGTTTGCAAGCAACAACTTGTTGCACATACGTTCCATTTCTAAATGTTTACAGGTCTTTTGTTACAAGACGAATAACTCTTGATTGCCATTTGATGTTTGATTTGTCACTTATTTTGAGGGTGGGCCTAACTTATTATTTAAACAGGTCAGAAGCTGTCTGGTCTTGCTGGTAGCCCAGCTTATGTGGCACCAGAGGTTCTCCTGGGAGATTATTCTGAGAAAGTGGATATTTGGTCTGCTGGTGTTCTTCTCCATCTGCTTTTGGTTGGTGGACTCCCGTTCAAAGGGGAATCTTTAAATGCTGTCTTTGAGGAAATTAAGAAGGCAGAGCTTGATTTCTCTGCTGGGATGTGGGCATCCGTATCAGACCTTGCAAAGGACCTCGTTTTGAGAATGCTTACTCGAGATGTCTCAAAAAGAATCACAGTTCACGAAATTTTGAGTGAGTTAACATTTCTTGTTATCTGTTTGTTTTGTTCTTGCTAGTTGCTTCTCCTTTCATAATTTGACCATCGACCTTGCTCTTAGATCACCCCTGGATTCTGTTTTATACCACAAGCGCCGCAGAGGTGGTGAGAAGGAAGCCAAGAGTCAACTATTCCAAACCCACAATTGAGGTCGGACGGATTGTTGCGCTCATCAACAGCTCTTTTTCTTCAGAAAGTTCTAGTGTTAGATCAGAAGAACCGGATGGTAGCAGTGGCATTGTCGATGCTCTTACATCAGCCATATCCAGGGTTAGTATATCGGGGTCCAAACGTAGCAGGCTGTGTGTCCCGACAGCTCCAATCATCCAAGAGCAACGCCCCCCTGACATGGAAACTAAACTCTGCGCAGCATTCTGATTTCTGATTCTTACCTACAGTAACAGCTGATTTCATGCACATTTCTTCTGACTGAGATAACCGGAGCTAATTGGTGACTAGCCAACTGATATCGAGCGATAAAGTTATTGTCTTTGCTGACCTCTACAACAAGTCTGACTGCTGGAGATATTGGATACGACCTCGTGATAACTATGAATTTTTGTCTAAACTGATAATCCTAATGTGCATAAATAAGTGAACGTTCAGTATTCACACTTTCCTGACTGCAAAGTGCAAACTTCATTATGTAGTTACTAGCCATGATTCATTATAGCCTGTGCAAACGTACATTTTACCGCTCATATGTTTGCTTCTCATTCCCCTGTGAATATTTCCTTTTCACATGTTTAGCTCATAATGTAGTTACTTTTCATGATTCATTTTACGAGCAGAAATTTGTTAATGCTTGCGAGAATGTGTCAAAGGTTGTTTTAATTATTGTTAAGAGTGTAACAGGTAAGTTCTAAAAGTATAAGAAATTCTACCACTCTGTCTCCATTGTTGTCATTAGCTAATAACTCAAAAGGAGAAGCGGAGGTTGGTCAAAATGAATTGGTTCCAAAAGTTTAGTTTGGATTGGACAGCAGAGGAACGAAGGGCCACAAAACAAGTCATCTAAATAACATAGAAAGGCCTATATGTTAAATTTATTACAGTAGGAATGAAGCCTAAATGGGATTTTTTGCTTATGCTCGTGGATAATGATCCCTGTGAGACTAAATCCTTTTCCATGCAAATAAGTGGCTGATTCAGGACCAATCCTACTGGGGTAAACAAATTGTTTTTCTTATGTGAATTGGATTATATATATGTATACTGCAAATTTTTTATATAATAAATATATTTTCTAAATTTGAGTGAGAGAGATAGAGTAGGTGTTAAAAAAAAAAAGAAAATTGATGAACCATGATTAACTTAATTAAGGATGTCAGTTAAAATAAAGTCTTGGAGTTAAATCCCGCTCTCATTACTCAACTTGCCTATGTCAAAAAAAAAAAAGCATAATCGAACATATGCTGATTAATGATCCGAACTGATTATAAAAAATAGTACATAAAAATTCATATAAGAAGAAAAATTTAAAACTTGTCCTATATAAATAAATTTTTTTATAAATTAATATTTTTATAAAAATAAATATTAATTATTAGTTATATATATAATTAATCAAACTAAAAAAATCAATTCATCAACTACGTTTTCTTTTGTTCGGTCATAATTTAAAAAATTTTCGAATAGATAGATTCAATTCATGAAAAAAAAAAAGGTCAGGGTTCGATTTGTTATCACCCTGAGTTTGCCCATTCTAGGCATTGTATAGATCACACAAAGCTAGTATTATATAGATCATACAAATTCAAATGATATCATCCAACTATTATAATCAAGCTCTAACTCTATGTTCATAATTTTTTTTATATATAAAAAAACGTAAACTGTTCAAAATTAAACGTCATCTTCACTGAAAGGCCGCTGCCTCTCCAATCAGCATGGCAGTTTAGAAAATTTACTCTGTTATAGGGTTACTTGTCGCACTGGCAAGAAGCCGAGCCGCTGACAGCTGACTTCATTCAATTGTATGCGTTTAACTCGTGAGCCACACTCGGCGCCTCGTGTGGGTTCCAGGGCAAACTATAAATTCCTTTTCTCCGGCCCGTCTCCAACAAGCGGAGAATCCTCCGATTTCCTTCGGAGGGATTCAGTTTCTTCTCTCCCCCAATTTGTTTCTGGCTGCAGTTCGACGAGAGCACCGATCGATTCCGTCACCTCTTGCCATGCTTTGTAAAGCCCTGTGGCTCTTCCCTTGCTTTCTCGTCGTCTTCACTCAACAAGTCCCGTTCTCGGCCTCCGTTCGCTAACCCGGCGCTTGTTCTGAAGCACAGACGAATAAAGCCCGGATGTCAGTTAGGTATGGTCCGTAACCATTATCATTTTCCAAGTAGTCAGCAGTAGACTTATTGGAGAGACCATTGCTTATCAAAATGACCCTTAAGGTCAATAACTTCATTAGCAGCAACAGAAATCACAGTATCATCCACATGTTCCATTAATTGAATTCCTTCTTCAGCGCAATTTCTAGCCATACCACTAATCACATTGTTTTTCCTTGCATTTCTGATCATTTTACTTAAAATATCAGCCGCAAGAATGAATAGAAACGGAGACATGGGGCCTCCTTGTCTGAGGCCCTGCTTGGTTTTTATCAGATTACCTTTGTTTCCATTCATGAGGACAGAAGAGTGACTTACTGTCATGAGGACATTGATCCAGTCAATCCGAGTCGAGGGATACCTAACCTTTCATCACCTGAATATTGCATTTCAATTAATTGTGTCATATGCCTTATCAAAGTTAAGCTCGAGCATGATCACTTCTTCCTTTTGTTTATGACACCAATTATGAGTATCATGCATTCTCATGAAGCAACCAGATATATTCTTTCCTTAAGGAAGGTATAATGATATCTGGAAACTAATTGAGGAATGTTCTGTTGGAATCAATTAGCCAAAATTTTTTAGATGAGTTTAGGGATAGAGTGATCGAGAGATATTGGTCCATATTCCTGAAACCTTTTGCTCTTTCAAATTTTGGAATCAAGCTAATGTAGGCATAATCGAGTATTTAGGGTTAAATTTCCCTGTGTAGAAATCAATGAAAGAAGCATTAAATCACCTTTGACAAGTTCTCAATTAGACATACGCTATTGGGCCTTAGAGATTTTCCTCTTGCTCATGTTCTACACAACTTGCATAATCTTCTTCCTGAAAAGGAGAAATAAGATTTCTGTAATCCACACTGTTAGCATTCTCCAACATATCAAGTGTTTCAAGGATAAGATGAGAAAAGCTGTTGAGTACCAACTAGGGCCCTCTACTAGGCGTATTCTAGTATTATTTTGTAACCATGCATCTTCCTCAATTTCTGCCATATGGTTCCTTTTTTTATGAGTACCTTATTGTTGAAGTATCTATATTCTCATCTCCACTCTAAATCCATGATGACATAGCTCACTGATGCCGGTGCATAATCTCAACAGTTTGTTTTAGGTTTCTTCCGAGAGAAATCTCAGTATCAACCAAAGAACCTCTTTCCTTTATGGTGCCAAGTTCTCTCTAGTTTCAAGATCTGCAATTTGATCAATTAGGTTTTTCTTGGAATGCCGATGCATATTCTGTGTTACTCTTTTCATTGCGTAATGACTTTGTTGCAGCTATCCTAACTTGTTGTTCTATAACTGCTCACCACTTTGATTAGTGTAAGATCTAATGCAGCTCCTTTGTGGCATTGCAATGAAGAAACTTCTATTCAACTAGTAAATTTCAAGTTGAAATCAACTGCCTTAAGCAAATTGGTTTTTTTTGTCCATTTTAGTAAGCTTGTAGTAAGAAAGGGTAGTTAGGATTACATGAACCAGAGTCAGGGATCACTAAGTCCGTCAACTTCGTTGATTTCTTGAGGGATAGCAAAAGTACCTCAGATGTAAGTCAAAAACGTCCATGCCATTAATAAGCTCAGTAAGTTTCAAACTATCATTTTATATTCCCAGAATAGTTCCTCTTCTCATAGCTATTGAGCATTATGTTAAAATCTCAACAAATTAGCCGACATCTCTGATTATCCATTTTGTATCACTACGTTCATTCAGGAAATCTTCTTTGCCACGTGGTTTACAAGCTCCATATGTGTTGGTTATAGTAAAGTTGCTGCCAGTATGACTGTTTCTAAAAATCCTAGTGATAGAATAGCTATCATGCTGCTAGTCTTTACGCTGTATCCTAGAGGAAAGAAATGTAAAAGAAAAGAATATATACTTGTTGAATAGAAAAGCAACATAACATAAAGTTTTGCAATTTTCTTTAGTTATATTTCTTTTAGGTTATGTATCCTAGGGATGAAAGAAAATTTTCACGGGATTGAAACCATGTTTTAAATCTCGGTCCGATATAGTGTACCAGTCCAACGTCCAGTCCTGGTATGTCTAGTACACAGTAAAGTCATGGTACCAAATGTACCAACACAATATGGTACCAGACCATATGCTCGACCTGGTACGTACCGGTATGGACCAAGATTTAAAATGCTGATTGAAAAGTAGAGTGATAGAAAGGTATCAAAATGTTATTTTCTTGTATTTGTTGGGAGGGAAAGATAAAATGAAGGATGAATTTTATTTGATATTTGTACCCATCTATATTTTTACTCATTTTTTTCCATATTACAAAAATACTAGACAATGAATTGTTGTAGTTGCAGCAAGCGGGAGCGAGCAAAATCCTCCGCGTTAGGGTAGAAAAAATATGGTATTTTTTTAAAGTTTTGTGTGGAATGAGAATCAAGGGGAAATCAAATGTCTTTCCACTTGATTTTCTTCTCTTCCCTTCACTTTTACCTTAAAGGAAACATAATGTTAAGAAAGAAAAAAGAAAAAGATTACATTCTTTAATTTTAATGGAACATTTTTACCACTTTCCATGTTCCTTATTACTCACCAAACAACAGGCACACAAAGGGTGTGATATTTTGGTCTTCTTTATCCCTCCAACGGAAAAATAATTGTCCTTCATGTTTTTCCATTTTTTGAAACAGTGTTATTATCTACTTTGTTATGACCTTAAAAAAAAAGATAAAAAAAATTGAAATGATTGATGGGACAAGATAGCATTGTCTCGTCCCATCCCCACTCTCTTCCCTCTTTCCTACGCGTGATCGAGCCCCTCTCTCTCATTTTTCTCTCTCCATTTCTCCACACCGCCTGCCTTCATTGCCCGAGTTCTCCCTCTCGTTTCCCCCTAGCTCACGCTCGCCCTCGCCATTTTCTTTCATGTCGGGCGAGTTGGGGCATCGAGCTCCGGTCTCCGACGATGAGTTCGGCGACAAGCTCCAACGCTGCCTCCCTCTTTCTCCCTCACGGCTCCATCCGACGAAGCGCGGCTGGACGGGAACGCCGAGAGAGCTCCAACAGCGCTGGTTTTTTTCGGCGATTCCCATGCCTCTGATGGAGCTCCGGTGACATGATGACGAATGTCCAGTGAACTTTGGCGACTTCCGGCAAGATTCTGCTGATTTCTGGTGGTGATCCGGTGAGGTTCATTGATGCCTCTTACTGCTCCGGCGAGCTCCACGGCACCACCGTTTGCTAGTTCAAAAGGGGCTGCTGATAGGTTCCCGCAAGTGCATGAGTCTATCGAAGTAGTAAAAATATCGATCCCATAGGGACTAATGAGCAAGTACCAACAGATCTAGGATATGCTAGCTAGACGAAGTCGAAAGTTGGTAGAGTTGGAAGTGAAAATAAATAAACAAGAATGAAACCGAAGGAATCACACAAGAGAAATTCGATGGAGAGATGCATCAGGATATGGGTCACCGCTTTGACTCCTTACAGTTGAATAGACAAACTCTAATTCTAACATCCTATCTAGTTCAAGGGATTCCGCTTCCTCACATGTAGGTTGCAGCCTCCGATATCCTCATCCATTCCCATGGACTGAGTTACCGGTCTGGTCCGTGAGATTCTAACGATTAGTCTGACTTGTGGTCTTTCCGACGCGTCTAAACTCCTAATATTTTCAAGGTGAGTACAGGTTAACAAGAGGGGTCCTCCCTGAGAATTCCTGGTTTACTAACCTCCCCTACGGAACTCCTGGCTCAAGCACGCTCTTTTGAGCAGCACAGACAAAGAACCCCGAAACAGGCCAACGTACTGCCGTACTTTTAGTTTACTAGAAGCGTCTAAGATCCAGATGCTCACACCAAGGAAGTACAGTTTGTCAAGGGGGTTTTCACTAGCCCCTGATTTACAAACCCCACACAAGAAACTAAAGGCTCAAACGTTCCCTTTCGGGCAACGTAAGCTAGGCATACAAACGGATTCGATGAACTCCCAACCAAATGGTTCTGACGCATGGTCGGACTTGTGGTCCCCCCGATACGTCTAGGACCCAGGCAACGTCTTGGATGAGTACAGATAATCAGCGAGTTTCCTTGTGATTCTCTGATTTACAAACCTCATCCAAGATGAGTAGGCTCAAGCGTATCCTTTAGGATAACGTAGGCAAAGCGCGCGCATAAGGTCGAGCTAGGATTTTGGCACTTAGAACAAGACTACCCCATATCGTGATTTAGAACTTAGCCTAGCATTTCCATCATAAAGTCATAAGTAATATGCTTTAACAAAACACGCATAACAAGTTTTGTGCAGGAATCACAAAGTAACGGTAAAACCATATAATCTTTTACATGGATTAAGCGATAAATACAGCAAATAGATTGCAACTTAAAGATTCTTTCCTTACAAGCTTGATCTTGAGGTGATCTACGCAAGATGATCTTCAATAATACCTGATGCACAGCCTCTCTTTCCTGCAGTCCTTCTTCTCCCAAGAGCAGCTGCTTCTGCCCGTGCGATCCCCCTTTCTCTTCCTATCTAAAAGGGATTTTATCTCCCTCCCCTATGTGTTTCTTCCTCTTCCCCATGCTCTGCCAAAAGCTGATGCAACCGCTGCTATTGCTCAGTCGAAAGAACCTCTGTCAGCCTCCTCCCATGTCTTGAAAAGCCGTTGCAATTGCTGTCTCCACGAAATCATCATTTCGTGGAGAAGATTTACCCTAAAAGGCTGCTCCACGCCTCTTTCGTCAACGGGGGAGAAAGGTCTTGGATGCCCCCTTGCTTTACCTTAGGTTAGATTGAAGAAATCCGTGTTAAAATTGCGATTTCGTAACATGTGGGTTCGCGATCTCGGGCGTGATTCTCGTCGTGATTTGGTCGTGATTGATCAATTTCAGCTTCAGGCACAGAGACGAATCATGGACATGATTTTGATCGTAACCCAGTTGTGATTCTCAACGAAAGTTTCAATAAATTCGAAAACTTCCAGCTAGGATCATCTTGAATTAGGAGGAGCTCCTCTGCCACAAAAGTCCCAAAATCCAGAATCCACCATCTTTATGGTCGTTTTGACCTGAAAACGTGAAAATACCAAAAGAGGTGTAAATTTCATAGATGTAAAGCAATTTAGGCAATAATGAGACAGAAAGCCCAGAAATATAGATGATTCTGACCGTAAAATCACACTTGAAATGCTATATAAATCTGTGTCAACAGCTGTCAGCGTTGGAGATGATGCTCTGTGGCGAACCTCCAATGAACTTTTTGGCGATGTGGTATAACTCCGACGATTGATGTGTCCACACGTGTTGTGGACGAGGTTAGTGCATAACCTACTTCGTACGTACCTTAATTGTGAAACTTACATGCCTGTAGAATTAGATGAATAATGCTAAAATACACTAGTAATTGCTAATATATGGTAGAGAATTAGAGAGTACAAATATTATTACCTAAACGTGAAAGTAAACCAAGGAAAGGGAAAAATAAATAAAAATATATAAATAAATGTATGTATAGTAATATGGTTTAAACGGAAGATTAATACATGTGTATTTCATTTCATTATAAGGACTGTAGACTTGGACGAGCGGGATTCGATTAGACACGGGAGTGGGATTAGTCAGACCTACATTGGCAGGCAGGGATCTATTTCCTTGTACATTGATCAAAGTGCCTACCGCTTGGTTAGGAGACATTTTACAGTTAGGCGTTACCAATTAGTTAGGGACGCCTTACTGATTACTCTATTGTTATCACATCCTTTGAATTGTTACTCCATTGAGCATGATTATGACTGTTTATTTATATTTCTTCACATGATATGTTCTTATCCTGGTTTACTGGGATTTCACGTTATTTATATCGCATGCGTGCTCTCTAGCACATGGTATTATTATTTGGGCCGTACTTAGTATGGTATATTGTTATTTGGGCCGTATTGGTGGTGCTAGAGTGCCAGTCGGACGTGTTTTGGGGCCAGATCCATACTATAGAGGATGACCTCGTAGGCTATATTGTTATCTGCACACAGTGTGCTATTATGCACGGGTATGATAGGGTACTAGACGCAGGACCAGCGGATTGTTGACGAGCAGTCATTTTCAGTGTGCGAGCTGACATTGGGAACCACTCAGATATGAGTGCGTGTCCATAGGGGACGACTCGGCCCACAGCTCAGTATTATTTGGTGTGTTAATGTATATTTATGATACTTGTTCATAGTTTACAAGTACATGTTTGGTGCACTTGATAGGTTTCGTTATATGTATGTTTGACACGTTTTCTATTAGTATTATTGCACCATGTACTTAATCCCTACTTAGCCCTTCTGGCTGACAACCTCTGCATTTGCATTTTATTTCAGATTCTGGTGTGGGTCTATCGCGTGTGGATCGGTCATAGATAGATAGTTGTAGATGACTTCCCGGTAATATTTGTATTTACATTTTTGCATATTGTTTTAGCTAGTGTTGTTGTATGTTGATGTTTGGCCATGTGGCCGATGTGTTGTATCGTTGGTGCGGATAGGTATTGTGTTATGTGCATGTGCTTTGGGCTTGTTACTATTAATTTGATGTATACAATGTTGGACCAGGCTGGATTAGTAGGCCCAATTATCATGTGCCACAGGTGGGCTACCGGCCGGGGCTCAATACCTGTCGGGGTGTGACAATTCTACTATCATAATCATTTTAAATTCCACTAATAAGGCCCAAGGCTCTAATGCTAATCCAAGAACACCTTTTGCACGAACATGAGTGCATAGTTTAGGATCTCTAGCTAAAGATGGATGGCCAAAACTAAGATTATCAGCTGATCTTTAGGAAATATCCTTAAATGTGGAGATTGGCCTGGAAACTACGGCAAATTACTACCTATAGCTGAGTTGGTATTTAACAATGTTGTAAATCGAACCATAATTTTAACCCCTTTCAAGATCAACTTAGGGTATCAACCACGGAAACCCTTAGATCTCTTACCTTTACCTCTACTATTTAAGGGTCCTAATTAGCCATATCCTTTGCCAACATATTAGTAAACTCTACAAAGAAGTTAGCAATAAATTTGACACAAATTAAATATATAAAACTGTTGCCAACAAACATTGTAGGGGTATCAATTTTAATATTGGAGAACAAGTCATTTTAATAGCAAAACAGAGTGAACATAAAGAGCAAATCGGAAGTTGGAAATCAAGGAATCAAACCATTCAAGATGATAAAAAAGTCAATGACAATGTTTACAAATTAGACTTGCCATAGGAACTTGGAATTCCCAATACTGTCATGTTGAAGACATCATTTTATAGACCAATCTACTTTAGAGCTTAAAGTTAAAGTAGTACTTGAAGACTAGGCACGAGTGGACAGCAAAAGAGCCCTGTGCTACTACCTTATTCTCTGGACAATATAGAAGAAAATCAGATCCCAGATACAAAACTCAACCAGATCATATTTAATCTCTTTTGTCAATTCCAGCTCAATCTTTCGAAGGAGAGTTTTTCCTATCCCATGAGAATTAATGGAGATCTAGATAACAGTCCTCAACACCAACGACCAATTCAACATTGCAAACAACCCTTATGTGATGTATAGCATATAGTTTAGGACATGGATTGAAAAACCGGTCCAGTACTGGCCGGTACGGCCGGTTTGTACCGGTCTGATGAGGGACTAACACCGGACACAGCTTCGGAGCATGGTTTGACGGACGGCGGCGGCGGCGAGGCGATAGCGGGCAGCAGCTGCCGCAGGCGGAAGCTTTGAACGAAGCTTTCGCCGGCGACAAAAGCTTCGTTCGAAGCTTCCGCCGTTCGAAGCTTCCGCCGTTCGAAGCTTCCAGTGGCAGCGGAATGAAGCTTCCGCCGCTCTCCCTCTGCTGCCGGTTCTTCCTCGGTTCGCCGATATTGTACTGGTACCATACCGGTCCGTGGCTCGCCAGACTGAGCCACCGGACCAAAACTTCGAACCTTGGATAAATGCTTAAATTTTGTATTTATGCAGAGATAGTTTTAATTGCATCATAATTGCATGAAAATATAAGACTTACCCTATGTTGCATGACATCAATTAATTGCATGACTCAACCTGGCCAATTCATCCTCCACATCACCTACAAGTGGTTGCCACCTCACCCTTTCCAGATGTGATTAGTCATAAAGAAGTAGAAAACAAAGAAAAAGATGAAATAAAATTAACCATAAAAGAAATTTTCTTAAGCTAGCATCAAAAAGACATCCGGAGGCCCACTCCATGCTTCTAATTTAAGCAAAGACCGACCACCAAGCAATGGAGCCTTGCCTTCTTAAGCTTGCATCAAAAGGCATTTGGAAGCCCATTTAAGCAAGGACCGGCCACCAAGGAATGGAGCAAGGTCGATTTATATAAAATAGCCAAAGCAAGAAATACAAGATCATGTCCAAAGCAAATGACCTTCTACTTTTAGAACCTCACCTTCAAAAGGAAATCTCACCATCCCAACTATTCCCAAGGCAAGTTACAAAAGGATCCAAGACAAAATTCAAAGTTTTAAAAACAGCCACCTGAAGTGGCCAGTCATAAGAGGAGAAACTTGGTTATGAAAGGTTGTGTTTTGATGACATAAGACACATGAGATTGATTCCAAGTTTTGAGAAAAAAAAAGTGATACAGACGGGCCAACACAGGCCCAATGGAAGGTCTACACCAGGCGCGCGGCCCAGGCCCAGTAGGGTAAAGAGGGGTTTGTAAGGGAAGAGGGAGGCGTGGTGGGAGATTATCTTGTCTTTTGCTTTGTTAGGTTAGCCCTAATTTCTCATCACAGTGGTGATTTGAGGGACGATCTTGTGATCGTAACAGTGGTCCGACCTGCCGGATCCCACTGAGAGCGGCGAGCGGCTGGTGTTCATAGTATCGTCGGTGAACGGAGGAGAAGAAGATCGTCGCCAGAGGAGATTTCGATCGAGTGACATGGCGACGACGAGATCTGATTCACGTTTTGATGCTATCGAAAAAACCTTGCAAGACATGTTGGCGGCAGAGGAGCGACGGCACAAGGCAGAAGTTGCCAACGAGGATCGCCAGCGAGAGGTCGACGAAGGAGGATTTGCTAGAGGTGAAACAATTGATGACAGAGATGCTGAAAGGGAAGGCGAGCGATGGCAACACGGCGGCGTTTTCCAACCCTCGCCGTCGGGAGCGTGAAGCGCCGCAGGCGGATGGGGCGACGGAGTGAGGCGACTGGCGCGATGAAGAGGCGCGACCGCCCGGTGCAGGTGCTTGGCCATCGGTCCAAGAACCCTTTCCGATGGATGCCCGTCGGCGACCGATGAACCCCCCTGTAGCGGACAGACCACGGCCGGGCAGACGTGAATTTTATCCGACCAAAGGGAGACAGGCGATGGTGGAGGAGTTCGAACCACATGGAGAGTGGGGGGCCAGGGCATGGGAGGGCAGCGCGCATGGTGCAAACGCGTGGAGCTGCCGGTGTTTGATGGGTCCGATCCCTTTGGATGGATTACCAGAGCGGAACAATACTTTCACATCCAGGGCACACCTGATGATCAACGAGTTCCCTTGGCGTTTGTTAGT
This sequence comes from Costus lasius, assembly GCA_027563935.2. Lineage (NCBI taxonomy): Eukaryota > Viridiplantae > Streptophyta > Magnoliopsida > Zingiberales > Costaceae > Costus > Costus lasius. The sequence continues at coordinate 1,520,877 of CM050446.2, read as the reverse complement.
ATGGAAGGTGCTGCGGTCCACTGGTTCAGTTGGTTGAGGAGGCTGGAGACTGATATCTCTTGGGGGATGCTGAAGGACGAGATGCTGGCGCGGTTCAATGCATGCGATGCAGCAAATCCGTTCGAATTGCTGGCATCTCTAGAGCAAGGAGGAAAGACTGTCGGAGAATACATAGAAACCTTTGAGGGGTTGGTGGCTCGATTACCCAAGCTATCCGCTCCTCAATACCTGGGATATTTCCTCGGTGGGTTGCGTGAAGACATACGGCGCTGGATAAGAACTTTCGACCCCGCCATAGTACAGAGAACTATTTTTTTAGCACGAAATTTTGAAGAGGTACTGGGAGGCAAAAGTTTTTCCTCACAACCGAGCAAGAGCTATGAAGGAGGGCGTACCGGATTCTCGTTTATTCCACGAACAGCTTCGTCCCAGATTCATACAGAAGGCGGGGGAAACAGCCAGGCAGTCGCTAGGTCCGAAGGTGCATCCAACAAGGGCAACGAAGGTGGGACTTTGGGAACAGCGGCAAGTTCTACCGGCTCCAGCCGTGCGCTTCCAAGAGAGGAGGGTCGGAGAATACCTGGAGGGGGAAATACTGATAGTAGAACACCGGGTAGCCGCTCCCTATCTTACCAGGAATTCAAGGATAAGAGGGAGAAAGGATTATGTTTTCGTTGTGACCAACCGTATTATCCTATGCATCGCTGTGCTAACAAGAATTTGAGGCTCATGGTCATGGCAGAAGACGAAGGAGACCCCGAGTCAGAGAGTTACCAACCCGAGGATCAGGAGGAAGGTAATATGGAGGTTGCTTTGAATTCTATGGGGGCGGTTTCTTTAAATTCCATAGGAGACATATCCAGTCCCAGCACTCTCAAGCTGATGGGGCGGTTGCGGGGTGAAGATATAGTGGTGATGGTTGACAGTGGGGCTACGCACAATTTTATTTCGAGCCATTTGGCGAGGGAAATGCAGCTTAGGGTGGAATCTACCCCTCGTTTTGGAGTCCATATAGGGGGTGGTGGTAGAGTAACAACCTAGGGGAAATGCGCAGGTCTACAAATTACACTCGGTCCAGTAGAGGAAACTCTGGATGCTTACCTCTTTGGCCTCGGCGGCGTTGACCTCATCCTTGGAGTGGCATGGCTCCAATCGTTAGGGGAGGTGAAGGCGGACTGGAGTCGATTGTACATCAAGTTTCAACAGGGTGGCAAGGAGGTGGTGCTATAGGGTAGCCCCGCGTTGATAAGGGCTCAATCGTCTCTAAGAGTCCTGGCGCGACTGACAGAGGTGGAGTGTTGGGCTTTGGTTTGGGCAATAGATGGAAGGGAATCACAGATGATTGATGAGTCCTTATCAAGTGTTCAAGAAGCCCAACTGATGCAGTGGCTCGAGAAGTTCGAAGGGGTTTTTGCGGAGTCAGGGTCGTTACCACCGACTCGAGCCACCGATCATGCCATTGTGCTCAAGCCGGAGGAGGGACCAGTTCGGGTGCGCCCTTATCGCTATGCCCACAGCCAGAAAGATGAGATGACCAAGCTGGTGAAAGAAATGCTATTCGCCGGGATCATACAACCTAGTTCCAGCCCCTACTCCAGCCCGGTTATCTTGGTGCGAAAGAAGGATGGAAGTTGGCGTTTCTGCGTGGATTACCGAGCTCTAAACGACATAACTATCCCAGATAAGTACCCAATAACAGTAATTGAAGAATTATTGGATGAATTGCAAGGAGCACATTACTTCTCCAAGATTGACTTGCGCTCAGGGTACCATCAAATTCGCGTTAAGGATGACGATGTACCAAAGATAGCTTTTCGAACGCATGACGGCCACTACGAGTTCCTGGTGATGCCGTTTGGGTTGAAAAACGCACCGGCGACTTTTCAAGCAGCCATGAATGACACCTTCAGACCTTACTTGCAGCAGTTTGTGTTGGTTTTTTTTTATGACATTCTTGTCTACAGTGCTACTTGGGAGGAGCATATGGATCATCTTGCTCAGGTCTTGGAAATTCTACAGCATCAACACTGGGTCGCAAATCAAAAGAAGTGTCAATTTGGGCGGCAACAAATAGAGTATCTGGGACATATAATTCAGCCCGGCATTGTAGCTGTTAAGAGTATGCTATGTATTAGGTTAACGGGTTGCTTAACGGGTTAGTTAGTGTTAGTGGGTTTAACTTATTCTACCCATTAGCTTTATCTAATCTGTCTTCATATATACTTGTAACCCTAACTTAGTAATTAATCTCTCCTTTTCTCACTCTCCTCTCGCTAACTTGGTATCAGAGCGAGGTTTGTCGCCGCCCCCCCCACCCTCCGCCGTCGCCGCCCTCTCTCTCTCGCTTCGACTCAGCCGGCGTCGCCCTCTCTTGTTCGCTCCGACCAGGCGACGCTACTCTTCGGCTTCCGCTTGCGCATAACCACTCCGTCTTCCGCTCTCTTCCTCGGGTGAGGCGGCTGGAGATGCTTGAAGCTTGACCGGTGATCCCTCCGACGCGATCTTCAAGCAATTCCTTCCAACGATCTTCCAATTCTAGCGAACTTCTTCATCGCTAGTGCTTGTCTTATCGTTGGTGTGGAGACCTTCTTCTAGGCGATTGTGGTCTTCCTCTTCGCTGTCTTCATCGCTTCACGCAGGTGATATTTTTTCGGTCAAGCCGCTCCTTTGCTCCAGCCGCCATCCTCTTAATATTGCTTCTTCCTATGGATTTCTCAACTATATCTGAATTTAAGCCCGCCTCTAGTGTTGCAACCACTGTTAAATTTGATGGTAGTAACTACTTACTTTGGGCTAGATCTATCCGTTTTTATCTTGGTTCACACGGGAAAGAACTGCATCTTACTAGCATGCCTCCAAGCCCCTCAGATGCTTCTTATGAGTCATGGAAACGTTCGGACATGGCTGTTGTCACGTCTCTTCTGGCCAACATTGAGACAAGTATAGCATCAACTGTCATGTGCTTGGACACAGCTAAAGAAATTTGGGAGGCACTGATATCTATTTATGCTCCTCAAGAGACTATCGGTCAAGTTCATCAACTGTATGAGGATCTCTTTAATCTTAAACAAGCCGGAATGTCCATACCAGACCTTTATCGGGTTCTTAAGGGCAAATGGGATCAATTGCAAATGTTGCAACCGCCGACTGCTGATGTTTCGATGACTATTCAGCAACGACAAGAATTGTTTGTTTCCTGGTTTCTTACTGCCCTAGATGACTCTTATGCGGCTACTAAAGCTCAGCTACTGGCTGATCCTTCTGTCTCAACAATTCAGAGTGTTTATTCTCGTCTTCTGCGCGTCTCTATGGGCACTCCTACCACCCCTGTCAGTAGTGCTCTTGTTGCTCCCTATGGTGGTCGACGTGGTGCTGGCGGCTCTGGCCGAGGGAGAGGACGTGGCCGATCCACTGTTCCCTGTGAACACTGCGGCCGTGCTAATCACTCATCAGACCGGTGTTGGAAAAAGTTTGGTAAACCTACCTATGCCAAGTCGGCTGCTGATCATGGTTCATCTACCTCTGCACAGGCTGATATACCTCCTTCATCTGACTCGACGATCACCGTGTCTTCAGCCGAGTATGATCGTCTTGTTAGATTGGCAGCCCAGGCTGAATCCTCATCGTCCTTGGTGGCTACTACTCCTGGTGTTTCTGGTATTGCCTCCCTTGCTGCATCTCCTAATACCTGGATCTTAGATTCCGGGGCTACTTCTCATGTTTCAGGTAATCGTTCATTGTTTGATTCACTTCAACTTGATACCAACCATAGCCCGGTATCCATTGCTGATGGCTCTCTTATTCCTGTCCATGACATAGGGACAATTCGCTTAGGCTCTACAATTACCTTGAATAATGTTCTTTATGTTCCACAGTTTCCAGTGAATCTTATTTCTGTATATGCCCTCACTAAAAACTTGAGCTGTTCAATCACATTTTTTTCCTCCTCTTGCGTTTTTCAGGACCTCAGGACGAAAGCGAAGATTGGTGGGGGGCTTAAAGTTGGCGGTGTCTATGTGTTGACCGAACCTGCATCTATTCCCACTCGCGTTTTGACGACTGCTTCTTCACCCTACACGTGGCATTGTCGCTTGGGTCACATCTCCTCAACAAAAGTGCAGCAATTTTTGTCTCTTAAATCTTGTCCTACTTTTGAGTGTGATGCATGTCAGGTTGGAAAGCATCATCGCACCTCTTTTCCTAAAAGTGTCAGTCCTCCTACCGTTGTACCCTTTCATATTGTTCATTCAGACATTTGGGGTCCGAGTCCTGTTTTCACCAGAGATGGTTTTAAATACTTTGTGACATTTATAGATGACTATTCTCGCATGTGTTGGATTTATTTATTAAAAAATTGTTCTGATGTGCTTCATGTTTTTCAGTTGTTCTACCTTGAGATTAAAAATCAATTTGGTTTACCGTTGAAAATTTTGCGCACTGATAATGCACTTGAGTACACCAGTTCGGGTTTTACCAGGTTTTGTGAATCTCAAGGAATTCTCCACCAAACTACTTGTCCTTATACCTCTCAACAGAATGGTGTTGCTGAACGCAAGAACCGTCACCTACTTGATGTCACTCGCGCCCTTATGTTTCACATGCGTGTCCCTAAACAATTTTGGGGTGATGCTGTTCTGACTGCCACCTACTTAATTAACAGGATTCCTACCTCCACACTTCAAGGTAAATCTCCTATTTCCATTATTTCACCGGACTGCCCTACCTTTCCAATTCCACCCAAGACCTTTGGATGTCTTTGTTATGTTCACAATCTCTCTCCAGGAAATGATAAGTTGAGTCCACGTGCTGTTAAATGTGTCTTTCTTGGCTACTCTCGAACTCAAAAAGGATACAGATGTTTTGATCCCAAGATGGGACGGTATTTTGTGAGTATGGATGTATCATTCTTTGAATCTACACCATACTTCTCAAATTCGGTCCCTGCTGATCTTCTCATTCCGTTACCTACTCCATGCCCCTTAGATGTACCATCTGTGCCTTCGTTGGTTCCTGGTACTTCTTCTGTTCCTTTACAGGTGTATCATCGCAGGGCACCAGCCGCTCCAGCTCCGGTCCCCCCACCTGACTCGACTTTGCCTGAGGATCCTCGTCCAGCTCCAGATGATCTGCCCATTGCTCTTCGCAAAGGGCGTCGCTCGACCGCTAAGTATCCCATTTCTCATTATGTTTCATACAAACGCATTTCCACATTTCATAATGTCTTTATTACTGCATTATCTTCGAGCACTGTTCCTACCAGCCATTCTACCGCCCTTTCTCTTCCACACTGGAAGGCTGCTATGGATGAGGAAATGGATGCTCTTACCTCGCGCTGCACCTGGAGTCTTGTTCCCCTTCCTTCTGGTGCTCGCCCGGTTATGTGTCGGTGGGTGTACACTGTTAAACATAATCCTGATGGTTCTGTTCATCGCTATAAGACACGCTTGGTGGCCAAAGGATTTACACAGATATATGGTGTTGACTACTTGGATACGTTCTCTCCGGTTGCCCGGTTGAACTCTGTTCGCATTATTCTTTCGCTTGCCATTAACCTTGGGTGGTCTCTTCATCAGCTGGATATTAAGAACGCATTTTTGTATGGTGATCTTACTGAAGATGTTTATATGAATCAACCTCCTGGTTATGTCAAGCCGGGGGGGATGGTCTGCAAGTTACACAAAGCTATATATGGTCTCAAACAAAGCCCGCGAGCGTGGTTCCAGAAGTTTTCTACTATCATATCTCAGATTGGCTTCCTTCACTGTAAATCTGATCACTCAATCTTTATCAAGAAGTCACCTTCTGGTATTATCATCTTGGCTATTTATGTTGATGACATCCTTTTATCTGGCGATGACTCCAAAGGTATCCATGAGACCAAGACATATCTTTAATCGCAATTCTCCCTTCGCGATATGGGTAAACCTCGTTATTTTCTTGGAATTGAAATTGCCTATAAAGGTTCAAGTGTTCACTTATCTCAAAGAAAGTATATACTTGACCTTCTATCTGACACTGGAATGCTAGAGTGTAAACCCCATGATGTGCCGATGGTTCCAAATGAATGACATAGCTTATGGGAAACATCTGAAGATACTGATCCTCTCTTGTATAGACAGGTTGTGGGCAAACTCATTTATCTTACTGTTACTCGCCCAGATATTTCGTTTGCAGTTGGTGTAGTCAGTCAGTTCATGCAGTCCCCCAAAGAGTGTCACTGGAAAGCTGTACTACGAATTCTTCAATACCTCAAGAAATGCCCAGGCAAAGGTCTCCTGTACAAGAAAAATGGACACCTTGCTGTTGAGTCCTACTCTGATGCTGATTATGCAGGGAATGTGGATGACCGTAAGTCTATATCAGGTTTTTGTGTATACGTTGGGGGAAATCTGGTCACTTGGAAGAGCAAGAAACAAAATGTGGTATCTAGATCAAGCTGTGAAGCAGAATACCGTGCTATGGCTCATACCACATGTGAACTATTATGCATCAAAGGTTTAATGGTAGAGTTTGGCCTAGTTGTGGATAGTCCTATGATTATGCATTGCGATAATCAGTCAGCTATTTTCATTGCAAATAATCCATCTTTTCATGAACACATCAAACATGTGGAAGTTGATTGTCACTTTATCAGAGATGCTATTTCAAATCGCCAAATCTCCACACCATATACTAAGTCTGAAGAGCAGGTTGCAGATATCTTTACTAAAACTCTCAACATAGCCAAATTGTGTGAATTCTGTAACAAGCTGGGCATGATTGATATATTTGCTCCAGCTTGAGGGGGTGTGTTAAGAGTATGCTATGTATTAGGTTAACGGGTTGCTTAACGGGTTAATTAGTGTTAGTGGGTTTAACTTATTCTACCCATTAGCTTTATCTAATCTGTCTTCATATATACTTGTAACCCTAACTTAGTAATTAATCTCTCCTTTTCTCACTCTCCTCTCGCTAACTGTAGCGATGGACCCCAACAAGGTGGAGGCGGTTACGAGGTGGCCGATCCCGCGGTTGGTCAAGGAGGTGATGGGTTTCCTGGGTTTGACCGGCTATTATCGCCGTTTCGTGCGAGATTATGGAAAGATAGCCCGTCCACTAACAGATTTGTTAAAGAAGGATGCTTTTAATTGGAATGCCGAGGCACACCAAGCATTTGATAAGCTCAAGGCCGAAATGACGTCTGCCCCAGTTTTAGCTCCGCCAAATTTTCAGTGCATGTTCACGGTGGAGTGCGATGCCTCTGGTAGGGGTGTAGGAGCGGTGCTTATGCAGGGAGGTCGACCCGTGGCGTATTTCAACAAGGCCCTTTCTGATCGAAGCCTAGCTAAATCAACGTATGAGAAGGAGCTCATGGCTCTTGTGTTGGCAGTACAGCATTGGAGACCCTACTTGTTGGGCCGACATTTTCAAGTTTTAACTGATCAAAAGGCATTGCGGCACCTTCTGCAACAGAGGATCACCACCCCCGATCAGCAACAATGGTTCGTCAAATTATTGAGTTATGACTATGAAATTAAATACAAGACTGGAAACACAAATCAAGCAGCTGATGCCTTGTCGCGAATGCCCAGGCATGCTGAATTGTCGGCTTTCTCTTTACCAGTATGGGGGGACCTTCCGCAGGTGATGGAAGCGGTGAGAGAGGATCCGGTTCTACAAAAGATAATCCAGGACAAAGCAGTGGATGTCAGCTCTCATCCTCTCTACCAGTTGGACAAGGGGCGGTTATTGTACCAGGGCTGCCTGGTGATTCCGGCCAACTCACCGTGGGTCCAGAAAATCCTTCACGAGTTTCATAGCACCGCGGTGGGGGGACACTCGGGGGCTTATAGAACTTATAGACGTCTGGCGGACAACGTTTATTGGCGTGGTATGAGAAAGGCGATCAACACATTTGTGGCGCAATGCGACGTTTGCCAAAGGCAAAAATACCAGGCTACTTCACCAGCGGGTCTCCTCCAACCCTTACCGATACCGGAGGCAATTTGGGAGGATATTGCTATGGATTTTATTACTGGTCTGCCCAAATGCAAGGGAAAGGACGCTGTTTTGGTGGTGGTGGATCGTCTCTCCAAATACGCGCATTTTATACTCATCCGCCACCCCTATGTGGCTAGTAAGGTGGCAGAAATATTTATGCAGGAGATTGTGCGCTTACATGGCATACCGCGCACCATAGTGAGTGATCGGAACCCCATTTTTGTTAGCCACTTTTGGCAGGAACTTTTTAAGTTCATGGGTACTATTCTGACAATGAGCTCCGCATATCACCCGGAGACCGATGGACAATCGGAGGTGCTAAACCGATGCCTAGAGACTTACCTGCGTTGTTTTGCCTCTGATCAACCTCGCACATGGGCCCGGTGGCTTCCATGGGCTGAATATTGGTACAACACAAGCTTCCATTCTGCTACAGGAACCACTCCGTTTGAGGCGGTTTACTGCAGACCCCCCCTGCCCTCGTGCGATTCGACCCAGGGGAATCACCAGTCGAGGCGGTGGCGTAGGAGTTGCACGACAGAGATGAGACACTCTGTCAACTAAAGTACAATCTGGAACGGGCCCGTCAACGGATGAGTAAGTATGCCAATGCTAAACGCCGGGATATATCTTTTCAGGAAGGAGACATGGTGTTCGTTAAGCTGCACCCCTATCGCCAGCAAACCGTATCCAGACGAATTAACGCGAAGTTGGCGGCGCGCTTTTATGGCCCATTCCAGATCTTACGTCGTGTGGGTGCCGTGGCGTATCGACTGGCCCTCCCAATGGGATCACGCGTCCATCCAATCTTCCATGCATCACAACTGAAGAAGGCGGTGGGGGATTATGTTACTTCTGGACCACTTCTCCCTGAGCTAGAAGTGGAAGTTACGGCCAGTCCGGATCCAGAGATCATCTTAGCCCGGCGCTGCATCAACCGAGACCGCACTCTCATCTCACAATGGTTGGTCCAATGGCGTGGCGAATCACCTGAGGAGGCCACTTGGGAGGACGAAACGAGTATTCGCGCACGATTTCCAACCTTTGCTGCTAGTCTTGAGGACAAGACTTCTTCGGGGGAGGGACGAATTGATATAGACGGGCCAACACAGGCCCAATGGAAGGTCTACACCAGGCGCGCGGCCTAGGCCCAGTAGGGTAAAGAGGGGTTTGTAAGGGAAGAGGGAGGCGTGGTGGGAGATTATCTTGTCTTTTGCTTTGTTAGGTTAACCCTAATTTCTCATCACAGTGGTGATTTGAGGGACGATCTTGTGATCGTAACAAAAAGCTTGTGCTCTTCCCATCCTCCCTTGGTTAGCTGAGAGACCTGAGAGAGTTCCAAGAGTCATGAGGCTCAATCACTTTACTTTGACACCCAAGAACTAAGTGAGGTTGTTTAGGACTATCCTCATCCAAAGCTCCAAGAGATCTTTGTGAAGGAAAGCATAGGAGTCTTTGCCAAGCCGTGAGGGCTTCTTTAAGGGCTACACACTCTAGAAGAATTGTAAAGGTTCCAATAGTTTTCACATCATTTTGTCATAGTATAAGAGTTATAATTTGAGTAAGGAATTTTGAGATTTCCTCCCCTTATGCTTTGTATTGTAATTTCAATCTTCCCTCTTCCCTCAACTGTCCTCGCGCAAATGCTTGAAAGTAATCAAGAATTCAAGACTAACCCCTTCAATTTCAAGCGACCCTTGTTCAGCTTTTAGATATTGCAGATTTTTTTTTACATTAAATCGCATGTAGTTAAGCTCATTAATTCATTAATACTATCACATTAGACAAATTTGTGTTGTAGAGCCTTAATCCTATAGAGCTCCTATATCATGATGTCATGTTATCCGCCTCTCTTGGTTGCACAGCCTTCAATGTCTCCGAGCATACTTACACTTCAACTCATCTAATGCTCTATTGATGTAAATCCTATTGTACTTCCACTCTTGTTGCTGCTCATACTACCTCTCAAAGTGGGGGTCATTTAGTGAATTGTATAGAAGCATAACCCCTCCTTGAAAGCATATTGGTCCATACTTGCATATCGGCCTAATCTTATACTAGTACATGGTATGTACCAAAATTTAGTACCATATTTATATATAACTATATATAATATAAGTTGGGTGACAGCAACCAGTATCATATGTCAGTACACATCAGTGCGACATTGGACCAACAACCAATATGGATCCAAATTGAAAAACTTGAGTTGATGTATGTTTATTGCCAAAGGTATAGCATGCTAGCAAGAAAAAGTATAGCTAACTTAGCAATTTTCAGTGACATGGGTCACATGACCAGGATTTTTGTTCTGTAAAGATACCATCTAATCAACATGCTATAAAATGGTATTTTGGTACATCTATAAACAAAAAAGAATGTTGTAGTTTCTGTTGTTGAAGATGCTGGACAAGCAAATTCAAGTTTTCCTTTTCTTGTGGTTCTTGTTAATGGATGTATCAGTTTACTCCTTAAGCTATTATTAATTTGGACGACTAAAATTTGCTATAGGTGTAAAATTGGAATTTCTGATATTTCTGTTTTTTTTTCATGGGTTTTTCCTCTCATTATGCGATTATGGAGAACTTATGACCTCCACAAAGTGAAGTTACAGTGTATTAGACTCTTTTTTGAAGTTCTATTTTTGCCAATTGTTGAGGCTTTCTCCTTCGATGTGTTGATTTTCTTCTTATTTTAGAAATTTGTCTAGTTTCCAAAGGCAACTGATGCTACAAACACACCATGTCTGGCGAACTTGGTGAACATATTTAAGGAGAGACCGGTCATTCAATGTCCCATATTAAGTTTGATATCAAGGATTTTGAAGAACACTTGTCACAAGAAGATCAGCCCATTGCTCTGCATCCCGCGTTGGGATGCTAGCCAAACTGTCGTCATTAATTTGAAAGGTTGCAGTAGTGTCCCAATGCACAAGTTCTTGGATTGTTTACTTTCAACGAAGGAGTTAGCATATAATCTGGGAAAAGGTTGATCTCATTTAATATGTTTTCTTTGTTATTTTGCAGACCAGAGTGCTTCAGAGAAGTTCGTATTCCTGCGACAGTGGAATACATAGATCCAACATACCTGATCGTGCTGACCATGCTAATACATCAGATGGCTAACTATGCACTGTTCTCGGACAAAATGCTGTAAGTAGATCAATGGCATCACGGAATGTTACCATCATGGAAATGAATCCGTGATGATCTTAAGAGATTGGGAATTGAATGACAGGTCCATGCCGCGTTTGATTGATTTGGTGGTTTCATGGTCGACATGTTCAATAACCACAGTGTTTTTCTCCCAATTCCTGGAAGTCATCTCTTATCCTGCAAAGTCATCCCCAGTAAACATATGTGGCATCATTGCTAGACCTCGGCAGGTCAGCCCGATTTCATTTGATCTACCATAAAAAAAAGATTTTGAATATTCGTTACATTTCTAAACAGGAGTTGCGAGTGTATTTGAACAGGAGACATGAAATTTTCTTTTCTTCTGATTCAAAAATACACCCTATTATACGTACTCGTCCTACACCAAAAGAACATAGCAGAGATCAACTTGTTACTTATGAATGAGAGCTTATAGGAATAGAGCAGATTTAAGATGTGTGTTAAGTTTGCTATGATATATCAGCAGTTCCAGAGTTAAATACTTATGTACAGTTTTGTCTTTCTGAATTCTGAGGGACCATTGTCCTGTTAAAATTCAATTCGCACCCACTCCAACCTTTGCTGATGGAGTGTGTCCTGTCATCGTTTGGCAGAACCTGTAGCCCCCAGTCCAATTGGATTGTTTTCCATATATCCAAGTTAGATTAATACACTTTGCAAGTTCCCATCTCAGAGTCTGGCTGTTGAACCCCATCAAGCTGCTCACGAGGCAATAAATCGTATCCGACATGCACTCTCACCCATCACACTCCTGCATCTCCTCAACCATATTTCATGTCCTTCCCACCAACTCCCTTCGCCATATTTCTTCAAACTGAGTTGGCATCATGAACTTCTATTAAATTAATTGTCAAGACACTTGTCTTCTCCTTGTTTTAACCTTTCCATTGTCTCCTATAATGCGGAGGAAAAAAAAAAAGAGATGTTGGACTTCATGCGGGCTAGTAGCCTCCTCTTTGACCAGGCCATACAAACTGGCTGCCTCTGGCTTTGTCATTGTGGTGTGTGGTGTCCATTGCGAGTGGAAGATCTGCTTCTTCGACCCCCACCTGACCTGAACCAGTATCTTGTCTTTACTGTCATCTCAATCCTCTCCTTGCAAGCTCCCCAGGCATGACCTAAATAGCATCTCCAAAGCAATGCCACCAGATTGGCAGATTGATACCTTGCACTTGTTGCTGTTTCTGTTTTAACTTTAGCAATGTCCATCCCGAGGCTGATAAATAAATTTTGGAAATGAGATGCTCATTAGTGTTTGATCCAGGTAGCTATGCATTAGTTATCGTTTGTTCGTGACTATCATAATGTGTTGGTCCCCAGAAAGATTGGACGCAATCTATCTTCTTTTTTATGGTACATGGTAGATGCAATCTAAAATGTGAGTTCAGCGGATTGTAGCTGAAGTAATTCGATGTTTCACTCTTGATTACTAATTTACTCCTCACTCTATTGGAGTAATTCGATGTTTCATACAATATGTTCTGTAAGGCTTGTTTATTTGGGGGAAAAGTTAGAAGGAAAGGAGAGAAAGTAGGAAGGAAAAGAGTATAAGTTTGTTTACTTGGACGGATGGATAGTTTAGGAGGGAAAGTAAGAGGGAAAGTTAGGCATTAATCCTTCTATTTGCTTTCCGTCTGAACCGGGCGAAAAGCTGAAACTATGCCTTAATTTTACTAACTTTATACCTTATTTTTCACCACACCATTGCTCGGCCTCGCTCACTACAAGCTTTCCTCGACTACTCGTCTTTGCTGTCACTGCTTGAGCTCATTCTTGCCGCTGCTACTTGTCCTCGCCGTCGTTGCTCATATTTAATATTTAATAATTCTATTATATTATTAGTATATATATAATATGAGTGAAAAAAATAAAAATTATGATATATATATTAATCCTTCAAACTTTTTTTCCTTCTATGTAAATATAAGGAAGAGACACCTATAACATATTCCATCTATTTATTATTATTTTTTTCTTTCTTTCCTTTCCTTTGCACTTTGCATCCGTCCATCCAAGTAAACACAGTGAAAAAGTAAATTAAGTCTAAAATGTCATAATGACTAAACCTTTGTTTGTCTGGGTTGAATCATAGCTAAACCTAGGTCAGGTGTTGAGATGGATCTAGGCTAGACTTGTGTTTAAGAATGGAAGTTGGACAATATTTGAGATGACACAAGGAGAAAACACTAACCGCCTGTTTCCTTGGAGGGAAAAGAGGGAGGAAATGAAGGAAAATCTTCGGTTTCTTTGGAAAGAATAAAAACAGAAGAAAAGAAAACTGGATCGTGGGCTTTTGGAGTGTCTAATACACTTGCCTCTTTCACTAGGAGAAGCTCTTTACGTATTCTTCAGGGGTCAATCTATCATAGTTGATCTATCCTTTGTTAAGGTATTAGTGGCAAGTTGGACTATACTTTCTTATTGACTGTCTTGGTGCATGCATACTTTTGTGTGTTAGGAAGAGAATACTATAAAATTTATGCGTAGCTCTATTAAATTTGCCAACATGGGCACTGATAAAAGAAAGTACAAAGGCAGAGGGGTTGAGAGTAAGGAAAAGAATTGTTTCAGAGTCAATTTATGAGTAAAAAAAACATCAAGCAGTCCATTGAATTCTTCTAAAGTTGTGGAATTGCCTCGAGTAAAAAATTTGCACATGTTATTAGAGCTGCATATTGAAGATGTCTATATCTGGTCAGGCGTGCGAGAGCATGTTAGGTGGGACTTGTTAAAGAAGGAAAAGATTCTTTAAACAAGTCCTTTTCTTCCCATCGTTTATTGTTTTGGTGGTATCAGATTCACAATGCAGTATTGTAGAGTTAGTTAAAGAATAAACCCCATACAGGGTCATCTTCAATTCTTCATGTTACTGTCCAAAGGCTGGCTAGTTTATGTCTGTATATCTTATCTCTTCTCATTCCATGCTGATATTGAACCCGTTTATATATATTAAGTTTAAGATATAATAAGAAATTGCCTGACTTATTCTATTGAATCTGAGATTATGAAAGAGTCAAAAAGTTCTATCACCCTCCTATTGTCTCTTCATTCTTCTCCAGGATATGGACCTTAGTAGGTCCTTAGCAACAGCAAGACAGTAGCTAGGCAACACCGTCCTGTATTTATGAAGCTACATCTCCCTACCACTTGACAGTTCCCCATGGGTTGGCACACAAATGCTATCTTCCCAGTTATCAATAAAGTAATTTCTCTTTGGTCCCTATCATGGACTTCCAAAGTGCCAAATTTTCTCTTTTATGTCTCAAAAGGAACTTGTTCAAGTTATACATTAATGACCAAAAGATGGGGGCCTGTTACAGTATTGGTAAACATAGGCACACTTGCCACAGCAATACCTGCAAATGGACCCATATCCTAATAACTATCATAAGACTATCCTAATCTGCATTTCCATGATCACCTCAAATAGGTTTAGCACAAAAAAAAACATTTATTAATGGCTGCTTCTGTTATAAGCTCTCAGATTCCAACACAAGAAACTACAGATGACACAAGATTAGGACTTAGGAAGTATTTAATCCTTGTCAAGCCAGGAGTATAATATTATTTTCTGGACAATGTTTAGATTGTTTTGAGTTCTTAAACTGGAATCTGAAACTTCCAAGAGGTCCCCCACAGCTCCTCTCCATAAATATTTAGTTTTTGTCACCATGTTGCCATTCCGAGATCTGCACTGCCCAGTGGGCTCTTCCTTTAAATCACACGGCAGAAAATTCAAAGAGTCCAAACAGACAAGCAGTCAAATAGTGGAAGGACATTAAAATACACATGTAGAAGAGGTATGAATCCGATAGATGATATGGGAACATCTTTATATGGAAACCAAATTCCTTTTAATCTTCTATAGCTTGAACGGTTAATTTTAATTAGATTTGTATTAGAAAAGTGATAATCTTTGCATTTGGAGTAGTTGTAAGGAAAAAAAACATAATGCAAGAGTACGAACTAGTTCTATTTTCCTGTTCAGCAATGTATCTCTCATAAATTAATATATCCACTACGTATGTATGTATTTTGCCACAGAGATGAGATGATAAGAGATTAGAATTCACAACAAAACTATTCTGCTTTTTCTCTGTCATTTTTCAGGCAAAACACATTTTCTTTTTGCCAGACTCTGGCCACAACATAGCACTTCTCACTAACAAATTTAATTGATTTCCAAAAACTTATCAAACAGTTAACAAAACAATGCCCTCTTTTTTCATGAACATGATGGGCTGTTCAGTTTCCTCCTTTTGGCAGGTGGAGAGGAATGATGGCAGTTTGCATGTGACCCGACTGTTGCACCATCACTCTTATAGCTCACACAGGCAGCATCTAGTACCCCAACTGGGCTCCTTGGCACGGTAGAGACTGATGTACCAGTGTTCTTATATGTCTTGATCTTCATCAATCCCATCTCTTGAATGGCCTCGTAACACATCAAAACCCTCTCCTTAACTCATTGCAAAAACCATTTCAATCTTTAGCTCTAAACACAGATAGCATTAGTTCAACTAAAGAATAACATATAGTAACCCTTACCTTATCTACATGGACACGATAAGCTAAAGCCTTGTCTGTCTCCAGGGTTTGGGTCTCCTTCATGGCTGATAGAGCCACTGCTGCAGCAACCTCAGAAGGTCTGAATTCTAGAAAATCAATCCCTACATTTATGTTGTAGTCACAGTCATGTTAGACTTGCCATTCAATATACTGTTCCATAGATTCTGTACTATTGCAAATCACTGACCTCCAACAGTGCCCGAAATAAGGTCCACAGAGCGAGAAATTAGCTGGTAATCTGGTGATTTTCCATCATTGAATTGATGTAGAAAATAATCGATGAACGAGAAAGGAGTCACAGCTTGCATCTTCCACTTGAGGGTGCTTAGTATTAGAAGCTCCATTCTTTGTATTGTCCTGGCTTCAAATAAAAATTTTGCCTCTCCCACCTGTTTCCCAAACAAGAAATCAGTGATAGATGTTATACGCCGTAGGAATAATAGATAGATGAGAATTTTGCTCTCATTTTTTTTCTACCTGTAAATCTAGAGACAGAGGAATCTCAGTTTCCTCCACCTTGGCAGCTAGAGATAAGCAGGCTACCGATAGCAGCTGAGTCATCCAAGCCTTACCTTGCTGAAACGAGTCATTAGAAGACGATGCATATTAGGATAAAAAGATTCCTGCTACTTTGTTAAGTTGCTGCATAAGTCAAAGGAGAAAATGTCTTGGTAATATTTCTTACCGGGAGGTCATAGGAGGACATAAACCGATCCAAGTAATTTACAGACAAATAGGCACTCAGAGGTCCAAAATTGTAGTGGGCGTGTACCTTTCCATACAGAAAAAAAAAAACAAATTATGGCCAGGTAGAGCATTATGGTAAAAGAGAGAAACCAGGCAGAAGATAGTAGAAATATAACAAGTTAATTCCTACTACATATTTAGAATCATCAAGAGCATGGAGGTATCAAAAAAGGATTTCTGATTGATTATTCAGAGAACATTAAAACATAGCCTTAGAGATGCTCCACTCCCAAGATAGAGGGCATGGAAAATACTGTACTAAGAATACAGAAGACGAAAATGATTAAATAGTAGGAAAGCAAAGATCAACAATCCCACCTTATGAATCCATCCGATGGCATCACTCCTCGCAGCCAGGTCCAAATATCCATTCACCAACCTTTTTGCATATCCCTCCTGTGGAAGATGCTTGGACTCCTTCTCGATCAGCGAAGCAATGTAATCTTCGGAATGCATCATATAATCCATCAAAGAGCCCCTACAAAAACCGCTTCTTTTGCCAGGGAAATGGTCAAGATCGCGCCTTTCGGCATCTCCTTCGAGGTCGTGCCCTTCCTCATGTTCATCAAATCCCAGGATGCTGTTGCTGTCCTCTGGGCACAGGAGCATGGAGGAGGCAAGTTTATAGCTGACGCCCATTATAGATAGATCAAAGGGAGTGGATTATAACACAGATTAAGGCTTTCTTTCTTCCTTTCTCCCAAAAATGGCCTCTTTAAAGAGCGGGCAGGCTAAAGGAAGGAGCTTTTCATGTCATTGCTCTTCAGTGGGAACAGAGGTTGGATGGATGGGAGATGAGGCAAGTGCGAAAGTGAGTGGCTGAATGTATGGAGGAGAAGACGAGGGAGAGAATAGGCTTATAAAGAAGCAGGCCACTGTTAGGGGTTTATGTTGATGTGGGTTTTGGGTTATAACTGTGCGCAAGTAAATGATGTTGGTATAATATGGCTTGGAAATGTGGGCTAGTGGAGATCGTGGTCTGATTTGGTCATCAGTACATCGTGTGACGATGGTATAAGGCATGACTTAGTGAGGGGTGGTCTTGATTCCTCTCTCCCCACTCCCTCTCTCTTTGTAATGTCAAATTGCTACAAGGCTGTGCCTTCAATTAATTTGACACAAGGGGAAAAAGGTGGGTCACACCATGTGTGGGGAGACGTTTCATGCACTAGTATATACTACTTCCAAGAGGCAACACTCGGAGATCTGCAAATAGAGCAAACGCCACACCAACACCTTGTAGTCATCTTCAATCACAGTAAACAATCAAGTTTTATGATAAAGTTTCCAGGAACTCTGAACTCAACAGTGCACTCTTTATGTGTGGGGGACAACATCCAATGCATTGACAAATTTTTTAGGCCTTTCACTTTGCCATCAGATGCACAACCCTGGCTGAAGAAATGAGTTTCTTCTCTTCAATAGTATTTAGTGTTCTGCATTTCTATTTGGAAACTGTTTAATTGCTCATTGTTCCACAACTTTTGCCATAAATTGAGAACTAGGACTTAATAATTACCATAAAAATTTTACTGGCAATTCAGTAACTATTTAGGAATCCAGTTGTGTTTTCTAATTTTAGTCGACCCACGTGTTTCGTACTTCATAATAAATCCAAATAGAGCTACCGTTTCGGTCAGCGAGTATAATTACTGCTAATCATGGAGCTGATTTGTCTTTTCGGAGTCATGGGATTAGTACATTTATTATAATCACCATTTTTCTTAAACACTTAATGTTTTTCTCACATGAACACATGGACTATTTCTATTTCTTGTAGTTCATGTTGCAAGAATCACTTGTAACAAGAGATTGGATAGGTGACAGGCAGTTAAAGTTAATTAATACTGACTATGCACTAAAATGGTTGGTGCTGAAATTTGGAATAACAAATATTAGTTTTGAACCAAGTTTGGTTGAATGTCTTAACAATTGTTGCAAGATTCCTATAAGCAAAATGTATGCACATGAAACTGACATAATAGATATAAGGTACATTGAGCACAAAAGAAAATATGGCTAGTTTAGAATCAGAGAACACCAAGTGCAAGAGGAGCAAACTTTCTCAAAACTTAGCACACTGAACAAAGGAAGATGGATCTCCAGATCTCAGTGACATGGTTTAACATTCTCTATTCTTCTCAAAAATCATGCTAAAGATTCAAAAGTTGATAGAAGCAACATTTTGCTTATGATGCTTCAGGTTGGAGGCAGCTGCACTGGCAAACAACTTGAAACAAATGGACTTAAAAATTAGAAGAAGCGAAATTTTCATTCTCTGCTTGCAAGCCATATCGAGGTATGCAATTTATTCTGTCTGCAAGGTGTCGATAGTGGCAACGTGGGTTTATTTTCAATTAATAATGTAATTCCTATTTCTTTTACAAGTATCGAAGATGTTCTTGAGAAATTTGATACTTCCATCTTAAAACATGTGTGCGAGAGAGAGAGATACAGGGGCTTCCAAGTTCCATCTATAAACATAATGGCTGTAATATACTTTTGAGAAAAAAATCTTTTAGTTTTCCTTTCTTTTCTGTAACATTTACAAAATGTATATGTTCATCTTGCTTTAATGCTCCTTACATGGTTGGCTATTAGCTATTATCTTGTTTCTTTTATCTAATTTCATTCTTAGACCTGCATTTTGTTTCTCTTTTATTCTCTAGACCGGTTCAATACAAAACTTCATTTGATTCCTATGATATGAGGAATCCAAACACATGCCTTGAATTGCCAATTTGTACAAAGATTTTTTTTATTTAAATAAAAAACATATGATGTGTCTGAGGCGGCTTCTTAGCCTTCTTTGAAATTCAATACAGATTTAGAATTAACTTGGACAACATATGTATTGTCATTAGATCGTTTGATTTTGAATGGAATCTAATATTTGATGGAAGGGAAGATTAGTGCTGCTAGCTGATTATATAGAAAAATAGATCAAGATAAGTTTGATCTTTTTCATTTATTTAAGATACTTTTCACTTTTATTTGCACTATGCACAAAATCCTATTGAACGAACACTTTAGGGGCACCACAACAACAAACTGGGCTTAAGAAGGACTCTACATTCAACCAAATACCCCAATTTTTAATTCTCTGTGTATGCTGTTATATTTCAAATTATTGGGTAGACCAACTGGAGAATGATCGGAATCTCAAAGATGTGTTACTTTATCGAATTATACGATCAACTTTTACGAGTAATTAACGAAAAAGAATTGTAGAATGAATCTTTTTCAATGTGTTGTTTATTAAGCGAATAGTTTTCTTTTTCATAGATTATTTAGTTATACATTTACAATATACATGTAACCTAATAGATGCATATATCATATTATAATATGTATAGTATAGTTTTTCACATGCTTCTATATATATAATGGGTTTGTGGGTGTGAGTCATAGTAGGTCAATTCGTTTGTAAACGAGTTAGATTGACCTAAACTCAGAATTTGCATCTCTTTTATTCAGCCCTCTAAAATCCATTTGTTTGAAATTACATTTTAAAAGAATTTAATTTTATATTAAAATTATCTTGTCTAAACAAAATTAGTTTTAGTTCTTGCATTTGAAAGAGGAATAAAAGTCTTTTTATAGTCTTGTTTTATAACCTTACATTTTTGGTTTTAGGTACTTTAGATGATTAATTTGCTATTGTTATCAAAGTAATACAGCAAAGATATTTGAGTTTAAATATTTTTAAATTACCACACTTTTTTTAAATTTCAAATATATTATAAAAAGAGCAATAGTAATGTCTAATAAATACTTCATAAATAGGCTTTACATCATATATAAGGAAAAGGTTTGAAA
This sequence comes from Costus lasius, assembly GCA_027563935.2. Taxonomy (NCBI): domain Eukaryota; kingdom Viridiplantae; phylum Streptophyta; class Magnoliopsida; order Zingiberales; family Costaceae; genus Costus; species Costus lasius. Next base: position 1,500,586 of record CM050446.2, on the reverse strand, counting down.
TGCCATTCGGCGTTTCGCGAGCTCGCTCGGCGTTCTCTGCCTCACAATGGTCTTCCGACGCCTCCCCGAAGCTCCGAAGCTGGGCTTCGCTTGTCGGCGCACTCTGTATTCTGAACATTGGTATTCTCTCCGCCATGGACTACAGGGGCTACGCCGCCAGTTCCTCCGCTGCTTCCATTTCCTAGGGTAAACCACTATTCCCCCCTTATTGGATCCAGATTCCGGGTGGTTTTTCGTTCCTCCGCTTCCATTCCCTCGCTCGGCGTTCTCCGCTTCAGCTCACCGGTCTTCCTACGCCACGCCAAAGCTAGGCGTCGCGCTTCGGTTATCGGGGCACTCTGTATTATGAGCCTTGGCATTCCCTCTGCCATTGCCTACAGGGGGCTGCGCCTTCCAGGCCATCCGCCGCTTCCATTTCCTATGGTAAACCCTATTTTCCCCCTTCTTGTATCCAGATTGCGTACGTATTTTCGCCGGTTCTAAATGCTGTTCTCACTATATCCTAACACGACGCAGGATATGGATGCCTGAGATTGATTCAAGTTATTTGCATATAATGCAGTCTTATTATGAATACTCGATTTAAGGTAATTTTTTTTCTGTACCATCACTTAACCGGATCATAACACAAATATCATTTTGATGGCCGTGGTAATGCGGAATTAAGGAAGGCTACGAAAATGCTAGACGATATGCATGCACACGAGGTAAATTAACTAGGCAATAATTGATCTAAATCATAATTGAAATCTTCAAAGAGATTAAATTCAAGACCAACTTAAAAACCCACATGAATTTTGAAACTTGATGTCGTGGTCAGAAGAAGATCCACCCTTGATATATTATCTAAAGGCTACCGATTGATTTTTATAAGAGGCCTTCCAATTGTTGAAGCATGTAGTAAGGAGATCCCTGTTTGAACTCTCACCATTTTAGAGGAGCATGAGAGAGGAGGAAGAGGTGCAGAGAAGAAAGAGGGGTTGTAGATATTCAACATTTCTCAACAAGTGCCAAGAAGGGAGTAGATAAACATGCCTCATTAGCTGAGGAACACAACGACAATTTAAACATGGCTGGACTTGACTCAATCTAAATAACACAACACTATATGCTTTAATAAAATGTCTTATCCAATACAGCTAAGATAATTTAAATCATAATAACATGAGTTATATTTTAAAGACATAATCACCATGCTAAATTGGTGATTGAGTCTTTTGGTGCAGATGATGATGAACTCTACTCTGGCCTCGATCTCCATCACGGTTCGAGAGAATACTAAGGCTATGAGTTCCATACTCTTAAAATACACAGATAGCGTTTGTGGGAGGTAACCTGCCATTTCTTGTTCATGGAGAAAAATGAATGCTATGTAATTGAATTAGTTTGATAATTTTTTTCAAGGACAAGTGGTTTAGAACACTGGAGGGGAAGGCAATTGATTACATAAACAATGATATTCATAACTTTGCCTTATAAATCATTTGGAATAAAAGAAGAAAATGAGAACTTCGAGCAGTTTCAACAATGTGCTGAAGTTTGTGTGTTCAACAGTAACATGAGATGGCTGCTAACGTTTGATCATGATAGTAAATTCAATATAAGTAGGCAAAACTTCAAATTATTTTTTCAGAAAATATATATCCTAGTAACTCATGAATAATCATCACTATAAGGCACTTAATATTTTGCTGCACCCATATAGAGTTTGGCTTCAAGCCCTCATATCCTTCAGAAAATTTCTAGTTTACACCTTATACTTTCATTTGCCAATCACTTTCAAGTAGACATTCTAATTAAGGTTATAAACCATAATTTAGGTTTCCTTCCTAAGTATATTGTTGGTGAAGACTAGGAATTGGGGCTTGCCCTTATTGATTGTTGACTTTGCATATATTAATTTTGAAAACGAGTGTATTGATTAGTTTCCCCGTAAAATCACCTATTGCATTTAATGGAATCAATAACTTTAATGAGATTTAATGTGATATATGCATTAAAAATTGTTAATGGCAATCATAAGTTACATGCTCTTCTATGCTGTACAGGGAAAGACTATAATATATGATAATTCTTGCACATGTCTTGAGTGCTTCCTTAATTATCTTTTTAAGAAATTCGTATTTATTTTTCCAGTCCCTTATTCATCACGAGGAACGTAAGCTTCAATATGTTTATTCTTGATTTTTTAATACATTAAATATTAGCTTAATTTTCAATATTGAGATTAGTTATCTTGGTGGAAATTCGAGCCTTACTCATCTATCAACAACTTTTGCATATATATATATATATACACACACAACACCACCACCACCACCACCACCACCACCATTCCCTTTGATGACACCATTAGCATCAGTATTTCAAGACTTACTGGATATAAAGGTGCTTTCCACACTCCTTAATTATTCCTCAATACTATTTAGCTCAATTGAGTAGACGATCAAACCTAGTAGATGTATGGATCATGATATGTAAACTTTGTAATATAACACTTGATAAATATCTTGATAATCAACAACCACCACCACATTGGTACTTGGTAGCTCCATCTTGTTTTGAATTAGTCCTCCTGAAAATGGGTGGTGCCATCACACAAATGATTGTCTTCAAATTTGAAGCTATGTACTCATTTAACTTATCGAAGTCGTGTTTTATTTAATGGGGGAGATTGATGTAGTGTAATATTATTTTCTATATATTTTATTAATAGTTATTATATATATGCAAAGTCACGTAGATAGTGGAATGATAGTATGTGACATATTTTTGTATGTGATTAATGAAATGTGGCACCCTTTGATTAATGAAATGTGGCACCCTTTAAACATTGTAATGTGGCACCCTTTGATTAATGAAATCCTAATTGCCTTTTTATTCCTCTCTCTTCACTTTCTCTCACACTCTTCCTGTCCTTTTAGTGCTCCTACACCTACAAGTATATAGAGTATAGACTTCCACTCATGTTAGGCTTAGAGCAATAAGCAATATGAGATTAATGTGTTAGTAACTTATACTAACATATAATCTCCAACATTCCTCGTAAGCTTAAGATGGTGATATTGATGCAAACTTACATTTAATGCTCATAGTTGTAGATGACAGAAGCTATCTATTGTGCGGAAAAGCATAATTTGCTTATACATGTAAGAAGGTAGCACACAAACATCAATGTGTTCTTTGTCTGTGAATGCTCAATTTACACAAGTAATCAAGTGTTATATGAGAGCATGTCATTCTAAACAGTATAACTGTAGAAAGAGCAATTTGTATTCGTGTATATGAGAGCATGCAGACAAAAAGAAGTGCTACTTTCTGTAGGAGAGAAGAGGGAGCTAGGATTTTTAGGTTGAGAATCACTTGCTGTCACGGTAAAAATTGGGGCCAAGTTTATCTCAAGTGAAGTATTATCAGTGAATTCACTGGTGGTAAGTAATATAATAGACATTACTTACTTTGAGTTTAGATAATACTTTCTCTAGAATACCTTTGATGCCCGTAAAATGTCAAACAAGCACAGAATCTGTGTATGGGTTTAGTACCTTAGATGGTAGAAGAGAGCAAGGGAGATGATTAATGAATTGTGCCAGAAGATTATCAACCTTAGAAGGTAGAGGACAAAGATAGGCCTGCTGTAAGTGTTAAAAAGTAAATTGAAGAAGGATTATGATGAGATACTGCCAATAAGATGATAGATGAGTGCTGATTGTGACAAATGAGAATTCCATATGAAGCAAGAGTGGCACCTTGCTGAGGACGAGTCCAGGACAATGATAAAGAAGATGCAGTCTAGCGAGTATCTCAATATTGGGGATTCCCTACAATCGTACTGCACAATTGACATTAGTATACGAGACTGGAACATTGGATAAACAGGACAGTCGTTATGTGCATGGAAACATGAATTGTAAGAGAGAGGCAGGACGCTAGGAGAGGAGTGGATGCTAGCTGAGAAAAGGAAAGGGGCAATATGGAGAAGGAGAAAATTACTTAAATGCCTCTATATTAACATAGGATATTGGAGAATTGAATCACTTACTTTATTCTCAGGTTAATACACAACAGGATATTCATTCTTTAAGCAAGTATAAGTTGTGGCAGCGCATCTGGATTGTTATACATGCTAACTATCAGAGATTTTGTAGGAGGTAATTTGGGAAAAAAATAAGGAAGCAAGGGGAAAAGCTAGCTGTCTTGTAACAGTCTTGATCTACAATTTCATGACTATTATATGGAATTTAATGATTAAGGATTTGTTTTCTCATATGATCTTCATTAAGATTGTGAGGATTGAATTCCTACCTAGAAACGGTGAGTCCTGTGAGATTAGATCATAGGAATGAATTGTAGGATCAAAAGATTATAACAAATATTTAAAATGTACATTCATATACTATAGGCAAATTGAATTGTTCTATATCTACTGTACCGTTATTATTTTGTGTTTAGCATTTTCTAAATAGTAAAATAAATTAAAGACTAATCAAAGGAAGAATCAAGTAGGGGCTCAATAATTGTAACATGAAATAAAGCTTATTGTTGGTTTTGGCCTTCAAAAATAATGAAACCAACAACAAATTGAAGCAACCAAGATATGAGGCAGAGTGGTAGCAACATTCTTGTAGCAAGGTTGAGTTCATGAATGGGGTAAGGAGATGTACTTTGGAGGATGATGGAAGGATATTTATCAAAGTTAAAGATAGGTTTGAAATCTTTGAAGTACTATTGGTCAATAGAGGACATAAGAATAGGATAAGTAAATAAAAGAAAAGTATTATTTTTCCCTAATTACTTAAATAACTTGGGAGCTCGAGTTAGTCATTAGTAGGTTAATGAGTTTAAGTGAGTACTTAGTCACCTATTTTGTTGAACCTGAATAGGTTATAGGTCGTATAGATTCTAGGGGGCAAGATAGGAGATCTTAAGGCTACGATAAGTGATCCTACTATTCCACACAGTTTCCATATATGTTCTGGATCATAGAGCTAATTTAGACCATAGGATTGCAAAATCCTGGGAATATAAAATGAGTGTTTGACAACTTAGATCTCCGTCCTGGATAATTGATATGAATGTCACTGATTTTGTATGTTTCTAAGTATTTTACTTAGTGTAGTCATTCATGTAGCAGCTTTACATTTCTTGAAACAGTATATCTGTATCTTAAGTTGATCTCATTCTCTGTGTTAACACAAGGTAGTCTCTTTGTCTTATAGAATTGTCCAAACTCAGATTGTCGGTTTCCACTGAGCTTAAGAGATAACGTCCAATATTAGCTTGTTGAGGTTTACTTCTTTCTTTGATACGTTGTGTAGCTACGTATCTTGTTTGTATTATTTAAGTTCGTTTTTTGGTTTGGTATTTCTCATTTGTCATTTCTATATAGATCCTGGGATCTAGTTCTGTTAGTACAAACCATGGAGCTGAATTTCTTTCTATCATATGCCAGAGGAGCTCACGTGGGTGACAGAGTTACATTTCACACGTATGCCCTAAGTCCTAACCTAGTGATTCTCTTCCTGAAATAAGTCATTTTACCAATAGTTAAAATTCTGTTATTTTTATCTATTTCTAGTTATTATTTCTTTTCATTTGCTATAGCACACCTTTTCCTTGTTGCTCATCGGTTGGACCTGTCATTCTGCAGATCAAAGGTCGTTAACCTGTCATCTACCAGATGTCTTCAGTCCATCTAGAATGGAGGATGCTCCGACCACTGTATCATCAATTGTTGTTCATGTTACTGTGCCGAATAAAGAAGTTGGTCAGTTTCTTTGGAGTGTTTACTTGCTGTTCTGATTTACAAAAGCAAGTTTTTAGTAAATATAACTAAATAAATTCTATTTGGCTCTGGTTAATATTACGTACTCTATTGACCCTTTTTGTCTAAATTGCAACATTCCAAATCCCCATTGGGAACCCTACTCCGTCCTTCGCCGCTGCCGGGAACAAAGGAGTGGGTGGTCCTTCCCCTTCTTTTCCTTCTTCCTTCCTGGACTCCCAGGCTCATGCATCTTCCTCCTTTTACGAGGCTGAGGTGTCTCCTTCGGACGTCGCCACCACCACAGCAGCAGAAGCAGCGATCAGGTTGAGAGGAACCCAACAAGCGTCGAAGTAGATCGGGTAGCGTAAGCCCTAGAGCAAGGCGGAATTCGTCGCTGGCGAACCCTCGCGATTTCTTGCCTCTTTCTGTCATTCCAAGTCTTGCTCTTCCGCGCCACCCTCGCCTTCTTTAATTTGGCCTCCTGGATCTGGCGGATTGTTTGTATGTTTACCCATTTAATAGATTTCTTCAGATGCAGGGACCCGACAATATGAGCTACTCCTTGAGCGCCACGTCATTCCACTGCATATGTGGGAACGAATGCGCAAGAAAAAAAGTCTTCCGAAGGGACCTTTCACTCCAGTTTGCAAAGAAGGGTCTCAATTTAGGGATCAAAATTGATCAAAAAAATAAAAAAATATTATGATAATTTATTCATCGAGATCTATTCAATGGTATTAAAATTGTTAAAATTCAAATCTTATATGCTGAGAAAAAAATTTGAGAAGATATAATAGAATCTATGCTATCCTAAATTCTACTATATTTTTCAAATTTTTTTCTCAATGTATAAGATTTGAATTATGATAATTTTAATATTATTAAATAGATCTCAATGAATAGATCATCGTGATATATTTTTTTAATTTTTTAAATCAATTTTGATATTTAAATTGGGACCCTTCTCTATAAGCTAGAATGAAGGGTCCCCGGAGGACAAATGCTCATTGCGCGAGGCTCATGGTGGACTTGATCGTATTGTAAAATGCCGCGTAAGATGTTCTTTCAAAAATAAGTTTTATTAGAGTGTCATAAGAAAATTATTTAAGAAATATCTCAGGTCAACCAATTTACCTAAGGACTTATGTTGACTTAAATTTGCTAGCCAATCAATAGCTTGATTGCAGCCACAGGATAAATATATCGTACGCTACATCGGCTTATCGCTCTAAAAAATAATGTCGTGAATAATATTTTGCTTATTTATCATAATTGGAAGGAGATAATAATAACATTCAACCATCATTTTAAATAAGATTTTATAATAATCATAAAAAGGTCAATACCGTAAGCTCTATTTAGGCCGTCTTATGATAGCAACATCTTCGAAACTCCTCGAATTTTATTGTGATGATGATATATGGAAATAAAAACATGACGTCGATTTCAATTATATGCATGCAGGCTGCTGATTGCACAAAGATACACGGACGAGCTGATATTCAGAGAAGTCCAACCAAACCTGTTGCAGTGCTGCTTAGAGCGAGAAACACTTGGTCCAAGTTTTTTTTTCTCGCTAGCATATGATCGTCTTGCAAACAACAAAAAAATATGTACGAGTCAAAAAATCTGTGTCCGCCAAAGACTTCTATGATCCGATTGTCAACAACGAATGGCTTTCCATACTAGAAGGGGCCAGAGCACACCTTAGGTAGCGTGTTATCAACAGACCAACCATGGAATATTGCTGGCTGTTTCACTATTAAGATGTGCAAGAGTAAAAGAAAAGCAATTCACCGACGAAGAAAATAGACAGCTTATCATGTAGCAAATTTGGGTACATCAGTACAGCCAGTAAAGATCATTCACAAATTTAATCTTGTCTTACAGGTCTGGAAAATTTGTAACTACAAAAAGTCTACTGTCTCAACATTTTAGTACAGGAGAAACGAGCTTTAATTTGATCACAAGCGAGCTACATATGAGTTGGATTGTGTAACGTATCTCACCCATCGATAAGGATTGTAGGAAGGTGACTTCTTTGCTATCTGTAGATATCTTACCTGATCGAAAAATAATGGATGAGGAGGAAGAACTCAAGCACTTAAACTTCAATGTCAGTTAACTTTTAAGCTCAAAATCAAACAGTAAGTGAACTGTAAACAGTTGACAGATGAATCACTCCAACGCACAGATTATCAGCAAATCATGAGATCATTAACCACTTGAACCATTTTAAAAGCCTATACTCTCAGAAGATAAAGAAAGCAAGTTTCACCGAATTATTGCAGATTTGAAATGAAAAAGCATACAAGCATCTCCTGTCTTGAGGAGATGTCTTGAGGAGATAAATTAACAAGGGGAGAGAGCATTTTTAGTCACCAAATAGTACGAGGAATCCTGCCTTGATAGATCTCCGTAAGTATCTCAGCCATAACTCAGGTATACTAACCAATCTAGTGGACGAAAAGGACGAACCAATGGGGAAGTTAAATGTCAAGTCATTGCCTCACCTGAAGCTTCGATGCATTGTACATTGGTATTGTGAAATTCATGTTTACAGGACCAGCCTCTCTAGCGATGTTTCCTGAACTCAGCAAATGGAATTTCAATCAGGAAAGGGATTCCTAGTTTCCTACTAAAATACTTTAAGCCACTAGAGATTTATCTCTTACCATGTGATTCCTGCGAAAATGTGAGCTTTGCACGCAATGTGTGTTCAGCCCCACCGACAATCTGCATATTTATATTTGTTAGAGCAAAACGTGAACAAACAGCTTGAAGCACACCAGTACGAGATATGTTTTGTGTGACCAAAATTTAGTAGAAACGATTCTAAATTAATAGTTTCAATCTGAATACCATTTTTTAGATGCTCTAATTTGAAATTTAAATGTTAAAAGAATGGAGCATGTAGAAAGAAATCCAATGAATAACATGCCTTTTTTAGAGACCATTCAAGTCTTCTAGATCCCTCTTTAAAATCTGCTGTCTGTCCAATTGCACCAGATTCTAACTCAAAACTAACCCTGTACGTAGTTGTCCAAAATGTGCATTTTATCAGCAATTAGGAATCAAATACAAATGAAGGAAATGAATATTGATTCGCATTTTGACTATAACAACTGGAAATATAAAAATCATGGCCATTAATCTTAAATTAACAAAGAGTGAAAGGGGCGTGTATCAATTATCTTCTCCAGAAATTGAGGTCTTGCCGTGTGCATCCTTGAAAACAATCAATTAACCCCTGAATTGAATGCATATTGTCTCTTTATACGTGTAATGTGTGAGGCAAATTTCATTAATTACAAATAAAAATAATCACAAGGTACTAGTCGTATTAGTGGCACTAGTCCACCAAAAATATTTTTCTTGGAACTCAGATGGACATGAAAATACATAGGCCCGCTGCCAGAGGATGAATGTTAACTACTGCGACAAATAGAGAGAATAACATTGCCCAAAGGTTTTTGTCATGTCAAATCATTTATCATAATTTTCATTTTTCTTTTTTTTTCTCTAGCTATTTTGAAAAACTCAATTAACATTTTCAAAGCTGCGGTTGATGCATGAATTAGCATGTACAATTCTGAAGAACAGCAACACACAGAAAACTAACAATATCCATATAGTCACGAAAGCTGAAAAAACATCTCAAAAGGAGAGTCCCAGAAACCTATAAGAAATAGTTAAATATAAGCATGAGAGAAACGTGCTGCTGAAAGCTGACCAAAGAGATGCAAAAGAAAAAGAAAACTACCTTGCTGTGTAAGGTGGCACTGGCATTTGTACCGTAATAGTGTTTGCAGTAACACTTGATGCAAAATCAGCACGTACTTTTATAATGACTTCCGCCTATGCATAAAATACAGGTTCAAACTGATATGGTAGAACGAGAATATCAAAATATGCGTGATCCGACCTTTAATTGCCCAGCTTCTTCAATCAATGCATTAACACGAAACGGAGGCTTGAACTCCTGAGTCATGCGATAGTTCATTACTGCAAATTCTCCATCTGGAGGTATCTATCATGTAAAAATGCACAATAAGTATGCTTGTGTAGTATGTTCCGATCATGAACCTTCTTTATTATCCACTAAATATGGATATGAAAGCAATACACTCACTAATGCCAAAGTCCTGTCTTCATCAAATCTGTCGAGCCGAACAGATTCATGGAAATTACAATCATCAAGTATTACAGTCCCTCCTCCTGATGAGCTTCTATAGTCTACAACAAGCATGTCCATTTTGTGTAAGATCAACAGTATAGAAGTTTGCTACAAACCAATAACCAAGAATTACAGAGTATTGTGAGATTTAGCTACCACTTTCTAGGTTTTGAGAAAACCAGATTAACCAAGAATAACCAACTCAATAATCTACAAAATTATAGATATCACAAATGACAGTTTCAAAGAGATGTTTGGCAACCTGCAACTAGAAGCAAGTGTTGGCACTTATCACATCTTTTCCCATGGCAAAGCCTTTGTGGCATGCTTTTTGTTGTTGCATAAAGATATCTATGCATGCTAAAACTTCATAACTCAAATTTTCAGCAATAGTTTCCAACAATATAATTTAATTTTTTGACTTCAATATATTCTACAATGGCAACTAATTGATCAAATCCCAGAAGCGAACTTCTTGCTTCCATATTTTTACACACATGACTTTCCAAACATTTGACTTTTGAAATTCAAAGATAGACATGTAAACTAAGAAAGGCAATCTGGGTAATTTAGCCAGGATATTTCATATTAACAACTTTGGGAGAGATCAGGAGGCAGATTATGTCTCATCTGAAATATTTTGTACACAACTGAAATTTTGACAGTACAATTAATCTTTTAGTATGGAGACAGTAAACTGTTAACAAAAGACAGTAGCATCTTATTTAAGAATGAGAATCTCTTACCATAAACAGAACCACTTCCTTTACCAATGCTTAAGTCCTCATTAAGAGCTAGACGAATTTCTGGATTACCAGTAAGGTAGCTTTTCATTTGAATTGTGCCATCAATTTCTGATGTGAGGATATAACCCTGTTCCATTAACTATATGTGTCACATTGGTATAGCAGTAATCTTATAGTTAACACAGGTAGTTTCATGCAAACAAAGATACGTACAAACTGGACCAAAAGTCTGCCTCATGCTAAACCCACTAAAATAGTTCCAATTCAGATGGTTTTGGATCCAGAGAATACACAAATTTGCTAAAGATTTATTAGATTGGTCAGTACTGATGTTGAGACTATCAACATAGACTGGTACAGTTTATCCTGCTAAAGCATCCATATTGCAAAAGCCAGCGGACATAAATTTCAAAAGCGTCTTCTTCAAAAGAATTTTTTCTTGTTGAGTACGACAGAAGATCATAAATTTTATTAAGGACTTGACTTTTAGGCATTCAAGAGGTGTTTGTGTCCAAGGATAATATGGATTATATATGCATATGTGGCAAGAATGCATGTTTTCTATCAGTTGCATAGAAAAGTATACATGCGAAGGGGACAGGGAATCACTTTAGAACTGAACTGACAAAATATGATACTCACGCTTGAGCTGAATGTCACACTTATTTTTTCAATAATGTCAACAAATATTTCCTCCCTTTTCCTACCACCAGACTCTGTAGCCACAACGGATTTGGTAACAGCTGTACCAGGCATCCTTTTAGTGCCTTGCTGCAAGAAGCAAATGGCAATAGTAAGGAAAAAATCTGACTATACACCAAGTAGATCAAAAGTGCACTTGAAAAAATAAGTGCAGAGAGAAAACTAAGAGGTTCTTCAGAAGAACTGATCAGTGACTAAAAAGGGAAATTATGCATTGGTACCATAAACATTGATGCCGGACCAAGAGAAGGCAAACGAGCGGCATCAACTACAATTGGTTCATTAAATATGTATGACTTCAAAACCTCTGTGGAAGTTGTTTGTGGATAACCAAAGTCCTGAAAAGAGTAAGTCACACACAATAAATATGTGCAAACTGGATTCAGTCTATATTGTCCTTAAAATCATAAACAAAGAAGAACATAAAAGTGTTATCACAGATAACTACTTACAATAACTTCATCAAGTAATTCATATACAAGCACAAAATTTTTCCTTAATGAGTCTTCATTAAGAACACCAAGATAATCTTTTATGACACGTGCAATTCTTTGCAAGAGTTCCAAAACAAGGGATGGTGAAACATTAACTCTTGTTGTTGCTACAAAGAACAATCCAGCAACCTTCACATGAATGTAGTTAACACCATCGACATTCTACAATCAAAAGAGCAAATAAAACAAGCGACAAGGATCAGTAGCTGCTAGATGCATAAAAAACGGAAGCAGAAAAACTAAATGAAATAAATAAGTGAAAAAGGATGATTTGAGCAGAATCAATCAATAATTAGTCGCATAAATTTATGGAATAAAGGTTGGGCAGCCATAGATTGAAGACCAGATCAAGTGGTATGATATTCAAGCATCCATTTAAGTTAGTTAACAAATTAAATGTATTGTAAAGTACTGTCACACATGTTCAAGGCTTAAGCCCTTTGGTTGTGACTACATATTTTAGGTCATCCAAAATGAAGAACACTAGGATCCTAACATCAAAGAAATGGTTGAAAGATCACAGTTGCCCTCAAAGAGAACACGTTTGCAATGATCATCCTGCAATTTTCCAAGACCAGGCATTTTCCTCCAGGGAAGAGGAAAAAAACTGTGTTTCATTTTTTGTTGTAAGACTCACTCCTAAACTATCAGCTTAATGCATAAATGATATTTTACAAATGGCTGTTGAACACAGTTACCCAGCAAAGGCACTATTGGACCATTGAACCGCCTTTTTAGCTTATTCAGATGCCACTGAACTGAATTGCTGAACCACTTAGACTATCCCTTTTAATCAAATGCATTTCAGATATACTTCGAAGTTACAATTTGAAGGTATTTTGTTGCAATAGGCAAGTTTAGTTTTTTTCTTAGTTAATGAAATTGAAATTTCTAAGAATAAAGAAAAGTAAATTCTACAGAAAATAAAAATGAGGGGCTGATACTAGCCCGGCATAACTAGAAAATTAAATCCAAAATTCCATTTACCGCACAAGAGAAAGATCAAATATTTTCTATTTTCTGTACCTGCAATTAAGTAAAAGGGTAATGTCCTGAGAGTATTACATGCAGGGATGACCATAAAACAATATGAATATGGCTTTAATACTTACAATACTAAACATACATATATTGATCCACCTTAAATCCTTTAACTAAAGGGAGTCTTGAGCATTAGCCTCACAACATTAGATATCGATTGCATGTTAATATCCTCAAGGTGATTAAAAGTTTGCAATACACTTAACATACAGGACTCCGCCGCTCTTTATGCATTGACAAATTACAAAAAGATACGATACTTCTAGCTTTTAACGCACAAATACCTACAAAGACAGGAGGAGCTTCCTCTTCTTCATCCTCTTTCCAGAATTTTACTTTGCGGAAAAATATCTCAGCACTAACTTTTGTCACTTCACCTCGATCTGCATCAATGAATAAAGATAAATATGAAGTCACTTTTTTTTGTTGGAAAGGAATAAAATCTAGAAAACAAACTAAAAAAAATGCTTCAAACATCAAAGCTCCATAAATAAAGCAATTTTGTGAACCTAGAAAATTAATAAAGCATTGTATCCGCTTCAACCAAAAAAAATAGATGTACTAAACGTACTCAGTAATGGAAACCATTAGAAGTATTAATATTCAAGAATCTAGATTATAATGGTTTTCCGCATCATCATATGGATGAGAAGGTATATATGCAACTCCATTTTTCAAGTCGATACAGGCAGGTTCAATTGTACCTGCTGTAGAGTAAGAATGTACCTATTTTTATCAAGGAAAAGCAATTGGAAAAGCCGGATGGTAACAAAAGCAAAGGTTGAGCAAAACAACCAGCACTATGGTATTATGATTCTGTGGTGCTTATCAGGTGCAAATGTACATACCTCAACTAAAGTCAGATCAGCATATTGAAGAAAACAGCATAGCAAATAAAGGAAACAAAATACAAAACAAGAAAAAGATCAATGCATGAGAAAAAAGACCACAGTTGTTGAATGAACATGCAACTCACGTCCATTCCCCACGCCTCCATTAGCTAAAAGCGCAAATACACTGGATCAACTTGAACATAAATAGATTTTTTTTTGTGGACTTTCACGTGAATATCCCATGTGATTCAATAGCATTCACTTCTCTTAAGCAGTATCCTGACCAATCCATCATGATCTCTCCTCATTCTACCTAGGCAAACTAAACCCTATCTTATGGCGGTGTTAAAAAAAGAATAAGAATTTGTATTTTCTACAGCGAAGCATAATTGTTTGTAATTTGAACAACCATCGATATATAGATAGCTCTTATTTTGTTAGCTTGGCAGAAAAGGTTACTTCTGCATGTAAAAGTAAAGCAGAAAAATATAAGAGAAAAGAGGCCATTTTTCAAGCAAGATCAAATTTCATACAAATCATGTACTCCTAAATTATTCGAAAATGATCTGCAAAGATGACCAAGATGCAAATTCAGTGTACCCGTAAAGAAACATAAGCTCAACACCGCGACACCATGTGTTTTCAGAGGGGCATATTACGTGAGAAGAAGAAAAAAAACATCGGAAAGACGGAAAAGGCTAATCCTATGAACTCCCGTCTAGATCTGAGAAGGAAGAATGAATCACAACCCCTGGGTCAGCCGATCCACGGTTTGCAACGCCCCGGCAAAGATCTAAAGTTAGGCTTTCACCAAATGATATGGGAAAGGTTCCCGAACCTTGATTCCTTACAGGGACACCAAAACTAAAAAGTTCCGATTGAACAGAAAGGTGGATAGATGCAAGAAAGCCAATCAATCCAGAAACAAAAAAAAAAAAATAGGAAGAAAATGAGAGCTCACAATCGCGGAAGACGATGTTGTCCCCTCGCTGCGACAGCACGAAGAACTGAGAGATCATCGCCTCCGACGGGGATCTAGACGAAGAGAGACTGAGCGCCGGCGCCAGCCGATGGGTTTTTATCTGCGTTTATGTTGCGATCGCTGCAAGAAATGCTCGACGGCGACGAAAGGAAGAAATTTCCTCTCCGTATATTTTAATGGGCGGTGAAGATTGTGCTAACTTTCGTGTCAAATCAAATGTCGTTTAGATCCCTTCACTTCAGCCCTTGAATTTTCTAAAAAACTCATTTAAATCCCTATAATATTTCTAATATGATTTTGTATGCCTATATTCGTGAACAAAAATAAATGAAATAAAGGGAGAAATAAAACCCAAATTAGTTTTCCATTAAATATGTAAAACAATCACTTCATATATTTTATGTAAAATTATTTGAGATTATATAACTTATTTATAATATATTTGGCATCTTAAAATTAGAGGGCTAACTTAAAATTAGTTCCATAATTATCAACAAATTAGAGCCATTTGTATCTGAATTTGCAAATAAAAACTATATTTTTTAAAAAAAAATTATAATGTATAGTTCTAACGAGATCAAAAATATTTATTATGTATTATAAATAAAAATTATTTATAATGTATATGATCTCTGCAATATAAATATTTATAATTTACTAAAAATAAAATACTTACAATTTATTGTGCAATTTTAAAAATAACAATCATAGTTATATATAGACCAGTATAAGTTTTTTATTTAATATTATGAGTTTAAAAAAATTAAAGATTTGTCGTGTTATGAATTTTATTTCATGTTATTAAAGAAGTAGACTATTATAACATATTATTTAAGTAGTACACGAAATACAAGCGAAAAAGCGGGCCGCGGTCGCGTTTTGTTGATTTGGGGATTTGGGGAGACGCCGCGGGCGCATTCGTATTCTTCATTTGCCTCCCACAAATCTTCACGAGGAAGCCACTAAGGATGCGATCTCTGCGTTCTGCTTCCTGCAAAAAAGAGGCCGCCGTCATCGCCATCTCCTCCTCTTCCGAGGAAGAAGAGCTGGAATCCGATGCTGACGATGAAGAAGAGGAGGAAGAAGACGATGATGATTCTGATGATGCGGACAGCTCCGATGAAGGCTACGAAGACTCAGAGGAGGATCAGGAAGACACTTCTAAGTCATTTCGCCTACTTCATCATGATATCAGTGTTCGTTTAGATTCGTTTTTTTTTTTTTCATTTTGTTTTCGTTCTGTATCTGTTTCCAGTCTCGATGATAGCAACGAGGATGAAGAGGAGGATGCAGTGGGTGGGAAGCCGACTGACGAAGATCGCTGTAAAAAAGTCGTCGATTTCATACAAAGTGCGTCTTCCTCAAGGACACAAAATGCTCGCCAATTTTGCTCTTTTTTTTGTTATTCATGGCATTGCTTTTATCCTTTAGGAAACAAAAGTTTAGATACTCTGAAGTTGGACGAGTGCAAATCATATTTGAGGATGCACGGGCTTCGTTTGAGTGGGACCAAGAGTACATGTATCAAAAGAATTTTAGAGCACTGCAGGTCAGAAACCTTTGCTAATTATGAATATTTTGTTTTGAAGTTTTAGTTTTGTCTGTTGGCAACTTAGGTTGATGTATTTGGAATTCAATAGTAAAATTTTACATGAATATTTTGTTTTTTTGGCATTGCCTATAAGTTAACCTTTCTTTCTCATGATAACTAAATCATATTGTTAATTTAGTGTCCATATAAAGTATAGGTAAAATTTTACAAAGAAAATAAATGCCAAAAAAATGAATGTTGATTGCTGAAATTGCATAACAATGAGTGTTGTTCCAAGAAAAGTAGGATCGGTGAAACCTTTCCTTTAGCAATCGTTTCCGGAATGCTTGTTACTTCTTATTTAAGCACAATGAATTTATCCCTGTGACAAGCGTGTTTAAGCGCTGCGAATTGCTCCCTGTGTGCCGAAACCATTTCTTTTGATTTGTTGTGTCCTTGGTGGAAGTGAGTACATTGAATGTCCATTGATAAAGTGCTTTTACCATTGTTTTCTTAACACACGTTGCATGCCTTTGATAGTCGGAATGACAATGAGGTTGGTTCTTTTGTGCATTCTTGGTTTGGCAATTGCTAAAATAATGTGATTATTTTTTATTCAGGCTAAAAGATGGAAATGGTGAGAAGTTATATCCGCAATCTTCCTTTGTTGTGAACTGCACAGGTAGAAATTTGATACATTACTATTCTTTGAACAAGATTCTGGATTGGCACATTATGTTGAAATCACACTGTTTGGTTTTCAGGAGATGTATGTAAAGGTGATGTTATTCTTTTCAGGCAGAAGGTTTATGACAAGTATGTGTTTGTGATAGTTGGGACCTCCAAATCTCATTGTACTAAATATTTTCTTACAAGTGATTCACTTCTTCATTTCTTCTTGACAAAGTAAATTTCTAACCTTTAACAGATTTGACAAAGTTAAAAGGACTGCAAATATGATAGGAAAGCGGATGGTTGCAGGAAGAGTAGTGAAGGAAAGTTATGGTGCATCCAAACAGCAGCACACTTTTACTGTAAGAAAATCTTCATTAATCTTGATAAAGAAAACCAATTGAATTTAATATTACTGCCTCTTACTGAGAAGGTTGAAGTGCTATGGTGCAAAGGGAAAAAGGCACTCTCTCCCTTGTTTCCTCTACTTGTCAAAGGACGCAATCTTTACAGATTGAAGACTTTCCGCCAGGTATTACTTCTATTTTTTTGGATAGAATATCTAGCTTTAGCTTTTTGTAACATGTATACAATTTTATATTTCTGTCCTGTATGGTTAGAAGCTAAGTTAGATTAGGCTGATTAAGGACTTCCAGTGGTTTCTCTCTACGTGCACACTCGCTGAAAATCTACATGTGCCATATTCAAGAGTAAGGAAAGGAGCTGGATAAGGACTGTTCTTTTTGCAATAAAATTTCTCTCATGTGTCTCGTAGTTTTTTTTTTTTGTATTCTTGATCTTTATGGTGGAGGCTCTCTCACTGTTATAGATTTTTTAGAGATAAACTGATAGAAATACATAAATTGAAGCGTTTTAATCTATGCAATTTGCACATCTACCCATCTCTTTTGCTTCTTCTGATATTTAGCTTGATTTTATTATATATATATAATTGCAAACTTTTATTGTGCTTAAAATGTATGTACTGAAGCGATGGAGCGATGAACTAGAGAGATCCAAGGTTCTTGCTGAGAAACATCAAAGAGGAGCAGCAGCACGGCATGTGAGAAAAATGTCTAAAGCTATGTCTGGAAAAGGTAGTAAATTTTTTCTAGTCCGTAAGAGCCGATATGGATTTCACTGTTTCTCTTGTCATTTCTGGAGTCCAAATAATTGATTTCACATTTATTTTCATATTTGAAATATGAAAACCTTCCGTATATTTGCAAACATATAGGCATTACTGCATTACTTGATTTCACCCATTTGAATTTATTGGCCTTCAGGCTTATCTTCCTTTTCTTGTGTGTACTTATGCAATTTCTTTATACAAGGATGCCTAGCAAGTGGTCAATCTAGTTCTTCCCTCATTTGAAAAAAGAACGAGGGAAAGTAGATCAACCAAGATACTGGCTTCACAATGCTTTGGATATAAATGGATTGCTAGGGCTGTCCAAAATCGAGTTTAACTGAAAAAAAACTGACCTGGAATTTTCACTTCTGTTCGTTTCTCACAAAATTCAGTTCAGTTCAGTTCTATAACCAAACACAAAAAGTCATCTTTCATATTTATATATTTATTGCTATTATGTGTTGTATATTTATTCAAAAACAATACTAATAGATATGTAGAAAAGCAGATTAATCAACTTGTAATTAATTTATTGATTTATATTTCTATGTACTATTTTTTATGAGAATATAATGTAGTCATCAAGCAATTGCTTAATTACATTTCAACTCGTACATTGAGTTATTAGTCATCTATGTTAGTTATATGTTATATAATGCAAATTCTATTTAATTTGTGAGACAGGTTCCAGGTGCCATAAAAGTTCCCCTAACACTAGGCTACATTTTAATAAAAGAAAGATGGAAGAGCCTAACCATGTTTCTGGAAGGAAGAAGCAGAAGTCTGCTTGCTCTGGGGCTGCATATGATGCTCATGCTAATGTTCAGGCTACCACGTCACGAAATGTCATTTCACAGAAACTTCCTTGTTCCAATGCTCCATCCAATGCTCATGCAAATTTCCCGGCTACCATGACAAGAAATTCCAATCCGTGGAATACTAGTCCAAGAGGATCAATTTATCACGCTAGAAGTATATATCCACGTCCTGTGCCTCAGAGGATCCCCTTCTACAATCATCATACTACACTGGTGGAATTACAGCCTATCAGAGGACCACCTCAGACAAACAGGGGAAATCTTTATGTTCCTCCTATGCACAATCCTCATTATTCTTTCGGCATGAATGGAATCGCACATCATCCATTGGACAGAGGACGGCCTTTGAACCATCCTTATTCAAGTGCGACTACTCATGTTGATCCATGGATCGCAAATGAACTTTGGCAAAATCCGGATTATGCTTATGGCCCTACAATGCCTCCAGATATGCAATTTCGTAGATTTGATCGATTTTGATAGTTCCTGTGTGTCCATTTTAAAGAACATCTGTGAAGATTATCGATTTACTAACATTTAGTGCTCTTGTGGCCAAACACATCTATTCGATATGTAGGAAGTTATATTTTGTTGGGCCTTACAGATAAAGCAATCTTTACTGCTGTACGAGGATTTCAAAAGTTCGACCAGTTTGGTTTTGGTCAGATTCAGGAGCATTCGCGATGGTTATTCTCCAATGGGCCATTTTACTCGCTTCTGAGTTTACCTCCTGCCTACAAGAACAATGAAACACTTTGGAAGTTGGGAGTATATAAGCAAAGAAGTAACGAGGCTCATGATCTTCAATAAGAAAATTTAATTTCGATGTATGGTTTATCAGAATTGTAATTCTTGTTACATTTATGGAGTTTTCAGTTAGCTTGATCATATAGAGACTGTTTCTGTTGTACACTCCCGGATTAATAAACTCATAAATTTCTAGATTTTTTTAATCATCAGCTTTAGAATGTTTCTAGCTTTTCATGTGAATCATCACCTAATGCGTGTTTGTCTTCGATTGCTGATGTTCATGGTAAATATGATCCTTGACGATTTTATTGGAGGACGCTCGAGCGGCAAGTGGTATATTGTGGATGGCTGAGTTCGCAACTTCCTTGGATAAGGTGGAATCATAGGAACGTGCAGGAGCTGGGAGATGCATGTTGTTGGTGGTCGGTGCAGATTCATCACAGACAATTGGAACCGGCAAGAACACTGTAAGAACTGCATTGGCATGAGGAAGTGTTCCAGGTAACTCAACTAGCATCAGAATGTTCACATTCTCATTCACGGGAAGAGGACTGCAGTCTGCAGGCTATATTTATTAAACATACCACAGTTTGCAAGCATCATGTCCTGCCAAACGACTAATCAGAACCATGTGCTTACAATCATTTGATGTGGGCGTTTTGTCAAACTGCAACCGCAGTAGATGAACTGGCCAGAATGGAGATAAGCCAATCAACCTAGCCCTCGGCAATTACAGTTCAGAAATCCCTTCATCATGTGTTCCAATGTTTTTTTTTTCATTTTTTTTCAGTCCAATTGGAGTAAATGGTTGAGTTTACTGTGCAAGAAGACAAAGGCCTAGTTGGCGATTCTTGCGTGCAGCCTGCCAGACTTGGAAACAGATGCTTAAAGCTGCCAATCTAACTACAGCAATGAATTATACGGCCTGAGATCATCTACCAAAATGTGTGGCACATGGTCAACAATGAACAAATAAAAATTCAAACATCTGTAACTGTACTTATTTACAAAGAGAAGGTACCTGACCTTGTTTTTTCCTTTCTGAATGCTACTAGTAAAAGAAAATAGCAAAGTCCGATCCCGGAATATATAGAAGTGAAAATTTTTCCCTTGTTCTTCCCCAATTAAATCTATGATCAGTTCAATCTTTGTCATTTCAAATTGTCGCTGTCACATAAACGTAGCGCCCATGATTCTTTTTTCGTTCAAAGGTTTTTCTTTTGTTGGCGCTAGAGTAATGGGAGATTAAATTGATGAAAAAGTTAAACTCTGGGCAAGCTGAAATCGTCCAAAATCACTGAGAAAGAACTAGGGTGCAAATGAGAAGCAAAGAGGGGATACATTAATCTTCTTGTATTCGGATGCGCAAACTGTTGCTGTCGTTTGTGAGAACAGCAGAATTGAGAAGAGAACATCAAACACAGATGCTGAATCCAGGTTGACGCAGTATAAGCTTCTGTTCATCTTGCAAAAGCAAGGATCATTTTCGACAGAACAAGGAGCCACAGCCACCGAACCCCTTCTTGATTCCGTCGATGCTCGGGTTGAAACGGAGGCACCCAAACAAGCCTGGGCGTTGGTACGGCAGCGGCGTCTTCCTCTTCATCTCCTCCGCCGCCGCCCGGTTCGCCGAATAGTACATCTCGTGCGCCGAAGCCAGATTCGCCGACGAAGAAGGAAGTACAGCGTACCCGCGGAGAGCAACGCTGCCTCCTCTTTCCGCCGCGCGTCCTTCCGACGCGCTCCGATAGAGGAACAGATCCTTAAGCCTCCACTTCCTGCTCCCGCCGCTCTTAAGTGGAGAGGCGGAGGAAGGAATCGGCGTTTTGATCGGAAATTCCCCCTCTACCCCGCCGCCTCCTCTCAGTGGAGAGAGCGACCTCGACGCTCTCCGCCCCCGGAAAGAAGCATCCCCCACGGAACACGCCATCGCCCTCCCTCGATCCCTCGTCGAGGCTTCTTGACGGACTGGTTGAATCAGCGGGCGAATCATGCCCTCCTCGAAGAGCTCGTCGGCGGTGGCGAGGGGCGGCATCGGCCATTCGCCTTCGGAATTAATACCGTAGGAGCAGAAGGAGAAATCGGCGGCCTCATCGGCGGATTCAGGGCTCGCCGGCTTCTGGTCCCAAGTAGCGCACACATCGCCGTAGCGGGCGGCGGCCCGCGACGGAGAATTGGGCGCGCTGGTATAGTAGTAGCGGCAGTGGGCCTTGTAAGGGGAGGAGTCGTGCGGCGGCGTAGGGGTGGGCGTGGGCACGACCCCCATCTTCGCCAATCGCTCCGCGAGCGCGAGTGTTAATGGCTAATGGCTGAGGGTGACGTTGGAATTTATATGAATTCGGGCGGAGGGAGATCGGGGAAGCGCTGGGAGTCGGTGGTAAGTTGAGAGTAATTAATCAACAACCGCGAGCCGTAATTATGGCAGCAAGCTAACTGAGCCAGCAATGTATGCTATGGGGAAATATTAAAAGAAGATCAAATGAAGAAAAGCCCACTCATGTAAAGCCTTATGAATTATATAATCCCATTTATTTATTTCAATATTTAAAATTATTCAAGTCCTTCAATTTATAATTTCTTTTGCTTATCAACTCATTATATTTTATATTAAAAAAATAAATGAGATGATATATAGAGAGAGAGAGTATCTTGAGTTTGATTGAACTACTAAAGTTAAACAAGAATGAAAACCTATTTGACAAAGGTTCAAAATGGAAATTTTAAATATTTTTTAAAATATAAGCAATATTATTATATACAAAGTTTATAAAAAGGTACACTAGCAAAGTTATAAATAGAGGCAAAATATAAGACATAGGATGTACTTGATAATTGTACTATATATTTACAAGTAATTTTTTTTTCTTTCGCTTGTGATAATTGCATCTATATAAGTATATTACATAGTTTTCTATAAAATTTAAAAAGAATATAATTTTAACTTTATTTTATTTTTAAAAATACAACTATTACAAAATGAGTAATAACAAACCGAGGCTAGAGCTTTTCTCATTTACTATTTATCAGATAATGTTATACATTATATTAATCTCACATAAGATAATTTTGTTTTTAGCCTCTCACACCGTATCGTTACGGAAATTCGGATGAAATGCGGAAATTTTAAGTACTTCTGATTTCGAAAAGAACAAAAAGGATAAAGAAAGATAAAAAATATTTTTTTATCATTTTGTTTGCCCTCGAATAAGGACTTTTTTTTTTCTCAAACGCTCAAGCTTGACTTACAGTAGTAGCAAGATCATAAAAAATTCATCACTCGCTAAGTAGCTGATCATATATTAAATATTTGTCGACTGATAATCGTTTCAAGAGCATCCACATTATGCTCAAATCGATTGACATCCATTCCCACACAAATTAAAGTCGAATTTAGTCTATGTCGTGGACAAAATCTTAGAACTCTTGCGTTCAAGTTAACACACCATACAAGAATTTTTTTACTAGCTCACCAACTACCATTTAATACTACAACTATGCTGCCTTTGAATCAGCGAGTAACCTTTTCAGTTCACTTGCTGTTGATTTCCGTAAAAAGCATATGCCCCATATGGTATCGCGTACATGCCAGGGTAGTGCGGTACGCTGTATCCATCAAACGACTGCCCCCCATAGTATGCACCGTTCCACCGTTTACCACGTTCAGCTCTTGGCTGTCAACAGCAAAAGAATCAAACGTTAGACGATTTAACCTTTAGCAACTTTGATTTGAATAGAAAATGAAACCTGCCAGATTATTTCAAACATCAGTAGCCAATCAAACACGAACACCACAGTCCAAATTGCTCCATGCACACATGAACGGGATGAGTTAAGCCAACTAGTTTGGTAAAGGTTATGAAAGTATTAATTGATGCAGGATTGACCACTGGAGCCGAACAACTCCTTTCCAACATTTATCTATTGATGGTAGTGGCACGGCTAAAGGAGATTGGCAATCACAATCTCTTTCATTCATACAAACCAATAACAAATATTTTTTTTATGAAATGATTACTAACACATCCAACTGGTTAGAGTTCCTTGAATAATGTTTCACGATGGTTGAACTCAATAGGGGTGAGTTCGGCCTGATAGAGAACATAGACTACCATATGAACTTGGCTATCAGGATCAAGAGATGAATATGCCATATATGTAGGTTTGTTTATGCTCCTCTCCTCTTTGTTTCATATTTACAATACGTTTGCAGTTGCCGCTTCAAGTCAGATCAAGAACAATGGAGTTCAACCACCAGGTGCCAATCCTGTCGTTGACACCATTTCTTTTACCTTATCATTCTGTTGATTTAAAAGCTTAATTATTAAAGTTCAAACAGTTCAAGTGACTGCTATATTTATTTCTAGAGAAATATATCAAACAATAATGAATTTTTAGAGCCAAATTCTTAAGTGCAGTAATAGTCAGCAAAAGAAACGTAGTTCAGTAAGAAAAGGCTCAAGGTGCCACGTAATGCTTACTAGGAGTCTGGGACTACTATGCACAGGAAGATATATCCAAATATAAGATTATATAGTATGTAAGTATCTGTGTAGACTCTTACTCTGCAAAGAATTAATTTAGTTGCATGCTACATATTTTCAAAATCATCAAATATTCTGAAGCAATAAAGCCAGAATGGCATAGATACTGACTGCACGTGATTTGTTCATTAGGGTTAGTTCTGTTAGGGTTAGTTCTATTTTCGCCCAGGGGGATGGGATGTTGGTGTATATGCCCTAGGACCTAGTTTTGCTCCATTATTTGTACTACTTAACATTGATATATATATCATTCTGGCATTGTCGTTATCATTATTTGTTTACATCTGCGAACATGTACTTATATAATAATGTCCCTGGAGACAGATTGGATCTGTGCTCAAATGATTATCCCCAATCGATGTACCTAAGTGGATATGGGACAACTCTGGTACTTGTGAGACTGACATATGGGCTGGTTAGACACGAGGTGCTAACGCAGACGTATAGGTATATCAGTGGTGGATATACTGAACCGACCCGCTGTGAGGCAATGACTTGGTGTCACAAGTTATCCTCACAAGTGATAGGAGATGCATTGATCCCTTGACTTGAGGTTATTGACCATTCTATATGGTTAGGGACATGCTTTGATACAACCTAACACCTCACCGTAGTTGGGGGTAATAATGGTTGTCATTGAGCATGTCACGACCCATATGAGAAGGTCAATAAACAGACATAGGATTTGTCCTTTCCTAAGGGAAGCTTGATATCCATGGAGCTCCTTTATGGATCTATGATTGAAAGTGTATGGTCATACCAAGGTTAGACCTGATTTAGTCATAGCCATGAGATTGGATGAAAAACAAGTGGTGACACACTTGTCCAATCGGATATCAGCACGGCAAAGAGACTGTAATGCATCGGTACTTACTTGCGATAATGGGGATCTCGATGTCGATATCCATTCCGATGACTTGGGTAGCAGCGATGCACTGCTAGGTGTTACTCAATGCTTGTGATGACCTTAGGTCAGCACTGCCAACGTCAGAGGAACCTACAGGGTCGCACACCTTGATACTCGAGTTCTCGTATTGATCGAGAAGTCTTATGATCGAGTTATTGGATAACTCGGATCTATTTTGGAGATTCCATCAGCGCCAATGGGCCTGATGAGATGGAAGAGATTTATTGGAGCCAACTTTCATTTACGGCATATTAACCATGGTTAGCCCAGTTTGACCTCGGGTTAAATTGGATTGGATCCAAGGACTTGGTTAATATGCATAATGGACATTGGGCTGGGCCCATTGAAAAGTTGGGCTTAATGGGCTTAAGGAGAAGGATGTGTAGGGGCATGGTTAACCCTAGTTAGACTAGGGTTGGCGCCTACGGCACATATGGTTAATATAATTTGATATTAATTATTTGTGGGTTATTTAATTAATTAATTTAAATAATTGTATGGAGTCCTATTTAATAGGGCTGATTATTTAAATTATTAATTAGAGTCCTAATTGGATTAGGACTTAATTATTTAAATGATTAATTAGAATCCTAATTAGATTAAGACTTAATTAAATCATTAAAATAATCTTATTCCTACTTCTTCTCCTAGCCACTACTCTAACCGCCCCTTGCTCTATATAATGAGCTCTAGCCGCCCCCTCTCATGATACACAACTTATTGAAGGCATGAGAACAAGAGGAGGGGCGAGAGCAAGAGGATCAAGAGGAGCTGGCGCATCTCTTCATCAACCAAGCCGCAAGCACTTCTTCTTCTTCATCCTTGGCGTTTCTTCTATTGAAGGTGGTGCAAGTGTGACTTGTGCTTGGCGGCATCTCCCTCTTCCTTCTTCAACCTTGGCGCATATACCTTGGAGGTGGCGCAAGTTGAGAAGAAGGTGACCTAAGGCTTGGATCTTCTTCCCGAGGCTAGCACCGGACGTGGAAGAAGAGGACTCGAGGTGATCCGTGTGTGTGAGACTGCAGAGGGCGCACGCTTGGGTGCCTACTACGACATCAGCCTCGCATCGCTCATAAGGTATTTTCTATCTCATCGTGTTGATTCCCTCGCATGCGATCTTCACTAGGTTTTTGGGACTGGCCTGTTTCGGGGGTATTCTTCCGCTGCGTAATGTATTTGCATCTCTGAAATTTTATAAAATATCCCCCGGGTTTCCCAATAGGGGAAACTGCAATTTCAACGATACTATCATTTATTCCTAAATCCTAATATGAGGCTAACCCACTTTTATGTATTTAACACAAAAATAATCAGGTGAAAGTTACTAAGGTCAGATGAGAAACCAACCACCTAGATGCCTATATGTGTTGTGCAATCATGAATAACATGGTTAGCTCAAGTCCTATGTTGATCTACCCTTAACATTGTGTTAAACTTACAGAATTAGCCTTTTTTGTTCATCACACATTCATATGTTTATTCCTTCAACATGCACTCATCATTCGACTAATCAAATTAGTGATTCTTATAGCCCCATGTGAGAGTGGGAAAAATGGAAGTGTAACATGTCACCGGTAGTTGCGTAAAATCATTCATCACAAGCCTGATCTTATCGGTCTACTTGCTCTTTAGGATAGAACCTGAGTGAGAGTAATGGGTTAAATCATATCTTGGACACGTTGTCCAAGGACAAAACAAATCTTCCACGCTTATTTTACTCTCAGAGCACACACCCCTATCCTACTTTATACCTTGGAGACAGTCGCAGTTCACCTCAAGGGCCCACCAAAGAAGATTTCTGCAGCTAATCAAGATCTTAAATTTGATCTCTTGTCCCAATATACTGAACATAACAATGCAAGATATTTTTTCCATAATTATAAGTTACTCGACCTTAAGCAACTTTTACTTCACAAGGAAAAGATAATGAATGTGCTTTAGAAGTGTCCCAGTGAATACCTGTTTATTAGCAGGGTTCCGACCCCATGATAGACGTACTGTTTGCTTGCCAATAATTGTACCATTTAATTGTTGCATTGCTTCTTCAGCATTATTTCTGCATGGGTTAAAAAGAGAACATATTCATAGCACCATAATCCACATTTGAATTTGTTACGCTTCCATTTACACAAATACTAGTAAGGTGTACCTATGGACAAAAAGCACAAAACCACATTGTTTTCCAACCGGAATTTTGACAGATGCGATCTCTCCATACTGAGAGAAAACTTCTTTCAGATCGTCTTCACTGACTTCAGGATCAAGCCCTCCGACAAATACCTTCATTAGCAAATATATTGTATCAAGGAGAAGTACAAGGTACTTCTACAAAATGTAAGGACAAAATCTCCTTACTGTTGTATTGGCTGAATCAACATCTGATTGGGAGCCAGGTGCCGATGCACCATTTTGTCCAAAACCACCTAAAAAACATGGTCTAGGGCTCAAAAGATGTGCATTTACCAAAATACATAGACAAAGATGTAAAAGAAAGTTAAAATCTCGATTAGATTCTTGAAAATTGATCTTATGCAGAAGCCAATCAAACAAAATGGGTCTGAAACTACGGCAACTTTCGCTGATAAGACAAGGCTTTTGACCTAAAATATATTCTAACTTCATAACCATCCAAATTCTAAGAGTGGAAAATTAATGCGACTATGGAGTATAAGGCGAGGCTTTCAAGAAAAACACTATATTCAACTATTTAGGCATGATAACAGGCAATTGAAATAGACATGATAGAAGAGTTAAGATGACAGGAATGAAGTCAATCAGGAAAGGTTTACAATCAGAATGACGTTATATTGTTATTCGTTCTTCACACAGATATTTACTTCAAATCATTACTAAATTTGGTTACAAGAAGTCAAAAGAATTTAATATGCCAAAATTTCTCAACAAGGGATTTTACCTACTGGAATGAGGTTCTTGCCCCAAGTTCAATTTGTTTATGAAAATTTTGAGAGATTAAAAACAAAGCATTGGTTTAAGTGTTATAATTTTACATCAAAGTGTGTACACAACGAGGTTATTTGTATCAGATTCCTACATATTGTTTACTCTAGCCTACTTTCCTCTGTTTCTTATTTCTAGAATCTGAAGCCTACTTCCCTCATGAGCCTGAATCAACTTGTACATACTTTCATTCAAGCTCACATGGATTCGATACAGAACCAGATCTGAAAATAATAACTAAATCAATCAACAAGTAATTAGCTAACCATTTCCCATGTCAATTTGCTGTCTAATGTTTTGAACTGATATACATTGCGTCTGATGACTTTCTGGCTTTGACAATTTGTTGTTATGCAATATTCTGTACTTATATGTTCAACATTCAACAAGAGCATGAAGATCATTGGTTGCTATGGTACAAACCTACAAGGTAGCATTCCCTACCTAATTTCATTAATCTATAAATTTGTTTTTTTCTATTTCCGATACCCACAAGATGCCTACTAAATGATTCAGACTTAAAAGACTTCTTGTTGTATTTTCCGCCAAAATTTGATAAAAAAATAAGAATTTGTTTCAGTCTAAAGGATGCACCCAAGTAACATTTCCAAAGATATGAAGCGGTGAATATATTCTAACAAAAACGTCTCTGCAATATGAAAAGGGATATCTCCAAACATATTGACAATATTCACTCAAGAAATGCTACAGATTAAAACCATAAAATGAGTAGTTAAATTGACAAGGCCTACTATGATAATATAATATCACAATTGTGCTCCTCTTCCGGTCATATTGACTATTCACACTGCTAAAGGTCCAGGCTAGATGCTCCGGAACGTTCAGACTGCATTTTCTTTTTTTTTAATACCAGCAACTGGATAAAAAGTGATCTACAGTTTTAGAAGAAAAGTATATTCTTTTGCAGGTTTACATACCTGAAGGTTGATCTATAAATTGTTGCATCTAACCGGGATTTATTAAAATTCACATTTTCCGCTTGAACCGTAATATTCAGCAGTAACAGACACGAAAACGAAGGAAACCGTATAACAAGAAAAACAAGGGTGGACGAAAATATGGAATGTCTGAGAGAGGCAGAGGGCGCTAACCACAAATGCTCCAGTTATCACATTTATACAACTACTACAAACTGCCCCTCTGGAAGCTAACCACCTTCCTGTTCAAACATTTTAACAGCCACCAGTTTGACCCCTTCAAATAAGCTCCAAGAAGCTGAAGCTCTTTCTGACCATAGGTTATAAAACTCCTAACAAGCTTGAACACGATTTTCTCATTGTTACTTAAAAGGCATCACGGTCACCGCCCTAACTTGTCACATAAAGTACACATTTTTCTATCTCAACTGGCATTTTCCATATCAAGGTAAAATTCATGATTGATAGTACCAAAAATTTGGGCTTTTGTTAGGGTTGGGGAAGGGGGAGGGGTTGTCTGATTTAGCCAAAAGATTTCTCATTTTCAAAGGGATCCAGGCATATGAAAGTCGAGAGTGTGGAAATTTGTAAACCAAAAACCGCAGACAGCAAACACAATCTCACATTGAAACATGGAAAATATTCAATAAATAATAACACTCACGTTTAGAGAATATTCTGCTATAAATATGTATTGTTGTGGTATATATCAAAGCAAAGTTTATGAGCAATACATGGTTCGAAGAGAACATCTCATGGTTTGATTCAATATGCTTGAACAATCAAATCAACATATAAATAAATCATCCTATATAGAAGAACAGTTTATTAGCAAAAAGGAAATTCAAACGGAAAATATTAACTTGACCTCACATACCAGACTTTCTAGGTGTAGCGAGGCCAATGCGCATGGGCCTGGTAGAACAATAAACACCATTCATTTCAGTAATGGCAAGTTTCTTTTCATTCTCATCTCCAAATCTTACAAACCCATAACCTTTTGACCTTCCCGTATTTGCATCGACAACAACTTTTGCACCTTTTACTGAGGAGTATTTAGTAGCAAATGTATCATGCAAAATTGCATCATTAACATCAGATGCTAAATCACCTACAAAAATAGAGTGATCAGAGGCAACATCTGAGCGCTTATCACCCATGCTAAATGATGCCCAATTTAACCGAAATGGATGATCTGTGTTTGGCATGAGATGGCTAATGAAGCTCTGAAGAATTTTTTCAGCTGTTGCATGTGAATGGAACTCAACAAACCCGTAACCCTCTGATTGTCCAGTTTGCTTATTGCGAATAACTTTAATAGAGACAACCTGAACACATTTTGTATCAATACAAAAGACATTAGTTAGTTCCAAGATCAGTGTTACATATGCAACATCCATAATAGCACAACTAAAACTGATTTGGTAAAATATCTTGTTTTTCTAAAGAACTAAACAATCCATGCTAAATCTGAAATAAAATAGAACCTATTTATCAGTTTCAGCATGTGACGAAGGGCACCTGTTGATGAATGGACTAACGTCCTTTTACACAAACAATCACTAGAGTTGCAATGACAAGGATCTTAGTGGACCTAGTTAAGAAGAGGATCATTCATCTTATTTGGGTTTTCTCTCCTTGATTTGCAGGATATAACAGAGGGAAATATTAATTGGAAAGATTGAGATGGAATATGGCAGATCAGAAGAGCTCGATCCTATCAATCTTGAGAGAAATACTAAGCTACAAACCATATTTCATAACTTTCAAAAACATAACAGAAAAATGAAGTGCAAAAGAACTCCAGTCAAACGAGTATAGTTGAAATCAAGATAGGACTTGTGGAAAATGAGGATAATAATGAAGAAAGCACAAAGTCCTTCACAATTGTGTATCATATCAAACACCTTCACAGTCCTTCATAAAAGACATCAAATGAAAAAAATTACTATGTTAATGGGATGATATGTTGATAGCAAGGTCTCAGTTGAACCAATTGATAAGGATCTTGTTATTGGGGTCAAGTTTTGGCTTCGTTACTTGCCTATGTCAAAAAAACAGATGTTGATTAAGGTGTCAATAGAAAAAGAAAAGAAAATTAGAAATACAGTTCTTACTTATTAACTCATGTAAAAAGAGCAGCTCGAACAAAAGTGGAAATATTGTAAAGCTGCCCCAGCTCATTTTATTTCAAAAAATATTCTAAACAAATTAAAGACAACAATCCAAATTATAGTAGTTACTTATTAACTAATGGCAAAAGGCACTGACATCAACAGAAGTGAAATTTATGTTTAGAAACCCAGTTCATTGTGTGGTTCTTGCTTCTTGTTGCATGTGTACTGCAACTAGCTAACACATGTACCAAGTACGAAGTATGAACCACTATTTTTACCACAGGCCCATCTTCTGAAGAACTGGCTGCAAACATTCATTTGGCCAAACATAAATGTGGAATATGCAGAGTTTATCCTTCAAATTAACCAACCATATATAGAAAGGGCTTATTGGGTTTATTGTAAGTGGAAAAAACAACCAACAGGCATAAGAAAATTATAGATCCAATAGCATCATATATCTGTAACAAATCATTTGGAGTACATCATCTACACCACAGCACAACGTTTGCAGCATAGTAGATCGCATGTAAAGACACAATAATAAATTTTGAAGTATAACATACATCTTTGTGAAAAGAAAATCTTTGTGAAGTTGACAAACGATCACGTCATTTTACAATCCTCTTGCATGGTATAACCATATGCTCGACCTTTTCTAATTTTATGAAGAAAAGAAAGGACAAACGTCTCAAGATTCTCCCAAAATCACCTTAGCGGTCCTAATACTTGCATGCCAGAAACAATTAACAGATGCATGTACGAATTTCAGTAATTTTGTTTACCTACTATCTAATTATCACTTTCTACAATATAACTTTACAAATTTTCCTGGCCAATTTACCAGAACTGAACTGTCACAAGTCTGGATACAGAAATGTAGGACTCGTATGACTATTCAGACTAATCAGGAGTACCACTAAAACTCATAGATGTAAATTTAATTGATCCAATCTAAGATTGGAATTACAAAAAGGGCTGTCATTTGTATGTTAGAACTCCTTGATAGAGTTAAGAGTTAAGACTTTCCGAAATTAACATTTATGGAAACATAATAGCACTTGAGACGAACAACCATGTTTTTGATGCGAGGAGAGTATCAGCTTTTCAATCAGAAACAAGCCATAAACAACTTTATGACATCATTTCTTTCTATATAGCTGGAAATTAATATTTGATAGGCTTGAAAATATACGTACTTCAATGAAGGAATCAGGAGGATCCAATTGATCGTATCAATTAAAGAGGCATTCTCATCAAATAAGTAAATAAACTCCAGAAATCGGGCAATGAAAGTATAAATTCTGACCTCTCCGGTGTGGCCGAAGCAGCTGTGGAGGTAGTTCTCGTCCATCCAGTACAGGAGATCCCCCACCCAGATCGTGCGCTTCTCATCATCCGCCACTGCATCACCGCCCTGCTGCTGGCGACTCGATTTCGACGGGGGTGGATGAGGATGGGGCGTCGGCGGCTGGTGGTAAGGCACGAAGGGGTGCCCATAGGGCGGCGGGGGCGGCGCCATCATAGGGTGCTGCACCACCATAGCCGGCGCCGGGTACCGCACCGCCCATGGCTGAGGCGGAGGCGGCGGTGTTCTCCTCGGATCTACGCCAGCTGCCATCTGCATCGTCGCCGCCGTTGCGGTGAGGTCGGCGGGCGAAGTGGAGCCGCCAAGACACGGGACAGAGGCAGAGGAGAGAGAGAGAGATCGTGGTAGGCGATGAGAAGGGTTTAAATAAGGAGGCGGCTTCGAGGAGAGGTTTGACAGAAACCGTCCGATCTCGCGATAGGCAACGCGTCCGCCGTTGAATGGTGCTCGCAAGTTGGGCAGGCCCCATGGCCCCAGAGCCGCGGATTTGACCAGATCCGCGTCCGTAACGCACTGCGACAAAGTACGTAACTTTGATACCGACCAAATCGCATCCGGCCTCGTAACAGATCACGTCTAACGAACTAAGACCCGGTTTAACGGTTTAAACCGATGCGGGCTTTTTAAGTCGAAAAAGATTGAATTGGGCCGAGCTTTGTGGGTACTATACGTTAAATGTGAGCTTCTTCTATAGCCTATAATGGGCCGATGGCCACGAGCGATTTTTATTCGAAGCACAGAGCATTGAGTCATTGACCAAGCAGTGCTTAATTACATTAAGAAGTGTTCGACTAAATGCACATAAAAGAGAGGCGGCGAGCAGGAGCAGCTCATGGTTGAAGTCGAAGCACAGAAACAGCAGCTCCAGCAGCAAAGAATCAATGGAATCCAGCTCTAACATATGACGACCACATCGCGGCATTCATTCAACCTCATACGTTTTTGTCGACGCCCTTGCTGTTACGGGCGTGACCTGCGCCCGGGCTGTGCCCCGGCGTCGTCGGACGAGCGTCCTCCACGTTCACCATTCCATGCAGCAGGTTTTTCGCGGGGGGCGGCGGCGCGGCCGTGGTTTGCTCCCTCCGCTCGCCACCGGGCAACGGTCTTCCCTCGGCGGGCAGCGTTGCAGCAACAACAAGGACCACTACTGCTAATACTAATACCAGAAGAGGAGGAAGAGAAGAGGTGTTGGACTTGACTGAAGCCATGAGGAAGGAGAAGAGAAGGAAGCAGACAATGGAAGTGGGCAGATGTTTGAAGGCAGCTGCTCCCCCTCCCACTCGTTAGCCATTTATAGTTCGTTGAGGAGGAGGAGGTCAGTTAGATAATTCTGTCTACTGTCCTATGGAGAGAACATGGAATGGGCACAAGGAATAACAAATGCAAGCCGATCACAATATGCTCCTATCTTCTTCCCTTCTTTTCGATTAAATTCTTGGAAGATAAAAATCCGCAGGATCAAAGTTGAATTTTTTTTATAGTTAAAATATTAAAATTCCATCAAAATACAATTATTAAATCAAAAATAACTTATATAATCAGATTTGGGTATAGAGTAACTCAGGTTGCTATTCGAATTCGACTCCGATACTAGATATAGTATGTGAATATATCTCAAACCCATTTAAGAGAGAACCAGATTTTATGAAATTGAGTTGGAGAGGAGTGTATCTATAGTTATGAGACTCCAGTGTAAGTATTGAATGGCATCACTCGCGTGGAAGCTGAGGTGTAGAATTTCCTTCCTGTGTTTGACTCTTTTCGTGACTAGTTAACTGTAGAGCAATTGCTCTAACTTTCTAAAAGCAGAGCGCATTGACTGGAACTATGATTAGAAACAAAAAGGTTGCTGAGAGCCGAGGGTTAGTAAATTATTGGGCGAAAAGTTAGCACAAGCATTAAACATTGCTATTGATGTGAAGATGGTTGATGGCGATTTGATCAACTGAGGACGCCCACTTAGACAGGATCACCAAATGAAGGGAGGCCCTACGCCACTGAGAGGAGATATCATACATTTATCTCCACATAATTAATTGAACTGGTTTATAGTGGTCTATTTTGGACGGTTGCTGTGAGAAATTTATGAGCATATTCTGTCGGCAAAGCTCACTTTACAACCAGAAGCCTGTGTGTCCTAGAGAAGAAGAATGGCAATTGGCGACAGAAGGACTAAATTAGATTCATATCCTTTCCTCCGAACTGTGGGGAGGAGAGCAAAGCTTAGTGAGTAGGGTCGGGAGGGAGAGGTCATGCTAGTTCAGCATCAAAGCAGTACCCTTCGCGTGCTATAAATTTTAAGTGTAAGCTAAAGCAAGCCAATGAATTGGAGGTTGCGCGTCACTGACCTTTGGCTAAAGGCAGAGGTTAAGATTTGGAGAACAACATCAAAGGCTGTTCAAGACGACACTTCAAAAAAGGGCGTCGTGAAGTTGTGTAGGTTTTATATATGTACATATAATATCTCAAAAGAGTTTCTTGATTGACAACATAAGATTTTCTTTTTTTTAGAACTCAGGAAAAGGAGTTGCGAATCATAGCAAAGCAAGAATCATAAGTGGAATTCGTCACTCTTTTTTCTTCATAAATATGCATTAGAAAGGATAAACAGACTGTGCAACAGAAACTGACCCTATTATCACACTGATGAAGGCTACTAAGTACTAAGAGTTACTTAGTCGCCGTCCTGCACCTAAAGGTAAAAAAAAGAAAAATATCAGAGTCAACACCACCTTCAAAACTGTAAATAACAACAACAGAAAAAAAAAAGAAGAAAAGAAAAGGGGCTTGCTTCATGCCCTGAGATGGCAATCAAGTAGAAGAGCCAGCTGCTTTGACGTGTAGTCCGACTTCAGAAAACCAACTCGGCTCGCTCTTCTGTATTCTATAACGTGTAGTCCGACTTCAGAAAACCTTCAAACTCTGTTCCTTTAAGAGCATTGGAAACTTCATCCCAGTTTTCAACCTGCTTTGACAGTGGTTTCTTGTGTATCTTAACATGACGACTAACCATGGGTCTGTGGGGCAGTCTGAGGAAATCAAGAACATCAACCAGCTTCTGGGGGACAATTACAAGTATGATTGTGAGCAAACGTAGTTGCGAAGACAATGGATCAAAATATATCACGATAGAGGACTCACGGTGCGGTTCAAAATGAGATCCTCGTAGTACAGTACAGTGTGCCGGGTGTTCTTGAAGTATTCCAGAGCACTTGTGACACACTCATTAGCCTGCTTGAGAGTGGACATTACTTCTGTTGCATTGATTGTAGGCTTGTACCTCGCAAGCACATTAGCCTGCAAGCAGGGTTCAAGCTAATAAAACATCAGGAGTTGGCGAGAAAATATACTCAGTTTTTGTTAGATGTGAAAGAACTGACCTCATCTTCAGAGTGCACATGAGCTTTATGCTTGCCGTTTAGTTGCTTTGTTCTGCGATCATGATCATTTGCAAGTTGTGAAACCATTCGACGAAGTAGGTTCCTTCTGAACAGAAGTATTGTATACACCCCTCTTTCATTGAAGTATTTGACTATTTCTTCATGATTAGACATAAGCCCCTAGATAACCATACGAAGCACGCTCAGTTGGGAAAGTCATATTCAAATATAAACGATTTGAAAACTTCAAAAGAACTAATAGACCAAGATTCAAGACTAATAGTACTGGTCATGTAATTGAAAATTCAAACGGGACCTGCACAAGGAAATGGGAGAGGTTCAATACAGGTCTGGCAAACCTGTTCTCAATTTAGCTCACACAGAAGACGTAAGGAGACTTGGGCTGATAAAATGTATGGAATTTTGCACAACGGAGAACTGTGTGGAATGAAAGACTAACACATTCAAAAGAAAAGTCGTACTATATATATATATAAGAAATTTAGTTTTAGTGGGACTTGAATTGATGCTATCTTCCTCGGATAAATTTTAGATGGAAGCTTAAATTACTCCAAAGGCTGGAGGAATTGACAAGAAAGAGAAAACTCTTTCCTCTGTTATCCCGTACTCACTTCAACGCCCCATTTCTCCATGACTACTACCATTGTTTCAATGTTTTAACAATCAATCTAACTCACACGGCCTTTTCTTAGGTGTAAATAACTATATATATATAATGTGTACCAATACCATGTGTTGGTACCACCGGTCCAAGCATTAACCGGTACCATGTGTGGAACCGGTTTTCTAAATCTTGACTACTACTTCTATCCTAACTTAATCGTTGACCAATCTCAGTCTAGCTGTCCCCTCCCGGATTCATTTCCAGAGGGATGCCATGTCTTAGGGCAAACCTCATTTACAAGTGTAGAAATGGATCATGGTGATTTAGCGCAGAAAAAATGTCACAGACGGTACCCTTGCAGAGCTTTGAACAAATACACAATGACATCCTCATGCTCTGTACGAAACTTGAGTACAAGTGAATAAATATGCGTGGTTCAGGATTACTGGAGCATTTGGGTTTCGAATCTGGGTCCAAACCCAATTTTTTGGAAAAAAAAAAAAAAAAAAAAAAATCAACTCACATGGGTATTTTGGGTCAAATTTGGATATTTCTGTCGCAAAATAAAAATTCCTGTAATAACAACAATTTTATGTACCAAAAAGTTTGAGCAATAATATGAAGAATAAACTTCAAAAGTGAAGCTATTTTTTGAAGGAACCAGTCAGTTTTGGGGCTATTCACTTAAATACCTGCACATTAAGTTCAGAAAATAAACAAGGTCTGAATCTGAAATTCAGAATTCTGAAAACCAAGAATAGGCTGAAATTTCAAATTGGGTCCGATAAGGTTTGTGACTTCATTCATTTTTTTTCAACTTTCTTATGCATAATAGATAGAACAGTTTTGAAATGTCAAAGCCTGTCCCAAGAACTTCTGTTTAACACTATGAGCAACTGTCTGACATTGTCCAGATAGTTTCTATTCTAAGGCTAAGAGCCAGTGAGCAACCTACCTAGTCTTAGCATTTTATTACTTTAGCTGGAATCAAAAGACCTGCCTTAAATGAGAATATACTTCTTTTTCCTTCCCAGGTCATTATCCTCTGTGGAGTTTAGATGGTCACTGCTGCCTATCCTTCTAGGCCAGGCCTTCCTTTGTTGGAAAAAAATATTTGCTAAAATGAGTGTGATGGCTTACTAATCACAAGATATCCGATAGACTGCTTCAACAAAAATTATCTTTGCAGCCCATGACAGTTGAGATTTCCTGAAATTTCGGATTCATCCCCCAAACAATCAGAGTTCACATAAGTAGCACAGTTGCATATTTTTTAATACCTAAATATTAAATAGCATAGTATCACAGTCAATAAAAATATCTTTGCAGCTCGTGACAGTTGAGATTTCCAGAAATTTGGGATTCACCTCCAAACTATCAGAGTTCACATAAGTAGCACAATATCATGTTCTTTAATACTTAAATATTAAATAGCATAGTATCACGTTCAATAAAAATTATCTTTGCAGCTCATGACAGTTGAGATTTCCTGAAATTTGGGATTCACCTCCAAACTATCAGAGTTCACATAAGTAGCACAGTATCATGTTCTTTAATACTTAAATATTAAATAGCATAGTATCACGTTCAATAAAAATTATCTTTGCAGCTCATGACAGTTGAGATTTCCTGAAATTTGGGATTCATCGCCAAACTATGAGAGTTCATAAAAATAGCATAGTATCTTGTTTAGTGAATGCATAAATATTAAATAGCATTGTATCACCAAATTGGCTCATCGTTTAGCTGCCTTAATGCTGCAATTTCTTTTTTGTGTCTGCATTTTCGGTTGTTTTTGGTGGTGGTGGTGGTGTGGGTGGGTGGGTGGAGGGTTTACCATCTTGTCCTCAACAGTTGCTACCCCAAATCACAAAAGTCCTGTATTTTAGAATAGTACCCTCAAAATTGGTTCTTCTTCAATTTCCAAATCTCCGCATGCTGTGACAAGCTTAACAAAGGAGGTCTTACTATGCAAATGATCGTTTAATACTATGCCAGCAGGATCTTGTTGGATATTGAAGTTAAATTGGGTTAGGGTAATTTCTCCTAAGTCCTAAACATCACATGGCACATACCAAAATCTTCTCACTGATCTTTACCAAAATAACCTATGCAATAGCTACGACAAGCCCCACCTACTCCCGCATCCCAAATCAATGATGCCTTTGGGCACTCTGTACCTGTAGTACTCGTAAAAAAACTCCTTGAACGATTTGAATGAACAAAATACAAGGGGAAAGAGTAATTTTACCTCCACTTTCCTTTTGCCTCCTATTTTCCAATTAAATAAAGAAAATAACTACCCTCCTGGATTTCCATTCTACTCTTCTATCGTAGTATACAAGCCATAAAAGATGAAATAAATGAAAGTACATAGATAGCAATAATAATTTTGTTAGATGAAGCTAGCAAATTAGACAGCTAATGACTATTACGCAACTTGTGAATAGAACAACTGTGATATACAAAAAGCCAGTTCATGCATATGATACTTCTTCCATAAGTGAATGTTGCAAACCACATGCACTTATAGCATGTTTACCAGACCTATATGTGCCATATATGCAACAGAGGACCAAAGGGGGTTAGGGGTGGCCCTCGCACCTAGCAAACCCTGGGTCCTCCAATGCCTCTATGAATGATCTGAATATCTCATCATATAAGCCTATATGTATAATGCTAAACCTACAAGGCAAACTCATGCTTACATACCATGAAATCCTAAATTTGAGGGAAAGTTACAGGCTATAATATTATTTTTCATCATCCTCAGCCCAGTTAATCATGTACATCTTGAAACGGCTTCAATGTAAAATTTAATGAATAAGCACATTCAGTATGTATACGTACCTGATTAAGCATCCACTTCAAGCCAACAGCAGCTATACACTCATTTTTAGAAGCGCTACTATACCAATCCAGATTGTATACTTTATCTAGTGTCCTGATGATGGATGACATGTTGCTTCTCCTTTCTTTGACAGAGAATATCTCCCCATTTGAGCTAATATTAGCATGGCTGTTTAACAGAGTCTCAAACCACCCACTTCCGGATCTCTGCATTGATAAAATAGCAAAGAATCGAACCGGCGTACATGCACACTCCTCCCTGGATGTTTAAAACAATCACCAACCAAATTATGTTACATCCAGATAAGAACTAGTGAATACAGCATCCTCGTTACCTGCTAAAAGTTGTGGGTCTTGGGTAGTGTAAATATGAATTTTCAGAAGTTGAGATATCCAGCCTTCGGCAAAGTTCTTCTGTTAGTCCAAACTTCATAAATCTGTGCATGTTTTGATTTCCTACTTGCTTTAGGCAGACGATGCAAATATAAACGCCACACAACATAGCAGCTGCTAACACAAACGTTCTCAAGGCAAGGTGAGATTTCTTTGGTGGCTTTACAACAAATGCATCCTGTGAGAGTTGAAAGGGAAACCACAACCAGTTGGTCATTAGGTTTTATGGGATCAAATGCAATAGTTGCAGATCTACTACTTAGAGAATTTCATATATACTATAATGGGAAATCACTACAGTACAGAAACGAATAGAAACAGAAGAAAGTTAATACTGGGTTAGCAAAGAAATGACCTTAGCAGGTAAGCAATGAAGCAAAGATATAAGGTGAATTAAATGTATCCCGATCTCAGACGATCAGAAGATGGGCGGAAATGCAAAGCTAACAAGTTTATTTGGCAAAAAAAAAAAAAAAGAAGAAGAGAGAAACAAAGTAGCAAAATCCAAAATCAGATAATAAAAGAATACTTCGAGAAAATGCTATAAGCAAGGAGCTGCTTCTCCACTCAACCAATGCCTCGGAAAGCAAATAATAGAAGCAAAACACCATGTACAGTAAAGAGATTGAAGTGAACGACAGAGCAAATAACCCATCACGGTGCCCACAATATGAAGTTTAACAAAACTAAGAGCGAATAATCTCCGCGCAAGCTCCCAATATAGAACCCCACATCAAAACTAGATCAAGATCCAAACTTTCTTGCCTCTGCACAAAGGAGTAGTACAATAAGGCATCAAGAACAAGCGCGAGGGTTACCTTACTCAAGAAACATAGCTCTTCAACCATTGCGCTCCTCGTGATCCGGACCCCTTGTCTTGCGTTGGTCCAGGGCGAAAGGGGGATTTATCCTCACAAAGGTGAGATTTTTATGCAGCCAGAGTCTCAAAAAGATGAAGAAAAAACGCGGTAGGACTTGGTTACCCTCTCCAGGGCGTATTGAATCAGTCACGCGAGATAGCCGCTAGCAGCATTAGCTGCAGCCCCAGCGCCGCTCTAAAGCCCCCCGCTTTCCGAACTCCACACGTTCGCAGCTCCAATATTCGATCCTAATCTTCTATTTGCCTATTTGCCTTCGTCTACGACAAATCTTCCCCTTGAAAGGTCTCCCCTTCGGTACCCTCAGGGCGCGCTGAGGTCTCCGATTGTCGGAGCAAGAAACGGGACGCGACAAAGTCAGCCACGAAGGCGTCTGAGAACCCCGAGAGGAAGCAGAGAAAAAGCCAGCCCGGAGAATGAAGAATCGAAAGAGCGCAGAGGGCTAATTAATAGAAGGTAGATAAAATAATTACCTGATTTGAATATTTGAATATATTTACGCGACTATAAATTAATTAAACTACGTGCTGATGTCGACAGGTTAGGAGAACGCAAGCTACAAGGAGGAAAAGTTCCTAAGTCTTTTATTTCACATTGGCCAGGACGACAAATCTGCAAAACATCACCATCACTGATTGAATCAGGTGAGCGTGGAAAAAAGACAGGTTGATCCCTCCCATCAGCTGGACTGGGAATCTGGGAGATTGTAAATTGTAATGCAATAGAACGAATTCCACGCTGTCACGTCCAGGTCAAAATGGTTTAAAAATAACATTTATCCGCTTCCTAGAGGCGTCCGGCGGAACATCAGAACGTGATTGCGCTAGGGTTTTCGGGCAAATCTAACCCCCGAATTCGAAACCCTAGTTCTCCGCTCAACTTTTTTCCAAATTACAATTCACTCGAGAAACCCTAACCCTAATTTGAGAAGACCGAAAAAGATCGGAAAACCCTAAATCAAAATACCTCACTGGTCAAAATCAATTTTGACCAAACAGAATCGCCGAATTTAATCGTCCCGCTGACGTCAGGCTGACGTCATTGACGAAATCGAAATTCGATTTCGATTTCCGCCGCTTCGATTTCGTTTGCTGACGTCGGTTGACGTCAGCGCTCGAAATCTTTTCCTCGCCGCGCATCGTCGCCCGCCTTCCGATTTTGCGGAGTCTCCTGTTCACCTTCTTCTTTGATGTGCTTGCCGCCGAACGCCGCCTGCGTTCGTGGATTCGCCGGAGAAGGAAGCTGTCGGGGGGAAGAGGTCGCCGCTCCTCGCCCTTGACTTCGTTGTCCGCTGGATCCGAAGAGAGGCGTCGCCGTGCAACCCAGAAACAAAGTACAGCCGGGGAAGATGGAGGAGAAAGCTTTTATTCCTTCGTTAATCAAGCTACAAAACTCCTCCCTCACCTCTCGTCTCTCTTCCTTGCGTCTGCCCTCGATTATGGGCTCTCAATCTCTCTTGTTACTCGCCGATCGTCCTGGCTCTTCGTTCCGTCGCTCGAACTCGCCACCACGCGCTCACTCCCGCCTTCGCCTCGTCGCTGGCTTTTAAAGGGGCATAGGCGGCGTCTCCGCCTCTACTATCCTTGGCGACGTGGAACGAGTCCACCGCCCGTTCTCGTGCGCCGAAGACCTCGCTCCTTGTCCGAGCCTGAAGAAGCCGCTCGAGACCGCGTCCTCATCTCTAAATCGGGAGTTCGCTCGATTCTTCCGCCTAAGATCTTGCCTCCATCCGAGATCCTCGCTCGTCGCCATGTCCGCCGAACTCGGACGCTGCCTTCACCGCATCCGCGTCGTCTGCTGAAGACGAAGCTGAGCTGCGTTCCGCGTCGCCTCCGATTTCTTCTCGCCTTCCGCGTTCGAAGGAGTGCCTCCGCATCCTCCTCCCCTGCAGATGCCAAGCTGCATGCCGCCACCGAAATCGGAAGCTGCGTTCGATTTGGGGTCAACGCCTTCTATTGACCCGGCAAATCGGGCTCCGCTTCGGTTCATATGTCGTGGGTTTGGGTTTAGGCCTGACCCAATGGGCTCCGGGCTGAACCGGTCGAACCCGGGCCTGACACACGCGGTGATCACTCATGACCGTAATCGAGACGGGTTGACTTAGACGTCATTAGAAGACTAAGTCGTCGGTAAGAGTAGAAAAAAAAAAACAACGGGTATAAAGCCTAAGGCCACTGTAACAAGATAAATGTGTTATCATAAGATAAAGACACTTCACTGATATACACCGTTGGATTTACATATTAACGTATCATATATTAGCATGCTAACACACGTACCGCACGTAAGTGCATCGAACAACACACGATGAACGGGGTGCACATTCACATATCCTATATAAGTAGACCTAATTAAAATGCCTATGAAAGATTTTTTTTTTTTCCATAAGAATCCTCCCCGGTGTTCCTATATAAGATCCATATACCCAGCAATTACACAAAATCATCTGCAATAATTCAAAGGTCCTATATGTAAACTCCTCAAAACCCAATAAAAAACTTTTCTGGGTCATTATCACTCCCAAACTTAATACATTGCTGACAATTTCTACAGTCAACGACATGAAAGAAATTTCAGCTTTACAATTGATAACCACTCCTCTGAATTTATAATGCTGCCATCATTCATCACTGCAATCTATTATCTTTCTACTCGTGCTACAATTTTGTGAGAACATCCTCAATTCTTTCATTTATCATTTGACGATCAAAAAAACTACACATGGCATATTCGATTGAATGCAGGATGTCTCAAAAGTTATCCTCAAAAGCTTACGAACTTTGATTCACTAATCAAAATCACTCAAAGATGATGAAAAAAAATGCCAAGCATGGATATTTTGCATTTATTAATTAGATAGTTAAAATTATCAATGCTTAGAGTGTTACGTACTTAAGTCTTTTCTAGAGCCAAGTGAGCCCTTGACAAGAGGGCAGCTCAATAGCATTATTCTTCATGCACCTACTTACAGTGGTGATGCATCGGATTTCTACTCTTGCAAGGTTCAGTTTTCTATTGCTGCCATGTGCTCTGCTGATGCGCATACCCTTGAGTTAGTTACTGCAATTTTCTGTTAAAAAAATATTCTAAAGACCTCATTATGTTCTATATCTCTGCCAGCTGCAATATTACAGGGACAATTCCACAGCTGTCATTCGTACCTCAATAAAAAAAAGGATACAGTCCATATCTCCAATTTTAGATCAGCACGCCCACTGACTTCTCATTTTTCATATATTTAGTGTACATCGACACGAAGCCATATCTCATCACAGCACTTCATGGAAAAGAGGGTAGCTGGCATTAGGCCAAGTACCATTACGCTAGACTGGGGAAATGACAATGACTAAGAAACATAAAATATAAATTCTCATACCATAACGAGCCACTAACTTCGACTATCCAAGGTTAGGCAGATGGGCACACGATGTCATTTAACAGTGGCAGTTGTCAAAAAGGGGTACTCTTTTTTGTTAAAAAAAAGGGGTACTCGAAATGTAAATTTTGGTAGAAAGGAACAGGTGCAACAACCGCAGGACCATAGCCGAAGGGCACCTATTGTTTGATTTGGCAAGATATCATACGAATGAAGAGCGTCTTCGAAAAAAATAAAGTTACTTGAATCTCGGTGCGCTACACGTCAAGCACTAAGAACGCCGTATCTTCTAAGGGAGTATCTATGTCAGTAATAACAAAACAAGACCCTGCTCACAGCTGCCCCATCCCATGCAAGGACCCATGCATGAGGAGCCCTCTCTCGTGATCCAAGGATATTGGATAAGGCAATGGCGGATTGCGGACGGCGTCCAGCACCGCAGGACATTGATGATCACTCCCGATCCAATACGTGAAAATTATTATAATGGCTCCATGCGGCAGACAAAATGAGTACAATAATGCTAGTTGGGCAACAATTAACAATTCCTACCAAGGCAATGGAAAGAAATAAAATGCATCATAGCGGTATAGTGGCATCAGAGTGGAGCTTATGCCCCGCCGTCTTTCACAAGGCAGCTGGACCCTCAGGCAAAGAACCCTGCTTTACTTGGACTTGAAGAACCATTATATCAGACCAGGAGGGAGAGGAAAATGTCTCGCCATCTCCGCTGCTATCCTCATAAGCATAATTAGCCGATTCAGTTCCTACGAGCACCATTGATTCCTTCCTTTAACTCCAATAAGGAAAGTAGAATAAGAGATAGTTCAACGTTATGCTACTCAAATATTGTCATTATGATGAGACTCGAAACGAACTTTGGCGAAAGTTGCCTACTTGCCGGAGAGAAAAAAAAACCCACGATATTCAACCTGAACTGAGCCAAAATTTTATG
Organism: Costus lasius; assembly: GCA_027563935.2. Classification (NCBI taxonomy): domain Eukaryota; kingdom Viridiplantae; phylum Streptophyta; class Magnoliopsida; order Zingiberales; family Costaceae; genus Costus; species Costus lasius. The sequence goes on along the minus strand of CM050446.2, from coordinate 1,455,654 downwards.
CTTTTTGAAGTCACTGAGCTTTGAATTTTCACTTTTGCTTGGGTAAACATCAACACAATTCAACTAAACCCAACACCTTGAGCAATACCAAGTCTGCTACATGTGCATCCTACTTAACCACTAAAGCCCAACTAAACCCAACACCTTAGGCAACACCAAGTCTGCTACATGTGCATCCTACTTAACCACTAAAGCCCAACACGTCGGCACCTCAACGTTGATCACCCAAACCCAACCTACCAGATGCCTGACTTGAACCACAAAAGCCAAACATGCTGAATGTTCAATCATAAGCAGCAAATGCCTAAAGCTCAGACATCCTAAGGATAACCAAAGCTTGAGATCAACATAGGTGTACCCGAGTAGTTGAGCCAACTCAACTTTCAAGATCCCTAAGACTATGAAAAAGACAACCGGGTATCGCACCTCCAGATTTATTACAAAATACACCATATAGACTAAATGATCGATCCAATAAACCAATACTAGTTCACACTCAAATCACAAATTAGCAATACAGGACGTGAGAAGCAAATTAAGATCTCGAAAACAGATTCATCCTAAAATTAATCGTTTCCACTAGTACTAAAATGTACAAATAAAGGAACAAGGTTGAGTACTACTACTAACCTTAAAGGGCTTTATGGTGGGCCACTGCAAACCTTGAGTTGATTGATGCACTGGGCAATAGAATGATGGTAATAAATTTCATTTATTCTAGACGCCTCCATGTACCAAATCTCCGGACTTTATTATCTTTATTCACATCCGCTCTTCACGAGTTATTGTCAGTGCATCAGTCATCAGTCACATGACTGATGAAGGAAAAAGTTGGTAGACAAACCTGTTCAATTATCTGTATACACATGGAAAACCAGGTCGAAATTGCAACAGGGTTTACATTATAATATTACCAACCAATTAAGTCGTTGATCATATGTCGAGTACTGATCTTTAGAACTCGCTCAGCATGATAATGAATCTAATTTTAAAATTAGAAAATGAAAGGTGTGTCGAATGCTGTGTTTCCTATGTAGGTATTGTACCAATGTTGCCAGCCCAAATAGTTGAGACTATGCAACTTGTAGTTTTTGCAGTTTAAACTAGCAATTATAAATACTTCTGAATGAAAAATGCCACAGATTTCAAAAGACAGCATACAAAATACAAATTATTCACCCCAAAGTGAACTCCAGCAAAAGGGCAACAACATTCCATAAAATATGATATGCGCTTCAAAGTAGATTATAGTTGGCATACTACTGTCAAACAAAACCATGAAATTTATAGGATGTTTAAAGCAAAAGAAAAAGATTAGTGCCAATTTAACTTTGAATGATTCAGGAACTAAAGAAAAAAATATCAAAGCAAGAGTTAGGTCGATAATGAAACCAACATGGGATCGCTACAGTATATTATCCACAAAGTTTGATACATTCTTTAATTATGTAACACTTGGTAAGCATTTATTCTGAGCCTAATGCAAGGAATAGTTACTACAGAATGTTGTCAGATTTTTAATGGATATTCCCACTTTGCCCCTTAGTTTTAAGCTAGTTTAACCTTTCTCCCTTTGTTTCACAAATATCACCTCGCCCCATATCCCAGCACTTTCTCTATGTTAAATGGTCATCATAATGAAGGAGAAAATGCGTTAGAAACCTTTACAACAATAATATAAGTATATATATGCTGTATAAAAAAAAATCTACAATTTATTTTTGAAGCTTTCTTTATTTTTCCTGAATTTATTTCCATGTACAGAAGGAACTGGTCTGTAATATTTGAATAACGAAGAAGAAGAAAAAAGGTAAGATCTTTCTCTTTTTTCTTGAACTCATCGTGATAACTGAAACTTGTGTTTCTTTCTTCATGTTGATTAGGGAAATCTAAGTTTTTTTCTTCATGATATATGACAAAGATCATTTCCTTCTGTAATCATGATGGTTCCTTAGTTTGTGATGATAACAAATAGATCGGGTATCATTCATGGACAAGTGGTTAATGGACTTTTTATGTTAATTGCTTATAACATAAACTGAAACATTATCAAATTCATAGATTTTTAGTTTGACTTTGATCTATACTAGTATGAGTTTCAAGAGTTTAAATTAAGTGATTTAGAACAAGTTGATGGTATCTTGGTAAGAAAAATCTTAGATTTGCAACTAGATTAAAGTTAACTAAGGATATTGTGACATATTATATTATTATTTATAATTGCTTCCTAGTTGATCATAAAATAAAAATTTAGACTTAAGGGATGAGGCCATGTCCATACTCTAAGATGATGAGGTTATGCTCATATAGTAGTGAAGTATGATTTATAATGGTATTAAAATCATGTTCAATTTTTCAAATTTTGTGTTTAACTTAAATTCCTGATAAGCAATGGCCAACTTATGTTGATTAGTTAGATCAAATTTTGATAGTTGAGCATGTGTGAGCCTTTGCTTTGTTATTGCTTGATATGGAGTCAAATTGGTTATGCGGTTGGATGTATAGGTTTCAAACCTTTAATTCAAATCCCTGTCACTATGATACCGTATCTTTCTTTTGGTAACTTTAATTTGTTCTTAATCCTCTGTCCTTGTTTATATATTTACTTGATCATGTTCATTGTTTGAATGTATGGTTTACATTATGTTGTTCATAATGATGCTATAACAATCCTCTTGTTCAGCGACCTTATATGTATATTTTGACATGAGTTGTATAGATGATATAATTTATAAACATATAAATGAATGCAAAGGTTTTATATTGTATTCAAAACTTGTGACCTTAGTTGTAACAACATTGCTAGTACAATCGAATTGTAGTGAGCTAGCTATGACGACAATCTTGTTTTCTGTTGGGTATCGTTGAGATCACCGGCGTAACACCATTGGAATTCATAGGGCAACTGTCCCTCTGTGTAAGCTAATAGTGCAAACGCCCTACCCAGAGTATGGGTCATGATTGACGATTGGTCTGAGCTCAATGCTTGGTACAAAATGTGTATGATTTTTAATATGATTTTTTCATTTGTATAAACATTATAAGGTTTATGCTCAATGTTGCTCTTTTGTTATCATCATACATCATATTGTTCCTTTATGCTAACTCTTTATGTGGCTCCCATTACTTTCACTTTTCTTTTCATTGTTGAGTATTTTTATGCATAATTGGTGTTCAAGTGGAACTCAGTAGATTTACTCATTTATTTGGTATTATATTTATATATTGTTTACGTATATAATGTTAATGTTTATTGATGTTATTTTTGTGATTTGATTTACTGTTGTAATTATGTATATTATGATCAATTGATTATCATGTGGAATTTAACATAATTATAAATTATTTTGATAACGCATTTATGTTCTTTTTTGGTTGATGTTGCTAATGAATAAATTGGCATGGACCGAAGATGGACATTGAAGGTAAGCTAGTGCTTAATCAGAGCATGATACTGGCATTCTTTAAACTATAGTGGCATTCTTTTTTAAAAAATGAATGTTACTAGTTATTCAGTTAGTCCACTGGATCTCCAATCATCAAATGCAGAAGAAGAGGCTCGTTAACCCATGAAACATATCGAACCAAGCGATAAACCAGAGCTGAATGCATCATGTGGAGATTTGCTTTATTAGTGTCATTGGTCACAAAGTCAAAATGAATAAGCATGCCGATCTAACAGCTATGCAATAAAAACAGATATCAAAGATAAAAGAATGACATGAAATGCACCAATGCTAGGAAACAAGATAATCAATCATGACATGAAAATGTATTCGACCTAAGAAGAAATTATAGAAACTCCACGCCATAGAGAATAGAGATTGTAGCATTAAAAAGCACTAAGATGATTGGGAAAGACTTGGTCACATAGGAGATTAACAGTGAAAAAAAACAGATTTTAGCGGACAAGAGTGGAGAAAAACATAGTCTTGTAAAGCCAAAGAAAACTATTAATTAACAGAAACAGTTTGAGAGTAAATACCATTATATGGATTTAACTCAAGCAACTGTATATAATGCAAATTGCATCAGATCAATTAGAAAGGTCATCAGCATTCTCTTTCAAAGCAATGCTAAGTGAGACAAAAACTGAAATAGCATATAAAAAATAGTTACAAAATTATCAGGCGCACAATTTGCCCCATATATCGGAATGACTTGGTAGCCTCCCTTAGGCACATATTTTTCTCTTCACGCGTCCAATGCTGCAGAGATACAATCATTCAATAAGAAGATGATAAATACCTAATAAGTTGAATTTTTTGGGTAAAACTATTTTGATTCTAATGTATAATAATTAGTACCTCCCCTAGATTATTGAGATTATCCCTCACGTTCTTCAGCAATTTATTAACATCACTGTCCCATTTGTAGAACTCTAGTTCCCTTCCTTCCAATAACAATCTACAGACCTAGTGCCAAGTTCACGAAATTTGAAATAACACAAGTTATTCAATGGCGAGAATGATGCACCAAATGGAATCAACCATATGAAGGCATTCTGCATCAAGATATCAATTCCATGAACTCAGATACCAATTAATCACTTGCTTTTACTGAAATAATGATACCATAATTTCTCTAATATATGGTCTTGCATGTTAGTTGTCTACGAGGAATTACATGTGAAAACACTTTGTAGATGGCAAAAGCAGACAGAAATTCAATATGATAAGTATCGTTCATTGAGCTTAATAGGGAACAGAAAGAACCCAACAAAAAAAATATAACTCAATATTCTTTTGTGGGACATAGAGAAAGCAGGAGGAATAAAAAGGGAGGAGGCTGCTAAAAAGTAGAGAATGGCAATATGCGTATAATTCTGCGTGTGTATAAAAATGCTGGCATTCACATGTGGATATAGCAAAAATGATAAATGAATTAGTAAAAGCCTCGATTGGAATTGTTCAAAAACTGCAATGTTCCATATTCAACATCGAGTAAAAACTGCACATGTATATAGTTCACAAAATAAAACAACAATCGGTGTGAAATTATAGGGAGGTAAGAAACAACAATATGGAATTAAAAAATGGAGGTTATAAGGCTCATACTGAAGGGACAAGAAGCATATAAATCGGAACTATTTTCAAATGGTTACAAATGCATATAATGCTAAATAAAATGAGATGTTAAAAAAATGCCAAGGGATTATCACCAATCTAATTGACAAGCAATATGCAAGAGAAAAGTGGATTGTTGGAATACCTTTTTACCTATGCCCTGGCCACCAGTTATATGAGCAAAATAAATGTTGTAGAAGTGGCACAAAAATGAAGGCACGTTCATCTCAGCTAATTCACTAAGATAAGTAGCATATGTAGTTCCGGGGTTACTTGGCTGAGGAATCAAAATGCCTCTTTGAATGAACCACTCCAAATCTTTTGAAAGACTAGATCCACGTTCAAGCCCAGTTTTTCTGAAATAAACATCTGCAAAGATATCAGCAGAATTCATGAATTTACTTGATAGAGCCATGATTGATCAAGAATTACTAATGATGAATCGTTGTAGATTATTTTGCTTTCAATGCATGAGTGCCTTGGAAATGCTCCCCGTAATGCATGCTCAACTACTCATCTAATATTACGAGAAAATTCCCATGCTTTTTGGTCGCTTATGATGAATCAGATCAATGTACGGAATTCTGCATCAACCTAGCACGTGCTAACACCTGAACTAGCAAGTGTAACTTCACTTGCCACACGACTGTAACACGTATACTTTCACTAAGTTTTGAGTATTGAATATTAGCAAGATCCACATGAAGGAGCGCTGAAGCACGTGAGTTAAAGCAATAATATGTCACTCTGTTTCTTAACACATCTTGTCAAAAATCTCATTATAATGCATAAAGACTCTCTGGGAGCTTTTCCGAGTGCCAATTAAATTTCAATCTGAATACCTAATAACTTAAAAAAAAATCTAATACATTTAGCAAAAATGGAGTAAGTCTTCTGCACCTGGCATTGAAATTTCTGCTATTCCCGAAACTATCTCCACTATCAACGCTAATCAAAGTGACAATCATGAGTCAGATCCTATCTAAATTGAAATTTGCATACCAGTTGTTTATACCAACTTCTGCATAAAGAGGCAGAATGAACACAAGAGAGCTAAAAATAAATTCTTTTGTATCAAATTAAATAATGAGGAACTTGGTTATGAAGTAAATCGGTTGTCTTCCCAACAGCTCCTTGGCTAACAGACAATGTTTTCCCTACTTGTTACCATGAACTTCTAGAAAAAAAAATATTTATATGCGAACGCTGAAATGCTTGGAGATGAACTATTCTAAATCGAGTTAACCATCGAGGAACTTGATTTTAAGTTAGAATAATGACCGTTCTCGACAGCTCCTTGGAGTAATTTTCTTCTGGACAAGTAGAAAAACCTATATTGAACAAACTTTTTGGCTGCCAGCTGAGAAAAAGAGGGATCCCTCCCACGGGATGCCCCAATACAAGCGCACCTAAAAGAGAAATTACAAATTAAAATAAAAAATACGAGCGGAAGCGATTAGAACTCTCACGGGCAACGTCCGTAGATTCATCCACAATCCGCTCGATAGTCTCGAACACCAACTTGCTGTCCACTAAATACTTGAGGAACCCTTCCATGCTCGGTTGCCATGTCTCTCCGGCTTCTCCGCCATCGCCGCTGGCCTCTTCCTTCCCCTTGTTCTCGTTGTGAAGTCTCATGGCAACAAACCTCATCTCCTGCACGATGCCCTCGCTCTCTCCTGGGTACGGCTTGCGGTACCGATGACGCTTCTTCGGCACTGGAGCCGCCGACGAAGGAGGAGGAGGATTTGTAGTAGCACTGGTACTGGTGATGGCTGAAGGAGAAAGGGACGAAGAAGAAGAAGAGGAAATTGCAGGGCGATGGGTAGTAGTAGGGTTTAAGAAAATCAGATTGGGGGATCGGTGGCGTTTAGAGAAGGGGAAATAGAGGGATTCCCGCGCCCTAGAAGAGGACGACGAGGAAGAAGGTGAAGCGACGGAGCAAGGGGACACGGCCAACATCCTCGATTGACCAGAGGCTTGAGCGACCCTGTGCGCCCCTTTCGCGTGAACTTTATCGACACTTTCTTATAAATGAAAATTCAATTTTACATAGCATTTTAAAAGTTTGAAATTGTTTAATAACTACATTTGTATAATAATTTTATATTTTTGTTAATTTATTATAATTATATTTTAATTTCTATTTTTAAATTTGAATTCAATAAACTTGAACTTATCCTATTAGGGGTACACGAATCCACGGTAAATGGTAAAATTGAGTCATTTATTAACTAATCCGGGTTTGATCATATCATTTTTTAACTCTCCGTGACTTCATGTACTAACTAATTCAATCATATCGTTTTCTATATCACTATAGTCGTTTGGGTTTCACCTACAAAAATAGGTCTAAATAATATTGATTAGCCATTTTACGATCATATATCGCTCAAAGAAAACATCGTATATATACTGAAGGCTGAAGTATTTAATTTAGATATAACTGGCAAGGAAAAGGTGCACATTCATTAGGGTTTATTTAGGAAAAAAAGTTAAAGGGAAAAAAATATAAATTTATTTACTTGAACGAATAAATAATTTAAGGAAAAAAATAAAAGAAAAACTTACATATTAATTTCTTATTTACTAATTTTACACCTCTCTTTTCACCCCATCTATTCGTCCTTTCTTACTATGAGTTTTTCTTGACTACTCATTCTCGCTGTCACTACTCCAGCTTGTCGCCACTATTCATTTTTTGTCTCACTGCTTGTCTTTATTACCATTGCTCATATTTAATATTTAATAATTTTAAAAAATTAATAATATATACATGAGTAAAAAAATAAAAATTAAGATATACATATCAATTCTTTAATTTTTTTTCTAAATAAACACAAAGAAGAAAATTATGAGTTACATTTTTTTATTATTTATCATCTAATTATAATTTCTATTATTTTTTAATTTTTTAAAATAATAAAAAAAAAACCCCACAACACAATACTTATCTAATGTACGTTTATTAAATTAATAAATTTTTTGTTTACATTAACAAGAAGAAATGGCCTAAGCTGGGTACCCAGCTCGAGGCCGAAAATTTGAGTCCTTAATTTTGACCCAAAAAATATTTTTTTTTTATTTTTTTTTTTTAGAAATGTAGTACTCTTCGTAAACTTTTCAATAGTACCAATATTGAGATATTTTAGATCACGTATACATATGAAATACCCTATAAAAAAATTAATTTTTTTGTTTTATAAAAAAATTTATCTTATATGTAATTTTGTATTGGATATTTGATACGTATACGTGATCTAAAATACTCCAATATTAATATTATTAAAAAACTTACAAGGTACTACATTTTAAAAAAAAAAATTAAAAAAATATTTTTTAAGTCCAAATTAAGGACTTAGATTTTCGGCCATGAAAAAAAAATTGGCAAGCTGGTACTCGGATGTGAGGGCACTTCACAAACCTGAACGCGTAGTAAATTGTGAAATGGCTCGCTTTTTAAGATTTCACAAAATTTATTATTTTACTTTACGATCCTGTGTCATTTCACGAAATCAGATTCGTGGAGTGCCCTCGTACCCAGCTGTAGGGCGATGCTGCTGGGTACCCAGCTGCCAGCGTAGGCTATTTCTTCCATTAACAGGGGGGTTGTACTTGCATACATTCGGGACGTCGTGTCTCCCACGTGTCGGCTCTCCATTACGTGTCCACCCACGTCACCAAAAGACTTAACCCAACCTTCCACCGAAGAGCCAATTTCAAGTCAACGTGTCGACTTCTCCGTGCCCACCATCCCATGCAAACCGCCTGCCGACCCACTATAAACTTACGCAATCGCGTCCATGCGAGAAGAAACACGATCCTCCTCCTACGGTTTCCAAGCTTCAGCTCCTCGGCGCCCTTCATTGACCACATACGTATATACATATGCGGACACAAGCCGCCGGCGGAGGTGAATCCATCCTCCGCACCTGGCTTCCCATCCTCCGCTCCCTCCTCCGCCGACTCACCGACCACCCCCGCGACCCCGGCCACGTTCCCGCCCTCCTCGATGCCGCCCTCGACATATACACCTCCTACTTCCGCGCCCGGTCCTGGTTCGCCATGCGCGACTCGGCCGCCGCCCTCTGCCCGCCCTGGCTGAACCTTCTCCCCCGCGCCTTGCTGTGGATGGGCGGCTGGCGCCCGACGGCGGCGCTGCGGCTGGTGCCAGCCGGGGTGGAGCAGGCGGTGGAGGCAGTGCGGGAGACGGTGCGAGCGGATGTGGCGACCTTGGAGATGGATATGAGGAGGGTGCAGGCTGAGGGGGTGGCGGGGATGGCGACGGCGCGGACGGCGGAGGCCGAGAAGGCCGCGATCGGGAGTCTGCTGGCGAAGCAGCGGGCGGTGGTAGCGACGGCTGATCAGTTGAGGATGGACGTGGTGAGGAAGGTGGTGGGGGAGCTCGCTCCGCTGCAAGCGGTGGATTTTTTGGCGGGCGTCATCAGAATGGAGATCTCGATGATCGAAAGCTAATTAGCTAGATTAATGCGTTCAATACAATATAATATTTGTACATATTCCATATATCGATGGAAAGTTCTAGAATTTAAGGTAGTTCATAGTTTGAACGTTCGAGAAGCGCGAGCGACATCTTTGTTTGATTGTGTTTTCGTATTTAAGTGTTGAATAAAAAGGGTCAATTTTATATTATATATTCATTAATTGAGATGAAATAGAGTAATAGACCATGATTTATCGATGACCAAGAAAAGGCCACACTTCCTGGAGCCTGTTTCGTCAGGCTGTTGATGTCGGGCCAGATGGTGATGTCGGGCCAGCTGGTGATGTTGGCCCAGACCCTCGTAAGGGCCTTCTTGGTTTCCAGTGGCCTGCAGTAATTTGTCATCCTATGCTTTTTCACATTTTCAGCTATTCTATATTAACAAGTAAACAATATTAAACTATGCATCTTGGAAGAAAAAAAAAAGAATAAAAAATATTTTATGATTTATTTATAGGAAGTAAAAAGGGAAAGAAAACTCGAGAAATTTATCTTCGCTCATTTTCCATTTCTGAGTGATTATTTATTTTTTCCCTTGTTAAAATACACAGTTATAAATAATTTTATCTATTTTGTAATTTGCGCTAAGAATGAGCCGCAAATTCACAGTATATAAATTTTTGTTAGGCAAACTCAGCAATTACTGCCACACAGCCGGCGCTCCAGATCAAATTACTGGAACATCAACTCCCAGTTTCTGATCGCAGTGCTATGGCAAATAAACCCGCTGGCATCGCTCTCACATCGTTGCTGCAAAGCTTCCGCCTGCTAGCTCCAGGCATTTAATCGCCCACAAGACAGAAAAAGCATGCATGCAGCAGCTGTTCTTTGTCAACAATAAAAGGGAGCTTGAAAAATTGAAAGCGGCAGCGGTCCCTGCGCATCACTGACAAGCGAAGCAGCTGCGCGAGGCCCCAATTTGAAAGCAGCTGTTGCTGCAGCACCATCGCTGTCGTCTGCAGAAACACATTGCTCTCAACATTTTGCTCGCTGGTCTCCCATGCCAAAGCGTAGTTTAATGAATCATCTTCCTCTTCTTCTTCTTATTCAGTCCCTCTGTGCAGCAGTGATGAAGAGAGATCGATAGGCCGCCGGCTAGCTCAGTTACTTCATTATTGTGTCTTAGTTTTTCAGTACTTTGAGCAAGAAGATGTGACAGAATTTAATTGCGTATTTCTGATCTCTGGAACACCTGTCCTGCATAAATACGTGGACAAAATAGTTTACCGTTTTGGATCTCTACTTCCTCTTGGATACTCAACCTCCAGTACGATCGAGTACTACTGAAACAAGACCATCTGTGTCGCAGTATGAAGAGGTAAAGGTCTCTCTCTCTCCTTAATTCATTAGAGGAGAGTAATTGTCTCACACTGAAAAACTTCAGTCAATTATAGTGCATTTCAAAGAACACTGAACTCTTTCGAGAAATTAGCTAATTAAGAGGGAGGGGGCTCATTGGCACTATAATTAGGACCACAAGAGCACTAGCAGAGCTTTTCTGATAACATTTATGCCCAAAGAACATGAAAGAAAAACAAAAGCAATGGTTCCCATTTCCCGCAACGACTGCGAACGTCCCTTCCCTGCCTTCAGCCAAAGAGCCTTTTAGCCTCCTCAGTGCTCTCCATCCCCCACTGCCATCTTTTCCAGCATCCATTTCACTGTAGCAACCCATGCATGACCATCCGGTACATCGATCTCCCGTTGCCCGACCCAAAACGAATAGTTACATGCATAAGGGGAGGGGGGATCCCTAGTTAAGGGGCGTTCCTAACACCTTTAGCAGGGAAAAATAGCAGCAAAAAGTTGAGACATGCTTCCTAGGACCACAAGGCAAGCCAAATAAATACGGCCTGCCCCTTTCTGGAAGGCTAAATCCGAGCGGAGCCCAGGTGATTAATTAAGAGTTTAGGTGGCGCCTGTTTGACCTTGTTTTCTGTGATAAATCCCTGGAGAAGCCTTTCTTGCATGCTGTGGTGGTCACCGCTCATTGGACTGAACAAGACTCACACTTTTAGCTTGTCGTTTCTTTTAGCCGGAGAGGCTCCGTATCAATTTTGGACCACCATTTTCTAGCAATTTAAGGTGGTGGGATCCATTTCCTTATTTATTTATAAATATATATATATATAGATATACTAGAAAAAAAATTTCATTCACAAATCTATTAATCACCTGCACTCGCTAAGTGAGAGATAACTACTTACTAAGCTAGAAAGCGATCAATTCTACTTCACTAGTAAATTCTTTTAAGTCTTCCTATTTTTTAGATGGAATTTAGATCGAAAAAAATAAAAAACATATTAAATTTAATATATTTTTTATTTTTTTACTGTGAATTCCATTAAAAAAAACACAGCTCGTAATATCGATATTTTTTACTTTTATATAATCATAATTTATAATTTCTCATGTTATATTACTTGCACTTAATCTATTCTTATTATTGCAACCGACACACTAAGATTCAGTGACGTCACTACCATATTTGATTACAAGTTAAAGATAGCTTATCATAGAATTATAATAGCATACTTAAATACCTTTTTTTTCATAAAAAATTATGTAATTTAAAATTTTAAATAATTTCACTACAATTTAACCTTATTAGAAGAGATTTTGAATTCATAAAATAGTAATGGAGCTAGAAGAGAACCTAGCAGCAACAACACACTTACACACACTAGATTCTTTTCACGTCATCGACTTAAAGCCAATGATGTGGCAAGGTCCGGCCAATTCTAAATGGGCCACAGCCCACTTAGAGGGCAGGGGCGCGAACAGAGCTACACGCTGGCGTGGCAGAATAGTAATTGTACCCATTTTTGTGAGGCTTTTAGCCAATCAGGCGCTTAACTGAAAAAGGCAAGTAGTTATTTTACTTATTAAATTTTAGTGCCGTTTAACATGCGCCAACGGTGCCGTTTTGCAAGCGCTCGGGCCGTTAAGTGGGATAGCTTGTGCCACGCCACACCGCCTCCGTAAGTCCGAAAATTTGCCGTCAAATAGGATCCCCTCGCCTCAGCGCCACCACACTTCTCGTCTCGTAAAAAGAGAACGATGCGGAGGCAACTGAGGAAGCGTGCGGGGAATGGAGAACCGACGGCGGCCGAAGAAGCGGCGCCGGCAGTGCGTGCCAGGACGAGGGCATCGCGGAAGCTGGCTGCCGCAGCCCGGAGCGGTCGACGGTTCTCGGAGAGGAAAATGGCGGCTAGGCCGGACCACAAGATGTCGTACCTCGAGCTACGGAGCCGCAGCATCGTAAAGCCTCCGATCGCGAGATCTGCTGCCGATTCAAGCGTCCGGAGCCGTTCGAACCTCTCCATCGTTGGCGTTGCTAGGTTCTTCAGTAGTGTCTCCGACGAGGAGCCGCATCATTCCTGTTCGCCGGAGGTGAGTGAGGGCACGGAATTCTCGTGAAATTAAATCGTGTTTTATATTTGTTCACGCACCTTTTCTCGTTAGTTTGCCCAGGAATTGGACGAGTCGACGTCTCCTCGCCGCAACGGAGAAAGGTTTTGCCGTATTCCTTTCTCTCTCATCTTTCTCCCTTGAGCAAATTTACACCCACTTCCAACTCGATTTGAATTTCGTTTCGAATTTTTCGTCAGAGGAGAGATGGCGGTCTCGACTGATTGTGGCGACGAAGCGATCGATCTGGAGCCGGCGGTGGAGAGGCGGTCACATATGAACTCTGCGATGGAGATTATGCCGTCGGAGGCGGAGCTCGAGGATTTCTTCGCCCCGGCAGATCGAGAGGTGCTGATACTCACCGAGAGGTAAACATAAACTCCTCTCACCCGTCAGGCCCATGCACCACCGCGCACAATGGCTTCGAGGCTCGTTTTAGCAACTCTAGCAAGCACTATCTTAATCTGAACCGCTCCTAACTTGTTCTTGGCTTCTTGCGGTGTTTCCGGTGTGTCGCAGGTATAACTTCGACTTCGTCAATGAAGCGCCACTGCCCGGCCGTTTCGAGTGGATTCCCTTAACCCCGTGAACAAAGTCCAGTGACGAGAGAAAATAAAAAAGGAAAGAGAGAAAGTGAGAGAAAAAAGAACTTTCCTTTTTTCTTCTTCGCATCAGTTTCGTAATTTAAATTTGTGTACACAGCTCTGCTCTCACCGACGTTCATATTTGTCTTAAAGCATTTATCAGCCTAGATCCACAACAAAGGGCTTATTTTTGCTAAAAATTATTACTTCCTGCTGTCGATGTAATAACCTTTAATTTGCTTATCCTCCTCGGGGTCGCGGAGACACGGCTAGCGAAGTGAGGGTTCAGAAGGTACGAAATTATATTTCAGAAAAAAATATCACTTCCAGCGCTGATGACTCCCGTGATGCCACCAAGTGTCGTGCAATCCCTCTCGTTTGGTCGAGGGAATTGACACTTTGCCGGAAAAGTTGAGGCAGACAATTTGTCCCATTTTCGTAGCAAATGTTTTTCTTCAGAAGCCACTATGATTCAATCTGTGAAGAATGGGGAATTGCTTTGGATCTCGTGCATATGTGATCATGTGAAGCCGTTGAACTGGAATGTTATCCTCCTGAGGCACAGTTTGCCTTGCTTCCGGCCTTCCAAATACCATTTGCTGCCGCTTCTATCAGAATAGAAGTTATTTGTTGTTTTCCTCTTGTTTTGGCGCAGCGTGTGCTTGATTTGAAATAGGAATGCAATGGACACTAATTGGGTGGAGTATGCGCTTAAATGTATTAAGAAACTACTATTCCATTAGAAATTGGGAAAGAAATATGTTATTCAAATTGATGTAATAGCAAGGGAAAATTTGAAAAAAATAGCACAATAGCAGTTACTCAATGGAGATGGCTTACCAATAACAAACAGTGTTAAATTTGTGACGTGAGGTAATGTATGGTTTATATGCAAGAGAGGCATCACCACCGGTAAGGTGGTGTTGGTGTGTGTTAACAGTAAGAGAGGGAGACGGCTTTGTCCTTGATGATAGGAAATTGAAAGAGATAGGACGATGAATGTCAAACCTCAAAATAGAAACAGCAATACTAAGTTATTAAATATATATTTTCGAAAGAACACAAATTGTATAGATAAAGAGGTAGAGCAAGATGTAAAAAAACATTTAATTTTCTCTTTTAATTGGTTATATTATTAAAGTTAAACTTTTAAGAACATTTTGACTATATAAACTAAAAAAGAAATAAATTATATAGTATTTTATAAATATATTATGATATCATATTGAGCATAAGAATTTTTAAATATTTTAATAATAATAATTAAATAACTTAAATTTATAAATACTAGGTAATTATTGTATACCTAAATTGTACACAAAAGTTATACCTAACGCATCTCTACTAGGGGTGAGTATTTGGTAAAAACCGAATTACCAAAAACCGAATTGCAGAATACCGAAATGTTAAAAACCAATTCCGAACCGAATAAGGAATTTACCGATCAGTAAATTACTGAATTACTGATCGGTAAATTAGTAAATTACCAATTTTATTGTTTTACAAAATAAAAAATATTAAAATATTACCTAATTAATTTATTAAAAAAATAAAAAAATAAAAAATAAATTGGGTTGATTTGGTTGTTGGGAGGGTGAGATAAGAAATTAAATTGAGCCCAAGAGTTAGAGATAAAAAATTAGAGATTAATAAATAATTATATATATATATATATATTAATATATATGTATTGGTAAATCAGTAATTTATTGAACTGAAAACTTTTTTACTGAACCGAAAACCGAATTACATAAAAATCAATACCAAATCGAAAACTGAAACCGAAATTACTTAACCGATTTACCAATTTATTGATTGGTAAATTTAGTAAAAATTGAATAATGCTCACCCCTAATCTCTACTGTACATGCAAGTCACCAAGTTAACTGTTAAGTCTAATTTAGTCATATAATTCATGTTATTATTATCGGAGATCAATGGATATCGGAGTACCAATTTCTCTCTATATTTGACTAAATCTATCTAATTTATCCGATTTTTGACTAACTAATATCTAATTTATCTTACAGTAATTTCGTCCCCATTACGAATTTTATAATTTATTTTCTTATTTATACGGAGATTTGATTTCCACCAATACAGCTCACAAGCACACGGCATCAGGCTCCCGGCCCTCCCGTGCGTCTAACGAAGTAATAGATCTTCACTACTCGTCATCTCTCCCACAAAAAATCCAGCCAATCGCACTCCACAGCCTTTCCTTGCTTTGACCTGCCCAACCCCATCCAACCGCGCACGTTAGCGCCCAGCCTTCCCTCCCTCCTCCCCCCTTCTTCTCTGTAGCCCCGCAATCGAGAGCAGTCCGCCCGAATCAATCGATTCCCCAGCGTTTGAGATTAGGGTTTTTTATACTCCTTTGTCGGATTTGCGGGTCTCGATCGGCGTTGATTGTGGAGATCGTGAGAAGTGTCGGTGCGGGATGTGGTGGGAGGGCGGGAGGTTTTACTGGGGGAGTAAGGAGGGCTCGGCGGGGATCGTGGTGGTGTTCGCGTGGTTGTCGAGCCAGGAGAGGCACCTGAAGCCCTACGTGCAGCTCTACTCGTCCTTCGGTTGGCGGTCTCTCATCTGCCATGCCGATTTCCTCACTCTGTACGCGTTAATTCGTTCGCCCCCTTGTTTTCCTCTTCATGTTATTGCGAATTGCTGCAGATTATTCTAGTGCAACTGCAATAGATGGCAGGAAATTCGGTTTGTGAAACTTATTAGTTGGATAGCTGTGATCGTCGTAGCTTTTGGAGGAAGTTATTTGGATTTATTTAGCATGCGTTAGCTTTTCAGCAGTTGTATTGGACGGAATTACGACATCAGAAATTAACGAGAACTACATATAAAATAAGCGAGCAAAGTTTGCTTTCAAAATTCAATTAAGACCTTAGATGTGTGTTATATTATTAAACTTTTCAGCTTCATTATGCATAATCCCATAACGCCGTAACAACAATGCTTTCATATTGTGGGTCGTACTGTAGATTTCTAATTTATCAGCCCTTGGTTAATACTATCTGCATGTATGTTCTTCTTACTTTTTGTTGTGTACAAACTCTTGCTTCAGTTTACTAAGATATGACATTAAATATGTAGTGTTGAAATTTTTAATTCTGTGGAAAGACATCTCCAGATGATAGTAAATTGTCACGCTAAAATATGGTGGACGCATCATATATCATTATTTGTGCATAAACAATGAAGTTATCTAAATACAGACACTTCTTGACAATGTTATATAAAAGATTAATCTTTGAAAGCTCCTTCTATGCTCATGGTATGTTAACTTATGCAGATTTTTCCCTGAGAAGGCTGCATCATTAGCTGATGCTGTCCTGAAAGAGCTTGTTCAGGTAATTGCGTTGATTGCATACACCGGAGTAGTCAGTTCATCATACAAAGTATGAACTTAGCGAGTGACCAAAACTGAAATTTTTTTTGTTCTATTTTGGAGCAATAGGAACTAAAGCCTAAACCACTGCCCGTTGCATTTGCTTCTTTTTCTGGGGGACCAAAAGGTTGCATGTACAAAGTACTTCAGGTCTGCTTCCTGGTCTTACAAATATGCTTTTTCTTCCTTCCACCATAGTTTCTTAATTTAGTCATTTTTGATAATAATCGTTACTCTGTTTCTCTATTGCAGTTGATTGACAGACAATTCAAAGGACAGCTTCATCTGGTATGCTTGTGTTCTGAAGTTAATATCTATCTTGTGTTTTCTCTCTACGCAGTTTGTAGGATTATCAGATGTCTTAAGCAACTATTGAGGTCTGATACCAGTTTTCCTACTGTATTCAGTATTGTGCTAACTATGTGCAGTTGTAATAAGACTAATAACCATCTTTGCAATTTGATTCCATTTAGTTATACAGCTGAAGTATTTCTTGCTGAAAACACCGTTTTCCTTATTTCTTGAAGGATGACTATCAGCTTGTAAAAAACTGTTTGTGTGGACAAATATATGACTCTACTCCAGTGGACTTTACTAGTGATTTGGGTACTCGGTTTATTCTTCATCCATCTGTATTGAAAAGGCCCCACCCACCTAGAGTAATGTCATGGGCAGCAAAGACCCTGGCATCGGGTCTGGACGCACTCTTCATAAACAGATTTGAAGCAGAACGTGCTGATTATTGGCAGACTCTTTACTCTTCAGTTGTAAGGCTTTTTTCCCCAAAATTTCATTCCTTTATGAAGTCCATCAATTTTCTAAGATCAGTTGATTCAACAAAGTATAAATGCAGAACGTTGGTCCATTTCTCATATTCTGTTCAGAAGACGATCAACTTGCTCCAGTCCAAATCATCTGTAATTTTGCTCAACGTCTACAGGAACTTGATGGTGATGTTAAACTAATAAAATGGGATAGCTCTCCTCATGTAGGTATGTTTAATTGTTTGTGGTTGAGATGCCTTTTTATGATCTCTGAGATGAACATATTGCATGGTGAGTTATTATCAGAATACGATGAAGGTTTAATTTAATTAATTGCTATATTTTAATCCTTTAGCATAAAAAACAGATAGGGAAGTGGACTAAGTTGCACACTAACACAAAGTACTCAATATAAAATTGAAATAAATTTTCTTGATAGTTGTCCATCATCGTTTTGATCTGCCAGTGGCCTAACAATTAATGAATCTACCTGAAACTTGAGATTTATGCTCTATTAAGTGTAACCAGTATGAAGTGTAGGATTGCATAAGTAAAAGGATTTACATAGCAAGATCCTATACTACAATAAATGGCACGCAATATAAAGAATAGCATTATTTTCAAGGAACATTACTCTTGAGGTGAAATGCATGTAAATTTGTTAACTTTGTCATTTGCTAGGCTTATACTTGTTGCATCATCATTGGGATTATACGTCGGTGGGCATGCTGCTCTAATGTTTCAAGAGTTGAAGGCAGAATGAAAATTTTGATTTTTTTTTACTTGTGCTCGAGTATTTTAAAGACAGTATGCAGCAGCCTAATATTTGTTTCTGTCGTTTATTCTTTTATGTTACGCTTGCAGGCTACTACGACGTTTCATATTTTATGCTAGAGTTTATTTCATACTCCATTTAAACTGATCCCTTCTGCAGGTCACTATAAGCATCATCCTTCTGATTACAGGGCTGGTGTACAAGAGTTATTTAGCAAGGCAACTGCAATCTATGGACTGAGGAGGCAACATTCACAGGGCTTGCAGGGTCCTTCCATTTCTGAATCAGTTAGCAGTTCTAAAGTCGCAATAAGCTCTAATGCGAGTTCAAGGAGGGTAGCAGTTGATTCATGTGACAATCTTCTACCAAGTTCCATCGAGTATAATGATAATAGTGATTCTAGGTTGCCAAAAGGGGAGCAATTCCACATGCAAAACGTACCAAGCATCAATGCTCATGGTGTTCTGAGTCAGATACTGTTCGATGTCTGTGTTCCAAAGAATATTGAAGGTTGGGACATAAAGCCATCAGCATCACTGAACAGCAGGCAAACATTTGCGTCACCTAGACGATATGGCCCATTCTCTCCAATAAAATGCCTACGACGATCTAGATTGTAAAATTTTGGAATCCAAAGACATGAAAAATTAGCACTTTGTGCTGGATGTGGTGGATGCTCAAATCTTCGTATAACTTGAACGAGAGATGAGAAACTGCACAATAATGCAATAAAAGGCACGCCGAATGTACCAGTAGCCGTACTATGTATTTTTTTTCCTAGCAGTGGAGTTTATATCAAAAAGGAAGATACTTATAACGTTGAGTGTATATTTTACTCGGCTGGTATAGAATGTTCAATTATCGCGACGATCTAAATTGTAGCTAGTAGCCTAGTGGTGATTTCGAGGTATAAACATCAAGCGCAGCATGAATCCATTACTTGTTAATGGGAGTTGCTGGAATAGGCCCTGCCATGCTATGTGCTATTCATCGTTTGAAAGGCCTGTGCTATTATCTTTTCTGCCAATACCTTTTCTATGCCACTTTGACTTGTTATGTTGTTCGATTGCTACATTCTTTTCTCTCACATCATGCGCATTGTAACAGGCGAGAGTTGATAGCCGAACAGATAAAGCTAACAGTAGTCGAATTCTAATTGACATTTATGATATCTACTAGTAGTCATCACCTGCTCTTCGCTTCCATGTACCATTAGTTGGATAAGAGCTGGTTGGTGGCACAAATTAAAATAATTATAATTTTTTATTATCATATTCCTCATTTCCTCGTCTACGCCCAATTGCTTTATTGTATATTTGTATACTTGTATTCCACTGTTTCCTTTCATACACGAAAACGCTCTTTTCTTACAGCAGGGACAGGAAGCACCGAAGCACTCTTCCGCTGCAATGACATTTATGAGCGAACGCGTCACCGAAATAGTCTTGGACCAGATGGGCTCTTTAAGGTGACGCGAGTTCCTTGCTTTGTGTCCGCGCTCGGATAGAGAAAAAGACTTTCTTTCGTCTCCGTGGCTAGCGAGGCGTTCTTAGCCGCTGGTAGATGCGAGTCCTTGGAATTCTTAGATTGGAATATGCTTCGATTCCTTGGCTGCTAGATGCGCGCTTCTTGCGCCGAGTCGTCAACCTGACGGCGTCGCAATTAGGCGCTTGGCCCGCGAAGAGACAGCTGTTCGTGTGTGGGCCGGAGTTTTGAGGGGATGTGTACGTGGTAGTTTTGCCCCCTTCTCTCGCCGTGTGGGGGAACGATTTCTTTGTTCTAGGATTTCTGAAAGATCGCACCTTGGCGGCATCTCTTCTTTCTTGATCTAAGTAGTTTGCCTCCTCTCCTCACGCTCCTTGGTCTTTTCCCATTTAAATCTACGACTTTCGGACGTCCTTGCGGCTATTTTATCTGCTTCTGTGGGGTTTTAGCTGAAATATGCGATTTTGATAGCCTTTTTCTATGTTATGACAGTTCCTTCGGGTCGCGTCTGTGGGCGTGACTTGATTTGGAGCTTGTTTAGAATATTGTAACTGAATGCCTCTTGGCGCGCCATTTCTCGTTGGAAAAGTGAAATTTTTGTAGGTTTTATGATTAAACCTGGACTGAAAGGTGGAATTTTGGGGAAGATGTATGCCGTGGAGAAGCTCGGCAGCTACATCTCCCGTGGGGTGTACACCGTCTCAGGCCCCTTTCATCCATTTGGAGGAGCCGTGGACATCATTATCGTCCAACAGGAAGATGGTAGCTTCAAGTCCTCGCCATGGTACGTTCGATTTGGGAAATTTCAGGGCGTTTTGAAGACAAAGGAAAAACTTGTCAAGATATCGGTGAATGGCGTGGAGGCTGGATTCAGCATGTACTTGGACCATAAAGGAGAAGCCTTCTTCCTCAAGGACACGGAAGGGGAAGGAAAAGAGCTTGTCTTATCGTCGCCAACTGCTGGGGATGAGACAGAGGGAAGGAGGAAAAAAGGCCGACATAAGAAATCGCTGAGCTTTGACGCTGAGGGTGGACAGAAAGAGAGGGTTGCCCAGGTGGACGATGGAAATGGTAAGCTTGTGACTCGAACGAATTCAAGGCGATCTACGCTTTTTGGCCTTGTGTTTGGACGCAAATCATTCAGGGGAAACAACAAGGACGGGAATGTGGAGAGAGTGAACTCATTGGAGCGCGCTGAGATTGCAGCTGACCTCTTGGATGTGAAGTGGTCAACGAATCTGAAGTCTGGCAATCGAAGAATTGATACTCTGGTAAAACCAACTGAGAATAGTGGAATGAACGCCGGTGTTGCCGAAGAAGAACAAGATCCCAGGACACCTATGGCAAATAGTGCTTTACATTATGAACAACTTAATCATCACAGCGAGAGAATGGACAATGATATAGATAAAATCAATTTGACTAGCAATTGTTTGGAAGAAGCAAAAGATAATGATCCTTCCAGTCTAAAAGTTGGTGAGGAGCCTGCTGAGATATGTACAACTGAGAGTTATGATAAGGCAATCTCTGATCAAAAGAACACTGTTGTTGATCATCATTGCATAAATTTTGATGCAGCTGCTGGCGATTCTGTTGTTTCACATGTTGAGGGAGCAGGTGACGCTCATAGTAATAACATACTATCTGATGAAAAGATAGCCTCCCATGAAAAGGTTGTGAACATTTATGCCCTGCAGAAGACTGATACAGCTGATGGGAAACCAGTAACAGAGCCATTGGATGAAACAAATGCCCGTGGTTCAGCTGCATGTCATGCACGTAACTTACAAACTCATGCTAAATTTCTTTTGGATTCAACGGCAGGCATAAGAACATTTGGAGAGAGGGAAACTACTTCTTTCAGCTGTTGTGAGACTATTGAAATAAATACCACAAGGTTAAACATTTCAGATGATAAAACTACTGATCATTTGAGCCTTCTTTCTGGTGTGTCTGGAAATTGTGACAGCCAAATTCGGTGCGAGTCCAATAACATGGTTCCAGATGTTACTTCACTGCCAGAATTTGTTACATTATCAGGCAAGAGAACTTTGGATGATCTCCATAACCAGAGATTGGAAACAGCCTCTGAGACTGAATCATGTGCGTCTGAAAAATCTCAATACGACTCTCCCATGTATGATACGTTAAAAGGTTCAGATAAATACGGTTTTGCAACTGAACTTGATCCCACTTCATGCCCTGAACAACTCTCACGTGGTATTCCATTTTTCTTTAGTCAGCAATCATTAAACTGTGAAGATGAGGTCACTTCTACGGATGTTGTGAGGCTTGTGACATCAGAATCTCCTCGTGTCAAAGAAACATACTCGCAGCAAACTGATTTCGTTGGGAGTCAATCTCACATAGAGGACAGAGTAGCTCTAGACGTCTCCTCATTCCATGCTTCTGTAACGAGTAATCCACTTGATTTTGGGACTACCAAATCACATAGTTTTCCTAAGATTCTTTGTCACCACAACTTCAACAATTCAGGTCAAATCTTAGAAAGTTTAGGATTAGGTGACAATTTGAAGAGGTCTCATTCTCTTGATGAGATCAATGTTGCTCAAGGTTTTGACATCATCTCTAGGCCTACGGAAGTAGAAGCATATAGTGTTCCATGTTCAGAGTCCTCAGAGGATGTTCAATTTCCGTTCAGTGACATTGACAACTTTAGTGATAATCACACTGAACCAGCAAAAAATGAAGAAGTTGGTGAAGCTGAAGATCAGGAAAAACTCATTGTAGATTATGACCTGGAAGAGCAAGATTTAGAGGCCAAAAACAATAAAAACACTCTGGGGGAAGAATCTGATGTCTTAATGTCTCATTCTAACCCAATAAATATACCAAGCTATAATACAAGTCTGGAAGAATCTGAGCTGTCATCTAAATCATTGCCCACTGTCCGTAATAATATTAGAGAACTACAAGGATTGGCTCTTCATCATTCACTGAGTTGCTCATTGGTTGAAAAAACTGACATGCTTAAACTGGATAATGGTATTATTTCTTCTGAAAACGAGGAACCAAAAGCCACTATGACAGATGCTACAGTAGGTAAGTGAATCTATCTTAGCCTCTTCAATTATCACATCCGAACAGATGTATTGATAATTTAGTAATATTTTGTTCAAATTATATAAATTTGTACGGGATTTGTTCAGGTTTCATATCCTTTTGTAGCAATATTTGTCAAAGTTCACTTTAGTTTAACTTAGGCGCAAATAAAATTGATTGTTTAGAATAATTGAACTAATCTTCCATCTGCTGATATAATCATGAGGAGGGAAGATGGAAGAAATTATAACTTAATTGTTTCAATAAGGTCAATTATGAGCAAATGGTTTGAAATTGTATGAATATATTTATTAATTTGGAGTTCATGTGCACAAAAAATATGTCCCAGTAAATGTTAATAAGTCATGCATCCTAGGATTAAAATGTTAATTCAATGCCAGTGTCAGTAATTCACCTGCCTGATACCATCTTGTGTTTTTCTGATCATGCTATAGATAAGTAATTATTAAAATATTAGCTCAATGCCAATTTCTGTAGTTCACCAGACTGATACCGTTATCTTGTGTGCTGTTATCATGCTATACATAATTAATTATAATGCATCATATTTAATAAATTGATTGTTGTATATTATAAATTATCATTAAAGTTACCCCTCACAAATTCAATGTGCATTGAGCTTGTTACCTCTTCCTTCTTCCCCCTTGAGCCTTTCTGAATGCATGTGCTTGTCAGTTACGAAAGTGTAGCATACTAATCCTCAGAGGATGTTGGATGACATTACATCATCACGTACTTCTTCCTCTGTTAGATACCTATTCGTATAGGTCTAGGTTCTAACATTACATCAGAGAACTAGGACATGTTTGTGCCACAAGGCACGGACTGAGTCTGTATCCTTTCCTGCATCTTTGTATGATCAAATGATATATTGATTGTCAAGAATATTCTTGCAAGGACCTCAGGACCCTCACATCAACATGTGTAGTATAAAATGGCACGTCAGTCATTATGTTCCAAGAATGGTTAAGTGCATGAGATATTATCCAACTGAATTTTCTTATGCTATGTGCAGAGTTGTCACTTTGCAAGCATCTGCTATTTGATGGGATGGGAGAAAATGCAGCTCAGCAAGTATTTGATGCAGAAAAGGTGGATTTGGAGAAGTTTATGGTCTTAGGTCCTTCGCTTGTGAAGAATGAAAAGCTTGTCGTCAGAATTGGTGATCAATACTTTCCATGGGATACAGCTGCACCTATTGTTTTGGGAATGATTTGTTTTGGCCAGAAAAACATATTTAATCTTCAAGGTATGATACCTGTGAATGAAGCTAAAAAAATATATGGAGCCTCAACAGATGTTCCATCTCGGGGCAGTTGGAACCTGTGGCCTTTCATGAAAAGATCCAAGACCCTAAGTTATGTCCATTCATCATCAGAAGATACCAAGGGGATGGATGTGGATCCTGCTTCCAAAAGCACAGGAAACAAGGCACAAGAAAGTCAGATGCTGAAAGCTGATAGCCCAAGGAAGGTGCAATCGCTTACACCAACATCCGAAGAACTTGCTTCTTTGAATCTTAAAGAGGGCCAGAATGTTGTAACATTTAGTTTCTCGACGGCAATGCTTGGATTGCAGCAGGTTCTTCTGATCATCATTACCAAACTCTATATGCATCATTCTTGGCTAATGTGTATAGTGCTTAATTTTATCATATTCAATAGGTCGATGCAAGGATATATCTTTGGAAATGGAATACTCGGATTGTTATATCAGATGTAGATGGAACTATCACCAAGTAAGTACTACATTCGCCTTCACTAATCATTATACATGATTTTCTGCTTTTTTTTCTTTTTGGTCATCCAACCAAGTTTTTTTCTGCGTTTTCTCAGATAGCATCAATCCTAGTTGTGAGATGCAGTAATTGAGGGTTGTTGGAAGAATGAGCTCTTGAATCATATCACATGTTTATTAAAATTATGACATTTAAGTCACTAAAATAATTTAAAGCATATCTTTGAAGGAACTCATTGAACATAACAATGAAATGTCATTTCCTTTTATATTAGAAAACATAAAATCAACAGACATGGCCAACTATCCATCTTTGTCAACTTGTTTAGCTAGTTTGACTAGCGTCTATTCTCCTGATTTTTAGATATGTATAATGGCATTAATAGGTTAGCTGTTAGCTTGCCATGTCATTACTCACTAGTCTTTGTTCTGAATATTCCAATGGTGCCTTCTGATGAGAGGATCTGTTTTGATTAAAAATATAAAATAATAGGTAAGATAGCATAGGTCTAATAAAATCTGGGGAAATGTATAGTTGTTGAACATTAGTTTATATCTCACTCCTTGTTGCTAGATTGCAATCTATCAATACTGTTGACGTGTTATTCTTGTAAATTGTACAATCATCTTTATTCATTTATTATGTCTGCTATTTTAAAATTTTTATGCATAATACATGCTGCATAACATTAAGTTGAGTTGGTACGGTCAAAAGGGAAATTTCTTCTTGATTTTGATATTTTCAGTTTCTGTTATATGTTCATATGGATCAGAGGAATTATTAAATTTATATTTTAGTTTTTTTCGCAAGTGTACTTTTTAGCTAAGGTATTCATATGTTTGTTTGGTGCATGTTTGACAGGTCAGATGTTCTTGGACAGTTTATGCCTTTGGTTGGTTATGATTGGTCCCAGACTGGTGTTACTCATTTGTTCTCTGCAATAAAGGTTTGCCTTCTTATTTTGATAATTATCTATGCTTTACTTTACTGTCAGACACACTGTTCATAACCTTATTCTCTGTTGCAAGCTATGGAACTCTTGGCATTGTTAATATTACAATGTTGAACCCTTTTGATAATTAACTATTTTTTTAAGAAATGATTATTATGAATTTTGTTTCATGATGTCCTAATAACTTGGAATTGACATTAATTATGTTAACTACTTTTGTGGGCTACATATGTTTTTACCATATTATGTGTTTCTATATTGCTATTATACTCTAGCCTCTATATGTAGAGGCATTATGTAATCCAGCATTATTTCATAATGCTATTCATCTTTTTTTTTATTCTAGCTAAGTTAATAGAGCGTTTTACTTTGTGTCTTCGAACGTATTGGTAGTATTTGTGTTAAATGGGTTTTGAATGACCAGACCTCTTTTTTTTTAAAAAATGAAAGGGATTAAAAATTTCCAAAAGGTATGCATAGACAAAGAAAGTGACAAACAGAGATAAAGCAAGACTCAAAAATGAGAAAAAAAGGCCAAAGGAGCTAAAACCGTAATGCCCAAGATAGAAAAAAACGTGATCTCAGATAATGAGGTCATTAGGCCTAAACAAGTAAAAAGCGATTGGGTAAGAACAAGAGTAAATACAGAGGTGTGAATATCCTAAATCTTCTATGTAATTTAGGCGTAGCTGTGTATCATTCATTTTCCATTCAATATGCTCAGCAAGGATTCTCAGGCATTTGGCGAATCCTTCTTTTATAATCCAAAATTCCGTATCATCCTGACATAATCTAGTCATTTACACCCTCCTCATATTTCCCTTTTTGTATAACTAAAATCGAGCACGTATGATTCTAATAGAATATGTGACCCATGTTGTAATATGTATCCAGGCCTTTAATTGATCCTGTTATACACCTTACTGTTCTTGTTTGAAGCCATACATGCCATAGGGCTTGCCAGCAAGCATTTCATGTTTTCATTTCCTCTTATTTTAATTTACTGTGGCAGGTATTAACCATTTATGATTTGGAATACTCCAGAAGATATTACCAAAATTTGCTGTTTTATATTATTCACTTTTTTTCTCCCTTTTGGATTTTGGCATCTTTATGCCAATTGTTACTATAAAAAAACACTAAATCTTTATAATCTAATAGAACCTGTCTTATTTCTGGTGGAAAATGATGACATTAATATCATCTGTGCCCCTTGTCTTACAGGAAAATGGATACCAATTGCTCTTTCTTAGTGCTCGGGCAATTTCTCAGGCTCATCTAACAAGACAGTTTCTTTTCAACCTTAAACAGGTGATATAGAAAGAACTGTCCAAGGTCCGGATTGTTGGGGCCTGTGGCGTGTTCTTGAGTTATTATGTCAGCAGTAAACACTTGATTTCCTCTTATGTATCTAATCGTATACTAACTTGCAGGATGGAAAGGCTTTGCCAGATGGTCCAGTTGTTATATCTCCTGATGGCCTCTTTCCTTCACTTTACAGAGAAGGTCTGAGTTCAATTGTTTTTCTCCTTTTGACTATGGTAGACATATGGAAAAAATTGTGGTCTTCGCTTTACGGACATCCTCATTTGTCTCATTTATCTTTCTGATGGTCAAGTAGTTTAATTTGGACATAAAAATCTTTTCGTATGGTTGTCCTTTAATATCACTAAGGAAATTTTTGGCATCGTAATTTTAATATATAATAATATTGTTTACGTAAAGAAAATGTAATGCAAATGGGAATGGTGCTTTAATCATGGTCTTGTGAAAAAGATCAAGTACATAAAGCAAGTTGACATGATATGATTATGTGATGCTGAGATACAATACCGATTTCAAATTCTAGTAAATTTCACTGGAGCTTGGGGAAAGACTTTAGTTATATTTCACTGGAACCTTGATGGTAAGCTGACCTAACAACTTAATATGCTTTTTCTTGCCTAGTTTGATGATGTATCTACTGTTTCCACTGTCTATTGCTAAGCCTTGATAGTAAACTGACCTAACAACTTAAACATTATTTTATTTGCCTATCTGACATAATCGCCAATGAGAAAGTAACGTGGCATCTTCATTGTGGTGCAAGAACCAAAACTAAGGCACATTGGTCTTATCTTAACTTGCCAATCACTATGTGAATGCTTGAATCCTACATGGTTTCATTCATAAAGTTATTAATTGTATGCCTCAAAATGTATTCTATGCAACACCTTTTGCATAGAACATTTGAACTGCCTATGAAATTTCTTTGTGGTGTATAATGGTCAGTTTCCTTTATTACTATTAGCTATTGTTGATGTATTGCATTTGCAAAAATCCTTTTGTTGGATCAACTTCATTTATATGTCTATCGGAATATGTTGCTTTTAGTGCTTCACCACTCTATAAATCGTATGAATATTTTCTTGAATTTTATTGGTTGCAGTCATCAGAAGAGCCCCTCATGAGTTCAAGATCTCATGTCTGGAGGTCAGTCAGTGCTCTTTTACTGGATTTTGTTATGAATGTTTTGCTTATTTAACTTCAGAACTGCAGTTTCCTCCCATCTTACTGACAGGGTACATCTACAGAAAAAAAAAATAGTTGTCTCACAGGTGTTTTCTACTGCCTATACAAACTGTCTGCTAGGTCACAAGACTGAAATCCTGTATATAGCTAAGAAACTTTTAACCACTCACCACATTCCTGCCAATATTCTATGGGATGCCTACATCTGCAGGCAGTTCCCGAGTTTTAGCTCTTAAGTACCTTAGTAACAACAAAATTGAGAATTTAATCTGGTAAGAAAACAGTGACAAAGCGGTACGGGAGTCAATGAAGCTTATGATTTAGCTGCCTACACTTGCTGGCTGGTTTATACTGTTCTGAGCTTTAGTTTAAACCATGGTCACGAGTGGTTGGTTTTGAATGTTACCCATATTATTGATGACGGTACTGCAGTTATGGCTACACATTTATGCAAACAGTTGAATAGACTTTTCGTTTATCAAATGATTGTGTGATCATATCTGTAATGCATGGCCATATATCAGTAGTTGGTCTTTTGCAGTTAGTTCGCTAATAAAAGTTGAAGAACATTCATACCAATTTATTGACGGTGGTCTCTGAAGCTTGTTTCACTCAAATTGGCTTAGAAAACATTATTACTTTATGCAGAATCGACTCTTTTTCTGTTGAAAAAAAAGAGAGAACAGGTTGTTATTGTCCCTTTATTGAATTCTTTGATTCGTTGTTCCTAATTTTCATAATTTACTGAATCCATATTTATGCTGCTTATTTATAGTTTCTTGTTTAGTCAGGATTCTGGAATTGCTAAAAAGATGCATGAAGCCTAACACTATTATAAATTTTAGGTTATCAAGGCACTTTTCCCACCTGATTGCAATCCATTCTATGCGGGCTTTGGAAACAGGGACACTGACGAGATTAGTTACCTCAAGGTTGGAATTCCTATGGGCAAGATCTTCATTATTAATCCTAAGGTATGAACTCAGAGTCATACTGAGTGATACTACAAAATTATGAGACTTGTGCTGTAGATAATCTTCTCCATTTATTCTATCAAACAATTAGGGTCAAGTCGCAGTTAATCGTCGAGTCGACACAAAATCATACACTTCACTCCATGACCTTGTCAATGGAATTTTTCCACCCATATCCTCGTTTGAACAGGTCAGACCATGCAATGTCCTTTTCAGTTTAATGAATCTGAAGTCATTGCGCTTCATATGAAATAATACCTTATTTTATGCATTTACTACATGTTGCAGATAATGCTTTCCATTTAGCAACTTTCCATGGATGATTACATAACAAATTATGTATCTTATCATAGTTAACTTTATCATCCCCAACTTCTGCTCAGGAGGACTACAATTCATGGAACTATTGGAAATTGCCTCTTCCTGAAGTAGACATTTGAAGTTTGAACCTGAAACCAGTTCCTCACCAAGATGAAATTGTTTGGGAAATATGCTCTCTGCGTTCCTGAGTGAATTCAGGTAACTTTCTTTTGTTTCTCCGATTCATAATGTAGCCATATGAACAGAAACCAAGTAGGTCAGCTGCGGGGACATGGGAGCAGATAGGAAGAAAAAGATTGCATTTATTTGCTAGAATTTGTAGCTTATTTCTGTGGTAATGATGCATTACTCTGCTATATCATGGAGTGTGTGATGTAAACAAAGATGAATTGTTTGATTACTTCTTAATTGACTTTGTTCTTTAAATTCATTTTAATTATTCTTAAAGCCGTGACTTTTGCAGGCCAATTACTATTACTAGTTGGTCATGGGGGAGGGCATACTAACCAGCGCTTGGACAGTGTACATAATAGGCACACCAAGTCTCGGAGCTGGATTTTTCATACACAATGAGATTTGCATACTCTGTACCCAATGTATTTATTTTTTTTCTGAATGTATTACAAAAAGAGGGGAACTTTTTAGTGCATATGGACATTCAATTAATAAAGCACTCTGTTTCTTTTAGATTGTTCATGTTTCGAGGACCAGGAAAAAGGAAATCTTTTTGTCAGTTATATTCCTGAGTTAAACAAAATTGGGACTTGGTTTATAAGATATTTATGCCAGTTATTTTTTAGGATTTCTTGCCCTTTGCCCTGAATCTTTTTCCTCTAAATTATATATTTTATGAAT
The DNA here is from genome assembly GCA_027563935.2 of Costus lasius. Lineage (NCBI taxonomy): Eukaryota > Viridiplantae > Streptophyta > Magnoliopsida > Zingiberales > Costaceae > Costus > Costus lasius. The sequence continues at coordinate 1,425,233 of CM050446.2, read as the reverse complement.
ATGTATAGAGTGTAATAGATGCATCAAAATTTGATTTTTTTTGCCTAAAAAAAGGAATTGATACTATGAGTATGCATATTTGTTCTCTGAAACAAAAAATGTGAGAGTTTGTTCTAAAGTATTATAAATAAGTAGTGGCTGTAAACCACAATTGATTTTGAGTGTGTTTGGTATAGCTGGAGCTTTTAGCTTCTGTTCTTTGAGAAAGTATTGATTACAAAATAACTGGCTAGAAAAGCTGAATGGTGTGTTAAATTAGTGCAGAAGTTAATAGCTAAATAGACCAGCTTCTCAAAAATAACTTTTGGAGCTAGCAAAAGCTGAAATTGTGCCAAACGCACCCTTTACCTTTAGAAAATATTTTCCCAATTATAGTTTTTGTTATTAAATTATATAAAAATTATTTGTTAATATAATTAGTGACATTTATGTCTGACAATACGGCACTAGATTATTTAACTATCTTCTGTTCTCTTGTTAAGTGTCTTGGTTCCTTTTTTTTGGGTGATAACCTACCTTTAGTTTTTTTGAAAAAAAAATACAATAGTATGCATTATAAGTAAAAAAACTTGAGGTGCTGATTTCACTATGCAAGAAATTGAGTTATCAATTAGAGCCATCCAAAAAAACTCTTCTTTAAATGCAGCTTTAGTTGCAGGCAATTAAACAATAAAGATAAATATTAGAGTCATAAAAGTTCTGTTGAATACCTTCGTATCATTCTCTTTACTGCCATACTTTAAACCTGAGGAACTCAAGAACCATGCTTTCACTAATCCAAATGGCAATGCATAAATACAGCAATTCTCTCCATTAAGTTTTCAGTCCTGTTCGCAGTTCAATCACACTTTGAATCGCTCAACCTTTATCATGTACATATACTTTCCAAAATGTGCAACTAATAAATTACAAACTTGCTCCATAATAAAACTAAGTGATGCTATCAGCTTATGGTATGTGCAACGACAAACTGATCGCTGGTGTGTACTAAATTGGCTGTGCCTTCTTCTGGGCCAAGGACAAAACAATTCTTGGGACCAGCGACTTCTTCTTTTTCCTAATTTTCACTTCAGGCACACCATTGCCTGAATTATCGTCCACTGTGTATTGCTTTGGATTGGAAACAGCACGGAATGCATCATCTTTTTCATCCGTAATGGAGCTTTGTAATCCGCTAGACTGCTCAAGAGTCCTTGGTGGAATTCTTGGAGGATTTGCTCTGACCTTGGCATCATTACTTGCTCGCCTTCTCCGTTCATTTTCAGCTCTCCACTTCCTCAACTCCTGCTCCGCGCCCAATTTTCCTTCCTTGGCTTTCTCAGACTTGTGCGTAGCAGCGTTCAGTGCTTCTCTCCTCGCCTTCATCTCTCTGTAAGCTTCGTCGAGTCTCTCTAAGCTCTTCATCTCAGACTGCTTAGCCGCCTCAATCTCTGCAATCGCAGCTGTTACTCTTTCGTGAGCAAGCTCCTCAGCTTCATGAGCTCTCTTGCTGAGGTTGAAGTATTCATCCAGTTGGAGTGTCACACTGTGGGGGGAATCCTCACCACACAGGCTTGCAGCCTGCTCGCTCTCTTGAAGTGCTTTAACTGCTGCAAGTGCCAACCTCTCTGATGCTCTAGTGGCATCGATTTCCTTTAAAGCTGCCTGCAACCTGATCTCTATTGTGCTCACCGTTGCCTTTGCTTGATCTGTTTCTTCCTTGGCTTTTCTCAGTTCTTCACGTGCCGTCTGAGCAGCAGACTTTGCTTCATCTGCTTCCTGGGCTGCCAGTTGCAACAATTTGGGCAGCTCCACCATCTTCTCTCTAGCCTCTTTCTCCTTTGCCCGAACCACTTCTAGATCTTGCTTTGTTCTATCAAGCTCAGCTTCAAGAGAAGAAACTGCTATAGATGCCATCCCTTCTTGCTGCTGCAAGTTGGTCAGCGACGCCCTTTCTCGGTCCAGCTGCGATTTGAGGGATGAAACTGCAACCCTCAGACAATCAACCTCATCCTTAGCTTTCCCAATACTCGATTTTACATCCTCAAGCTCTTTTTTGGCCAAAGATAATGCTTGAACGGAATTTTGTGTTTTGTTTGTTTCTGCAACATCATTTAATAGTTTGCCTTCAATACTCTCAGATTCTTGATTCAATTTTGATTCCATATACGCAGCTAGCTCAGCTTTGAGATTGAATAACAATGCTGATGCTGTCTCTAGTTTTGACCTGAGATCTTTCGTCGATAAAAGCTGTTGATTCAGTTGTTTCATCTCCTCCTCAGCATGCTTCAGTTCCTTTTCCCATGCAAGACAATCTTGCTCCCTTGCTAAGGCTGCACCAATCCTATGTTCTTCTGCCTCAAGATGGACAGCATGGGCCAACTCTAGCGATTCCTTTGCGGCGATAAGTTCCAAAGTCAGTTCCTCTGCTGTCCTCTCTATCTCCTTCAGTGCAGAACTAGCTTCTTCAGCTTTTCCTATTGCCTTTTCCTTTTCATTGACTATTGAAATGTACTCTTCTTGTAAAGCTTTCAATTCAGCTTTTACTGCCTTCAATTCTGCAACTGCCGCTTCATGCCTTGCTTTAGCAACCTCAAGTTGAGCTTTAGCAGCAACGCTAGATTTGTCATCAATTCCTTGCTCCATTTCCGTAAACCTCAATCGAGCCAACTCGGAGTCCTGTTTTGCCTGAGCTTCTTCAGTTTGGGCCTTCTCAAGGTTCAGCTTTAGCTCTTCTATGATCCTATTGGTTCTATCCAGCGCCTTCAGCACCTGTGCTTTGCTCTCCTCGGCTGCTTCTGATTGTTTTTTGCATTCAGGGATTGCTTCTTGCATCCTCTCGAGTTCCAGTTCGACTAGCTTCTGTTTCTGCACATTGTTAACTCAAATCTTAAACCTTTTAAAGGAGATTGCAGGTTAAATTAGTACAGACTGTAAAATAGAACGTAATATCTTCATCATAAGAAGGTAGTAATCATTCGAGGGAATCGACAGACCTCGAAAGCATTGCTCCTGTGAGCTTTCCAATCAACAATTCCTCCAAACATGGTAACCGCCTCCTTGACAGATTCAAAAGGTGCAGCGGTGTCGACGACGCCCCTTTTTATGTTGACATTTTTTACAGGTTTGGAAGATGTAGCTGATGCAGATGCATTCTTTTCTACGCTTCCAACAGCCTTGCGGTGATTGTGATCGTTGGTCAGAGCAGGCAAGCTCTCTCCATTATTTATACCCCCGCCAGAGGTAGGAATTATCTGAACAGCAGCAAGCTTGACAGATGCACCATCTTGAAGTTGCTTTGGAGAAGTTTCCAGCTCCTCTTTCTGCGGCTCAGATGAATGAGGCACTGGATGAGTCATACCTTGAGATGACAACCCTGCAATAGCAACAGTTGAAACGCATGATATTTTTTAAGCTCTCCTGAAAATTAGCAAGTTTATGCTCAGGAATTGAGATAGTAAAAGGACCTTGGAGATGTTCTACTGAATCCTTTATGTTCATTTCCTCCCGGCAGCTGGTGTCAACTATTTCGTCAAGCTGCTCAGGTTGTGCATCGGGCTCGTCGACGACAGAATCCTGCAGGCTATTGTCTGCAGTTCCTTGATGGTGATTTGTACCAAGATTTTCACCATGAGTTGGCAGATTTTCTGCTGAAGAGGAAACGATCAGGGGAGGTTCATGGGATAATCTTCCTTCTGTGCCTCTTGTTTCTTCCATTATCAAAAGTAGGATGTACTCCAAATCAGTTCTGTGTTTCACATAAAAAAGTAAACCACTAAAAGTCAGAGAAGCAAGAGAACAAAACAATTCTATAAATGACTTCGAAACATTTGGTATAAATTCAATATTCACAAGTTCCATCTGCCATACACCTTAAGAAAGTGAAACCAATTAGACTACTAAATGCCAAAAAAAGACTTCCAATAGGTTGCAGGCAATGATGTTAGAAGAGTTGAGTTGAGGAATATTTCTGCAAATTTAAGCTTGATATAAACTACTTGAAAAAGACTTCCAATAAACAGAGGTTCACTATAAACATATAGAGTAGACAAAAATGAAACATGAAATAGATACATGATCAAAGTACTCAACCAAAATCGTTCAGTTGAAAAAAAAAAAAAAAATCAAACCTTCATCGGTAAAGACAACATCATTCCCACCCCAAAAAGATAATAACCTTCAAGATCAAAAATATAAATCCTTAAATGGCACAAAAAAAGAAATCTAAACCAGAATCGATCGTCCACCACCTATCCACAGAATTCAAGAATCTACATGTGACCAGTCAAAGTAAGACCTAGTCAAGCGAAAAAAAAAGACACGAACCTGAAGTTTGTAAGCTCAAAATTACCATTTGAATTCAGAAACTCGGCAACAAAATCGAATTTTGCATATGAAGAACGCGAGAGGATCCTTGAAAACGAAGAACGCACTTACTCGGTTCGCTTTCGGCGACAAATGAGTCAGAAAAGGCTCTGTGGCGCCAAACAAGGGAAAAAGGGGAGAATCGGTGATGGGGCAGGAAGAAAAGGGGAGGGGGTCGAGGGAGACCAGCTGCGAGCCGTAAGCGGGGAAGTGGATATCGTCAAAATCCAAAATTTATCTCTCCGGATGCACGCTCTCCTCTGCTGCTGCTCCCCCCTTCTTCTTCCTCTACACCTTTTTGTTCCCCTTTTTTTTCTTCTCGTTTATTCTTGCTCACGTTAATAATTCACCGTAGATTATCGTACCCAACTGTTTATTGCCCTCCATCTGGGACCCGCGATGGGTCTCGCTGCTGGTCCACTGCCCGTAAGGCGTAGACACGTGGGCATCGTTTCAGTGGTTCATTTTCAGTGCATTAAGTTGACGCCACCAATAGGCAATAGGTGAGTGACTGGTTGACGAAACGCCGCCACTGACACACAAGTCCTTTAATTTGATAAATTTATAAGAATACAGAAAAAATGGGTTTGAAAAGTCAATTAATGGGCCCAAATTAAAACTAAATCCCAAACGTTATCCGTTGTGGGCATTCTGATTTGTGACGGTAAGAAGTATAAGTGATTTTTGTAGTGACGTGGACCTGCGTAATAAATAAAGCGAATATTCTTTTTCCATCCAAGAGTAACTGTTGTGAGGGTCTCGATGTGATAAATAATACTAGTAGGACAAGGGACTTACGCGATAAAAGTACTGCCGCCAAGGGTGAGTAGTTTCGAGGGGAGTGTGATGTGCCGCACACGTGCTTCACGCCGGGAAATCACAGGTTTCTGTCGGGGGAATGTGCTGTGTCGTCGCGAACCCTGTTTGACCGCGACGGAAGTCAACCCGTAGTGGGAATCGTGCTCTTTTGTCTGTAGGAAAGCACAAAATGTCAAAAATGGCACATGACATTGCAAACTCTAAAGTCGAATTTAATTTGTTGTAGTCAAGCATTTATATTAATTTTGATTATTACAATGAATATTCTACGCAAAGAAAAGGGCTTTTTTGCATTTCTGAGTAGTAAATGTAGTGTGTAAAGAATTTCTACTAGGATGATATTAGTATAATTGTTCATTTGAAAATGTATTATAAGTTGAGCCATAAATGTGCTAATTTTGTATCACTCGTGATGATGAAAAACTATAATTGAATTGACTTTTGACATGTTGTCCCAAAAGAAATAATGGAGAAAAGAATAAAAATATATAAAAATATTATATATTTTTTAGTTATATTTCGTTTAAGAGAATTTTAAATTGATGAGACGAGTACAAAAAATAAAACTAACAATATGATGGTGTAGAAGAGCTATCGAATAAAATAAAAAAGATAAAAAAGAATAATGTCTCCCATTTAATCAGTTTTTTGCTGAAAATTGTAATAGTATATATTTTTTTAAGAAGAACAAATATGTAAAAATGCCCGTTATTTACGGATAGTCCTAAATCAATCATTTTTAACGGAGTCGTCCTCTCGCTGCCACCGCTGCCGCCCCGACCGCCTCGCCAACCAAGCCAAGGGGGCCTTTCTAGGTCCGGTAACCTAACCCTACATCTCTATGTTCACCACCCCCTTCTCTCTCTCTCTCTCTCTCCGTGTCTCTTCCCCTCGCCCACCGTCTCGTGCAGAAACCCTAACGCCGGCGATCGTTTGATTCGAAAGGGTTAGGGTTTCTTCCATCTCCCTGGGCGATCGGCCGCGGAGGCGGGGGCGGAGCCTCCCATTGGGATGGCCCATCAGAGCAAATTTGTATCCGTCAATCTCAACAGATCCTACGGCCAGCCCTCTCCTTCCTCCTCCTCTGTCCATGGCCGCCCTCGCCCCGGATCCGGAGGTGGTGGTGGCAGCGGCGGGATGGTGGTCCTTTCCAGAGCCCGGAGCTCCGCCTCCTCCGGGACGAAGACCGCACAGAAGCTTGCCGTTCCGCCCCCCATGAACCTGCCATCGCTGAGGAAAGAACACGAGCGGTTCGATCCGGCTTCCTCGGCCGCCGTCGCGGGACATGGGAGCTCGGCGCTCGGCTCGCGGGTGGGACCTTCCGCCTCGGGCTGGAGCAAGCCGGCCCTTCCTTCGCAACATTCGATCGTTGAGAAGGATGACAGTGGCAGCGGCCCGGCTCTGTTCAGAAGACCAGCGATCAACGGTGACGAGATCCCCGGTGGGTCTTACATGCCGCCAGGTGCTCGCGCAGGTGGCCAGCCGATCAATGCTGTACTGGGTCAAGGCGTTACAGAAAAAGCTGTGATTTTGCGGGGCGATGATTTCCCTTCTCTTCGGGCCACCGTTAGCTCAGCCCTGAAGCAGAAAGAGGCATCGAGTCAGAAGCAGAAGCAAAAGCAAGGAACTGAAGATCCGTTAGGAGGCCGGGAGGTGGCACCAGAGTCGCACGCACCTCTTCAAATGAGGCCTCAGATTAAATCCTCGCGCCTGATTAACAGTAATGTGTCAGATGGCGATGGCAGTTCAATCCAGCCTCTTGGTGTTTCAGAGCAGTCACAGGAGGATGGGAACTTACCTGGTCCGCTACCGCTTGTACGGCTGCAACATACGTCGGAATGGACTGATGATGAGCGTGATACGGGCCTTAGTATACATGAGCGAGAGAGAGATAGGGGGATTTTGAGGCCTGAGTCAGTTCAGGTTCACGATCCTTATGAAGGCCGAGGGCTTCGTGGTACTGAGGTTAGCAATGCTCCGTCCAGAGAGTTCTATAAAGGGGATTCTGTTGGAAGGGATACAAAAGTCGCAAGAAATGAAAGCCAGGACTTTGGCTCTTGGAGGTTTCCATTGAATTCAAGGGATAGATTGAACACCAATGTAATGGGAATGGACAGAGATAGACATTATACAAGGCCTTTTAGTGGCAGCAGAGAGATGAACGTGGAATGTACTAACAATCATTCTGGAGAAAATGGCGGCGACGTCTTTGCCAAGAGGAGCCAAGATGTGAGGCCTGATAGGATGGGTTTGAGTTCTCCTGAGAACATTTTGAATGGTACAGTGGTAGCAGAAGCACGCAACGGGAAGAGTGCTGAACGCAATATACGGGGCTACTACTTTGATCATTTGAATTACAGATCAAAAGGAAGTTCCTTTAGTAATGCCACAAATTCGAAGGTCCAATTACCCATGGGAAGTAAGGGAACTTCGTATAATGATATAGCACTGAGCTTTAACAGAGAAAAGCGATTATCACCAAGTGCTGCGAAGTCATACCTTGGTGATACTGAATATCATAGCAAGGATCCCTTTTCAGGGGACATTGATGACATGAACGTTAAAGTGTTAAAAAAGAAGAAGGATTTTGAGAAACATCTTGATTTCCCTGACCCCATTAGGAAGTCATTTGAAGAAGAGCTTGAAAGAATTCTGAGGATGCAGGAGCAGGAGCGGCAACTTGCACTTGAAGAACAAGCTAAAGCGTTGGAGCTTGCACGAAAGGAAGAAGAGGAGAGGGAGAGGCTGGTTAGAGAGGAGGAGGAGAGAAGGCGATTACTTGAAGAAGAGGCAAAAGAAGCCGCTTGGAGAGCAGAGAAGGAGAGGTTGGATGCCATGAGGCGGGCAGAGGAGCAAAAACTTGCACGAGAAGAGGAAAAGAAGAGGTACATGATGGAAGAAGAAAGGAGGAAAGAGGCAGCTAGGAAAAAACTTTTGGAATTGGAGGCCAGGATGGAGAGACGTCAGTCTGAAGATAGAGGGAAAGATGAAAGGGTTCCTTCTTCTGACGAAATAGTGCCGGGAGAAGTGAAGGAAAGAAGAGCCGCAGAAGTTGGAGGCTGGGGGGACGGTGACAATATTGCAGAACGAATTACTAGCTCTGAACTATCTGACTCTTCATCTGTGGAAAGATCTTTGGATGTAGTCTCAAGGTCTCAATTTCCAAGGGATGGTATTCCGTCGTTTCTTGATAGGGGTAAACATTCTTTTGGTAGCAAAATTGTTGCTGCCCAAGCTGAAGAGAATGCTTATCCAAGGCATGATACGTTTGGTTATAGGAGAGGCGTTCACAAGAAACAGTTCCATGATGATGCTGAGATAATATCCACTAGGCCATCTTCAAAAGTAGCGACAATGGAACTGTCACAGATAACAGACGAGTATCAACAACCAATAAAACAAAGATGGAGTTCGAAGGGTGATTATTTTAAAAGTAATACTGATACATGTGCAGAATTTGACAGTGTCAAGTTTGAAGATGTTGGAATGGGATCTGGTAATTCGTATGGAAGCCATCATGCTCCGTGCAATGAAATATCAGTTGAGAATTCTGTGGTTGATGGTCTTTCCTCTTCTTCAAGGAACCGCCAGTTCTTGAGGCAGCCTCGTGTCCCTCCACCTCCAGTCATGTCATATGTGCAGAGAAGTTCCTTTGAAAATCCTGCAGAAAGGTCAAATTTATCATGTTTCATAGATGACAAAACACATTATAACCATGCAAATAGATATGAGCAGAAGAATTTGCAGATAGGCTATGACATTGTATTTGATCAAAACTTTCAGCAACATGGAACACTGACTTTTCCAGAAGAGAATGGTAGCCAGTCAGAGCAAGAACCAGACAAGATGAGCCCAAGATGTGATTCCCAGTTGTCACTTTCAGTTTCGAGCCCACCTAGTTCACCGGCTCTTTTTTCACACCATGAATTGGATGTTTCCAGGGATTCTCCCCCACTGCCAACTTCAGCAGATTGTGAGCGAACTGCTGTATATGACAGTGAGCATATTGTATTACCATTGGAGGGTGGTACTGTCGATAGAATGATGGCTTCTAGATCAGTTTCTCCTGAAGTAGACGATGAATGGCCAGTTGCAAACAATGAAGAGATACATGAGGAAGAAGTATATTATGAAGAAGGTGATGACTATGAAGACATAGCTGAAGCGCATGAAGGCAATCATGATAATCTTGGTGCTGTCAAGGAGATGGACGATTTACAAACTGATGAAGTAATTCTTGGATTTAATGAAGGTGTTGAAGTTAAACTTCCTAGTATAGATAAGTTTGAGATAACGTCTAGCAACAGAAAAAAAGAATTTGAAATACTAGATCAGAGTTCTGTTATTTTGGAAGAACCAATTCATATCGGGGAAACTATCTTTCAAGAAAGTACTGTAGTTAACTCTCTGAAAATTGTAAGTGAAGTTGAGAAGGCATTGGAAGATCTCTCTCTTGATGAAGTAACGACATCCAACAATTCTACGAACAGTATTGAAGCATCTCAAAGCTCTGGAATGCCAGCTCAACACACACTGATCCCAGCCTCAAGCTTGCCAATTGTATCTACAACTGCAAATTCACCCATCTTATCCTTGCCTTCTACTGCTGTTAGTCAGGGTGAAGCACCTGTTAGTCTTCAGTTTGGTTTATTTTCTGGTCCTTCTTTGATACCATCTCCTGTCCCAGCCATTCAGATTGGTTCCATTCAGATGCCAATTCATTTGCACACCCAGCTAAACCCTTCGTTGCCACAGGTGCACCACTCGCAGCCTCCTCTATTCCAATTTGGCCAGCTCAGGTATACCCCAACTATATCTCAGAGTATTTTGCCACTACCTTCTCAGAGCACATCATTTGTTCAGTCTCCTCTTCCAGCTTCCTACGCCAATCAGAATCCTCCTGGTTGTTTGTGTAACCAAGCATCTCAGAATTACACGTCTCAGAACAGATTACAGAACGAAAAGTCTACTGGTCCTTCAGTTAAACAGTCTAATCTGGTGCAGAACAATTTAGAATACTCTCAAGGGAATCTGCTAGCTGGGCAACTTAAAGCTTCCTTAGGTCCTCAAAAGAATGTTTCTATATCTTCCCAAAATCAGAGAGATGGATTAACTTTGTGTGAAAAAAAAGGTGTAAATGATTCAATTTCCCAAGTTGAATATCATGGTGATGAGAATGTGACTGTGAAGAAGGCCTATAGGTTCATTGCTAAAAGGAAAGATGCTCAAGCTCAGCAGCATATTGAATTGCAATCTTCCAGGATCTATTCAGGAGAGAAATCTTCTCTGAATACACCAGCCACATTATCAGGTGGCGGTGGCCGGAGGAAGAGATACACTTATAGTGTAAAAAATGCTGGCGCAAGATCATTATTTCCAGTTGCTGATACTATAGGGGATAACTCAAGCGGCTTTCAGAGGAGAGCCAGAAGAAACTTCCGTAGGACTGGATTTGGAGTAAGAGAGAACATTGAGAGGAACCAAACACATGGTCTGGAGTCATTTACTAATGCTGCGCAGGATAAGAAGACAACTGAGAATTCAATAACTTGTGGAGTTTCTGTTAGGGATATAGGCAATAAAGATACTACTTTAAATAGATCGACAAAGAGTACTGATGAATCAGAGAATGGAAACTCAGATACTTCTACTTCTCGAGTTGTGAGCTCTAACAAGTCCGAGAAGGGCATGGGAAGTGAAACTCCTTTAAAGAATGTAGCTACCTTGGATAGGTCTCGTGTTGGAAAAGGCAGCATGAACTGTAATATTGAGGAGGATGTAGATGCTCCTTTACTGAGTGGAGTTGTTCGTGTTTACAAGCAGACAGGAATTGAAGTTCCAAGCAATGAGGATGACTTCATCGAGGTAAGGTCCAAGAGACAGATGCTAAATGACCGACGAGAGCAGAGGGCTAAAGAGAACAAGTCGAAGTCTCGGGCACCAAAGGTAGATTTTTTTTGCTCGCCATAGGTTTGCTAATTATAGAAACAAAGAAATTTCTGAGGATGTTTTCTTTCTGTTCTTTATGCACAGACACCTAGCAAACAAAATGTTGCACAAAATAATGCTAAATCCAACTTGAATAGAGTAACAATTTCATCGGATGACGGTATACCAAATAATGTTTGTTCTCATCCTTTCATTGGCGATGGGAAGAGCTCCTCAAAGGTTGAGCCATCAGTTGTACCCACTTCATCTCAGTCCTTACCTCCAATTGGAACCACTTCAGTGCATGCTGATTCTGAACGAAGATTGAATGAGTTAAAGTATGTATTGGTACTTGTAGTTTTGTTTTTATTTCTAGACTGGTAGGATCTTATAACATTTTGCATTTTACAGGTCAATCCAAATAACCGCTGCACCTTCTATACCTGATAGTGCTTTAATGCTCGCTCCAGGACCCCCAGAAAACAAAAACGTAAATCCTGATTACTCTACTACATCGCCTTCGAGTTCCTGGGACAATGTAAACTTTAATAATCAGGTAAATCTTAATGAGAACAAGATTTAAGATATGGTGTGGGTACGAAGGGTATATATCATTACTAATCTTGTATTGATACTGGCACAAGGTTGCATTGCATATTGCCCATGTGTATTGGGAGGTATGACTGGTTTTATATTCTTTGATGAGAGCTATGGTTGATTTTTTTTAATTCTCCAGCCATCTTAGACTCTTGGAAACATAAAGAAACACAGGATCTATGGTGCAATGCATTGTTAAGTTGCAATATGGTTTGTAGGAGAGATCACTACAAGCAGCCATATCCTGCTAGATAACTAGGATCTATGGTGCCATCAGAATATGTAGGCGAGGTCACTATTAGTTTGGTGGTATTTTTATTTTGTGAAAATTTTGTTCCAGAATGCAGCTCTTATATGACGTTTTCCATATTTCTATGTTAATATGGAAAGAACTATCTATCTTTTCCTTTGGGCTGTTGTAGTGAATTTAACTTCCATTTCCCAACATGGTGTAGACTCAGTTTACAAGGATGGCATTTAAGTCTGTGATAGTATGATGTGCCTTCTGATGTATTGTTACCAACTGATTCAGGTGATTGCACTAACTCAAATTCAGCTTGAGGAAGCTATGAAAACATCACAATTTGGTCCAAGCGTACCTTGCATTGGACTTGAACCTCGCAAGTCCGTATCATCTGCTGTGACCGAGGAAATGCCTTTCTCTGCATCTTCAAGTTCTGTAAGTTCTCTGCTTCCCGTTGAGAAGATTCAGTTTGGTGAGTGTTTTCTTTCTCAAATGTTCAGTATTTCTATCAATACTAGGCAAAGTGGTTTATATTTTTATTCTTGTTTAGGAGCGGTTATGCCACCAAATGTTCTACCTCCTGTTAACCGAGCTATTTCCAAGGGATATGGACATCCAGATTCAAGTGGGCCAGAACAAAAAATAGGTCGAAACCTATCAAACAACTACTCAATGTTCTTCGTCAAAGATAATTGCCTTGGTGAACCCTGTGCTACTAATCTGGAAGATGCAGAGGCTGAAGCAGAAGCAGCTGCCTCTGCTGTAGCAGTTGCTGCCATTACCAACGACGAAATAGTTGTGTCTAGTATTGTTGCATCAGAGACCAAAAACTTCAATTCTGTGGATGACACTTCAGCTTCTGGAGGTGGTGCATAAATTCTGCTAGTTCACTTCGGTCAATCCTCTTTTGAGCTCCTTATAGTTGTTTGTACAGAGAATTAATTAGCTCAAAATTTGTAACAGGTGTGGCAAGCAGTCAAAAAGTTACTGGTCAATCTGCCAGTGAAGAGTCCTTGACAGTTGCTCTTCCAGCAGATTTCTGTTTTTGGTCTTCATTACCAAGTCCACAAACTTCTCAACCAATGCTTTCACAATTTACTGGAGGACCACCTTCACACTTGCCCAGCTTTGAGACGAGTCGTATCTTAGATGGATGTACTTTTGCATATGGGTCGAATGATGAATCTGCTAGTTCTCAGGGACAATCTCAACAAGCTGCTGCTTTGGGTTCTGGACCACCTGGGACGTGGCCACAGTATCACTCTGGTGTAGATTCCTTTTATCGCTCCACAGCAGGCTTTACTGGACCATTTATCAATCCGGGAGGGATCGCTGGCGTTCAGTGCCCCCCACATATGGTCTTCTATAACCATTTTGCACCAGTTGGACAATTTGGGCAAGTAGGCCTAGGTTTCATGGGTACCACTTATATACCTGCAGGGAAGCAGCCAGAGTGGAAGCAAAATCAAGTGTGCCCTACCATTGGCGACAATGATGGTGATCTCAGCAATGCAAATGTTGCTTCTAGCCAGGGAACCCCAACCAGCTTACCAGTCCCAAATCTAGCTCCAGGATCACCCCTTATGGCAGTAGCCCCACCTTTGACTATGTTTGATATAAGTCCTTTCCAGGTATGCTTTTTCAAAATACACGCAGTGTGTTATATAAGTTTTCTTAGTAGATTTTCTCACTTCATTATATTTTCGTGAAAAAGATTAAGGAACCATATGTGCGCACATATATGCAGACGTTAATGTTCTATTGCATGATGTTTTAAGGCGGGATTAGCTTTTGGATTGTTTCATTTGTTGGGATACCAAACTTCGGAAGCTGGGTTGAGAATCTTGAGACATGGTAGAAAATCAATGAAAACTTGAATGAAATTGATGGGTAAGAGTTTGAGGTCCGCCTCTTTGTAGTGAAATTACCATTTGACAAAATCTGATTGGTTTAGACTGTGTTTCCTTGGTTTTTGACACTCCAAACTTACAGTGAAGCAAAATAAGAAAAAATAGGTGGACATCATCGTTTTTCATTGTGCGCTCCAGCTCTCCTTACCATGCCATGATATGCCAAGACATGGATGAGAAATGGTCTCCACCACATGGACCCCCTCCTAAACATTAAGTGATGACCTATTTTAAGAATGGGGCAAATATCGTGCATATGTATCTTTGTTTCTTCAGTTTAGTTGGTTGATATACTTACGTTTGAAGGATGTTCATAATCCTTCACTCAAGACATTTTTCTTACTAACCTCTTTCCATTTTTATTCAAGTCAACTGCCAACATTCCGTTGCAACCTTGGCCTCATGTACCTGCACCGCTGCACTCAATTCCTTTATCCATGCCACTACAGCAACATCAAGTGGAGAGTAGGATGCCTACACAGTTTGGCTGGAATCAATCAGGAGATGTCGCCACTGGAAACAATAGGTTTGCTGAACCTCGTCCATCAGTGTCTACTGAAATCAGTAGGAATATCCCATTCCCAAACTCCTCTGGCTCCGAGATTTCAGATGAGCTGAGTCGGGTGAAACAACCGACTTCCAGCACTGCTGTTCAGACAACCAAGCCTTCAGACAGCATTGCAAGTGGGAATGAGAAGAAAATTCCGAAGACTGCAGTTAGGCCAATTGGATCCGTTGTTAATGACAGTGGGGGCACAAGTGCAAGTAACAACAATGGCACTGGCCAGATGGCCGGTCTTCTCTCTAAGACTCAGGGACCAACTCCATCAGGGCAGCAGCACCATCACCAAGTTGGATATGCTGAGCAGCAATATGGGATTTCTCAGAGAACAAGCTCTGCAGGCGAATGGCATAATCGCAGGGCTGGATACCATATCAGGAAACAGGGTTCAGGCATAGATAAGAACATTGGTCCTAAAGTGAAGCAAATATATGTTGCCAAACCATCGACCAATCCACTTTTAAACCACGGCCAGATGAAGGGTTGAGTTTGCGGTATCTAAACCAACATCCTCGCGACTATTTACAATAATTGAGGTTGTCCTGTATCTGCTTCACCCATGTTGATCTTTCCTTGGCAGCTAGGTTGGTCCTTTACCTCAGAGAAGCCATATGCCTCTGAACCTACAAGAGATTTTACTGTACGCTTGCTTCTTGACATGTTAAGCTTATTTTTGATGAACCGTGATTTTATTTTATGGGTTGATGAATTGACCGACTCGTAAGCTTTTGGTAACATAAAAATCTTTTTGTTTCACGTAAACCGGGTTTATGATGTTATATTATCGCCAACCGTTTTTATTCTGTTATGATTATTCTTTTGTATCGTCTGCGGAAGTGTCAATTGGAACCAGCTCCGGCATAGGAGCTTCCAACTTTATTGTGGATTTGGCAAGCAAGCTACGGCGTGCTTGTAGATGCATAAATACAGCAGTCATAACATTTACAGTCTAGGATTTAGATTATCAAGAAACCTTATCGTGGGATGCTGACAATGTATTTTAAGAATCCTTGCTGTGTTTGTTTGTCCAGGGACCAAGTCAAGGTTTCCAAACAGTGGGATATCCATAAAGAAATACTCCGAAGTATTTCATTAGGGAAACTAGTTTCATCTGCAAGCTATGTTGTTTCGAGGCAGATAAATGCTACTAGTCTCGTAAATCTCAGACTTGTATGTATTACAGGGTCAGTGTGATCCTAGTTTTTACGTACTTTCAAATTCTTGTCCATCCACAGAAACATCCTCTACAAAGATAGCAGTGACAAAATTTACCCCCAGTTGCAGCGTGAGCTCTGA
The DNA here is from genome assembly GCA_027563935.2 of Costus lasius. NCBI lineage: Eukaryota > Viridiplantae > Streptophyta > Magnoliopsida > Zingiberales > Costaceae > Costus > Costus lasius. The sequence goes on along the minus strand of CM050446.2, from coordinate 1,409,533 downwards.
CGTGTGTATATATGTTGAAATAACTTATCACATTACACGGGCCTCTAAACTGAATTCTATATTTAAGCTAAGTTGATTTTTGAACTTAGCTGCTAAGGTTTGGTTTGGCACTAACATACCCACAACAGCACACGATCAGGAGCAAATTTTCTAAGTGGGAGGGTGGGGCCCTCATCCACCGTATTACCCACATCCGGATTTGTAAATTTTCCAAGTTGGCCCCTGCTCCAAGCGGGCCCTCATCCACCGTTCAAAAACATTAACTACAATGGAAAGAAATTGAGAGCCCTCATCCACCGTTCAAAAACATTAACTACAATGGAAAGAAATTGAGAGGAAAACGAAAAGGGGAGGGGGAAAGAATCAATGAGGAAAGAAAAAGGCAAACACGTGACACTCACGTGTGCACGCGTTGATCCCGCAGAGACGGAGAAGACACTGCGTGAAGACAAAGAAGACGCTACGCGTCGCTCCAACGGCACCGCCGCGTCGCTCCAACGACTGGCGGTGGCGTCTTCTCCAACGACAGCCGGCTCCGAGCAACAGGGGAGAAGACGCCAGCAGTCGGAGTAGACGCGAGGGGAGTGCGAGGCGGCTTGTGCAATGCGTGCGAGGCAGCTCCGAACAACAACGGAGAAGACGCCGGCGTCGAGCTCGAACGGGCAGGCGAGTAGTGGCTCCATAGCATCGGCGAGCAGCAGTGAGGGCGACGTCGAGCGTGGCGAGGGCTCCAGCGAGTGTCGAGCGCATCGGCTCCAGCAGGCGTCGAGGGAGTCGACTCCAGCGGGCGTCGAGGGCGGCAGCTCCAGCGGCAGGCGTCGAGGGCGGCGACTCTAGTGGCAGGCGTCGGTGGCGGCTTCAGTAGCGGGGCTGGTTTCGACTCTAGTGGGCGTCAAGGGCGTCGGCGAGGGAGTCCAGTGGGCGGCAGGCGAGGGCTCCAGCGGCGAAGAGGCTATTGTTGGCGGGCAGCAGCAGGAACGAGGAGCCTGTTGACGACGAGGAGGTTGATTAGGCGAGGATTATGTGCGGCGAGGGGATGAGAACGAGTTTCCGCCCGATTTGGGCAGACTCGAAAACGAGGGAAAAGAGGTATCTTTTCCTTCGTCTTTTCCATTCTTCTATTTTCATCTATACAAGGAAACCAGAAAAAATAGGGTTTTTCTTTCCGTCCGCTGCTGATTCCCTTCTAGGAAACAAGGCCTAAATTTGTGCACACACAAATCCTGATGTTGGCTGTACGGTTGATGAGAGTCCCGCTTAGCAATATTTTTCCAAGATGAGCCAGGCTACGCTGCTCTACTCACCACAACCCTAGAGCTAGCTGACGAGAAAAAAATTTTAAGCAAAAACTTCATCTAAGAATTGAAAAAAAACTCTTCAGCGGGTATTCATCCATCATTTATTTAACATCGTGCATGAATCCTGATGAATTTGAACGGCCGAATGAAGCGCCGCACTTAGCACTGGGGGGCGCTTAAGAGTTTTATTCCTAGGATTCTTAGGTAGAGTGCATCTGGCATCTGAGTGGTTCATATTATGAAATTATGAATAACTAAAGATTTGATGCCTCATGATAATAAAGATTTGATCAATATTCTAAATTAGCCCCTAAAACAATTTTGGCACCAAAGCAATTATCATCCTCTCCTATGTGGAAGGATATGATAGTGAGTGCGAAATGTAATTTGGTTATTGATATTTTAATCAAGGTTAGGAGATACTCTATGAAATTATCACGCGGATAAATCTTCTATTGTTACTACAGTTTGTGTTTGGAAAAGATTGTATCCTGACAGCTATGAAAATGATGCCAAGTACAAGGCTACAAGCACATTTCCCATTTAGACAAAAGACCTATTTCAAGCAAAAAAAACTTGAGGGACATGAAATATCAATTTAGCCATTCAGGGTTAAGCGTGCTGGACTGCTGGTGTGATAGATATAGCTCATATAGCGGTTCAAAATTTGCTATTTTCATTTTCACTCCAAAATGGTGAATGGGAAATAAGCAAAGTTCATTAAAACTATTAAATTGCTATTTGTAAGTCAAGGAGTCTCCGCCTTCATTAATTAATCACCTATTTCAAAAAGTCAGGACAAACAAAACCGATATAGATCCCAACCCCCACCTCTTTAAAATTCGACCAAGATATCATGTGAATAATGCGTATAGTTATCAATCTAAAACATGGATTTCAAGCTAAGAGAACATAACCAGCCTTCTCAATTAGGGTGTCCAGAATTTAAGTAAAACAGAAACCAAACCAAAGTAGAAACAAAACTGTGATATGACGTAATTTTATTGTTAAACAATTCAATTCAGATGGGTTTAAAAGTTTTAGTAATCTTCAATTTGATAGCTTAACACTAAAATTTCAACGTAGACAGAGCAAACTAAATTTTATTTAGATTTACTAAAAACTACAATAATAATGTAAAAATATATGAAAATAAATTTTAGTAAATTTTGTGTTTTTTAACCCTATTCTTATTGTTGTGAAAAAAAATATAATAATTAAAAATAATTTAATTTTAACCAAACTGCACTGAATTGAAAGTTTCAACTCACTTTTGGTTTGGTTTTTTTTTAAAAAAAAATAGCTCAAATTTGATTTGAAATATAGTACGAAATTCAGTTCCAATGGACACGGTACTCGAACAAACGATTAAAAGGTAAACAAATATGACTTAGTTGGAGATCCTTTCTGTCTAAAAAACTGGAATATCCGGATATTATGTCACAACAGTAACAACATCAAACGGGTAATATGTACCTTCAATTAGGTTAATATACCCATAATTTTATTTTTTTTTTTTGCGGGATATTGTTTGTTACCGCATGCAACTAGCGAATTCCATTCAAGGGATGATTCAGTCAGACCATAATAAAGAGGATACAGAAAATCTAGAAAGGGGAAAGTTTAGTAACCATAGCTTGTTCTTTTCATGATCCACATGAATTCCTCAGCATCAACTTCACTGTCACCTGCATACCACAAGAAAAAAATGTAAGATATGATATACAACATGCGCCCTGTTCTACGCAAAGAGAAAATTGACTATAAACTCTAAATTTAGCAAAATCTTCAGAGTAATCATCCTTTATTTGGAAGGTGAACCTCTCCAGAAAGCCTAATTTTCCAATGGATTATAGCCTAAATAATTTCACAATTTTCACCTAGAGACAGGTGAGATAATCTCTTCAGTTAAGCTACTTTGAGTAGCAGTGATTAGTTCACAAGAGGACACAGGTTTTGATTCCCCTTTCTCAAGTAATGTCGTCTTCTCAATTGCTCTTTTCTTGTTTGGATCTCTAAATTACCTATAACTTCAATTCACCACAAAACTAACAAAGCCTTAAAATAGATAACCGTAAATTCCACTATCAGACCACAGCCTCAAGTGTTCGATCAGATTTTTATAAATAATATTCAAAGTTATGCAAAGCACATCAAATAGATAAATCGAACAAGCATTGTTGCAATTAAATACCACTAATTTGATCTTTAATGTAAATAAAAGGGATTATTTGACAACCATGATACCCTCATCAAATCTCCTCAATTCTGGCATATCCACATCGTTTATCTATTCCATAATTAACATAATCAAGATCCTGCCTAGAAAGGTACATGTACCAACCAATGACCGGTAAAATCACCAAACTCTTTGTTTCAATTCGGCAAAGCGAGTAACATAGTTGTCCTCCATCTGAAGTGATCTTGCATCATAATATGTAATTATGCATTAACTACCAACTAACATGCAACATAATAAGAATTTAATTCAGTCCCCAATCAAACCTATATAATAACTTCAGGGATGATATCGAGTTAGATAATAAAAAGCCAGCCAACAAGTGAGAGTACTGACCACCAATTATACGCAATCAATTCAAAAGTTAAATATCAAAGAGACAAAGATACAAGTTTAAGCATCAAAATACTAGACGATCCTATTAGTCCTACAATTCAGAATGGTGATTCCACCACTCTTCACGTCTCTTGTGATTCTGCATATATTGACTAATATGAGCCATAGGATCATAATATCCTACACCGTAAAATGCATTTTTGATAACATTGATAGTATAATATCCAGAATAGAACTTGTTAGACATTCTTATTTACTAAGCAACAACTAGTATTCACCCAAGTAAAACATTTTGCTTTGAAGCTCCTTTGACAACACTAAATACCCAATGGTCGAACGCTCCCCAGTATGGTACTTGCAGGTCAATAGGTCAATTACAAATCAATCATGTTAGCACATGCTCATTCTGACTGAAGATGATAGTTCATCCCAAAGTTTTAAGTGCAAGTCCAACAACCAGATAGTGAGATATATATATATATATATATATATATATATATATATATATATAGAAAGCCAAACCGATATGTACCGCCCGATACGAGCAATGTGGATCAGTTTTTAATACTCTAGTTCATCCTAAACAGGGAGAACCACCAAATGTCAGTTTTAGATCAAACATTAACAATAACTTATCACAAAATTACAGATTAGGAATGACAGCTTCATTAAAAATTTCCAAACAGTACAGTACAGTTAAAACTGGAACTAAAGCAACATTGTCCTTACCATTTAGGTCTGCAGCTATTATCATCTCAGTGATCTCATCAAGTGTAAATTTCTCACCCAACTCGACAGCCATTCTTTGTATATCAACATCGGATATCCTCCCCTGGACAGCCGAAGATCACAGAATTACTTAAACAAGTGAAGTGCATAGAGATAGATATCAACATTAAAAATCAGTATGTTTATAATTGCACATTATTATCCGTGTCAATAATGCGAAAAGCTCTCGTAAGCTCTTCTTTGCTGTCCCTTTCTCCAATTTTGGCTGTCATCATGTGAAGAAATTCTTCAAAATCAATTGCCCCACTCTGATCTTTATCTATTTCAGCCATCAAACCATTGACATCCTGCATAATAAAGAGTTTTGCATGTACCCATCAAATCAGATACTATATAAAATGCTAAGGTAAGGTTTAGACATGTAATTTAGAAATTTTTCTGCATTTGAGTACAAAATTGGCCAAGTCTCATAAATACATCCTCCGTCATAGTAATTTAATACAAAAACATAAGAGTTAAGCTGATTTACTTGAAATCATCAAAGATTGAAATAATGTTCTCCATAAGGAATGATTCAAGATTGTAAGATACATTTATTTATCCTTTAATGAAAGTATTAACCATAGTTCACAGGATTGACTAAATCTGACCATATCAATTGATCTAGATTGGTATCAACGTAATTGATCTAATATTTTTGCTGAGAAATTAGGTGTTTATTGAAAATAGGAAAAAAGTGAAATCCTTCACACGATAAGCCTCGGATGGTAAATAGACAGCTTGAAATAAGTAGATTGCTAATTGGAACCATAAAATCCTCCACAGCATCACCATTCATCATACATGACTACAATGAATAGTTTTCTCCCTACACAACCTGAGATAAAACATCCAGATAAATAAACGGTGATTGAAGGAAACTAAAATTAACTATGAAGTAATAACAAGGTTTAAATTTCTGAACATCATCAATTGTACCTATCTTTGGCTTAATGAACAACATGAACAAGTGTGGCACAACTCTAGATGTTCAATTGTGCAAACTATTGAATTAGCCCGAACCACTCAAGAACCCATTACTCAAGTGATCGATCCTTACTCCACTTTGGCTGTCACTTAGGCTACCAGTAACCAAGCCCCTCATCAATCTTCCCTTCACTTAGTCATTCAGGCAACTCCAAAACAATTGACCGATTCGCAAAACTAGCACGGTAGGCGCTTGGCTCATTCATGTTAGCATTAATTAATGCAAGAAGTGATCCTTACACAAAAGATATGGTCAATGCCAACCATTTAAAGTGAGATTATTTTTGTGCGAATCATGTTTGGGAGAAGATGGATAAATTTGTACAGAAAGAATGATGAAATTTTCAATACTAGCAATAATCAAAAGAAGCAAATTAGCAGATAACTCTCTGATGGTGCTTACATTGGTTAACATGAAAAATTTAGAAATACAAAAGAAGAAGATAATTTAATAAGGGATAAATAAATAGTGTCTATTATAAAATAATCCCACATAGAGTGAAATTGCTAAACCACAATGACCACATATATTACATAATCTGAAGGATGAAATTTGGAATATCACTTAAAAATGATAATCACGCTAAAGCTCATCAGAAGCATTTATATCTCGGACAGACCCAAGAATCATATTTGGGAGGGGCACCATTATGTTTGGTAGACTAACCAATATATAATTTAAATATATTTAACTCATTCATATACCTAATAAAACAGACAATACGATATGATTCACCGTGATATTAAAAAGATCATGGATAAAAACAAATATTTAACTTGGAAGAAGCATGTATAATCATCACTAAGAACAGAAAACCCTGGAATCACAAACGTGCCTATACTGCATGCCTGTTGGAAAAATAGATAAAGCAACTCAATTGCAAAATAAATGTAATGTGATTTTATGTATTTGTTCATGATTTCAAGTGTAGTGATACCCATGATCCATAGAACAAACCTGAAAATGTAAGAGACGTGGGTTTATCAAGAAAGAATCCTTGATATATGCACAGGTTTGATGTGATTTAAAGTTAAAGATGGTACAAAGATGAATGCTGGAATTGGCGAACAAATCCAGAATGGAAAAGCATGACATGCGTCATTGGCCAGCAGTGCTGGTGACACCGAACAATGTGATCGATCAGTTAGTAGGTCAAAAAAGAGACGACATGCGGAAGAAATTTCAGAAATTTCGTCGCAGTTTACTGTATTGGCAACTATACTAGCTTCTCAGGCTACTTTGTGATAAAGGTCCCGTAAAACTCGAATAAGCAAAATTATGCAACAAAAAGAAGTGCCATGAGAAAGACGATGGTCGACTGCATTTGACCTCTTCCGCCATTTCAAAACCCAAGGCCCTGGACATATACTTCTATGTTAGTACAATTACATCATTAGGGTAAGGTATAATTAGATAGCACAAAACCAATCAAATCAATTAAATACCTCATGGCAACATTCAGCTCCTGCACGTCAAGGCTGCCTAAAAGGCAGATCAATCAATCAAAATCACAATAACGAGAAAGAAGAGCCAAAAGCAAGAATCCATATCAATGTCCGTACCAGATTGATCAGTATCGAAAAGATCAAACACTTCCTTTATCTCCTGTTTCGTCTGTTGGTTCAATCCACGGAGACGTGTTCTAGGCTTGTCCTTCCTTGATGCCATCCTGATGCTTGCCTAAACGACCAAGAACATACGATTCTTTGAGCAGATAGCGGGAGAGATCAAAAAGGAGAGGAGAAGACGAAGTTACCATCCGTTCTCCCATCGGAAAAACTCCTTGACCTAAGAACCGGGTTTGGAAATGGATTTCGGGAATTTGAACGGGAGATGTCCCTGTCAGGCACTTACCTCTTGACGCACCCCAGAATCCAATCGGAATAACATGTCGGATCCTGAGTAATCCATTTTGTTTAGATCCCAAGTGGGGTCTTTGTGACGATTCCATGCACGCGGCTCTTTGCTCTTTCCGCTCATGTTATTTGAAAGAGAGTTTATGTTATTAGAAGGATGTTCTACATTATCAGATAGAGGTTATATCCTATGTTAAGACTTGTGCAAATTTGCTCATAATTTGCAAAATGAATAGTGCAGACCCATTTAACTGAGTTAAGCGGACTCTACTCAGGGATTTTTTTTAATCCAGCAAATGTTGTGGGCCCAAATTAGTTGTTCATGGATTTCATTGTTAAAAGAAAAAAATAATAATAATAATAAAAAGAATTTTCATTATTATGTTTTAGAAGGAAAGAAAGTTAAAAAGATTGGTAAATATATTCTATTTTTTTTATTTTTATGTCGATAACAACGATGAGAGGCGACAGTGAAATGGCGGCGATAAGAGATGAGAGGCAACGGTGAAGAGGCGACGACGGCGACGATGATGACGACAACGGCAATGGTGATAGCAATGACAACGATAGCAATGACGACGGTGATGAAAACAATGATGAAGAAAGTTGCAAAAAAAGCATGGGAGGGAGAGCGGGTATAAAAAAGAAAAGGACGAAAATAGGTATGAGAAGAGCAAATCCAACTTTTCATCTAATTTTCTGCCCAATTTGGGCGAAAAGCAAATAGAGCTATTTTCCCTTTCACTTTCCTTTTATTTTTCCTTCCTTATTTCTATCCGTCCTACTAAACACGATTTTATAGCTCTCCTTTCAACTTTCCATCCATTTCCATCTCTTTTCTTTCCTACTAAACATGCTATTAGTGATCGTATAATAATTCTAGTGGCTAATCATGCATTCTAAGTGAAGCTGTCACGCCCATGATTACTGTAACAAATTTTTAATCCAAATACACAGGAGTCAACGCTTGACTCGAGTCCATACACGCCCACGCAGGGGCACAAAGGACAAGATCGCTACATTGGGCGTGATCGGCGGTAACGATTGCTCGAATCACACCCCAGCCGGACTAGGGACTCAACGTGGATCTCTGCTGTCCCAACCGAACTCAGGTCAACACTAGTCAACTACCGGAGACCGGAGTCACTGCGTTTGACCTGAATCGCCCAAACCCGGTGAAATCATCCGAACCCGACCACGTTGGACGGGATCTAAGACACACACGACCACCTCGCTTTTACCGTCAACGTCGGACTCGTCGAAGACACGTCGACGACGTGGACGGTGAAGGCGATGCGCTGGTGTGTAGGGACGAAGAAGGATGGAGGACCGGACGGCCCACCATGGGAGGCGGGTGCATCCACGTACCAGTGGGATGACCCACGAAGAACGTCGACGAACCACCCCAATCTCCGCCTCGTACGCCGGAACACAGGAATGACACCCGGCCCAAAACTGGTTCCCGGTATCGCCTATGGGCGGGTGTCGACGGGTACCGGACGAGAACGTCCCAACTACGTCGATGAGACGCGCTTGACGACAACTCCGATAGGAGGGGGAAAGGTGCTGAAACCCAGTGGGAAAGAAGGACCGCCTCCCGACGGCCAGTGGACCAGCAGCACGGACGGCGGTGGGAAGAAGCCTCCGAGGGTCGAAGAAGAAAGGCGGCTACGGCGAAGGTTGGGGACGAAGAGGACGAAAAAGGGGCAGACTTCACCGTCGGCAGGAGCATAGAGAGGCGAACGAGGCCACCGCAGAAGCCACCAAAAGAGGAGGAGAGGAAGGGAGCTCGCGCGCAGGCGAGCCGAGTCCAGAAATTTCCGCATGCAGGCGGACTGGAACTCTCGAAGGAAGAAGAAGGAGGGCTCGCAGAGGACGCATGGAGCTCGGCCAACCTCAGACATGCAAGTGCAGAGGGTAGAAGAGGGACGACGTCGCCGGAGCAGAACGGGCTACCGGGACGGAGGAAGAGGGGGTGCCGGATCAGCGAGAGTATACCTCGGCAACTGTTTCCGGCTCCTTCTATGCGATGAAGAGGTAGCAGTAGAGCCTTCCGAGGCTATCTGATCCTATCGCCGGCGGCGGCGACATCAGAAACAGGGAGGACGACGGGAAGATAGCGGGAGCTCGTCGCGATCCGAACCACCCGCCCACACCACCGGAAACGCGAGAGAGCTCAGAGTGAAGGACGTCCGACGGGGTTGAGTTCCGGCCGGAGAGGAGGGGAGAGGGTTTTCGTCGGCTGTCGTGCGCGTGAGAGCGAAGGAAGTCACGAAGACGAAGGGAGCTTCCAACGTTCCTCTCTCTCGTTTTTCTTTTGGTCCCCTCGCCTCGATTGCCGCGCTCACCCAAGTCAGCCACCCGCCCCTTGATTCGACGTGTCCGCGTCAGTGCCCACGCCTCCCCTTTGACAAACGAGCAATTGCTCGTTTGAAATGTTGTGAACTCGGATCCCATCCGAATTCCGCCCGCCGAATTGATCGGCTAAGTGAACATCGGTAAGGTAATTGGGCCCCAAATTGGGCCAAGCCCAAATTAGCCCAATAGCTTAACATTCACCCCTTCCGGAGCGAGTCGCCGTCCTCGGTGACTCAAAGTAACGTCGGATTTCACTTTCGAACTGCCACAGCTCGGAGGCCCTGTACCACGTAGCTTCTTCTATTGGAGAACCTTCCCATCGAACAAGAAACTCCGTTCGTCGGTTCATCCTCCTATGTCCCAAAACTCGATGATCCAAAATCTCCCCAACCCGTTGGTCGAACTCTGTCCGCACCGTCGGGGGCGCGCGGAGAGATTGGGACCAAGTGGGATCCCCTGGATCCTTATGGAATCTCTTTAGAAAGCTCACATGAAAAGTTGGATGTAATTTCATCCTATCAGGGAGCTTCAGTCGATATGCTACGGAGCCGATTCGACCCAGCACCTCAAAGGGTCCATCGTATCTCTGGATAAGGCCCCGGTGTGCCGCATTTGCAGATATCTTCCTCCATATCTGCGGAGTAAGTCGGAGTAAGTCGGAGAAGAACTAAATTGCCCACGGCGAATTCTTTATCCCGACGTCGATGATTCGCATAATGTTGCATTCGTCGCGTGGCCAACTCAAGGCTGTCCCTCGCTTCTTTGAGCGACTCCACTCGCTCAAGAGCTTCCCGTTGTGCGGCAGGGCACCTTCCCCCAGAGTCCCTCATTGCAATATCAACGGGGGTTAGGGGTTGTCTACCTAACACTAGGTCAAAGGGGCTGTGCCCCGTGGATGATGATCGGTGGAGGTTGTAGGCAAATTGTGCCGAGTCCATCCACTTCATCCAATCTTTTTGACTCGCAGTCACAAAGTGACGGAGGTAGTCCTCCACGAGGGCATTTATCCGCTCCGTCTGTCCATCCGTCTAGGGATGGTTCGCTATGGAGAAGTTCAACTTCGTCCCCAGCTTGCCGAACAACGTCGACCAAAAACGTCTGGTGAACCGAGCATCCCTATCGCTCACGATATCCTCCAGGATCCCAAAGTTCTTTACCACATTCTGAAAGAATAGCTCGGCTGCCACTACCGCGGAACAAGGCTCGGGTGCAGGAATGAAGACTCCGTACTTGGAGAATCTATCCACAACTACAAGTTTCGATGTTTTCCCATCGACCTTGGGAAACCCACCGATAAAGTCCATGGACACGCTTATCCATGGGGTCTCGGGGATAGGCAATGGTTGCAACAACCCAGCCGGTAACCTCCGATCGACCTTGTCTTGTTGACAAACAAGACAAGTGCGGACATACATATCGATGTCGGCACGCATATCCGGCCAATAGCAAGACCTGGACAACAAGGCGAGCATGCGCCTCTGTCCCGGATGACCCGACCAAGAGGTATCGTGGAGCTCCCTAAGTAGCTCTCGTTGCAATCCGCCGGATGCTGGGACAAGTGGCCTCCCTCCACGGGCCATTATGACGTCTTCAACGTCCAAGTAATATCGTCGGATTGCACCCGACTTGATTTGTTGAACTAGCTTTTGATATGTCTCATCGAGAGCAACTACCATTTTTATCCTCGTAAGGAGATCTCCTTCCACTCTAGAGATCGCATAGCAGACCAAGGCATTAAGTCTACTCAGTGCATCCGGCACTATATTAGCCTTTCCAGACTTGTGTTCCCACTGGAACTGGAATTCAGCTAGGAATTCCTGCCACCTAGCCTGTTTTGCCAACAGTTTCTTTTGCGTAGTGAAATACGTGTTCGCCACGTTGTCGGTCTTCACCACAAAAGCACAACCCAAGAGGTAAACTCGCCACGCCCGAAGGCAGTGAACTACTACAACCATCTCTTTTTCGTGAGCTGAGTACCGTTGTTCCGTTTCATTCAGCTTTTGACTCTCGAAGGCAACGGGATGTTCGTCCTGTATTAGGACGCCACCGATCGCTTGATCCGAAGCGTCGGTGTGAACCTTAAAAGGTTTTCCAAAATTCGATAATTTTAGGATCGGTTCAAAAGCAATGCGCTCTTTCAAGTCTTGAAAGGCGGCCTGACACCGATCGTCCCAACCCCATTTGGAGTTCTTTTTAAGCAAATTGCTGAGGGGTGCAGTCACCTTCGAGCAACCCCTGATGAACTTTCGATAAAAGTTCACCACACCGAGAAAGCTCCGCAGCTCAGTTTGGTTAGATGGAATCATCCACTCTACAAATGGCTTGGACCTTTCCTCTATCCATCTGCACCTGGCCGTGGCCCACCACGTGTCCTAGGAAGGAAATCTCTTCCGACATGAAGGTGCATTTTTCCCGCTTCAAATAGAGCTGGTTCTCCCTCAAAACTTGAAGAACCTTCTTCAAGTGAGTCACGTGTTCCTCAACGCTTGAGGAATATACCACGATGTCGTCCAAATAAACTACGACAAAGTCATCCAAGAAAGGTGCAAGCACCTGGTTCATAAGGTGACAAAATGTCGCTGGAGCGTTGGTTATCCCAAAGGGCATGACCAAAAACTCAAACGATCCATATCAGGTAACACAAGCTGTCTTCCGCTCATTGCCCTCGGCGATACGACCTGCCAATACCCCGATCTCAGATCAAGCTTGGAGAATATCCTGGCTTTTCCCAGTCTGTCCAACAGATCTGGGATCAGTGGGATGGGATAACAGTCCTGGACTGTTATCTAGTTCAAGGCTCTATAGTCTACACAGAACCTTAAGGACTCATCCTTCTTCTTTTGAAAAAGGACTGGGGCTCCGTATGGCGATACGGTTGGCCGCACAAACCCAGCTTCTAGCAACTCATCGAGTTGCTTGCGGAGCTCGGCCAACTCAGCCGGCGGCATCCTATAAGGAGCCTTGGATGGGGGAGTAGATCCTGCCACAAGGTCTTTCCTGTGGTCGATCCCTCTCCTGGGTGGGAGATGCTTCGGTAACTCCGAAGGCATCACATCGGCATATTCCCTCAATACACTACGAACCGCTAGGGGAGTCCCCTTGCTCTCTGGGGAACCCTCCACCCATATGGTCATAAGTGTTAGATTGCCTTGGCGCAAACCCGCCGCCAGGGCGTTCGCTGACAGAGGGTCTCCCCGAGAGTCTCTCTTCTTCCCCTTTTTCGCCCCCTTGCTACCGATGCAAGAGACAAAGCAGGGGGATTCCTCGTCATTTATTTGTATTCCGTACAGATACGGCATTATCGCTACCCTTGCCTTGACCAATAGCTCAAGGCCGAAGATAGCCTCGTAGTCCACGAGGTTAAGAATCTTCGCGTGGCAACGTCCATGCCAGCTACCAATCGCGATATCCACGTCGTAGGCCACTCCTACGACTTCGGGGTCTATCGCACCGACCGACCTCACTTGGTTCTGTGCTAGAGATGTCTTTAGTCCAATCCTTTTGGCTGTGGATTGTCCTATGAAGAGGTGCGATGCACCTGTATCAATCATGGCATTCACATGCAGAAAGTTCACAAGACACTCGATGTAGAGCAAAGTAGGTCTATCAGTAGATGCAGAAGTAGTGCCAAATACAATAGGGTTGAGGAGCACCTCCTCGCCATTTACATTGCTCTCATCGGCTGCCACTAGGGCAGCGACCCTCTCTCTCTTGGGGCAATCCCTCATCATATGGGGGCCCCTACATATGTAATACTCCATAGTAGCACTCGTCCTCTTTGGCGCTGGAGTGGGTGGGCGGTCCCTGACCGACTTCATGAGCTTCGGCGCGGCAGGCCGGTTCTTCCTGGAAAAGGGCTTCTTGCCCCTTGCGGCGAATGGGCCTCTCGCTCGCGAGGTAGAAGCCCCAGCAGTAGCAGTAGTATGAGGGGCTTGTCCCCTCGGATCCCTGCGGTCCACTAAGGCATCGGCTGCCTGCATGGCAGCCTTCAGGGTCTTCACCTCCTGGCGACGCAGCTCCTCGCGAGCCCAGCCCTGGAGATGGTCCATGAAGGTGTAGAGTCGGCCCTCCTCCGACATATCATCTATCTCCAGCATAAGCTGGGAGAACTGCTGCACATAGTCACGAATGTTCCCAGTGTGTCGGACCTTCTTCAGGGCGTCCCTCGCCGACCAGGTCGACTTCCCCGGAAGGAACTGGGCCTTGATCTCATTTTTAAGCTCCTCCCAAGAGAGCTTACGGGTGGGATCAGCCCCGAGTAAGTTGAGTGCGGCCTGAGTCCACCACCACAACTTTGCATCTCCGGAGAGATACGCTATACAGGCCTGGGCCAGCTCCCCTTCGGGGATCTGGGCATTCTGGAAATACATTTCCATATCCCAGAGGAAGTTCTCAACTTCCTTGGAGCAGCGCACCCCTTTGAAGGGGGCAGGCTCCGGGACGTGTCGTCGCACGACGGTCCCCTAGCCGGAATCGGCCGCAGTCTGTGTCGATGAAGCAGCTATGAGGCGCTTGAGGAGCGCGATCTCCACCTGAGATGCCTCTAGCTCCCCGGTGAGCCGGGTCACCTGAGCTATGAGGTGCTCGTTGGAGACGAGCAGCGTGGAGACCAACTCCACAAGGGTCCTGGGACCCAAGGACCCGTCCCCAACAATGTCCTCTAGCGAGGCAAGCCTGCTGTCAGTAGTCAGCACCATCTGCAAGCAAGTGGCAGAATGAGGAATATAGATGCACAACTCATGTACAAGTTGGAACGCGCAGACCCTGCCTCTGATACCACGCTGTCACGCCCATGATTACTGTAACAAATTTTTAATCCAAATACACAGGAGTCAACGCTTGACTCGAGTCCATACACGCCCACGCAGGGGCACCAAGGACAAGATCGCTACATTGGGCGCAATCGGCGGGAACGATTGCTCGAATCGCACCCCAGCCGGACCAGGGACTCAACGTGGATCTCTGCTGTCCCAACCGAACTCAGGTCAACACTGGTCAACTACCGAAGATCGGAGTGATTGCGTTGGACCTGAATCGCCCAAACCCGATGAAATCATCCGAACCCGACCACATCGGACGGGATCCAAGACACACGACCACCTCGCTTTTACCGTCAACGTCGGACTCGTCGAAGACACGTCGACGACGTGGACGGTGAAGGCGATGCGCTGGTGTGTAGGGACGGAGAAGGATGGAGGACCGGATGGCCCACCACGGGAGGCGGGTGCATCCACGTACCAGTGGGATGACCCACGAAGAACGTCGACAAACCACCCCAATCTCCGCCTCGTACGCCGGAACACAGGAATGACACCCGGCCCAAAACTGGTTCCCGGTATCGCCTTTGGGCGGGTGTCAACGGGTACCGGACGGGATGGTCCCAACTGCGTCGATGAGACGCGCTTGACGACAACTCCGATAGGTGGGGGAAAGGTGCCGAAACCCAGTGGGAAAGAAGGACCGCCTCCCGACGGCCAGTGGACCAGCAGCACGGACGGCGGTGGGAAGAAGCCTCCGAGGGTCGACGAAGAAAGGCGGCTACGGCGAAGGTTGGGGACGAAGACGACGAAAAAGGGGCAGACTTCACCGTCGGCAGGAGCATAGAGAGGCGAACGAGGCCACCGCGGAAGCCACCAAAAGAGGAGGATAGGAAGGGAGCCGCACGCAGGCGGAGTCGAACGAAGGAGGTGTCGACACAGGGGAAGCTCGCGCGCAGGCGAGCGGAGTCCAGAAATTTCCGCACGCAGGTGGACTGGAACCCTCGAAGGAAGAAGAGGGAGGGCTCGCCGAGGACGCATGGAGCTCGGCCAACCTCAGACATGCAAGCGCGGAGGGTAGAAGAGGGACGGCGTCGCCGGAGCAGAATGGGCTACCGGGACGGAGGAAGAGGGGGCGCCGGATCAGCGAGAGTATACCTCGGCAACTGTTGTCGGCTCCTTCTATTCAATGAAGAGGTAGCAGTAGAGCCTTCCGAGGCTGTCTAATCCTATCGCCGGCGGCGGCGACGTCAAAAACAGGGAGGACAACGGGAAGACAGCGGGAGCTCGTCGCGATCCGAACCACCCGCCCACACCACCGGAAACGCGAGAGAGATCAGAGTGAAGGACGTCCGACGGGGTTGAGTTCTGGCCGGAGAGGAGGGGAGAGGGTTTTTGTTATAACCTTAATTTTATAAATTTAATTTTAGAAATTTAGAAATTTATTTTGGATTTTTATGAGTTTTCTAGAAATTTTTTGGAATTTTTAAAAGGTTTAAAATTTGATTTTTCTATAAAACTTTGATTTTGCGCTCGCGGGGAATCGAACCCGCGTCACGCGTAAACAAACGACGCCGCCTAACCATCGGGGTAATTCGCGTTTTAATATTAAAACGCTGAGGATTTTATTTATTCGATGTTTGACTTAAATTAAGGCGACGAGCGAACTCGTCGTCTTCCCTGCGGATCTCGGCGATTTACTCGCCGCCGCGTTCTCGCCGTATGGAACGCGTTTTGCCTATATATAATGGGGCTTCTGCTCTCGTGGATTCGATTCGAACCCTTGAACATCTTCACCCCTCGAAACGCCGCCAGGAAGGAGAAATCGCGCTCAAACTCGTCGTCGAAGTTCGAGCGGCGCCCCCTCGTGTTCCAGCCATCCAGCGCCTTCATCGACGGCGATCTCTGTGTTCTGGGCTACGATACATCGTCGTAGCAAGGTATGTAGGCTTCTGTGAAGTTTTAGTGAAGTTCCGTTTGGGTTTGGGTATGTTTTGTGTATCGACGGCGGCGGCGCCACCGTCGATACCTTCTGTCGCTTCGGATGCTTCGACCGTGGGTCGAAAACTCGCCGAAGCTGGTCGTAGAGCCTCGCTTCGTCGTCGGGAGTCTACTGGCGAAGTTTGGCGGTGATCCGATCTTCGACGCGCCCTCGGGAGCTCGCCGGCGCAAGCAGCGGACGCAAGTCCGGCGGCCTTGCGCGGCGGCGCGGGTGACGAACGGTTCGAGTTTTGGGTTCGGTTTATTTTGAAATAAACCGTCGGCTATGTTGAAATCGATTTAAACCGGTTCAATTGGATTGAGCGGTTCAATTCTGTTTTCGGGTCAGTTCTTGAATTCTGACCGGTTCGACCCTGATTCGGTTGAATCCGGGCCGGTTCAGGTAGCCGTTGGAAAGGTAATAAAATTTCCTATCTAATGGTAGTCTGTATAGCTTTATATGAATTTTATATTTTGTGTAATTGAAGTTATAAGTCTCGGTTTAACTTGGTTCAGGGTGAATTTGATCGGTTCAGTGCAATTCTGTCCGGTTCAGTGGGTTTTAGGTTCGGTTCATATGATCTAAGACTGGTTCTCTAGGTTTAGGGTTATGTTCTACCTGTTGGTGGTTTTGGTTTTCAAATTAGAATGTTTAATAATATAGTTCATGTACAAATTCATGTTACAGAGTGGTTGATCCAATAATCGGCTTGCATTGTTTGATATACAAACTTGTTGACTTTTCAAGAGGATTCAGAATAACAGCACTTGAGGTAGGAATCTTACCCTACTTCTTTCTTACAGTGTTAAGAAATATAGGATTTGCTGCTTATTCCTTTGGTTTGATATATGATGCATATGATAGAATTGATTGACACTGATATCTAATTGCTTCGTCTGCTTGTATTGTTTCTGTAATTCAGTTGACCTCATTTATCTTGCTCATTGGTCATATTCTATTTCTGTATGCACGATAAAAGAAACTGTGTTGAGATATCTGATATATTGGCTTATGAGCCTGGTTGAACAATTGTGTATCTGTGAGATTGACATATAAGTATGTGGAACCGTTATAAATCTGAGATAATAAAGTCGTGATATATTTTGACCTCTGACCTGGATGATTGATTCTCCAGTGGCCTGTTTATCTGAGTTATAGTTCCGATGCGCATCGGACTATCTGAGATGCCGGTACGGCACCGTCAGTTGTCTTAAGGACAATACTACGGATGTCAGTGTTGGACGCAACACTCCGGGCTGTTTAGGACAGTCGTTCCATTGCATGAGCAACAGTGGAAACACTCTGAAAATGAGTGCGGCTCTTAAGTGAGATCTGTTGGCCAGCTTGATGATTTGCACGACATTCTTATATTAATTGTATATCGTTGTTTCAGTTATTGTATTATCCTGTTAATTGATTCCCTCACCAAGTTTGTTGATTCCTACTTAGCATTTTTGCTAACTCCCTTTGTTTCTCTTCCAGGTACAGAGTTAGCTTTTGGGAGGGATAGAGTAGATAGCAGATACCAGCCCGAGTTGAGATAGTTGCCTTTTGTATTTTATTCAGTTGATAATTTGGATAGTTGTATTCAGATATTGTGTTATAAAACTGTAGATGTTAAGATTGGATTGTTTATCAAATAAATGATATTGGATTATTGTAGTTCTCTGGTTCCTATCAATATTGTTACTCTCTGGGGAACCCTGAGCTAGAAATAGCCGGCTTCCGCCGGGGCGTGACAGTTTTCGTCGGCTGTCGTGCGCGTGAGAGCGAAGGAAGTCACGAAGACGAAGGGAGCTTCCAACGTTCCTCTCTCTCGTTTTTCTTTTCGTCCACTCGCCTCGACTGCCGCGCTGACCCAAGTCAGCCACCCGCCCCTTGATTCGACGCGTCCGCGTCAGTGCCCACGCCTCCCCTTTGACAAACGAGCAATTGCTCATTTGAAATGTTGTGAACTCGGATCCCATCTGAATTCCGCCCACCGAATCGATCGGCTAAGTGGACATGGGTAAGGTAATTGGGCCCCGAATTGGGCCAAGCCCAAATTAGCCCAATAGCCTAACAATAGCTAAGATACTTCTCTCAGCAATATTGTATTATAAAAAATATCTCACAATCCAAATTTTAGCTTAACTCAACCTAAAGCCATTCTTAGTGGAACGTGAAATCAATCTAACAACGATTCTACTATCCATAATATTCATTTCCTATTATTTCTCATTATACTTAGAACTAGATTGGTTTTGATACTAATAAAAAAACTAACCTATAATCTTGATAAAGTTGAATAAGGTAACCTAATTAAAAATATCTAAACTTAAATTAAAAACTAATTAAATCTTATAAATCATAATAATTTGGTGCGTTTATCACACAGTAAGCAACTATAATCAGCCTAGATGTTGTCTTCTAAAATTTGCAGCGACCAAAAAGTTCATTGGACATCGCAAAAAGTAAAGAACGGAATATGCATGTCTTGTAAATTTCTTATGCTTTTAGAATTAATGATAGATAATTCAGGGCTAATCTAATAGGTGAAAGATGAGTAATGTGATAAATGAATGAAATTTACTCTCCAATTCCAGCTAGAGACATTATAATCCCCATGGGAACATGCAATCTACAGTCGTCATCTTGACTCTAGGGCAAGCAATTTTATGATCTTGGCTTTTTCGCCTTTTATAAAACAAATCACAACCTTGAGCATCTTTTACTAGTGTAGAAAATACAAAAAAAGAGATTATTCGGGAATTCTAACACAAGACACTGATCAAACCCTACTAATATAAACAAGTAGCTAAATGCAACAAAAAGGGTAACAATTTAAAACCAAAACTATCGTTATACACTAGCACACGACTAAATGCAATTAAATTATCGGCATTTACTGAAACGTTCAGTCCACTGCCCAAGGCAGGATTGTTCACAGAAAAAAGCATATTCAATTCAAGTGCTCATAAAGTAACTGTTTGTGTGTACATTGTTAAATGCATAGCATTATACAAACTACTAACCCTTTGTACTATTCTGTTAGCGAACTTCAAATAACAAAATAAAATATGACGAAAATATATACAGCTCAAGTAGCAATTTGCAGTTGGATCAGCTTTGGAATAAAATTAATATTTATTGTTCTGAACACAAATTGGGATAGAAGTTATACAAAAATGACCTCAAAGTTAGCACACGGGTTGCTCTCGACATGTTTTCTAAGATCGTCATCCGTGTCAAATCTAAAGCTGTACAATGCTTGCCTTTGTGTGAGACCAACTGGGTAAATCCTGTATATTTTCAAGTGATCACCTCTTATACTTTCTGGTCTTTCTTTCTTCCACACAGGAGTGTGATTTAGTGATTTGAACTTGGAGAGTACAGCAGATTCCAGTGCCTTCAGGGTTAACATTCTAGAGCTGCCACGATAAAAAAAATGTCGAAACACTACGAGACTAAAGAGGAACCAACAGAAGCTGAATCTGGTTCAGGAAGAAATGCACTAAAGATGTTATAGAAGAAAATCTGTAACAAGTAAAAAAAAATACCTGAGGAAGATGGATTCCATATAGAATCTTCCCCTTTCTCGCACATACAGATGATACAAAGTTCCTGAACTGGTGGTGCATTTGCAGGGTCGTCTTTGAAACTGAGTTGCCTTTTCTTCTTTCTCTCTGATCTTTGTTGCAAGATAAATGCACAGACGGCATGATGAATGAACAGCAGCCATGTCTACGAGGGCCTTGAAGGAATCAACTGGACCCTCATATTTCCAACTGAAACATATATCAATAGGTAACTGTGTAAGAGACAAATCCGACAAATAAAAAGCGTGCCATTTCCTATAATGCCTGAAGCACTGTAATTTCAACCAAGAATGAAGAATTTGCAAATTTCAGCAAATTCTCAACAGATTGCTAAATTATTAAAATAGTTGTAATCAACATCAAAGGAAAAAGCCTAGTAACATGATATCTTGGTTGAATCCTTACTACAGATGTTATAATATTGAGATGAAGTTTATTATATGGTTTAACACAATGTCCGAGATTACACAATTCCAATGTATACAAAGATAAGTACCATACGGTTACAAAAGCATTTATGCATTCCTTCGCAATTTTCTGCCTTTTGCCTCAATAAATCAGAAACTTGTATAAGGGTCCACATCAAGTTTTCCTTCCATGCAACACAAGTTAGGAGTAAAATTTCCATTTTTTTTGTTGCTAGGTTCAAAAAGGTTAAAAAAAACAAATAAGAGGGAATCAATGGTACTTCACAATGAAGGGGAATGCTTTGATGAAGCTAACCGTTGTATATGATTGTAACCTTTTAGAGGAAATATTCCTTGTAAGCCAAAAGACAGACAATAATATGCTGTTTGTCTTGTAAGGATTTTATAGTGTCTTGTTGCATATCTCATACTGTTTGCATATATTCTCTCACCCTCATTGCAGTCATATAAAATTATATAATTATAAGTGGAAGCTATAAACTGGTCCTAAAATGCAAAGAAACTTTTTTAATATGGCTCAGTTGCTGCAATCAACAGCCAACCAAGGTTATATATATATATATATAGCTTTTGTTCACTGAGATACAACTTGAACAGCAAAACAGTCGAAGTGAAACAATGGACTAATGGATAAGCAAAATAATGAGAAATACCACATAGACTTGTTATAAGCGTCTGGATTTGTTGCAAGAAACTTCATGGTTTCAGCCACTGACACGACATCATCAAGCTCTTTAATATGTAAAACTGAGCCAAGGGAAGGTGCAAAATCTTGGATATTTGGGGCACCAACCACAACAGGTATAGCTCCTGCAGAAGTTGGTCAAAAATATATGAAAACAAAGCAGAGAATGACTGTTCCTCAATTAAGGACTCTTTATAAGTTATGCAACAGTTGTTCCAATGCAACGAGCAGGCATGGGTCAGAATAGTAATTAGTAAGTATATTATCGCATGAACAACCTTACTATTCTAACTACAACTCATGATGCGGCACTAACAAGAACATCGTTTGACAAAATGACTACCTTCCGGTACTATATATAATCATTGGCCTGATAGTATTCATCGTAGACTTGCGTATCTCTAAAACTTATTCTTGGTGGATAAGATTTCTATAAGGAAGAATTATTCCAGTTTTTCACCTTTTCATCAGGGTTAGTACATGTGACTACTGAAACTGGGGTTATATTCCTTCTTACTGTCACAACTCAACTTCTTTCCTAGCAAATGACAATAAAAGACAGCCATCGAACAGGTGGTAGTAACACAAACAGAGAAGATGTGTGGTTATGGTGGTTGTGATGATCTAATAAAAGGAGTACTAGATGTTGTGGAGCAATGTTGATATTTGCAACAAGCAGTGGCAATGGTAGCATTAATAATTCACTCATGACGATTGGGAAGAGAAAATATAGTAGTGAGCTACCTAAATCTTATTTCTGGTTAAGGTAGCCATGGTTGGAAATCTGAGTCAGTATACGTGGAGAGAATTTTTAAAAAACTTCAGGAATGTGTTGCACTTTCCAACTTAATTAAATACATTCAACAGCTAAAAGACTATTCTCCACCAAAAAAATTCTTTTTCCGTGAAGTCAGTGGTTTTAATTTAATTCTGTTAGTCATCCTTTCAAACAGGACATACCATTAACAGTTTTGTTATACGATTCAGCTTTGTAGGTAAAGTTCACGGCCTATTTTCCTATCAACCCCACTTTGGGAATCAATATATATATATATATATATATATATATATATATACTACTTTGAACAAGTTCTGATATTTAGTTGAGTTGATTTAACCACCACATAGCTACTATGTCAAAATTCAACCAGCAAACTATAAATGTACAAATCATAGCTATAAGAACTGGAGTTTTGATGAAGAAAATAGAAATACCTGCAACAAGTGACTGAAAAAATTTTTCTGTAACATAGTCCTCCTCATTGGAATTCTCAAATGCTAAACTGAATTTGTAACGCTTCAAAGCTTCTAACTTGTCCACTATAATCAGAAATGTAAAAGTTTAAAACAGTGCTCATTAACCAAAATAGTAATAAGATATTATCAACAAGGAAAGTGCCTCACATAAGCAATTGCCAAAATGAAGGACTTTAATATACAAACCCTGAACAAATAAAGCATCCAAGATTACATTTATCAATATCATCAAGAACGAAAGTACTTCGCATAAAAATTGCCAAAATAAAGGATTTATATACAAACCCTGAACAAATAAAGCATCCAAGATTACATTTATCGTGTTTGAGAGAAAATGAACAAACCAAAATTTCAAATATTCATGTTTGCCCTTCAAATCTTGTAGAACTGACAGCCTGCTCTTTTCTTTTTAGTCCTTTTCTTTTTCTCAGTCATCAAATTAAGGGATATAATAACCAATTAAATAGGAGAAAGAACAGGTTAAAGGTTTAATTATCGTTAACTTTATTACTAAGGTATACAAAGATCAGAATATCAGTAACCTCAGCTGTGAGTGGATAACAAATCGAACCAATCCATTTTTATATAACACTGGGGACTAGGGAGGACACTTAAGAGGTTGAACTTCAGTATAGTACCAATACGCATCCAGCTGGAATATCAAGCAATATATGGAGTCACATATTTTGTCAGCAATATATAATCTTAAACGAAATGCACCAATCAGTGACAGCCATCTAATTTCTCTAGTTGACCTGCTACACGTTGGATTGAGTAGTCAATTACAAGCAGTGAAAACTATGCCCAAAAAATGAAGAATTTCAGACAATGATAGTTTCTATTACTTTTATCCTAAATTGCAGAATCTCTAAACATCCAAGTAAATTTCGTTTTGTTTCATTGTGATAACCAATAAAAATCATGAGTAAGAATCACTTCTTCCAATGACCCCATTAAAATCAGCATTTCACCCTATCCTGCCAATCCTTTTGGTTCTATTTGACAGACTAGCAAATGGGAAAAGCATGAGTTGATTTTCTTCAACTATTTAGAAACCCTTGAGCATAAGTTTACGTATGTCGTAACTATGGCAGTTCCCAAATTTATCAATCCTGTTAGATACACTGGCAAAGCATATGAAATGATATCAAACTTTCTCTGACAAAAAAAACTCCATAACTATCAACAGTTGTGGTTCTTAAAATGATATCTCTTATTTTAAATTTTAGTTCTTAGCATACCGTTTCCATCTCGGTTTTTATGACAAGCACCATAAGAATCAATTGCAATGTCCATGTTCTCAAGCATTTCAAGAGCCTGTAGCCGGAAATTTCGGGGAACACAATTAGAGATAAAGGCAGCTGCAAGGGCATTTTCAGTTTTTGGATGCACGGGAGCCATGATATCATATTCTGCCCATGAGAAATACCCAACTGGAACCTCTGATGAAAGGCTAGTAGTCATTAGGATATCATACCCTCTCCTGTCATGAAAGAAAGAAAAAAAATCAACTTCCCATTGTGAACTAAAGGTCCAAAAAGTCCATAATTCAGGTCCTAGGATCATTGGTGCATGTTAGGTCTCATCTTTATTCTGGATTCTCTTCAAGACAGTTAATCCTTCTTCCAAAAAGGAAAATGCCAGCTGAAGAATTCGGCAGTAGGAATCAAATTTCGTGAATAAAGATTTAACTACAATCTCATGCCCAGAGAATAAAGATAACTAGAACAAATATAACACAATACAGCAAACTTTTTAGAACAAATATAACACAATACAGCAAACTTTCTAAAACAAACACATCATAATAAACCAAACTTACGATTTAACATTGCTGCACCAACTTAGGTTTTTTTTCCTTTTTTGCAATGGCACAAAACAAATCTAACTGGTGATCATTAAATTTGTTTGGAATTAAAAGCTACTTGACTATTTATACAAATAACTTGAAGATGATTTGTTGTCCTCCTAAGGATCATGATTTTAGGGACAAACTTCTAAGGACACCATGTAGAACCAATAAGAGATAATACAACTATTGTATTTGTCTTGTGACCAAGTATTACCTCTTAAAATTGTAGGGACTACTCTAGATTCTAGTCAAAATGGGGTCAACATGGCAAGACATTGTAGCTTGTATCTGAACATTATGAAGATGTTGCCATGAAAAAACCAGAAAATATCATGTTATAATGCTGCAACATGGTTATTGCACTTCCACCAAAACCATCTTTTCAAAAACAAGAGATAAAATATGTTGATTAAAGCTTGAACTTCCGGAGTTTGGTAATGAATCAATGCCAACCCAAAAAAAGGAACACAACTAACTGAAATCTACAGATAATTATATTATGCCAAGCACTCATACAAGGATTTTGAACTGAATATTCTATGTCTATCAACCTGTGCAAGCATTGATCAAAATTGCACGATCTTCAGTATTAATGTAATCATTAGCTAGCAGACTTTTCTCAACAGTGCTTTGCAAGCAATTTTTTTTCTAGAACCAAAATTATTGGTTTGGTAAAAAATTCAGATTCACTTTAAACTTCCCGGAATTGGGAATATGAGCAAGTCAATTAACTTTATGCTGAAAATTCCTTGCAGAAATTGCAGAATTTAACAATAAGAATAAAGAAAGCATTCTTCTTGCTGAAATCTCAAATTAAAAATCTAATGTATAGCAACTAGATACATGATAATAGATTTACCATCTCCACCATTAGTGTAATCATTTACTTGAAATCTTACTATCTCTTACCATCATCAATGCTCCAAAAACACCTAGCATCACGAAAGTGGATTAAGAAAAGGCATATTGAGTTGTTTTTTTTTCTTGTTTACTGTATTCCTTAATTAGCAGCGTTAATGATTTCCTACCTCAATTTTCTACTGGGTTACTTCGTAGTTCGTACTATTACTAGCTAATTGATTTGTTTAAGGTTTAGGATTAAATTTATGTAATACCTTAGTGCCTCAATTCCCTTAGTAATTGCACATCTTTGTACCACTTTAGGAAACCCCCTTGTACATCTTATTGTAACTTACAAGTAATAAACCATTTCCTTGATAGCTTTTTAGATGGACTAGAGTGTAAGGAGGCTTGGAGAAGATAAAAGTTTGGCTTAATGAAGGGATAGGCCATTTTCATTCCCGATTCATATATTATTTTAATTATTGCATATTAAGATTTATTCGGCTCAAGGAATGAGGTAGTCCATTCTCATTCCTATTTCATGTCTTATTTTAATTATTGCCTAAAAAGATTTATGTGTTGCTAGCATGTTATCTATATGTTATAAATTGTTAGGTTATATTATTTATATAATGAAATAAATAAGGATTAAGATTTCTACAGCTTTCATCAGTGTGTTAATACCTAATTAGCTTTACTAATGATTTAGTCAAAGATAAGAATATTGACTATCAAGCATTTATTTATTTTTCTTTATGCTCCAAGCATCTTAGTTCCCTTAGTAATTGCACATCTTTGTACAACTTTAGAAGCCCCCCTTACATCTTATTATAACTTATAAGCAAGGTTCAAGGTACTGGTTCGAACCGGCCAATTTTACAGGCTTGTACCAATCCAGCGGTGGTCCAAAACAAACCAAGCAGCGGCGCCAGCGAGATGCAACAGAAGGGGAAAAGGAGGGAGAGGAAGAAGAAGGAGAAAAAGAAAGAGAATGAGAGGAAGTAAAAGAACGAGGAAGAAGCGGCAGACGCGGCTTTTCTTCCTCTTCTTCTTCTTTCTTCTTCTTCCTCTTCTTCTTCTTTCTTCTTCTTCTTCCGTTACTCCACCCGCTGCTCCACTTAGTTCCCCGCCTCTCATCCAGTGTAGATCGGCATGCCAGTCCAGACTAGTTCTTTGAACCTTGTTTATAAGTAATGAACCCTTTCCTTTATACCTTTTTAGATGAACTAGAGGATAAGGCGGCTTCGTGAAGATAAGAGTTTGGCTTAATGAAGGGAATAGGTGAAGATAAGAGTTTGGCTTAATGAAGGGAATAGGCCATTCTCATTCCCAATTAATATTTTATTTCAATTATTGCATATTGAGATTTATTTGGCTGAAGGAATGAGATAGTCCATTCTCATTCCTACTTCATGTATGGTTTTAATTATTGCCTAATAAGATTTATGTGTTGCTATCATGTTATCTATGCTTGCTATATGTTATAAATTGTTAGGCTATATTATTTATATAATGAAAGAAATAAGGTTTAAGATTTCTGCAGCTTTCATCAGTGTGTTAATACCAAATTAATTGTACTAATGATTTAGTCAAAGATAAGCATATTAAATATCAAGCATTTATTTATCTCCCTTTATGCTCTAAACATTACTATATTTGTCTCTAAGGCATGCACTTAAGATATATTCAGTATATGACGAAAAATAAAATAATTAAAATATTCATCTTACATTAATAATGTCTTAGAATTTTACTTTTTTTTTTCAAGAAAACAAATTGTAAAGGTAAATTTCAATCCTAGGACTTTGTTATCAACAGCTAAAATCTGTACCTATTGAAGCACCTAGCTACTTCAAACTAACTTGTTCATGTGTATACTTGATAATTCATTGACCATCTTGTTGATTTGATAATATCTTATAATACTGATGTAAATATAAAAACATTAGTGTTTATGATATAAGAATGTGAAAGTGTAGAAACTTTGAACTATTACTAGTCATTTTGCTACCATATAAATTTATTTGGATATATTTATGCATAGAAGTTAATATTTATTGATCTTGATTCTTGCATAAGCAGTCATTTGAAATTTCATAAATCAATCGCATTTTTTCTTATATCAAGACTAATTCAGTTGTTGAATATTATTTCGAAACAATGATAAAATTTAATTAGATATTTCATATATATGCAATGTTCCAATTTGCCCAATGAGAAAACGAAACCATTAATTAGCTAAACTCATTAATGGTAGTAAACTAATTAAGCTTCGTATATCATAACAATTTTCATCTTACTTCTTGTAAAGGACTAAACTAGAATATCATGTTCTCCTTCACTTAAAACTTGATGTCCTCGTCAAGTCCGAGGTAACACATATAACCCATAATCATCTCTAATTAATCGAATGTGAGGTCATTCCAATTGCAACATCATCATCCATTGCACCCTTTCTTATTAAGTCCTCAACATGCCTAGGACTAGGTTTACTTCGATTCCATTTGTTATGATCTATTCAAGAAGAAATTTGACTCATTAACTTGATGAGTTCAAGACAATATAGCTCAATTAAAAACACTTAAACCCAAGATAATGACATTAAGCTCATTAGACCTTATATATCATAATAATTGTCATCTCACTTTCTATATAGGACTAAACTAAGATATCACATGCACACATAGGAATATATTATGAGTGTTGCATTGCTACCCAATGGAAGCACTATATGTTGGGCTCCAACCAAAATTTAAAATCTCGGTCTGGACCGGTGTACCGATACAATCTCAGTCCGGTCCGGTACATACCAGATGTATCGATACTACATGTACCAATACCAATCCGCTATCTACCACATGTGTCGGACGGTATAGAACAATTTTTAAAACCTGGCCCCAACCAATGCGTGCATTTGACAAAGTGCTAAGCATAAGCTAGTTTGCCAACAATGCATGTCTTTAACTTGGTTTTGCAACCCAAATCCACTAGGCTATATTAGAATTAGTCCCAAATTTAAACTATTAAGTGAAGTCCAATATAAACCTAAATGTGTCGTAGCCTAATGGATGGTGTAAGTAAAGTGTAGATTTATTTTTGTATTTCTTGATTTGCATAATTTTAGAAGTACAGTTTTATTAATGTAGAGAAATGATATAGTGCTCTTGAATTTTAAAAAATCTAAATATACTATTAATATAAAATAATTTATTTGAAATAGAAATATTTTAAAAATAATAGTTTTGGAACTATCATAATAATTAAATTAACATTATTAGTAAAATATAATTAACATTATCAAAAAGAATATGAAATATGAATGTGTAATGAGTTTCAATTAAATTAATGAATGACAATTATATCACATCAATATATTATTTAAATTATTATTTTGTCCTTATATACTCATGTTGTTGATCTTTTATGCTTTGTTGGATTCCTTATTCACGTATATATTAATGATGTGTATTGTGCATGTGATGAATATATAAGTAGAATGCTTGTGTTACATGTGGTTGGTATTAGTATATGGTTCTGCCGTGGTAGTCTATTAGTGAATAGCTTTGAGGGAATTACATCTAGAGGTTGCAGACTCCACTAAAAGTGTTTAATAATGTGATGCATTCATTCATATGTTGTGCTTGCGCATGTAGTGTATTAGTACATAAATATTGAAATGTGATTGTGATATAGACAATGAAGGATCCATAGCCCAAACTATGTGGTGGCAAAATCTTAGTCTTAAATATGTTCTTAGATTAGTAATTGCAAAAAAAGAATCATAATCTTCAACTTTTTTCTTGAATTAATAGGGGAAATAACATAGTTTCAAATAAAAAAAGAAGCAAGGCCCTACTTACATGAACATTATCATGGAGACTAGCAGGAGCACATTATCACACTGGTTGCACGTAGATCTGCCGATAGATATTGTACAATTTGAATGCAAGCTCATCCATTTGTTATTTCCCTACTGGACTCCGATTATCTTTTCTTTAATCATATGTTATTTGCTTACATAGAATCCTACACACTAGTCCAAGATTTTGAACTTTTCTTATTGTCATTAGAAGATAAATCTTAAGTGTGATATGTTGAATTAGAATAACAGCTTTAACTGTATGCATAAGACTTCCAAAAGTGACATGATAGATCTAAAAAGAATATGTGGAGCTGGAAGATCTAAAACATATCAGTTGATATGGTAAACCACATACTTCTTCACCCAAAAATAGGATCACAGTGGATATGCAAACCCTTGTGAATTGCAAAGTAAGCCTCGTCAACCAAATTGGGACAACAATTAGCGTGTTTAATTTTTTTTTTATGCAACAACAGTCGCTTTCCAAATAACGGGAATACTTAAAACTAAGCATCTTTTTCTTTTAAAAACATTGCAAAAACCAACCAATAAAATCCAATAATAAGCATCACACCAAAAAAGGATGCTTGCTAAGAAAGAATTTTGCTTACCCACCGTCGAGCCTCATCAATATTGTTATCTATATAATACTTCGACGATTCCATCGATCGGTGGATGAGGGGTGTTGACGAACGTTTAGGTTGGTTAAATGTGGCATCAGGCGTCCTATTCGCTATAGATCCAAATATACAACCAACTGAGCATGTACTCCAACTCTGGAGAGTAAAAAACAGATGGAAAATTACATACACCATAAACAACATAACTGGAAATCACAGGAAACAAATAATTTTTTTTACAGCAACTGGAAAGGTTACAGAATTATAGCAAAGACGAAAGCACCTGGCTCTCAGCGCCAGAGACTATGATCGGATCGGTCATGAAATTTCGAGCGTACGGTACATCGTCCTCCCTCTCCAACCAATCCTGGCATCGAATATCGCCCTCGTCGCCGCCAGGACCGTCTTCGCCAATGGCGTCACGGGTGGAAGAGGAGGAGGAGGAGGAGAGTGTAAAAGAGTCTGCAAAGGCGACGGCGGGTGTGGAGGTCGAGGGAAACTGGAAAGTAGTAGTCCAGTGTTGGACCATACCGGCGTTCTTGGCCATGTCGAGGCGGCGGAGGAAGGCGATCTCGGCGACGACGACGAGGCACACAAAGAGGGGGAACAAACTCGACCATCGCCTCCTCGGGTTCAGTGAAGGGTTGCCCATCGATCAAGCAAGAAACGAAAGATGTGGGAATGACGGGGTAATTCTTTTACCGTGCCTCCCTTTAGATTTCCTATTAAGGCAGTCACACTTTCAGCCGTCGGATCTGAACAGGATAAACGTAAAACGTCCGATCAAAAATAATTGCTTTATAATCCAAAAAATAAATAAAAAATTTCGTCACCTAAAGTGTTATTTTTTTCCCTCGTTTCACTGAAAATAAATATGGAAAAGAAATGAAAACTTTCTGTCCTTTCCTTTTCCTTCAAAATTGTCTCCTCAAAAAATGAAAATGTTTTCCTTTCCCTCACCTCGCTCCAAAAACACACTTGCGCCCGATCTCCCGACCTTGTCGCCCCCTCGTCCTCTTTCCCAAGCTCGCCGCCCCCTCTAGCAGCCGAGCTCACAGCCCCCTCTCCCTCTCGTCCGAGCTCGCAACCAAGCTCATCGCCCCGTCTCCGCTCGCCTCCCGAGCTCACAGCTCCCTCCCCTCTCGCAGCTGAACTCACAGCCCCCTCTCCCTCTCATTCGAGCTCGCAGTCGAGCTCGTTGCTCCGTCTCCTCTCACCGCCCAAGCTCACAGCCCCCCTCCCCTCTCACAGCCGAGCTTCATCTCCGCCTTCGACAAGTTCGTCGCGGCCGAGCTCCATCTCCGCCTCCCCTCTCGCCGCCGGAGCTCCATCTCCCCTCTCGCCCCCTCCCCTCCGCTCTTCCCCGACCCCCTACAAGCACCTCGCCGTCGCTGCTGCCACCTTCGCCGACCTCCCACAAGCACAAGCACCTTTGCCTTCCTACCACATTCATCCTCTTCTCTTTCGTCCCCTCCCCCTCACGGCGACGGCAAGCCGCATGAAACTTTTAAGTTGGTTTTGGGGTGAGATTTTGGTAATTTAAGTGGAATTTGAGTTGATTTTCACTCAGTCAACTAGGTCAAAATATTTCTTTCCTTTCATCGAAACACGAGGCTTAAAAGAGAAAGAAATTATTTCCTTTCTTCCTTATTTTCTTTCCTTTGTTGTTTCCTTTCTTTTCTGATTTCTTTTCCTTCTCCGAAACGCAGCGTAAGAAGACAAGACTTTCTCAAAGGCGTAAGTGCTTATTTGTTGAACTAACACCTCCAACACCCAATGTGTTCTCTAGGATAGAGATTGACGCTGGAATAGAGATAGCAAAAAAATCAATACCCAACTCAACCTCAATTTGATAAAAAAAAAAAAAAATCAAATTGATCGAGTGTTGAGTTAGGCCCAAGTAAAATATGACTTTTATAAGTTAAAGCAAGGGTCGATGTGTAATTTTTAATATCCTCTTTGAAACTTCCAATATGCCATATCTCACTTTTGCTATCACTTGCCCTCTGCTTGTCACAGCCTTCGCTCTCTCTATCACCACTCTCTTTTACTCTCACCTTTGCTATTGTTGCTCATCTCAACTTCACCATTATTGTCATCACTTATCATCTCCCTCACACTCTTTAGCACTATTTGCTGTCGCCGACATAGTCGCACACAACATTACCAATCACTGTCTGCATGGTTGGGTTTTCACATAGGTACCCAATTTTTTGATGAGACGAGTTTAAGATGACAAACATGGCAAGGTTGAGATGGGGACAATATAGGTTTTATAACACTCAACCCAATATACTATACCTAATTGTGAACCTTACTTGTAGGATATTAAAAAAATCGTCTTATACTCAATTCGGGAGAATTAGGTACAAATAGAGAAGCTCAACATTACAATGACAATAAACAAGAAATAGTGAGTGTAGATGAGCAGCAACCAACGAGCAATCTATGCTATTTAGGGATTATAATTATTTTTTAAAATAAATTATTACTTTGAGTCGATTGCAAATTCAAATTTAGAGCAGGAAAATTTCATTCCTGACCTTACTTTACATTAAAAAAACTTAAGGATTTTTTTGTCAAATCGAGGCATGAGGGTTGAGGTTGGGTTTTTTTTTCTCATTATTTTCTTTAATAATAAATTGGGAGAAAAAAAATAAAAATATATATTAAATTTAATAATAAAATATAACTAGATTCAATATGTTTTTCGTTCTTTTCTTTCTGTTTTTCTTCCAAAAGAACACAACTTAAACTTCTCTTTAAATATAAAAATATAAATTTTGATAAATTAATAATAAAAAATTAAATCTTCCACAAAATTAAAAACTATGAATTATCCTTCCTTTCATTGGTATTTAGTCGTGGTCGCTCATTTATTAATTTATTTTATTGTTTAAATGGCTAGTAGCAATTAGACGTTCATGCCTTCATGTTAAAACCAAAAATTTAGAACTACATGAACACTCCATAAATTTACCATTTCCAAAAGGGGATCTTATTAGAATTTTTTTTACCATCGCTAGTTTATTGTCTGCTTAATTTAGGGGATCGTATTATTTAGTTAAATTGGGATGCGGCTTCCCATGTTTCTGATGTCCTTTCAGCAATGAATTAAAGTCCCTTGTCCATCTCGACCTTATTATTTGCTATGCAATTATTTTTAATAGTATTTATGTATTCAAATTTATATTTTTTAATATATTAGTCGAATTTATGAGTACTTTTTTACATATTTAAAAATTAATTATTATTAAGATTTTTATAAGGTCGAGATGTCGATACTCAATTTTATTTAGGTAACCACACATATAAATTTAATAGAATAAATATTTAAATTGAGTATTTATAAGGTTATGGTATTAAATGAGTAGTTAAATTTTTAATAGAATATGGTTTAAGTATGAGTTATAAAAAATAAACAAGTCGTTATTCAGATATGTGTACTAAAAAAATTATCCGAGTTAGGGTACGTGTAGTATGAAAGATGTGGATATCCTACCTGCTGCCATCCCAAGTTACACGAATAAAATTTGGGTATCTGACTCTATAAAATCTTAATAATAGTCAAATTTCTGGTATTGTAAACTAGTATATGCCTTATAATCAAATTTGGGTAGTAAGTATTTGTCTTATATTATTCGAACTCAACTCGAATAATATATACATTATTCATACTCAAATCGATTAGTAGGTACCTGATTATCTATAAACGGATTTGGATAGAATGAGTATTCACTAAAATACTACCAGGTGTTAATCATAAGATACACTTTTGACTTGATCCGGTCAAATTAGAGTGTTGGGAGAAGTCAACCTTTAATTTCTCCTGCCATATGGCGTCCTCGAATGTAGCTTAAATCTGTGTTGACCATGGACAACACATTTTTTTTTTTTTGTTATTTAATTATTTTACAACTTCTGTCGGACTTTATTTGAGCTTTTCATCAAAATGAAGACAATCTCTCATTATAAATCATTAATGGGTCAAAGCTAATCACTATTGCAAATCATATTCGGAATCAAAGCCCAAACTTGAGGGACCAAATTATATATATATATAAAATTAGCAACCTAATTGACTGAACACTTTTAGTAAGAGATTAAGAAGAAAATAAATGTATTTTAAAGAAATTTAGATATAGTATGTTTGACATGCATAACACTTTTAAGATTTTTTAAGCATTAAAGAATAGATAAAGTAATTTTGAATTTAAGAAATAATGAAAAATATTAAAAAAATATTAGTGAAGATAAAATATATTAAAAAGGAACGTATATTCCACGAAGCCAGACGATGAGAACAAGAAATTAATGCGTGCGTGCGAGGTCTAGACGTTAACTCACACGTGCCAGCGGAATTGTCGATGCCATTAAGTTAACTATTGAAAAATAAGTAACAAATATAGCTATTAATTAAACGTTAAATCCAAGTTGGAATTAGCTACAGATATGACCAAAAAAATTTATTTCTAAAAATTAATTAAACAGCTCACATTATCCTAGTTGGCACACAGACACAGCTGGCCAATGACCTTTTATTTTTCTTCTTTTTTCTTTTATTCATATATTTGACTTTTTCTTTATTTTAAATTAAAGACACCCCTTTGTCACTCACAAAATAACCCAGTCACTCACTGATTCGGGGACCATCACCTTAACCAATTCCGATTTTTTCTGCGAACTTTTGCTTGTCTCCAATAATTAGGTACGGTTGATTATTGTGCACTTTAATTATGGCCATGATCGTTCATATCATTCAATGCCTCTCAGTTAATTACTCTTTGGTCTACCCATCCTGGCCCTTCTTGGATTAGTTATTAGCTCAACCAATAAACTGGTAGGTTTTGGGTCCAAGAGCCGTTGGGAACTATAAATTAGTAAGAAATCTTAGCTTGAAAGTTCAATTAAACTTAATTATTGAAAAAAGTGAAAATTGTGAAATTGCAAATCGGAAAAATAAAATTTATGAAATTAATTAAAAACTAGTCGTCTCCAACTCTCCATCAGATCGCTCCTCTCGCAGTCTCGCCTCTCTTCTATCTTCTCTTCCCCGTTCTTATTTTTGTATTAGGAGGACAGAGCGAGAAGGGGGTGGGCGAGAGCGAGGGGTAAGGAGTGCTTAAGCTTCGGGAATTTTGCCGGGCTAACGATGGCGGCGGTAGGCGGCAGCGCCGGCGGCGGACGAGGGACGCGGGCGGAGAAGGTGCGGCGGATCTTTGAGCGGTTTGACGCGAATGGGGATGGGGGGTTGAACCGGGAGGAGATGGCGGCACTGGTGGTCGCCGTCAACCCCCGCGTTAAGTTTAGCGACGACCAGATCTCCGCCATTCTGGACGAGGTTTTCCGAACCTACGCCGACTTCATCGCCACATCCCATGTTGGCCTCACCCTTGACGGCCTAATCCGAACATATGACGATGGAGCCGGTGACGTGGACCGTGACTTCGATGCCCTAGGCCTCAGCCTGGCATCTGATGCGGGAGTTGAGGAAGAAGAATCCGCAGGCGGTGCATCCTCCTCCGACATCATGGTCGCTGCAGCGTCCTCCACAGCTCCTGCCGTTGCCACTGGCATCCTATTCGACGATGAACTCCTCACTTCAGCCTCCACTTCCGCCACAAGGCCCCCACCGTCGCGCGCCGCTGCGCCGCAATGGGCTGTCTCTCCCCACCATGGCATCGTGTTTGATTCCTCCTGGAACCTTCTTGACGACCTCGAGATCCTCGTCAAGCGCCTTCGGTCTAAGCAGCTCCAGAAGGCTGCCACCGCTGGCGCAGGCGTCGGGGACAACAACAATAACCAATTCGATTCCTTTTCCGAGGCCGGGTGGTCGAGGGAGATGAGCGGGCCAGACTCCTCCGAGCGCCGGGTGTCTTGGGATGAAACCAGCCGCGATTACCTCACTTTTGTCCAGGAGGTATCCCTCCTTCAGGGCCGTGCTGATGGCGCCAAGATCAGGGAGGAGGCTTTCGACAACCACATGGTCCTGGGCCGGGGGCTCTATGAGCACCATCTCTACCGTGTTTCTCTCATTAGCTTCCGCCGCGCCTGCGAACTCCAGCCCACCGACGCCCGAGCCCATTTCCGCACCGGAAACGCCCTCTATGCCCTTGGCCGCTATGCTGAGGCCAAAGAAGAATTCTTGCTCGCCTTAGAGGCCGCTGAAGCTGGGGGTACCCAGTCTGCGGACATCCTCCCCCAGATTCATGTCAACCTTGGCATTTCCATGGAAGCTGAAGGCATGCTCCTGGGTGCCTGCGAGCACTACCGCGAGGCAGCTATCCTCTGCCCCACACACTTCAGGGCCCTGAAGCTCCTAGGAAGTGCGCTCTACGGAGTTGGCGAGTACCGTGCTGCTGAGAAGGCATTGGAGGAAGCCGTCTTCCTGCGCCAGGATTATGCAGATGCGCACTGTGATCTCGGTTCTGCCCTTCATGCCATGGGGGAAGACGAGAGGGCAATTCAGGAGTTCCAGAAGGCCATTGATTTGAAGCCTGGGCATGTTGACGCGCTTTACAACCTCGGTGCCCTATTCATGGATGCTGGCAGATTTCCAAGGGCGTCCGAGATGTTCACCAGAGTTTTGAGCGCACGTCCAAGCCACTGGCGGGCACAGCTGAACAAGGCGGTAGCATTATTGGGGGCTGGGGAGTCAGAGGAATCTAAGAGGGCACTAAAGGAAGCATTTAAGATGACACAAAGGGTAGAGGTGTATGATGCAATTGCGCATCTCAAGTTTGTGCAAAAGAAGAAGAAGAAGAAGCCTAAGGGGAATGGCACTGAAAGCGAAGCCGCATACCTTCTCATTGAACCTTCAAAGTTCAATAGGGCAGGGAAAAGGACAACTCTGAGGCAGGATTTGGCTGTTGCATTGGATATCAGGGCATTCCAGAGGGTTGCTAGGCTTAATCGCTGTGATGTGGAACTGTTGAAGAAGGAGATGAATGAGACTGATGTTCCCATTTCCTACTCTGGTAGCGGACAACCTGAGAAGTCGATTAGGAAAGCGGCACTGGAGGTGATTCTTCGAAGGTTACTACGGTTCCTCAAACCCGAAACATTCCAAGGGGCTGTCAAAGCAATCAACGAGAAGGTTCTCTCTGTTTTGGATACCACTGGTACAGGGAGGGTAGACTTGGGTATGTTTTTGGCTGTCATTGCTCCTGTTTGCTCTGGTCCAACTGACAAACGGAAGAGGGCAGTTTTTGATTCACTCCTGTGGCGACCTAACAATGAAGGTGAGGTGAACATAAGTAGGAATGACGCAATTAAATATATTAAGCTTTTGAGGGCTGTTTATATTCCATCTCATGGTGTCAGTGACATGTTGGAAGTACATGGAGAGTCAGATCCGTCTACGGTGTCATACTCTGAGTTTATTGAGATGTTTAATGATCCTGACTGGGGTTTTGGGATACTGAGCACACTGGTTAAGCTTGAATCTGGTGATCGAATGCGCCATGGCAATCACGTCTGTTCTGTCTGCCAATACCCAATAATTGGATCAAGATTCACTGAGATGAAGCTTCGTTTCAGCTTATGTAGCCGGTGCTACAGCGAAGGGAAGGTCCCGTCAATGTTCAAGCAAGAAGAGTATAGATTTAAAGAGTATGGAAGTGAATCTGAAGCTTTAAAAGATAAGTGTGCGTGCTTTAATTTGCATTCTACGAGCTTGCAAGTTGATACATAGTAACTAATTTTAACGTTCTGTACAATGTGAAGTTTATGTCTCTATCACGTGCCTACATATCTTGTACTAAGTTGTGAACACGTACAATTGGCAATTGCTGCCCTTTGTAAATTAAGTGTTTTAGAGTAGGCTATTTATTTTTATTTTCTTATTTGTTCATCGACACTCTAGTGATTCTTTAGTTATTAATGTTTGACAGTCATGGAGTTGATCAAAGATTATTGTCGTCTCGAATTCTTCATTTCTTCTTATTTTCTTTCCATTATCATTCTTATTGTATGAAGTACATACCCCGTTATTATTTACCTCCTAAATTTTCATATATTAATTGATGTTTTTTGTGGATGCCATGTCATCACCATCACTTTATCAACTCGGTTTCTTGGTTTCCAAGCAATTAGAATACCAAATGGTACTATGCTGATATGCCTGATAATTGAGAACATTTATGCAAATGATAACAGAACATGATAGGAATCTTTCTTCCAAGCCCACTTCTCTGCACAGGGTCTTACATATGCTAAGGTTTATGTCCTGACAAGAGTTATCAAACATTGCATCCCCTTCTAGTTTGTCATGTTGGTTTGAACACTTGCTTATGTTTATATGCTTTGATAATTTGGTGGAAACTTTTTCAAGCTTAAAAATTACTAAAGATGAGATATAATCTTTTCATACTTTAATTTTGGGATAGTCTTCTTATGAAAGTTACACGTCTAAGTTGAACAGTGAGATATATTCTTCATTTTTCCTATTTATAAACTCAGTGAAGTTAGCCATATCAATAAGTTATCCTCGAGTGATTGTTTTAATAATTAACCAGCAGTGAATCTCAGATCATGGTGGACAGCAGGGAATAGATAAAAAATGTGTAGTCAAAAGACTCGAACAAGAAGCATAAAAATAGCATTTAGGTGACCCACAATCTCATTGCACTTTGGAAGTGGCATATCAACTCTGTGACTAACCAGTCAGATAAGTGGGAATTTGTATCGATTATTCTTGTTTCATACCTTAGAATCTAAGTTATCTTACGGTGCAACTACTTGGTGCTTTGTAATGCCAAAACCTCCCTACTTAGCATCAAGTGAGATGTAGGGTGACTAACAAGTTTAGGTGATTTAACAAGCGGTGTTTTGTATAATCAGTCCCTAGAGATGTATATTTCCTTGGGGGCAAAAGCTTGAGGAAGGTTACTAGTTCATTTTCTTATTTGGTAGCATTGAAAACTTTGCTTGATTTTCAAAATTACTGATTGCGGTACTATGTGGTCTGGCATTCTTGTGGTATCCCTTTGGAATTTAACTTGTGGCATGATACTATCATTTTGGGTGTCTAAATGCCAAGTGGATGATGAAATATGCATACTAATTTTACTATTATGTTCATTATCTTGCTAAAAGTTCTTTTAACTTATTCGCTGGCCTTTTGATGACAGTATATTAATTTCCCTGCTTGAAGAGTTATTTGAACTAGTATTTCTTTATCCACCTCACATGAATTGCCATTTTCTGCATGCTTCTTTATATTTGTTATTCCTCATCCTTGTTTTCCTCAATTATATTTAATGGGTGTTACGTCTCTTTGTGGAGTGATCACAATTGCGTAAAACCCATGAATCAGGTTCTGTATATATCTATATGACAAAATATTGATTCACTTATTCTTATTCGAAAGTTTTTTCAAGAAGATAAATGGTGCTGATGGTGACATTAGTTTACTAATTGAACTGATGCTTCTTTTAAATTTAGATATACATAGATCGTACATAAATGTCTCTCAAATTATTGATTCACTCATTATATATCTGTGCGCGTAAAACTAAGGAGATTTCATTTTATTGACCTCTGGGAAAACTAATCTTTCTTGTATATAGAAAGAACTTATTTCGTCGAGCATACGATCAAGAGAAAATACTTCCAAGTCTTGCATAGTTGCTTTTTATAATCTTGTAAATATAAAACAAAATTTGGAGTGAAAAAATATATATCAATTGTTAACTCTGCCATCAATATTTGACTGACCACATAAACAATTGAAACTTTTAACTTTTTCAAGTCATCTTTTATGTTATCACCGTATACTTTTTTGACTAATTTTTAATATTGTGAATAACTATTATAATTCAATTCTTTGTAACTCAAAAGGCAAATATCACACTCCATTATCCTTAGGTTTGCTTGAAACATTGACAGCGAAACTTAATAGCCGAGAACTGTGCTTTAGCGGAAAAAACGATTGAACTTAAACCTGCAACAGTTTACTTAGATTTTTCTTATTCACAGGCATTTATGAAGAAATGAAGCATTAGAGAGGCAGCAGTAAAGTTATGTTCTATTGAATGAAATCTACGGTATAAAAGATGAAAAATACAATAAATCTAAATGACTTTCCATCTAGATTCATTGTATTTTTCACCATAGATTCTATTCAATAAAATATAGCCTAAGAATTGAAAAGGTAATTGGAACTTGAGAAAGAGAAGGAAGAGACTCTCTGAAGATAGAAAATGGAGGAAAATGGAATGCAGATAGATTAAGTATATTGGTTATCCTGTCTTGCGCATGAGTTCCTATCGAACTTATACATGCATACGTTACAATATTTATGCTCTTATTAGAATTGAATGACCTTAGTTAGTAAGATTGCGTGCATTTAGTCCGATATAGTTCCTTCAAGTAACGCTTCTACACATGCTTGTAAATGGACACGTTCACAGACTACATAAAGTGATAGTTTAGTTTTACTTATGAAGAGAGAGAAATAATAAATATATAGTGCTTAGTGAATTTATTATTAATAATTAGGTTTAAATATTTTTAATTAAGTTATATTGTTATTTAGAAAAAAAAGAGGGTATACATTCAGAAATTTTATATTATTTTATTAAGTGCACCATTACAACAAAATTATTTGATGGACTTTCGTAGTCGTATTTGATTACTGATTTATTTACTGCAAAATGGAGTGCAAATTACAAAGATCGTGCCTCACTGGAAACATCTTTGTTCCATTTTCTTCCTATTTTGTGTATCAAATGTGTGTAAACTATCCTTCTTGCCATATTGGGCTTCAATGATTTAAACCCAAAGATTCAAACTATTCAAGCCTAACCCGAATGCCGTAGAGGGGCAAAATCTACTGACGTGGACCCGATACGATTGGGACTTGTAGCTAAAAAATTAGGTTCAGATTTTGATCCGAATCTTAGGATCGATGCTTATCTAAAGTGACTTGAATTTGACTCGAGCGTAGCCCGTGCCCCACCCCTATTTGGGGCAGCCGCACGAGCGTTGGGCAAGTCTGCCTTCCGGGACCCGCGAAATGGGCAGTGACTGTCGTGGTAATATTTTGGGGACAAATGAACAACTCGTAACCATACTTCTCTCCTTGCGCAGCGTACCAAGCAAGCGACAGGCTACCACTTTTCTTTCCAGCCAAATGCGATGCTCTAGGCCTATAAGTCGTGGGCACCACTAAATTTCCCCATCTTATCTCTCTCTTCCGGCCAAGCGACCCCTTCAGAATCGCCGTCACCCTCGGCGTAAGAAAGGCGATCCCACCACCACCGCCCGTCCCTGCCCTCCATCGCCACCGCCTCCCTGTCTCCCTTGCGCTTGGCATTCCAGGTACGATCGTGACCCCTCCCTGTCTCTCCTTATCAGCTGCTTTTCCTGCCCTCCAGATTTCTAGGTCTTGATGCCGGTTTTGCGCATACCCTGTTTATGTTCAAAATTAGCGTTGGAAGCTGGAGATTGCGATGATCTCGTCGTTCTAGGTCTCTCCTTAAAGTTGGAAAGATCCACCAGCGGCGTCAAATTCCCCGCGTCTTTGTTGTGATTGGGGCTTTGGACCGAACACTACGTTTACTTTGATCTCCTTCTTCGGCTTCATCCACATAGGCCTTTTAGTTGAATCACATTGCCTCTCCATTTGCCTAAATTTGTTGTCTCTCTTACGTTCTTGATCCAGATGGTTTTTCATGTAATTTTAAGTGGCGCAGTTAACTAGTACAATTGCCTGGCGCTACCACAGTTCTAAATAAAAAGTTGCTTGTGACTTGTACATGTTGAGTCATAATCCATTTTTTTTTGGCTCAAAATTATGGGTTAGAGATCATACTTTTTAACTATATACGCCTATGTTGCCCTTTTATTTCCGCACCAATCCAACTCCGGCAGGAAGCTCTTAGCTTTCCATTTTGAATCTCCTGCATCGATATCGAATGCATGTGCTGAATGCAGCTGTGGTGTGAATATGATCTAAACTTGATTCACGTGACAGCAAGTTTTTGCTTAAGCACTTTTCTGGACTCTACCTTCTAGCCATGGCATTCCTTATATGTGGCCCTTGCCATCTGGGCCCTGCATCACGCGATAATTGCACCAATCTTACTATGATCTGAATAAATTATGGTCTTTTTTTTTGTAAAGTTGAACACGAAAAGCAAGTTCTAAGGCCTAATGCATATTTTTTAAAAAAACTATCTATCCCTCACATGGGTTCACTTGAATCTTTTTCTTAAAAAATATACTCCTGCTTTTTAAACTATTCTGGATCTTTATGCAAACTGGTCTATTTTTATGCAATCTTGATCTGCAGCTAAGAATTGTTATACAATTCAACTGGATCAGTACTCATATTACATACGGTCTTCGACTCTTCGTCATATCATCTACCAATCAAAAGGGATTGTCTCGAATTTTGCTAGGTAGATTGCAAAATCAGATTCTGGAACAACTAGTTTGATTTCTACCATTATGAGTAGTTGGATATAGAGGACCAATTAAGAATTATTTGTAAACTCAAGGCATTTATATTAATATTTTTATTGTGACTTGTTTTAATAGGTTTACCAATTAAGGAACTTATGTGATAATATTTAGAACATGGATGGAGGATTCTGAATTCCTGTTGATTATGTAATGAATGGAGTCTAAAGTCTTACTGTTCCTATTTTGGATTGATGTGTCAATTAAAGATTATAGGTATATATTAATGAATAAAAAATTATCCTACCAAATTCTAAGAAAAAGGCCGAAGTTGTTTAACTTTTACTGTACATGAAATCCTCATGGAACACATAGAAACCTAAAAGTAAGCTTTACATGATTTGTGCAGTTAAATAATAATCCTTTTGGATTTGTTAGGTTTCTTAAAAAAAACTTAAGTTATGTTAGTAGCTTATTTTTACAAAATGTCAACCTGAATAGGTAATATACCAAAACTTTTGGGGGCTGGTGGATTGGTTAGATTTTTTTGGGCAATCTTATTAAATTGTCAAGTTGTTTGGTTAAGAAATAAAAAACATAACAGCCGAAGGTGATTTGTTGAGTAAAAAGTTTGAACCTCATATCACTTTTTATTTTTTTTAAAATAAAATTTATTTTAATTGGGTGCTTTCAACCCAGACAGCACCTGTGAAATCCACACATGTTTTACAAGTACTCTTGATTCACAACTTTCTTATAATTGAGGTAGAGGATTTAACCTATGCATTGTTTGATCTAATATACATGCTCAAATTATTGTCCATCAAAACCAGATCCTAAATGCTGTTTTCCCATGGATTTTTTATCCCTTTCCCACTTAAATGTGGAAGCATAGTGTAAATTATATTTATTGTATTAGTCTTGTTAGTGAATAGTTTATTAATATGGTGTAGTTAGTGGTGATAGTAGTAGATTTTTCTAAGGTTTAAAGTCTCAACCAATATATCGATTCTGTCTCGTACCAGTACGGATTGGACGTATTGATATTGTGCTATAGAGGTACTGAATGTATCGACACTATGCTATAGCTTTATTGATGCTATATCGATATCATCTCGGATTGGTATTACCACCCACATTGGGTGATATGATCTAGTTTTGATTCCTTGGTCTTTTCATATGTATTAATTTTATGTGAAGGATTTGATTTCGTAAAAAAGAACAATATGATGAAACGAAATATTGATTTATTGCTCACGCTTCTCTCTCATATCTCTTTCTCATCTCTTGGTCTTGATTCTACATTTAACCTCTCTCTACTCTCTTCTCCATCTTTGCTCTTTCTACCTGTATCTGTCTTCATCTTTCTCTTCCTTTCTTCCATTATTATCCCCTTCATGCTTTCATCCCATATCAAATTAATATCAGGGCCCACTTGGTTCTTTGGCAGCAACCTAGTTCTCTCCATACCATTACAACTATACAAGTTGCAAAAGTCCCTTTGATGAAGCAACATTCTTTTTTGCAGCACTATTCCTTGCCCATTCACTTGATGATGCCACTATGATACTTTTCCCATCACTAGAAACTGAAGCTCTAATCATCACTCTTGTTGACACTAACCCTTGTTACCAAACTACACATTCTTACTGCAAACCTCAAGATTTTTTCCAACCTACACACCCTTTTCCCCTTGGCAACCCTTTGCTTAGTACCATGGTTTCAAGTACCGGTCCAGCAGCTCAGTCCGGTGGCCGGCCGGACCGGTATGTACCGGCGGTACCGGATGAATACCGGACAAAACCAGATCACAAACCAAAAATATAACTTAGATTCTTTGGTACCGGCAGTACCGTACCAGTATCGGAAGAATACCGGACCGGTACATACCGGATGATACCGGACTGGTACTTGAAACCATGCTTAGTAAAACAGTCCATCATCAAAGCTCACCATCCACCAACACAAAAGAGAAAAAAGAACAAATAAGTTATTAAAGTCATTGATGCCACTACCCTATTGATCTCCCACTTGCCATGTTGCCATTTCACCTCTCTCCGGTGCTCTTGGGATCTCCACTCACCAACCTAATCTTCTCTCGCTACCCCTCTTATCTATCTCCTCTCCCTCTCCCCCTTGTTTTCCACTCGGATGCACATCTCCTTTCCCCTCTAAGTACCCTTTTCTCTGCCCTTATCTCTATATATGTTTTTTCTCTTTGCCTCTTTTTATTCTCCTTTTCTTAGGACATGAGTACTCCATCATCATCTGAATCTTATAAGTAATCAAAACTATTTCCAAAATGTTAAGCAAACATTAATATGCTTTGTTGCATTATTTCTTTAATCATTTTCCAAAGCCCCTTTTGATGACGGGGAAGGTCCTAGGCACTTCATTAGCTTTTGATGTAGTATGATAAACGTACAAAAAAGAATTCAACTTTGTGCTAGAATTGTAAATAGCGATTTTTAGAAGGACTCCTACCTTTTATTTAGATCATTTGTCATTTTGAAACCCTACTTAGTTGTTATTTATTTGAATTCTT
Organism: Costus lasius; assembly: GCA_027563935.2. Lineage (NCBI taxonomy): Eukaryota > Viridiplantae > Streptophyta > Magnoliopsida > Zingiberales > Costaceae > Costus > Costus lasius. The sequence goes on along the minus strand of CM050446.2, from coordinate 1,364,877 downwards.
AATATTGTTGTGTGAAACTTTTATTCTTTTCTACATTGACTGTGTTTCATTATATAGCACATATCGAGAAGTAACATGAGCATCCACAAGTATATAGAAAATAGATCTTAATTTATACTATATTCTTTTATCCAAGTTCAAGAATTCAAACTTCTAATACTAAAGTCCCTAAGATAAATTTAAAAAAATCATAGCATACAAGTAATCTTTCCAACTAGAGGTTCTCAGTACTCGTTGACCTAATCTATTTTTCAACCTTTAAGATGGCATGTGGAGAACATGATGAGTGCTTGCTTGATTGGTGGAATTGCATGCATGTAATATTTATCTTTTATTTTTAATATGCTACATGACAATTAGAAGTTAGAACTTAATGTGCCTTGAGGATTGGATATCGCCTCGATCATATTTGCTTTGATAATTGTTAAGCTCAGTCTTGCACTCTTGCAGATAATGATGGTATATGTTTCTAAATTTTTCAAGAAATTTTGTTGAACGTGTTTGCTAATCTGCTGCCCAATCTACGAATATCATTATCTACTATGCTCAACAATTGATCCTTTACCAATGTTAAACTAGATCTATTATATATGCTGCGTTAGTTGCCTGATAATAGAATCAGTGCCTGGATCGTCATTTTGTGTCAAGCATTTATCTTTTCTTTATACCTCTATATTGGGATGGATCAATTCTTTATGATTAAAATAGAGTGATAGAATAAATCATTGCTTCATATTGGGGTAGAAACGTGTCACCACTATATGCTAGCACTAGAAGTCAAGACTTTCTAGTGGATAAATTATTCTCCAGTTTTGATATGATTATAATGTTGCTTGCGATGAACTCTTTGCTGTTAGTAAGGTGTCTGATTTAGAAAATGTTTTCTCTATTCTTCTTGTGCTTACTCTGACATTGATAATTGTAACTCTTAATGCTTTTACTTTGCTTTCTACTAGTTTATTGGGATCCACAATTTTCTCATCATTATGGCATTGATGCATATTTCTAAATCTTCCATGGGGTTTGCTGTTCTAATAGTTTACTAACATGTGGTTTTGGATGCTTGTTTTTTTTTCATATTTTTGGTCTAGTAAATATTAAGCTTACTTCTTCAGATGATGATATAACTTTGCATTGTTATGTTTCTGCTACAAGTTCATATCATATTTCTTTCAGTGTTACTTTCTTTGAGCATGTTTTCTTTTACTTTTGTTAGACAATTGTTTGATGAATTTTTTCGTGTTTGTATGTTAGCTACTCATTTGGATCCTACTTTTATCAGTATGCTCTCTCCATCATCTCCTTTATAACTGTACAACTTCAGCTGCCTTCTGACATTGGTTTTTTGCTGGATGACCTTTAGCTTTGTATTGATGTATGCAAGGATAAGCATACCATCTGAACTTGTCATATTTCTTGTAATGCTTCATTTGATTGCCTCATTTTTTTCAGTCAGTCTCTTGGATCTTACTCTTATCACTATGCTCTGCCTATCGTCTCCTTTTAGGTGTACAGGATATGAATACAACCATCTCAACCTCAAGACAGTCACTCCGTACCTTCTTTGATTGTCTCTCATTTGTCAATCAATTTTTCTCACCTTATTTCTATATACGCTATCTTTATTCGTGTGAATATTCAATAAGTTATTCTTGAGTGTAATTGGAAAATAGTATTAGATGAAAAAGAAATGATAGCTCTTGTATCTTGTGGTGTTTAAGAGATTCTGACTTGGTATTCGTCTTATTTCTTGGACATGAGCATTTACTATTAAATACCTTTGAGATGACCTAATTGATCGATACAAGACATAACTTGCTGCAAAGCGTCTTGCATACCTTCTCTCATGTGGCATATATCAATTCTATTTGAGATTTGGTACGAGGAAGGAAAAGGAGAAAGAGGAGGAGAAGAGGAGAGGAAGGAGACAAAGGACCCAGGGCGATGGCGGACGTGGGCAACGACGGATGGTTCCTCCTTCTCTGTTCTTCCTCCACCTCTTCTTCTTCCTCTTCCACTTCTTCTTTCTTCCTCTTTTTCGGCTTGTCCGCCCGGTTTGACTGGAATTTTGGTCGGTACGACCGGTATGTATGGGTCCGACTAGTGACCGGAATTTCAAACCTTGATATGGTATCTTTGATTACCAATTAAGGTTGCATATGTATCATATGAACATTAATAAATACCTCCTTGTATAACCTTCTTGTTGAAGGTATCAATATAGAACAACCTCTAGAGTATTTAAAATGTAGTAATGTACAAGCTGAAAAGACAATATATGGCATAAAAAAGTCTCAAATCATACTTTTTAAAATTCTCTTAATTTGTTGATAATAATGATCTTTTAATGCAATAATGCAGATAATTTCATCTTTATATGGCATTACAGCCATTACTTGCTCAGGTATTATTTGCCTTTTATGGTGATGCTATCCTTCTTACCAAGAGTGACATACAAGGCATTTTGGAAGTTTAAATAGACAAAAGCTTCTCTCTAATGATGATTATAAAGAATCTGATATTCCTAGTTATTGTTAGCTTGTTAGATGACTTCTTATTGTTCGCACACCCTATTTCTTTTTCTTTGTTGATGGAGCAATCAATCAATTCATGCAAATCTTAAATAATGGTCTAGGATGTTGTTTTGAGGATTCTACACTGTATGATCTTTTATAAAGAAACATGGCCAGCGAACGGTGGAAACTCATTTTGACGATTATGTTGGAACCTCAAGTGACATGCTACCCACCTTTTGGTTTATATTTATGTTGGAGGAAATTGTCACTTTAAAAAAATAAGAAACAAAATGTGATTGCAAGATCTTGACTTTGGTTTTGCCAAGAGCCATTTTTCATGCTCTATGATAATCAAGCAGCCATATACATGTAAGCAACCGGAAGGATCAAAGCCTATGAAGTGGATTATCACATTGTTAGAGATGCTTTAATGATGAGGAAGATTTATACTCTTTTCACCATGTTATAGAGTCAAACTTGCAAATTTTTTCATTAAACCTCCTGCCCGGACATGCTCAACTTGAGGATTATACTAGAATTTGAATGATAGAATAGATCATTACCATGTGTTAACAGTGAAAATGAGTGAATACTATATATGTACGAATGTATGAGTTAAATATAAGAATTGCTTATTTCCCCTCAACTATGAAATATATTATAGTCTTCTTTTACTTGCCTATTAATGCATAATGACTTATCAGATACTTCCATCACTATTTTGCCTCCCTGCAAATTAACTCTGGTTTTTTGGTTATTTATTATTGTAAATTTTGTTTTATTTTTCATTCTATGCTCCTACATTCTGTAGGAAATGGCAAGAAGAATGAGAAGCCATCTCCAAAACTCATCGTGGAAATCTAGATCAACTCCGTATGCATTACCTTCACATCACAGAACTATTTCGAAGAAAGAAGGGAAACCTGAAGAAAAGGCATCTTTTACATTAGAAAGGAAGGATTGGAAGGGCGCTACATGCCCAGTTTGCATGGAGTTTCCACACAACGCTGTTCTCCTCCTCTGCTCATCTCATGATAAAGGATGCCGTCCCTACATGTGCGCAACAAGCTATCGCTACTCCAACTGTCTTGATCAGTACAAGAAGGCATACGCGAAAACAACATCAATGGTAGAAAATCGGATCCACGATTCTTCTGCTAGTAAATCTGACGCAACAAAACTAGCATGTCCTATGTGCCGTGGCCAGGTGAAAGGGTGGACTGTGGTGGAACCGGCACGCGAGTATCTTAACACTAAGCGGAGAAACTGCACTCAGGACAACTGCTCATTCACCGGAAACTTCAAAGAACTACGTAAACATGTGAGGGTAGTTCACCCTTGTGCTAAGCCTCATGCTATCGATCCCGTCGATGAGCAGAAATGGAAAAATCTCGAGTACCAGAGTGAACGGGCAGACGTCATCAGTACGATACAGTCTTCAATGCCTAGGTCAATTATATTTGGTGATTATGTGATAGAGATGGGGAATAGTGATTCAGATTCAGATTTTTCTGACTATAATGATGATTCTGATGATGATGATGATGCAAATGGGATCATCGACAGGACAAATAGTCGAATTATATTTAGCGCGCTCCTCCATCGTCAGAGGCTTAGCAGAAACCATGTTCCTGAGGTTAGGCTTGGGGGTAATAATGGCTATCTTCGGACCATCATTAATCATGCTTCTCTTAGTGATGAAGAAGTGAGGGACAGTGGTATAGTTCTTTCTGAAAGACCACGGCACCATCGTCGGGGCCATGTGAGATCAAGAAATGGTGCTAGATTATTCTGAAGATTAGGTAGATAATATTCACGAAAACCATGTGAATCTCAAAGCTTAGTTTTTTTTTTCCTCTTTTTTCTTCAAAAATATATCGCCTGATATGGCAAACATGACAGCTTGTTCCTTCTGCCTGTAATATTGTAGGTATTGTGGGTATCTGTTCAGTAATTTTATCATTTTTCTTCAAAACAAACGCCTTCACACGGTGAAAGGACTAAGGAAACAAAAATCTCGACTTTGTGGATTATGGTTTGATCTATGGTATTCCTAGCTTAAAATGGCATTTAAGAATATCTTTTCTCCTGCCACTAGTTTTCTCGGATGGTCACACGATAACCAGCACGCATAAATTTGTGTCGATTTGTTGTTTGGTTGTTGGGTGGCTTTAAATGTGATTTCTACATCATTTGTTTTATTGTTCTTGTTCAAACAATGCCTGCAGAAATGTAGCATTCTCAAATGAATTCACTGGATAGGTAGCTCGGGGTTTATTTAATGCTGTTTACATTCCTAAATAGTTTTTGATAAATCAGGTTGTCCGCTGTGCTTAGTCAACTCTCTATTAAAAAAACCATTTTAAATTTCATAAGATATAATTTTATAGTTTAATTGTATGATAAATACACTGCCGCATATATAAAAATTAAAAGCAGCAAACACCATAAAAAAATTCAATCAATTGGGTCGTTATTATCAAAGTGGAGGAATAATAACCCCATTTTCTATTTTCTTCTGAGCGTTGCTGAAAAAATAAATCGGATAGAATTACGACTGATACTAAAGTAACTAAACATTTTGTTATGAATCTTCTTTTGATATTGCAGGGTCAAACTCGAACTCAAGCTGCAAATAAATTCTAAACTAAAACTAATCGAATTAACCACATTCACAGTTGAGAGAGTATTAACTTTCACTCATCGAGTAGTCCGCAGATTGTCTTTCGACTGAAGCTGAGGGCTGAGGAAACAGCAGAAGTACGCATGACCGCCAACGCACATGCAGAAAATCCAAAGCAAAACCAATACCCTCTGCCTGCCGGCTGCAATGCGGCTGGCTGCGAAAGAAGCGGTCAATCCATTTTAACCCACTCAACTCCGATCTGAATTCTCAAAGAAGTGCCCATCTCATTAATCGCCCACATCCTTGTCTTGTTATCATTCCCGTTGAACAGAACAAGCGTGCGCAGTCAATGACCAATCAGATTTCTGCGGCTAGCAGAAGAATGAGAAGGAACAAGGCGAACAAGCAGCAACAGAAGAATAAACACACTAGCGGCGACGCGGTTGTCATTATGCAAGTCCTGGAGGAACCGCCGCCGAGGCCCAGCCGTGTAGCTCGCCAATGCCCTCCGACCGACGAGCGCACCTCGAAGTCGAGCACGAGGCCTCGCAGTGCTGCGCTGCCACCCCCGCCGCCGATCGGCTACGACCGCAAGCAGCTGCTGCTTGCTTACTCCCGGCAGCTGCGCCAACTCCACGCGCAGCAAAACCAGTCCGCTCCGGGCTCGAGGAGCAGCGATTCCCGGCCGGCCTGGGGCGAATGGAAGGCCGCCCACTGCGGTGTAGTAAGCTTAACTTCACTCCTCGATCCCTGCATTCTCCGGCTGTTAATTTATTTATTACGAATATTATAAAATCTACACACACACTTACTCGCGTTATTAACTAGAATGCGCCCGGCGAAGTGGAAGCCGCTCACAAGGAAAACTCAACAGCGCCTCTGGTTTCCACGAATTCTGGACAGAAAAAGGCGGCGGCGTGGAGAGCGCTACTGCGGCGATGCCGTGACGGCCGGTGAGGAGTCCCGTTCGTGCTCCGCTCGTGTAAAGTTCATCAAATTATTCATTAGGCAGGTTCTAATTTTCGAGTTTCTTGGGAAAGCTGGAAATTAATGGTGGGATTTCTGGTTGCCGCATTCTTGTGTGCTGAGCTCCTCGTTCATGTCATATTTAAGCTACATTACTTTCATCCCTAATTTATTGCATAAGAGAATGTTCTCTTTCTCGTTTCAAAAATAAGAGAATGCAGTAGTCATGTAATAAATTCTGATGTTCTTCTCGATCAATGGGTGTTGAATTCCTCTTGCACAATTAGTACATTTATAGATTATTTTAGATAGATTTTAGATCCATTTCTTGATAAATTTTATACGTGTATATTTTATGACAAAACACAAACTGATAAAAAAAAATCTCAATTTTATTTATTTATTTTTCATCCTAATTAAACGGCTTGCGATTATCGCTGGACGCTCGCCTCTCCACGCTTTGAGATTGCTGTTTCTGCTTCCATGGGGCACGGACGGACAGGATCCTCCCTCATAGTTACTCGCATGCACGCGTCCTGCATAAAAAAAACTAGAACACAATTCAGTGCGGTGTCGGAAGTGGAAGCGCTGCTCGTTTTATCATTATCGCACCTAACCGCACAAGCCCCGAATCCGGCCCGCTCGCTCGGCGCCTTGATCTGAGTGGGCTTCCACTGCGTTCCACATCTCATCTCTTGGCTGTGTCTTCAGCTTTCCCTTTCGCTGCTTCTCCCGGTTCTTTTTTCGCAGATTCCCCCTCCTCTTTCTGGGCCTCTCCATGGATCTCCCCACCGCCATCGTCGTACTTATCGTCGCCGTCGCCGCACTTCCGAGAGCGTCGCCGTCGATCCACGCATACGACCTTGATTCGTTCAGGGAGGTCGGCAATGCCCTCCTACTTTTCGGCGGCAGCGAGGGGATCGTTGCCTCGCGTCCCGACGCTCGTGGCCCCTTCTGGATCAGAGACGGCCGTTCTTATATCAAGTAACTCCCGTTTCCGTCCTCCATTCTCCATTGATTTTCATCCGATTCTGGTCCGTGTTGATAGCACTGCGGGGGATTCCTCGACCGATTGCGATTTGTTCTCGGATTTTGTTTTTCTTAGCTCTCATGTACTTTCGTTACTTTGTTCGCGTTATATTGTTCAAATCCGATCATTTGTCACATGTCAAAAGCTGATGGGTGCCTACCGGGATTCTATGTTCCGATCCCCCCCCCCCCCCCCCCCCCCCCCCCCCTCTATCTCTATATCATGATTAATAGAATAGGCTGAGTGGGTTTTACTGGTTTCGGTCTATGGTGGGAGAAGGGTATGACTCTATTTTGCTAGGTATAGGTCTCCTTAACTTGATTGTTTAAATATATTTAATCAATTATCCTACAATTAATGACGTTTATGAATACGTCTGACTCCTGTACGAATGAAAAATCAAGTAAATATTTTAAATGTTAGAGTTTAAACCTGTAGTAGTGTAATTATATATGAATTTGACTCCTCATACTAATTCAGAGAACCCTTTATCTAGAAAAAATTTATATGTTACTATCGTTTTCCCCAATCAATAAACTATATGGAATTCTCTCTTCCATAAAGAGTGACGAATACCCTATTGACAAACAATTCTACTTTCTACATGGAACTACAGTCTGAATGTTCTCTTGTGGACTCAAAATGCTATAAAGTACAAATGTCTTAGCACAAAGCTACTACGATGACTCATGTTTAAAGACTAGTTTTGCACAACCACAATTGCGAGAATTCATATTTGATGAAGATCTATCAAAAAAAATTTTGTAAGTAAATTCAGTGAAATTATTCTATACATGTACGCTGGTGTCACATATTGATACTCATGAAATGAGATATCCTCCCAATTGAATATGGAACATACGCTTGTATATTTGATTTATTGATGCCAATTGTGAACAAATATATAACTAGATTTTTTTAGGATTAGACATAAAATCTTAGCATGTTTATGATCCTTGTTAATGCTTTAACATTAGTTCATGAGTTCGAGTGATCCATGAACCTCATGAATTTAACAATATGCATATTGAATAATTTGTATAAACAAATCGTCTCCTAATTGCATCTCATGAATTGGCTTGTAAGGAAAAATTAATAAGACCCAACCTAGCTAAAGATAGAAATAATACTTAAAAACATATTTTACGAACTTGTTTGTCACTATAATGATAGATTTCAACTGTCGCATAATTGATAGTTGGAAGGCCTGCTTCTCACATTAATGAGTTGGAGCACTAATTATGTAGTTAACTTATGCATACATATGGACAAATGGGAAACCTATCTGACATGGCAACAGAACACAAATTTATGAATCTAATTGTTACATCATGAAAAGTTTGAAGAACCAATAGTATATTTGTTCCATATTAGAGAAACTACTACAAATATTTTGCTAACTGCATGTGCATGTTTTAAAGAAATTATTTATACTACCAGATCTTTTTAAACTTCATGGTTATGTCTTCATATGTAGATAATTGATAATTGCAGGTTTGCCAACATAACTTTCTGGAGGAGTAAGGAGTCAGCTGAGTTGCACTCAAGCATGGAACATAGTACTGGATTAATCCAGGCTGTTATATTTGAAGCATCTGATCGTGATAACATCGGTGGATCTGCTTATGGTGGTCAAAGGTCTATATGCTGCACCCCTGATCTTGCTAAGCTTGAGGGTTGCAAACAAGGTGAGGTCATCAGGGCCCCATCTTCGGTGGATCCAAAGTGGCCTGTTATATTGAATACACATTTCAATGCAGATTACATGTACACAAATATGGAAACTAGTTTGGTTAATCTATCAAAGACTGGAATGTATAACCTGTTCTTTATCTCTTGTGATCCTAAGCTAAGGGGACTAACAATGAGTGGAAAGACAATCTGGAAAAATCCTGACGGTTACCTGCCCGGAAGGATGGCATCATTGATGATGTTTTACTTGTTCATGTCTCTGGCATATTTGGTGCTCAGTTTCATTTGGTTTGCGCAATATGTTAGGTTCTGGAGGGATATTTTGCCTCTTCAGAATTGTATCTCACTAGTCATTGCTCTTGGCTTGTTTGAAATGACCCTTTGGTACTTTGAATACCTGAATTTCAAGGACACTGGTGTTAGACCTGTTGGCATAACAACTTGGGTTGTGACTGTCGGAGCTATCAGAAAAACAGTTTCACGCCTTCTTATACTTATAGTTTCTATGGGATATGGTGTTGTAAGACCAACGCTTGGAGGTCTTACCTCAAAGGTGCTTCTTCTTGGAGTGACATATTTTTTGGCATCAGAGTTGCTCAGCATTTCTGAAAATGTTGGGGCAATTAACGATATGTCAGGAAAAGCTAGACTGTTCCTTGTTCTTCCCGATGCATTTTTGGATGCTTTCTTGATTCTTTGGATCTTTACTTCTCTTTCACGAACCTTAGAGAAGTTACAGGTATATGAAGTTCATTCTAACTGTGCTGTTAATTTGGTTGCACTATGATCTTCCGTATGCTTCTACTTTCTCACTTCAAAGACTTGATAACTGTCTACATTTATGGTTCTATAGACTTAATTTACAAAATGGTTCTACTTTGCATTCTGTGCAGGCTAGGAGAAGTTCTGTGAAGTTAGAAATATACAGGAAGTTTACAAATGCATTAGCTGCTGCTGTTATTGCTTCCGTTGCTTGGATTGGATACGAGGTATGATTTGCACCACCCTTCATGTCTGATAAAAGTATCCTTTAAAGAGAACTATTGAGCATGGTACTTGATGCGGAAAGTTTTTTTTTTTAAAAAAATTATGATTTGATGGAGGATTAACTCATTAATTTGATAGGTCTGAGAACACAGGATCCAAATTGCTTTTGACTAGGCTAATAAACCTAGATTTGTTAGGCTTTCTATACCTAAAGGTATCCTCCCATCCATGATACCATAAAATTGTCATGCTCCAAGTACGATTTAAGGTAGAAGTACAAATGCATCATAAAACAAACAGAATATATCATTGTACATAAATTATTAGAATTTATAAGATTAAAGGTTCAGCATCAACAAAACTAAATATTATTATAATTGTCTCAATACAAACACATGGCGATGTACCTCTTCCTCCTTCCACTGCTCACTGCGCTCCTATAACCAGCAATTAGGGCTGAAATTGTGCAGGAAGATGCACGTATAAGGGATTTTCCAATTTATTATATCATGAAATTTCAAATTAAGATTGAAATCAACTGGGTTGACCATGATTAGATTTTTTTTTTTGTCCAAAGGAATTCTTACACATGCGTTATCCGGGATATTAATGCCAAATCATATGTCACAGGATTGGTTCTAATAAGGAAATAGTTTTAAAAAAATGCATGTAAAAATTGTGAAATGAAGGCATGCCATCATTGTAAGTGTTTCGACTTTCGTGTGCTGTTTTGCACCCAAGGTATAAGAAAGAAGAGGAAGAATGATAAGGTGTTCCTCAGTTTATTAACATCAGGATTGAAATTATTTCTTATGCCTTCTGGTACACATTCTTTCGCCAACCATGTTCATTGCACAGATCTCTCCTGCCATGTTAGTGTTAGAAACTAGTTGCCAAGTTTGTAGTTTGAACTGCCATTTCCTCTGTAGCCCGTGTTACATACTATTTTCTTAAGAACCTCGAGTTTTGAGGTTGATGACAATGATTAGTGCAACTAAGATAATGAGAGATGTTGGCGTTGTGTTCCTCGTGCAACTATGGTTGTCTTCGAGTGCGGCAAGCTTCAAGCATTCGAAATAGGGAATTGTAATATACAAATAATATCACGATAGATGTCTAGCTTAGTACCTTTGGTATCTATTGGATGAGGATTCTGTGGAGCCCATGTGAAAGATCTGATGTGGCGAATTGACCCTTGCGTGAAAATGAAATTGGCCATGCTCGTGTATTGAACATGTAGGTAGCACTATTTGTCTAACATCAAAAGCAGCCATTGGTGTGTAGTTTGAATAGAAACTTATGCTAAAACATTCTGTCCTACAGGTTTATTTCAAAGCAACAGATCCTTTCAGTGAAAGGTGGCAAAGCGCATGGATCATCACTGCTTTTTGGGATGTTCAGTCTTTAGTGCTACTCTGTGTTATGTGCTACTTATGGGCACCATCTCAAAGCTCTCAAAGGTAGGACATTGTTGTTTTCGTATGCAGGCCACAAAACAATTACCAAGGTCTGGTGTTCTAACTTCTACTACAGGTATGCTTACTCTGGTGAAGCAGGTGAGGATGATGAAGAAGCCCAGTCTCTAACAAAAGGCACTTCTGATGGCAACGTTGGTTTGATAAGGCTTGATAGGAAGGAAAGAAATGCTGATCGAGCTGACGTATTTAGTCTTCAAGATGAGGAGGAAGAAGAGGATAAGCGAGAGTAATATTCTTTTTTTTTTTTTGGCACATCCGAGGAGATTATTCAAGAAGCCAAATGCCACGAAGCTGGAGAGTACTTGCATGGGAGCTTGATTTGCTTCTTGCTTCTTTTTCCTTCTATGAGTACTCTTTTTTCTGTGACTCTCTGCTGGTAGTTCAGGCAGTTGGGAGTTTTTCTTTCACGGGGTGTAAAGGGTGGCTGTCACGGTCTTTGGGGTCTTTGACAATGTATAAACTGGAAGCCGATAATTTATATGGATTTACGTGGCTGAAGTAGAACAGAGAGAACATGGATAAGATTCTTTTGTTGAGATGAAAAAATGCCTACAGAGAAATCAAACAGCGTTGTTGATTGGACACTAATGAATTGTGTAATGTTAATACCTTGATCTGAACTCCAGATTGTATGCGTTTTGGCACTTCATAGCTTTAGGTTCTACTTTTTGAGATAAAGTTTTCATGTGGTTCCAATGTTTCATGCTTGTTGACTCAGCGCAAGATCAATCCTTTCTCCCAGACAGCACCCCCATGATTTTGCAAATCCTTGCCACTCCTTTCCTCTAGTAGAGTAACCTATGGCTAGTCGATACGACCATGGTTGGGGCAGCCCGCACCCGGGCCAAAATGATAGACGATGATCTGGTCAGGATGGACGTGGCAGCGGCGGTGGTCGTAGGGACTACCTCTGGGACTTCGGCCCCGCTCCCGGTGGAATTCGCCGGCTGATCCGAGATCGGGGTCAATTACCAGTACGGATTCTGATGAAGTGGTTCGATGACGGCGGCGTAGACGGGGGAGGTGTGCAGGCGGAACTGACGGCTTTGCTGGTTGTTGTGGCAGGGGCGGAAGCGGAAAGGAGGCTTTAGATCTGGAGGAACTGGCGACTTTTTACAATGCGAAGCTAACTTACTGTCACGTGCTCTCGAGAGTGAATACTGAATAAAATCGGTGGTGAGCTGTGACTTATCCATGGGAAACAGCCTTTCTCTCAAATTGCTTATTAACTGATCAGTTCATGAACTCCACTTTGGCGTCTCCTCGAGGACACACGGTCGGATCTAACTGCACGCAGGCAAGAATAAAAAATTACTAGCTAGGAATCCCCAGTACTCATATTCAATTCCACTAGATGTATGATGTAGGCCGAGTCATAGACCATATCTAGTTTTCCCCATAGGTGGGACCCTCCCAATTGAATGGACCGTCCAATTCGATCCGGACCCTTCTCCACTTCCCTTGAACGGACCGTTCAATGTCGACCCGGACAAGTTGATCGTGTCATCATGTCCTCAAGCATTGCACCTTCATCGTCATTGAAATACTCATCTTTTTTTGTCTTCTCCAAATGGCTAAAGGAAATCGTTTGATCTCTTTTAGTTTGACTATTGACTCTGAACGATCAGGTCGCACATTTACTACCTCCGCAACCGTTCCTCCACGTTAAGTGGTCAGCACAACAGACGACTTGGTAAATTTTCTACACAAAATTTCTCAAAAATAGGTCAATTTTCTAATTCTTAAACGTATCAAAACATTCTTGACTTTTACATTTTTTTTTTAATATATATATATTAACTTAATTTTTTTTCAATAGATAAATTAAGTAATAAAAGCGAAAATTAAACCCAAGATCTTATTATCAACAACAAATAACCTTACCAATTAAACTAACTAACACTCTCAGTATTAACTTGATTTACTCTCTTGTCATAACTAATTTAGATTTGAGCGTTATAAATTTAGTCTCTTAATAATTTGATAACTAATATATTCAAAATATCTTAAATTATAATTTTACTTTGAAATTTAGATGAATGAGAAGAAGAGATATAACATCATTCATGACAATTTTTTACATTATCTTTGATCGGTATATGAATTTAAATTCAATTTCATGTAAAAAAAAAATTTTCAGTTACCCTTCTATTTCATCCTTCCCTGGTTCACACGAATTAATGAGCATAAATATTATATTTTATCCATCTACGCAGCCGAGTTCGAATGAAATAAAATATAACGGGAAATTAAAAGGGTACCAGAGTCCCTAAAAACCAACCAACCCAACCGCTCCACCCGCACGTGGCTGCCGCGATCTCCGTCTCCTTCGGCTTCTCCACCGCTTCTGCCTCTCCCTCCCTCCCTTTCTCTCGCCTCTCTCTTCTCTCCTCGCCCTGCTTTTCGTTTATCATTGAATGCATCTCCTCAGATGAATCCATTGTGCTGCGCCTCCCACGTCCCCGTCTCTCCAGCCGCTGGCGCTGTCCCCTCCCCCTTCCCCTCATCCTCATCCTCCGCCGCCCCTCCTCGCCCATCCTCCTCCATGCCCCCGCATCCCTCTACCACCGATCGCGTCCGTGGGGGCGAATCCTTCCCTCCCCCGAACAGTGACTTTCGCTGGGCCTCCGGCGCATCCGCCAGCGACAATGGCCGCCGCCCCCAACGTGCCGACGGCCTCAAGCTGAATACGTCGGCCTCCCTGCGCTCCTCCTCCTTCCGCGGCGTCCCCCTCGATCACCGAGAGGCCCGGCGCAGCAATATTGTTGGCCAGGGGATCGCGGGGGTCCTCCATAAGTGGATCAACTACGGCAAGGGCTGGCGACCGCGCTGGTTCGTGCTCCACGATGGCGTTCTCTCTTTCTACAAAATCCGCGGCCCCGACGGAATCGAAGTCAGCGAGGAGTCCGAGAAGGGTTCCAAGGTCATCGGTGAGGTATCTTTCCGCCGGATCTCCAGCCGCAAGAGCAGCCGCTCAATGCTCCCTCGCAAGCCCGTCGGTGAAGTCCATCTCAAGGTTAGCGCGCGCCAGCATCCATCCTACTTATTATTTCATTTTTCAGATCTCAGTTATCTTCCCTCTTTTGTTATTTTGTTATTTTGTTTGTTTTGGTCATTTAGGTTTCGTCGATCCGTGAGAGTCGATCGGATGAAAAAAAATTCTCCGTTTTCACGGGTACCAAGAGGCTTCATTTGAGGGCAGAAACGCGGGAGGACAGAATGGCTTGGGTGAAGGCACTGCAGGCGGTGAAGGATCTTTACCCGAGAATTTCGAACAGCGAGCTCATGGCGCCAGTGAACAACGTGATTGTGTCCACGGAGAAGTTGCGACAGAGGCTTCAGGAGGAAGGGCTGAATGAGACGGTGATAGAAGATTGTGAGCAAATCATCAAAAGCGAGTTCGTCACGATACAGGATCAGCTCGTGCTCCTTAAGCAGAAGCAGGTCCTCATGGTGGATACACTCCGCCACTTAGAGGTAGAAAAAGACCTCTTGTTTATAGTTCTGCCTTGTTTTTCTGCAAAGGTGATTCATTTGTTAACTCTTTTTGTTTCTTCATCTTATACGCAAAAATTGCAGCTCAGAATTGAAATTCTATAATTTGCAAGGAGTAATTAGATCATATTCATGATTTTAAGATTTAATTTCTTCAAACATGTTTCAACCAAGGAATCTGCAGTTTGATTACTATTAATAAGCTTGATGGGTTAACAAGGTTCGAGGCATGGAAATGGGCCACATCGCCTCTTTGTTATAGAAGCATCTGTTTAATAATTTTGATTGCTGGTTTGCTAGTGAAGTTAAAAGGGTCTAGTTTTAGATTTTTTTTTTTTTTTGCTTGTTAGCAAAGTTAAAATGGTCTCAATCAACTGCGATCAGATTCCTAGATTCAACTTACCTCCTTAATGCAGTTTGCTTGTCTTGATAACAATTTGTTTTGTCCTAAGGTTCATAGTTTTTTAGCTAGATCAAATTTGGCATCATCATCATCACCAACAAGAATACCTCCAATAATGCTTACCTCTTTTATCTCTTTCTATTCTAGTGTTTTTTGGGGTGTTCTAATTTGTCTATGTTCGAAGCTTGAATTTCTACCACCAAAACAATTGTTAACGGACCTAAGCATTTGCAAGATGTTGATAAATGTTGATAGGTAACCAGTTAACTGATAATCAGCTATTCTAGGGCGTAACAGGATAAAAAGGGAGAGTGAGTGATATCAAAGAATTTGAAAACAAAGGAGTCGGGCTTACAGACAATTCTCTACATGAATCCAAGTTTCAGTTGTACTTTTCCAAACTAACTAGAGCCTTATGATATAAGCTTTTTGGACTTCTAGATCAAGTTAGTTTCACAGCCTGTAGACTCTCCTTAGTTGAGTTCCGCCATACTCAATATAGTCTGTAAACCACTATGTTGTATTTTTTGTCATGTTATTTCAAGTTAAAAACAATACCTCAAAACTAGCTGAAAATAGGAAATCAACGTAAACAACATAAACTTAATGTACACCTAATCTGATCTTAAATTAGAATTTTTCATATGGACTCCTTAGGCATTTGGAATCATTTTATCTGCAAGAATTCCTAGAGCAATGTACTCAATTGAAACTATGGAAGTAAGTTAATATTGTCACACAATAGAATCATTGTTTATTTGGTCTATTTATGATAGCCATTATATTTATCAATTATCTGGTTTTCTTGCTTACAATCATGATTTCTCTGTTCCTTTCAAATTATAGGAACATTACATCTTGTTTTTGTTGAAAAGCTAATCATGGATACTCATCTTTGGACTTCAAAAATGCTCTAAAGGAGATTATTCTTTAATTTCCATGATCATGACATTTTTAAACTTTTTGAATCCCTTTCCATGTACCTAAGATCGAGATTAGTAGTTTTACACAGGTTTCACGTTAATACTTGTCCAATGACAAAAGTGACCTATTTTATTTGATGAGATTGTGTCCATTTTACCTAATATAATTACATGAATACTTAACTAACTTACATAAATGCTTAAGCTAAGTTATGAGAGTAAACACTGTAGCTCTGTTTCCACCTTCCTGTTTGTGTCGCCCTTGTTCAACAACAAATTAAGCTAGTTCAATAGTATTTACATCTTCAGCCTTTCATTTCCACCTCCTATGTAAGACTAAACTAAGTCAGAATACCACAATCTCCCTCAATTAAGCAATGTCCTTATGAAGCCCTAATGTCTAACCATAGAACATAACAATCCCTAGTTGACAACATCTGTTGGACCTATATGATGCCTAAGACTGACTATATTGGCGTGAACTAATATGATTCATCTAGTCTAAAAAGATAACTGACCCATTGATTTTGATAGACCTTAGACCAAATGACCTTTGACGAATACTAAAACCCAAGTTAATAGTATTAAGCCCGTTAGACGTTAAAACTGTAATCTAACCATAGAACATAAAATGCCTAGTTGACAACATCTCAGGCTAGTCCACAATGGCTGCACCATCCAAATGGCACTTTTCTGTTGGACCTATATGATGCCTAAGACAGTGTACTTTCGTGCAACTAATATGATAATGTAATCTAATAAGATAACTGACCCATTGATTTGATAGATCTTAGATCAAATGACCATTGAGAATTCTAAAATCCAAGTCAATAGTACTAGGCCCATTATACATTAAAACCATAAGACTTAGCTCCGCACATTTTGTGCGAGACAAATTTGGGGCTTTACATTCTATCACGGATTTAGCATTTTGGATAAAGAATTAAAGAGACAAGAAAAACTAAGAATCTCTTGAAACAAATAATGTTGGTTGTCAATAAAATTTGACTAAGGACGAACAAGTTTTGGTTCATGACTAAGAATCTCCTAGCCTCTCCCTCTTAAATTTCACTTTGTCTACAAGAAGAATTTGTTGTGTGATAATCTTTTTTTATAAATGATAACTATTAACCCAGAATGTAAATAGTAGCTCATGGTTTATTTCTGAAAAAAAAAAAAAGAAATTTGTTTATCGTAGCAACCAAAATAGCATTGAAATATTTCCTGCATTTCCAATATTCCTTGTGTATATTTTCCCCTACTATTCTTCTGCAATTGCAGTAAATATTGCATTAGAAGTTGCATAAGTTCTGTCCACCCATTCTTAATTTTTTTGTTCTGACAAAATGTATTTTCTAATCGTTTCACCTACATCTTTCTTGTTTTATTATGTAGACAGAAAAGGTTGACTTGGAAAATACACTCGTTGATGAGAGCCAAAGACAATTAAAAGAACATGGGTCAACCTCTATATCAAGAAATGAGAAATACGGCGGTATGATTGTATGGTTAATGATTTTTAATATCATATGGAAAAACACAGTACACAGCTTATGCTTTAGCCCAGAAGGGAAGTTGGTCTTGTATCATAGATCATAATGGATGCCAATGAAGAAGGATTCATTTCTGACTAGATGCTGATCGTTATCAAGATTTCTTGAAACATTTTCACTTAGTTTTTTAATCTTGTTAGTAGTTGATAATCATATATTTAGTTTCTCTATAATCTTGCAAGTTCCAAGTTGCTTCGATAGTTATTAATTGTCTTGACCACACGGTTATTCCCTAATATTTTTGTGGATGGAAACCAGGACTGTCACTTCTGGATCATTTGATATTTTTTATCTGTCCCCTAAAAGATCAATTGGCTGCACCAATTAAATTTAATTGGGATTATCTTTAATTGGATTTATTTCTGAATTTAATTGGGATATCTTTCAATCAATTTTTTTTCTCCAGTCCTATCTTCATCAGTGTTTTGTCTTTAGGCTTGCTGTGCAGACTGTCTGTCTGTTCAAATTCATAGACCAGCAATTCTTATTTTTTTTAGAAGACTTCACACTGAAATTTATCATAGTATTTTTCAGGGCTTCCTAAAGATATCCCACGGGACAGCAAATTCTTCTAATGTATATTATGAGTTTTTGACTTTGTTGTCTTATTTTCCCATTTATCTGTTTTTATTTTGCCAATTTGAATAACAGTTGATCTTCTTTTCTTACTTTGCATCGTAATTACTTGAGTATATGATATTTTTTCCAGAAGGGAGTGGAAGTGAATCTGATTATGACAACGAAAGGCCTGATGCTGCTGAAGAAGATACAGATGAAGAAGAAAATGCATATTTTGATACACAAGATTTTCTCTCAACAAGTTCTTTTAAGAGTGTTGAATCTGACTTCCAAAAATCTGAATTTAATTCAGATGGCGATGATAATGATTATGGCATCGATTTAGTTTGTGCTAATGATTCTTCCATGCAGTCAGCATTTAAGTATCCCCATATTAGGAGACGAAAAAAATTGCCTGATCCGGTTGAAAAGGAAAAGGCTGTGAGTCTCTGGTCAATAATTAAGGACAATATTGGAAAGGATCTTACGAAAGTTTGCCTTCCTGTGTATTTCAATGAGCCACTTTCTTCACTGCAAAAGTGTTTTGAGGATATGGAATATTCATGTCTCGTTGACCGAGCTTATGAGTGTGGCAAAGAGGTACTTCATTGATTGTGTGAATGCTCAAAAATTAAACTAAGATTGTTTACAATAGATAACATCTTAAGCAGTTTCTTACTTTCTTTTATCCATCCATATTATCAGGCTAGACTCAGCCATGGTCACTAGACAAACATCATAGGCCCTTAAAAAAATCTAAACACAGATCAGAGTCTAACCAGCCCTTAATTTCATAATTGAATTTGATGTTTGTCTTGATTCAATTGTCAATGTATAGTTGCACATTAGATCAATTGTCATGCTATATCATATCTATCATTTAAAATCTTATTCATCGTTAGCTTATCATATGCCAACTAAACATCACAAACACATGGTACTTGACAATTTGCTTGTTCTCGATAAATATATGTAATATATGGTTATATTAACTTATTAATTGATTAGTTAGATCACATTTTCCATATAACAGTTGAGGATCCATATCTGCATCAATAACTTAAAGGATCCAATGATGCTCTACTACCAAATTTTATTGAAATTTTCATGAGAATGTAAATTCAGATTTCTTTAAAGTATACATGAAATGAATCAGTTTGTATTTCATATCTTGATAAATTCCTAATATAAATTATAG
Organism: Costus lasius; assembly: GCA_027563935.2. Classification (NCBI taxonomy): domain Eukaryota; kingdom Viridiplantae; phylum Streptophyta; class Magnoliopsida; order Zingiberales; family Costaceae; genus Costus; species Costus lasius. Next base: position 1,345,452 of record CM050446.2, on the reverse strand, counting down.
GGCAATGGCCTTATGAGGATGCTTAACGTTGCTGCCTTTGCTGTTTCTGGATATGCTTCAACTGATGGAAGAACCTGCAAGCCATTTAATCCACTTCTGGGCGAAACATATGAGGCTGACTATCCAGACAAAGGCCTTAGGTTCTTCTCAGAAAAGGTTGGTTCAGCATGTAGATTGCACAGCTTGATATCATATTACAAGCACCCTATGACAGTATGCACTTGATTTTAACTCATGATCTTGTTTGTAATGTTTGACTATTACTGAATCCTACATGTTTGTCAGAGTGAGATTGTAAATTGCAAAACAAACATTTGCTAGTATCTTGTAATATGCTACTATGTTTATAACATTACACCTTTGCTTATTCTGATTTGCTCTTTTATTTGACATATGCGAGTCTTCAAGAGGGATATAGACAGATTATTATATAGAGTTGTCATGTTAATTGTGTTTGCATTACTTTTGGCATGTGCATTGAACAACTTCTAAAGCATGGTTAATGTTTGAAGCAACCCAGACAAAACTGTATTTGACCAAGGATTTTATATTATAAGTCAGTATGTCTGTAGCCTAGCAGAAGCATTAATATTTTTTCCATGGTGATGATGCATCTCATTTTATTTAACTATGTTTCAGATTTTATTGTATTTTCAATCAGAAATCTTGGGAAGATGTTTATTTCTTCACACTTGTTATCATTACTTACCATTATCACAGGTCAGTCATCATCCTATGATTGTTGCGTGTCATTGTGAGGGTAAAGGTTGGAAATTTTGGGGTGATAGCAATTTGAAAAGCAAGTTTTGGGGTCGTTCAATTCAACTTGATCCTGTAGGAGTATTAAGCCTTGAATTCGATGATGGTGAAATTTTTCAATGGAGTAAGGTATGAGGTCTCTTCTTTCATGAGATATTTTTTATGTTTTTTTTTTAATTCCTCAATTAGAATCTTGACGCTGTGCTTTTCAGGTGACGACTTCCATTTACAACCTTATATTGGGAAAACTTTATTGTGATCATTATGGTACTATGCGCATTCATGGAAACGGTCAATATTCATGCAAGCTAAAATTTAAGGAGCAGTCTATAATAGACCGGAACCCTCATCAGGTGATTTGATAAGCTTTTGTTTTTATGCAGGATGTAGTACCTGATATTGTTTTTTTTTTCAGTTTGACAATATCTGTTCTGATCTACCTTTTTCAGTTTCTTTTATTATATCTAGAAATTATTCTACCTGTAATTATCTTGCCACATGTTTTTTTGGCTTATCTTGATGCATATATGTTTAGTTTGGAAAAATCTTGAAGTCATTTTTGTCTTTCTTAATATGAAGTAGTGATTGCTGATTTTGAAATATTGCAGGTGCAAGGCATAGTTCAGGATCGCAATGGTAAAACTGTAGCAACAATCATTGGAAAATGGGATGAGAGCATTCATTATTTGAATGGAGATTTCTCTGAAAAATTCAAAGGATCCGAACCATTGTCGGAAGCTCAGTTACTGTGGAAATGCAGCAAGCCACCTCTACATACCACCAGATACAATCTCACACGATTTGCAATTACACTGAATGAACTCACCCCAGGATTGAAGGTGACAGGATTGATCTATTTTTGTCGCATTCATTTGATTCGGTAGGAAGTTCCTGCTGGAGTAGAAGAACTTATTTTTATGTTTCCTTTTTTGTTCACGTCAATCGTTTGAGCAGGAAAAACTCCCCCCAACTGACTCAAGGCTCAGGCCTGATCAGAGGCATTTAGAGAACGGGGAGTATGAGAAGGCAAATGCTGAGAAGTTGAGACTAGAACAGAAACAACGTCAGGTTAAACATGGATATCTTTCTGACTATTTCTCTCCTTTTTTGTGCACTTGGATTCGAAAATATTGATGTACCAGTTCTTGTGCTTATGTTTGGGTTCCTTTCTGTAACTGACAATAGTACTGATTACTCTTGAATGATCTCTACGTTGAGCTTTTACTGATGGTTTAGCGACTGATATGCAGGCAAGAAAGTTGCAGGAGAGTGGATGGAGACCTCGATGGTTTGCAAAAGATAAAGGCAGCGGTACATATCGGTATATTGGTGGTTACTGGGAAGCCAAGGAGGAGAGCAAGTGGGATGGATGTCCTTATATATTTGGCGAAATTAACAGCGATCAAACGTGCTGACTGACTAACGATCAGTTTAGTAGTAAACAATTTTTATATAACTTTGTTTCCTTTTGTTTATTCTTTTTTGCCTCTCCTTGGGTCCTTGTGACGCCAATGCTCGTGCTCGCCATTCCGAGCAGCTAAATTCAAGTGTAAACATGCGAAACAGTAATTATTTTTAAAAACTAAATAATAAGTAAAAGAGCATATGCTTCATAATTTTGCTTTTTCTTCTTCATGTAACTGCTTTTTTATGAACTTAAATAACATTGAACAGTAAGTTTTCTGCAGGAACGTAGTCTTCTGATCTCATTGTCTGGTAGGAATTCTCTTTTTTGTGAGGCTTATATATGTATGTCAAGTACATTTATAAATAATAAAAAAAGAAAAAAAAGTACATTTATAAATCTATTCGGGGAATGTTCTAAGAAGTTTTAAGAGGTAACAGTTCTTCTCCAGAAAAAGTAAAAAATATATATATAAAAGAATCCTAGCAAATGTTACAAATTAGTCAGAATATTCGGATATACAAAATTCTAGTGTTGATTGGTTCAACCAGCAAGTTGAATACAGGATATGTTGTTGTTTGAGGCATAGTTGGCAAGTCAGTCAACAGCCATATTTACTCCATGAAAGATTATAAGAGAGCAGAAGTTCCTATTTAATAGCTTGATATCATACAAAATATTCTCTAATTCTCTCATAGAGAAGTAACGGCAACATTGATCGAGGAACTAATTGAACAGCGTCAATCTTAAGCTCAATAGTCTTAATATTATGAATCATGATATTCTTACTTTGATGCCTCATTAACTGCAATAATCTTAGCATAAAGAACCAATCACTCCCAAACATAGATAAAAGGGTCATCAAGAATAATAAGTTCAGACCATTAACATCTATTTAAAATGATTTGAAGGCCGCCTAAATCAATCGCATCTTTTAAATCTGAGCTCCTAAGAAATCTTAAGCGAGGGTTTTCCAATAGACAAACAGACATCAACAACAATTTTAAAGAAAATAGTCTTAGCAAGGACCATCCTTCTTAATCACCTAAATATTTTTTAAATTTTAAATAAATCAGAGAAATATAAAGAACATAGGTCGATCGTTATTGCCATTGATGTGTTCATGAGACTCGATGTGAGCATGTCACAAATTAATTAGCTTCAATATCATTACTAATAATTATGGAAACAATCCCAAAGGTAAAAATAATTCGATCAAATGACTTATGAAACATTTCTAATATAATATTATACATGACAAAGTCTGCCAAAAAATTTTATTTCCAGACCCCACATCCTTTATTTTTATCCGATATAATGTTTGACTATGTCATCCCATTGTTTGACTAATTATCGATTAGTTCCCTACCAAATCCCACAGTAAGTGACAGAAATGAGAGAAGGAGGATTCAAGAAGCATGTCTTACTCCTTGTTTTGCTCCATTGCCTGCCCAGTCCCAAGCAATCCATGATCTTAATTACGCCAACAAGGAGTAATTTAATGCACGACAACAAGGAGCGGTGACTGTGTGCAGTAGCAGTAGAGTTACTAATAAAACACGCATGCCTCGCTGTCTCATTTCATCTCTTCTCCTGGCCAGTTTCAAGTTTCAGAGCGATAGGGATCGGCAGACATCCTCAACACACGATCGACCGCCAGTGCCATGAGCGTCGGGAACGGATCCCTTTTTGTGCCTTTCCAAAGTAGTTGCCATTGTGCTCCGTAATTCATTAGCCACTAGCCAGCATTATCCAAGTAGTTAAATCACAAATGCTCCAGTAAGGAGCCACTGGGGGGGCTGCGTGTTTGTGCCGCTAATTGCGTGATTCTGGGGCTCATGTTGGATCACTAACTAAGCTTTCTACTGGCCGTAGTAATTTCTGGGCATTGTTTGCTGGGGCGGTCGGAACAAGCGCGGATTATAAAGCAGCAGATTAGTGCGGCTGCATCGATCGTGGAAACTTGTGCTCACGGGCTTCAAAATGATTGCGTGCCTCGCAATCTCACTGTCACAGAGTTTTCTAAAAAGGAAAACGAAGATCCCATGCACTGAGTTAACACCGATGCATATAATTTCAAAGCACGTCATGTCAAATAGAACGAGAGGATAAGTCACAGCCGTTTGTAATCAGTCTGTGAAGTTTTGAATTTGCCACCAATGTGTATTGTGTGTTATTGTATTGAATACCAGATTTTGCATTTTGGGTTCATATTATGTCAAGATGGATCCGATACCGAATCAAATTTCTAGTCTGATACATATGTGGGGACTTTCTCATGCTATCAGTCCCTCCTCGTATAATTATTATATCAAGTCCCACCAATTTAAAAGGTAGGGGCTACTTTTTTTAGTTTTGTGCGAAAAATAATTAAAAGGTTGGGACTGATATGTTGTTGTATGTAACTGAACTTTTGTGGGCTCTCTGGAATTATCATTTCAGACTCGGTTCCAGAGTTGCTAGTGGGCAATGAGTCAAATGACAAAATGGCCCTCCTCCCTGTCATAAACTCATAAATAGCTACTTTATGATAGGGCTGCCAAAAAGTTTCACCTTCATGCCAGGTCAAAATATTTAAGTTAATTCAATTTCAGAATTTTTAACTTATATAGAACACATAATTCGTTAAATTTTGATTTTTTTTTAATTTAATCACTGAAATTGAGAGCCCTAACACCGAACCAAAATAACCCGCGCACGTTACCGCACGCAGAAAGAGATCACTATTTGGCCTGAGCAATGACATTATAAAAGGAAATAAATTAACGATGCAACAACAGTAGGAGAATTGAGAGCTACCTGCCGTGGAGGAGGAAAAAAGCCGTCACATTCGCTGGGGGAGCAACTCCCAAAGCGTTCGATGTCGACAACCCACAACCATCCGCGCCACGCAGCGGCATTTATTGGGTTGCTTCATTTGATCGAGCACTAGGCCTCACGACATGCACGAACAGAGCACCAGAAAAGGAACCAGCAGCGCAGGCGCCGCCCTCCGCCCTTTTTGGCCTGCCGTGTTCTGCCGTGCGGCTGCCGGCTGCCGCTGCTTCCCCCTCGGCCGCTTACATTAAATGATCAGCTCTTCGACCGGTCATTCAATTGACATATTTTGTTTGCTGCAAAATATTGTAGAATAGTGTCAATCCGTGGCCAAATCTCGTTCTGATATGCATGCCCAGTTTGGTGACATTTGGGTGCTGTTCATGTGGAGAATCTCGAGAAATAGTAGCAAGAGTTATTTGCAATAAAGCTGCTTGCTTTATTACTATAAATCTATAATAGCGTAAACTGAAGCAGACCCGCTGAATATATATGGGTCGGATATGGATCCGACTTCACATGCAATCTATAAGCGTGCGTTTACCAGCATAGGAAAGAGAAATATGTAAGGATTGCTTCTGTTTACTTGCGGGGAAAAGCTACAGAAATGAAAAAAAGGAAAATAAATTTTTCTAATTTTAAATGTACATAAAGTTTTCACTCCTGTAAGATCATGAACCTCTTGATGCTCTAGCCAACTTCTCCAATGTACCCACAGGGGCAAGAGGCAACTAAGGGACAACACAAGCCTTCTTAATTTTTTTTTCATTATTTTATATCAAGCAAATATTGAAGAAGCTTTTTGTTTTGTCCCTTTCTAATTCCTTCCACTCACTTTCTCTCCGTTCCAGGTTTGCAGCTCACTTGGCTCAGCGGTGAAACATTGGGTTGGCGATAGCACCGATCTATATATATAACGAGTGACATCAAAGAGAGATTTTTTTACACACAAGTACGGAATTGCCAGAAGGCTCGGGCAGAGTCTTTGACCCTGTATACCAATTAATATTCAAGTATAACGGGATGAGAGTGCTGACACGAGGAAGCTCGAAGTCCAACATGCTTCCAACTTTGAACACCAATTTTTTAGAACGCCAAATAGTTGGTAAAAATAATGCGATATAGCGGGCAACAGTGCACGGCCCCATAGAGTGGCCAGTAGTAGGTCGCAGCCTGCATATGTTTTTCCTTTCTGTAAACAAAACAATGAGTAAGCAACGTGGGAGGCAATATGGTTAGACCGGTCAAACATAAGGAAAGTAAAAGGTCATAAAGGATAGGAAAAAATTGGAATTTAAAACAGGGTGGGAGCGATAAAGGGGAGGCACTCGATTGGGACAGAAATCCTCGGCTGCATAGGCAGCCGAAAATTTCTAAGCTGTATGTTTAATTTTTGGGTAAAATTTTTTTTTTAGAAATGATCTATGTATTATAATCTATCCAATGATATAAATATTAGGATAGTTTAGATTATATACAATAAAAAATTACCCTAAATATTATTATATAAAAGATTATTTATACAATAATACTTAGGATAATTTCTTATTGTATACAATTTAAACTATCCTAACATTAGTACCATTGGATATATTATAACACATAGATTATTTCTAAAAAAAATTAAAAAAAAATATTTTTAATATTAAATTTAAGTCAAGCAGCTGAGAATTTCTGAGGATGTGCGCTCACTCGATTGGATCATTGCATGGCAAGGCTTGTGAGAGAAAAGAAGAGAGATCTGCTCACCTCCCCCGCATCTTTGCTGTTGCACTTTGCTCAACTTTTGATGCCATTCTCCGCCTTTTCCCCTCCAATGCTCTCACTTCTCACGATTCTACTCTTCTCAGGAGATCGTGTTAAAGGAGGGAGAAGCAGTGGGAGCTGCTCTGGATGGTCTGTAACAGACTAACAGGTTGTAAAAACAAAACCATTCAATCTGCAAAAATAGATACATAAACAAAATACCACCTAGGTACAGAAAGATTGCAGAGCGGGAATTGAAGTTTAATCTCACAATATGCTCATGATCATAATCATTGTATCCCCATCATCGTCTATTATATGTACATCTCTTATTTCACACCTATTGCAATAGTTTTGAGTTGTTTTTCTCTCAGCAAAATAAAAAAAGAACTTCCTCCCTATCAAGAAAATAAATAAATACAGCACTTGCAAAATTAACAACCATTTCACTTCCCCATCCATTTCACTTCCCCATGGCTGAGCTTCAAGACTTGATCACACCGCTTAGCTGCTGCCATTTCTGATCAAAATCATACATTCATCTGATGGCCAGCTGAATCTCTCAATTGAGGTTTGGCGGGAGGTAAGAATTTTACTGAGCTTCAAAATCTATCATCACCATCCACCTTTGTCAAAAGGGATTTCAACCTCTTAAATTTGAGTTTCCGAAAACTGTATATGCATTAGATGAACAAAATTAATTTCTAATCAAGCTCCGGTGCAATTCATCAAAACCTAGCTTGCCAGTCATTCAATTGAACTGTTCCAGTCAAATTTTCGCCTGACACCAATCTTCCAAAAAATCATATTTCTCCTACCCTCCAAATGATATCAACTTCTGAACTTTGTCCTGAATCTCCTACCTCGAAATGATATTAATCATATTCCACAAAAATTCTCTTGATGAAATCTTGGAACCTCTTGGAGTAGAGCTTTGGATCCACTGCTGAGATGAAATTGGGATCCACCTGCAGGGATTTGTATGCATGTTCCAGCTTCTTAGTGATATCATAGTCCTGGAGAATATCTATAATGCCGAAGTAGAGAATCACATCATGGATCTTGCCACTTCTTTTTGGCATTGACAATACTCCACTAGCATTAAATGAACCACTCTCACTTTTTGTCATGTATTCTGCCCTTGCTGGCACATTTAAGCCTAGCCGAAGTAGAGGTTTCCTAAGCATGAACAAAAGAAAGTATCACATACAGATATTCCTCAAGAATCTAGTCTACAAGGCATGAGATTATGAGCGTTTGGCATCAAGGGAACTATAGGAATCATTATAGTGTAAAAGATAAAAAAAAAAATCATGTGTCTTCTTGACAGTTGGAGCAAACGACCAGAGCTCAAAGCAACTCGCATCCTACGTCAGAAAAGCAGATGGCAGAATAATACATAGAAAGAAAAAACACATTATTCTGAGGAAATTTGATGCGGTATATGAAACAGCACCGAAAAGTCCATAAAATGTCCTTGGAAACCAACTTTTTCATGGAAGCTGTACTTCAATGAAAATTCTAACTGTACAAATGCATCAAGGACAACAGGCTGAACTAGAATTATAAGAGAGAGAGTGAGAGAATTGGACAGCTGCTGAATGAGAAAAAAAACTATCTGTCAATCAAATCATGCTCAAGACCATGCATGATTTATAAGAAGAACTGATTGTCCCTGGAAACAAACTATCACAGTATGAACCTAAAAATTATTTTAACAGTTTCCTCAAGGTTGGTCAATCTTAGCAAAGGCATATATGGCTTAACTCGGAGCTCTATAACATAACGTATACGTATGGAAGCTTCCATTTAGGAAAGCTTGAACAATGAAAAATAAGGCCTCTTCACACCATCCCTTAGAGAAGAAACAAAAAAAGATATATCAAGGAATCAGTATCTTGGTAATGGAGAATGCTTAGTCCGGAAAAAAGGGTATGATCATAAACAAGCATTGTGCATGGTTGCCTTTATTCATTAGTCTAAAAACTGATTTCTATTAATTGGTTTTTTCTTGTCAAGTAAAGGAGTTTTTTCCAGCGCAGAATATTGAACTCACTGATTGTTGTCCATTGGCATATTGATATCTTGATGAGTAGGTTTTGAGATGCGCAAGTCTGGCCATGCCATCTGATCTTGAAAAGAACCACTCTTGCAATAAGATCCTAATCAAAGGACCACAACAAAATTTACATTATAACCTATGATGCTCCATAGACTGTTTCCTAGTTACATCGAAGATACAGATCAACTTACTTGAAGCAGAACTTTGTGATAAGCCAATCCATGACGCAGAAACCTCATCAGAGAAGTGTAGTCCTAGTAGAAGACTATAATCCATAATACATTCAGATTCCAAGAATTCACAATCCCGCTTGATTTGTCTGAATTTGAACAAGCATCACCAAGTAAGACGAACAATAAAATCAAGCTTTCTAACCTCAGAAACCAAACATTTTAAGATCAGAAACTGAACTCACTCGATAAGCTCCAGGTACCAAGACTTAGGCAGTCGAAACACATAGTTAAGATCGAGATCTTTGAGGGTGGTCATCTCATCAATCTCTTCCTCAGCCTTGTCAGTAGTTCGACCATAGGATGAACCTTTCAGGTCGAATCTTCTATGAATACGATATTCAGAGCAGAATAAATTTCCCATTACAACGAAACGCACCTGTTTTTCAGGCACACGCAAGGAAATTTGTATTATAGAGTGATATATTCTCGTATTATACCAATTACCTAATAAAGGAGATCAGAGTAAGATAACGGAAAAAAGTGCTTATGCTAATAGCTGTGTACCTTTGGTCCACCAATTGGCTTTACACAATGCACTCCGTAGAATTTTGTGACCAGTGAGTTCTTATACCGACAAAAATGCTGGTAATAACTCGGTAACATTCTAAGAAGTACCTGAAGTTCAATGGCAAAGGAAATTAGCACTCAGTAGTCAATACCAAAATTAGAATGGGTTTGATATTTCCTAATAGAAATGCCCTCACAGAGTAATAATCCCTTTTACAGGTAACAGTTTATTTTCTAATTAACCAGACCTTTCCTAGAATATGAAGGACAATGGAATTAAAACTCATCATGCTCATGTAGATTGGTAACTAGTAATGAAAAAAAAAATTGCAGACCCATTAGTGGAACAAGTATTATGACTCTCCTAGTATCCGTGTCTATGGAGTAAATGATGTCTTTCCATAATTGCAACAAGTACAATAATGATAATAGAGAGAACCAGCTGGCTCCAATTGGCAAGAGTTAGATCCGATAATTCTTCCATATCATTCTGATAAAACCTAATAGGAGAGGAATGTGCTAATACCAAAGTTTTGACTAACCTTAACTTCAGATTTTTTTACAGTCTTAATCATAAACCGGTCATCTTGAGTGAGGTAAAAGACACTCCCACTCTTCCCAGGGGAAGACAGTTCCCTCAAAGCATCATTTCCGCATATTGCTAGCATATAATCTGCTGGATCCACATCAAACAACTTCCTCAAATGTCTGCAAGCAAATACCATAATAAATTACAACCAGAGTAACAAGACAAACAAACAAATCAGAAAGGAAAATGAATCACACGTGTGATATTGACGTTGCAAAAATGGATACTACCTGAAAACCATGGGGCAATAATCCTTCCACCGGAACTCAGCGGACTGATGTGGTGGAGTAATCTTCGATCCGCCTGGAGGAAACCTCGTCCAAAACTTTTCACAGGGATCAAAATCTCCTGATCTTAGTTCTCTCAGTGAGCCCGGCTTCCCAACAGAATAACTGAAAAAATTGAACGACCAAGATTTCAAATGATATTCTAAAGGTAGTACAAACAAACGCCAGTCCGCAAGACGTCAAGCCAACTACCTGATGCCCAATTGAAGGTTGCGCATCAGATCGTAGTTCTTATGACCTTTCACTATAGTATGACCAGGCTTCTTTACCTCCCTTGCTGACAAGCAACATGGGCTAAACCTTTGCTGCATAGAGCTAACCAGAATGGGGCCGCCCTGATCGAAGGGAAAGCCATCCTTGCAAAGCAAGGCCGCCTCGATGGTATCAATAATATCACATGTGATGTCCCCGGCCTCACCTTCTGATTCCCAGATACAGATCCTGGGCAGGTTCTTATCTGTAATGGAACTCCTCCTTCCGAGTGCTCCGTCCACGGATGACCTCTTCCTCGAAGGGGATACTAGCGACGGTGGCAAGAATGCTTTCTCCAGAGGTGAGAACGGACTTCTTTTCCCAGTATTATCCTTCCCGCCGGCAGCGACGGCGGGGTAAAAGGTTCCAGTGAAGCTCTTCGCGTCGCCTTTGCTCCAGTTACCAACGTAGCAGCTGCCGTCAGGCCACGTGAACACACCGCTCCCCGTGGGCACGCCGTTCTCCCAATGGCCATCGTATCGATTGCCATTCCCCCATATAAGGACCCCACGGCCGGAGATTACGCCGTTCTGCCACTCACCGACGTACTGACTCCCGCTCCGCCAAACGTAGCGGCCGCGGCCCTCTTGGAGGTTACGCCGCCAATCGCCCTCATAGTAATCGCCATTGGCATACCACTTGCATCCATACCCGTGCTTCCTATCGGCGACCCAGGAGCCACGGTAGGTGTCGCCCTCCGCTCCGGTGAAGATTCCGAACCCCTCCATCCGACCATACCGGAACTCACCCTCGAACGTCGCACCAGAGGGCCACGAGAACTTGCCCTTCCCGGCAGCCTTACCTCGCCGCCATTCCCCCTCGTACATGCACCCGTCCGCCCACAGGTACTTCCCTCGTCCGTGGGGGGCGTTCCCCACAAAACCCCCAGCGTACATATCCCCATTCGGAAGCACCTTCTCCATCACCGCCGACGCCTCGTCGAGGGGAACACAGGCGGGGGCAACTCTCCTACCCCCGCCACCCTGAGATCTACTCCTGGCGTGGTGGAACGTCTCCACCGGAACTGCCGTAGGGACCGACACCACCACCGGCTTGCTTCCGTCCTCCGCCACCGCGTCTCCGTCACGTTCGATTCGCCACATTCTCCGATCGAAATTCTTTCCCGTCCCCAATCGCGCCAGGCATTCCCCTCCAGATCAAAAATCCCCTCCTCCACCACTCCTTGCTCCGATTGATCAAATACCACTGCACAAAAATTATTCAAAACAAGAACAAAAAAGCAGCCGCGAATCCAAATCTAAGATACGAAAGGACAAAGTCCAGCTCCAGAAGAGAGCAAAGCGCGGAGTAGAGGACGCGAAGCGTAGCGGCCAGAGCAGAGAGAGAGAGAGAGCAAGGAGATGAGGCCTCTTCGCTTTGCTGTGCTGGTTTGTTTTGTTTTTTCGCTTTAGCTTTGCTCTGGTTTCGGTACGCGAGCGAGGAAGAGAGAGAGAGAGAGGGGGGTCGTAATGGCGTCGTCAGTGAGGACAAAATGACTACAATACCCTCACGCATTATGAAAAAGGGCAGCAATGCCCGGTGCTGCCAAGTGCCGCTGCTAACTATGAATCTTCCATGGAGGTGACGGGAATTCCGAAGGGCGTGAATAGGTTATTCGCCGCTGGGATACGGCAACAGCATATCTGCCCTTTTCCCGAGAGGTTTACGAGATTGCCCCTTCTTCAGTTCGGGCGACGTGTGGTCCACTCGCGCAGTGGGCCGCCCGGCCGACCTCGCCCGGAAGTTGACGTCTCGACCCATTATTCCTACAAACTACTGGTTTTTATCGCCGCTTCATTCGCCGTGCCGCGGACAGCGTGTGAAAAACCAGCAACCGTTATAAACTCGCAGGCCGTTTTAACATCTTCTATAATGCTCCGCGACCGTAGAAGGACAATAACAATATAACAATCCAACATTATTATTGGCAGGAAGAAAGGATTGTGAGTGATTATAATTAAGGGCTGTTCTCTTTCCAAGCTACTCATTTTAGTTTTCTTTTGTAGTCGTGCATTATTCGTCGGGTCCATTGAGTTGGGCAATAATTTAATTTGATTTGATGATTGATCATTATTATATTTCTTCTTGGAACCCTCAACCTTTCCAATTTTTTTCCCTACAAAAAAATCAAGTGATTTGATGAGCATATATAGAAATGATTGGAAGTTGGGAGAGAATCAAAATGGAAATTAGAATCCATAATGACTATTTTTTGTTATATTTGGAGATAGGGATTTTATGTTTTTGGCATAATTATGAGACATTTGATGGGAATAGCCATTTAGCAAGAAGGGAAAGAAATTTGAAGTTGAAAGAGGGGTGGATTTGAAAATATGAAAAACTTAAAAACTTTTATAGAAGAGTGAGAAGTCGTGCTTAAATGTATAAAAAAAATGTTGGTTAGGTTTGATCACATAATTATTATATTTTCTAATATTATTATATTGCCTCTGCAAAGCGATATAATATTATATTAATATCATGCATATGGAGTACGAATATAATATTATTTATGAATAAGTTAATTAAAATAATATTATTTAAAATTTATTAATATTTAAAAATATTAATACTGTGTTTCTTTCAATGAAAAACTCCAAAAGAAAAAAAATCGAAAACACGTTGAAGAGTTTTACTCGTACTCTATATCCATAATTTACTCCATTTCTCCAATTCTCCATATTAACTCTTTGCCATCCAGAGTTTTACTCGATATAAACACTTCCGGTTAATACTCCCAACTGGATTTCTTGGTTTTATCAGAACACTGAAGAGATAATAAAAAATATTCTCTTCTTGTTCCCTTGCGGCCATCGTAGGCCGTTTTCTTATCCATCTGATTTCACTTCCTGCATACGTTTCATCGCCGTTGTGCCGACTCGGAATGCGACTCTTGCTTTTGTTCAAGCTTGAAGCTATGGGAAATATTGGCCCGAAGTGCAATCAAATCAAGTGCTCGTTCAAGCAAAAGCCTGGCCCAAAAAGCTGAGAGAAAGAGTGGCCCAACCCCGCCAAATCAGATTCAATTGGTTCCTATTTATACCCACAGTTTGTAACCGCCCAGTCGATCGAGCTTTCTGTTTTCGTACTTGTTGGGTTTTTTTCTCCTTCCCTCGCGAAGGGGAGAGAAAAGGATTCCCTCGGAGAGGCGGGAGGAGGAGATGAAGGCGACGGGTTGGATTGCATCGGCGGTGGCTTTGCTGTGTGATGAGAGCCGTTTTCTGATCCTTCCCGGTAAGGATGCTAGTCTCTGCCTAGCCGCTTCCCCCATTTCCAATGTGAAGGCCTGCTGCTTCTTTCCTCGATGATCCTTGTTTTCCTTATTATCTTCTTCCGCTTTCGATGCTTTACTTAAGAACATAAATCTTGCGGCCCTGATGTTAGCTTCAGCTTGAGATGTGCAAGTTTTGTTCGCGACGGAGAAGGTTGCTAGATCTGACGACTAGGGTTCCACTTTCATACTATATCACTTTGTGGATGGATTAGCGTATTGAATAAGCAATTGCTTATGAGTTCGGAAGATTTTTAGAATCTTTCAAGTGTTTTTTGATGATCGTTTCACACTGTACCTCTTACACATCCACTTGTGCTACTGAATGCCTATCAAACCTTGAAAGATGCAAATAATATACTATAGATCGTCGTCTACCTTGCATTTTTAGTGCATCTAGTTGTTGAGGGTTGTGGTTGTATAGATTGCAAATCGGGACTAAAGTGAGACGTGGAAGAACAAGGCGATTGACGCTTACCCTTATAACTTTAGGTATGCACTATTAGATTGTTTTTGGACAATCAACTCTTAGCCTTAAAGTACTATTGAGATGTGCACGGTTTGTTTGCGAAGGAGAAGGTTGCTAGATTTGACGACTAGGGTTCCACTTTCATACTACTCTATCACTTTGTTGATGGAGCAACGTACTGAATAAGTAATTGCTTATGAGTTCAGAAGATTTTTAGAATCTTTCAAGCGTTTTGATGATTGTATCATTGTACCTCTTGTATCCACTGTGCTACTGGGTGCCTGCCAAACCTTGAAAGATGCCAGCTATATACTAACGTAGATCGTGGTCTACCTTGCATTTTTTCATGCTGCTAGTTGTTAAGAGTTGTGGTTGTATAGATTGCAAATCAGGACTAAAGTTCCACGTGGAAGAATAAGGCATCTAACGCTTACCCTGAATTGTAACTGTATGTATGCACTACTAAATTGTTATTTTTTGGCACAATCAAGACCTAGCCCCAAAGTTCTGCGTGTCGTAGTCTCATCTTTACTTCACTATAATAATTAGTAAGTTACATAAACTTCATTATATTTTGGAGAAAATTTTGTTCTAATTATTGAGAAGTAATGCCAATAAATTCCCGAAGAAGGTACCAAAACATATCTATGTTGTTTATTCCATAGGCTGAGAAAACTGATGCACTTCTCTGATTCTCTCAATTTCTAATGTGGTTGTTGCTTTAATTGGACTTCTTCTTAGCCTTTAATTTTTTATCAGTAAAGTAAACCTCTCTCAAGTCTCAACTGATTAATACCAATAACTCTCTATATGAGCGTTGAGACTTGAGACCCAAAATTTCGTCTTAATTTTTATTTGAGTCAACCTGTTGGGATGTCTATGGTTCACCATGTTGAAATCAAAGGTTTGAGTTATGTGGATATAAGAATTACTAGATCATAAACGATAAGGACATAAATCATAACATCATAGTTCAAGCATGAGCATTGGAGCTGGGTTGAAGGATTCACTAGTACAACCATAAGATTGAATTACCTGAGATCCATGGTCCCGGAAGAAATCTTGTGGCCGATAACAGTGATGGAATTCCTCATAAAGCTTCCTCTTGTAATATGAGTTACTATTCTTTGATTATTTATAGTACCCCAAACATCATATACAATTTTTTAACTGAAATGTCAAAATTGGGATTTTAGTTGTTTGCTACCGATTGTGATTAGGCGGGTGAGACACTCAAGGATTTATGTACTATTTCTCTTTTCCTTATTTCATCATGAACTCCTTAGTTCCTCTAATGCAATATTGCTGTTTTGCGTTTATGTTGCTAGTTGACTATCATGACTGGTCCTTGTTAGTATCTTGTTATATGGAAGTTAATATGAGTATGCTACAACATATGTGATCATTTTGTATGGTTACTTGGTTAGTAATGCACAGCGATGCTGTCTAGTGGCATTTGATGTGGACTAGTTGTAAAACTAAGGGCACCTAGTTTGTTTTACTATGCAACACGTTGGAATGTGCTTTAGTTTGCTGACTTAGCTAATGATTGCTATGTCTTTTGAGTGCATGACTAAGGCTATTAGGTCTCTTTTGTAACACTGTTATGTCAGTTTGGAATTGGGTATAAGTGGTATGATTTTTAGCTACAGTATGTTTTAAATAAGAGGGAAAGTAACTATAGAGATTAGAATATGGTTGACCTCATAGTCTCATCTATGATGTTTTATTTTTTATACTTAAGTTACGATAATTGTTGACAATAATCTCAAGAGTGCCTAGCATAGTGCATTTTTGCTTGTAGTGAGGAGTCTTCTTTGTTGTGCATAAGGACATTGTAGAATTTCCTCTTATTGACCAGTGAGCACCTCAATTGGTTTTTATGAATTCCATATATATCACCTTGTTAAAAGTCTTTGCTGAAACCTAATTTCTTAAGGTTTTAGCAAAGCTTTTCAAGTTTGCATGAACAATATGATAAATTGTATGACCCTCTAAAGCAACATATTGCTTTGCTCTTCGCATAGTGATTTGGTTGTAACATAGAGATTTGAGTATTGTCGCAAGGATTTAGTGCCAATATTTTAAATTGCCACTATCAAAGTGTCCCATATTTTGGTTTTAGCATCTATAAGCACTAAAGGTTTTTGACTTTGACACCATGATGATGCCAAGTACATTGAGTTGTCCTTATTGCTTTTGACTAGCCATTTAATTAGGTGTGTTGATATCATTTAATTAGGGAGCATTTTAGGTGTACTTCTTGCCATCTCTTTGTGATTTTCCTTTGAAAATTGAACTGGCTACTCTTGACACTATCCTTGGTGGGAATGTAGACTTGTCCATTCTACTCTTGGGACCTAAGGTGTTGGCATTCATGTTGTCTTTCCTTGTCTTGCACACCTAAGCCTTCCTTGCATTTGATGGAGAATTTTAGTTGCAAATTGGTGAAATTCTTATAGGCACCAATTTACTATTGTGATTAGCCCCTTGTTCTTAAGATCAATCATTTGGTAACTCTTATGGATTCTTATTACAAACTTTTATGGATTCTTATTACAAACTCTTCCAGTAACATTGCCTCATGGGCATCTTCTTAACCAAGGCATAGACATTTATCATTTCCTTGCATTGCTACCAACTTGACTAGATCAATGATCTCTATCTCCTATTCTCCTTTAACCGCATTATTGCAAAGTGGTTCTATGTGTCTTTTGATATTTTTGAAGTAATATAGATTACACATAGGATTTTCTCATCAAATACAGAGTTAAAATGGCATGTGCATCACCTTTGACTTCTGCATGATGTCCTTTATTGCAACTGAACACTAGAGTAGCATTAGCATTGATCACCTTCACGTGACTTGAACTTCTCTTTAGCAATAAGCTCAATCGCTTGCCCTTCCACTTAGTGATGAAGTAGTGAGTTGCTTCCATGTTCATCATAACACAAGTCTACTTGACGTTGAGTTTGATATTCACAAACATTGGCTCTTGATTTGACTTTAATAATTCCACCTTCATTGATGAATTTTTGTTCCCAGTATTGTATTGAGAAGTTAAACATCCCCATGTTTGCAATTACAAGTTCTCTTTGTTGTTTCATATGTTAGACATATATTGTTTCAACTCAAAGAAGTAGGTGTGTGTACCATTTGCTTTATCCAATATGACCTCTATATACAAAGCATTCATCCTTTTTTAGATAGACATCTTAAAATGTTCATTCTCACTTTTGCTTGTAGAACTCATCCTCCTTGAAGGTTTAAAGGTGAGCGTCATGAGAATATATGCTCCTCTTTTAGCTTGTGTGGAACCGAGGAATAAAGTTTGTAAGCCTTGCTTGAGTAGAAGCCAAATTTGAAAATTCAACACTCATATGGTATTCAATCCTCACCATACAATGTCTAAAATATTTGTTGATATGGGTAATATACTTGAATAACTTGAAATATTAGACAAACATCCTGTAACATAAGACTTGGAGAAGAGTACAAAGGTCCTAAGAATGTGCAAGAAACAATTGTGGTACGCAAAAAGAATTTGAACATCTTAAAAACCTACTTTAACCTAACACCTTTGCCCCTCAAATACTAATTCAATAGATTAAAATGCTTATGACATGTTTGAGGTGAAAAAAGTGGTTTGGTAGGATGAGTTTACATGTCAACTTGTGGTATATTGTCTATCATAATTTTCCTTCTTGGACTAGGCTAGTGGTGCACACCATTCTTTAACAAAAGATATGAATAAGTATATATACTACGGATACATTCACATTAGGGACGTGTACATGAGTTACACAATTGATTACTTATTCCTGACATGTTGTTATGTCAACGACACATAATCCAAGTAGTGAAATATTGTCATGACTATGTGATCATGTAAGGTATTGAAAAATAGTGTGCTAATTGGATTGTCACATGTATCTTGTGACAAGAAAACAATGAAAAAAGACATAATGCAAAAAAATAGAAATATAAAGTTTTGAAAAATGAAAATGGCGAGAAAAGATTTAAAATAAAATAAAATAAACATTGTGATTGACGCATGCAAGTTTCTTTAGGCATTAAAATTTTACTTGAATTATTTTCCAGCATAGTACAATGATGTGATACCCTTTATAGTTAATTAATTATGTCACTAGATTTACTAGGTGAAATTTTAGTAGGTAGTTAATTGGGTGTAGCATAGTGGTAAGTGTGTGGAATGCATTTACTATGAAGTGTCTTAAAGCCTACATGCATGACTTGTTTATTATAGTTATACATTTGATAAGAAAATTTATTTATTATTTCTGGCATCTCTATCTATATTCTTTTTTTTTTTCTCTTTATCTTCTCTTCTATATCTCTGCTTCTCTTCTCCCTCATCTCCTCAATCTCCAACCCAGTCCTGCTTCAAAAGTTCTTTTGATCTATGGATTGATTTTCTGTCGGCCTCTGAAAGAGGCACATTCTAGTTCATTTTTGTGTTTTGTTATTCCTTGTTTCTAAAAGCCACTTATTTTTATGGGAATTAACTGCACAAATTTGAGATTACTACGATACCTGCAATGCATGATGCTTAAATGGCCAAGTAGTTTGGTGTTTGTTTATTTAGGTGTACAAGTTATATTTTTATTAACCTTTAAGATCTCTGTTATATAATTGAACTTGGTCGTGATTTCATTTCTTCTTAGAACAACATTTTAGAGAATAACCAACTTCAATATTGATGCTTTTAGATGTATGTACTGATCTAAGATATATCCAATACCGTTACATTATGCGTCAGTTGTTGAACATCAGGTGTACCTTTTGAGACAGGACTAGTAAATTAATATGGATCAGGATTTTAAACTTTAGTACTACGAACAGCTTCATGGTTGGAATTGATTAGGAGTTGTTCCATTTTTTTGGTGAATAATTGAAAATTGAGGTAGCTCAAAATATCCTTCTGGATAATCTGAAAACTGGTCCTCCCAGCTTTGATATATTTTTGTGATATTTGCTTTCATTTTTTATTCATATGTATGCATTGTCCCCTCTGTCGTAATTACTTTTATTACAGTTGATTGTGGGTCTTAAAGGAATTTTTGTTATATTTTTTAAACAAATTATAGATGATGTTTATTAAAGCTATCGACCTCTTTTTATCAGTCCATTTATAGCACCCACTAAATCTGCTCCTTAAGGTGGAGATGCTTCATGTGCTCTTTAGTTACTACTAGTTGACAACCGAGGATTCGGTATTATATGTTCTACGTCGTTGCTAACTTATTGAAAGGTATATTGGTGGTGCAACCACGATTTTTCTCTATCTGGTTATCTTCTCTCTGTTGGCTTACATGGTTTGATTTTTTTTCTCCTGGGATGTTTACGACTTTACATGGTAGTGTTATTTTCACAACAGGGTATATCTGTTTCCCAATTTTGCCTCCGAGTAATATTTGAAAATAATCCTTTGATTATCTACAATTTCATGTCTAGTCTAGCTGGTATAATTGTCTAACTATGAATAATGCTTGTGATCTTCCAACAATGACATCTTGCTTACTATTGGCCGAAAGATATGAGATGCTGGAAACGCAGAGTCTTTGGTTGTTTGGAATGGTACCTCTACTTTTTTGTGTAATCTTGCCCATACATAGCATGGAATTTCTTACCCTTATTTTACAATCTGACTGTAATTACTATAGAATCTGATTCTCTGAACTAAAATTCAGGTTTGCTTGATTTCTGATAATGATGGTCAAAAGTCTTAGCTGTTTTAAACGTACAATGGGCATTTGTCACTTGCATGTATAAAAGGCGACAACTGGAGGTATGATTCTTGCCTACTGTTCATTACAGAAAATCTTGATATTTCCTGCATGGTAATATATGTGAGAAGGGCAATTGTAACTAAGTGATTGTATTTTGATCTTTCATGTATTTTGAACTCTGGAGCTTTCTAGCATCTAATAAATAGTTCTTTCTGAAAAAAGGCTAGGGATTGTAGTGGTCTGATTATGGTTGTGTTACTGGCTCGCCAAACTAAGAATCAAACCTTATAATACACTTGTATTGATTAGGTCTATACTGTCCCTGTTTCTGCATATATATTTCTGCACAATATGCATGGAACCTTTTTTGTTATCTAGCGGATCGACGTAGCCTAAGCCTAGAGTAAATTCCCTAATTCGTCAACAGTTCCTAGGTGCTATTTCTCTAGAAGGGGGGAAAAGGGGGCCCCTCTTTCCTTTTTCTTGGTACTTGTTGCATTCTTACCACCATACATGTTTGCGAGGATATTCATCCACATGCAGTTGTCTGGACCGCCTTGCGTGTGTCCTACAACCTGTAGCTGGCACAGGCTTGTCTAGTGAAACGTAGGCTTCCAACGCAAGCTTAAAGCACTGGCTTTTTGGAGGACCACTTCTTCCAAAGTCTTTCATAAATTACAATCTCCAAATTATACGATTAGATATTACTTTTGTTTTACATTTCAAATTTCAGATGAGCACAAAACCTCCAACAGACTGACACAGACATTTAATCAAACTTCAACTAACGTACTCCCACGGGGCTGTGATATAATTGCGTCATCGTTTATCAGAAAGCAAGCGCTTCCAATCCAATCAGCTGACGTTCGTACCCTAAAGTTCCTCAACTCACCACAGATTTCGTCCCAGCATAGTGCCCCGTGCCAACTTCATCTCCACCCCAAGTGCTCGACAACGTGCCCCAAGCACTGCATAAGAACAATGAGCCACTACCCTAAATGACTTGTTCTGCACCATATCCACACTGAGCCCTTCTTTCTTTCTTTCTTGACACACCACAATGATCCTAAGCTAAAAAGGCCGCAGATCTTTACTTTCACTATGGACCTTGTCTTTGGTGGAATTGCATCCTTTGTTAGACTTCTGCAGGGTGTCTGTTTTGCTATGGGCCAAATCTTAGAGGTAGCCTTTTGTTGACAATGGTAGGGGACAATTACTTGGTGGCAAAACCTGCTGACAGTTCACAGTGGGTGGGCGTGTGGGGGAGCCGGGCGGCCGGGCGGGGGTGACCTCATTAAGGTTCAGAAATATGAATTGGTCAGCTTATATGATCAATAGAAACGATTGTTTTTGCCAATTACGTGAGTGATAATGTTTCTTGTCTACTTCATTGAGCACATGAAGTCAATTATCCATCATGCTTTCCTAAGTATGATAGGAAGAGAGTGTTCGTTAGTTTAACTGGTAAGAATCTTAGTTGTTGATAACAAGGTCTTGGGGTCAAATTTCGCTCTTATTATTTGCCTATGTCAAAAAAAAAAAAGTATGATAGGGACGTGAGGACTAAGGACTGTGATACAGTTTCTTTCTCTGAGCTTTCTCATGCATGAATAATCGGTTGCAAAATGCATCATACTAAGGTGCTTGAGATCCATGTGCGAATTCATCGTACTTTCTTATTCTGCCAAAAAGGATTCATTATATATCTTATGAATTCGCTTGAAATGATAATTCTCAACAATATAATATCTTCTCATCAGTGTAAGCAAGATAGTATCGGTCTATGTTACTGTTCATATTTGAGCGGAAGTCTAGCTTCTTGTTGATTCCTGTTTGGTGTTCAGAAACTAACTAATTGGTACTAGTAAAAACTAGAAAGATGTTTTTTTTTAAAAAAAAAAAATTCCTGAAGGACACAGTGAACAAAAACTTCTCACACTTTTTTGCTTGATCTCTGCGCTATCAGGATACTGTGCCACGAGTACTCCATGGTTTATGGAGGTTTGAGTGGGTCAATGAGACTAGCGATTATCTCAGACCTTACCGCAAAACTTTTGAATGAATGACTCAGAAAAGGTAGCCCCGCCAAGAATTCTGGCTTGATTTGGCTGTGTTTTTAGCTTGTCCTTGCTGTAGAGCAAGATGCTGGCTCTATTTTGGTTTGGGTCATAGGGACCATGACATGGTCCCACTCCTAGGAAAATTTTTTTAGGGAGAGGGTTTCTTTAGAAAATTTTAGGGAGGGCCGCTTGAAGCCATTGGATTAGCAAAAAAAAAATGATCCGCAAATTTTTAGTGCATGTTAGCCGGCACCGCAGGGCTTGTTTTGATCCAAAGCTATTTGTGTTGTGTAGGTAACCCAATCGTGCAGTTTGTTTTTTCTTTAATTTTTAGGGTGAGGTCCCCTTAAAATAAAATTTTATTCTACATACTTGCCTGTTTCTTTTCACCTAGCACATCCAATCCAAATATGAGCAAAAACTTATGAGATATCTGGAAATTAAATGATCTTGCGAGAAGAATTTCTCCATTTATCACTATATTATCTATGCGCCCTGCTGAGTGGGTATATAAGAGTCATGGGATTTTATGTATAAAAAGCTGTCATAACTATATTGTCTAGATGTGAGCACTCGGTAATTTCGATTTATCATTTATCAATTTATCAAGTTAAAATTTTTATTACCGTTACCGTTACCGTTACCGAATAAAAATTTACTGATTTTACTAGTTTTAATATTATTTTTTAACATAAATTATTTTTATATAAAATGATGAGTTTGTAACTTTACCCATTTGTTTATAATAATAATTTAATTACATTTATTTTTTTATATATAATAATTTTCTTAAATTTTATTATATTTATTATTTATATATAATAATTTTGTTAAATTTAATTATATTTATTATGTATATATAATAATTTTGATAAATCTAATTATATTTATTATGTATATATAATAATTTTGGTAAATTTATAAATTATCGAATCAAAAATATTTTTATCATTACTGTTACCAAATACCCAACAACAAATAAAATTTTACCATTACCCGATTAAATCAGTAAAAATAAGTAATTATCACTTAATGCTCACCCCTAATATTATCTAAAAGAGAGTAGATTTATAATCTTGAGCTTGTTGGAAATTGATCATTTTCTATTTTGAAATTAGGAATAACTAAAAATTTTTGTTTTTGTTTTTATAAGATGTGATGGGGAAGGGACTTAAAAAAAATCTATATTGGAGGGTTGCTAAAGTGATATTGTGTAGGGGTCCAAGGGAGCGCTTTTTGCTCCCAATGGGTATGAGCTACTTGGTTTACGAAGATACTAAACTAACAACCATACTTTGTTGTGCTCTAGTTTTATCTATTTTGGGCCAGTTTGGGGTTGCTGGCCGCTCGCTTTTGTGGGTACGGCTAGCTAATTCTACCGAATTCGGGTTGTTTGGGGTGGCTATTGCTGGGTGCACCAGTGAATTTCTGCTGCGCGAGAAAAGCAGCTAATTCAGGCTTCCGTGTATCAACTTCCAACGCTTGTCCGCGTTCCTCGCTTGCTTCCATGCCTCGCCGGAACTGCACCCACCGACCTCTGCTGCCTTGCCGACCTCCGCCGACCCTGTCCAACCTCCAGCACCTGCTCCAGCTCCGATCGACCTCCTGCTCTAGTCTCGCCAACCTCCAGTGCCAGATCTAGCCAATGCACTCCAGCTCCATTGCCCGCTCGACGAGCTCCAGCTCCAACCTTCGTCGGGGAACTCCTGGCTTTTTGTCATTCCATGTCCAAGCTCCTGCCTCCTTGGTGCTTTTCGCCTCCGCTAGGGAGGCATCCGCAGCAGCTTCTCATCTCCCGCCGCTAGGTGGGGAGGAGGTCGAGGCAAGAGATCATCGAGAAGTGGCTCTTTCTATATTGTTATTTCTTTCGTTTCCCATGCTCTGCTTCAATTTCAGTCGAGAAAATGCATTCTCTTGATTGCTCTTTCAGTAATCAAAAGCGCAAAACATTTTATGTAATATATGAGAAAGGGATCACAGAGGATGTCTTCTGCTTTCGTAGTATTAAATCTTAATTTTTGCCCTAAGTTTATATTGAACTGGATGATACATAGAAAAAGTACTGGCATGAATTCTTTTATGATTTTTTGTGCTTCTCATTATTTTTTATAGCAGCTCAACAAAAAAATCCTTTGAAGTCTTAATGGCAAATTTGGAGTATATGACTGCAAAAATATAATTTTAAATATTTTTTTTGATTTATTGAGCTTATCCTCATCTTATTTGATGGATCTAGTAAAATATTTCATATTACAAATGCAAATGCATAAAGTACTGTGCTTATAATTTTGGGTGTGTTTTATAATTATAATCATACATAAAATATTTAATTATGTTAAAATTTTCACTTAATCAAATATCACAGCATTTTTATTTTGGTGACCAGCACTTTTAGTTTCAACAGCTTCTGCTTTTCTCAGCTAGCTACCTTTCAACCAGCAATTCTTCAGCCAGCAAAAGTTAGAAATAGAATCGGCCCCAAAATGGCCCTTTGTCACCCATGGCAATGCTTTGAAAGTACAAATGCCCATGACAAGGATCCTTTCTTATATGAAGCATGATGACCTTAAATGCTATTGTCAAAACATAGGAAGGGTCTTCCTTTCGTTACGATTTTCTTTACACTTAAAACTGTCTCATCTCATAAAAGATCAGCATTCGTGACATATTTCGGGAACAAAATTCTCAACTGAATGACATAATCATAATTAGATGTTGGGCTTCCTTCCAAAGGGTTTCATAATGGTTGTCAAAGCAATTTCTAATGTTAGCATCACCTTGATTGGAAATGTTTTATCCAAACTGAAGAAAATAATGTTGTGTTTGGCTTGGATAGAGGTGAGTTTATATAAAAATTTTGTGTTTTGAGTCCTGCCAAAACATTTAGTAGTCATCCACTATCTAAGATTGATCTGATGAATGAGAGCCTAACTCTAGTAACTAAAGTAATATTCTTATCATTTTCAATATCATTTAGGGAACTAGAGGCTTTCTTTTTGAAGGAACTATTGGAATAATAAATTTCTTAAGGTTCTGTTCAAAATTTGCCAACTTATTTCTGTCCCACCTTGAAAGTTTGGCCCTCAGCTTGTTGAATCTTTTAGAGGATCATTTGAGTGATGTTCCATCTAGATGTTGTTAACAATAGAAATTGCTTTTAGATAGTACTTCCAAAAAGCATGATTTTTAAACAGATGAGGTCTGATCAAGTTAGAACTAGAGCTCTGGTGGAGAATCAGGGCATGATCGTAGATACCCTTATTATCCTGAGTAACATTATTATTATATGAAATTTAAACCACTTTGGACTAGCAAAATTTTGTTCTCTTGTGCTCAGAATCTTATCCCAACCTTTATGATTGTTTGACTAGGTGAATGGGCAACTAGAATAACATAAATCCTCAAACCTTAAGAATGAGATATAGGCATGCAAGGCAGTGATAAAAGTACTTCTCTTATCTTTACAAGTATGCAATTAAAGTCACCATAGAGCACTCAGAGAATATCAATAAACTTCATATTGGCTAGGTCATGCTACATACGTTATCCAACAAAAGATAACACTAAGACAAAATATTGAAAAAAAAAATCTAAGGATCATGCCTAGGATCATCAATTAAAGCATATGACTTGGTAATCAAAGGAGATGATGCTGATGAATTCAAATTTCTACGTTGAGTATATCTCCTGATTGTCCCATTGCAGTGATAAAGATTTCCATCAATCTTTTCCAACTCTGACCAAAGATTCATTCTTCTGTGCACTCAAATGAGTCTCCTTTAGAGCCAAGATAGATGGAAATAAAACGTTAAGTGCTCTCGAATCGTTTTTATGCCCTCCCGTCTAAAATTATAAGATATAAAATCATAATGATAAGAAGGAAGAGGCAGAGCTCGCTCTGTTCTTTTTTGCTCTTGAGCTTGTTGTATTCGACTCCTTATATTTTGGATCCTTTCAGTTGTAAGGTGGATACAAATTCTACCTTTTGGTGCATAGATCTCGGCCTTTACACTTTCATCACTAAAACTGCCTATAATCCCTTTGATTCATTAAACAAATTGTCTTAGCTTAGTGGTAAGTCAACCAGGAGCAGGGGAGTAACACAAGGGGGAAAAAACAAAGATGCATCGGCAGCCGAAGACATGGTTCGTTCCCGATTGCATGACTGATATATCCTGTCACTGGGAATTGCCCAAATGACTTATAGAGGGAATGGAACTTTTCAATGCTCATTTGTGAATGTATGCCTTGTGTCCGAATGTCACTTTTACTCCGATGAGTGCCATACATTTGGTTGAGGAGCTTGCCGTGACAAAAAAAAAGTAATTGGGAGGGGGAAGGTGAAGAAATGAGAGATTTATAAGGAAAAAATCGAACCCTTACATGATGAATAACAACAAACAGGAAACAACCAATTCATTTATAAGGAGCGAGATTATGGTGCAGGATGGAAGCAAAAAATTTGTTCAAAAGCGGAGCTGGCACTAAGTGGGAAAATGGGACTTAATATGTAAGGAAATAACGCGTTGCATACGTTTAAGATGACTGTAAAGATTACTTAACCTAAAGCATGAACTTTACTTTTTTGCTTGAGTTATTAGTTGTTGCATTGTTCAAGCCTACCCCTCTACTGATTAAGATTGATCCAAGGTTGTCATTTTTGTAGCTCTGTCAATAGTTTTATTGCTGATTGTTCAGTTCCAGTTGTTGACGCTGAAGTATTTTCACCATCATTTTGTCCCTTCCAGTAGACCAAGTAAATGCAATTGGGGATGACAGTCACGCGGGGATTTAACAATATCCGACCTATCTCACTCGATTCTATTTATGTTTGGACTAATACATACTACTCAGGTAAGGTTTGAGTATTATATTTTAGATGTCCATTATTTAAACCCGATTATATATACACTTAGATTGTAGGGAGCATTGGTGTACTTGGAGGGTCCTGAGGCTAGAAGTTCGAAGTGGGGAAATGTTCACTATCCATGGCTACAAATACCAAACGTTCCTCTCACTTTTTAGCAGCCTTCGCCGGCCAGGCTTGCATCTCCTTAGGAGCACAAGTCAATACGATCCTTTCCTCTCTACTCTGCCTCTGCCTCCGGGCTAGAAACCTTCCATGCTGCATGTCATCCTTGTAAGAGGTAAACAGCTCAATTGTCTATGCTCTTGATTGCTTCTCAATCCCCCACATCACCAGTGCCCCTTTTCTCATCTTCTCTATATTATCTGTGTACTCCCCCATTCTTTGAGTTCATTTACTCTTGTGCCTTTTTCTTCCGTGCGAAGAGCACAAGTAAATAAAGCCTCCAACTCTACAACGGTACTACCCAACAGAAAGATGTCGGTGGCTGTCATGCAGAGCTCGGCCTTTTATTTGAGCCAGCGCAGCTGGCTGGCGCCTGAGACGCGAATAAGGTGTGACGACGTCGACCGCCTCCGTTCTCTAGCAGCTGAGGATCGTGACGAAGTGCGTCCCGGGGGATTAGACATATGGAGCGGCATTCAATCTCAGAAACCGGCAGTCGTTGTCCAGGCACCGGCTGCTCCTTACGTTCATCCTCTGGCGAAGCGGGCATCAAGTATGTTGAACCAGAAGAGCCTCGAGGTTTGCACGGAGAGTCTCGGTTCGGAAACCGGTTCCGATGATTTCATCTACATGGACGACCTCGGCCATTACTATCCGCCCAAGTTCGAGGATGAAGAGAGAGAAGAGGAGGAATGCTTCCCCATCGCAGCAACTCAAATAGCTGGACTAATTAGTCCCCGAGGCAAGGAGCTGACCACGGTGAATTATCCTTCCTCCATCAGCCGGCGGTTGCCGACGAAGTCGTTCCCCCCGCCGCTCTCATCGATCTCTCGCCGAAATGGACCGTGCATCCACATGCAGCCTTACCGCCGTGACGGGCGACTAGTAGTCGAGGCCATCCCCGTCCCTTCCCAAAACTACCTTCACGCTCGGCGGGTCGACGGTCGCCTCCTCCTGTCCTTCATCGAGACCAACTGTGGAAACGAGCCTAGCTACGAGTCCGACGACGTCTCGGATGTTAATACTATAATCACAATTCTGCCGCGCGGGCAAGAAGGCATCGTGCTAAAAGAAAATATTATTGAAGAGAAGATAGAGGAAGAGTTAGGAGAAGGGAAGTGCTTCGGAGGAGAGGAATTGGATGTGAACTGCTATGAAGAAGAGGAATTAGAAGTTGTGGCCAGGGGTATTATGGTCGAGTTGAAAGTAAGCACACAACCCCAGCAACATAGCGGTGCCATGAAAATGTATCGTGCTTTGCTCGTCATCGACAAGTTCGTTGTGGGCATGCCGCATAATGGGTGGGCTAGATGCGGTCAGCCTATGGAGGAAGATGACAACATAAGCTACCCTAACAAGCAAGATTTCACTATTGCATCGACGCTGTCATCTAGGCTTGCGTCAAACACGAGTACCACTGCAGCGGCAGCGGCGGCGGCATCCACTCTCGGCGTCGCCGCAGAATGCTACACTGACGGTTGGCTGTCGTCAGCCCTTGGTGACGAGCACCCGCCGGTCGTTAACAAGCTTCTGTTCACTTCCAGGCTGCGTAACCGGCAAGAGTTGCTGTACAACATGAGGTGCAGCCAATTCCGCAGGCCATTATTCATGTGGGAGCCTTGTTATATTGCTACTTCCTCTTGAGACTTGCGAGAGCCACGCGATTACACAGTCACCGCAGCCTCGCTGGGCATCTATCCTATCTTTCACTTCAATCGTCCATACCACCACTGAGCTGCTACTCCTTAACTAAACTAGTGAACAGTTACAATTACGATTGTTGCTGGTCCAACTGACTGGGCTTCTTTGTTTGGTTCCCTCCCCCTGCCTCTTTCGCTGTTCTGCTACTTAATTTCTAAACCATCACTGTCCTTTTTCCATTCAATGATTCATCTTGATATTGTGCCCAGTTCACTTGAAATCATAATTATTTTATGATAGATTGCTTTATTTCTGTCCTTGCTCGTCTGGGTATCTTGGAAGTCCTATGCAATCTCTTGACGTAGCTGGCAAAATATCTTTCCTATGCGTGTCTAAATATGGTACCACAGTCTAATATCAGGGTTCCATAACTGGATCAATTTATCGTCATCTATCATTCAATCACCTGCTTGGATTCTGAGCTGGTCTGAAATTTCCATGTTACAAATAAAATGTTGTTCAATGATTTGAAATCTGCGCCTGTTACTAGATTCCCAGAAATTTGACGGATGTTTTTAGGAACTGCCCAAATCATGTTGGACTGCATAGTTGCATTCTTGGCAAGCTTGAAAAAGATTGGTTTGGAACTGATCATGATGGATCCAATGGCTGTTTTAGACGCCTGAGATGTGAACAGAACATCCAAATCATGCAAAGAATTCTAATATGAAGAATGCTGAGATTTGGAACCAACTCACCTCTCACTTTTGTCCTATATGGTTGAAATTGACAACAGGTACTATAACAATTAGTCTAGTATTTTAGAGGTCCTCGAATTACATTTTAGTTCATAGGTGTATTGCTTCCCACATATTGGTCATCCTCTTGGATATACATGATGATGCTCTTAATTGATTCTATTTGCTAACACCTGTGGCGTCATAATATATTAATATATGCTAGCAGTTGAGGCATTTCAAAAGGGTTCTTTTCTGAGCAGAAAGTGGTATGTATTTTTATGCATTACCCAAATTCAGCTTATAGATTCTGCCACTTCAGGCTTAAGATTTTTTGATCTTTTTTCAAAGACCACGCATGCCTTGACCAGTAGCTCGCACTTCCCCTTTTCTGAATTCTTGTGCTTTCATTTGCAAATCTATATAGCTCTCATTGTTTACAGAGTTACCAATTACCAGTGATCCTGACCCGCCTTCATTCTCCATGAAAATGAAGAGATATAATCATTAATAACTTTTGCATTATTATTGTTAAACAAGTCAATCGAGTAAATAAATAGAACGATTGAGAGAGGAGAGCAAATCACAAGAATGCGTGAAGCAAGCCGAAGCGATTCAAATTGTAGGGACGTTTGGATGTTTGACCAACTGGTAGTAATAGGATAGTGGAAGAATCATGGAGCGGTGTACTCTAAAATGTGTCTCCTTAGTGCATCATTCATCAAAATAAAATGGTAGTAATAGGAAAGGCAAACTGGCAAAGCATGACAAAAAGCCAGAGGCTAAAGGGACGGACCTGATGCCTTTTGCTTGCCTCCCTCAAATCCTCTTAAACTCATGTTAAAGCTACCTTCGATTAGACAAAAAGTATATGAGCATAGGTGTACATGTTTACATAGTTTAATCTCCCTCACAAGAAATTGAAATTTTTATTTATCTTTTTATTCATCAATCAAGCTCTCGACCTACTACTTGGCATGCATCCCGACATTAGTATACTCATTTACTTGTCTGCTTGTCATGAAAAATGTTTAACATTCTTAAAGAGCACGTCTTCGTCTCTAGAATAGCTGTAGTGATCATTACAAGAGATTCATCTTTTGATAGATTCATTTGATTAGCATAATATACGGTCTATTCCCCTAGTGGTAAAATGGACATGACATGCTGAGCTGGTCTAGTTCAACCAGCGCATCTATACATTGTTTCTAGGATCTCTCAGCCATCTCTATTTGGGCCAAGTCATGGGAAGTGAAACATCATCCAACCACAGCCTTCATCACTGTGTGAATCATGTGGTGACCTAAACAGGATTCGCTTCATTTACTTTTATGTAATGTAGCATGATGAATCAAAAGCTTTAGTACAAGGTGGAGGGGGAGGTTATTTTTGTTGCTAACCTTTGCCTTGTTGCATGTATTTTATTTGTATGTGCAATTTTGAATACAAAGTTTCTAGTAACGTGTGATAGGTAAGGCAATTCTGACTACACTAACAACTTGGATTGATTGAGGAATTAACTATTTTCTGTTCCTTTGATTAGATTAATAACCTCATTTAGTGTACTCAATTAATTCAGATGTAGACATGGAGAAAATTTAAAGAATTATTAAATAGACCAACTAAAAAAAATACAATGATTTATTTTAGATGCTATTTAAAGGCCAAGCTCACAATTAGGGTATGTTTTGTCAATTGTTAATAATTTTATAACTATGCTAAACTATACCGTGTTATACTGTGCTGCACTGTCAAAATTTATAAGATTTTTGGTTATGAACTTTTTAACTATTATCAAATTTTAAAATAATAAAAATATATATTATTTTAAATTATTTAAAATAATAATATTTTTATTTTTTTAGTATTAAAATTTTAAATTATTTAAATGAATAATACTTAAAATTATAAAAGAAACCATGTGAATTACTTTTTTAAAGAAGTAGAAGCTACAAAAAAATGAAATTGTAGTTTTCTTAACTTCTGCTTTTTTACTATTTTTTTCTTGTTCTGTTTTTTATTACCAAATAGTTTTCTACTTGCTTTCTACTTAAAAGCTACTTAAAAGCAAGACCAAACAAACCCTACATTGAGTGGCTAAAATGTTGATTTGAAGTGCAAGTTGATACTAGTACATTGTTCTTGTCTCTAATAAGACTTGTAGTAACCTCAATTTTATGTGTTTTTTCCAAAGCAATTAATCTAATTTGATCTTAGAAATACTTGCTAGGTTGTTTCCAATTGCTTGCACTAATATTTTTTACAACTA
Organism: Costus lasius; assembly: GCA_027563935.2. Classification (NCBI taxonomy): domain Eukaryota; kingdom Viridiplantae; phylum Streptophyta; class Magnoliopsida; order Zingiberales; family Costaceae; genus Costus; species Costus lasius. The sequence continues at coordinate 1,313,565 of CM050446.2, read as the reverse complement.
AGAATCATGAGCTTGACAAACCAACTACATTTTATTCTACATTACATATTTCATAATATAAAGGATTACTAGTATTTTTAGATTATTAAAACTATATATGTGATGGAAAGTCTAGAATCTACAAGTAAATAGGTAAATTAAGTAATGAAGGTAGAATTTGATCTAAAGACCTTGTTATTAACAACAAAGGTCCTTATTAACAACATATGTAAGTGCATTATCTATGTGTTATAGCTCTTATTGTTGGATGTTAAACGCTCAGTGATACCACGATAACTTAAAAGAGTATTGTTAAAAACTCAATCAAGGAGGCTATTATGACCTCAACATATTGTTGGATACTTAAATGCTAGTTGATACTATAGTAACTTAAAAGAGTATTATACAAGCTTAATCAAGGACGCTATTATAAGCTTAACATATTGTTCTTTTCACTATTTGTAAATATTTTTAGTATTTGGTATATTTACAGCCAAATACCAAATTAAATATAAATGGTAAGCATATTATTTGTATGTCATTGCCCTTATAGCTCAGTGGTAGAGCGTCAGTCTTGTAAACTGAAGGCCCGTAGTTCAATCCTGCGTGAGGGCAATTAATTTAATTTTCTATAATACCATATTATTCTTAGCTTTGCAATTTAGAAATATGGCCATCATAAGCTCAACATATTGTTCCTTTTGGTATTTGTATGTCACTACCAAAAGGCTATGTTAGGTGATTTTGTGATAACTCAAATACTCTTTTCTTTTTTTGTTCTTGTCTATTAGGATCAAAAAGCCAAATCAAATATAAAGAATAAGTATATTACTTATTTATCTTAGCCTTATAGTGTAGTGGTAGAGCACCAATATTGTAAATTGAAGGCTTGCAGTATAATCTTGTGGGAGGGCAATATTGTTCTTTTCAATATTTGGTATATTTGTTACATATGCATTACAACTCTTATCTCAGTGGTAGAGTGTTTGTTCTTTAAACCAAAGGCCCATAGGTCAATTCTACATATTGTTCTTTTCAATATTTGTTATATTTTACGATCAAAAGGCCAAATCAAATATAAAGAATAAGTATGGTACTTATACATCACAATTCTTATAACTTAGTGGATATAAAGAATAAGTATGATACTTATACATCACAATTCTTATAACTTAGTGGAAGAATGTTAGTCTTATTATTAAGAATAAGTATGGTACTTATACATCACAATTCTTATAACTTAGTGGAAGAATGTTAGTCTTATTATTTGTTGGATGTTAAATATTAGGTGATACATGATAACTTAAAAGAGTAATGTACAAGCTTAATCAAGAAGGCTATTATAAGCTCAACATATTGTTGGATGTTAAATGCTAGTTGTTACCAAGATAACTTTAAAAAGTATTATAGAAGGTAAGTACATTGTCTTTTTTCTTTTTTTTAAAAGTAATGAAATGGGTATTTGATGCCAAGACCATGTTATTAACAATAAGGCTATGTTCCGTTGAATGGAATCCACGGTGGAAGGGATGAAAATGGATTCATTGTACTTTTCATCATTTCCACCGTGGATTCCATTCTATAGAACATAACCTAAAGGTCCTTATTAACATCATAGTTAAGTATATTATCTATACATCATAACTCTTGTTGTTGGATGTTAAATGCTAGGTAATACCATGATAACTTATAAGAGTATTGTACAAGCTTAATCAATGAGGCTATTATAAGCTCAGCATATTGTTGGATGTTTAAATGCTAGGTGTTACCAAGATAACTTAAAAAAGTATTATAGAAGGTAAGTACATTATCTTTTTTATTTTTTTTAAGTAATGAAAGGAATATTTGATTCCAAGACCTTGTTATTAATAACAAAGGTTCTTATTAACATCATAGGTAAGTATATTATTTATGCATTATAGCTCTTATTGTTTGATGTTAAATGCTAAGAAATACCATGATAACTTAAAAGAGTATTGTACAAGCTTAATCAAAGAGGCTATTATAAGCTCTAACATATTGTTGGATGTTTAAATGCTAGGTGAAACCATGATAACTTAAAAGAGTATTGTACAAGCTTAATCAAGGAGCTTATTATAAGCTCAACATATTGTTCTTTTCAGTATTTGTAAACATTTTCAATATTTGGTATATTTATAGCCAAACAACTAAATCAAATATAAAAGGTAAATATATTATTTGTACATCATGACCCTTATAGCTTAGTGGTAGGGTGTTAGCCTTATAAACTGAAAGCTTGTAGTTCAATCTTGTGTGAGGGCAATTAATTTTTTTTTATAATATCATTATTCTCGGTTTTCAATTTAAAAATGGCCATAAAAACTAAACATATTGTTGCTTATTCTTCTTTTTGGTATTTGGTACATTACAACCAAAAGGCTATGATGTACAATAATATAAAGAACAAGTACGTTATCTACACATCACTACCGTTATAGCTCAAAAATGGAGTGTTATTCTTGTAAATAGAAGGCCCATAATTCAATTATGCATATTATTCTTTTCAATATTTGGTATATTTATAGCTAAATTGGCCAAATCAAATGTAACAACAACAAAAGTCTTTATCAAGGACATAGCTAAGTGCATTATATATGCATCATAGCTCTTATTATAAGATGTTAAATGCTAGGTAATGATAACTTAAAAGAGTATTGTATAAACTTAATCAAGGAGGCTATTATGAGCTCAGCATATTGTTGGATGTTTAAATGCTAGGTGATAACTACGATAACTTAAAAGAGTATTGTACAAGCTTAATCAAGAAGGCTAGTATAAGCTAACATATTGTTCTTTTTAGTATTTGTAAATATTTTTAATATTTGGTATATTTATAATCAAACGATCAAATCAAATATAAAAGGGAAATATAATATTTGTACATCATGACCCTTCTAGCTTAGAGGGTAATTAATTTTTTATAATATTATATTACTCTCAACTTTGCAATTTTAAAATGGCCATGATAAACTCAGCGTGTTGCATATGCATCATAGTCCTATAGCTGAGAGGTAAGGCGTTAGTTTTGTAAATTGAAGGCCTGGCTTTGCAATTTAATAAGAGCCCTTAGTTGTTGTTGAACGTTAAATGCTAAGTGCTACTGTAAAAAGTGTATAAGCTCAACGTATTGTTTTTTATTGTATTTGGTATTTTAATATATCACAGCCCTTATAGCTCAGTGGTATAGCGTCAGTCTTGTAAACTGAGTCCGTAGTTCGATCTTGCGTGAGGGCATTAAAACTTTCGTAGAACTTAGTGAACATAAATTGTTCGCGTCTTTCCAAGTTTCCTGCGTTTATTTTTTGCGGATTCTTTTTGGCTGTTGTGATGTGCGGTGAAGCCGTGGATATCGTGCATGAACAGCGGCGGACATGTTACCGTGAAGGATGAGACCAATGGGTTCTTCAGCTGTTACATACAGGTGATCAATGTGGTAAATAGAAAGTTTTGGCCAACGCTGAGAGCCTTGTACCATTATTTTTCTCTATTTAAATGCAATTCCGTGGCTGCTATGTACCAATCAATTGCAAAGCTACACAATTCGTAGCTTGACTTTCCCAGCGATATACTAGCAGTGATCAATGTGGTAAATAGAAAGTGTTGGCCAACGCTGAGAGCCTTGTTGTACCATTGTTTTTCTCTATTTAAATGCAATTCCGTGGCTGCTATGTACCAATCAATTGCAAAGCTACACAATTCGTAGCTTACTTTTCCAGCGATATACTAGTATTCTACTCTCCGACTGTCGAGCACGGGTTGGCTTGCCTCTTGCAATAAAATTTGCATTTAGGATGTAGGAATCCTATCAGCAGTAATCATTTGGGATTCATATTAGAAAATCAGTCCGCAAAATTTTTATAAACTATATTATACATTCTCATTATTTTCTCTTTTTCCCGAACTCCTAAAGTTGAGCCAAACAAATAGTATGCATCATCTCAGGTGAAGGAAATTGGAGAAATATGAAATTCTTGCTCAATTGTATTGCCAATCAGATTGATCCAAGAAATATGAGTTTAAACATTGAATACAAGCATCCGCACCTCGATGGAAATGCGGCATATGGAAATCTATGTTTAGGACCCACGAAAAACAACTGCTCCGCATGAAACATACCTTGCAAAGAATCCTGTGTCTACGTGGAAGGAGGTACATGCATATTTCTGCTTCGAAGCAAATCCTGCAGAATACTAGTACCTAGATAAAACATATATCACAAAATACCCAAGAAAACTTATGCATGGTAAAACTCAAGAAGGCAAATAAATAAGCAAAAGGGCTTAGAACAACATGAAGGCAATACCAGAATGGAAGAAAAAAGCACAACATCGAGAATAAGAATCAATAGCTTATTTAGTTCAGCTTGTTCTTCCAAAGCTGCTTGTAATCTCCAAACCTAAGGTACAAATAGTCCCGGGGATAAATCAAATGGTAATATTAATATTAGGGCAGGCAAATACAAGAAACTTTTCGAATTCATAGAGCAGGCAAATACAATCTACTGCAACTCCTCGGTGAGATCCTTCGCCATTTTTTTAACGACCTTGGGAGGATAACCACGTAAGTGTAGTATCTGCAGATAAAACTGTATGATCAGCAGAAAGAAGGCAGTTCTCTAATTCACTTCTTTGCCATTTTCTCCTATATGACTTGCAAAAAATTAGAATAGTAGAGCTGCTAAGTGATGAATTTTTATCCAAAAATAGGTTAAAGTTTGGTTACGTTCATTACTTGGTAGCATGTACAAATCAAAGATATTCATTTGAGAAAAAGGTCAGTTAAAAATGTTTCAGTGTTATACAGGCAATATATTTTATTCATGAATATCCCACATATTTGATCATTAGAACTGAAACTGTACCTATATATTGGCAGTGAGTAGCCTGCTTCCTATTTGAATAGACAAATCACACAAACAAAAAGGTATACCAATTGGCTAGTTTCTTGATAGCATTCAGGAAGTCCATGAACAAACTAATCTATAAGGACGTTGAAGCTAGAAATAAAACTGTGATTAACAGCAATTTAGAAGAGAAAAAACTCCGTGATATAATATCAGAAGCCAGGTTAAAACAGAACAATTATTAACTTCATTAAATCATTGACAAAAGCAAGCACGAAAAATACCCAGTCAATTTGCCATTTCAATTCCTCAATAGCATAGTTGTCATACTATATTTCAAGGTACGTCTGCACCGGTTAACCAAACCTTACCCAACTTAATTCTATAGTTCTTGTAAACATACAAAAGAAATTGAAGGTAATAACTTTTGAGGTGTTTAAGGCTAAAATGAAATTGAGATTAGACTAAATTGTAAAGAATATCATAAATTTAGAACTTTCAATGAATTTCTTGAGTTGTTGATATCTTACTCTAGCAAGACGAACATACTTATCTTGCTATTGAACTAGCCTCCCTCTATTAATTCAATCCCACATGTCCTAAAACTCTAAAAAAATTGAAATTAATCATAATAATGATATTTAGCAATATAATTGGAATGAAGGTATACATACATTGAATTGTGATATTTTACCTTGCTAAAAAACACATCTTGGCTTGATTTTGAGCCACTTTGGTTCCATCTCAAATATCTTAAAACATGAAAAAAAAAAACTATTCTTGTGATTTTTATATAAATTGAAAGTGCAATTAAAACATATTACCTATTCAGAGATTCTCTACTAAAGTTACTTGGTAGAAGCTCCTACTACATCTAGAGTATAGTGACTATCCAAATCCACCGGTTGCAATGCCCACATTAAGTCTTTCTAAGACATATAGTGAGGTCCAAATGCTTAGTAAACTCATGTGATTGATTATCTCCTATGCGAAAGATACTATGGCAACTGGCACTAAGATGGGCATTAAGTACTCAAATTGAACATGGGTACATATACAAAGATTTGAATTATATCCTTTATAACTATGCTAGAACCATAATAGTCCACTCTTTTGTCTTGAATGGTGGAGTGCTACAAGGCATAAATTCTTTGCTTTACAAATCAAGTACTGGCTACAATGCAGAAACAATCTCAAGAAATTTCCTTAGAAGGATGCATTCATCCATGTCCATGGCCTACAACATGCCCTCAAACCCGGCCTTAGAATAGCCAAATATGCTCAGGCTAGAGCATGCTCAATATTCCCATCAAAGCCTGTAGATATAATATTTGTTCATCCTTGGAAACAAAATAGAAAACAATAGCATCAAACTACACCCCATCAGAATGCTCTTGACCCTCGCCACTAGCTAATAGGGTGAGATACGATAAGGCTAACAAATAGATGAACAAAACCCAACACCAGCTCAATCGCTCAATCTGGTGATCAACATCTCTCCTGGATAGTAGTTCCATAGGTAGCCCCACAAATAGTAAGTCCTAGGAGTTGCTTAGTAATGCTTGCAATTCACCTGACACTTAGAGCTTCAAAAGAACTAAGAACCTCCTCCATATGCATAGTCAAAATGATCACCTCCCCATGGCGTGATTCGGCAATAATAAAGGTAGCCGAGATTACTAAATCCAAACTGATTTCTTTCTTTTACTTGCAAAACTCTTGTCTTTCCTCAAACGCTGGTAAGGCAACCCTTATCTCCTCTTAGCTTACTCGATTAACTAACATGGTCTTCATCCTATATGGCATGTATATGATTGACTTCACAAGTCCATAGTTATTATGTCCGAGGCACATATACCTCACTACCGACACTAAACCATCGACTTTTGCTCCATTATTTATGTTGTCACTATGCTCAACAAGCATTGATTGATTCATTTACCATTTGACAACCCTTGTACTACCTTTTCTTAATCAAGGTAAATCTTGATCTCCTCTCAGTATTTTTAAGAGGATTAGAGGAAGCCAAGGAGACGAATCATTGCCTTAAGGGTTCAAGTAAGTTTTTCTCCCTTTCTATTTCATATATGTTGTTGTTTGGGCATGATTCAACTATTTCTTCATCAAAAGTTATATATTTGTTATCTATACCAAATGAAATTTATCTACATGCAATTACACAAATTCTTATTGCATATTTCTTAAATGATTGTAACGCTGAGACATTCAGACCAGACAATGCATTGATTAAAGATCATGAATTTATGTTGCACATATAGATGGTCTTATAACATATTTATTGTTGCATTCAAGTATTTAGAGGCATTACATATATTCTAAGAAGAAAAAATATTACCATTTGAACATCATGGTTCATAAAGTTTCTATAGAGATTCATACAGAATATTATTAAGAAAACTGTTCTTTATCTTCATGAAACTAATCATAGAATAGTTGTATTGCAGACTTTGCTATATGCTCCATCTTAACGTACCTAAAATAAAAACTATAGGGTTAGTTTTCTGAAGTATATATAACTAGAAATGAAATTCTTATTTCTCCAAAAACAAGAATTGTTTTTTTCCTTAGGAATTCAATCCTGGTATGGAATTAAAATTCGTTTCATACAAGAATAGGTATCAAAGAAACAAGCATTTGACTACAGTATGCCAACTAATAATGTTCCTTTAAAGGAAAAATCCAATTCATACAAAAAAAGAAATAACCGATTCTCACATCTGGTTCCGAAAGCAAGTTTCCTCACAATAACTTAGCTCAAACAAAGAACAGATAAGAGGGGTTAAACATAGTCATAATCATGAGGAATATTTGCATTCTATTAGAACGACAAAGAAATAGATTGCAGAGGAGATGGACAGAAGGAACGAGTGAAGCAACACCCAAGAACAAACAAATGAAAAAGAAAATTGACGTTAAGACCAGTTGGAAAAGATGAACGTAAATCGCTCATTTCTTTTCTTTTCATAGACATTTGTGATCATGCATCATGCTCATACTCAACAAGCATGCATATCAAACTCCGAAGATTACAAGGAACCACCCAACCAGCAAGAAAAATTAGTAGAAAAATCTGGTTGCAACGTAAAGTCAAAGATCGGGTATTCGTAGGTCAGAACATGAAACATAACACATCTTCAAAACTCGCCAAAAATCCTCCCTATCCATTGATGATCACCCAAAAGTTCCAAAATCAGCCATCTATCCCAATTATTCAAAGCCAAAAAGGAGGGCATCTTTCAATGGATTGCAAGATCTTGAAAGGACCCCATCTGAAACCCTAAAATAATACAAATAGGCAAGGAAGAAACTGACCACCAAGAGTAGGACGTGCGACCATTGATTTTGAGGGCGAGGAAAATGTTGAAGCAATGTGTTTAATTCTATACTGCAAGAGAAAAGTGGATAAATTTCATATTCAAATTAAAAGTCCATATGACATAACCAATGGGTTTAGTTATGTACAAGATATGGAGCTTAAAATGAAAAGGGAGGTTAGATTACGCTAAGAAAAACACCATGGATATCGCAACCAGCAGTACTAAAAGAAGAGGCACATGTTTAGTATGAATAGCTATAGAAACTAAAGGCAAAATTTGTAATGCAACATAGAACATACATTTTAATGTACACGCATAATAAATTACTAAGAAAAAGGTACCAATATCCTATTGCAATTCTGATTCACAATATACAGGGTACAACTCATTTTCATTGCAACTATTTTGGAAGGATTACCAGTGCTAAAATTTCCTACATTTCCAGAGTATGCGCAGAGACCATGTAGGAACTATGCAATATAGTGCGTGCCAATTTCATAAAACCCATGAAATAAGTAAAGGGTATAGAGTTCACAGGATACTATATCTGAGAATATATAAAAAATGGTTGTGGTGGTGCTGTTAAAGAATATTAACATAAGATTTTAAGATATAGTTGGGAGAGGGCAAATAGGAAACTATTTGAGGTGGTTGATATATTCAATTAAGGTTAATCATGCTCCATGCAAGATGGTCATCAGATACTCAAAAGAAAATTGTTAGAAACAGAAGAAAAAAATAATTAGAATCCTACAGATGTGGACATGATGTAAATCTGGAAAGATAAAGTCTGCAATAAATCTTTTCTAGGATATATACCAACAAGAATTGTTCAGGGATGTATCTTTTCTAGTATTTACTACTTCATTTGAATAACTTATCAACTTATATGGTTGCTTTTTAATTAGTTCCAGTAAGACCTCAGAATATACTGTCATAAAAAATGAGATCATACAAACTGAAAGTTGCAGAGCATTAAGTCAATTGACTTCCATTCCCATGATCAACAATTATTTATACAACTCTAGGTAACATTAATCTTTTAGGCATGTAATTTGATACAAGTTGCATTCAATAATGTGCTCAAACCTTTCTTGACAGACAAAGAACCACTAAACTTCCCCTCTACTAAAGCTGTAGCCTAATGACCTCAACAAAATCAGAGCTAAACATTTTAAAAGCAAAAGGCCACTAAATATAGCAACACCAGGATCAAAATACCTCGAATTGCAGTATGGTGACACAAGGAGCTTAAAGAAAGCAAAACAACAAAATAAAAAAAGAAAAATCAACAAAAAGTAATTTGAAATCCTATCACGAACTATTATATAGAACTATGGAAGCACAAAGAAGAACTGAAATGTTCAATCAAGCAGAATAGCAGCAATAATTTGAAAATAAAAGTTCCATCAAAACCCCTCATAGATTAGTATATAGAGTCCAGCTTGAAAGCAAACAAAATCAAGATCAATTCTGTTAAGCATATGTATATTTGATATAGTGAAGTTAGATACGACAAGGGAAAATGAAAGCCATTTGAGCACCAATTCCATCAAACTTACAGGAAGCGTCTCCAGACCCTCTATTATAGCTTCATCACTCATGCTTTCTTCATCTTCTGGCACTAGAGATCTACACATTTTAAAAATGCAAAACGATAGACTGACGAAATATTTCAAATTCAAAGAGGCATATGAATATTCTAGTTGTGAGCGTGCATTTTTTATTGCATTTGATTCAATTGTAGTTTAGTTCTTATTTATCTACAATTATTATATATTTTTCATATTCCTATCTTAAACGAAAGTACAGAAGGGTCCTAATTGGAAGACAGTATAGTTTAAAGAATTAATTGAACCATTAGGAATCCATTAAAAAGATTTGAAGATCCCTTTCAACAATATTCTATATGTATTTTTCAAAAAAAGAATTACTTTCCTCGTTGTCTTCTTTTATGCATAGATATGAATTTTTGCAAACCACAGGGCATATGAAATATTTTCAGATACTGACGAAATTAACCTAGATTAGCATATTTACCCTTAATATTGAGTTGCGATACTCTTTTATTAAGAAAAGAGGCTCCAAATAGGTGCAGCATAGTTTATAATTAACGTTAACAAATCAGATAACATTGATTGAGGCCAATAAATTACAGTGCAGTTCATATCTTTTGAGCAAATTTAGGGGACAAGGTATGCCAATCAAAATGAATGAGCTTTTGGTAAGTCTGTAATGGAATTAGTAATACAGTAAAATGAAATTGTAAAATAGATTGATTTCATCTATATTCGCTGAGTTTCTGCAAACAGCTTGACAAACGATTTGATTAAAAGAATGAGACCTCCTAAGCATAGACAAATATGTGGTTTGTGGAAAATTGGATAAGCTACGGCATTTAGATGAGACAGCTCATGGATAATTATTAATCACCATGTGCTTTTAAAATACTCAGCTGCAGTAAAGGATTATCTTAGTTTAGCAGTATGTCTTATAAAATAGGACTTCAATTTTCTACTATTAGTTCATGTTTTCCCACCATTAAGCTCTATAACATAATCTATATACTAACAAATACATAGAACCAAGCACAGTAAATATATTCCTGAGTCTACAATCCATCTAATACAACTGTACAAATAATTGCCCATATTAATCCAACTAAATTAGCACTAATAACAGAATGACAAGGTGCCCACTGTCGAAAAGAATTATATCAGCCAAATAACAGAACATGGCCAATGCTAGCAACCACCCACATAAATTATAAAACAAGCACATACTTTCAAAGAAAAATTGGCAGTTAAATCATACATGGCAATCATGAGGTAATGATGGAGCAGGAAAGAAGAACCACCTCGTGCTGCAATAGGATGTAATAGCCAAAGAGGTGCAAATATTATCCTGAAGCATCTGCCAAAAAGGGGCAAATATTATCAATGATGATAAAATTCTATTTCTACATTTATAATTTTCAAAGATTTTACATAAATATAAGAATCTTCTAAAGGTGAAAAAAATAAAGAAGATATATAATGAGGATCACATGTGTTGCATTCATGCATTTTTTTGGAGAACTGGACTTCTCATTTTTCAATTTTTTTTATTTTCATATGCATATTTAATTGAAGCCAAGGTGACGAATCATTGCCTTAAGGCTTCAAGTATGTTTTTTTTTTCCTTGCTATTTCGTATATGTTGTTGTTTGGGCATGATTCTACTATTTTTCTTCATCAAAAGTTATATATTTGTTATCTATACCAAATGAAGGTTATCTACATCTAATTACATGAATTCTTATTGAATATTTCTTAAATGATTGTAACGACCAAACTATGTAATGTTTAAAGATCATGAATTTATGTTGTTCATATGGATGGTGTTATAATACATTGATTGTTGCATTCAAGTATTTGGAGGCATTACATATATTCTAGGGAGGAAAATTGTTACCACTTCAACATCATGGTCCATAAAGTTTCTATGGAAATGCATAGAGAATATTATCAAGGAAATTGTTCTGTATCCTCATGAAACTAATGGTAAGAATCAAGGTCTAAACCGACCAAAATTTTTAGTTTGTGGTTTTTTTTAGCACAGTAGTGGTACAGTAACAGTCATTTTCACTTTAGCACCATATCATTTTCACTTTAGCAAACAGGTCTGAGACTAAACCGATAAGCCAATTCGGACTGGTTTTTCAAACTTTGGTAAGAATAATTGTATTGCATACTTTGCTATATGTTTCATCCTAACAAACAGGTCCGAGACTAAACCGATAAGCCAATTCGGACTGGTTTTTCAAACTTTGGTAAAAATAATTGTATTGCATACTTTGCTATATGTTTCATCCTAACGTACCTAAAATAAAAACTACAGGGTTAGTTTTCTTAAGCATAACTAGAAATGAAATTCTTATTTTTTCCAAAAACGATAATTGTATTTTTTTTTCGGTAGGAATTCAATCCTGGAATGGAATTAAAATTCGTTTCTTATAGAATAGATATCAAAGAAACAAGCATTTTACTACAGCATGCCAACTAATAATGTCCTTTGAAGGAAAATTCAAGTTCATAAAAAAAAAAGAAGAAATATCCAATTCTCGCATCTGGTTCTGAAAGCAAGTTTCCTCGCAATAACTTAGCTCAAACAAAGAACAGATAAGAGAGGCTTAGCATGGCCACAATCATGTCGAATATATGCATTCCATTACAATGAGGAAGGAATAGGTCACGGAGGAGGTGGAGGGAAGGAAATGAAGGAGTGGAGCAACAGACACAAAAAGTCGTAATAAACAGGAGAAAAAGAAAATTGACGTTAAGACCAGCTTGGAAAGATGAACGTAAATCGCTCTTATCTTTTTCGCGGACATCTGTGATCATGCATCATGCTCATACTCAACAAGCATGCACATCAAACTCCACAAGGTTACAAGGGAAGGAACCACCCAACCAAAAAGAAAAATTAGTAGAGAAATCGGGTTGCAGCGTAACCCTAATTTGTATGGGATAACAAACATAACGCATCTTCAAAACTCTCCAAAAATCCCCCCCCCCCCCCCCCCCCCCCCCCAATCGGTGATCGCATAAATTTGCCAAAATCAGCCATCTATTCCCAATTATTCAAAGCCAAAAGGAGGGCATCTTTCAATGGATTGCAAGATCTTGAAAAGGACCCCATCCGAAACCCTAAAAAGAATCCAAATAAGAAAGGAGCAAGAGATAAGGAAGAAGTTAACCACCAAGAGTAGGACGTGCGGCCATCGATTTTGAGGGCGAGGAAGAGGGTGAAGCAAAAGAGAAGAACGTGTGCGGCAAGCTCCTGCGTCGCCTTCCCTACCCTCCTCCACCGCATCGCCCTTTTCCGCTGCATCTCCCGCCCCTTTTCTCTCCCTCTCTACCTCCGCTTCTCGCAACCCGCCGCCCTCTCGACCCACAGAGCCCTCGAAACCACTTCGGCCTCGTCCGGGTCTGCTGCACGGGGGCGCGGGAGATTTTGATTATTTATTTATTTATTTATTTATGATTTTCCGTCTGTTTTGGTTGCTGTAGCAGATTTCGATGGGCTTTAGCCCATGAAATTGGACTTATGTCCAAAATCAGGTTACGAAAACGTTAGCGGTTAGCCCATGAAATTGGCCTTTAGCCTACCGCAGCTGAAAACGTTAGCATTTCTGTGCAGATCCCACTCTTCTATCATTAAATTAAACGCTAACCTTTCTGCACAAGGACTACAAAAGTGCAGCTTTAGCTTTTACTAAGTATTTTATCTATGATTAAAAACAAAATTAAATAAATAAATAATCTCCCTCAGCAGACCATCACGCAGTTTCAAAAATTCCTGGCATCACCAGTCACGTGCGGCTCAGCCGATAGGCGAACCCCGGCAATTGCTCCAACTACATAAACTCCAGATTAATCACCGTAGCTCCCCAGCGCGACTTGCGCACAAATCTCCTAGTATAATAAACGCTGCAACTCCAGCTGAAGTCGATTACAGCTATGACTAACCGCAGATTCTCCTCCGCCCGTGCTCCAATGACAATGACCCACGTTAATTATCAATACAATTACGATTCATAGCCATTAATTAATCCCATGATGGTCCGATTAGATTACACATTCTCCATCAGACTAATTCATTAGTCAAAAAACGGGCGGTAGGCTAAAGGAGGAGGTCAACTTGCCGTAAAGAAATAGCTTCATGGATGGTTACACAATTGATATTTTATTCATACATCTGTGCTCTTTGTTTTTATACTTGTATTTTAAATATATAATTTCTTTAGTTATTTTTGTCCCCGATACATTTGTTTTCATCGCCCACCTCCTTCTCCTCATCCGCATTCGCTCAGTCACCTTTTTTCCCCGTTACATAAGCTTTTTTTTTATTTATTATTTTCATCCTCAGTGTTTCCTTCATCCACGTGGCGCGAGGATGCTCTCAGTGATACAACAATTTGGACCATTTCTAGTGACTAGATATTTAAGAATTTACCTTTTTTTAAAAAAAAATTCGATTAAGAGGAGGAGATAGGAATGGAATAAAGTAATGTGTCATAATAGGCAATTAGTAATGGATTGATGGGACGACGACGGATGGCGACTCGAGGCTGGGGAAAAAGGTTGCGGACAGCGAAGGTGGTCTGTAGAGGCCGTTACGGATCCCGTCATGACGCCTCCGCACTTCACCACCAACCGCAAGGTGCTCGCCTAGAGGACTAACGCCGTTGCAGCAGGGAGGGGAAGGGGCCGCTGCTGTGGCAGGGTGGTGAGGGTGAAGGTGGACAGGGACCCACCGGGCACACTCAGTGGCAAACGCGGGGCCGCACCCTCGTGCGTGGGTTCAGGATGGGTCCCTCCCTCCTCTCTGCTTCGTACCGTGCCCAGTAGGCAGTAGCGGTTCATCTGAGTGCAGCCCCTCGCCTTCGCCTGTGTGACTGGGCATCGGCCATGAAGCAAATCGGCATACACGTGGACATCAATAGCTGTGCTAAAAATCAAATGCTCGGCGATGGAGAGGCCAAGACTCGAGGCCCTTCTGCTGGGGTGCTGGGAGTAGTGTTACTGTTGTGCCAGGGATCTCTGCACGCTGCGGCAACTTTTGTTTAAAAAAGAAACAGAAAAAAGTTACTTTTTTCGTGTTTGGATGAACAATCTTCGCCCACAGCCCGCACCCAGAAATATCAGAAATATAGCCTTTGAAATTTTCCTAATTTTGTTATAATTTAAGTTGGGTGAACGATCTGGAGTCGTGGTGAAAGGGAAAGCTGGTGGAATCAGTTCGAGTACAGGAGAGATGCCGTCTTGATTGATCTGTTCCTCCCAGGCTGTTCCCGAGTATCTGCAACTCTGCCACCCCTTCTCTCTCTCTCTCTCTCTTCGTCGCTTCGCCTTATCAGCTCTTTTTAATTAATTACGTTTTCCGATCTCCTCTTCTCCTTTCGCAGTCGGAGAAATATAATGAAAAGAGAGCATCGCGCCAGTGTCCAGGGTGGAGGAGGTTGGTACACCGGTGGGTCGGGGGGGATAGAGCACGAGAAGGGGAAAGCAACGATGGGTGTGGAGGCAGAGGAAGGCGACATCGATGAGTTGCTTGCGGCGTTGGGATACAAGGTCAGGTCGTCGGACATGGCAGACGTCGCCCAGAAGCTTGAGCAGCTGGAGATGGCCATGGGGAGCAGCGTGGCGGCCAACGACGACGCCCTCCTCTCACATCTCGCAGCCGACACCGTCCACAACAACCCCTCTGACCTCTCTACTTGGGTCGATAACATCCTCTCCGAGATCAACGCTCCTCTTCTCCCGCCCCCGCTCCACACTGCCCCAGCTTCCCTCGACCGCCACCAGCGCCATATTGATCCTCCGCCGTCCGCAGCGGAGCAATCCACCGTCACCACCGCAGACCTCCACCCGACGCGTCGTCGCCCGGCCAACGGTTACGAACACAAACCATTCCCTGATCTCACTGCCGCCACTGGCGTTTTCGCTTACAGCCCTGATTTCCGAGCAGAGGTCGCGTCATCTCCGAGAGATCGGAAGAGGATTAGGATCTGCAGCTCGCCCCCCTCGTCGTCGTCGTCGTCAGCGGATGCGGCGACCTCGGCGGCGTCCACGCTGCCAGTGGTGGTACTCGATACCCAAGAGGCGGGGATCCGCCTTGTCCACGCACTGTTGGCGTGTGCGGAGGCCGTTCAGCAGGAAAACCTCAAGGCAGCGGATACCCTCGTGAAGCAGATATCGATACTGGCCGCATCCCAGGGCGGCGCGATGCGCAAGGTCGCCGGATACTTCGCGGAGGCCGTTGCCCGCCGCATATATCAGCCGCATCCATTGGGAGGTGCGGGTGGCTCCTCCCTTGATTCCGTGGCCTTCGATGACATGCTCCACATGCACTTCTACGAGAGCTGCCCCTACCTCAAGTTCGCACATTTCACCGCCAACCAGGCCATTCTCGAGGCCTTCGCCGGCTACCGTCGCGTCCACGTTATCGACTTCGGGATGCGGCAGGGGCTGCAGTGGCCGGCCCTCCTCCAGGCCCTTGCCCTCCGGCCCGGCGGCCCACCTTCCTTCCGCCTCACAGGAATCGGCCCGCCGCAGCCCGACCACTCGGACGCCCTGCAGGAGGTGGGGTGGAAGCTCGCGCAGCTCGCTGAAACCATCCGTGTGGATTTCCGCTACCGTGGCTTTGTGGCCAGCAGCCTCGCTGATCTGGAGGCCTATATGTTGCTTGGAAAAGACAGCGACGACAGCGGCAGCGTAGGGGAGGACGACGAACAAGAAGCTGTAGCTGTGAATTCAGTTCTCGAGCTCCACCGGCTGCTGGCGCGACCGAGAGCGCTGGAGAAGGTGCTAGGGACAGTTCGGGCGGTGCGACCGCGGATCGTAACGGTGGTAGAGCAGGAAGCGAACCACAACGGCGGGACGTTCCAGGAGCGTTTCACGGAGGCGTTACACTACTACTCGACCATGTTCGACTCATTGGAGGGCGGGGCAGCGGTGGCCGCGGACATGGGCGAGGGACGGGACCAAGCGATGTCCGAGGTGTATCTGGGGAGGCAGATATGCAACCTGGTGGCTTGCGAGGGGGCGGAGCGGACTGAGCGGCACGAGACCCTGGATCAGTGGCGAGGACGGTTGTTCCGCGCCGGATTCGAGCCTGTCCCCATTGGCTCCAACGCCTTCAAGCAGGCTAGCATGCTCCTAGCCCTCTTTGCCGGGGGCGACGGATATCGGGTGGAGGAGAAGGATGGCTGCCTCACGCTTGGCTGGCATACCCGCCCACTGATCGCCGCCTCCGCCTGGCGCGTCGCTGCGGTCACCGGACAACTCTGATTGTCTAAAGCCGCACTCTCTAGCCGAAGGCGGATCTCAACCGTTGGCGACTTGGCGCTCGCTCTTTCTGACTTGGCGCTCGCTCTTTCTCTCTCACTCTCTGACCCGCATTGTCTCCATGTGGGTCCGGTCTCACTTGATTGTGCCACTGTAGACCACGTAGCCGCGGCGGGGCATCTTCTCATGACCTTTTTATCTTCACTAAGTGCTAGTGTGTAAGGAGATTATATTGCAACAGATTGAATAAGCTTTGTGCTAATTTATTTGAATCGTCACTGCCAACTCACCGTGCTGCTTTTTAGCATATGTGGAGTGACATGATAACCTGACGAAGCACCGTACTTTGCCACATTCAAAATAGGGTTAATTCTACTTTTCATAAGCAAAGAAGTGACTAAGATCGATAGAGCTCGCTTACCAAGGAGAAATCACGAGTCTGGGGTTGTGTCCTGATCAGAGGAGTCCAATCAGCACCAGGAGAGATGGGTCCCAGCAGTGCATCTTGGGTGATATTTCTGGCCCACCATCACACTGCTATTGACCAGTGTTAGTGGACATAGAGAGCGAAAGCCACAGGGGCTCTAAATTGAGGTGTCAAATCAATTTCGATCAAGGCTTCGGTTGCTGGGCAATCGGTTACGAATTTACGAATCAAAGAAAATTTGATCCTTCGACCTACCCCCCATTGGCCAGCCATTGAGAACTCGATTTAGTTCAATTAATAACACCGGGATCATCAAAGCTACGCGATGACGACTGACGAGCACGGGGAGAGGCGAAGATATTACAAAGAAAAATGCCGGGCGCAGAGGGAAAAGTGGAGTGGTCGTCTGGACGTTGATGTCGGCACGCGGAAATGGGTGGTTGCAAGATCTACATGATTCCGACATTAAAAACACGAATTGATCTACCACGCGAATTCATGTCTGTGAGGCAAACAAAAGCCTTGTTGAGGAAGAAAAATCTCCATGTCATATGGGTGACTTACCTAGGACTCAAATCTATGCAGCATGAGAGAAAAATCTGCACCCCTATAATTCTTGCGACCGATTCAAGTGGCCATGTAATCAGCAGGATGTGGGTGCCCGTGTCAGCCTCGGCCACGTGAATCTACTATGTATAAAGGGTAAGATTCATCTAGATTAGTGGAGTCTCCAGTGCCTAGCAGTAAGCAACTAAGTAGTACTACTAGTTAATATCAGCATTAGACAACTGAGTACTAGATTCAATAAGTTTTCAAATCTTGTGCCTTTAAAAACAGTGATGACGCCAGCGTTTTCGAATTAAGGTCAGCAAAAGACGAGTGAAATATGGTTCAGAAGTTACCGTTCAGGGCCAAAGTCCATGGTTGAAATGCTTGCAATACTTTCCCTTTGGCTCCCTTGCTTCTTTTACTCCTCTCCGATGCATTCTCATGTTCCGTGCTAGAACTGCCGGTTCGGTTCAATTCAGAAAAAAGAAAATGTTTCAATAGCACAGATTGATGGTTTCCTCACACGGAAAGCTTGTAGCTTTTCACAAATAAGTTTTACCTTTCTACCGAGTTCACCACTGTACTAGAGTACAATCATCTCTGAAGACAGCTTTTGTCTGAATTCAATACTCGATGCCATGGTGTCGATCTGGTATTTGCAATTATATTCGGCCACTGGAAGGGGTTCTATGAACACATAATTCAATTTATCAGCGATATCAAACTGGAAGAGCTTATTCTAAGTGCTCTATGTTGAACCATTAAATTTCATAAGTTCTGAAATAAATTTCTATTCATAATGAAAGAAATCAACTGGTTGACTGCTGGGAAGTCAGTTTACCTAAAGACCACACAAATTACAGGATTCCCTTTTGTTTTCATGAGATGCTCAAGATGTTGCAAGGCTCCATTTCGACCCTCCAGATTAAAAGATACCTTCACGACATGAGAATTAGTTTACTGACCATTAGAATAATGGAGCGGGTATGGATCTTATTAACCTCTGGAATCAGACAGATGTCAATTTGACCACTAGAAAGTGATGCATGCATCGCTATAAACCCACTGCTTCTTCCCATCAATCAGTTTTCAGTAAGAAAACTGAAAAGAATTATAAGAAAGTAATGTACCTTCTTCTGAGAAGAGGGTTAGAGAATGTTTAATGAGCAAGAAGCATATTGAAGATTGAATACCTTTGTTACCTCGACATATGCAGAATTGATTACTCTCTGAGCTTCTTCTACAGCAGTATCGAAACCAAAAGTTTTATCCATCAGTAGTATGTCATTGTCAATAGTTTTTGGTACGCATACAACAGATACTTTAAGTTTCCTCTTACGGCACTATGAAGAAAGGCGACATATCAAGATAAAAGTAAAGTGAATAATTATAATATGGCGCCAATAAAGCAACTTCACATATTTCGTGAGTTGTGACAATCAGATGGAATATGAGTTACAAAAGTTCAGAAGCTATAGATATGTGCATAATGCTTGCCATTGAATTTATGAAAAAATTATACAAATAAAAAATATCCATATGCAATACTTCATCATGTATGGCAAGTGCGCCTGCATGAGTGCCATCTCCACCTAGTACGAAGAGCATATCAATTCTCCTGGCCTGAGGTATTCAAAAACACAAATCAGTACTAGATTTGTCAAATGGCAGCAAATATAATTGTCTTAAAGAAACCCATCAACTGAAGAGGAAGTCAGGAGACCTGAATACTATCAACAATATCACTAGTACAAGGCCCTCCACGAGATACTCCAAGGAAATTTCCACCAGAAAGATTAATATTTTGAACCACTTGACGGGAAAGCTGAAAAGATAAAAAAAGAACGCTTTGAATCAAGAAATCCGCTGGTTGACTGCTACAATGGAAGACCACACAAATAGACCCAAGCCCAATCCAAAAATGCAAGCTGTAGAGATTGGTCATCCCGCTTTCATTGTGGAACTCGAAGGCAGCACAGATTCCCACAATACCAAGCACAAAACCAAACCAGTTTTTCAAAAGCGTAGTTCTAATTTCAATTCAAACCAAGTTGAAATTTTGATATCTGAATTAACCGAAAGGACTTCTGCGAGCTGCAATGGCTGCTCCCGAAAGGACAAAAGACAATTGCATGCATAACCAAACTCAGTCAAAACTTATTTCTACTGCGGATGGAGTCATACGAAGGAAGATGAAGTCAAAATTTATTTTGACTTATGCATGCGCGGGTAAGGCAAATAGCACATAAGCAAAATGGCAGATAAGACAAATCTCCAAAAAAGGGCATCAAAGGAGATAATAGCGAGAGCTGGCAAGGGACAAACAACCGACCAAGGGAAGAGGACAAGGCCGACAGGAGAGGAAGAGGTGGTCGTGCCAGCTGACAAAAGGAGAAGCTGAATAAGACAAAGGGGTAGAGGTTAAGCACTGGAGAGCTCATTTTACCGCGGGTGGCTTACATAAGGAGGGTTCGGATGGAGGAGAAAGGGGGCGAAGACACAAAAAATCGAAGACGACGAACGCAAGGAGACGCTGCTAAGGAGGGCTACTGCAAGGAGAAGGATCGAGAGGCTGCAAGGGGAAACATCTGTAGGTAAGAAAGGGAAGTGTATTTACTTACGTAGGCCTGAGGTGCACTAAGCACCGGTGGCATTTAGGCCCGAGGTACACTGAGCACCGGTGGCATCACAAAATGCTGGTGAAGAGGTGAGCAGACGAAGAGGATGTGAGGCGAAGAAGTGAGGTACGAGAGATTGAAGAGTGAAAAGAGAAGATGCTGTAAAAAAAAAGCGAGAAGCTGATGCAAAAGACTGAGAGCAGGGGAACCCAGATTCTAAAAGGAGGGAAGGAAGACGAGGATTAAAAAAAAACGCCGAGAGATGATAACAAGAGGAGCAGCAAAATGAGAATAAATAAATCAAAGCTGAGGGAGTCCGTAGAAAGGAGTTATGAGAAAACCTGCTGAGGAGGAACATGGTCTTGCAAAAAGAAAGCCTTCGGAGAAAATAAAGACGTGTCGAGAAATCTCAACAAAGAAGAGGCAACAAAGACTCTCAACGACCAAAACAAAACAAAAGAGAACTGCAAATCAAAAGACCATACCAGATACCAAATCGCATGAGGAAGAACTGACGAAGGATATTCAAAAAAAAAAAAGAAAAAAAAAGAAAGGAGAGAGAGAGCAAATACCTGTTTAACTCCTCGCCATTTTCATTGTCTTTCCTATTCCCTTCAGAACCGGATGCGAGCTTCAGTCTCGCGTATGAAGGAGCTCCCTCAGTCGAAATGCGAAACCCGTTGCTGCAACCACAGAGAAGATGCATAGAAGCCCTGGCCAGTTTTGATCTCGAACTGAAGTGAGCTTCTGGATCCTGATTCGCTCCAGTAACCAACCAGGATCCGAAAACTTTAAAGAAGAAAGCTGGGTTAGGAGGAGCCGACAAGGAGGGTAACTTATTTTAGTATTCAAAGTCTGGAGTACGATTTGGATTACCATTTTGACTGATGAATTGAGAACGTGAAATCCCGTGATGAGTCCTCCTCCGTTTGAAAGTTCCCTGAAGAATTCTCATCTGAGTTAGACACCTCTATGAAGTCTTTATCAGCACCATGAACTCAGAGAGTGATCCGCTTTCTTGACCTTCCATGCTGTCCGCGTTTTCCCTTGAGAGTAGTAAGGCAAACTGCAAACAAAAATCACAAGGATAGTTCCATCAATCAGTTTGAAGTGTATACATTGATGAGAAGAGTAATTACCTCGAAGGATTCGTATCCAGCATCCAATCATTCAGATCCAATTCGCGACTAATCACTATATAAAATGTCATGCCCCGGCGGAAGCCGGCTATTTCTAACTCAGGGTTCCCCAGGGAGTAACAATATTGATAGGAACCAGAGAACTACAAAAATCACATAACCTTTATTTAATAAACAATCCAAATTTAATATCAACACAATATCTGAATACAACTATCCAAATTATCAACTGAATAAAATACGAAAGACAAATATCTTAACTCGGCTGGTATCTGCTATCTACTCTATCCCTCCCAGAAGCTAACTCTGTACCTGGAAGAGAAACAAAGGGAGTTAGCAGAAATGCTAAGTAGGAATCAACAAACATGGTGAGGGAATCAAATAACAGGATAACACAATAACTGAAACAATGATATACAAATAATATAGGAATGTCGTGCAAATCATCAAGCTGGCCAACAGATCTCAATCAAGAGCCGCACTCATTTTCAGAGTGTTTCCACTGTTGCTCATGCAATGGAACGACTGTCCTAAACAGCCCGGTGAATGTTGCGTCCAACATCTGACATCCGTAGTATTGTCCCGAGGACAACTGGCGGTGCCCTAACCGGCAGCTCAGATAGTCTGATATAATCAGAACTATAACTCAGATAAACAGGCCACTGGAGAATAAATCATCCAGGTCAGCGGTCAAAATATATCACGGCTTTATCATCTCAGATTTACAACGGTTTCACATACTCATGTGTCAATATCTCAGATATACAATTGTTTAACCAGGCTCATAAGCCAATAAATCAGATATCTCAAACAGATTTGTTAACTAATCATACATAAACAGGATATGACCAAATAATCAAGATAATTGAGTTCAACAGGAATTTCAGAAACAAACCAAGCAGACGAAGCAACCAGATATCAGTGTCAATTAATTCTATCATATGCATCATATATCAAATCAAAGGATTAAGTAGCAATTCCTACTATTGACACTGTAAGAAAGGAGTAGGGTAAGATTCCTACCTCAAACGATGTTATCTCTGAGTCCTTTTGAAAAGCCAATAATTGTTTTATCAAACGATGCAAGCCGATTAATGGATCAACCACTCTAAAACATGAATTTGCACATGAACTCTATCATTAAACATTCTAATTTGAAAACTAAAACTACCAACATGTATAACATAACCCTAAACCTAGAGAACCAGTCTCAGATCATATGAACCTAACCTAAAACCCACTGAACCGGACGGAATTTCACTGAACCGATCAAATTCACCCTGAACCAAGTTAAACCGAGACTTCTAACTTCAATTACACAAAATATAAACCTCATCTAAAGCTATACAGACTACCATTAGATAGGAAATTTAATTATCTTTCCAATGGCTACCTGAACCGGCCCGGATTCGACCGAATAGGGGTCGAACCGGTCGAAATTCAAGAACTGACCCAACTGGAATTGAACCGCTCGGTCCGGTTCAAATCAATTTCAAAACTCAGCGACCGGTTTATTTATAAATAAACCGCCGCTCAAACCCAAATTTCGGACAGAACCGAAGTTCGCTCGCGCCGCCCAAACGCCGCCGCACAAGGCCGCCGGACTTGCGTCCGCTGCTTGCGCCGGCGAGCTCCCGAGGGCGCGTCGAAGCTCGGATCGCCGCCAAACTTCGCCAGTATACTCCCGACGACGAAGCGGGGCTCTACGACCAGCTTCGGTGAGTTTTCGACCCACGGTCGAAGCATCCGAAGCGACAGCAGGTATCGACGGTGGCGCCGCCGCTCGAACTCCGGCGACGAGTTTGAGCGCGATTTCTCCTTCCTGGCGGCGCGTCGAGGGGTGAAGATGTTCCAGGGTTCGAATCGAACCCACGAGAGCAGAAGCCCCATTATATAGAGGGAAAACTCGTTCCAGACGGCGAGAACGCGGCGGCGACGAAATCGCCGAGATCCGCGGGGAAGACGACGAGTTCGCTCGGTCCCCAAAATCAAATATAAAGTTAATTCAATTATATTAAACCCGATATTATATTAGAAAAGCAAATTGACTCGGTGGTTAGTCGGAGTCGATTTGTTACGCGCGACGAGGGTTCGAATCCCCGCGGACGCGTTTTTCGGTTTTGAATAAAATCAATTCAAATAAAACTTAACATGAAGAAGCATTGATTAATATCAGCAAAGAAGACGTAGCCTGGTGGTTGGGCTGCGTTCAAAACTTCCGCGCATCGCGGGTAGAGGTGGCCAACGGGCCGGGCCGGCCCGCGGCCCGCACGGCCCGGCACGACACGGGCCGGCCCGGGCACGGCCCGTTGACCAAGTCAACGGGCCGCGGGCGGCCCGCGGCCCGGCTCGGGCCGTGCTGGGCCGAGGGTCCGCGGCCCGCGGGCCGGGCCGGGCACGGCCCGTGGTCGGGCCGGGCCGAGCACGGCACGGGCCCGTGCCGAGCACGGCCCGCGGGCCGGGCCAGGCACGGCACGGACCCGTGCTCGGCACGGCACGCGGGCCGGCACGGACCCGTGCTCGGCACGGCACGCGGGCCGGCACGGACCCGTGCTCGGCACGGCACGCGGGCCGGCACGGGCACGGCACGCGTGGTTTAGGCGCCAACGGTTGAAAATTTGATTTTGGCATGTGTTTTTACCCAAATACCCCTATAACGGTTTGAAAAAATTTAAAAGTTAGGGATATAATTGTCTTTATGTTATAAAATTACCATTTTAGCCCCTTTTAATAATTAAAAATAGGGGATAAATATGTAAATTTACACCCAATTCATCCCTATAAATTGACCCCCCAACCCTCTCATTTCTTCACACAAGTTTCCAATTAACTTTGGATTACTTTCTCATTCTCTCTTAATACTCTCTTAATCTCTTTTCTAAGTCTTGAGTTTCAATTAGCCATCAAGATTTCAAAGCTCCCTCGGTCTAGTCACGTGGAGAAGATCAAGTAAGTAGTAAATTAATTTACTTTTAGTCTTTTATAATGTAATTGTACTTAAATTTAAATTATTCTAATATAAATTTTTTTCATAATTATGTTCAAATTAAGGTTGTTGAAGGCTGAAACATCAACTTCTTAGTTCTTATTAAGCGATCTTCAAACACGTGATAAGGTAATTTTTTAATGTATAATTTATTATTAGTAAGTATTTAATCTTATTTTATAAATTTTTTTGACTAACTTTAAATATTATATGTAGAATTAATGGCGGGATTGAACAATACATGGGATTATTTGCCATGGGAGATTGAGGCATTAGAGCAGGAGCTAATAGGGACAACTAACCCCGTTATGCCCCCCGATCAAGATCAAGATGCCAACCCTCCGCTTTACGACCCAAATCAACAACAGCAAGAGCATGTTGAATTTGAGCCTACTAACACTATGCAGGGAGAGGAGGGATGCAGTGCAAACCCTCACGAGTCTACTGCGTCGGGCTCAAGAAAACGCACGAGCGACGTTTGGAAGAGCTTCGATGTGGTGATGATCAACGGCGAAGAAAGAGCCAGCTGCAAGAAATGCAAAAAAGTCCTGACTTGCAAATCATCGGGTGGAACTGGTCATTTGACTCGCCACATCAAAAGCCATCAAACTCAAATCAATCGTGCACAGGCTACTCTCAACCTTTCCTCTAGTTCTTTTGAAGTTTTTAATTATTCTACTGAAGTTCTTAGAAAAGAATTAGCTAAATTTATTGTTTGGGATGAACAACCATTTTCTTTAGCAGAAAATTATAAATTTGAAAAATTTATACATAAATCACTACAACCTAAATATAGAAAAATAAGTAGACAAACCATGCGTAGGGATGCTATAAAAATTTTTTCTGAATATAAAACTAATCTTTTACAAGTTTTAATTACATTAACTTCTTGTCTTTCTTTAACATCTGATATTTGGACCAGTAATCATTCTGATCAGTCATACATGTGTATTACGGCACATTGGATAGATAGTGATTTTTTTATACAAAAAAGAATTATTGCATTTAAAATTTTTGAATTTCCTCATACTGCAAATGCTATAGTTAGACAATTTCATAGCATTTTACATTCATATAATATAAGTAATAAAATTTTTTCAATTAGTTTTGATAATGCAAGTAATAATGATAGTGCAATTGATAAATTAAAAATATTGTTACATCCAATATTTAATGGTGCTTTTTTTCATATACGATGTGCATGTCATATTCTAAACTTATGTGTTCAAGATGGAATAAGAGAAGTAGATGAACATGTAACTAAATTAAGAAATGCTGTTAGATTTGTTACTTCTTCTACTTCTAGAAATCAAGATTTTAGACAAACATGTAAATCTTATGGTTTGTCATATAAAAAATTTAAACTTGATATTAAAACACGATGGAATTCTACTTATGATATGCTAACAACATATTTTCCATTTAAGGATCCTCTTACATTATTTTATAATGAAAGAATGCCTGATGGAAACATTGAAGAAAATGATTGGGATAAAGCAAAATTATTACATAAAATTTTAGAAATTTTTTATAATGCTAGCACTCATTTATCTGGTGTTTATTATCCTACATCATGTTTAATTTTAGAACATTTAGTTTTAATTAGTGAAATGTTTTCTCAATATAGACATGATGAAAATGTTTTTCAAGTAATTTTTAAAATGGAAACAAAATTTAAAAAATATTGGAAAAATATATCTCCTTTATATTGTTTAGCTTCAATTATGGATCCTAGATTAAAATTAGAAGGTGTTCATATTTTATTAGATGAATATTATAGAAATATGGAACTTGAAGGAGTAGATGAGAAAAAAAAATGAAATTTCTACCTTATTAGATGAAATGTATAATGTTTATAATTTAAAATTTGGACATACAATGAATCCAACATCCTCTCAAACTAATGTATCTACTAGTAGTAAAAATATTACAGGAAGAATACGCTCAATTTTAAATAGAAAAGGAACATCAACAAGTAGATCTAGTAATTTTAATGAATTAACATTTTTTTTAGAAAATAATCATACATCTTTACTCACAGAAGAACAAATAGATAATTTTGATATTTTATCATGGTGGAGATCACAAGGAAAATCATATCCTGTGGTTTCTGCCATGGCACGTGATCTACTAACTCCTCTGGTGTCTACTGTAGCATCGGAGTCTTGTTTTAGTGCAGGCGGCAGGGTGCTGGACGAGAAGCGAAGCCGAATGAACGAAGAAAGCGTGGAAATGTGTATTTGTCTTAAAGATTGGCTAGATGCTGAAGATCGTCTTCAAGATAAAGGTGGTCATTCAACTTCATCGGATAATGATGAACAAAGTCTTGGAAGTGCAAGCGGAAGCACCAATGGATAAACGTTGTAATAAATAATTATAAAAAAAGTTGTAAAAAAGTTGTAGAAAGAGTTGTAGAAAGAGTTGTAGAAAGAGTTGTAAAAAGAGTTGTAAAAAGAGAACTACGTAGACCTGATTCCTCCTTTGAGTGGGATACGTAGGCAGCCTGTAATGGGTCCGGTCTAAAATATATAAAAGTTTAACATTTTTTCAAAAATTTGTGTAATATACATTCCTAATTTTTTTTTTATTTTTCACTTTTTATATAATTTAATTAAGTAATTTACTTATTAAAATATTTTTTTTAAATTCGGCCCACGGGCCAAAACCGGGCCGGGCCCAACACGGCCCGCGTGCCTAATTGGGCCCGTTGGGCCGTATTTGACCCACGTGCCGCCGTTAGCCCGCGGGCCGTGCCAGGCCCGCGTGCCGGATCTGGCCCGCGGGCCGGATTCGTGCCCATGGCCCGGCGGAGCCGTGCCGGCGACGGCACGCCTAATCGTGCCGCGTGCCGGGCCGGGCGAAAATTCATCCGTGCCGTGCCCGGCACGGCACGATTACAATCGGGCCGTGCCTGGCACGGCCCGATTTTTGGCGGGCCCGGGCCCGGGCCGGCCCGGGCACGGCCCATGGCCACCTCTAATCGCGGGTTCGAGCCCCCGCGAGTGCAAATTAAGTTTTTTATCAAAACTTAATTTTTTTTAACCCTTTTTAAATTCCAGAAAATTCTCTAAAAAATCATAAAAATTCCAAAATAAATTTCTAAAATTAACTTTATAAAATTCCAGGTTATAACATAAAATGTGGGAAAAAAAAAAGATGTGGCAAGATTCCAACAAAAGTGTAAATCGAGAACAAAGAAACCCCTGGAGAATTACATCATATGAGCGAAGCTCCCCAGGAAGGATCGCTGCCACCCTAGGGCTGCCGAGAGGACCCTGGCTGTAAAAAATTTTATGTTAAAACGCACCAAAAGAAGCGCAGGGGTGAGAGGATGAAGCAAAACTATTATGGTAAAACACTACTGCATGATGAATGCTTGTCTGATAAATTTCTCCAAGAAACGCACAACGAAAAGGAAGCAACAAGATCCCTCGCCTGGTAATCCTATCAGAGGTGGCAAGCACTAACTCCTCGAAGGAGGTTCTTGCTGTGAGAAAGAAACAAAAAGGAAAAGAAGGAAAGGAATCTGTGTCAAGGTCTATTAAAGGAAAACAAAAGAAGAAGGGGAGCTGGAAAGGCCACAAGAGAAAAAGTATCGGCAGAGGGTTGAGAACCTGAAAATTTGGTGGAGATTTGCTTACCGCTTCTGATTGAAGAAAAGGTTGCTGTGATTCAAACAACAGAGACCATGCGGGAAGCTTGATTAACGAAGATCAGATCCTCTTCTTGACCCTGAAGAAATAAACCCAAAACGGGCATTCGGACCATTTTTTTTCCTGCAGGGTTCCACCCGCTCCCAAGAAGCAGGAAGAGCTTCATCCGGCCTCGCAGGCTCCGTCCCCTTAGATACATACGTCTAGCCGCCTCGCCAATTAGGGCTCCTTTGATTGCGTACTCCATACAGCCCAAGAGCGACGACTGGAAGACCTAGCTTGCGGACCCTGCTACCAAGAACCTTGGCGTCGATTCTCCTTCTGGCGAGATCCTATCGGTTCTCGTATACTCCCGATGAAGATTGTCATCTCCTCTCTTCTACTTCGGATAAATGCCTCTCACGACCCGGACGAACATGCCGCCCGCCTTCTCAGAGGCTGTCGTCGCTGTCGAACCGCCGAAATGTGAACCCTGTATCAGTTCCTCAAATCGTTGTCGACCAAGAGAATCACTCAAGCTTCGTCCATCAGCCGAGTGAGAAAAGAGGAGAACTTTCCCCTTTGACCGAAAATTGTGAAGTCATCAAAGTAGACTCGCTCAATATCGCTAATTTCATCTCCTAGATCCCGGTTTAACAATAGGATCAATTTAATGATCAGACGTCAAAGTCCCAAAGGAGTTGCTTTACACTCTTACAAAACAGAATAAAAGAATATCAATAAACACAAAGGGGGCATGATGGAGACAATAATGCAATCATATCGGTCTGACCAGCTCGACAAATAACTTGGACTTAGCCAAAGATGTGTTGGATCAAATAATGACGCCAAAAGAAAATCATTGAAGTACCCTCAAGTTGGATATTCAGTAATATTTAAAGCCATAGACCAACACGACCACATATTATTTGAACGGCACGTACACCAACGTTCATCGTCGGTGCGCATCTCCTTAATACGATGTTGCGTTCACTAAGCCTGAAGAATTTTCTAAAATTATCCAACAAGCCGCAAGGCCAGATAAATTTCCAAATCAAATTATCCAACACGCCGCAAGGTCGGATAAATTTCCAAATCAAATTATCCAACACGCCGCGAGACCGGATAAATTTTTAAATCAAATTACCCATCACACCGTCAGGCAGGGTAATTCCCTAAATCAAATTATCCACCACGCCGCAAGGCCGGGTAATTCTCAAATCCAAGTTACTCAACACGCCGTGAGGCCGAGTAATTCCCTTCAAATTCGAGTCATCCAACACGCTGCCAAGGCCGAATGATATTCCAATTCCGATACCCAACATGCCGCAAGGCCCGATAAATCTCCAAACCCAATTATCCAATACGCCGTCGAGGCCGGATAATTCTTCTCCAATTCAAGTCATCCAACACGCTGTCAAGGCCGGGTGATCTTTCAAGTCTAATATCCAACGTGCCTTAATGCATTACGATGGAATATCATTTGGGAGGTGCGTACGTCGATGTTTACCATCGGGGCGTAGCTCCTCGATATAACGTTGTACTGCCTAGGCCGGGTATTACCCAATACGCCGTCACAAGGCCGAAGTTTGACGAACACAAATTGCCCCCGCTGATGAAAACTCTTTTTTTTCTCTTATCATGTCAAATTGTGTATCACGTCAAATTAAATTTATGAATGATATCATTTGACTGTTGCTCTTATCTTGTCGTGTATTATAGATCTCTTAATCAAAGGTTCTCTAATTTTAGGGGTAATTAACAATGAACGCTCATTGGAAGCCAGAACCCATTAAACAAAAAAAAAACCTTATTAATTTAAGGTGGATTTGAAACAGTCATATTACATTTTTAATGTAATAATTTTGACCTCACACTCTACTTATTCAAGCATGTCATGAGCTCAGAACAAGGAATTTATAACTCCCATCAAGATTGTCCCTAGGACAGGCAGCTAGGCCACTAGTCTGAGGTCGGAGCTGCACCTACCTTGTATAATCTAACGTTGCATTAGAGGAAATGAAAAAAATACCCTTGGAGAAAAGAAAGAAGGAAAACCGGATAGTTTTCCTTCAAATCAATTGGCTTCCGCCCGCCCCCCTCCACCGGTGCTCGGAACCCCCTGGCGGCTCAGCTAGTGCTGGGAAGGCCCCTGCCCCGCGTATCTCTCCCATGTGTACCATTCTAAATCACGGGAAACTGAGGCCTAAATGTTGGGAAGATGGCGAACATGGTAAGTAGAAAAATACTAGAATTATAGCACCGAAGGTCAACATCAACCTGAACAATATAGTTTAATCTATCATGCAACAACACCTAACCATTTGTACATTATGCCAACTGCAAACCAAAATGAGGGAACCAACATTCCTCGGATTCACCTACCTGTGGAAGGTTCTTCTAAGTGCTTTTGCGAAACCAAGTCAAGCAGGACCACTACTTTTTCCAACCTGAACAGCAAATATAACCTTGCTTAAACATAGTTACAATAATAAACAACTGCACCCTAGCATCGTTAATGTGTCAAGCAATCTTCCATGTTAAAAGTCGTACCACAGATATCTTAGATCCTGAAAGAGCATTTTGATACAAGGTCAACTATAGCAAGTGTTTGAAGAGAATGGGGGTAGTGAATGAGTATACAAGCGTTATGAACCCCTCACTAGAAGTTATAGCCCATTCAAATGTTACAGCTTCCATCATCAGTTCAAGTTATCAATTTAACTAAGCTTACATGTCAATCTTGAAAGCAAGTTATTCTACATTTGGCAGATAATGTACCCTATTCCCCCAATGCTCCTATATTTTGGATGTTCTCAAACTTGTAGAAAGAAGTGCAGCAGTTAGTAATGTCGCTTTATTTGTGTTACGGAAAACACTTACAACAACAACAAAACTCAAGCTTCAATTTGAACATTACTAAAGTATAAAGACAAATGGGAAATATTCATCCTTTCAGAATCAAAGAAATAGGATGCCTTTTAGATTTAATGCAACAATCATGAAAGAAAACAAGCTAAGTGGGAAAGTCAACATAAAGAGCAAAGAAAGCTTTAGGTTTTTCACATATATGTCTCAACGATCATATTTGATTTTAACTTCATCCTCAATACCTTGAAAGCACGTGGAGCAGCAAGCGAGCAAGTGAAAGATGTTGAGGAATTGAGTAAGCCACTATAAGACATTCTCAAGAACCAATCATGACCAAAAGATGAGAGCTAAAGCCAACAATCGAGCAAAGAAGAGGAAGGATAACAACTAATCTCATGACTGAAAAAAGAGAAAAAAAAATATAAGAACAAATTAGCATGATGTTTTAATTTCAAGTGCTAATCTATACAAATATAAAGATAACTATTTATTATAAATATTAATATTACTAACACAAAATAAAATCATAACATAATTAAATTATAGCAATGTCTAATGTGGACTGGAAATACTATCCATGAACGAATCAGCTTGGCCCATTTCCTCTAGATGGACAAGACCACCATATCTATTCTTTGTTCCCATCTCCGGTGATCTAGTAAGAGAAAAGTCCCGAGAAGGTTTGAGATAACCTCCTTAGATGTTTAAGCTAGATTATGCACGAGTTTGAGTGTAATTGGATAGCAAGAATAAATTGCATACTTGTCCTATGTAGAGTTTTAGAGTATTTACTATGTAAGTTGGAGGCCATCCTTACTTATGTGGCACTCAATTTCGTCATCCCTTTGGCCGTTTTCGTCCTTAGACATACACTCCTCATGGGGTTTGTAGCTTCGCTACCCACAAGACCAACAATCTTACTTAACCATGCATTATTTGGTTTATACTACTAAGAATGTGTCTTTGTGGACGCTTCTTATGGCTTACGTCGAGTGGACTTGGTCTTTAGGCCATTTAAGATATGTTGGTTTTTATTACCTTTGTTAAGAGTATGAATTTTGGGCCTCACTTGATCCCTAGGACATTTTCTCTAGGAAAGTCTATTAGCTAGAATAACCTCTATCAATCATTCATATGAAAGAACAAAGGGAAAAACGAGAACAGAGAAAGGAGCGGTTGCTGCTCTGTTCGCAACCGAGAGCTCTCTTCAAGATTGCTATTCAACACACGATTTCCAATTACAACCATATGCCTCAAATCCCTAATTCTATTGTGGGCCCAACTTAAGCACCGTGGCCCACACACCACTAAGCCCAAACAATATATTAATTTAACACTCCTCCTTAATGCTATTGTTTTTCATTCCTAACAAATCTCTAAGATAATTAAATTTCATACATGGAAGTGCTTTAGTAAAAATATCCGCAACTTGATCATTAGTGTTGATGTGCTTCACAAGAATCTCTCCATCCTCAACCGCTTCTTTAATGTAATGATGCTTGAGGTTGATATGCTTTGTTCGGCTATGGAAAACTGAATTCTTTGATATAGCAATGGCGGATTTGTTGTCACACAAAAGAGTTGTGGCCTTCTCTTGTTTTTCACCCATGTCTTCTAAAATTCTTCTCAACCATACAACTTGCTTTGTAGCTTCACTTGCCTCTACATATTCGGCTTCGGCGGAGGAATGTGTCACTCTATCTTGTTTCTTTGATGCCCAAGAAAATACACTTGAACCAAGTATAAATGCATACCCGGAAGTACTCTTCAAATCATCCATACTACCGGCCCAATCACTATCACAAAAACCATATAACTCAACCTTTTCTTTCTCATTCTTTTCATATAAGAGCCCAAAATCTTTAGTACCTTGGATGTATCGCAACACTCTCTTTGCAACTCCAAAATGCATCTTGCTTGGTTGATGCATAAATCTTGACAATAACCCGGAAGCATACATAATATCGGGTCTTGTAGTAGTGAGATACAATAAACTTCCCACCAAGCTTCTATAGTGTGTTTTATCCACTTTTCCACTACCATCATCTTTTACTAATTTCTCATTGACTAACAAAGGTGTTGATACCGGATTGCAATTCTCCATATTGAACTTGGAAAGAATAGTTTGAGCATACTTCTTTTGAGAGATAAACACATTATCTTGTCTTTGATCAATTTCAATACCCAAAAAATAGTGAAGTAAACCCAAATCATTCATCTCATATTTACTCATCATCTCATTTTTGAACTCATGCATCAATTTTTCATCATCACCGGTAAAGACTAAATCATCAACATAAAGAGAAACTATAAGCATATCATGCTTACCATGCTTGATGTAGAGTGTTGGCTCACTTGGGCTTCTCTTGAATTCTTTGTTGGTGAAATAAGCATCAATTTGCCCATACCATGCTCTTGGTGCTTGTTTCAACTCATACAATGCTTTCTTTAACTTGTACACTCTTTCTTCTTTGCCTTCAACTTCAAAGCCTTTTGGTTGCTCAACATATACTTCCTCTTCCAACACCCCATTCAAGAAAGCCGATTTTACATCAAGTTGATGCAATTTCCAACCTTTGTGTGCGGCTAATGCAATTAACAATCTAATTGTCTCATGTTTTGCTACCGGTGCAAATGTCTCTTGGTAGTCAACTCCCGATTTTTGTGAATATCCTTTTGCCACCAATCTTGCCTTGAATTTTTGTATGGAGCCATCCGGATTTGTCTTTGTTTTGTAAATCCACTTGAGGCCAATTGTATCTTTTCCTTTTGGTTTATTAACCAATTCCCAAGTTTCATTTTTCTCAATCATCTTTATCTCCTCCTCCATTGCATTTCTCTAAACTTTTTCCTTAACCGCTTGTTCAAAGCTTACCGGTTCTACAACACAAAAGTTACAAGTACCATAAATATCACTTAACCGTCTCATTCTTACCGGTGTTGAAGAACTTGGAGAGGATGAGGAAGATCCGGCATGTGTTGAGGGAGATTGTCCATGGTATTCTTCTTCTTCATGCTCATTTGTATCTTCATTCAATGGTGTCTCTTGAGCCTCCTCTTGAGTTGGTAAGAAAGCATTTTCTACACCTTTTCCCTTCCAATCAAGTTTGTCTTTTTTATTGAAGATCACATCCCGGCTTTCAATCACTTTGTTTCTCTTCAAGCTAAATAGTATATAGCCTTTTGATTCGTTGCTATAGCCTACAAAGATACATTTCTCACCTTTCTCTTCAAACTTGTGTCTCATTTCTTTTGGAACATGAGCATAACAAATAGATCCAAATATGCGCAAGTGGTTTACCGATGGCTTTCTTCCTCCGGACCATGCTTCAAATGGTGTCTTGTTCTCAATTGCCTTTGTAGGACATCTATTTAGCAAATAAACCGCCGTGTAGGTTGCCTCGGCCCAAAAAGTGAATGGTAAGCCTTTATCATTCATCATTGTTCTTGTCATCTCTACAATTATCCTATTCTTTCTTTCGACAACACCATTTTGTTCCGGTGTGTAACTAACCGTTAGTTGTCTTTCAACGCCAATGTCTTCACAAATTTTATCAAACTCCTTAGAGTTGTATTCACCGCCTCTATCACTTCTTAACTTTTTAATCAACTTGCCACATTGTCTTTCAACCATACTTTGAAACTTTTTGAAAATAGTAAAAGCATCCGATTTTTATCTCAAGAAATAAACCCAACACATTCTTGAATAATCATCAATAAAGGTAATAAAGTACCTATTTCCACCATGAGAGGTTGCCTTCATTGGACCACATATGTCGGTATGGACTAGCTCCAATGGTGCCTTTTCTCTCCATGCATTTACCTTGGGAAATGATTCTCTATGTATTTTGCCAAGTGCACATGCTTCACATATATCATCATTGCCTTCAATGGTTGGTAAGCCATATACCATATTCTTCTTGCTCAACATCTTTAAACTTTCAAAGTTCACATGTCCAAGTCATTTGTGTCATAACCATGATAGGTCTTGTACACTAGCCTTCAAGGCTATATTTCTTGCCGGTTTGAGAATGAGGGGGAAATTTCTATTCTTCTCCATTTTTACAACCGCCATCAAGTCTCTCTTATTTTCAACCTTGTCATATATTTTGCATAGTGAACCTTCAAAGTGAACCGCATGACCATGCTCAACTAGTTGACCAATACTTAGCAAATTTTGAGCCAATTCCGGAACTAGTAACACATCATGTATCAACATTCTTCCCTTTTTTGAAGCAACGGCAATTGTACCTCTTCCCTTGGATTTAACTATGGCACCATTTCTCATTGTGATTTGAGTTGTAATCGTAGTGTCAAGCTTGCAAAAGATAGATTCATGTCCGGTCATGTGGTTACTACAACCACTATCAATGTACCATACACCTTCCTTTTGTTCAACCGTCGTTTGACATGCATAAAAGGTACTTCCTTCTCCACACTTCTCTTCGGTGTAGTTAGCTTGTTTATTGTTCTTGAATCTACAATACTTCTCTAGGTGTCCATACTTCTTACAATGATGACATTGTGGTTTTCCTTTGTTTCTACAAAACCTTTCAATATGGCCGGACATCTTACAATAGTTGCATGTTCTCACTTTCTCATCTTGAAAGTTGTTTCTACCTCCACCTCTTCCTTGTCTTCCTCTACCTCTACCATGCATACCACCACGCATTCCTTCTCTTTTCACTCCATGTTGGTTGAATGGCTCTTTGACAATAGCCTTGGATTGAAA
The DNA here is from genome assembly GCA_027563935.2 of Costus lasius. Taxonomy (NCBI): domain Eukaryota; kingdom Viridiplantae; phylum Streptophyta; class Magnoliopsida; order Zingiberales; family Costaceae; genus Costus; species Costus lasius. The sequence goes on along the minus strand of CM050446.2, from coordinate 1,277,599 downwards.
TGCACTTTCAAGTGATTGTTCAACATGCCTACACATTCTTTGCTCATGCATTTCAAGAGAACCCATCAAATCATGAACACTTAAACTAGAGAGATCTTTAGTTTCTTCAATGATAGCAACTATGTTGTTATACTTGGAAGAAAGACTAATAAGTATCTTCTCACATACTATTTTATCATCCACATTGTCACCTAAACTTCTCATGTGATTTACCACTTCAATAACTTTAGGAAAATAATCCTTCAAAAACTCATTTTCTTTCATTTGCAAATTTTGAAAATCTCTTTTGAGAGTTAAGAGTTTTACCGTTCTAGCCTTTTCGGTGCCTTGAAAACCGTTTTGCAAAATCTCCCAAGCTTCCAAGCTTCTTTAGCACTTCTAGCTCCAATGATTCTTGGAAATAATTTGTCGGAGATGCTTTATTGGATGAGAAAAAGAGCCTTTGCATTCTTTTTCCTATTCTCCTTCTCTTCTTGTTGAGATGAAGCCTCCATCTTTCCTTTGTCTTTGTCTTTCCCCTCTTTTTCTTCAAACCCTTCTTTCACTATCTCCCAAAGATCTTGTGAGATCAAGAGAGTCTTCATTTTGATACTCCAATAATCATAGTTCTCACCTTCAAAGATGGGATAAGAACTTTGGGGCACCCATGCTCCTCCTTGCATAGCCATGGTGCTCTCCTCTTCTTCTTCTTTTGAAATCTCTCTTGAAGTATCCCTCTTGAAATCTCACCAACCTAGCTCTAATACCATTTGTTGGCTAGAATAACCTCTATCAGTCATTCATATGGAAGAACAAAGGGAAAAACGAGAACAGAGAAAGGAGCGGCTGCTGCAATGTTCGCAGCCGAGAGCTCTCTTCAAGATTGCTATTCAACACACGATTTCCAATTACAACCATATACCTCAAATCCCTAATTCTATTGTGGGCCCAACTTAAGCACCGTGGCCCACACACCACTAAGCCTAAACAATACATTAATTTAACAAAGTCGATCACTTAAGAACTTTTTGCAGCCCATAAGTATCCTCTGAAGCCTCAATTGCCCAAGAGTCATTAGTCAATCACATCTCCCATGCTTGTTCGCCTAATTTGAAAATGACTTTTGAAGGAAGTTTAAGAATAATAGTGGCATCTAGCAATTCTATCCTAATCTCATCGCACTATCATGATTGACCTCCTATGCGACACTATATAAAGTGTCACTATAAAGTGTCACGGCAATCACATCTCCCATGCTTGTTCCCCTCTTGATGAAGACATAAAAATCATATTGGAAATAGAATGCAAATGACTAAATAGGGTAAAGTGAATGTATAAAGACAAGTATTAAATTGTAAGACTAATAATGTCATTGACTATCAAAACCAAATACTATAATAAGCGCCTAGATTAAATATTGAAAATCCTTTTCACCACCGTAACACTGACTACCGTCTACCGATAAAAGAAAGTTCAATAAAATTAACTTATAGCCGGGAAGTGATATTCGAAAGAACTTCAAATAGGGAGGTGGTTTACCATCCAAAATTTCGTCCCTACGGATTCTAATCTTTCAATTCGAATACGTTCCTTCGTCGAAGTTAAGAGGTTGTTGGTCCTTGTCTACTGCACAAGCCTCTTAGCATTGCACATAAATAAGCCAAATCGAGAGAAGGATGCAGCAAAAGGAATTAATGCAATGGAACCTGTAGATTGGAGCCGTAGCAGCCAAACACCCTCAAGGAGATCGATGTTGCTGCGCGACCGCCAAGCTTGATGCTTCCTCGCGTTTTCATCACCGCTCGCACCCAGCCTTTACCGCCGCCGACCACCAAGGCCGGCTTCGCTGCTCTCATAAGATCCCACTCCCACAAGTCCCACCTGAAACACATCCACGCCCTCCTCACTACCACCGGCCTCGCACGTAAGAACAGCCTTCTGACCGGGATCCTCCTTACCCTCATGTCGTCGGGCCATATGGACTACGCCCGCAAACTGTTCGATAATATGCACAAGCCCCGTGTCTTTCTCTGGAACTCCCTCCTCCGTGGCTATGTCAGCAATGATCTTCCCGCCGCCACAGCTGGATTATATAGTCGGATGCATGGCCTCGGCGTCCGCCCGGACAAATTCACCTTCCCTTTCGTCCTCAAAGCCTGCGCCCAGCTGCTCGATGTTCGGCTAGGCACAGCGGTCCACGCACTTCTCTTCAAGTTCGGTCTCGCGCCAGATGCCATTGCCGCGACCGAGTTGATGATCATGTATGCAAAGTTGGGCGAGCCAGAGTCGGCTGAGTGCATCTTTAGGAGAATGGGCGGGGACGTGGATTTGATTGCTTGGAACGCTATAATTAGCGCTCTTGCGCAGAGCGGACGTGCGGACAGAGCCCTCAAGCTGTTCGACGAAATGGAACTTGACGGAGTGACACCTGATACAATCACTCTCGTCAGCGTCATCTCCTCTTGCGCTTATTTGGGGTGCCTGGAATTGGGCAGGAAGCTTCATGCACGCATCGAACAGGAGAAACTTGCGACCAACGTCTTCGTGGATAATGCACTTCTTGACATGTACGCAAAATGCGGGAGCATGGAAGATGCCAACAAGCTTTTCAGCCAGATGAAGAATCCAAATGTTGTCTCATGGAGTACCATGATAGGCGGTTACGCCATCAACGGTGATAGCCAAAGGGCAGTCGCCCTCTATGCTCGTATGCGTAGCGAAGGGCTAAAGCCAAACCACGTTACTCACCTCGTTGTCCTCTCTGCCTGTGGTCACGCCGGTAGGGTGCACGAAGGGAAGAAGCATTTCTACAGCATAGTGAATCCAGGTATAGAGCACTATGCAACCATGGTTGATCTCCTCGGACGGTCGGGGCATCTCCAGGAGGCGTATGAGTTCATCAGGAGCATGCCCATTGAACCAGACGCAGGCGTCTGGGGCGCTCTGTTGGGCGCATGCGCCGTCCATGGGAACATCCAACTGGGGCAGATTGCTGCGGATGAGGTGCTCAGGATCGCGCCTAGTGTGCCTTCGTATTATGTTCTGCTTTCAAACATGTATGCCGCTTCCGGACGATGGAACGACATCGAAAAGGTTCGAGAGCGCATGAGGGGAAGCAATGTGAAGAAGATAGCAGCATACAGCTCAGCTGAGGTGGATGGCGAGGTGTACATGTTCTTTGAAGGATCGCACTCCCAGTGGAAGGGTTTGTGCAGTAAATTGGATGACCTGAATGAGATGTTGAGCGCCGTGGGTTATGTGCCGATGACCAACGTCGTGCTGCACGATGTGGAGGCCGAGGAGAAAGAGGCGGCGGTGAAGGCTCATAGCGAGAAGCTCGCTATTGCATTTAGTCTCATTAGAACAAGGCATTCTAGAGCACCGTTACGGATCATGAAGAACCTGAGAGTCTGTAACGACTGCCACACCTTCGCCAAATATGTATCAAGAGTAGTTGGAAGGGATATAGTGATGAGAGACAAGAACAGGTTCCACCATTTCACGGATGGTAAATGCTCATGCAAAGACTTCTGGTAGTTCTTTGTGATCAACAGATAATATGGAAAAAAGTAGTAACAAGCAGACAGGATATAGAGCCGGAATAAGAAGATTGCTGGTAAGGGGGTAATTAACTAATTATACTATCCTATTTGGCGCAGTTAGCTGCAGCAGTATGCCCTCCGTACTCACTCACTTGGCAATTGGAATGTAACTCTAGGAAAGAAGTTCTTTTTGTTTGTTTCGGGAGTATGCCCCCTGTACTCCATTCACTTGGCAATTGGAATGTAACTGTAGGAAACAATTTCTTTTTGTTTGTTTCGGGTTCTAGTCTAATTCCTGGTGAAATTGGCTGGAATACCCTTCATGTATGATTCGCAGAATCCAACATCCGTAGGAGAATTCATTTCCATTACTGAGCCATATATTCACCTAAAATAAACCAATAACAACAATTTTCTTTTAGTGAAGTTTTCTTTATAGTAATGAAACATATACATTCTCTAATGAAGAACAATGGAGGAATTTTTTTACAGTTAACTACAATTTGTAGAAGCATTTAACTCGAGCTTCAACCCCTAATGAAGAACAATTGGACTAAACAGAAAATTGAGGGAAAAGACTATCTTAAATTCTTAATACAGTTACTGCACCTGATTAAATTCGAAGCCCGTCACAAGCTCAATGCAGTGCAACATCCGCTGTAGAAGGCAAGATCAACATACTCCTAACACGGAAGCTTTCATGGAGCGCACTTCGCCATGCAATCAAGGAGGTGTTTCTGGAACCTGAATCTTACAAAGACAACGAGCAACATCACCATCAAACCGTATACATCGACTTTACGAACTTTAGCATAGGGCATTCAATGTTTTCAATTGTTCTATGACTGAATCGAGTTTCTTTTAAGCAGAAACACAGTTTAATGACCGAAACACAGTCTAATGACTAAATTTAAATCTTTTAAGCAATCAAAAAGGCCTTCCACAGTCTAATGACTGAATCGCGTTTGTTTCTTCCTTACCAAGTTTACGACCTTTGGGTTGCTTAAATTTGCTTTTTTTTTTAATCTTTTATCTGTTCATCAATTCATTTAATTACAAGTAGACCTAAGTAACGACATCATCATAAGTTCACAAATTAATAATATTATTGGATCTCTTTATTAAACTTGTACAAGTCCTTAGCCGAGGGCTCTTCCAAGAATTATTATCCGAAGCTATTTTTTGAGGGTTCTCTCACCAGAGCAATCTCTCATAGCTTTCTCGCAGACAGCTATTTGTCTAACGTGCACATGGCCACTTCCGTGTACCTTCTCTAAAGAGTTATCATCAGATCAAAAGTTCCCACTAGTTATAACTGATTCCTTGCACATTGATATTATCAAGACTATTTAATTACTATAAGATTAACTAATCACTAGCATAAGATATATAATAAATAGATTTTAGTTTTAATGATCATACAATTATATCTTAATTAAAAAACTTAAATAAGCGTGTTTACAACATAAATAAAAAATATAATCCTGAACTACATTATCGCACAGTTAATATTTACGCGAGCAGGAAAAGCATTAGTCTCAGTGTTCAATGTTATAAAGGAAAAGACTAAATAAAGCATAGGAAGATTAAAGAGAATAGATGTTGACAAGGAAAAGGAAAAGATTATTCACTAACAAATAGAAGAATAAATTCATTCGAGATTAGCATACAATTAAGAGATGGAAGAATGACCCACCTGATGTATGCGCTTAACCTCAAACGGTGATCACTCTCCCCTCAATTTGATGGGAGATAAAATGAGAACAAATAAAACCTTGCTGCAGTTAGGTAATTAATCTTTGTTAATGAGAAAGTGAAATATTTATTACACATTGATATGAATTATAGCCAACTAACATGGAAATGAATTAATTCCCATTAACATATTTTGACCGCATATCTAACCTTCTTATACCCTTGAATATAATTGACGGAATATGAATCCTCATGATGAAATTATGTGTATATGTATAGCCTTTCAGGCATTGCGAACTACAAATATGATAGAATAGTTATGGTTGGTCTTGCATTTTTATCTGAAATTTGTGAACCAGACTCTAGAAAATATCCAGTTTGGTGTGTGAGATCAAAATTGTTACATTAAAATGTAATATGACCATTTTCAAATTCATCTTAAATTAATAAGGCTTTTTGTTTAATGGGTTCTGGCTTCCAATGGGCGCAAGCGCTCATTGTTAATTACCCCTAAAATTAGAGAATCTTTGATTAAGAGATCTATAATGCAAAACAAAATAAGAGAAATGAGTTGGACAATATCATTCATAAACGTGGTGATACATAATTTGACATAATGTATAGATGATAAAAGAAGGGGGGCTTTCGTCAACTTAGGCAATTTGTATTCGTCGAACATTTGGCCTTGCGACAATTCATTCGGAGATATCCAGCCTAGTCAATATGATGTTGTATTGAGGAGTTACGCCCCGATGGTAAACATCGACGTACGCACCTCCCAAACAATATTTCATCACGATCGCGTTCAGGCACGTTGGATGTTTGATTTGGAAAATTATCCGGCCTCTTGGCATGCTGGATAATTTGATTTGAAAATTTATCCGGCCTTGCGGCGTGTTGGATAATTTGACTTGGAAATTTATCCGACCCTGCGACATGTTGGATAATTTGATTTGAAATTTTATCCGGCCTTACGGCATGCTAGATAATTTGGTTTGGAAATTTATCCAGCCTTGCGGCGTGCTGGATAATTTGGTTTGGAAATTTATCCGGCCTTACGGCGTGCTGGATAATTTGGTTTGGAAATTTATCCGGCCTTACGGCATGCTGGATAATTTGGTTTGGAAATTTATCCGGTCTTGCGGCGTGTTGGATAATTTGATTTGGGAATGTATCCGGCCTTGCAGCATATTGGATAATGTGATTCAGAAATTTATCTGGCCTTGCGGCGTGTTGGATAATTTGGTTTGGAAATTCATTGTTCTGGACAAACGCGATGTTATACTGAGGAGTTACGCTCCGATGGTGAACGTCGACGTACGCACCTCCCAAACAGTATTTAGTCACGATGCTTTAAGACTTCTAGATATTTTGATTTTTTGGAGTCAACATTTAGGCATGACTCGAGTCAAGGTCTATTTGTTGCTAAATTTGACATTCAGCCACATGCAACTTATTAGATTCAGGAAATTGGGAAGGTGATGCCGATGTCGTCATCATCATTATTTTATTTTTATTTCCCTTAGCATCATCATTATTACCGTAATTCATTTTTACCCCTTTTTGTTTCTTCCGTTTTATTTCCGTCGCGGACGGGAGAGTAACTTTACTCTTCCATGCGACCCTCTACGTCCGGCGAGAAATTCGTGGGGATAGCTTGGTGCCATTGCGCAGAATCCGTCGAGGGGCAGAGGAATTGGTCTTCCGGTGATGGTGCCGACGATCTCGACGCTGGAGGGGAGTTCACCCGTGTCGGGATGGAGGGTCCAGAAATCATGTTCGGAGAGTCCGTCCACCGCTGGAAGTAGCGGTGACATCCGCTCGTGGCAGTGTCGCCTCAGGCAGTGGTGTCTTTCGGCAATGATGTCTGAGCGGCGAAAATCGAAGCAGAGGCAGCCGGTGGGGAGGAGGTCCTAGATGAGACGACGCTTGGGCTGGTGGGGATAGCGGAAGAGAGTGGTGGTGCTGCTTTAGTAAACAAAAACAGGAGGCTCCGCAGACGATGGAGCGGCCGTCTCTGCTGGCGATTCGAAGGAGACTGGAGCTATTGCCGCAATTCGTTCACCGGTGTGAGGACGCACTCTGCACCGCGCTCGGTCTCAACTTCAGGATTGGCGGCCGCAGGGCGATCCGTTAAAAGCGTATTGGGTCGGATTCAGCAGATCGGGCCGGGTCTGCTGGGGCTGAATTTTCTCTGGGCTTTGAATCGAGGCTTCGGTTAAAGATCAACTTTGATGTCGTGTTTTGCTGGCTGAAATTAGAAGTCGGTAAGCGAAATCTTCCCATTTTGTTCTTCCTCCTTTTTTTACTTGTTTTTGTTCTCTGGTAATCTCATGGCCTTTGGTTTCTTTCACTTTCTTCTCTCGTTCCTTTTTACTTTCTTATATATATTCTCACAGCCGTAAAACTGGTTGTTTTTCTCGGCAGGGAATTTCACGGCAGTGCCGTAGGAGTCTTCACAGCCGTGGAGTTAGCGGACTCTTGGGCAAACTTCTCTCTCCTTCCTTTTTATCATTATTACTATTTTTATCCCCTCCTTTTTTTGCACTTCCTTCAACGGCCCCTTTGTTCTTTGACTCTAAACAGTCTTATTCGAATCAGGGTCCGAGTGCATGCCGGGCCTCTGACGCACGGTGGCATTCATCGGTTCTCATCAGTAAAGAAAATTGGGCTCTTCCCTGCTTCTTTCAACGCTGCCCTTTTACCATCTGCTTCTCATGGCAATTCAGTGGATTGAGTTGAAGCTTCGGTTAGGGTTCAACTTTGGTGTCGCACCTTGCTGGCTAAAATGTAAGTCGGCAAGTGAAATCCCCTCTTTTACCCTTATTGTTTTGCTGTTTATTTTGTTTCCTGGTAATTTTATGTCATTTGATTTCCTTCTGCTTTCTTCTTTCATTTCTTTTCTAGAACTCACATGGCAGGGCCGTGGAAAATTATACGACCGTGAAGTCGGCTGAGTGTTGGGCAAAGGATTTCAGGGCAGAGCCGTGGAGTCTTTTTCTATAGTCATGAAGCTAGCTGATCTCTGGGCAGAGGATTTAACGGCGGTGCCGTGGAAGTCTACACGACCGTGGAATCGATAGAAGACTCAAACAGGTATCTCCCTTCTGTTCTTCTTCATACGTCTTCTCTAGCACATGGGTTCTTCTGTTGTTGTTTTTTTTATGATGATTTTTTTGCTCTCTTTTTCTTTTCGCATGGTCGCGCATGGTTTCATCGCTTGATCTCTATCCTCCTTCCCCCTCTTTTAGGAATCCGGCATTTCCTCTTCTCTTCTTTTCTTCTCTTCTTCGCATCACTTCCTCTCTTTTCAGCTGTCTCAACATTTTCTCTCTTTTTTTTTGCATTCACCCTGGCGCATCTCTTCTCTTTTTCATTTTTTTATTCGTCAATTTCTTAGCATCCTTTCCTTTTTGTTTCACGCACCACTTCCGTCGCCTTCAACATGTTTCTTCCCTTCCCCCTCTTGAACCGACGCCTCCTTGTCTTTTTTCCTTATTTTTCTTTATCTCCTCACGGCCTTCCTTTCTTGGTTTTGTTTTCTTTTTTATCTCTTTTTTTGTGAGCTCTCGAGACCAGATTTCAGCCCCTTCCCTAATCTACCTCTCAGGCATAACTCAAGGATGCTTAATGCATCTGTAAGGCTTTAAAAGAAGAATGAGTTGAGTATAATGGATGGTGCGTGTATTGCCAGGAATAGAAAACTTCCCCTTCATTTATCTTCATTTACCTTTCTCTGAATCAAATTCCCAGCCCCTTCATTGCTACCTCTCAGGTTTTTTTTGTGAGCTCTCGAAATCAACTTTCCAGCCCCTTCCCTAATCTAACTCTCAGACATAGCTCCTCTTTGTTGTTGTTTTTTTTTGTTCTTCTTTTTTTGTCTTCTTCTCCTCGCGCGTGAGCTCTTGGAATCAGCCTTTCGGCCACTAATCTACCTCTCAGACTTAACTCCCCTCTTTTTTGTTCTTTCTTTCTTTACCTAGTCTTCTTTTCCTCGCGTGAGCTCTCGAAATCAGCCTTTCGGCCACTAATCTACCTCTCAGATTCACCACATCCGTAAGGCCTTAGAAAAATGAGTACAATGTATAGAGAAGAAAGAAGAGACTTCCCTTCATTTACCTTCTTCTTGCAGCCTCTCGATGCTCCTTCCTTCTTGCCGCTTCTCCTTTGTTGTTCGTCTCTGTGTGTTGTCCCCACTTCCTTTGGCCGGCTCTCCTTATGTAAGCCACCGATTCCCTCCTTTTCTTTTCGCGCTTCTTCGTTCTTTTTTATTTTTGTCCGCTTCCTCCAGTTTTCTTTTGCCGACTGTCATGAGCACTTTCTTATCAGTTTTTGGTCGTTTCCTCATTTGTCGGCAACTTGTTTGTCCATCGCCAGCTCATGCGATCATCTTCTTTACTTGATTTTTTTTTTAATATTTACCTTATCAGCCATGGCCACTTTGGTTTATTCCTCCTCTTGTTTTGTATTTTGTCATTTTCTACGCTGCCAAGCCTTTAATTTCTCCCTGCCATCAATTCTCCAGCTTTGCTTCTTTGCCAAGTCCTTCCCTCTTTCTCATTTCCTGCAAAGTTTTTTTTACTGCTAAGTGGGTTCCTCTTTTGCCTCCTTTCTGTTCATGTTATGTTTTCTCCCTTTTGGCAATTTTATTCAAATCAAATAGAGCTTTCTGCTCCTTCTAGTCGAATAGAGCCAAATTTATTTTGTTGTCATTAAGTTAATTGCACAAAAGCCAGTTAATATTTCCTTTTCTCAAGCTAGGAAGCTGAGTACCATCTACCTTTCAAAGATAGGAAGAACTAGGACACATTTAGCAGCCTAATTAATTCGGTTGCTCAGGTTCATGAACTAAATAAGAGTACCAATCTAAAATTGGTCTCCGAAATTCAAATAGATGTAGTATTGTTTCTCTGAGTTATTGAACCCAATCAACAATTCTGGCCTTGTTATAATGTCAAAGATTAGAATCTCAAAGAAGATTTCCTAATTTGGGCAAGCACTTAGCTGCATGAACATGATGGCATTGTTCTTGTCTGAGCAGTTTCCCCTGTGTTGCTCATTTTCTCCCATTTGGTCAACGGGAACTAAAGGGTAGACCTTCAATATGAAAGCTCTTATTCCTGTTGGCGGATTCGGTACCCGCCTCCGCCCTTTGACTCTCAGTGTTCCCAAGCCGCTTGTTGACTTCGCTAACAAACCAATGATCCTGAGGTTAGATTGAAGCTTTGAAAGACAACGTAGGAGTCACAGAAGCTGTTCTGGCCATCAATTACCAACCAGAGGTAGCCAAAATCATCCACCTTTTTCAAACTCTTTTAGGTTTTCATTAAACCATCTGTCATTCCTTTGCATTCACGCTCACCATATTGCATCCCTTACAGGTCATGCTCAACTTTCTGAAGGATTCCGGGATTAAGCTTAGGATCAAAATCACTTGCTCGCAAGAAACTGAGCCACTAGGAACAGCTGGTTCTCTTGCACTAGCTAGAGACAAGCTAATAGACGGTTCTGGTGAACCCTTCTTTGTCCTCAACAGTGATGTAATCAGTGAATATTCTTTTGCGAGGTGAGATTTTAGCTTGGCTTTTCCTTTTAGCCATCTTAACTTGGCATTTTTCTTTATACTAGAATTGATCCCCTTTTTATTGCATGAAGCCATAATCTTCTTTCGGTACCCTTTCCAATTTTCTCAATCATGGTCAAAAACCAGTTTTGACCTTACCCAAAAGCATACATTTGCGGATGAAAATTAATGTTTCAACATGGTGCATGCTTCCGATTGGTGCGTTCTCGCATGTGATGGATATTATTATCATGTACTAAATAGGAGATGTGACTGTGAAATAGTATGATTTGGTTGCATAATTATTTATTTGTTAATTATCTATTAAATTCATCTTCTTGTGTCTTTCTTGTTCCTTATTTGTCTCTAGGGTATTGAACTAAGATTACAATTGTCACGCCCATTAAGCAAGAGCCTCAAGTGAAGAACATATCTAAATGTAGATTCTGAGACATGTAAATTGTACTCATTGTTATAAGAAATAGGGAGTGCAATTTGAAACATGTCAATTGTAATAATGTAAGCCTTTTATATTTTGTTTGGATTCTCTATCGTTGGTATATGAAAGTAACATCTTAAATAGGGTTTGGGTGTGACATTTGAGAAGACAATTGCCAACACCTTCGTAATTGTGGTTGAACTACAAACATTTTGGGTCTCTTCTTGAGCTGGAATGTAGAGTCAAGGATATTATCTTCCAACCAGATTGCCTTGCTAGGGTGGAACTCCTTATTAAGTTGATTGAGAATGCATCAATATGGGAGGAAGCTTTTTTCCACAGATAAAAAAAATCTTGACTTATGAATGACAGATAATAGAGGGTATGCACCATAACAAGAAAACGGTGTGCAGAGAAGCATGCGTAGATGATCAACAATTGCTTATTGAATTCACACCATTGAATGATGCTCCAAAAATCTTGGAGGTATGCTTAAATCATGTACTCAGCTCAGAGGTAACCAACGTTTAATGCAAAGTTCAGGTGCTGTTTGTATACTGTTTTAACCAAAAGCATCCGTGAAGCTACATTTTTGTCGTCCTGAAAAAAAAATTGGTCCTATCATGTGTAACAGACTGGTGAAATATTCCCTCTATTCAATTTAGAAAAAGTTCATATATCACTGAAATAACTTGATGTTGTATTGATAGGTCATGCAAAGACGCAGCAGCGATGTGGAAGTAAGAGATGCAGAAATGCATGAAATATGTTTGAGTCTAAAGTTATAATGCATGAAAGATAGACTCGTCAAGAAGAAAGTTAATCAACCTAATTCCTTTCATTGCGCCAATAATTAATAGCTAAAATCTCCTATGCTTCCGTTACTGGACAAGCAAAAGATCTTGAAAGTGTGGATCATTGGCTTCTAGTACAAATAATTCGTGAATGATAGATAGATACTTTCGACAATACAACAAAAAGCACATGGAAGGGTTAGTTATGCGAGCATTCGGTTAATACTGAACATATTTACAAAATATCTTAATGATTAAAAAAGCAGAAGAAGAAACAGCACAAAAAGTTGTCCAGTGTAAATAGATTGATTTGAAAGAATTTTAACAAAACGTTAATTTAGTCTAGTACCAAACTAAATATATTCTGTTATTTAACTTTAAAGGACGAATAAGGAAAGAAGGTACCTTGCAACCCAATGCTAAAATGCTCCCTTCTAATCAAATGGTAACTGTGAACTGACGACCTAACAGTAAGAAAATCAAATTCATCAAATCCCAATAATAGTTTAAATAAGAGGTTCATGCAACAATAAAATCAAACATTCTACGTACTCACTGAGCAAAATGTCTTATTCCTTCTAGGACATATATCATGAATTCTCTTTGGCTTAAACTTTGAAGCCTTATCTGATACTGGGTTGCTGCTCCCGTTCAGCATCAGCTTTAAGTCAAAGAAAACATCGAAGTCATGGAGAGTCAAAAATTATGACCACTTGTTCCTAAAACCCTTGAGGTTAATCTCCCTTCGCTCCTGTGATTTCCTTGGGATGTTGTCACCCTGTATCCAAACTTATGACCGCTTGTTCCTAAAACCCTTGAGGTTAATCTCCCTTCGCTCCTGTGATTTCCTTGGGATGTTGTCACCCTGTATCCAAACTTGTCCAAGTCCTTCTCGCGTGTACCTGTTCATTCCTTGGTATTTCAAAAGACTACAGTTGGCTCTCCAAGGTCACTAATAAGAGCTTTTGAAACATCGGTAGCTTCTCAGACTCTTTCATCATAATAACCCTCTGGGTAAAAGAGAAGCGGCCTTGCCAACAGTATCGTTGTCACGACAACAAGATAATTGAAGTACTTCCTTGCAAGCAGTTCCACAGAGGGGGGTATGGTGTACTAAACATTTGTGAAGATATATCCTCTTCTCATCAAGCTCCCGTTCGTCATTTTCAGGCTTTAGGTAGGCACATAGGATCTAAAACACCAACTACCTGCAGCTCAAAACCCAAGTCAAACATCCGATCAACCTCATTAAGAACAAGATAATTGCACTAATTTAGCACAGCATACCGCCTACCCAAGAAATCAAGAAGACGACCAGTCATGGGAATGAGCCAATGATCACACCCTTGTACAAGCTTGAATCCCTGCCCCTCTATCGTCTTCCCACCGAGATCGCTGCGATTCCAAGAAAATAGGCGAAGTTGACCGTCTCGTCCTCAATCTGCTGTGCCAACCATCATGTAGCAACCGTGAACAAAGCATAAGGCCCCTCAGCCTCACTCTCCCAATATATGGCGCATTGCGCAAGCGGATGGAAAGAAAGATAAAGGCTTGATTACCCGCTTTTGGGGCTTCTTCAATCCCGATCCCTTTCGCGATCGGGTACTCCGTCTCTATTTCAGTCGCAGTCCCGACGTTGGTTGGTACCGGAGGAAGAAAAGGGGGCTTCGGAGGGTGGTTTTGGTTATGGTGGGTCAACTCGAGCAGCGCTGCTCGGCGATGGCTTCCTCTCGGACGCCGAAGGGCGAGGAACTGGCGCTCAGTCAGACAGACGTAACGTCGGTGTCCGATTGCACCTTCCCCACGCGGTCGTCGACAGGGCAATTCATGGCTGTGGTTGATGCCGGCAAAGAGGAGGAGATGGCGAGCTGGCTTTGCATTCTGTCGCTTGGTTGGTTGGTCGGTGGAGGGAAAACGAATTTATCGAGGCTTCGCTAATCGGGAGGGTTTTTGTTGCTCTCAGCGAGTCTTTGCTTTTGCGTTCGTTCTGTTCCAGAGGAGATTATTTAAAGATTAAATTTATGTGATTTAGATTTATAAATTATTGACTAATTAAAATTAATTTTGAACTAAGCCAACAAGATAGGATAGCAGGACAAAGCGGGAAAAAGAAAAAAGATAAATATTTTAAAACTAATTCATTGGGCTGTTGTAGAAAAGAAAAAAAGTTAAAATAAAAATAAATAAATAAATAATTAGATTTTTTTCACTTTGTATTTATTTAGAGAAAAAAAAAGTTAAAAAGATTAATAAATATACCCATATTTTTATTTTTACTCCAATTACAATAATGAGAATCAACGATGAAAAGGTGGCAACGGTGAAAAGACAATGACAAAAGGTGAGAGGCGGCAGTGGTGATGATCGCAACAGCAAGAACAACGACAACGACAATGAAGAAAATTGTAAGGGAAGCACAAAAGGAAGACCAAGCATACAAAATAAAATGGTAAAAATAAGTATTAAAAGGATAGATCTAGCTTTTCCACCTGATTTTTTGCCCAATTTGGGCGAAAAGCAAATAAGACTATTTTTTCTCTTACTTTTCTTTCATTTTTACTCTTTTATTTTTCGTCCGTCCTACTAAATATTATTTTATAGCTCTTCTTCTAATTTTTTTATCTATTTTTGTCTCTTTCCTTCCTATTAAATATGTTGTAATTGACATTTAGTTTTGAATCACTAATATTGAAATATTCTCTCTCATTTGTGTTAAGATGATTGAAATATAAAACCAACAGAAGAACTACGACATGCAGATTGCAGTGTTTGCTTTTAACTGCAGATGATCTCCTCAGAGTTGTATGCTAAAACACAAGTACTTCCATATATCAGGCTGTTCCATGTGCAACTTACGATATCTAAACGTCTAACATATACAAAGGCTTCACTATTTCTTCTACCTACTGCATGTCTCTCCATCTCGCGGCAGCCATAGCCTTGCATCAAAAAAGGGCAGCAGACGCCCCAGCAGATCGTTGTAGTTGTCTGAACCATCAGCCGTCGCTCCTTAAGAAAGATCGTCCCATTCCAACAGCTGAAGCTCTGGTGCACAAAGAAAAAACAGAGAAGCCAAAAGGAATAGAGACATGGTGAAGGTCGCAAGTGACTTGCATGGATCGGCCTGCCTCTGAACAAGAACAATGCCCTCTTTCTGGCTGGTTTTGGCCCTCGAGTTATCAAATGCAAAAGAAGGGCATGTGAGGAGGCCAAAAACGACACCCGAGATGGCAGCGCCGACATGCGCCCTGCAACAGGAGCAATAAGGCAACCGGCACATGAAGATAACTGAAGCACTTTGATTCAGCAGCCACAAAATACAAACCAGTTGTCGACTCTCCAAAAGCTACACAGGACGAAGCTCAGAGCAGTAGCAGCAACTGCTTTCCAGAACATAATTTGTGAAGCTTCCTTCGGTGCAGCTCCTTTGGTCTGGATTTGGTAGACGAGCCATGCTCCAAGTACGGCAAATACCGGACCCTGTTTGAACTAGTCAGTTAAACCGCGCACCACATATTTCGATTCATGCAAAATATGGAATGCCAGAAAATGACACAGCAGATACTCGTTCAAGATAGAACATAACCAAGCAACTACATATAGATCCAATCTTTCAGAAAAAAAAATGACTCCACATGTCCTACTTCTGTTGTAATAGTTTAGATAAAAAACCAGTTAGCTAGCTTTTTTTATTTCTCTTTCTTAAACGAAATGAATAGTGATATTGTGACTACTAGTGAGGAATCTACTAGTTTTCAAAACCAAACAACAAATTGAAGAAACATCTTGGAGAATACAATCTAGAATATCTTAGTTATAAGCTGGAGATATGCTCACTCTAGAAAAACAAGTTGTGCATATAAACTAGGGAAGACAACAAAAATGGAACTAAAAAATCACAAATGTGTGATATTTGAAACAGAAAGGGAGGTACATACCGTACCACAAACAGTTAATTCAGGAGTGTGAACGAAGCTAGTTAAATTGCCACAGATTCCTCCAAGAACATAAATCAGGAAAAATGTGAATGGCCCGTAGCCTTTACAAACTTTCGGTCCATATGTAAGAAGAACCCAACAGCTAAAAGCAACATGCAGTAATCCTGTGTGCTGCAGATAAAACAAGGAACAAGAAACTGATTGAAATAGGTCAACAAAAGAAAAAAAATAATAAAATAAAATAATACAAATGCAGAGGACAGTACATGTACACATATACTTATCCATACACAACTATATTGCACAAGATGCTCATTTAACAATAATAGTGGGAGCAAAGAAATTTCATGTACAGAAAATTAAGAGTTCATGACAAAAATTCAAAACAAGAATCAACAATTTTACCAGAAACATTGGTGTTAATAGTCTCCACCATTCTCCAAGAAGGATCAGCTTATTTATCTTAGCTCCATAGATTAGAGGGATAGATAATTTCTCGACCTCCCAGCTAACTGGACTTGCTATTTCAAATAAGAAAACAGCAATATTTATGGCAGCCAATAAACTTCTGCATCCATAAAAAAGTTCCAGTTATAGTCATCTACCAGAAAATTTATGAAAACATTTCCCAGTAAATATTTTTTTTTTAAAAAAAGGAGAAATTTATGGACACATGTGATGGAAGACAACATATAATGATACAGATGAATCATGCTAGCCATCTAAAAATTTTGTTGCCATGTCATATAAGCTGCAAATAGTGTTGTTAACTCATTGTGAATCTATTAATAAAGATGTTTTCTACGTAGGATAGGGAACAAAAAAAACAAGACCTACATTAGATAAAGATCAGAAGCTTCATCATCTGTTGATAAACTTCCAATATTCCCCTCGGGATAAAACAACGAATCAGTTCGATCATCCATTCCCCTTTTATCTTTGTATGTATATGGTTCCACAACTGTTTCATCTTTTTCACTATCATCCCTGCTCACAGTCGATGGTATTCTCACTGGATTTCTTTCTGATGTACTTGTCTGAAAGTTGGACAAACTCCTCTTTTCTGTACCTATATCTAGCAAGAAACAGATGACTCAATACTTTCCATAAAGTAGTATAGACTTTATATCTACAAGATGAATTTACTAATAACAAAAAGAGATGGCATAGCGCATGGAAAATAACCAATATATGTAAATCCAAGTGCCAAATGTAGAGAATTGATTCACTTGGTCAACCATGCAGCCAGAATCTAAGTAGAAAGGATCCTATAATCAAAAATTAAGCAACACAAATGATATTAAGATACTAATTTGCTTAATGCCATATTGGATCAAGTTCAGCGTTCCTAAGAGCAAAATTACCAAAACGAGGTTCTGCATGCATGTTCTCATTCAGTAATATTTCCATCAATTAACTTCAACTAAAAGCTATCAAGGTACTGCAGACCATAATTTTGAATATTGGTAGCAGTGCATCCGTCAGTACCGATCAGTATCAGCACAGGTACTGGCAGTGCCACTTGACTTTTATTAAGTTTACATATATAATATGTATACCAGCAACAACCATGGCTTGATACTATACATATTACATAGTAGAGGTAATATTTTAACCCTGTAATTGACAAAACTTCTAGCTATAAGCCAATCAACTTTCCTGATCAGGAAATAAATCAAACTCAGCAAGTTGGTCCAAATCTTCAACTTTGCATTAACAGGTGAGCTTTGCAGTTTTTCAATTGCAAGTTACACAGTATGTTGTCTCGATTATTTCATCTAATTGTTTCTATTCAAGCATTTAAAAAAGTTGTAAAATAATTACCAGATAAACGGCCAAAATAGTTCTCCAATGAAGTTAAACCAGTCTCTGCTTTATCTTCATATATTGAGTCAATGACTTCTGTTGCATCATCATTTGTTTCTGATGAAAATGTAGTATTCGTCCTACTATCACCAGGAATTTCAGAAGCACTTTCATATGTACCAGAACTCAGCTTCTTGTCCATGCCTACTTGAAGCTTGCTAAAGTAAGTATCCAGTGTTCTAAGTTGCCTCTTACTGTTGGCTGTCAATGTTATGGAGGAATCTGAATCACAGCGGTCTCTCTGATATCCACTTCCAGAATTAGACTTTCCTTGCCTTCCCATGCTGTAAAACTTGTGAAGCGACACTTCATTAGAACTTCTGATGGGAACTGACGAAGAACAAAACATGCAACATGAATCTAATGTTTCCCTGATTTTTACTTTCAGAGCCATATCTGCCACATGATAGCCATTAGTTTGTTTTCTCCGAATCCCACGAATGATATAGGTCGATAAACACAATTTATGACCTGGAAGGTAAGAACGTATGAAGTCTCTTTCAATATGTGCGAGCAATTTCTTAGTAGCATATGAATCTAGTACTTACAGGATAACGTGGAGCATGTAGGACCTGAAGCCATCATAAATCTGACCAGGTAGATCTGATCTATCAGTTACTAAATTTTGCACCTGTGTCCTTCAATCCACCTAATTGTAAATGCTACCAGGATCTGCAGCCATTTTTATCATAAATGGTTTCATATGATCCTCAAGTACTTTCCTGCATAACACTGAGTACATGCCAACAATTAGTTTACATTTCGAAGTTACAGATACTCATTTTAACATTATATTTCAATTTGAGTTCTAAAACTTGATAATAATATTGGACCAAAATCCGAGCACATACATGACCTTAAATTAAGATAACCACCAAATAAATTTCAATTAAGAACAACAGTACTGTGATGTAGTAATCTTGTGGATTAACGTGTATTGACAAGGATCTTCAAAATGCTAAACTATGATATTTGGTATGTGTGAGTCAATGGTCTTACCTCCAATGAAACTGAGACCATGGCTATCATATAAATTTAATCAAGAATCACATGTAATCAAAATAGTCAAGGCGTAAGAACACCATTTCTGTTACCTTTATGATCTTATTTCTAGTGAAATAAATAAAATAATGAAAAGAGAGAGAGAATTGGGCCTTCAGAAAACATATTTTTCTTCTTCCTTTCCTACAAAGAGTAAACGAACATTCAGCTAACAGTTGCAGTTTTAATTGTATATTATGATACTGTAAGAGCACTACATGTTTCACTTGCAATCCAAGTCGTTACTATAAGGACCCTACAGTTAGCAGTTGAATTTAATGTGCATTATGATACCAGAAATGATAGACACATCAAAGAGAATCGACATTCCGATAGAAATTAGGCAAAATTTCATTCAAAAAACAGAGCAAATGCTTAAATTGCAAATAGCACATGGTGACGTTTCGAATTTAATAAGGACTTTCTTTACGTCATACACACTTTCTTTAGTCTATGTATGTAGACCATAACAAGTAGATTCAAAACAATGGGAGATAAAAAAACATAGACTATAAGGAGGAGAAAATATATATATTGTTTTAACGAAGAGATGAAAGAACTCAACGAGAACTTGTAACTCAATCACCTCTTGCTAAGGAGCAGGAATCAAAGAGATGGGCGTGTAATTAACTCTAAGCATCTGCGTCGACGGCCATAATAGCGACTACGATGAGGTTGCCGTCTCTCCATGAGCGAATGGTGAGGGTTTAAGGTAGCGGGGAGGGGACTCGGAGGGAAGGTGGAGGAGGACGAACGAGAGGGACGGCGAATCGAGTGGGCGCCGCCTTATCTACAGCCGGCCCAATCCCACGGGAGCACCAGATGCTGGTGGATCCCACGTCGCGTAATAGACGGAGGAGGGGAAAGCAGAGGGCAGGATTGAGCAAGGCGTCGACGTCAAGACTAGCGAGAACGAAGCACCAACGGCGCTTCCCACTGGCCTTCTGCTGTTCTACATCACACGCGTGTGAAGACTGTGGAGCGAGTTAGATGAGGAATTCCTAAAAAAGAAAAAAAGGAATTCCTTCTTTTCTCTCAGGTGAGAAACCTTGGCGCTGATCTGGAGCCGCACTTCGATTCAAGCTGGACCAACCGAATGAAATCAATGAATCATGTGCCGATTAATAAATGATGAATTCAGTTCGTGAATGTGATAGACTGAGTGGGCTCCTCTTAAAATGTGATAGACTGATTGGGCTTTTTTTTACTATAAATATAAATACATTTTAAAAAAATAAATACTAGACATAAAATTCTACTTTTATATACTAGATATAAAATTCTACTTTTTACTATAAAATTATATACCTATATTTGATACAATCTCAGCGAGTACCATTGTCAGGTATTTCGGTCATCAATCCAAAAAATTTTTCAGCTGTGGCTACCCCTATTTTCTAGGTAACATGTCATTCTATTTGAACAAGATTGTTTAGAAAAAAGTTAGTATATATTAATGATTGTAAATGCCATAATGTGCAAAGGCACCATACAAAAAATCTTAGTCTACCCAAATTTAATATAAATACAACTTTTAGAAAAATATATAATCATGAGATAAAAGTAAAAAATGATTAAAATAATATATTTTTTAGAATTAAGTTCCTTCATTTTAATGCAACTTATACCTCTTTCTATATATCATTTATTAGGTAACAAGTATTCAACGCATAAAATGTATGTAATACTTAATAATTATGTAGGGAATTTCATTTTATTTTTTTAATATTTGTATTCAACTGTTCAATATTATCAAAAAAAACTATTTTTATCCTTCCAAGAAAATTTTAAAAAAAAATAACAAATACAAATGTCACGTTAATAAATAAATAAATATATAGAGAGAGAGAGGGGATACCAACACGGTTGTATCCTCGTACAAAGAAAGTAAATTTTTACACAAGCTTCATTTTAATGCAACTTATACCTCTTTCTATATATCATTTATTAGGTAACAAGTATTCAACGCATAAAATGTATGTAATACTTAATAATTATGTAGGGAATTTCATTTTATTTTTTTAATATTTGTATTCAACTGTTCAATATTTATCAAAAAAACTATTTTTATCCTTCCAAGAAAATTTTAAAAAAAAATTAACAAATACAAATGTCACGTTAATAAATAAATAAATATAGAGAGAGAGAGAGAGGATACCAACACGGTTGTATCCTCGTACAAAGAAAGTAATTTTTTACACAAGCTGCTACAATATATTAAAATTAAACAGCGCCTACATCACAGATCATTATCCTCAGGTCAGCTGTAGGAATAACTTCGTGTATCTTCTGATACATAGCCAATAGTAGCAATAGCAAAATGAGTATATTTAGCTGTATTTTTTTTAACCAAAAATTAAAAAAAAATGAAAAATATACTGAATCTAGTAGTATTTTTCATCTATATTCAATGTATTTTTTTATTCTTTTCTCTCAATTTTTCATCTAAGAAAATACACTATTAATAATTTTGTTAGATACCCAAGCGATGTATATTCAATATTGCTGCAAAAAACTGTAAACCATAATAAGATTTGGGAGGGATACACCGGCAAAAACACCCATCCATCCACAGGTCATAAAAGATGTGTGTTGAATCTAGCGACCCGTCCACTCATCTTTTCTTCCTAGCTGGCCAGTATTTTTTAGCTCCGATGCAATAGTTAGGTTTTGTGTTTTGCGCCTTAGTTAATATAAGTCACATTTGGTTATAAATATTGAATCAGGCTCCTTACTACTCGTGAACATATTCGTCAAGCAATGAACACAAAAATTAAGGTATCAAAAATAATCTATATAATATGTGGGATCATTTTATCTTTTATATGTTGTTTTCTAATTTCTATCTAAATTGGACAGGAATTAAACTGGAAAAAAGACTTTTCTCTTCAATCATTCGTCTAAGAAAATAATAAAATATATAAATTTTTTTTAGAGAGAAAAAGAGAGCTAATAAACCTAATGAGAAGCCAATACAGACAAATAATAATAATAGACATTTACTACTAGAACCACTTATCATATAATCTAGAAGCCCTTGATTAGCTAGCTTCGAAGTATATGATTCTTATGCTCTCCGAAGTGGTTTACAATGGTTGATTGATACAGTAACCAGATTACAACTAATTTCTTTCAAAGTGCAAGAGAACAAGGTACTTTAGAAGCAAAGAAACCAATCAGCACCAGGAAGTGAGATCAGTAAAATAATCAAGTGTAACTGCATAGATAAGAATCATCTTTACCCAAATAAGCAAAAGAAAAAATTGCCAAACTACAGCCTATTCTTCTCCTTGTCATGCAATACAAATCAAATAACCACCAAGATCACGATAGATTCAATTTTCTTACTGCTATAAGATATGACAAACAAATGAAGATGGTCTCTAATAAAGAAGAATATCTATGCTGCAGTTTCTACTACCTATCCAACAAAAACTTTCCATCATCAGAGGGAAAATACACTTTGAGGTTACTTCAATAGGACACCATGCCTTAAGCTCAAGATAATGTGGTCCAGATCTAACTAAAAACAAAGTTGGCATAACCAATTTCAGAATAATTTGTGATGATCCAATTATTTATTTGTCTAATTGTTTGAAATGAATTAGAGACCCTGGTATAGGTTCAAGAAAACCAGTATTTGGTAGAAGTAGTACCTAGAACCTCAATGCTGCTGCATCTAACTTCAGGCATGTCTTTCTAAGATCCAAGACCATGATGTTCCTGTCTTCAAGATGTAAGAGTTGCCGACAAAAATCTGACATCTCAAAACTGTCAACCCTGCCCCTACGTTCAAAATGAATCTGGATCAGCATCTTGATAATAGAAAAAATAGGTTGCAGCTGTATCATTTCAAAGTTGCAATGAGTGATACCTTTTTAAATCAGTAACACCTTCCACACATCGTCTCAACACATTCATAAAGCTCCAGAAGCATCTTTTCTGTAAACTTTCTATCTATCCTACGTCAGGCACAAAACTAAGTGGGACAATCACCAAACAAATACATAGAACAAGCTTCAGATCTTTGTAGAAACTAAGTAAATTAAACACAGATGGAATTTTCCACTCCATTTAAATCAAGTTTTGCTCTTGAAAATTAAAGGATAAGCTAGTGAAAAAGATTGGGCCATTTGTAAACGTGTTTTTTTAAGATTACATCTGGGAAATCAGCTGGTATTAACCTGTGACTAATATACCATAACTTCTTTGAGGCAACTTATATCCCCGACCATGGAACCTAATCTGCAGGGTGCGGCAGTAGTAGTTCTCACAAGCACAAGTTCCTTGAAGAGCTTTTCAGTAGCAGTATATGAGATGTTCTCCTAAAATATCAGGAGCATGGTGTAGTAATAATCAAATGATGGAACAATGTTGTTCTCATGGAAAAGAGTCAATTCATTCTCAGTAAGTATGTTTCCTGAACCAGACCCAACCATACATGAAAAAGAAGTGAAGCAGGACTTGAATCAAAACAAACATGAAACGAGTACTCTATTATTGAACAATGACAAAGGGAATTTCAAGGTCATATATTAGTGACGGCAAAACATACTCATTCTTTCCAAGCGGATTATTGTTATGATCTTTCTAATACCAAAATATGATGTCGTCAGAAGATATGTATAATTCCAAATACAAGACAGACAAGTTCTCATGCTATGAAGTATAAACCAACACCTTAACAATTCTCTCTGCTCTGTATTGCACCAAGAAATTTGATGGCAGTAGATGGAAGGTTAGGGAAGCGCTGTTAATGGCCTAGAGAAAATAAAATTTTCCCTGCCACAAATTAGTCTCAATAAATAGTATTGCATCAACGAAACTAAGCCGGCATTGGTTGCAAAAAGAAGCTGATTTAGTCAACGGATTTATCATATGCTCGTCGCTAGTGAGTCCTCGGTACAAGATGCAATCCTTTTCCGGACACAATTGTAACTAAAAAGAGTTGAAACGAAAAGCACCTTTCGTCGGTAAACAGGATTACATATAGATCCAGCGATGGAAAAGGAGGGCGTCCGTAAGCCTAGGTTCCTCGTTCCCAGGAAGAACAAATCGCAGTGCAAGAAAGTTAGGAAGTGGCACCTCGATTCTCGAACTCCATTCGCCCAATTCAAATAGAAGGCGAACAAAACGGAAAGAAGAAGTCGCAACAGGAATCAGGAATCAAGCAATGGCTCCTCTTGCTTCTGCTGCTGATCCCTCGATGCTGCTGAACCACCTCCTGCAAGTAAATGCACCCGAAGACGATAATTAATTGAAGCAGCATCGCAATTATTGTAAAAAACATAGAGATTAGACTAGGGGATGAAATAGACGGTACCTTGTAGCTGGTCTCGACGCGGTGCATGACACGGAAGACGAGGACATTAATCGCTATCGCGGGCAGCGACCCTCAGTAGTCAGTAATCAGGCGACTCAGGCCTCAGCCAATTAAAATTGCTAGATCATATGTTGCTTAGATATTAATTTAATAAAGAATAATTTTTTATAATTAACCTAAGCAATAACAAACTCTATGCCTTCTCACTTCATTTCGTCGTTTTGGTTTCTCAGCTTAGTAAGCAGCTCAACCACAACAATGTAATTGATAGAAAGGCAAAGGAAGATACAACCCAAGAGTAATATAAAGAAGGGAGAGAAGTTTGCAATAGTACATGCATTCCAATTATGGATCTTCATTCAGATGAAGGTAATTTTAATGTTCCGTTGCAAGGCTCGTGGAAGTAAATTATCTATATGCAGGCTATCAGAATTACAATATGCCTCCAGCTCAAGAACGCAGAGACAACAAATTAGCCCTCTTCTCCAAACTCTTTGGTGAATCTCTCATGGACTTCTAGGTCCGCTTTGCTGACGGTTGGCCTCTGTCGGGCTAGTACTTTATCGAAGTCCGTCTTTGTGATAGGTGGTGGAAGGATCTGTGCACACAAAATAAATATGAAATACAAACGTAAGGCATGGTATATGTAAAAGAAGAGTCCAAGAGTACCTGGGCTGCAAGTCCCTGCGCCGCAAGTTCTTGCAATGTCGTCTGTATACCACCTGGATGTCTCGGCCCACATGGCAACCACATTCCTTCACTAGACTTGTAGAAATGCATAGCATCTTGGGCTTTTCGAACTGGTTCGAACAGTACATCCTTGACCTGCAAAAGGAACATTTCAACAGATGCTGTACCGTCTGAACCCGCGAGCGTTTACTAAGATATTAGGGACCGCTTACACAAACAGAGATATCTGAACCAGAAAATCCTTCTGTCCGGCGAGCTAAGTGCTCAAAATCACTTTCGGTTAAGTTATGTGGGGTATCGCCCAAGTGCACCTATGATGAAAGCACAATAACCAAAGCATAGAGTGAACTAATATTGCTGACGGATTTCTCAACTGAGATGTAATATTAAGGCAATATCAAAGGATAAGGTTGCAAGCTACGAGATTCAAGGAACTTCCAACAGTCGCCCGTGTCTTGAATTGAAAATACCTTAAACATGTGTTGCCGTGCTTTTAAGTCAGGTAGAGGAATATAAATTCTCTTATCAAATCGCCGTCGGATTGCCTGTGCATGCAGTCATAAGCCATAAGCAATGATAATCAACAGAACTCGAAACAGAAAGTAGCAACCAAAACAAATGATGGATTCTCTGAGACAATAACCTGATCCAGAGCATAGGGCGTATTTGTGGCAGCGAGAACAAGAACTTTCTGATCATTGTTTCCAACACCCTGCAAAAACCAAGCATACAAAGCATTAAATCAGAATGGACGGAACACAAGACGGCCAAACTTTCGAGCTACAATTTATGTTGCGATGCCAATGTAGCTGGGTGGAACTGAGAAATATTATGCAGTTCTACTGTTCTTCTAAATGCGTTAAATAGACTGGAACAATACTCATTATAATCGAAGATTTAAATACCAAAGTTAAACCAGAATAAGAGGGCCTAAAAAGGAACTGGCCAACTATTTTAAACCCTATCAGATGGAATTTGTTCTGCCAACTTAAGTTCCTTTTGGTTCAAAACATTGGAAGAATGTGTAAACATCCATCATAACCAAAGATTTACAGAAGGTACATAACTAGTTCAAATACTGAACTGGCAAAGTTTTTAAAACCATATCAGTTGAATTTTCATCTCCGCTCATGGCTTCTTCAGTTTGACAGACAAACGGCAGCAGAAACACCCCAGTTCAAAGGACAGTGTTAGCCTATACTAGAAACATATGTATCACAGAAACATACATTGCATTAAACATGGGTAAGAAACACATCTGCTAAGAACAATAATCAAAGATCAGAGAAGATCAAATTAGGTAAATTATCACCTGCATCTGCACTAGAAGTTCTGTCTTAATTCTTCGCGATGCTTCACTTTCATTACCCTCTCCACGTTGGCCACACAAAGAATCAATTTCATCAATAAATATAATTGAAGGAGCATTTTCACGAGCCATTTGGAAAAGGTTTGATACTAGCTTTTCACTTTCACCCATCCACTTTGAAACTAGGTCTGATGAAGATATACTGCAAAATTTTCATCAAATTAAACATCTTATACTGTTATTTAAGGTTTAAGACACCAGTTTATAATAGTATACCACTCCATTGATGAACCGGTACATAGTAGTCAGTTCCGGCTATACCAATGGTACAGCAAGGTTCTATTAAAATTTTTATTTAAAAGAACTATTTATCAGCCTAAAATAAGGTAGACCCAATTGTACTTGAAGCATTCTAGTAAAAGAGTACAAGTTGAGAAATTTATGGTCTTGGTAAAATATTTATCACAGCCAATTTACCTTTCGTTGGATGATGTTCTTCTGATCTCGTAATCTCCACTCCATAAAAAAAACCGTGAGCACTGGCTCATGGATTCTCACTCCAATATCCAAGTAAGAATCACACGGATTTTTGTTGAGTGGTTACTAGGTGTCAGACCCCGGTCCAGCCGGTCCGGCCCAAGCCCAAATCAAGGCCCATGGAGCCCCAATTGGAGGAGAGGAGCACGATCAACTGGCAACGTTGACCCGAGCAGTGCACTTTACCTTCATGCGTTTCGTCCGCGTCATCACCTTCGCCGAGCGAAGCGGACGCGGGACGACGCTTGCTGCAGACAGATGCGGACGACGATGACGCGGAAGCTGGGAACGTGTCGGCGCGTGAGGGAATGCGGCTAGAGGAGATAGCGGCGACGAGATCTTCGGCGGAAGACTCGACCGCCGAAGCTAAAGATAGCAGAGGCGGCGTGCCTCTGCCCTATTTAGTGATGGAGCGAGCTTGAGAGGAGGATCATCACCATCGGCATCGACCACCAAGCTTAGAAGAAAAGCTTAGGGAAGTTGGGAACTCTCGAGCGGGATCTGGGGAGATTGGCGAGAGACTTCGGGTGAGAGATTGTAGCCGGTTTCTGGCGAGGGAGGGGAGTGGGCACCGGCGCCCCGGAAACTGTGTAAGCTTGATTCTAAGGAATAAACTACGTTTTCTTCCTATCTCCTTCTTCTCCCTGGGTTTCTGAAGTTCGCGGCGGTGATTACGGCGGCAGGCGGCTACCGAACAGTGAACAGAGGTTGGGGCAAGGCGGCGCTTCCTTTCCCTGCCGGCACGCCCAGTTTCCGTCGGCAACGAGTAGCAGACATGGGTGGCGCTCGCGCAGCAGACGTCAAAGCGGAGACGAAGAGGACGATCGTTCCGATTTTGACTGGTGCAAAGTCGAATCAGTGGCAGAATCCCAAATTCGAGCGGCATAATTTGGCGGTCAACGGTGAATTTTGACTTGGTCAATCGGGATTTGACCGCGAGGTATTTTAATTTAGGGTTTTAATTCTTTTTGGATTTTTCCTAAATTAGGGTTAGGGTTTATGAGAGAATTGTAATTGGGGATAAAATTCATTCGGGAGATTAGGGTTTCAATTTTGGGTCGGAAACCCTAGAGAGCGTTGCGTTCCGGTGTTCCGCCGGATAGTCCTGAGACAGCGGTTAAGCCCTGTTTTTAGGCAAATCCGACTGGGGCGTGACACTAGGTATCAGATAAATAGTAGAGAACTATAATTAAAAAGAATAAGAGAGTAAATTTATCCCCTTGATACCTAGTGTCAAATCTAGAGTGCAGCCATCCCATTACTTGTAAATCTCAATTATACACGACATGACCTTCATGGAAGGAATTATTGTAGGCACAGTAATGCACATTAACTACTTAATTTAGTCACAGTGAATCTGATTGTAGCAACTTGAATCATCAACAACTTCGTCGCATTAAAGGTTTGATTCAATTGCATAGCACAAACATTAAATTCAACCATTAATCAAACATGATTGTGTAATTTCAATTGTTATTTAGCACAATTAGGGGGCCATGTATCAAAACCCAAATTGTAGGGGGTATAATTTAACCAAAAAGATGCTACTTTTTGACAAAAAAAAGGGTGTTCATTGGTTAAAACATCTAAAATTAAGATTAAGCAACAAAGCAGGGAACTTAAATAAAATCGACACAGAAGTGGAGCTAGTGTTGGTAGGAATGGTCCAAATAAAGGCATTTTGGAGACCACATAAATCAAGTCAACGAGAAGTTGGGTAAAGGCATAAGTATATCCATCGTTAGGGGCATATAAGAATTTGGCTACTAAAAAATCCTATGCTGAAGAGAAAATGTCTGCTTATTTTGTAAGAACGTCAAAGAGGATCCGTTATGCTTACTTAACTCATCTCACTTACTCTTGAGAAGACCATAGTAATCAAGAAGTGAGTGCATATCTTGCTTAAGATATAAGATGTCTTCATAAAGTTATCTCAAACCTTCTTATAGTCTTTAAAATATACCAGTAGAAGCAATATTGGGCTTCATATCATTAGAAAGGCAATTAAATCATACTCATCATACCACTGCCATTTAGCATATGTGGAGTGAGAGATTGTGGTTAAAAGGTGAAAGATCTATAAAAGGGAAAAATAAGAGTTAAATAATCAAAAAAAATATAGAATTAGAAAGAATAAGAGGTTTAGATGTTTATAACCCTAGGAAAAAGAGTAACTCTACAAGGGTTGAAGAGTAAATGCTAAGAGTAAAGGAGCAGCAATGGTACAGAAGTGGAGGTATGAAGAGGTGAGGGAGGTGGACCTCAAAGAGGAGAGAAAGGGGATCTTTGCCAGTCATGCAAGATGGCAATGAGTTGACGGCTATGTTTGGAGACGGACAGATAGGGTTGGAGGTAGACAGCATGTGAAAGAAGAGGGGATCACTTCAATACCAAGTTGGAAGAGAGAAAAGAATCATTGATTAGAAAGATAATCATGACTATCGCAAATCTGCCGAAAGATTCACCAATAAGATAGAAGTGGTTTACATAGTCACTACTTATGTTATTTTAGTTATTACAACCGCTATAAAATTAAATTTGTAAAGGTCTAAGAAGACAGAAGCTATCATGAAGTTCAAGCATTCAAATCTGGTTTCCGTTCTTCTCCCTGATCGGTGCCTTGAACAAATCCTAATATACCATGTGTAGGCAAGGGCAAGACTCAAGAGGCTAGCCGAGTCAAGATCATCAGGTCACCCCAAAAAAAGGCAAAAGTCAAGGTGTTCTAAAGGAGGGGTTGACTGGTTGAGCGAGAATTAACAAGCATTCATAACATGTTTTGCAAAATCAACCTTGTTTAGAGTTGAGAAGCCCTCACACCTTTCAAGAAAGTTGAGAGGAAAGATCAAGGTTCCGATATCACACTCAAAGAACATGGTCCAGTTCAAACTACACAATGATATATGGTTGATTGTTGAATAGAAGGAAAAGTAATCTATGGGGGCAATTACCCTTTTTAATCATGAAGCCAAGTTTTGGAAATCAACCCCTTGGATTGATCCCTCAAGCTCACAAGACAAGACCCAGCTCACGTCTCAGGGATTCTTCTTCAAGACATGGCTCGAGATTAATGCACAAGATTGATGTCTTGACTCTTACACACTAGGACTTTCGAGGCCACATTGGAGGTACATTCCAATTTTTCTAGTGATTTTTAAAAATCTCAATTCTCCTCGTAACTTGCAGCTCCATCTTCTAGCAACCACAGCTAACTAAGGAATTTAGGATTATGGAGTGGTAATCAACCATCTACTTGATAAAATGACCTGTTATCAATCCCGCCTTGAGGTCTCCTCCATACAGGAACTAAAGAATGAAAATGGAGAACTCAAGAGGGTCTTTCCTTGATTTAGAGTCATCTCAAGTTCATGCTAACATGACCTCAGCTTAAAAGGTTGATGAAGAGCTTACAAAGCAACAAGAGGAGACTACAGATAACTTCACAATAATCTTAATGCTATGAGGTGATCCGAATGATTTGGAGAGAAGAAGATACAAAAGATGATCAACCCAAGAAACAACTTAAAGTCATCTAGAATCAACTTTTGTCGGTTAAGGTTGATGCGGTGGTGTACAAAAAATCTAAAGGGTTTCAAGTAAGGTTCACTGTTTCCTGTAAGCTAAGTATAAAAAAATGGTTAGTTCAAGCATTAGATGTAGTTCCTGACCTCCCAGTTGAAAGTCATCCTTACACTAAAGATGCGGTGGCTGAGGACATTTCCCTAACTACTAAAGACCTCGAATTTGATAATAATTAAATGAATCTCAAATCCATGACTGCTGAGGATTAAGAGACATCCATAGGCCAAAACTCATCATTCACATCCAAAGAATTGAATCTCTTGATAATATGAGCTCATACTTTACGTAATGGAAGCATCAATCTTTAGTACCCAGTAGTCTCCATCCCTTGCAGGATGTTATATCACTAATTCACTATCTCTATCGAGATTTTGTTCTCCTCTTCAATCTTTTTAGTTCATGAGACACTTAACACCCCCTGAGGCATCATCTCTTTTGGGATTTTTAGATCATCAAACTCTATCATAATTTTAATCTATCTCACCTAGGATTTTTTTTTTTAGTTCATAGGGTCCAGGCACCAATTAGATATCGTTCCTTTTGAGATTTTTAGTCCCTATCAAAATTTTTAGTTCATCAATCCAATTTAAGGTAAATTTTTAATACTCTACCAACCAGGTGCCAGTACATGTGTTACGCACTGACTGCAACAACTACTAAACGACAAAGTGAAATCGAAATTGGATTCGATTTCTTTCTGGCCAGCGAAGCAAGGTCCAAGCACAGTGCGTGTGCCCCTTCTTTCCCTTACCCTGCCTCGTGGTGCCACGAGGGATCAGCCGGCCAGGACTCCTTTCTCCCCTCTATATTTCTCTTCTTCCGCCACTCCAATTTCTTCACCTGCGCACGCCAACCCTCAATCTTTGCACCATCTCCTCTCTTGCACGCGAATCCTATCGTCCACGCAAGCTTTTGGCTTCACACGTCTCCATTACGCGTTCCCCTTCACTCGAGAGCTGCTCGCGACATTGCCGAGTCTCCACCCTCTCGCTCGATCGACGAACAAAGCCTCCTTCCTCAGATTTCCAGCCAGCTGCCATCGCCGAGCTCTTCCCCATCTTCTTCCACTGCTTTGGCGGCCAGATCCGGCGACTCCCTCTTCTTTCCTTCACACGTGCGTGGTCGGCGGCAGGATGAACGAAAACTCCAGATCCGGCGCCCCAGCTCATCTCTGGCGCCTCCGGTAAGCCTCCCTCGACTCCGACGGAAGTTTCGTCCCTCTCCAACCGGTTTCCGGCATGCCATCTTCCTCAGCTCCGGTGAACGGCGTTGGCGGTGCCGCCGGGTTCTTCTGCCGATTGACAGCGATTGTGGCGTCCGTTGCGAAGGCAGTTGTACGGCCGA
The DNA here is from genome assembly GCA_027563935.2 of Costus lasius. Lineage (NCBI taxonomy): Eukaryota > Viridiplantae > Streptophyta > Magnoliopsida > Zingiberales > Costaceae > Costus > Costus lasius. Next base: position 1,245,957 of record CM050446.2, on the reverse strand, counting down.
ACTCCCCTTGACGTCAGCTTCATACAGTGTGCCGGCGAGCTCCGATCTACACCGGCGATTACTGTTCCAGCGGCGGAGCTACTATTCTGGTGATCTTCCAGCAATCCTCCGGCGACGCTCAGAACGTAGCCGACATCTCCTCTTTGGCTTCCAACGTTTCTGTCATTACTGTGGATTCGGCTACTGTTCCGATAGAATTTTCCGGCGAACTCCGGGATCCATGCCATTGACGTGACGTGCACTTTGGGTTGGTTCTGACGTATTCCTGACGACCTGCGGTGAAATTTCGTTCGCATGTGGCTGCGAACTAGGTTAGTACCCTAACCCCGTTTATACATTCGTGATGTAGAACTATATGCGGTCAAGGGTTAAATAACACGTACGATAACCTCAGCATGATGATACTATTCTTGTTATATGTTGTAAGGTCCGACTGCTTAGCCGCAATAACGATTATACATATTCGGTTAGTTCTTAGCGCAGACCTACATTGCGAGGTAGGGTCTTCTTCCTACCTTGGTTATGGTGCCAAACACATGATTAGACTAGTGGCACCTTACTTTTAGTTCTATCCGTTGATTTCAATCTGATAGTCCGTTGTAATCTTATCCTGATCTATTGCTCATAAACATGCCTGCATGCATTCTGCTTTTATGATATTGTTTATTTGTTATGATAGTATGATACGATGTATATTTGTGGCTCTACATTTGTTGAGCCCTGTGATTGAGCTGATATGATTATGTTGAAATTATGTTGTGTTCAGGTGCGACTAGGGGGGCCGGTCGACCAATATTTGAATGCCGTGCATGGTGGGGGGGAGGGGGGGGGGGGGTACGCTACGAGATTTTAACCGGCCATTATTTGTATAATCGTGGTATTTAGACCATTGGTACAATACGGTGTCGATAGGACGTATTGTCGAGTGTCGAGTATCGACTTCGGGATAATCGGTGTTGGACACTACACCAGCGGACAGCAAACGAGCAGTCGTCCCCTCTATTTTAGCTAACATTAGGGACCACTCCTCTGGAGTGCGGTCTTGTGGGACGATGTGGCCTAGCTCTAGTTTTACTGTTACATGTTGCTGTATATTTGGGATGATGTTGATTTGTGACATATACTGTTACAGCCCAGAGCGCCACCCGAGACCCACACTGGGAATCCCGGCCTCGGGATGCAACAACACTGTACCTGACAGAAATATCACAAAAACCAAGAGGTATAGGACAGATAATAATAACATAGATAAGAGGCCAGCCCGGCCCAAAATATCCAGATATAAAAATAGCCCACAAAAGACCGACACAGCTGTCAAAAGTCATACTGGTCCACGTCCAGATAATACAGTCCAACAGGGATATACAACCATCATAAGCGACAACAGAAACCATACAGGTAGTGAAATAAATAAGACGACACAAGATGGTGAACATCTACCTATCTAACTACGGCGCACCAACAGGAGCCGAACCCGGACCTGGAGACAAGGTGAAGGGGGGGGGTTTAGCTGGGTGGCTAAGCAAGGATTAACAATTAAGATGGTGCATAACAGAATAAGGAAACTCCAGCAATAGTAAATAAAGTGAACAGGTATGCAATATCAGTATATAACGCAACTAAAATAACTACTGATAAATACAGCATACAAGTGTGAAAACCAGAGCTGTGCCAAGTGTCCCGAAGGACCCGCACTCAGAGAGTGGCTCCAAATCGCTCTGCGGTAGGGAACGACTGTCCGTCGACAACCCGCCAGTGTAGCGTCCTACACCAAATCACCCCAAGGTTCGCATAAAGCAGCAACCTCGGCTGTGACCACAGAGGCCTGTAACCCATGATCCAATCAATCCATGGCTACTAATAATGGCAATATCCAACAGATCCCGGAAGGCGGACTATATCAGTCAGGCCAATCCGGTACACATCCAACCGAATAAAAACACACGGTGGCTGGCAATACAGCCAAAACATATATGTACAGCATGTAAATTATATCAACCCAGATATCATGTAATTGTAACACAAGACCAGAATGCATGCAAGCATCAACATGTATCAATGGCAGGTACTAGAGTACAACTGAATATCCAAAAGTAATAATTAGATTTTTATCGACAAGGAGGAGGTGCCACTACCTAACATATGTGATTTGGCACCGTCACAAAGGGAGGAGGTTAGATCCATACCTGATTACTGTAGGTCTAAGCTAGAACCAACCAGATAATCGTCCGAACTAATCCGCACGGCGCACGCACAGCCCGGGGTCGTCGACACGCACTTCGGAGTTCGCCAGAACAGTATGCCGGCCGCTGGAACAGTAACTCCGGTAGTGGATCAAAACCTGATAAAAATCTCCTTCTTGTTGATAAAAACCTGATTCTTACTTTCGGATATTCAATTGTACTCTAGTACCTGCCATTGATACATGCTGATGCTTGCATGCGTTCTGGTCTTGTGTTACGATTGCATGATATTTAGGTTGATATAATTTACATGTTGTACATATATGTTTTGGTTGTACTGTCAGCCACCGTGTGTTTATATTCGGTTGGATGTGTACCAGATTGGCCTGACTGATATAGTCCGTCTTCCGGGATCTGTTGGATATTGTCATTATTAGTAGCCATGGATTGATTGGATCATGGGCTACAGGCCTCTGTGGTCACAGCCGAGGTTGCCGCTTTATGCGAACCTTGGGGTGATTTGGTGTAGGAGCTACACTGGCGGGCTGTCGACATACAATCATTCCCTACCGCAGAGCTGACAGTTTAGAACCACTCTCTGAGTGCGGGACCTTCGGGACACTTGATACAGCTCCAGTTTTCACACTTGTATGTTGTATTTATCAGTAGTTGTTTTAGTTGCATTATATACTGATATTGCATACCTATTCACTTTATTTACTATTGCTAGAGTTTCCTTATTCTGTTATGCACCATTTTAATTGTTAATCCCTGCTTAGCCACTCGACTAACCCCCCCCCCCCTTCACCTTGCCTTCAGGTCCGGGTTCGGCTCCTGCTAGTGCGCCATAGTTAGATAGGTATTGTTCAACATCTTGTGTCGTTTTATTTATTTCACTGCCTGTATGGTTTCTGTTGTCGCTTATGATGGTTGTATTTCCCTATTGGACTGTATTACTGGTCGTGGACCAATATGACTTTTGACCGCTGCGTAAGCCTTTTGTGGGCTATTTATGTATCCGAACATTTTGGGCCAGGCTGGCCTCTTATCTATGTTATTATTATCTGTCCTATACTTCTTGGTTCTTGTGATATTTCTGTCAGGTATAGTGTTGTTGCGTCCCGAGGTCGGGATTCCCGGTGCGGGTCTCGGGTGGCGCTGTGGGGCGTAACATATACATGATGTGTTCATTGTTGTATACACACGTAGGACTTTGGTAGAGTTTGTAAATGAACCTTACTTGTTGTACATGTACCATATTTTTGCATACCCCTACTTAGCCCTTCTGGCTAATCCCCTGTCTCTCCCCTTCTCTTCCAGATTCTGGCGTGGCTCCTCCTGGAGCGGATTTAGATAGTTGTAGTGGCCACCACGGGGTGATGCACTTGATGTATTATTTTCTTATTCCCTGCTAGACTCTATATTTGTGACAGTGATGGATTCGGTTATGTACTTATATATGCCCGGTCGTAGATCGGATGATGTTGTATTATATGGTTGTATACATATGAGTTGTATTATAGGTTGTATATTTTATTTGTTGCATTGGGATTTGTTGCTGACTCTGCCCGCAGGTTGATCTCGTCGCGTCTCGACGTTTAACCCTCGGGGCGTGGGCCCGGGTCCCACGTCGGGGCGTGACAACATGGCTCTAATAATCATAAATATCATTTTAAATTGCATAATTATGTTTGATTAATCATTGAATCTTATTTGAGTAGGACAAGTACAAATGCTAAATTAACTTTAGTAGTGCAGTGAGATTGATAATGTATATAGCCATTGCAAGTTAGCTCACATCGACCGGCTCAAGAAGCTAATATGCTTTATGACATTAGTAACAATTCCTATCATGAAAGATGTGTTACTTGTAATAGAGATTCACGAGTCATAACTCAACCACAACTCTGCTAAAAAAGGATTTGAAAACCAAATATGAAAATGCGGATCCACACTTCCATTTTCTATCTAATTATAACTCTTCACTAACTACATAATACTGACATAAACAGTAAAGAGATTCCTAAAATCGATACTTGATGGCTTTATTCTTCGAGGAATAGCATTAGGAAATTGTCAAGACTTCATCTAAGCAAAGGCCCCCACCAAATGACAATTGTAAATATTTTTTTAAAAAATAAGACCTTGCAAGTTAACAAAAATGCACATGTTCAAGGAAAGTGAAAGAGGTCCCAAATATAGCAATGCACACGTTCAAGGAAAGTACAAAAGGCCCCAAATATAGCAATATATGAACTTCTAAAAGACGACAAGAGTCTTCATCATTAATTGGGGAGGAAACATTCAATATTTTCAGCACCTACAGCAACCAAGTAGAGTCGTGAGAACAAATTTCACGGAATCAGGCAGTGAAAACCAAGGTAGCATAATAAATGAACATTTATAGTGTTTCCTTGGATGAAAAGTTGAGAGGAAAAAACGAAAATCACATTGAATCTATATGCAAAACGCTACAAGATTCAATGTGTTTTCTATTCTTTCCTACTAGTTTTCCGTCCAAAGAATCACAACCTTATGATGGTGATGGTTAGATTGACACGCATTCACCAAAACTATGGTTTCTAAAGTACTTATATAGTTATATATGTGGTTTAGTGTTAATAGTATCAAGAAGAGTCAGCGACCTTATCAAGGGAAGTCATGACTCATGACAGTAGATATTTTAGCTTCCACATAACTTTACAAGCTACATAACGTTAACTATACAGTTGGGATAGCCAATAGCCTATCAGGGAAGCTGCAAAAATTGGAAAAAGCTAGAATTTTGTCAGGATGAGACATGCCATGATGTGATTACTTTTGGATATCATGATGGTAATCTCATATTGCAGCTGAATCAGAATCCCAAATTGAAATTCAAACCATAAGATGCCAAAACATGATTAGACCCTAATTAGAAGAAATGTGTGATTTGCATACACAATCAGAAAATTGTGCTCCTTTAGGTAGTTCCCAACTAGAAGTGAAAGATTATTTGTGTTACATGTAGGTTAGATGCTACCAAATCAAGGTATATATTGGAATATTTAGTCACAAATTGAAAGCAGCAAAGTAGCCTATCGAGATGGGCAAAACAAAATACTAATACAACCACGCACATTTCAGCTTTGTAAATTGAGAAACATTATCAGGCAACAATATCATATATACGATAATACGAAAGTATTCATTAAAGAATTTTAACAGATCTGCGAAGAAAAACTACAAAAACCACAAGCAACTCAGTGATGCACGACTATCAAGTCTTAATGATTAACTTGAGGAGAATAAAAAGAACTATAACAATGAGTATTAACTTCAAGACACGTTCTGTATGAAAGAAAGTGAAATATTCTACCATTGTGTAATGCAAACAATGCAGACAAAAGAACAGGCTTGCAATGAGAAATTATGCACAGAAACAATCTCTAAAAATTGGTGCGACAACCTGATTAATTAGTCCAACATTGGATGTAGAAGAAGAATTGCATAAAGTCTAATGAGCTTGCCACTATTAACTTGGATTTTATCAATCAGTTTTCTCATTAGCCCGTCAGAATAAATTATATTAGAGCTGACTTAGCCCAAGGAGAGTGAGATCATAATAAGAATGGGCTCTTGTGTAAGGTAGAGCCATCATTAGATCACCCTTGTGTTGTTGCCTATGGATGATTACATGGACTTAAGGCTTGAATATGATATCAAATTTTAAGTAGGAGAGATTGTGAAACCCTAATTGTTTGAGATCTATCAAATTAATGAATAAGATTTGTAATTAAGTGGATCATAACACAAAGAATAAATAAACCACGCCAACAAAACTCCAACTGATATTTGTCTTAGTAGAGTCTTTCAATGGCAAGTTCCAATCCTCTATCCTTCACTTGAAAATTCCACTAGTTCATGCACAAGATACTATCATTACCACCTGGACAATTAGACATTGAACTTACTAGCTGCTATAATACAGTTCTATTCCCATCTTCCGCCAGTTCAAGTGACCATATTTGTGGATAAAAAATAATTCCAGCTGGTAAAAGTATAGAACATACTTGCGATGCAAACTTAAGCTTAAGAAACAATCAATAGAGATCCAGCAAAAGGATAAATAAACGACCCCCATAAAACTCTAGCAGACATGAATATGCCGGCTTCTATAACATAGTTCCATCACCATCTTCCAACAGTTCAAGAGACAGAATTTATGGATATAAAATAACCTGAAGAAGGTTGACTCTGCCTCTGTTGCAACAGCCTTTGCTAAGTATGACTTTCCCGTTCCAGGTGGACCATACAAGAGAAATGCCCTCCATGGCCTTCTCTTGCCTAAGAGTTGCAAAAAGTGTGTTACTTATTCGACAGGAAATAATTAACATGAGAATGTAAGGCTGGCATCTAACATAGTAGAATTTTAAACCAAAAATTGAAAGCATCAGAACAACAGGCCAGGAGGTGTGTTGGCAGTTGGTATGATACAATGACCAATTGATACATATGTCATGAAGAAAAATGAATGTCACTTGCATCATCTTACAAGAGCTATGCGAGTATCAAAATGGTCCCAAAATCACCAAACAGAGATAAATACCGCAAACCGCAGAGATCAAAAAACCTTCTAAAACGTTCAAGTCAAGTTACATAATGAAGATATTCAGTGTATTGCATGAATCCATCATCTAATTAGTAATTATTCCAATACTCTAACTGCATAAGCCTTTTATGATTAAGAAATCCTTAAACAAAAATGCCTTTTACAGCTAGTTAAATAACACATACCAGTGAAGAATTGAGGAAATTTGACGGGCAAGATCACAGCTTCCTGCAAGGCCTGCTTGGCGCTTTCGAGCCCAGCCACGTCGTTCCACTTCACGTTGGGTTTCTCAGTTATGATAGCGGAGGTGAGACCTGCCCTGAGCTTCGCTTGATCGGGGTCCTCCCCACCGCCATCCCCATCCTTGGGCTTCGTCTTGGGCCTCGTAGCCACGGCAGCATCCCCGTTGGCGGCAGGCCCGGTGCCGCCATCGTCGAGCACAGCGCGGATCTCCTCGGCGCGGCGGAGGTACTCGGTGAACTTCTGAGTTATGGCCTCCTTGATTTTTGGGTTCTTTTCGTACTTAAGATGAGTACGGAAATACTCGAGGGCGTTCATATAGAGGGGGAAGGCCTTGACGTAGTTTCCGGCATTATCCTCCTGCACCGCCTGCTTCACGTACTCGATCGCCTGCTCCTTGAAATTGCTATACATCGCAATCCTAACCCCCAACGAATCGTAGTGAGACAAAGGAGGAGGAAGAATCCGAGGAACCCTAAAAGCAAATTGAAAGCGCTAACAATTTGACCGATGAATAACGGAGGGGAATCGATTGAAGCTGGAAATTTGCGGAACCTTTCAGATCGGCAAGGGTGTTGTTATTCACGATTCTGCTCGATCTCGAGATCGGTCGATTCTCCGACCGCGCGACGCCTTACAAGGTAGTAGGACAAGAGAGGGGGAAGGAAGAGGCGAAATAAAGGCGAAAGATAATTTGTGCCGTCGTGGACCAGTGCAGCAAAAGAAAGAAAGAAAGAAAGTTTGCTTCATGGTACGGCTCGATAAACAATGCCTATTGGCTAATGCTTCGAGTCCTGCCATTTGCGAATAGGCGTGCCCATTGTATGTATGACTCAAGTCGTTCTTAACCAGGCCGAGTTTTGAGTCCAGTATAAAATGAAGACTAATGGGTTAAAGTGCAATCTAGTGTATGATATCATTGTTGGTTTAGAAGAAGAATTGAGCTGTGCAAAAAATTCAGTAAACGTGAACCGACAGTTAACCACCAGAACCGGCCCCACATTGCAATTAATCGAATCGTCGATTAATTAAACGGTCAACTTTTTTTAAGATATAGAACGGTTTACGATTCAATAATCATTCAGAAAATTTTTGAAATCCGGTGACCCAACCGAATCGCTACTCCCACGTACTAGTTACTAATTCCTTACTTCTCTGTTCGCCAGCCCTACTCAAACCACAATCGTCTTCCCAATTCCCTCATTTGCTAGCTCTTCACAAGTAGCCCACTCACCCTTGAAGCCTCGACTTCAGCCTCGCCAATCGCCAGCCGCACCTTCACCCTTGCCCCATTGCTTGAATGTCTTCTATCCTTTACAGTCACTTTCGCCCTTCAAAATCGTGCCCGTGTGCCCCCATTAGTCGCCTTTCGCTTGTCAAGTTATTGCCCTCACCCTTCGACTTCGCCCTTGACAGTCACCCTTTGCCCTAACCCTTACCTTTTCACTGTTGCTTTGCCCTCTCCCCTCCACCCTCGGCCTCCCGCTATTGTCCCAACTAGGCTTGAGGGAAGAGTTTTCCTTCCTCACCAGTCACCATCATCAGAAGATTTAGTTGTGTTGGAATTTGATCACTTGGGTCATATTGTGTCAATGATTAATTTTGGGCTCTGTAAATTGCTAAATTATAAAAAATTAAGATCTAAAACATATTCAAGATGTAGAAAAATTAATAGATTTGATTAATCAAACAAAAAAATAGTTAATCGGTCTATCGATTCGGGAACAGTTAGTATTTTTCTAAACCAATAGATTTGGTTCAGTTCAAATTTTAGCCTCACAGTTTGGTTAACCGAACCATGCACAAGTCTAGAATTAACAACCCTTAAGTTGATACCATGCTAGAGTTCGATGAAGATATCTAGCCGTTACACATAATAATGATACCAATAGCAAAATAGCATGACTCGAAACCCACGCACACCCTATAGTTGAGAGAGAAAATTTTTCCTAAGCGGAGTCTCTATCTAGGAATCTTCAGCGAAAGGAATTCTCACCATTAATTTTGCTTTAGAATTCGTGTAGTACTAACTCATCCTATATTGTGTAGGTATACACGAATTATAAAAACAATATTAACGATGAAAATCCCTTTCGCCTATGCTTTGTAGGCGAAGACTTTGCCTAGAAAATTTTCTCATTGAAAGGGACATGATGAATCATTGAACAATTTGTTTTCAAGCATTAACTCATATTTTAGAGCGCTCGGGGTGGAATTTTTTGTACAAGTCGTATTTTAAACAAGAAAAATCTTGTCTACATTATTTATTTGACAAGCGACTTCTAGTTACGATCATGAACACAAATTACATTGGCTTTCTTGAGATTTTTCTAAATTTAAGATAGGATGATAATTAATGTGATTTTTAAAATAAAATTTTAATCTTAATCGAATGTGACATTCGATGCGGCCCTAATTTAAATTAAATTAAAGTCAATAGACTAAAAATAGATCAAATCAGCCAACCATGTACAGGGGTCCGTTTCGAACATATCCGTCTCAAGTGATCTCCGATCAGGTTGATCAAAGGAACCCACCAATGAACTTTCTATCCCAATTAATTCCATGCATGGCCCACCGGCATTCATGCACAACCATCTTCCGGTTCCGGGTGTAGAATTTTAGCTTACCCGGCAGCTGGACCCGGTCTGTGACGGCCAGATTTTCGCTGAGGGGGCAGGTGCTTAAATTTTAATTAAAAATTTAAAAAAAAAATTTTTTTTTTAGAAATATAGTAGACATCAATCTATCAAATGGTATATATATTAGGGTATTTTAGATTTTATATATGTCTAAAATATAGAGAACTGTACTATCTGGCACACTTCCATTTGTCTTCAAAGAATCCCATGCATAATATATATATATCGCCTAAATAAATAAATAATTAACTAACATAAATTAATTATCAGAACACAACTGTTCAATGGAAATCACAATTGTGGTACTGCGTAATGAATCTGCAGTTCTAGCAGCCATGCAGACAAAAGTACTGAGTGCTGATCGGAAATGCGACATGCATGCGTGCATGCAAAATGTGAGGGAACAGTTCTTCCCGTATGCTATTTATAGAAACGTCCAAGAGAGGCTGAATGCAAACAGAAGCACGTTCGTGATCAGAGCAAGAATTCTGGAAGAAGAAAAAAAAAATCTTGAAATAAGAATTTAAGTTGCTTCCGTAAATGTTTCGTTTTTCAGTGCAGAGGGGGGTGGATTTGGAAGTGCAACCCCACTCAATCCAATTAACTTGAGTCAATTAATTTCTGTCACCATCTTGATAGATCTCTGCTTCTCGATGAACCTCTGATATACTTGGCTGGATAGTTTATATTGGTAATATCCTGATCATATATATGTATGCATCTCCGGCTATTTAAGTTCTACCTTATCAGTTAGCTCTAGCTGGCCTGCCATGAACGACGGTAGTTGTTGCTTCGAAGTGCCCTCGCAGGGACCGGGGCGTACGGCGGTCGGCGGGGTGGCGCTGCAGCGCATGGCCAGCGGCCTGAGCATGGTTCTCGACCCTGTCGGGCTGGAGGGCGGTATCGAAGCTGAGTCGCGGAAAAAGATGCCGTCGTCCCGGTACAAAGGCGTCGTCCCGCAGCCCAACGGCCGGTGGGGGGCGCAGATCTACGAGCGCCACCGGCGCGTCTGGCTCGGCACCTTCGCCAGCGAGGGCGACGCCGCGCGCGCCTACGACGTCGCCGCGCAGAGGTTCCGCGGCCGCGACGCAGTCACCAACTTCCGCCGCCTCTCGCAGTCCGACGACGAGGAGGCGGCCGAGCTCGGCTTCCTCGCCGCGCACTCCAAGGCGGAGATCGTGGACATGCTGCGCAAGCACACTTACCGCGACGAGCTCCACCAGAGCAAGCGGGGCGGTCGCGGCCGCGGTAGGCCGGAAGCGAGATATTTCAGCGATCAGAGAATTACGAAGCCGGGAGGCTTGTGGACGGTTCGCGAGAGGCTGTTCGACAAGGTCGTCACGCCGAGCGACGTCGGGAAGCTGAATAGGCTGGTGGTGCCGAAGCACCACGCTGAGAAGCATTTCCCATTGAAGGGAAGTGGCGGCGGCTGCGGTATCGGCGTGGCGTGCAAGGGGGTGCTGCTCAACTTTGAGGATGGCGGCGGCAAGGTGTGGAGGTTTAGATACTCGTTCTGGAGCAGCAGCCAGAGCTACGTGCTAACCAAGGGATGGAACCGGTTTGTGAAGGAAAAGAAAATAAAAGCCGGGGATGTGGTTAGCTTCTCCCGATCCAATGGAGCGGAGATGCAGCAGCTGTACATTGACTGGAAGACTAGCACCGGCCCAGACGACGTCGCCTCTGGTCGCTCCGGCGTCGTTGGACATCTTCCGGTCGTGAAGTTGTTTGGAGCTGAAATATCTCAAACTACGCCGCCTGTGAGCGCCGGCGGCGCCAGCGACTGGAAGAGAAGAAGAGAGGTACTACAGTTGCTTCCGCCACAGTAGTGCTTAAAGAAGCAATCAGTCGAAGCTTTGTAGTAGCTTCTCTTGATTATACTGTGATGCTTTTCTATGAAAATTGAAATCGCGTGCAAAAAAGATGCACATTGTATGATATATGTGAAGATCAAATGGAAATTCCACGAAAAAAGGCCCGAATTGCTCTTGTGATTTACTTTGATTTCGATTCATAACCAGTTTTGACTCCTCTCCATCAGATCTATTCGATCGGATATTCACAAAATCATCATAAACAAGTGAGAATTTACAATTCTTGTTCACTAAATTATTAGAGAAAACTTACTGTAATATAATTTGTGCACTGGTCAAAATAGAAAGCCACTCTGACATGATGCAAAATATGCTGACATTTTGTTCTTTATGCCAACATGCATGAAACTAAAGCTTGCTCGTCATGTTAGATTCCTAGAAAATATCCTTTGTTTTTAGTACCATAAATCTGTTTCAGGAATCGATTGGTGAATCTGTAGATGGGCTTCGCGTGAATTGGCGAGCAGTTTGAAGATAGTGTGACTAAGTATGCAAATATCGGACGGCGTAGATTACACATTCGTTTCTATCGGACGGTAGAGATGATACCTTTCCTATATTTTTTTCCTGTAGTGATGTTATGCAGGCTCCATCGCTTTGCCCCTCGTGTTAAATTACTTGCCTAACGTGGTCCGTGCAAGCTAGGCCAGTGTATTGATTTGCCGTTTTGGAGATGGCCCGTTCACATTGATGATTGCAAAATAATGCTTGAAAACATTGAATAATTAACCTGCTCATGTCCTCTCCTAACGCGACGCAACTCAGCTGTTCATTGAGTGAAAAATAATCAGATAGTAATTTTTACTGTGACTTCGTAGCACAGAATCCACAAGTCTCTCGGGTGAGGAATCACGGGACATGCACGTGACCAAATTGTAGCCTAATGAACCCAGGAGGTGAGGATATTATTTCTCCACGTATCGCGCATACCTCTCGAGCCATTTTTTCCCTTTAGGATATCTGCCCACCGATTTGAAGGGCGTTACGTGCGTTAGATGAAATGTAGCTCCTCCAAAAGGAACAACAGCAACTCGACGTAATGTCAGCATTGCTGCGATTACGACCACTATTATGATTACTGTTGTTTCGAACTGATAAATCAGGTGAGGTTACTGCTTGAGATGCGATCGTTAATTGCGATGAGTACATCATTAATTCTCCTAGGAAATGGAGCGCAGATTGGCGAGGAAGGACTCCATGACTCATCGCGGCACGTTGGATCTAGTCAACGAAGCGAGGGCGTTGACTGATCCTTCTGGTGCTTCGTCGCCCTCCTCTTTTTTATTGGCGATTGACGCCTGCCAGGGAGCGGATTGACCATCTGGTTGGCAGTTGGGCGAGGCCACGGCGATGTCTAATTAACTCGCGTAGCAACTGGTCGTTTGAGGCCCAGGTCTAATTGATTTGATTAATCGTTTTGTATTGTAGCTCTCTTGCCGGTCGGAGGAAAGGGACCAAATTAACATGGCACATGTTTTCCAAAAAATAAAAAATAAAATAGACCGATCGAATTATATTAAAGACATTCTTTGTGCTGAAACTTAGGTGACCCAAAATACTTATTGGGTAAATAGTACTAAAAAATACTTTTAATATTTTTTATATAGAAAAAATAAATAATAAAGACAATATTTGATCTAACTCAATTAAGAGCAACACTGAATTTATCCCAAATTTCCGATTCCATTTAAACCTGGAGTTTATCTAACTCAATTTGAATTTGATCTGTTTATAATCAATTTGACTTGATACTTTTAATTTGACCTATTTATATAAAAATATTAAGGTGTAAAAATATATCGTATATAAAATAAAATATAGTCTTGCTGCAAAAATGAAATAAAATACTGATTGTATAATATAACATAAATAGGACATGAATACTAGGTCAATGATTATAACACATAAGTAGGACATCTATTTATAATGATTATAACACATAAATATATTTATTACATGCTATGAAAATTTAAGCTTTCTTGTTTTTCCAAAACTATTGTCTTGAAAATTAATATTTCATATATTTTGTCTAAAAAACTTAGGATCCATTTGATATAGTTGAAACTATTAGTTTTTTGCTGATTGAAACCGTGCTGATTGAAAAGGAGCTGATTGAAAACGTACTAATTGAAAAGGAGCTGACTGAAAAAATTTTAAAATATTTGATAAAATAAATTTTTTAACCAACCAGCATCTTTGACCAGCCATAAGTAGAGGGTGGCAGCTTATAGAAGCAATTGCTTCTAGATCCAAATATAGAAGCTGACACCAAACACCCCAACTTCTGAAAATATACTTTTACGATTAACAAAAGTAGTTAAAAAACTACACCAAACGCCCCTTAGATAAGCAAATTAAGTCGAGTTAAATAGAATATATAAAAATTTTCAGTATTCATTTTTATTTTCTATTTCATATTTTTTATTAATTTTTTTACTTTTATTTTTATAAAATTAGGTTACATTGAGTCTACATCAATGCCAGACACACTGGTCCAAAGAGCTCATCACTCCATTACCTCCACAACGGTCAAAACACTTATACACTTGAATAAGCCTATTTTGCATAACATTTTTTTTAATAATGTGGTGATTAATTATATGTTACATAGGATTAAGCAGGAGTTACTTATCCTCTCATAAAAAATCTAGCTTTTTAGTACCTTTTCTCCTCTCTTTTCCACACTATAATTGCAAAAGGTTCACAAGTCCAAAAAAGAGGCGACATCGAACCAATAATAATAAAATTCTTTTATTTTCCCTCCTTTGTGAGCATTAAATCTAACTCCAAGATTCAAAAGTATCATAACTCTCCATCGTGGACAAAATTTAACATTACGCTACAAAAATTGATGCAGTGCATGGCCAAACTCATTATTTTTTTGAAAAAAAACAATTTAAGAAAAAAACAAAGGATTGTTAAGTGATTTTTACCTAATTTGGATAGAATACAATGAAGAAAAGGGTGGGATTTTTTATGTGGGAATTTGGGCCCCAGGTTTTGGGCCCGCTCCACATTAATGGTCGGCACGATGTCGCTCTCTCCCGTGATGCGTTCCGCCCACAAACCCCGACGCGAAATCTTACACATCATTCCGCTACGACGCCCTTTGTAACGTTCTCTGGATTGACAATTTCATTACAGACAGGGAACGCCGAAATCTTGAAGCGGATCCGCTGGTGCGACTTTGCAAGCAGCCGCGTCGCCACTTGATCCATCCGTTTCTTTCGCTGTGAGCCACGTATTCAATCCGAACGTCGCAGACCACTTCCCACTTTCACGCGGTGACACGACCAACACTACCGCTATGTGGAGTGAGGACTCATTGCATCATCCACAGGATGAACGGCCAGGATCGACCCTGCGTTGTCTTCTACAAAACACTTTTCTTCTCTCTTTCTGTCTATGATCCCAAGAGAAACTGGAAATGCCTTACCTTTTCCTTCTCTTCTTCTTCATCCTCTCGCCCGCTTCCTTTGACACCAGTACTGCCTCGTCCCCTGATCCCTTCGCCGATGGTAGGCTCACCCCCGGCTAGCATTGGCCTTACAGCGCCCACTGTTGTCCTAACTCTTCTCCCATAATCTGCAGGCGTGCAGCTGAACATTGATTGCGGCGGCGCTGCCAACTTCACTTCCGAGTTCGGGCGACAGTGGCTGGCTGACCGTTACTTCTCGGCGGGCGCAGCCGGGTTGGTGGCGGAACCACACCGGTTCTCGCAGCAGCAGGAGCGCACCCTCCGTTTCTTCCCCCCCGTCTCCACCGGAAAGAAGAACTGCTACTCCATCCCCCTCCCTGCCGGCCGCTACTACGTCCGCACCTTCACCGTCTACGACAACTACGACTCCAAGCTGAGCACCCCCAGCTTCGATGTCTCATTCGAGGGCACCCTCGTCTTTACCTGGCGTTCCCCTTGGCCCAAGGCTGCCGCACGCTCCGGCGCCTACGCTGACCTCATCGTTCCCGTCTCCGACGGCGACGCGGATGTCTGCTTCTACAGCATCGCCACCGATCCTCCCGTCATTGCCTCGATCGAGATCACTGCAGTCCACCACCTGGCCTACGGCTCCGCCTCCACTGGCAGCAACCTCATCCTTGTCAACTACGGCCGCCTTACCACTGGAAGTTCCCTCTTCGGCCCCGGCTTCACCAATGACACTGACGCCTTCTCCCGGGTCTGGCAGTCCGACGCAGACTTCCGCAGCCCTGATATCCCCATCAAGGCACTCTCCGCCGGTGGCCACGAGATCTTTGGCGCAAACCAGGCGCCCAATTATTTTCCCGTCAAGGTCTACGAGACCGCCATCACCCCCATCAACCCCAGCGACCCCATCGAGTACTTGCTGCCGGTCGACACACGGCTCTATTATATGGTCTGGTTCCATTTCGCCGAGATCGACTCCGGAGTGAACTCCGCGGGGAAGAGGGTGTTCGACGTAGTAATCGGCGGCAAGAACGTGACCAGGATCGACATCTACAGGGAGGTCGGAGGGTTCACCGCCTTCAAGTGGCATCACATTGTGGAGAATCTGACAAGCACGACGCTGGTCGTGAAGTTGGTGCCAGTGGTGGGGAAGCCCATCATCTGTGGACTCGAGAACTACGCAATGGTGCCACTGGATCTCGCGACGGTGCCAAGTCAAGGTGCGTGTGCGATTCGGTATCCAAAAATCAACACCGGCGTTGCTCCGACTTGACGATTGCCTCACCCTCTTTTTTGGTGATGTTTACAGTAATGGCGATGCAGGCATTGAAGGCATCGCTGAGGATACCAGACAGGATGGGCTGGAATGGTGATCCATGCGCACCCTCCACATGGGATGCTTGGGAGGGCGTCACTTGTCACCATAGTGACAACGGCCAGAACCTTGTTGTCACCCAATTGTGAGCATAACCAACTAATTTTGGACTTATAGAATGCTTATTTTATTAGTTTTGATTGGCAATTTTCAATCTGCTGGAAAAATTTGGTGCATGGTTTTCCTGGTTAGCTTCTATATCTGCAACTGGTTTGCTGAAAATGCCAGATGTGATATCTTGCATGTATCTGACTAGAAAATTTTTAGTCTAAGGAACATTGAAACTTTTTGAGGTAAATGAGCTCCAACAAATGTCTAGAAGAAGGAAAGATTGTATCCATGCAGCAATATTTTCATGCTGTTCTATGTTTGTTTACCTGCTCGGAAGTGGAAATGCAGCATAATGAAGCAAATGGTAGTCATTGTTCCTCTTTTCTTGGCTGGGAAGCAAACATTGATTTGAACAGTAGATTGCTGGGAAATATCTTCTTCTTTTTTTTTTTAATCAAAGAGAGGTGAAAAACCTTCTTGTGAGTTAGATTTAACCAGGTCCTTATTTTGGGTTTGAGATACTAGATGTCACGCCCAGCGGATTTTTTTTCTTCTTTTGAATGCAAGAATGGACTGACAGTAGCAGCCCAGAGTGCACAGCCCAAGCTAACACAAGCGGAAGACTTAGATCAAAGCACGGAAGCTCCAGGGAAACGACGACATCAGAAAATAGTAAAACCCAAGTGCTTGTAGGGAATAAATCCAGCCCATAGAAATCCCAAAATACAATCTCTCTCTAGCATTCACAAATTCCAAGTTGAGGAAAAGCTTGCCGGATTGACTAGAGGTTTGGTCAAAATAAAGGAGAGTCTCGGCAAAGCATAAAACCACAAATTGAGAGAGAGAAATTCCACCAAGTACAGTAACAATTAAGCTTTGAACGAACCCACGAAAGTCCAGATATAATGGCAATGAAAATCCAGCCAAGAATTCCAAGAAAACCAGAATACCAATAAGGGTAAAGAAATCCAGCAGAAGACTAACCGCTCCACGGGGACAGCTCTGCAACGAGTCCAAGCGAGGAAGAAGCTCAGCTACAACTGAGCAGGAACAGGATGCGAAGATCAACCCTCGCCGGAACTGGAAATGCAGCAACGTCTCCAAGGAAGGGAAAACTTAGGGGAAGCCCTCTTGTACCGCCCTCATCCAACCCACTCGCAGGTCATCCTTTTTTTTCTCCCGTTAGATGACTCTGCGTTCTCCGAGCTCATTTTCTCCTCTTGCTTGAATCAAGATTTCCTCTCCTGTCTTTTCCACGGAGAGGGGCTTCTTTTTCCCATACCTTTCGGTCAGTGGCAGCACCCACTCGAACCACAGCCCGAATGTGAAGCATTGATTTCGCTTCCACGGAGTTTCATTTAATCGACGTGCAAATAACTCTTTGCTAAATCGGATTGGGTTCGGCTGAGTTAGCTGCTCGGGCCCCGCTCCATGTATAGCTGGCAATCGCTGTCCCAACTCCTGCCACATCAGCCGAGTCGGCTACCCGATGCCCAGCGTGTACACGAGCTGGCTCCGCAACTCTAACTCTCGCCTCGTGTGCACCAACGCATGCCCAGATAAATAATACGTAATATCATATTGGGCCCCCGCAAGGCCATGACGACCCAACTCAACTGGGCCAAATATCAGCAAGCCCAATGGAACTCATAACCCAGCCAACCCATCGGGAGCTAGGCACGCTCAACTCAGCACCAACTGAATGGGCTCCGGCCCAACGCCGTAAACGGACCAATAACGCAATGTAATACAAAAGATAATTATATTGCATTAAGTCCATAATACAGGGTGGAAATACATAATAATGGATCAGGGGTCTAACATTGATTTGAACAGTAGATTGCCGGGAAATATCTTCTTCTTCTTTTTTTTAATCAAAGAGAGGTGAAAAACCTCCTTGTGAGTTAGATTTAACCAGGTCCTTATTTTGGGTTTGAGATACTAGATGTCACGCCCAGCGGATTTTTTTTTTCTTTTGAATGCAAGAATGGACTGACAGTAGCAGCCCAGAGTGCACAGCCCAAGCTAACACAAGCGGAAGACTTAGATCAAAGCACGGAAGCTCCAAGGAAACGACGACATCAGAAAATAGTAAAACCCAAGTGCTTGTAGGGAATAAATCCAGCCCATAGAAATCCCAAAATACAATCTCTCTCTAGCATTCACAAATTCCAAGTTGAGGAAAAGCTTGCCGGATTGACTAGAGGTTTGGTCAAAATAAAGGAGAGTCTCGGCAAAGCATAAAACCACAAATTGAGAGAGAGAAATTCCACCAAGTACAGTAACAATTAAGCTTTGAACGAACCCACGAAAGTCCAGATATAATGGCAATGAAAATCCAGCCAAGAATTCCAAGAAAACCAGAATACCAATAAGGGTAAAGAAATCCAGCAGAAGACTAACCGCTCCACGGGGATAGCTCTGCAACGAGTCCAAGCGAGGAAGAAGCTCAGCTACAACTGAGCAGGAACAGGATGCGAAGATCAACCCTCGCCGGAACTGGAAATATAGCAACGTCTCCAAGGAAGGGAAAACTTAGGGGAAGCCCTCTTGTACCGCCCTCATCCAACCCACTCGCAGGTCATCCTTTTTTTTCTCCCGTTAGATGACTCTGCGTTCTCCGAGCTCATTTTCTCCTCTTGCTTGAATCAAGATTTCCTCTCCTGTCTTTTCCACGGAGAGGGGCTTCTTTTTCCCATACCTTTCGGTCAGTGGCAGCACCCACTCGAACCACATCCCGAATGTGAAGCATTAATTTCGCTTCCACGGAGTTTCATTTAATCGACGTGCAAATAACTCTTTGCTGAATCGGATTGGGTTCGGCTGAGTCAGCTGCTCGGGCCCCGCTACATGTATAGCTGGCAATCGCTGTCCCGACTCCTGCCACATCAGCCGAGTCGGCTACCCGATGCCCAGCGTGTACACGAGCTGGCTCCGCCACTCTAACTCTTGCCTCGTGTGCACCAACGCATGCCCAGATAAATAATACGTAATATCATATTGGGCCCCCGCAAGGCCACGACGACCCAACTCAACTGGGCCAAATATCAGCAAGCCCAATGGAACTCATAACCCAGCCAACCCATCGGGAGCTAGGCGCGCCCAACTCAGCACCAACTGAATGGGCTCCGGCCCAACGTCGTAAACGGACCAATAACGCAATGTAATACAAAAGATAATTATATTGCATTAAGTCCATAATACAGGGTGGAAATACATAATAATGGATCAGGGGTCTAACATCCTCCCCCACCCGAGGTCGTCGCCGCCCTCGGCGACTCGTTCGAGGTAGCGCCAGCTCATCCTCGAACTGCCAGAGGTCAACGGCACGCTCCCACGTGGCGTCCTCCTCAGGTGATCCATCCAAGCGAATCAAAAACTCCGTTCGACGGTTTCGACTGTACTGCCCCAGCACACGGTGATCCAAGATCTCCCCGATCCTCCGGTCGAACTCCTTCCGAACGCTAGGAGGCGCTCGGCTCGTCTGAGACCGCGCAGGATCCTCAGGATCAGCATGGAACCGTTTCAGGGAACTCACATGAAAAGTGGGGTGCAGCTTCATCCAGTCCGGGAGTTTCAGCTTGTTCGCCACTGAGCCCACCTGACTCAGCACCTCAAAAGGACCGTCATACCTCTGGATAAGACCGCGGTGAGCTGTCTTCGCCGAGATCTTCTTCCAGAGCTGTGGGGTAAGCTTCAGAAGAACCTGGTCGCCAACTGCGAACTCCTCAGGCCTCCGATGACGGTTGGCGTACCTCTCCATCCGCCTGCAGCAATATCCAAGCTATCTCGAGCCTCCTGTAACATCTCGGATCTCTCTCGTGCCACCCGGTGTGCAGCAGGGCACCGACCCTCAGAATCACGCTGCACCACATCCGCCGGGGTCAGGGGCTGCCGCCCTAACACGAGCTCAAAGGGGCTCCGACCAGTGGCTGACGACCTCTGAAGGTTATACGCGAACTGCGCCACGTCAAGCCACTTGACCCAATCTCGTTGGCTAGCGGTAACAAAATGACGGAGATACTCCTCAACCAGTGCATTAATCCGCTCGGTCTGTCCGTCCGTCTGCGGATGGTTAGCTGTCGAGAAGTTCAGTTTGGATCCCAGCTTCTTGAACAGCGATGTCCAGAAATGTCCGGTAAACCGAGCGTCTCGACCGCTAACAATGTCCTCTGGAAGTCCAAATAACTTCACGACGTGCTGGAAGAAGAGCTCGGCTATCACCTCAGCCGTGCAATGCTCCGGGGCCGATATAAAAACTCCGTACTTGGAGAATCTATCGACAACCACCAGGATAAAAGCTCGTCCGTCAACTCGAGGAAATCCGCTAATGAAGTCCATAGACACAAAGATCCAAGGAGACTCAGGAATCGGCAGGGGCTGCAACAACCCTGCCTCACGTCGTCGATCGACCTTGTCTTGCTGGCAAACAAGACAAGTGCGGACGTAAAGCGCAACATCTGTGCGCATCTCCGGCCAGTAACATGATCTGGAGAGCAAGGCTAACATACGCCGCTGGCCTGGATGACACGCCCACGGGGTATCGTGGAGCTCCCTCAATAGCTCCCTGCGCAGTCCGCCTGTCGAAGGGACGAACGGCCGACCGCCCTCAGCCAAAATTACATCATCAGGACCAAGATAAAAGCGCCTGACCTCACCAGCCTTGATCTGCTGAACCATCCTCTGGTACCTGGCATCCGAAGCAGCTGCTAGGCGAATCCGCTCCAACAGATCGCCCTCCACTAAAGACAGAGTGCAGCATATCATGACATTCAGCCGGCTCAGCGCATCAGGAACGATATTGAACCTGCCCGGCTTATGTTCCCACTGGAACTGAAACTCTGAAAGAAACTCCTGCCAACGGGCCTGCTTCGCCGACAACCGCTTCTGAGTAGTGAAATACGTGTTAGCCACGTTGTCGGTCTTGACCACGAAGGCATTGCCCAGCAAATACACCCTCCAGGTGCGAAGACAATGGACAACCGCCACCATCTCCTTCTCATGGGCTGAATAGCGCTGCTCGATCGGATTCAACTTCCGACTCTCAAATCCCACTGGATGCCCATCCTGAACAAGGACTCCACCAATCGCCCGGTCCGAGGCGTCAGTATGGACCTCAAAGGTCCCCGAAAAGTCAGGTAGCTTCAAAACCGGCTCAGAGGCAATACGACGCTTCAACTCGATGAAGGTCGTCTGACACCGATTCGTCCAAAGCCACTTGGAGTCCTTCTTGAGCAGATCGGAAAGAGGGGCTGCGATCCTGGAGCAATCCCGAATGAACTTCCTGTAGAAGTTCGTAACCCCAATGAAGCTCCGCAGCTCGGTGGGAGAAGAAGGTGTGCGCCAGTCCACGATCGCGCGGACCTTATCATAATCCATGCGCACATTGCCGTTGCCCACAATATGACCCAAGAAGTGGATCTCATCAACGGCAAAAGAACACTTCTCCGGCTTCAGATAAAGCTGATGCTCCCTCAGCTTTAGCAAGACCAATCGGAGGTGGCTCCGGTGCTCATCCATAGAAGAAGAGAAGACCACTATATCGTCTAAGTACACCACGACGAAATCGTCCAAATAAGGCGCCAGCACTGTATTCATTAGGTGCGAGAAAGTCGTCGGCGTATTCGTGAGGCCGTTCGGCCTCACGAGGAACTCATAAGCGCCATACCGCGTAACACAAGCGGTCTTCTTCTCATCGCCTTCAGCTATCCGAACTTGCCAATACCCCGAGCGCAAGTCCAGCTTGGAGAAAACCCGAGCACAAGAAAGACGATCCAGAAGGTCAGTGATAAGCGGAATCGGGTAAGTATCCCGAATCGTGACCTTATTCAGCGCCCGATAATCCACACAGAACTGGAGGCTGCCGTCTTTCTTCTTCTGGAATAAAACGGGTGCTCCATAAGGCGAAGAAGAAGGCTGGATAAAGCCGGAAGACAAGAGGTCGTCGAGCTGCCTCCTCAACTCGGTGAGCTCAAGGGGCGGCATCCGATAAGGAGGTCGCGATGGAGGCACAACACCGGGCACCAACTCGATGCGATGGTCTATCTCCCTACGAGGAGGTAACCTGCGGGGTAACTCATCTGGCATCAAATCCGCAAACTCATACAACAAAGCGGACATATCTATAGATAGAGCAGGCTGAGAAACAACCGCTTCAGAAACAAGTACAGCAATATAAGTTTCCTCCCCATGACGGAGACCAGCAGAAATGGCCGAAGCCGATACAGGACCAGACACATCCCGGCCTTGGTCACGACCCTCTCGTGACGAGGCGGGGTCGCCTAAGCAACGTACAAAACCCGGCGACCGATCATCATAGATGTGAAGTCCGTGCAGGAATGGAAGAACCGCCACTCGAGCACGCAAAAGAAGGTCCATCCCCAGAATAGCCTCAAAATCGTCAAGCTGCACGACCCGAACAAGATGTCGTCCCCTCCAAGAGCCCAACTCGACCATAACATCATAAGAAATCCCACGGATCCGCTGCTCAGCAGTGTTCACCGTCTTCATCCGGTCGAGGGCAGAAGATAGGCGGAGGCCGAGACGCCGGACAACAACCTCGGCAATAAAAAGGTGCGAAGCACCAGTGTCGACCATCGCCTGGATAGGCAGGCCATTTAGCCGCAGGTCCACATATAGCAACTTCGGTGACATGACCGGAGCAGAAGGAGAGGCGGACGACGAAGCAGTAATCGTGTTGATCACCATGGGGTTAAGGGTGACCAAATGATCCTGGGGCTCGTCAGCGACGATAGTTGTGATCCTATCCCTCTTGGGACAATTCCGCATGAAATGTGGCCCACCGCACGAGAAGCAAGATATAGGGCGACGCGGAGCATCATCCTTCGCCGGCTGCTCGGCGGAGGTGCAGGCTTCTTCGCCTTCGGCTCGGGTCGAGGCTTGGCCGAGAGAGGCCGCTTGTCCTTTCCCCGCACAAAAGGCCGAGTGCGCGAAGAACCTGGCGCATCCAAAACACCAGAAGACCCAGAAGACCGGGGTGCTGCAACACCCTGAGAAGACCGGAGATCGACGAGAGCCTCGGCGGCCGCCATAGCCGCCTTCACATTCTTCACGCCCTGGCGCCGGAGCTCAATCTGTGCCCAGGACTGAAGACTGGCAAGGAAGTAGTATAATCGGTTGTGCTCTGTCATCTCGTTGATCTCCAACATAAGAGCCGCATACGCCTTCACATAGTCGCGCACACTACCGGTGTGGCGAAGGCGGAGAAGGACGTCCATCGCGGCATAGGAAGAGTTACCAGGTAGAAACTGGTTCCTCAACTCCATCTTCAGATCATCCCATGTCATAGATATGGATCCGGACTCAGAATAAGCTGGAGAAATCTGCGTCCTCCACCATAATTTAGCGTCGCCGATGAGATAGGCAACGCAAGTCAAAACTTGCTCGTCAGGGGAGACACGCGCAGTTTGGAAATACTGCTCTATATCCCAGACAAAATTCTCCAGTTCCTTGGCGTCCCGCGCGCCACCAAAAGAGGAAGGATCTGGAATGCGACGGCGGGCATGGGAGGATTGGGAAGCCTCCCTAGATGAGGCAGCAAGATTGGCCAACAATTTCTTCACGTTGAAAATTTCCAGGACACAATTCTGCATAGCATCAGTAGGTGAACGAACTTCATCCTCCACTTGCTGCAAAGTGGAACGCATCTCCAAGTGATTGGAGACAAGCGTCCCTTCCAGGTCATCGTCATGCGAACCAACCAAGTCCTCCAATGCAGCAACACGTTCCTCAGTGTTGGCCATGGGAGAAGGCAGCAGAAAAACCAGGAAGAGGGAGATAAATCCAGAAGAGAATCACAACACAAGAAGCTTCCGGCGGACACTGGGCTCTGATACCAGTTTGTCACGCCCAGCGGATTTTGTTTTTCTTTTGAATGCAAGAATGGACTGACAGCAGAAGCCCAACGAGCTTCTCAGCCCAGAGTGCACAGCCCAAGCTAACACAAGCGGAAGATTTAGATCAAAGCACGGAAGCTCCAGGGAAACGACGACATCAGAAAATAGTAAAACCCAAGTGCTTGTAGGGAATAAATCCAGCCCATAGAAATCCCAAAATACAATCTCTCTCTAGCATTCACAAATTCCAAGTTGAGGAAAAGCTTGCCGGATTGACTAGAGGTTTGGTCAAAATAAAGGAGAGTCTCGGCAAAGCATAAAACCACAAATTGAGAGAGAGAGATTCCACCAAGTACAGTAACAATTAAGCTTTGAACGAACCCACGAAAGTCCAGATGTAATGGCAATGGAAATCCAGCCAAGAATTCCAAGAAAACCAGAATACCAATAAGGGTAAAGAAATCCAGCAGAAGACTAACCGCTCCACGGGGACAGCTCTGCAACGAGTCCAAGCGAGGAAGAAGCTCAGCTACAACTGAGCAGGAACAGGATGCGAAGATCAACCCTCGCCGGAATTGGAAATGCAGCAACGTCTCCAAGGAAGGGAAAACTTAGGGGAAGCCCTCTTGTACCGCCCTCATCCAACCCACTCGCAGGTCATCCTTTTTTTTCTCCCGTTAGATGACTCTGCGTTCTCTGAGCTCATTTTTCCCTCTTGCTCGAATCAAGATTTACTCTCCAGTCTTTTCCACGGAGAGGGGCTTCTTTTTCCCATACCTTTCGGTCAGTGGCAGCACCCACTCGAACCACAGCCCAAATGTGAAGCATTAATTTCGCTTCCACGGAGTTCCATTTAATCGACGTGCAAATAACTCTTTGCTGAATCGGATTGGGTTCGGCTGAGTCAGCTGCTCGGGCCCCGCTCCATGTATAGCTGGCAATCGCTGTCCCGACTCCTGCCACATCAGCCGAGTCGGCTACCCGATGCCCAGTGTGTACACGAGCTGGCTCCGCAACTCTAACTCTCGCCTCGTGCGCACCAACGCATGCCCAGATAAATAATACGTAATATCATATTGGGCCCCCGCAAGGCCACGACGACCCAACTCAACTGGGCCAAATATCAGCAAGCCCAATGGAACTCATAACCGAGCCAACCCATCGGGAGCTAGGCGCGCCCAACTCAGCACCAACTGAATGGGCTCCGGCCCAACGCCGTAAACGGACCAATAACGCAATGTAATACAAAAGATAATTATATTGCATTAAGTCCATAATACAGGGTGGAAATACATAATAATGGATCAGGGATCTAACACTAGACAACATATATGTGTTCTGGTAGTAGCTGCAACAATGTAATTTGTTTGAGTTAACTATTAATTATTTCCTTAATTATCACAAATTAGACCATGTTTTATTTATTAATACTTGAAAATAGAGCTTCATAATTGGGGAGATTATACAGCAGTAATGATCTGTAAATCCTACTGTTAAACTGGATTTGTCAGTCGTTTTCAAGATTCATTAGTTTCTTGGCATGCAATCAACAACCTTACTTTGCCATTCAGACACTTCAAGATAATCTGTGTACTCTCTCATAGCAGACTTGGCATCACCATGTAGAAGACATTAAATCCTACTGTTAAACTGGATTTGCCAGTCGTTTTCAAGATTCATTAGTTTCTTGGCATGCAGTCAACAACCTCACTTTGCCATTCAGGCACTTCAAGACAATCTGTGTACTTTCTCTCATAGCAAACTTGGCATCACCATGTAGAAGACATTAAAAACAAGGACACTAGTCTTGTGTTAACCATTCATACAATGAGAAAGTATGAATTGAACTCCCTTGAAATAGCGCTGCTTGCCCTTGATTTCACAACACATGAACCATGTGTTTCTGAATACATAATGTACAAGGTTACCTTGAAAAACCCATAATAATTAATTATTAATAAAATTACAGAAATTCAATATGTTGTAAACAAACCAACTATTCCTAAACTCTTCTCAAACTAGTATCATATTTCACACCTAAGGTTCCATCTTCCAAGCTGACCTAAATCTTGGGTTCGTACAACATTGAGTAGGATTCTCAATAAACAAATAAATAATCTACAATCAAAAAGTATTATATCAAAAACACACCCAACATTAATAACAACCACCACAGCAAAATAAAATATGCTAAAATTTATAATACATTACTTTATGCACAAATGTATTACACATCTGAACACTCTTGAATGAAGTTTGCAATCTTCATACTCATTATATTTGAAGCCAACCATAAATATACTAGTATGTTAGGCTGCTTATATCTATGAAGGGTTACATACTAGTACCAACTATAGGTGACACATAAACATATATAACTAAACTGAGCCACCGAGGTATCACATATATACTTATATATAGGTAAGAGTCCAATGAAAGCATAAATGCCAACAGGAGTATGCAACATTAAATGAATGATTATAATAAGGGTTTTATTATTTAATTATAAATTATTATTGATATGGACAACTCTGGATTAGCTATGTAATTCCATTTGGGTAATATGTACATTCAGTAGGTTGAGTCCTAAAATTATTACTCAACCATGAGAAGGTCTTCTTGACAAACTAGCACAACATATGCCAGAGTTACTCACATAACCCGTGATCATTGAGGACTCTTTCTTGAGTAATTGGCATCATGCTCACGAGACAGAGTTACATGGGAATTGCTGAGTAGGCATGCAATTAAAAAATTCATCTTAATTAGGTGATCGAGCGACTTGATCTATTTGAAGTATATTTAGGTACCTGATTTCAGTAATGGGTTGGGTTTGGGTTTAAATCTTCGACCACATGTTACACAATATGCGATACCCTAGAACTAACCATAAGCATTAACCATAAATGCTTATGTACTACATCCCTAAATGATAAAAGCCTAATCATTGTCTTCATGGCTTTGTCGACTCTAGTTCCTAGAGAGGGGGAGCCCAGCTTGCTGCGCATAATTGCAATCTTTTAGTGCCTCCTTTTGAATTTCTATGTCCATTATTTGCTCTACAAACTTGCCTCTCATATTCACAAGTTGTAACCTTGTAGGTCCCCATGCTATTGTGGGTCTAATTGCCAATTGTTGATTCATCACTCTCAGTCACAACCTTGCAGGCTTTCTTTTGAATTTCAAACAACCGCTGTCCACGCACCACACAATTTGCAACCTAGCTGTTGGCTTGTCACTCAATAGTCATAGTTTTGCATGTTACTCATAGCTAACATCGCCTAAGGCTTGCCTGATTCCCTTGTAGTGGGAATTCCAGACGGCCACCAGGATACCCTTCTGTTTCATTCAACATTCCTTTTTTGAGTTTTTGTTGGGTTGAGTATCTACATGTACCCGTTTGAACACATGGGGCATGTCCGGTTGATGTAATTGGCATTTGACCCGGGTATTTAATGTGTCTAGGTATTGAGGTTTTGTATTTGGCTCCGGTTTTGGTTTAGGGTAAAAGGCCGGATACTTGACACATCACCATTCTTCTCGTGAGTTGTTAAGGATCTACCACTCAACCCTTTGCTCGACTCTCATAGACTCTTCCCTAGTGATTGAGTGCCAACCTTTTAGCACAAAACACTCTAATAGCCCAGAACCTTTGCCTTGAGTATTTGCTGTCATTTGGTGCCTTCCGAGTGACAGGCCTGACATGTTAAGTCTCCATATATTTCTTGTGTGGTTCCTTGGTTGATTAATGGATTTATTATATATAGTTTTAACTAGCACATGATATATCTTTAGGAACCCTCTTTATTTTTTACTTGTCATACACTATGCTTTTGATCATTCATATGCACATGCTTCCATTTTACTGTTGATACACGTGACATATCTTTTACTTTTTTGTCTTATAGCTTAGACCAATGTGATAAGTTCCAAGCTTTGTTCAGTGTGAATGTTATGCATAGAATCAATACATTTCCTTGTTAGTCTTCTTTTATAACATTGGAACTAGTCTATATTCAATTGTGAAGATCAAACCTTGTCCTTCCACAAGTCAATTGCGGTATTTTTACTCCCACTTAATTTCGTATTTTTTTGACTTGCAGGGATTTGGGTAGTCAAGGTTTGAAGGGTAATATTAGTGAGAAAATAAGCTTGCTAAAAGACTTGGTAAGCTTGTAAGTATCAGTTAACTTGCCATTTGCATTTCCTGCCTGCTAAGTTACTTCTAAGGCTTATCTTATTGCAAATATAGTAGTATTACCGATTAAATCACGATGTGGGTTGTTCTTCTTTACCAGACACACATATAATCACTTTAACTAAAGAGTCAGTGTTCTATGATGACTGTTGATTTTGTCTTTATTAGGACTATGGTGCTAGTAGTAGACCTAGCAAATCTGTCTGACCTTGGGACATTAGAAAGCAACACAAATCTGACTCTAAAGACTATAAGAGGTTAAAAAAAATCTCTATACTGCACTAAATTTATAAATCAAAGTCTAAATAAATGATGGGTGCAAATGAGCGGTTGGTTACAAGGAAGATGAGGAAAATTTCTGTTGATGTTCAACCACAAGACATTAGGTTGGCGACTGTGGATCTGGTGGAAGGTAGGGGTTGGTGGTTTTAAAGGTGGACTGTTTTGTGTATATATTTTGTAGTGGTTGCAGGCAGTGGATTTGACAAGCTGGTGGAGATTGGAGAATAGGGGCAACATGGATTGTGTAGGTTGAATGTAGGACTGTGGAGGTGGTTGGTTCCGTGCGGCAAGGAAGATAACTGTCTGATGAGTATGCACACAAAGATTTGGAATGGATGGACGATGGAGGTGAGGGGGCAGAGTCAATGGCAGTGAGATGTGAAGATTTCCTTGGGAAGGATCGCTTAGGACTTTCGGCTATGATATAAAATTGATGCGGGACAAATTGAGGAGGAGAAGAAGAGAGGTAGAAGAAAAAAACATAACTTGAGCAGGGAGAGCGAGAGGGAGAACAAAGAGAGATAGAGAGAGGGGGAGGGTGGGGTGGAGAGAAGATGTACGAGTATACGAGGACAATATGATTAATAATTCATCATTAGAATATGCCATTTCAATTTTTTTAATCCGCATATAGCCTTTTAGACAACCATAAACACAACAATTTAACCTATGACTAACATGTCTTAAATAATTGCAATTAACACAAAAATAATTGACAACCTCTAACTGATAAAAAATAATGAAAGTCTAAGTACACAAGATTGGATCCTAATATTATTTTTGACGGAAAGCTACACTACAATCCTAAAAATCTCCTACTTCAGAATGATTTCACTTTTTTTCTTGTGTACCAAAACGGCAAAACCTCTTATTTGTTTTGTAATTGAGGAAATATATATATATATAATTCCAATAATTCTTTTTCTTTTTTCCATTTTTCTTGTTCCTGGTCTTTTAGTTGTTGCCCATATATGTCCTCCACAATTACTTAGGCTTACATATTTCTTACTAATTGTCTCATGCATATGTTTATCAAGGAACAATCTTTATACCTTTTTCAACTGCCTTACCCAGAAAACTGCATTGTTTTCTTAGCTTTTCGTTCACTATGTTCACTAATTTTAGGAACATTAAGTTTTGTTTCACGTCTTGTTTATCATATCTCCTACCTCCCATGCTCACTGTTAAAAAAATCTGGACAGGAATTTGAGCTCTAATTCTCTGGGAGGAACTTTGCCGTCAGGACTAGGTCAAGGGTCTCTTGTAAGCTTGTGAGTTGATGTCTAATATCCATCTTCAAGTTTTATTATTTGTTTCTATATAGACATTGCATTAATGGAAAAAAAATGAAATTCCTGCTAAATAAGAGTCTGTAACAATGCATTTAGTTAAAAGATTATTGAATGATTATCACTTCTACATATTTTGCGTATGGATAAATTCCCGCATAACCTTAGTTCTCTAATTCATTGCTCAAGTTTGCTGATCTTGATTCTGCATAATCTGGTTCTTTAACTAAATATAGATTTGCCAGCACAATCTTTGCACAGCTATGTGCAGATGCTCTTTTTCAAGAGGTAGATAGTTATTGATAATGATACACAAACTTCTACAGTAAGATACATGATTATATTTCGAGCCGAAGTTATCACATTTTATTCTGAATTTCTAATATTGTATGCATTTTTATCTGCAGCCATGTAATTTGCCAAGTAGACATCATTCTGATCCTGATCAGAACCATGATCGCACATTTTATGACAGTTTCTAGAAATAATATGAAAATACTAAAGGAAATGTAAGGAGTGCTGGAAACAATGTTTATGTTATGTACATTAGCTCAATACTATCTTTTTCTTCCGCTCCTAAAACCATAGTTCCAGAGATACATATTAACTTTTGAGGTAACCACTTTGTTTTGTAACGTGAATAAATGCCTTGATAACATGTTTGTCTATCATGCATCTGCTCTTCCCCTTCTAAGGTTGAAGGGAATGTTTTGTATAATGCTGCATGGCTTTGGATACCTTTTATTTCAATCCAACCTTTTGGTTTTCTTTGGTACAAAAACGCTATGAGGTGATCTTGAGATTATTGCACCACACATTCATTTTTCTTATATTAGTTACTTAAAAATTCATCTATTTCTTGTTCAGGGATTTGTCATCAAATCAGCTTACTGGTGGCATTCCAGATAGCTTGGGATCTTCAAACTTGAAAGTTGTGTGAGTAAATCGATATGCTTGTATTGCTACTCTTTTATCATCCTGGTTGATCTTTAGTAGTTCTGATCTTGACAAATTTTATAGTTTCCACATGTTACGAATTCAATGCATATCTGACCAGTATTCTAAGTTCTAGGAAAGTATATTATAAATGAACCAGTGGGGTCTGGACGGTAGCAAATGCACTAGAGTAACAAATCTAAGTTTGGTGAATATCCCATGCAGGCATCACTGTTGTCAAAATTGATTAAATATATGTTAGCCTACAAGTATAGATGTATGTTAAAGGAGTAGGTTTTGTGATGACAATTATACCCGATCAATTGGGTACTTGTGCTAACCATTTACAGGTTTGGTTACTGAATAATGCTAATTGGATGGTTTGATTTTATTATGTATAACCTGAGTTGGGTTCAAGATTAATTATATAGATACCCAAAACCTGAAATTGATTATTAAATAAGTAATTATATAATTTACTAGGTAAGTTCGCACCAGGCAAAGGAGATGAAGAGGCTTAATCGCTTACAGGTATTTATAATAAAAAAATTACTGTACATGATTGCTTGTAAGTTGGAATTGGTCCTTTACATGACTTCTCTACATACCATCCTCTGGTTATAGTTTTCTTTGCTAAAGGGTAAAGGAAGGAAAAACCTTATCCAGTATTATCTATTTAAAAAAGAGGTTGAGCGGAACATTTTGGGATAATGACGAAGATAAGATTTAAAACCTAGCAAGAGGGGTTGGCCTACTTATCTTGCACTTACTTTTTTAAGATAAGTGAATCAACCTTTTAATTTTCGTGCAGTTTATTAAACAACAATCAATTGGAAGGGCAAGTACCTGAAGAACTTTATTCAATTGGTGTACATGGTGGAATCATAGAGTAAGTTATTCTGTAAATATTTTCCTTCTTCACGTTGCTCATAAGAATGCTATTTCTTTCCAGTATATTCACGTTT
The DNA here is from genome assembly GCA_027563935.2 of Costus lasius. Lineage (NCBI taxonomy): Eukaryota > Viridiplantae > Streptophyta > Magnoliopsida > Zingiberales > Costaceae > Costus > Costus lasius. The sequence continues at coordinate 1,214,054 of CM050446.2, read as the reverse complement.
ATCTGTCTTATTTCATGTCCTTCTGTTAAGATCTTAAAAGGCTTTTGGTTCCAAAAGGCTCTCTACAATATCTGCATCCATTCTACCATGAAAAATAGTTAAAACAGAAATGTGCATGTGTCTATTGGATTTTGTTGATGAAACTGCTTCACAATAACACTATAAAATGTAGTCTATCTGTACAGTCTTTTAATTTGAGAGTCGAGATTAATGTGACAACACAGATGGTTTCTTTCAAACAGATATAGCCATTAGATTAATGTGTTTGTCTTTTTCCTCTAATAACCAATTCTCTTTCCTGTTCAGCCTCTCAGTTAACAAAGGCCTCTGCGGTGTGCCAACTTTGTCTTCTTGCCCATTGTTTTGGGACAAACGAGGCCTTTCAACCGCTGGGAAAGTTGCAATTGGATTATCTTGTGTTTTCATTCTCATCTTGCTGCTCCTCATTTACTTGTTCTGCATAAGAAGGCGAAACGAGGATTATGATTTTGAGTTTCCTCAAGACTTAATATGTGAGTATAATAGCTTGAAAATTGCCTTAGCTTTTGTATCTTCTTCTCAAAATGTGCTTTGTGCTTAACAAGATTTCAAGTCTGTTAATAAATTGGATTAGTTGGAATACAAGAACGAAACACTGGTCTAAGTAATGCATCACATCGGTCATCACCGTGCTAAGTCAAACTGTTGAAAAAAATACTGCATACACAAGGTTATTCATGAGATCATAGGGTGCATATGCATAAAATATGAATTGTTCCTGGAAAGGGTGACGCACAATCAAGAAGCTCTCCTAGTTGATGCATCTGACTCTGACGTATGGGTCATCTGGGCTCGTCACCTCAACTAACTGGTATAATTTTGATTGAACGCAAATGAAGCAAATAAAAGTGGTTTTGAAATGGAAATTTCTGTAGGTTTAGGATTCTGCATCTGTGTCAGTTTGCTTTTTAAGGCATTCTGAGACTTGAGAACTTGCATACTTGTGAATTGACATAAATATGCCAATAAAACTACACATGCAGGATGAATAAATTTTCTAGATGTAGTTTAAATAACACGACTAAGATTATAGCACGTCAAACTGAGATCTAACATCTCTTGGCTAAGTGGTAGTCGATAACCTGTTAGGTCTTTACAGCAGAGCATTTTATTCTGAAAATAGAAGACTTGAACAACCTAATGAAATATATTTGTTATTTATGTACTTGGGAAACGAGCTTGTAGTCTTTGCTTTATTACTTCTTTGCACCATCAGTCATTGTTTGTTTTTCCCTGAGTTTTAAGACGCCTTGGACTGTATTACTTAATTTCCATAACGTTGTTTTCAGCTATAGCAGCCAAAAGAAACAGGTATCAGAGGCAAAAATTGATGCTCGTTGAGATGGAAGGATCAAATTCTAATGGTTTTCCAAGCACCTCGAGTTCTCTTTAGGGATCTAAATAAGGAAATAAAAAAGAGAATTTATTCTTTGATTTGAACGCGTCATTGAGTGACCTTGCAAATCATAGATCTGTGCATACTCCATATTTATTGGCTCAAGACAAATGGTGCGTTCAACAGGAGTTTGCTAACGATGCACGGCGTGTTGATGGCTTTTGTTGATCATAAATCAGTGTAGATGGTGTTAGAAACCCAGAATTGTTTGAGAAGTGAGCACACTAGCATTTGTTTTTTCTTATGATCATCTGACAAATTTTGTTAGTGTTCATGTGCATTATGTACATAGGATTCTTGCTAACATATTTAATCTGCAAATAGATACACTGAAATGGTCTGCTACGTGCAACGTATTTGCTTCATCTAACAAAAAACGAAAAAAAAAATTGATTTGCTTTGATTTCAATCCATCATTACTTGAAAATATTGCACCACTTTTTTTTTGTGTGTGACAGCAGTGATTCATTTCAGTCGCAATTGGGTGCCCAAAGATTACATATTTTGAGTAAGATTCATTGTGTAAAGTGAAACTATTGCCGAACAAAGTTGGAACGATTAATTCATGTAGTAGTATGATTTATATTTAGATTTTCCAAGCAATCAAAATCGTATGTAAACAAGAAAATGTGCGCGGGTCACGAGGGTATTATAGACAATTCATATTAGGTTGGCTGCCCTAGTGGAGATACACCCCGTTCCATTTTTATTCATATCACGAACACTTCGCCGCCGCAGCGTGCACCCACTTCGGATCCTCGCCGCCGGCGCCATGAAGTACAACCCCCGCGTTTCGAGCTCCCGTCGGAAGAGCCGGAAGGCGCATTTCACCGCGCCTTCGAGCGTCCTCCGGGTTATCATGAGCTCGCCGCTCTCCGCCGACCTCAGGAACAAGTACAACGTGCGATCCATCCCGGTGCGCAAGGACGACGAGGTGCAGATCGTGCGCGGAACCTACAAGGGCCGCGAGGGCAAGGTGGTCCAGGTCTACCGCCGGAAGTGGGTCATCCACGTCGAGCGCATCACCCGCGAGAAGGTGAACGGATCCACCGTCAGCGTGGGCATCAAACCCTCCAAGGTCGTCATCACGAAGCTCAAGCTCGACAAGGACCGCAAGGCCATCCTCGATCGCAAGGCTCGCGGCCGTGCCGCTGACAAGGCCAAGGGCAAATTTTCCGCCGACGAGGTCGCCGCTGCCGCCGCAGGTGCGCCGTCGCTCCAGGAGATCGATTAATCGCATTAATCGAGATTGCTTCTTCCTCTCTTTCATCTGTTGTTGCTTATGTATTAGCATTTGATTTCTTGATAATTAGGTTTCTTCTGGGTTTTGAGACGTTAAGAAAATTCAAACTTTGTTTCGTTTAAATAAAATCTTGCTGTTTCGTGGCTAAGATTTTGTTTGATTTTATATGTACATTATTGTCATGACTCTTCTAGCTTAAATTGTTGACTTACTCCTCTAAACAAGTAGAAGTCAAATCGTTCTGTGTAAGGAAATGGCTTGATAAATGATAGAACAACCTTTGCCTACCCTGCTAGATTGTAGCAGGAGGCAAAAACTTGTTTGACAGTAAATTTAATTCACCCTCTTGATTGATATCTCAATTTGTTCCTCAAGTAGTTTGTTCTTGTTTCAATTAAATTGCCATTTCAATTCAAGTTGAAACAACTTATACTGGATTTGTAATCTAGTATTTGTTTAGTCTGGATTAATTCAAGTGTGTATAATTATTCAGTACAGGATTAATTCTAAAGTCAGTATGAATATGACTCTTTAATTATTAAATGAGAGTTTCACATTTGATAAATAGAACTTTAATAATCGTAATTCTCTATTATAATTTAAACTATTATTTCTGATTAATTACGTTTTAGAACAAATTAATGAATATACATATGTATTGTATTGTTGAACCAATTTTTTATGCATTCTGTAAATTTACACCGCCGCATCATTCAAGCCTCTCATGCTGGACTCCAAAATGAATTTTAAGCATGAAGATGCAAAATTTAACTATCATCGCTAAAATTAGTTCAACTGTGTAACTAATCTGTATTCAAAACTACGAACATACATACACACTTGTTAAGCCCTACCGTTGCTTCTTGGCTGATCCACTCCCTTTAAGAAGCCTAACTAGCTTTTGCACGATGCTCTTCCTCCTGTCCGCTAGGCATGTGTTTGAGGAAACCACAATCGGTTCCCGAGCTGCTGCACTCATCGATGATCTCCTAAACTTTGCCCTCCTGGTTGCAGCTGACACGCCACTCACTGTGATCGATCTCCTCGGCACTACTGCTATTGCAACTTTCGAGTTCAGAGATTTGAAGCTTCTTTTGTCTAATTCATGGCCGCTGAGCCTTGTCTTGATCACCTTCCTTGGAAGGTAGCCTTTCTTTGTACTGGAAAGCCTTCTGATCCTACGACCGGATTCAGCCTTATCTGCGTCTGCCAACGCATCCATCCATGCTTCAGCAGCCGCGGCCTTCTGCCCGCCGATCTCTTGGGTTACATTGGATTGCCTGAGCCAACTGTCGTACTCGAGCTCTTCTGTGGTTTTGCTGCAGCTACTCTCACTAACTGTCCTCAGCTTCGAAATGGCGACTGCTTCTAGAGCTGCTGCTGCTTGTACCTCTTGCATTGCCGATTCAATTCTGTCCTCCATGGAGAAAATGTGGGACATGTTCTCCTCGGTTTCCGACCTCACTGCTCTGATAACGGCGCAGGTCTGCTCCGTCTCTCTTGTGGCCGCCGCCGTCTCCCCCCGCAGCTGCTCCAAAGCAGCAGAGAGATTGGAGACCAGCGCTGCAGCCCTCTTCTCCGCCGACGAGGAAGCTTCCAATTGGAACCTGGCACGATAGAGCTTCTGTTTCAGATGCTCGAGGGCGGAGTTCGGTTCCGTTTTCGCGCTGCTCGATCGCTCCTTCTCCTTGGCAACCCGGCTCAGCTCTTCCCTCACACCGTCCATTTCAGCCATGAGCCTGAAACCTTCGTCTTTGAGCCTCGCCAATTCTCTCCTCGCAGCCTCCAACTCCGCCTGACCGGAGGACCGGAGTGGAGATTTCGTCCCTGGTGCAGCTCCCTTCCTCTTGTCCGTCGCCCTAATCAGCTTTAGTTCGTTCTGCAAGACGTTGATGTCTGAAGTGGTGGTCGCGAGCTTGGCCTGCAGCTCCTTGGCGTATCTAATTTCTCTCTGTAGATCATCCTTAATGCCCTTGCTCCTTTCGCTGCTACTGGAAAAGCGAGAGGCCTGTGCTTCGCGCCGGGCTTCTATTTCTCTACACTCCTTGCCGGCATTAATTTGAGCGGCATTAGCCCTTGCCTTGTCGAAGTTCGAAGCTGCTATCTGCTTCTTGATATCTCCCACGTACCTTGCATACAGCCTTGCCCTTTTAGACGAGTCCTCGGCTTCCTTCTCTGCTCTGGCTTTCGCCTCTGAAGCAGAAGCCATGTCGAGCCTCAGCTTTCTTATCTGCTCTTTGACGTCCCCCAATTCTGCCAGCACGTCGTCGAGGTTGAAGACATGCTCAGCTTTGCTTCCACGAGAGCAGCGATCAAGTGACTCAAGATTCAGCTCGTCCGCCGCCGCTTGGGCATCAGGGTCCTTGACCTCTGGATCTACTTCTTTTCCGCTGTCAGTACCAGGTTGAAGTTGACATAATAATTGGGCAATCTCTCTTTCAGCCTCCCTCTTTTTCACGTTTAATCTAGTAATTTGAAGCATTGAATGCAGCGGCACATTAGACTGCAAAGAGGCAAGAGGAAACATAATCAGTGACCAATTAAAGGAATTATCTGACGATGCATGGAAACTTCACAGGCGAGTAAACCAATCACCTCTTCTTCCCTATCGAGGCATCCGTTTCGTTGCTGCTCCTCCATTTGAATCAGAATGGCTTCCAGTTTCAGACTGGAATTACAAATCACAATTAAAACTGGGAAATAAAAGCAGCTGCAGCAGCAATTTTGGAAATGAAAGATAGCATACCAGTGATTAATTTAATGGAGCCCTGAGGAGCAGCAACCAATGTATTCCTCGAAATTAGAGGAGCCATTTTTTTCCTGCAACAGCTGCGCTGGTTTATTTCTCGCCAGTAATGAGACGGGTGGAGAATGTGGCCGCCGAGAAGCGGACGAACTGCGTCGCAAAAATGTCCAAAGAACTGGGAAACTGCACGCTTCCCGTCTTATCCTCCCGCGAATTTACCAGGTGAACCTGGATCCTCGTAGGCATGTCATGACCGTGACGCGGGGAATGTATTCGTCGATGCCGGCAGATGTAAGTTGTCAAGTAACTACGCGCCACGTAGAATAATATCTCGTTTTTCTGGGCATTATTGGTCGCAGGCGTCATTTTCAATTCATCCTCCGTTTATCCACCACCCTAAATATTATTCTACTTTTTATTCACACTAAATCTTATTCCGTTTATGGAAATATATATTATATCTAAATATAAATTTCATGGGCCAAGTTAGAATAATGGGCCCAGTTGGTGGGCTGTTGGTGCGGGTAATAATAGGCCATAGCCTACAGGCATAACTAGATGGAACATTAAACAGGAGGGTATACCAATACAACTCATATTAATTAAGCAATTTAAAAATAATAAATAATTATAAATTAATAATCGCAAATAAGTAAGACAGAATGATCCCTACATTTAAACTGAAAATAATTTCACATAAGAGACAATTTATTTTAGATTAGTATATCTTCCACTCATAACACTAGTGTTCGCTCCATTCATATATCAGTAATATTTTTGTCATTTTATCTTTCTTGATCCTTTTTTAATCAGTTTAATCCTCATATTCTGTATTAATTTATAAAAGGATACAATTCCTAAATGGAATTTCTTTACAAAACCAGTATAAGTCTTGAACCTAAGTCCAGCAAACTTGAGATGTCAGATTAAAATAAAGAAAAAGATTATTTTGTTCATGTCCCTTATATTTTAAACAAAATTTACAATTTAGAATACTGAAAATAGGGTAGGCCCAGTTGCTTGAAATTTCTTTGACCCATTAATGCGAGGAAGAATAGTCAACGAACGACTGCACCGGCGATTGAACGGCCGATCTCACAGGAGAAGAAATGTACGGCTTTGGTGGCATCTCCAAGTTGCCGACGCTTCCTTCCAGCATTTCCACGACTGTGCTCATGGAAGGCCGATTCGCCGGCGTCGCCTGTATGCACCACAGCCCAACCAGTATCATCTTCCTCGCGATCCCCTTAGTCTCCGGCTCCACATCGCAGGCCAGCAAGTCCTCGTCACGGTCAAGGTGCTCGTAGACCCAATGCGGGAAGTACACTTTGCTGCTTTTATCGCACTCTTTCACGTTCCGCCTTCCTCCGACCATTTCCAGTACCATCATTCCATAGCTATACACGTCGAATTTCGTCGTCACCGGTCCGAATTGTCGCGAAAACACTTCCGGCGCGATGTAACCTATCGTTCCTCTTGCGCCGGCCATGGAAAGCTTGCTTTCCTTGTGAGTGCATAGCTTCGCGAGCCCGAAGTCGGAGATTTTGGGGCAGAAGTCGGCGTCCAGCAGAACGTTATAAGGCTTTATGTCGAAATGGACTATCCGGGTGTTGCACCCGCGATGCAGGTACTCCAAGCCACGCGCGACGCCGATCGCTAACTGAAACAGCTTGTCCCATGGAAGGAACGCCTTTGGTTCGTCGGAGTAGATGTACTTCTCCAGAGATCCATTGGCCATGAACTCGTACACCAGAGCTCTCCTGCGGCCATCGACGCAAAACCCGAGCAGGCTCACAATGTTGACGTGAGAGGTCCTGCCGATGCCGGCGACTTCGTTCATGAAGTCCGCTCCGTTGTCTTTGCATTTGCTTAGGATCTTCACTGCCACCTGACGGCCGTCCTTGAGTTGACCTTGGTAGACAGTTCCGAATCCACCTTTCCCTAGTTTAGTGCGAAATGATTTGGTAATCAGCTTCAAATCTGCGTAGCTGTATCTTTTTGGGGCAAGGGACCCGTAATCTTTCAGAAAGGTTTGTATGTCCGGTATGTTTCTTGGTTTACTGCTGTTTATGTCCGGTATGTTTCTTGGTTTACTCCTGTTTTTCTTCCCCACGCAGAGGACTATTAATCCGGCAGAGATCAAGAAGAAGCCTATCACTCCCGACACTGAAGCTGAAATGTGAAGAGTGGTAAGTCTGATTAGGTCCAAATTATAGGACTTTAGTTTTGGTAGAAACAGTAGGATCACATAAATCAAGAACATAAGACCCTTCAAATTTGGTTCAGAAGAACAAAGTCCCTACCTATAATAATCGCATTCGTTCGGCTTGATACAAAAATAGAATCAAAAATAGAAATAAGCGAGATCAAAATTCTTACCTGCTATAGGCCCGACATGGCCTCTAGATCCTGCAGAAATCCAAACGAAGATTATATCAATGGCGATATCTATGAAGAACAGTGATCTTTCTTTTCTCCAAAACTCAGAGGAAGATTCGGCATGCGGATAACCGCCTCTGAGTTTTGAAACAAATTACAATCCTTGCCGCATAGAACCAAAAATAGAAATGAGCGATATCAAATTTCTTACCTGCTATATCCCCATCACGGCTGCTAGACCCTGCAGAAATCGGAACAATGCTTTATGTTAATGACGATATATATGAAGAACAGTGGTCTTTCTTTTCTCCAAAACATGAGGAAGATTCAATATGCCGCCTATGAGTTTTGAAGCAAATCACAATCGTCTAGAACCTCCTACAAGTTAATTATGAGAACGCCCTCAAGATTTTCCAAAAAGATTCCTTGGAAGTGCTGGAAATGAATCAGAAACATTGCGGGTCTCAATTAGGGCATGACTTTTCACCTACCAAGCTAACTTCGTTTTGTTATCATCTTTTTGTGTATCACTATTTGATTAGAGTTGATAGAGTAGCAAGTATAAAAAAGAAATAAAACATATCAGTATACTAAATTTCATGGAGGAAGGCTTGGTAATATTAGATTGCCCTTTGAATGACGCAAAATGACACTGTTTTGACGGCTAAATATTTAAGACTTGTTCAATACGATGACCTCCTTGAGTTTGACTAATGAGAAGACAATTTGAAACACGAAAAAGATGTTCGACTATGCGAGAAATGGGAGGAGAAATGAATCAGCGAAAGATTGGAAAAAAGCTAAGCAACACTTTTGACGATCGGTGCACTAATTGTAGGTGCAATCCAAGCTACAGGAGATGAGAGACAGAGGGGGCGGAGAAATGGGAGGGCATCAATGCCCTTGCATGCTACAAGGCAATCGCGAAGATAGTCTGGATCTTGTGAAGTAAATGAAACAATTTGAAAGAAAAATCAAGAAGAGGACGCGTACTTGTCACGGTGCCATTGGGGAAGAAACAGAGCGAGGCGTGCGTGAAGTTATCGGATCCACAAACCCCGTCGTCACTCATGCACTTGCCGCAATCCTGCCAGACCTCCGATGTCCATCCCACGATGAATCCCTCTTGCAGAGCCTTATCATAGCTGTCCTTCATCAACTCTTGAGCAGTCCGTACCATCCAAATCACGCCTATAAAACGGCACGAGGGTATCGGGATAACAGGGTAAGAGTTTAGCGAATAGAATAGATTGTCATAGCTCAAGCATGGGGCTTTCGACAGCTGCGGCACCGAGCTGCTACAATTCCAAAAGTAAACTAGGACATTCAGATCGATGCTGTAGTTGAGTTGTGAATCATTGTGGAAATAAGGAGATGGCCGGTAACAGGACTCGCTGAAGAAACTTTCGTCAGCGATAGTGAGCTGGTGCTTGGAGTAATTGATGTCGCCCACCACTCGGTAGTGATCCTCGCCGACGTGAATTGTTATGGCGGACTCACTGAAGTTGCAGGTGAGCTCAAATTCCCGGTGACCGCAGTAAGATTTCTCTGGCTTTTCGAAGAATGGGTAAGATACGTTGATGGTGAAGTTTCCGCAGAGGAAGGATCTCTTGCTGCAATCTCTGTATCCAGTTCTCATGTACTCCTCATCATCACAAGAAGAAGGCGGAAGCAACGATACAAGAACTGAAATTAGGAGCAATCGATGCAGCAGAAAGGACCGTGGCTGATGCATTTGTTTCAGAAAATCTTTCAGAATCCTGCTGCTGTTAATCGTATACTCAGTCTTCTTGCAGCACATAAATTGTCTAAAAGGAGGATAGTGGAAAACTCCATCGACTAAAGTCAACAGCGTTGACTGGTGAATATACAAAGTTTCTGAGAAGCTAGCAAGCACGAATTTTTTCCTTTTTTTTTCACTGATGCATGATTGATCGTGCCACCAACGCTATGTATTCAAGAAAAGAGGAAGAAATGAAAATAAAATTTATTTTTAAATCATTTCTCTTATTTTTCATTTTTTTTGTTCCTCTTACTTTTCCTTCCCTTAGCATGAAGGCAAACTAATCAAATCAATTTTCATATCATTTTGACTAGTATTCCCATAATACCAAGTCTCGAGAGTAGGTTCTTAGGAAAAAAAAGTCTTATGCGAAAGCTTTTGAAGAATTAATGCTAGAACCTTCTCATTTATCTCATATCAGTTAGTCATGAATCATAATACATAATACTCTAACTGTATTACTATTGTTCTAATTCACAATATTAATTGATTAGATATATTTAAATAAAATCATATTATTATAATTAGTAATATTATGTGAATATCAAATAAATATAACAATAACAGTTTATTAAAATAAAAAATAATATTTGCTAAAATTGCTGTCTAATAATTTATCTTTAGAAAATATACCAAGAATGAGATTAGAAGGTCTCAAGAAATAGGTCTTAAAAAATAAACTAAAGAGGATGACATTTTAGGAGGCAGCCCTTAGAATTAGCCTTAGATGGGAAACTTTGACTCACTATTGGGATTAGGAAACGTTTAACTATTAGAGGTGCCTTCAGGGAAGTTGAGTAATTTTTTGTAGTGAAGTAAAATTGTTCTCTTAAGTGTTTTCTTTAAACTAAAATTGTCCTTTGGGAAGTTTGAGTCATATTTAAACTTTCTCTTCTCAACCTTTTACCCTTTCGTTTTAAAAATTGAATAATAACTCATATGCCGTTGGCCACAAAAGGTTCACTAATTTTGATATTCAAAATTTATATTTGTCGTAATATTATAATAATTATGAACAATTCCACCGCACTGTAAAAAGCAGAGTTTGAACTGCGAATGATGAACAGTTGACCGTTGGATGTTTTCTAGCTTTGACTTCCAACGTGGCTTGCGCATCCGATTCATTATTCAATTAATTAGCACATGTCACGCCAATACACAGCCTAAACTATCAATATTACGAAGAAGATTACACATAATAAAAAATTAACTTCAATATTTTATATAAAAAACAAAAATAAATAATATTTTATTTTTTATATAAAATATTTAGTTTAATTTCTCATTATGTGTAATTTTATTTATAACAATATTAGTATCATTAATATTAGTATAATTGAATAATTTAAAATGTGTTCTATAAAAAAAAAATTATATAAAAATGGGATACCTGTTGAAAATTTCCCAGCTGCGTACCCCGCTGGAAAAATTTTCTCCCAAGATTGGAGTTTGTAATTTATTTCGTCCTGGGGCAGTGTCGACGTTAAAGCAAGTCTTGGCTGCCTACTTGCCCAACTCTCTCTCGCTCTCTCTATCTATTCATTCGACCCTCTTCTCCTCGTTCCTCCTTGTTCCTCCTCCCAGAGCGCCACCGTCTCTGGTCTTGAGATCAGATATGCTGCTTGTGCATCGACACCGGTCACTTCCTGTTTCCACTTCGTCCTTTTCTGCTGCTTCGCTTGCTCCTAATTTCTGTTCTTGTATCGTTGCTTCCGCCTTCTTCTTGTGATGATGAGGAGTACATGAGTACTGGATACAGAGATTGCAGCATGAGACCCTTCATCTGCGGAAACTTCACCATCAACGTATCTTACCCATTCAACAAGTGAAAGAAAAGGAAAATAAAATTTAGAGTGAAAGCTTGTTTACCTGGGTGAAGGATGATTTAAAATGAAAAGTAAAAAAAAAATTTAGGTATTAAACTCGTCCTCGCGGCCGTTGCTCATCTTCATTGTCGTTGCTCGAGCTTATTGTTACTGTTTGTTCTCACCGGCGCTGCTCATTCCGTTCCTCGTATTTAATATTTAATATTTATAATTTTTAATATTAATATTATTTATATAATATGAGTAAAAAAATAAAAATTAGGATGTAAATATTTAATAAATACAGTCCAAGAGATTTCATAACTCCAATTGAGAGTTTATATAAATTTGGTAATGCCAAATTTTTTGTATTTAGTTTGCAATCATGACTCTTTATTTGTCTTTTTCTTCGTTTACGAATTGACATTAGCTTTAAGAAAATATTTTAAATTTAATATATGTATTTCAATAAAAAAAAGAAGAAATGAGAAGAAAATGTATTTTAAAATCATTTGTTTTCTTTCTTTTACTTATGCTTCCCTCGGTGTGAAGGGAGACTAATCAAAATAGAGGTTTGGAGTAGATAGGCATTTTTGTCAGAGGGTCCCTTTTATGTGTGATCGCAAAAGGGATGTTTAGCTTTTCAAACACGCATCTTAATGTATAGTCCATTACACAAAAATAGTCAACACATATGTTCTTAAGTTATCTAATCATGCATTAACAGAGAGGAAATTTTTAACCTTCCTAGTCAACGTTACTGTCTGACTTCTTAGGGTTAAATTTTGAGTTTTCACAGCCTGCTCTTTCTGTCAAAATTTCTCCTTCTCTCTGCTGCGATCATCATCAATGCGATTTCCAGCCAACTGTAGCCCTCTTCGTCTCCGTCAACCCTGCTGAAGATGATCTTCGGGGATCTCTGGCCCTCTCCGTTGACGCTACTGCTATTTCCGGCAACGATCTCTGGCCCTCCCTGTTACACCCCGAAAATCCACCCGGACCCCACGCCGGGAATCCCGGACCTCGGGATGCACAACACTGTACCTGTCAAATCAAACTGACAACCGAAAGGTACAGACTGAATAAAATAGTCTAACCAGAGGCCAACCTGGCCATAAAAATATCCATAATACAATGCTGACAGATACGAAATATAGACCGGCGCAGCGGTCAACAGAAATGACAGTAACAGGACCGGCACAGCGGTCGACAAACCAACAGATAACAAGACCGGCGCAGCGGTCAACAGAGTCCAACAATATAACATAATCATAATAACAGACCAGAATGCAACACCGCACACCCAGACTGGCGGTCAACTACTATCTATCTACTCTGCTCCAGATGGAGCCGCGCCTGAACCTGGAGGCAAACCGAAGGGGGTTAGCCGGAGGCTAAGTAGGGATAGCACAATAATATGGTGCATGATCAGATACAGGGATTACCAGAAGACTACCAAGACTCTATATGACCATATAGAGTATAGTCAAATCTCAATATATCAATATATATATGTGAATCCTCAAACACAGGTAAAAATCTGGGAGCTGGTACAGCAGTGGTCCACGACCCGCAACTCTATAAAATAGAGTGGTCCCTACTGATGGCTCCCCGAACAGTAGAGACGACTGTCCGTCGACAGCCCGCTAGTGTAGCGTCCTACACTCAGTACAACCCCTCATTGGGTTGATAACAGACCTCAAGCCCATAACGTGGGACTCTCTCGGTCAGAGACGATCATACAGTCTCGACAGAAATCTCACAGGCAGTATCTGAGGTATACTGACATGTCTATCGCTAGACATTCAGTCCTCACTATACAGGTACAGACTCATACCACCTACCAACTACAAATAAACATGCAAGAACCGAAAATACTCATACCATGTTTCATGCAAGGGTTTATGTCAACAGAAACGTACACAGAGCAGAACGGAAATTAGAACGGTAATCAACAGTAAGGATAAGCAATAAGGAAGGTGCCGCTAACTACACATGCGGTTGGCACCGTAATAAAGGACGGAGGTAGAATCCCTACCTCAACAGTAGATGAACAGTATAGATCCAATCCAATAAGCACGAGATCAGGTGACAGGTCCTAACAAGTTAAAGCATCGTATAAGCTACAGTGTTCCACTTAATCCATTTTAATTGTAATTATCATCAATCATGCTAAACCGGTTTCATTAGATTACACAGATCAGATCATGTTCTTAATCAAGTTCGGTAGATGTACAATCCAGGATTGATCACAGGCGTTTGTATACGTACGGAGAGGGTTCGGGTACTAACCTAGTTCGCAGCCACGTGCGAACGCAATAATCACCACGGACGTCGGAATACGCGAGAACCAACCACGCGCGCGTAACCGAGTCGTCGGCACGGAACTCGAGGTTCGCCGGAAAGTTCGCCGGAACAGTAGCGCCGCCGCTACAGTGATCGCCGGAACAGTGATTTCGGCGGCTGATCGGAATTTCCGAAATGTCACCAGGAAGCCGCCGACGAGGTGAGTCCGGTCGTACAGCCGGTTTTCCAGGAAGATGCCGGAGATCGCGTAGATCTACGGTCGAAGTCTGCGGCGCCGCTCGCGCAACACGCCGGAGCCGGAGAAGACGACGGTCGGGGAGGCGTCGGCTGATGGCGGAAACGTCCGCCGAGGCCAGAGGAAGCTTTGCCGAGGTCGCCGGAGAAGAAGCGCACCGGATTTGGAGCTTTTCCCGTCGACTTGACGCCGTTCACGCGAAGAGGAGACAACGACTCGTCTGTCGTTTTCAGCCGCCGGGGCTGCGAGCGGAACGGCGGAAGCTCGCCGGAGGGGTCGGACGAAGGTGGAGATGCGATCGACAGAGGAGAGGTGAACGTTGCTCGAAGAAGGAGAGGAACACGAGTTCGTTCGTTCGTTCGGTGAAGAGAGCGACGGGCAACGGGAAGATAAGGAGATGGCACGCGCGACACGGCGTGATGGCGAGGAGATGGACTTGACCACCGTACTCTGTGTCCAGTCCCATCTATCACATCAGCACAGTAACTTAACACTATTTTATTTAAAAGTTTTCTTTCGTTTGTCCGAAATCGGCGCGGACGTAACACTCCCCGTTGATGCTACTGCTGTCTCCGGCGACGATCTCGAGCGAACTCTAGCCCTCTTCGTCTGCCGCTGCCTCTGCATGAAAATAATTTTCTAAAGCGTCCCCCACTCGCTGCTCTAATTTTGGCGGAGATGGAAAGAGGAACAGGGGTGATTTATGGCGATAAGGTTTGTCATCTGATCTTAGATCCGTAGTGTCTTTTGCTTTGGCTTCTTCTCTTTTTTCTGTTGTTTCTTCTGTGGATTTGTGTTCGTGATTGATGCTGTTTGTACTTGTCTTTACGGTTAATATTTCTGTACTGATCTGAATGCCTATGATTTATAGGGAAGTATCTAAAAAAACAGAATACCAATGTTTTATGAAATTTCATACATTAACAAGTAATTTTATTTCATCTAGATGGAATGTAACTAGTTCTTTCTGTTTCTCAACTATACACTATAATATGCTGTATTGCATTGTATGATAACAAGTATCATGCTTTCAACTTGTTTATGGCTTTGTTTTATGTAGGATACATTTGCCTTGTGATACAAAATGTAGTTATTTTTTACTAGTCTTTTCTTAATTATTCATCATCTAAGCAATATCCTTGCTGTTCTGTTTTCTTGTTGGAGTGCCTTCCGTTTTCTTGTGTATCCATGAACTGGTCAGAGAACGAAGATTTAATTGTTGCTTTATTGTACACTGAAATATGTTGGTCTTAATGTAGTCTCATAAGTCTGTCCAGTATGATAATTAGGCATAAGATGCACATAACTGAATCTACTCTTTTGCTTATGGATTATTTTGAATCTTATATATAATCTATATTTGTGTAGTAACGATAGTCTTATATCCAGTATGAATGTATGAAAGATAAGATTCAGAAAACTGATTTATACTCTTACTTTTGGGTAGCACTGCTTTTGTGGTTTTCTATTTTTTGGTAGTCAGCAAGATTGTACAGCTACTAGTTTAGATCATCTGTTTTACCTCCTTTACACCAACCTACATCTTTTGTTTCACAGGTGTTTTTATGTTTCAGTTAACTTGCCTTGAGTTGTATTGGTTTTTTTTTTTGTTTCATTCATAATTCTATGTAGTTATTTAGGAAGTTTATCTCATCTATTAATTTTTCTTCTTTTTACTACTACTTTTTAGATTATTGCTCTTCGAAGAGCCAAAAGGAGGAATATGGAAAGACTTGTTTTAGCTTGCGGTGGGGAGGCTGTTAATTCTGTTGATGACTTGACTGAAGACTGTCTTGGTTGGGCTGGGCTTGTTTATGAGCATGTCCTTGGTGAAGATAAGTACACCTTTGTGGAGAACGTGAAAAATCTTCGCTCTTGTACCATCTTGATAAAAAGGACAGGGACAGTTGTTGAATTCGTAGGCTCGTATTTGTAAGTGGTTTTGTAAGTGATGTGTTTATAGGTGATAGTATTTTGTAAGTGATAGTATAGTCTGGTGTTATTGGGTTTTGTAAGTGACAGTATTTTGTAACGTAGGAAAGTATTTAATTTGGTTTGTAATTGATGTTTTTGTGTATAATAGTTAATGCAGGAAAGTATTTAATTTGGTTTGTAATTGATGTTTTTGTGTATAATAGTTTTGTACCTGTTAGTGATAGTATAGTATGGTGTTATTGGGTTTTGTAAGTGACAGTATTTTGCAATCCGGAAAGTATTTATTGGTTTTGTACCGTCTTATTATACGATGTTATAGTCTCGTTACACGAAACATTGCTATTATTACATGGAAATTCAGGTTCAATATACGAAGTTATAGTGTTATTACAATTATGATTGCTGTAAATCCAGTACATAAGCTTGCAATTACTCATTACAACAATAGTTCAATCTATATTTTAAAGTTGCAATTACTCATTACAACCTCATTACACTCATTACAACATCAGTTTACTCGTTACAATAAGAGTACATGTCAAATATAATCCTCTTTTTCGCATTGTTTGTATGAGAAATTTATTGCTCAGTAGTGGGTTGACAATAATTGAACCCCTCTTGAGACGAAATTTGTCCCGCTTGAATATATGAACCTTCATCTAATAACTATTTACATAAGACAAAAAATAAATTTTAGTAAACAATGGAGGTCACTGTAAGAACTAATACAACTAAGTTAGAAAATATTATCTAACTAACAACCAACATACATGGAAAGAAAAAACAATCATACTCTTCTTTGGCACAAACTATAACAAGATACAAACATTCTGGGAATACACCAATGAAATTCCTAGAATTTGCGATGTTTCTCATCTTTCACTTAGACAAAATACTAAAACTTGTGAATAAAAAAGTTGTAAAGTTTCTTAGTGAACACAGATTTTTGCAATTTTCTGCATAATCACCCATTATCTTGATGAACTCATCCACTCAAATATGAACTATAGCCACTTTAGTCTACGTAGGATTTCCATTTATTGAATTAAACAGAAGATAACTTAGGTCAATATTTCATGAAATCAGAAAACTTACCAGGACAACAGCTTTATCTTCAATTGTATTCTTGACAGCTCTGAGACCATCACGTACTGCATCCTTGATTTGAGCAATGGTATGATCATTTGGTCCTGCAACAAAGAAGTTAGAATGCTACATTGTTTGATATTCCAACCAATAGCTATGTCAGTAATTGTAAGAGCAATTCATGTTATACTAATGCCTGAACCTTTAATCAAGATGGTACAAGAGCGAGGATTTTTCATAAACCATTGGTTGGTCAACTTGGGAAAATGTATCCTACACAAAACAAAGCCATAAACAAGTTGAAAGTATGATACTTGTTATCATACAATGCAATACAGCATATTACAGTGTATAGTTGAGAAACAGAAATAACTAGTTACATTCCATCTAGATGAAATAAAATTACTTACTAATATATGAAATTCCATAAACCATTGGTATTATGTTCTTTTAGATACTTCCCTGTAAATCATTGGCATTCAAATCAATACAAAAATATTAACCGTAAAGACAAGAACAAGCAGCATCAACCACGAACACAAATCCACAGAAGAAACAACAGAAGAAGGAGAAGAAGCCAAAGCAAAAAACACTATGGATCTAAGATCAGATGACAAGCCTTACCGCCATAAATCACCTTGTTTCTCTTTTCGTCTCCACCAAAATCAGAGCAGCGAGTGGGGGATGCTTTAGAAAAAAATTTTTGCGCAGAGGCAGCGGCAGACGAAGAGGGCTAGAGTTCGCCGGATATTGCAATAGCGTCGACGGAGAGGGCTACAGATCACCGAAGATCATCGACAGAGAGGGCCAAAGATCACTGAAGATCATCTTCAGTAGGGTTGATGGAGACGAAGAGGACTACAGTTGGCTGGAAATCGCGTCGATGATGATAGCAGCAGGAGTGGGAGAAATTTTGATGGAAAGAATAGGGCTATGAAAACTCAAAATTTAATCCTAAGTAAGAAGTCAAACGATAATGTTGACCAGGAAGGTTAAAAATTTCTTCTCCGTTAACACAGGATTGGGTAACTTAAGAACATATGATTTGACTCTTTTCTTGTAATGGACTACACATCAAGAGGCGTGTCTGAAAGGCTAAGCGTCCACGTGCATAAGTCACCCTCGGGCGAAATTTTTTTTGCCTGGAGTAGTGGGATTGCAAGCTAATTGTGCGGAAACTGTCAAATCAACGAGTGAAGTCTCCTCATACTTGCATTTGTCAAGCGCAGTAATGATCATCAAATCAATTTTCCACACAAGGACGCGCTTAAATTTGGAGAATTTTTTCTGTCCACAAGAAACTGTCGCGTTTTAAATGCTGAGATATGTTACGTGACATCTATCGTTTCTATGTAAACGATAAGTCAAAATAACTGTTAAATCTATGATATTAGATGACTATTTTAGATAATATACCATGGTTGGAAAACGCAATTTAGTCTAAGGAAAAAAGCCCAATCAATTTTAAAAATATATATTCTTTATAAATTCCAGTGCGGATAATTGAAGAGTAATATGATCCGACTCTGAGGTTAAGCCTCACAAATTTCTTACGAAGGTCGAAGCCTAATAAGCTTAGCCATCGATATCGGTCCATTTGAATGTCTTCCAACACTTTAAATTCAATTAAAAGTCTCTCTATTAGCCGAAGATGAATAGATTAAGTAATGGAATCGTCACAACCAAGCATCAAGTATTAATCATATGACATTTTTTTTTCAGAATGAGAATTTACGCACTGCTGAAAATGGGATAGGCCCAGGTGCTTGAATTTTCTTTGTCCGATTAATGTGTAGAAGAAGATTCAACGAACGACTGCGCCGGGGAGCCAACGGCGGATCTCACCGGAGAACAAATGTACGGTTTCGGCGGCATCTCCACGCTGCCGAGGCTTCCTTCCAGCATTTCGACGACTCTGCTCATGGAAGGCCGATTCGCCGGCGTCGCCTGTATGCACCACAGCCCCACTAGTATCATCTTCCTCGCTATCTCCTTCGTCTCCGGCACCACATCACAGGCCTGCAAGTCCTCGTCCCGGTCATGGTGCTCGTAGATCCAATGCGGGAAGTAAACTTCGCTGCTCTTATCGCACGCTTTCACGTTCCTCCTTCCCCCCACCATTTCCAGCACCATCATCCCATAGCTATACACGTCGGATTTCGTTGTCACGGCTCCGAATTGACGTGAGAACACTTCCGGTGCGATGTAGCCTATCGTTCCTCTTGCGCCGGCCATGGAAAGCCTGCTCTCCTTGTGAGTGCACAGCTTCGCCAGTCCGAAGTCGGAGATCTTGGGGCAGAAGTCAGCGTCCAGCAGAATGTTGTGAGGCTTTATGTCGAAATGGACTATCCGGGTGTTGCACCCGCGATGCAGGTACTCCAAGCCACGGGCGACGCCGATCGCTACCTGAAACAGCTTGTCCCATGGAAGGAAAGCCTTTGGCTCGTCGGAGTAGATGTACTTCTCCAGAGATCCATTGGCCATGAACTCGTACACCAGAGCTCTCCTGCGGCCATAGACGCAAAACCCGAGCAGGCTCACAATGTTGACGTGAGAGGTCCTGCCGATGCTGGCGACTTCGTTCATGAAGTCGGCTCCGTTGTCTTTGGATTTGCTTAGGATCTTCACTGCCACCTGACGGCCGTCCTTGAGTTGCCCTTGGTAGACAGTTCCGAATCCACCTTTCCCTAGTTTAGTGCGAAATGATTTGGTGATCAGCTTCAAATCTGCGTAGCTGTATCTTTTTGCGGCAAGGGACCCGTAATCTTTCAGAAAGGTTTGTATGTCCGGTATGTTTCTTGGTTTACTCCTGTTTTTCTTCCCCACGCAGAGGACTATTAATCCGGTAGAGATCAAGGGAAAACCTATCACTCCCAACACTGAAGCTGAAATGTGAAGAATGGTAATTCTGATTAGGGCTAATTATAGGACTTTAGTTTAGGTAGAAAGAGCAAGATCACGTAAATCCAGAACATAAGACCCTTCAAATTTGGTTCAGAAGAACGAAGTCCCTACCTATAATAATCCCATTCGTGCGGCTTGATCCTGCAATGAAAGTAACGATCAGAATCGCCAGACAAAACCAGAATCAAAGACAAAATTCGTGAGTTATGTTTATAGATGAAACTCCTGAGAATTTAAAGTTGTTGTTGCAATTGCGCAATATCTGCAAATGATCATGAACCATTGGAAAGGCCACTCCGAATGACCGTGCCTATGCTGTGTAAAACGCAACAACATCTGTGCATTTCCTTGTATAATTCATGATATTTTTTTCAAATTATTATTTTTACTTTCTCGATGTCTTAATTCACTGTCTGTTTTTGGATTCTTAACATAAGAAATGCAATTCGAAGAAACAGAGGATGCGTACTTGTAAGTAAATGAACGAATTTGAAAGAAAAATTAAGAAGAGGATGCGTACTTGTCTCTGTGCCATATGGGGAGAAACAGAGCGGCGTGTCAGTCTGGTTGTTGAATCCACATACCCCGCCGGAATTGATGCAGTCGTTGCAATTCTGCCAGAACGGTGGTGTCCATCTCACGATGAATCCCGCCCCCAGCGCCTCAGCATAGCTGATGTTGTGGGCCTCCATCGACTCTACAGCAGTCCGATTCATCGGAAGCACCCCACGTTTGCTGCACGAGAATTCCGGGGGGAGAGTGGAAGTGTAAGACAAATACAACTTGCTCAAGCATGGGACTTCGATCAGATTCGGCACAGTACTGCCACAACTCAAAACGTAAATTATGACATTAGATTCGATGCTGTAGTTGAAGACTGATGGATCAAACTGGGAATCCGCAGAAGGCAAGTGACAGGAGTCGCTGATGAAACTTTCGTCAGCGATAGTGAGGAGGCGCTCGTTGTAATCGATGTCGCGCACCACTCGGTAGTCCTCCTCGCCGATGTGAATTGTTATGGCGGACGCATCGGAATGGCATCTGAGCTCAAAGCCCGGGTGGCCGCAGTGAGGCTTGCTGTCATCATCGTTGAACGGGTAGGATACGTTGATGATGAAATTTCCGCAGGTGAAGGGTCTCTTGCTGCAATCTCTGTATCCAGTACTCATGTACTCATCATCACAAGAAGAAGGCGGAAGCAGCGATACAAGAACGGAAATTAGGAGCAAGCGAAGCAGCAGAAATGACCGTGGCTGATGCATTTGGTTCAGCAAATCTTTCAGAATCGTGCTGCTGTTAATCGTATACTCAGTCTTCTTTCAGCACATAAATTGTCCAAAAAGAGGATGGTGGAAATCTCCATCTGCAAAAGTCAACAGCTTTGACTGGTGGATATACAAAGTTTCTGAGAAGCTAGTTGCATTTGGATCGATTCAATATTTCAATGTCCCCTTTTGCAACTAATCAAATCAATTTTCCACACAGAAAAAAACGCACTTAAATTTGGAGGATATTATTCTGTCCTGGCCAAAAACATCGTGCTTTAATGCTATGCAGTGATGGAAGATAAAAGGCGATCCATACATCACATGCATAGAAAATATTGATGTGAAACCATCAGATGCTTAATGTATTACTATTGTCCTAATTCTATTGATTAGATTGATATAATACAATCATATTATTATAAAGATATTATTATAATTATTAATATTATGTGAATATCAAATAAATATAATAATAAAAATATAAAAAAATAAAATATTTGCTAAAATTATCGCCTAATAATTTATCTTCATAACATATACCAAGAATGAGATCTTAGAAGGTATCAAGAAATAGGTCTTAAAAAATAAACTAAGGGGATGACGAAATTTCGGGAGACAGCCCTTAGAATTAGGTTTAGATGTGAAACTTTGACTCACTGAGGGATTAGGAAACTTCTAATTTATTAAATGTGCTCTTTGGGAAGTTCTGGCAGGGTAGGTGGATTCAACAACCAGACGGACACGCCTCTCTGTTTCTCCCTAAATGGTATAGAGACAAGTACGCATCCTCTTCTTAATTTTTCTTCCAAATTCGTTCATTTACTTCACAAGATCCAGAGTTCTTCGAATTCTTCGCGACTACCATGTAGCTTGCAACAGCAATCAATGTCCTCCCAATTCTCTGCCCCCTCTTCCTTTCGCCTCCTATAGCTTGCACCAGCAATCAGTGCAGGAATCGTCAAAATTGTTGCTTAGCCTTTCCCAATCTTGCGCTGATTCATTCCACAGGATCGCCAAATCGTTTCTCCCATAGTCGAACATCTTTTTCGTGTTCCAAATCGTCTTCTCATTAGTCAAACTCTAGGAAGTCATCATGTTGAACAAGTCATAAATGTTCAGCCGTCAAACTGTGTCATTTTGCGTCATTCAGAGGACAATCTAAGATTGGCAAGCCTTCCTCCATGAAATTTAAAAGAAGACTGAGTATACGATTAACAGCAGCACGATTCTGAAAGATTTGCTGAACCAAATGCATCAGCCACGGTCATTTCTGCTGCTTCGCTTGCTCCTAATTTCCGTTCTTGTATCGCTGCTTCCGCCTTCTTCTTGTGATGATGAGTACATGAGTACTGGATACAGAGATTGCAGCAAGAGACCCTTCCCCTGCGGAAATTTCATCATCAACGTATCCTACCCGTTCAACGATGATGACAGCAAGCCTCACTGCGGCCACCCGGGCTTTGAGCTCAGCTGCAACTCCAGTGAGTCCGCCATAACAATTCACATCGGCGAGGAGGACTACCGACTGGTGCGCGACATCGATTACAACGAGCGCCTCCTCACTATCGCTGACGAAAGTTTCATCAGCGACTCCTGTCACTTGCCTTCTGCGTTGCCTTCTGCGGATTCCCAGTTTGATCCATCAGTCTTCAACTACAGCATCGAATCTAATGTCATAATTTACGTTTTGAGTTGTGGCAGTACTGTGCCGAATCTGATCGAAGTCCCACCATGCTTGAGCAAGTTGTATTTGTCTTACGCTTCCACTCTCCCCCCGGAATTCTCGTGCAGCAAACGTGGGGTGCTTTGGATGAATCGGACTGCTGTAGAGTCGATGGAGGCCCACAACATCAGCTATGATGAGGCGCTGGGGGCGGGATTCATCGTGAGATGGACACCACCGTTCTGGCAGAATTGCAACGACTGCATCAATTCCGGCAGGGTATGTGGATTCAACAACCAGACGGACACGCCGCTCTGTTTCCCCCTAAATGGTACAGAGACAAGTACTCATCCTCTTCTTAATTTTTCTTCCAAATTCGTTCATTTACTTCACAAGATCCAGAATTCTTCGAATTCTTCGCGACTACCATGTTGCTTGCAACAGCAATCAATGTCCTCCCAATTCTCTGCCCCCTCTTCCTTTCGCCTCCTATAGCTTGCACCAGCAATCAGTGCAGGAATCGTCAAAATTGTTGCTTAGCCTTTCCCAATCTTGCGCTGATTCATTCCACAGGATCCCCAAATCGTTTCTCCCATAGTCGAACCTCTTTTTCGTGTTCCAAATCGTCTTCTCATTAGTCAAACTCTAGGAAGTCATCATGTTGAACAAGTCATAAATGTTCAGCCGTCAAACTGTGTCATTTTGCGTCATTCAAAGGACAATCTAAGATTAGCAAGCCTTCCTCCATGAAATTTAAAATACTGATATGTTTTTTTCCTTTTAAAAAAAAAATAAATAAAAAACTTGGTACTCTATCAACTCTAACCAAATCGTAATACACAAAAAGATGATGACAAAAGAAGGTAGCTTGGTAGGTGAAAAGTCAGTGTCCTAATTGAGACTCGCAATGTTTCTGATTCATTTCCAAAACTTTAAGGAATCTTTTTAGAAAATCGTATGGGAGTTCTTCGAATTTACTTCTAGGAGGTTTTAGAGGATTGTAATTTGTTTCAAAACTCAGAGGCGGTTATCCGCATACCGAATCTTCCTCGAGTTTTGGAGAAAAAGAAAGATCACTGTTCTTCATAGATATCGCCATTGATATAATCTTTGTTTGGATTTCTGCAGGATCTAGCAAACATATTGGGCTTATAGCAGGTAAGAAATTTGATCTCTCTCATTTCTCTTTTTGGTTCTATGCGACGCGAATGATAAAGTTGTCGTGATCATCCCCATGAATAGGAGTTTGCGCGGGCGGGGTAGTCTTGATTGCAGCGTGCTTCGTCGCCCTTTTCTTCTACCGCCGCCGAAAGAGAGCACGACGACAGCCCAGCGTCCTGCTGTCTCAAATAACGACCTCCTTCGAGTCAAGCAATTCCAAGAAGGACCCGGAATTTCTCAGTGCCGAAGACCCCAACACCCAGCTTTTCCAGTACGAGGAGCTCCACGAGGCCACCGACGGCTTCAGCCCCGCCAACGAAATTGGCGACGGCGGCTTCGGAACCGTGTACAGAGGTCCCGTTCGGAACAGAGTAGCCGCAAGTAATCCTTCCCCTGTTTTTTCTCCTTTGCTCACCGGATGCTTCCGCTTTTGCAGGGAATCTCGCCGACGGCCGCACGGTGGCCATAAAGCGGTTGTACGAGAACAACTACCGGCGCGCGGAGCAGTTCAGGACGGAGGTTCGCATCCTTTCTACCATCCGGCACCCTAACCTCGTTACCCTGTACGGCTGCACCTCCCACCACAGCCGCGAGCTCCTCCTCGTCTTCGAGTACGTCCCCAAAGGCACCGTTGCCGACCACCTCCACGGAAGTCGAGCGGGAGCGGACGGCCTCCCCTGGACCACACGCATGAGGATCGCCGTCGAGACAGCCGAGGCACTCAGCTACCTTCACGCCGTCACGCCCCAAATCATACACCGGGACGTGAAGACCAACAACATCCTGCTCGACAACCATTTCCACGTCAAAGTCGCTGACTTCGGACTGTCCAGGCTCTTCCCTCTCGACGCCACGCACGTGTCCACCTTGCCGCAGGGCACACCGGGGTACCTCGACCCGGAGTACCACCAGTGCTACCAGCTCACCGACAAGAGCGACGTGTACAGCTTCGGGGTGGTGCTGGTGGAGCTTATATCGTCGAAGCCGGCGGTCGACATCACCAGGCCGCGGCATGAGATTAACTTAGCTAGATTGGCAATCGACAAGATCCAGTGCGACCAAATGGACCAGTTGGTGGATCCAAATTTCTGGCGTCAGGGGAACAGCGAGGTGATTTGGATGGTGAACCGCGTCGCTGAAGTGGCATTCCAGTGCTTGCAAGCGGACAGGGAGATGAGGCCAACGATGAGGGAGGTCGCCGACGCTTTGAGAAGGATCGAAGAAGAGGCACGCAGCAGGACCAAGGGCGCGAAAGACCATGGCATGGCGAAGGACGACGATTGCTTGCTCAACGACGCCACGCCACAGTCTCCGGACACAGTGATCGCCAAATGGGACAGCAGGAAAACTACGTCACATACTAGCGTTTGAGATTGAGCAGGCACTGGCTCTGCTTCACCGCACGAGCTGCAGTTCCTGCGTTGACCCTTTTTATCTTTGGGGATCGTCGTGATCTGTATATAAAGAGTTCAGTGATTTAGTTTTCATTACTTGGTGGTTCTACGGCTGATTAGTGTATGCTTTGCATCATCAGCTCAGCTATGCAAATGTTTGTACTGATCTGCACATCGTTGACTTTGGGTATTGCAGTCGTTTCTTCCTCCGAATTCTTGATTTGTTTTGGGTTTGACCATATTTCACTGGTAGATTTCTCAGTGAATGAATCAGCTGCTTCCTTCCTCTCATGGCAAGCAACAGGGGCATGTTCCATGTTTACTGCACTAGGTTTTTTTTGTATCATTTCATTCTGCTCATTACTTTTGGAATAAAGATTTGAGGATCTTCATCCCTCTTGTGGAAACATAGTTTACGCAAATATGGAATTATCTAATTTATAAAGATGATTCAACCAAATTTGCATTTAGATCCGCCAACCTACAACTTAGGAATGAATCTAATTTATAAAAGAAAATCAAAAATATCATCGATATCTATAAATAAAACTAATTATTACAGACAAGAAAATAAAAGTTTATTATATATTATGTGACATAATTATAAATATACCACCTATTTGTTATTTTTTCTAAACTTTTTTTTTTATTTTTTTTTCCATTTATATGATATTTTAATCATAAAAACTATTTATCAAAAAACATTCTATCTAATTTTTATCACTTTTAAAAAAACGAAAAGTCACGAAATATCACATCAGTCTCACAGTTGGATGACGGTTTGAATGCGGATATGACTCTTATCAAAGTAACGCGGGCAAAATGCCAGTTTCCTGTCGCGATTCACATTTCACATCCCATCGGTGACACTGACAAATTTAATATTGAATTAATCACGGGTAAATCCAAAAACGACCCCACGAAGAATTATGGAAGGCCAACTGTGACAACTTCGATTTTACATCTTTCTATTAATATATCCATTTAATTTAAATCAAAACTAATTTCCAAAGTCAAAATTTATGAATCAGAATCCTTAAAAAAATAGGCTCCGTAGTCAAGGGTGTGGGAGTTTTTACTTGTCAAACGTACCTGCTCACTCATTGGGACACGTTCCACGGTATGGTTGTGCGGATCATCGTTGGGGGAAAGCGAAGTTAACTGTTTGGCTTACGCATGTCGAGACGCGTAAACCCATTGCCCCTTTTAAAACGACTCCGCGTAACGCAGCTATACAAGCGAAAGCGAAAGCGACCCGTCTCGCCCACGCGTACGGTAAGTTGAGTACCGCCGATAGCGCGCCGTTATATCAAGCATATACAAGAAGAAGCTGAAGCCTGAGGGAGCCATGTCGAGTGCCTCGCCGACCTTGCCCTCCGCCGACCGCATGGACGAACTGCGGAAGGTCTTCGCCCGCTACGACGCTGACGGCGACGGCCGGATCTCCGCCTCCGAGCTCGCCGGCGTCCTCCGCGCCCTCGGCTCCGACGCCTCACCCGCGGAGGTCAGCAGCATGATTGCCGAGATGGACGCCGACGGAGACGGATTCGTCGACCTCCAGGAGTTCGCCGACTTCCACCTCCGCGGCGGCGAGGGGGGCGCCGATAAGGAGCTGAAGGATGCGTTCGATGTGTACGACCTCGATCACAACGGGCTGATCTCGGCGGAGGAGCTTCACCGAGTGCTGCGGCGTCTCGGGGAGAAGTGTTCCGTCAAGGACTGCTCGCGGATGATCCAGTCCGTCGATGACGACGGGGACGGCAACGTAAATTTTGAGGAGTTCAAGAAAATGATGGGCAACGGCGGGAGGAAGTCTTCGGCGTCCGGTCGCGGCGGCCTGTGAAGCTCCGCCCTTTGATCCAGATCTAGGGCAAACGAACTGACATTGTGTAAAGGGCTTTCGTTTCTCGTCCCCTGGCTTGATTGAATCGTATTTGCCAGGAAAAATATAGCTAATCTTGCAAGAAATTAATCTACTCTAATTGCTCGTTCGTTTACCCTTTCTTCTTATTGTTTCCAGCTTAGGAAGTTTTCTAGATCGAAGGAAGAATCGTCCTTCTCGATCCTTCCCCTTAATTGTTTGGATGGATGTCGTCGTGTACCAGGTATGTTCGTCCTTCCGAACAACAATCAATTGTTCAAGTTTACTGTGAGCCTTGCTTTTGTGATGATGCACATCAATGTCTAACTTGATCTCCATCACAAATATGCTTAATACTAGAACAATCGTTTAACTGGATGCGCATTTGAGTGTTTGGAATTATACTCAATCTGAACATTGCAATTGGCGCCGCACAAAGTAAAAAAGAATCATATTCTAGCTCAACTCAACACTCTTAACATCTTCACTTCTTTTCTTATCAGGATCAGAGGTATTAGAGGTAATCCATCTTATTTGGTTGAGAAATTCCGATTCAACTCCACAAAATCGCCATCCTACTTCAAAGGATAACGCGCGAAGGATTTTTAATTTTTGAAACCGAGGTCAAGGAGGCCGACGAGGAGAAGAAGCTTTTATAAATAAAAAATATCATAGTTAACCAAGAGAGAAAGGAGATTTACACGTTTGTTTGAAATGTAATTAAAATCACTAGATAAATATTAATCACAATCACGGTTGGAGAAACCCAACCACATGTAATTAGAGTGGCTTTAAAAATATCTAATCTTGCAAAGACCTTGCCTTCGGTTTCGGATCATACTGGCTTTCTTATTTCCTTCAGAATCAGTCACAAGAAATCATGATGGCTACTTTGTGGAAGATTACAAATTCATATTCAAGCTAAGCAAGCTTAAATCTAAATTAATTATTTGGAACAAATCTAAATCATCTAGGTTGGACAAGGAAATAATCTCCACTCTCAATGACATATCCAATCTCCAAATCAAAGAGGCTGTTGGTTCCTTAATGATAAAAGAAAAAACTTTTTCCTTTACTCATCATTAATAGCTTTAGACTATATTCGGTTGGATATCCATAGTGAACAATAAAGTCTTAAAGTCCTTGCTTGTGTTATTTTGTCTCTGAATTTTTTCAAGCTTTTGAATTTAAAATTTGGATTTATTGAATATTGGAACATGAGAGAAATTAGGGTATTATTTTAGCAATCAATCCAAATCCAGAAATTTTTTTTTTTAAAAAAAAACCCCACCTCCTAGTGCTCTGAAATCTTATCTATTTAAATAAACTGTTTATTTTACAAAAAGAAAAGAAATTTTGAATAATTAGTCAAACTTCTTGGCGTTCACTGAACAATATTTGAAACTTGAAAGACATAACTAGGACAAAAATTCTGTAAGCATATTCAAGGGAATCTTTGGCAAGTTCTGTAGAAATATTCACCATTTACGTACTAGTTAATATCTTTCAAACAAAAACGCGTTCGCCTTAGACGACGAGAAGGTGATGAATGATTACGCATTCATGTTAGTAGTGATATGATATGATCGTAATGGCAACATTTGAAATCATTCTTGATTTGAAGGCACGCGAGTCAACGGCGACTCTCACCGAACGAGCTCCTTAGAATAAGGCCCGAATTCCAGCTTACAACAATTAGATGGTGGTTGATTGGAGTGAAGGAAAGGTACAAGGAACGAAAGCGAAATGAAACCAAATGCGAAGAGCGTGACTGCAACTGTTTTTTCCCTAACAGTACATACAATGTTTACTAAAGTATTTGAAATCAAACATTGCAATAAACTAATTATAGATACGAGGCGATAAAAAGAATAAAAATAAAAAAGTTTGCATCACATTCTAAAGACGATTCAGGTGTATGAATATAGCTAAACAGAAGCCAGGCAGAAATTTCGGTACATCATTTTAATGCCCACAAGGCCACAACATCTGTCATCGTTTAATATCCTTCATGCATCTGCAACTTTCGGTTCATCAAGTTTATGGCCCAGTCAACATTCTACAATCTGAGTAGCGACTTGGGGAAGCATCCCCATTCCCCAGTTATCATACAAGACACTTACTATGAATATGAATTTAAGTTGAAAATAAGAAATACATGAGGCACCAGGACCTGCAACTCGCTCGACTGGCAAGTGAATCGATAGGATTTAACTTGGATCAGTAAGCCTTCTTGATGTCCTCAGGATCTCGTAGAGTACCAAACATCCAATCCATCCATATAGTGTAGTGCCCATAGTTGTGGCGGTAGGTGGTGTGGTGGATTGTATGGTAGCCTGCACCCATTACTGGCCAAATCTTGCCATGGATGCAGTCATGGATGTTTGCAGTCCACACAGCCTCACAAAAGAGTAGAAGTATGTGAGACAAGAAATGCATTGGGACAAGGAAGAGAGCTATCACATGCGGCACAGCCTGCAATATTCCATCCAGTGGATGAAAGGCTAAGCCTGGGAGAATGAGGATCAGTTAGTCATGTTTTCATGTCAGGCTAATGACAAAATACTGAATTGGTAGTTCGAGGCAATCAAATGGCCACAAGTGAGCGATAAATAGGATTTCAACAAAGGATCTATGCGATTCAACTGAATGAAGATTGTAGCATGTGCGGAGCTCATTGGTGGGGCCTTTCAAACATTTCTTCATTTCTTTTGAAAAAAAAAATAAAAGAAAAAAACCGTAGTAGAGAGAATTACCAGCAAAAGGAGAGAGTGTATTTTGTTTGTTGTAAATATGATGAGTTGCATGAAGATAATTGTATAGTGGCTTTATGTCATGCAGCTCTCTGTGCATCCAGTATATACCGAATTCAACAATGGCCAAGTATATAATGATGTAAACAGCATAAGCTGGCCAACCAACTTCTCCAACACTGGAATAGCATTTCGTCCATCCTTTTTCAATCATGTATTCTGAAAGTGTTGGAAGGGCACAGTACCATGGCATAGCCTTCATTGCAACTATTATTTGCAAAAGCATGGCTTTGTTTGAAGGTATAGCATCTGCATTAGAAAAGAAATTCAAAGACATTTTGTTTATGTTTATAACACAAGAATGCATACAAATTTGGATATTGTCTTGAAGAGTAAATGTATTCATGAGATACTAAGGCATTGTCTAGAACATACCTGAAATTAAAAAGAGCCAGGACGTAGAACAAAGAAGAAAAAAACATTCGAGAGTTCAGATGTAACTGAAGAAAAAAAGCGTTCTGATATAGATAGTTTTGCTTTAGTAGAAGCAAAAAAAAAATGATTTGAGGCATTGATATAATAATTATCAAAAAACATCTTTGATATAATAAGTTACCTAAAAATTGTATCAAACATGAATAATAATCAGACGAAGCATCACAATTCACAATCTTAAGATATCAGTTCCATCTACTTCTTCTGTTATATTGTCTAACCTCTGTAGAGTTATAAATTAGAGAAGGAAACAATGTTCACGAAATACTATAATTTAATTAGTTTTCATAGAAGAGATTAACATGAAGTGATGAAGTGAGCTATAGCTCTGCCTAAAATAAATAAATAAAATAATCTCATCTATAATCCAGAGTTTTTACTAACTAGCAATGTTGTTAATACTGAATTCAAGAAGCTTACAATGAAGCAGCTTAAATTATTACTAAAAATTAGACAAAAGAGAGACAAATGTGTCAGTTTCCTATAATTCAGCAATAAAGCCTGATGGAGAAATCTTATAGTACTTTATTAGTAATCAAGAGGAGAAAGTGGGTTACGATAATCAACACCAAATACAATGTTGTTGTAAACCCCAAAATAACAATAAAAATCTTTTAGAAACCCAACTGCCATCTCCTATGAGCTTCTTCTAGGTAATAAATTGCAGTAGTACCATGAAAAAATTGAATAATTCTCCCCCATTAACTTTTCAATTTGTCGAAAAATATGGAAGCTGAAAAGATGGTAAGATGGAATATACATCATGCACCGACAACGACACCATTAAATGTTCTTATTGATTTCCACCATATGTATCATTGTCTTATTATATTTATCTATAACTATACATGTAGTGACATTTTTTTTCCTATTATACATTTTCTTTACAACAATAATCTAGCCTTCAATACACAGAATTATCATGTAGCCATCCTATTGTCCCCCAAAAAATACAATTTGTCTTCTATTAATTCATTTAGAGATTGAAGGACTTAAGTATCAAAAACTAGGAAAGGCTAACAAGAGTGAGGAGGGGGAAAAGGAAACACGCATGTAGACAATGAGATAATCACCTTATTCCCAAATTTTGCTGTTTATTTTCCTTCAAAGAATCTAAAATCATACCGTTATAACATCAAAAATCAGATAGCAGTTGTAGTTTGGAATAAATTTGCATTAATAAGAGGATGCACGAAGTATTGATGCCCAACATCTAATAAGAGCAATCATTTAAAAGGTGAAAATCGATTCCAGTCTGATAATGAGCTTCCACATCGTAAGGCATGTGCTCTAGCCAATACCTAGCCAAGTGAATAACAAAGGACCGCTGTTCCCAAGATTGGCCCAATATTTATTTTTGAGGTCATAATTGGTTCTAACAATGCCCATCCAGATACTTTGCTTGTTCCACATAACCTACCTCCTCTAACCACAAAGTTAAGCAGGATTATTAGCTTAAAAGTCCAATACCCCTAAACTACCATTCAAACTTAGACACGTGAACTTCTAAATGACGTGAAATGTGTTGTGAGGACCATGTTTATTACTCGTATGTGTACCATGTGTGAAGCAGGGGAGTTGGATAAGCACCATGTGTGAACATTAACAAATATCTTAGATAAAAGAGGTGCTGGATAAGCTCCAAAGAACTTCCAAAGTACCTGTCTTCATTCAAATAAAAGAACAACTGGGCTGTTTGAGAAAAGGATCTGGATACTGTATGGATGTGTACCTTTGTAAGTTACTTCTAGCTAATTGAAATAATCAACGGCTAAGTGATGTACAACTAGATAGATAGCGATGCAGAAGTTTGACAAAATCCTGCAAATTTATTCGTCTTTTGTGGTTAATTCCGTCAAGTATAGCTATAGGACAAAAATGTTTATATGTAAAGAGAGGTTTCTTATGAAAGAAACTGACATCTTATGTCATCCAAGCAAATTAATGATGGAGATCATTTTCATATAATTTGGGTAAACTTATTGACAAACTATCTCCAGCATTTCTCTTTTCCTAGAACCACAGGGAAGAGCACTCAATTCAATGGTCATGACAAAAAATAAATCAAACAGAAAAAAAAATTGGAAAAGTTGAAAAATAAGAACAAATATTTATGTTCAGCTCATCTCTCCTCCAGGCACAAAAGTTTCATCAATTGTGAAGCGAAAACAGATAACAGGCTTCCACCACCAATAGGAAAGAAAGCAGTTTAAGAAATAAAGAGATACTTTTCAACGGTTCTCACAGAAGGAAGAGCGTAGTAGGTTAGTTTAGTCAAGACAGAGTACCCAAAAGAATCTATAGATACAGTTGAGACTTTCATATGTAAAGTTGGTTTTCCTTGTTACTCTTGTATTAGTTATACAGTCTGATGTAACAAGACTAAAATTTTAACTCCTCTAGGCTTGGTCTTAATAATTTTGGCCCAAGTTTAGGTCTTGGTTAATTAGCTACCAGCGATCTTTTCTTTAAAAAAAATCGAAGGATAGAGGCATAGAAACATGAATTTCTTTAGATAATACTGTGAGGCAACCAAGTAATATACAACCCGCTTCACATCTTCAATCTCTTTGCCCGTGATCTAAGTGACTTGTGTCTGTCATCATCCGTTACATGTAACATCCAAATATATAGTCTTTTCAATAGTGACACGGACACTTATATGTACTATTTACTGTAACAAATTTATATGTACTGCAGTTTACAAAACCTTACCTTATAAATAAATAAAAAAAAGAAATCTACGGTCTCATCTAAAATATATATTCATTTAAGAACTGCTAAGCTTAGACTTCTTTCCGGCTACTTAAGGTTGGAAAAAGAATAGAAAAAGCTTTTCTTTAAGCAAAACGTTTAGCTGCCCAAAGAAATCTTGCTTATCTGATGCAACTTTTATACAAAGCAAGTCTTCTAAACAATAGCACTTTCAAAAAAGAACGAATTTTTTCA
Organism: Costus lasius; assembly: GCA_027563935.2. NCBI lineage: Eukaryota > Viridiplantae > Streptophyta > Magnoliopsida > Zingiberales > Costaceae > Costus > Costus lasius. The sequence goes on along the minus strand of CM050446.2, from coordinate 1,180,652 downwards.
GCCAAAAAGATGACCTTGGGGATCTTTTAGGATGATGCTGCATGCCACCAATTACGCTACAAAACAGAAGCCAGTTGAAGATAAAACAATCTGCGATGGAGGAAAAAGCAGCAAATGAAGACCTAATCTACACTGTAAAACAGAAGCATCAAAATGCGTCAAGTACGCCTACTTTTTGCTACCAATGGCAGAAAACCACAAGCCCCTTGGAAGAAAGGAGAAAGTGACAATAAGATCAGCAACTGACCGAGCATTCTTAAAAAACAAACCAAGTAAAGAAGTGATGGAAAATGAAACGATACAACGTCAGCGAGACTAGTTAATAACCAATATATCTTTGTCGCTCTCCATTCAATACTGATAAAGAACAAGAAGGATTCCGATCAAGCAACAAAGATCAAGATGAACAGATTAACCAAAATGAGATTAGCAAGGAGGAGACCTTTGGGGAGGTAAACGTTGCGCTTCAAATAGTAAATGCAGAAGCTCCAGAGGAAGCCGGAGACAAAGTAAAGAGTGGTGCCTCCGATGTAGTTGCGCAGCCAGGACTGGACCGGCCGGGGGAGGCGCTTCCAGGAACCGCTCGGTAAGACCGCGTCGAGAACGATTGCATTGAACCAGTCCGTCTCGTCCTCGAACTGGTGCAGGTACTCCGCCGCGCTCGCCGCCTTCATCCTCACCCTCGGATAACAGACCCCAATTCGGGAGGCGGAGGGCGACGAAAAAGAAGAAGAAAGATCGGAGAAAGAGAGAGAAATCTGCACAGTGCACAGCCGTCGTGAGCCTCTTTAACTCTCGACGTTCGTGCGGGACAGGGCCCTAACGGATCTCAGTTGTCTTCCAGTCGGATCCTCCATCCTCACAGGTACCTATTTGAATCCGGCTCCACGTAATATCCTCAGGACCTCAAGGATCTTAATGAACTTTTGAGGAAATTAGGAATTCGATCCGAATCAGCGAAGTTCCCACTCCTTATGCACTACCTGATGGATCTTAAATATCTCCCGCTCGGATCCTCCACCGCCACCTATTTGAATCCACGTTCGGAGCTTAAAGTGTACGTCTTAAGAGATTACGGATTTGACCCGAATCGGCGAGTGTCCACTCCGTCGTGTACGGCCACTGGCGGTGCCGGGACTCGTGCATTCACCGGGGGTTCAGGGAGGCTGAACCGCTGAACTTAATGATTTGCATTGACAGCCGCGTAGGTGACAAGTGTTGCGTGTGTGGAAAAAGCACCGAAGAATATTTTCATTTTATTGAGAGGTACGCTGCTGATCGACGCATTCTTTTACCGGACGAAAAAGCATGGAACACGAAGGGTTACTGCTGAGTCAGCGAGGCGCCAATGTTTCTCTCCGATGAGCTGTGGCCACGACATCGCACGTGCGATCCAACTCGTCGCACGAATCTTAAAGCAACGTGCCTGAGCTCAACAGCCTCAACTCCTTCCCCTCGGTCTCTTTCTATTAAGACAAAAAGGAAGTGCATTAAAAGAAACGTACGAGCCAGGCCTGCAAAGTAATAACTACTGCAGGCTGCAGCTGACTCCTGCTGAGTGTTGACTGCGATTATGGTCCAATGGGCCTACACGGCCCACTATCTTATTTTGTTTTTGTAGGCCATATATTCTCCCTTCCGACACTTGCACCACTGAGGCCTGCACTGCTGCCATCGTCCACATGGCGCAGCAGCAGCGCCGTCAGCGCTTCTGCTCGCGTTGCTCCAATTGTAAAGAATTGATGAGGAATTAACGAAAGATAAAAGAAAGGAGACAAATCAGACCATGCAAGCGATGAAGAATTGAAGATTACTGTTGACTTCCGAAGCAAGTGAGGGGCGAAACCCCTCCGACACCGCACTCTTCTTTTCATGCCTTCCTTGCTTCCATAAGCATTTAACAGTTGTTTTGCAGTCTTCGCCTCCTCTGCGCAAGCCTTTCCTCTTTTGCCTTCCCAACAGTTCTCCCTCTCTCTCTCTCTCTGTGATTTGTCGCTTGCGTGCTTTGTTCTGCGTGCAGGGACTGATAAGAGTTACAGGAGAGGAAGATGGTGCTTGACAGCTGCACTGCCAAAAGAATTAAGAGAAAAGGAAGCTCTACCTGGGCTCCTGGCATTGACTGCTGAGTACTTGTGGCGTGCTTCCTATGGCTGCTCGCTGCCTTTCATTTCTCTGTAAGATGATTGGGCTTTGCTGAGTGAGGTTTTGCGGGGCGCCGGAGATGAGTTTAGCTATCGTGGAGAGGCAGCCGAAGCAGCAGAGGCGGCCGGGTGGGTTCGCCGGCGTCTTCTTCCGGCTATTGGATTGGAATCGACAGTTTGCCAGGAAGAAACTCTTCCCCAGGAAGCTCCTCCCTCCAGGTATGCTAGCAGCTTTTGATTTATCTGTTAATGCATGGCCCACTCGGTCGTCGCTGACTCGCTCCGGCACGTTGCAGTGCGAGCTGCGAAAGCGCCGGCGGCTAATAATTTCGTCGCCGACGTTAAGATGCCGTTGGGGAAGTTTCTTCTGGTAGCGGGATCGGTTTGTCTCTGTTTGCTCCTTGCTTTCTTGATTCTTGATACCCATTCACCTGAAATCTTGAGCGTTTGAATGGACTTGCTAGATTGATGATGAGAGCCAGGCGGGCGGTTTCCCGAGCGCAAACAAGCCCGACGCTGACCTCGGCCGCGGGATGCGAGCGCCCGGGCTGGTGGCCAGATTGATGGGTCTCGACTCGATGCCTGTCTCCACGCCTGAGAGAACGGGAGCGGCTACGGATTCTGGGTGCTTTGGGAAGAAGGAGAGCGGTCGGGATTTGCGCAGGCTCGATCGAGAGTTGCGTGTGGAAGACAGTAGGGTTCCGAAGCTGGAGACCCGGCCGCTGAAGTTGCAAAAGACTGGGGGGTTCTTGGAAAGGCAGCCCATTGATGGCGTCCGAGCAAAACAAGGTGCGCCGAGCAAGAAGAATGCGCTCCCTTCCCCCTCAAAGATCAAGCTTCACAGCTCGGCTTCATCTGTCAAGAGCCTAAGACTGCCATCCGATAGGTTGACGAAGGTTGCAAGTAGGATTCTGGAGCCTGGGCTGAAGCCTAGAGGTCGAACCAAATCAGCAATTACTTGCACAGATTCTTCGCCTCTCGATACATCAGGGATTCATGTGATCACTAGTTTGAAGGAATGTATTGATGCCATCCCTGCTCCTGGTATTGAGTCAAGCATGAGCTATGGGAGCTTAGGTGATACATTCAGGTCAGAACTTGGTGATCAAGAATCTGTGATGTCAACGTTTGGTTCATCTGGATTGGAGCTCAGAAATGCTTCTTGTTCTCGTACTGGTTTTCTTGAAGATAGCTTGGCGTCACTAGTCACACAAGGTGAACAAATCAGAGATAAAAGGACACATAAGCATGCTCAATCAAAGATCATTTTGCAAAACAATGTTAAAGATTTGGCTGAGAAGAGTAACACAAACACAATCAAGAGTAACCCGGATGTGCCATCGACTATGCTTGCAAGGAATCAACTTAGACGAAACCAATCAACCACAATGAAAGGCACAGTTGCATTTGGATCCAAGGTTTCTTCAAGAAAACAAGTGAGGACAACCTCCAGTGATTTGAATGACATGAAGAATTCTGTTTCTGTGGGCAAAACATCAAGCAACTACATTAGAGTGAAGTCATCCAATGAAAAAAACATCCATCAAAGGGCATCAGGTGGTAACAATTCCGACAAGAACATTACGCGCAAAAGAACAATCAATAGTTTCACTATCGAGAATGCTGATACCTTCAGTTCAATCTTTGCTAAACAACGTTCTGGATGTGGCTTTAATAGAGAGCAGATAGGACATACAAGAGTCAGATCTGTGTGCAGAAGTCTTGGAAGTAATTCAGACATCGACAATGGTAATGAGTTTAGTTTCAGGAACGATAACATTTTCTCGTTCACATTCAATATGAAGGTTAGACGTGCATCTACTTCATCTTCATACAATCAAATGGAGGGGAAGAGCAGCAGCAAGAATGAGCACCATAATGACATTGGTGGTAATACATTCCTAGTGCTTGATGAGCATGGTAACACATCTTATAAAGGAAATACTCTAACAGGAGACGAACTAAGCAACCTGCTTGAACAAAAAATCAGAGAGTTATCGTCCATGGATGAAGATGCATTACTAACAAGGAATGCGAGATCTGCTTCTTCAACTCCCAAAGATCAAGGAACACCACTTTTATATCAGCAGAATGGTCGAAATCATTTTAGTGGGAGTTCCAAGAAAGTTGACACTTCTTCCAACACAAACATCTCTTCCCTTCCCGTTCCACAAACACAGGTGTTATTTTACCATTTCTCAAAAAAATTAATTTTCTCATTATGTGAATTACTATGTTCAAATATTATGTTTCATCTAATTAAATTATTTAATATAATTAAGCCTGTGATATGTATATATATGCGTGTGCGTGTTTGTGAACATATATTCATATATATGTGTGTTTCTGTGCGTGCATATACATGTATGAATGAATGAATCAATATTCCTTGATTAAAGCACATGGTTCACTATGACCTTTTGGCTGTTGAACTAGACTGGATTTAGGACTATATTTACTCATTTTTGTGATTGTATCAGTTTATTTCTTATATCACAATGGAGCTGATAATATTTTTAATTTTCTATGTAGTGTAGATATATATATCAGAGCAGAGCATGCTGCTTATTCTATACAAATTGATATATTGATCTTCTAGATAAGTATGATTTCAGGAATTGAATCCCAATAAGCTTTCAATTTGCTTGGAAGAGTTTTCGAATATTATAACACTGATCAATATAAACATTAGCATTTTCCTTCACGTTGAACAAATCTACATCAACTGCATCCGCTGATAGTCTTTTACTTTCTGCATTTGTTAAGAAACTAAGAATTCTGTTTTAACATGTTATTTGTTTTCTTTTCTCCCAGAATGAGGCTGCATTAGACCCTGAGCCATCAGTTCGTGACATTGATAAGAAGCAGCTTAGCCCATTTTCCATTCTTGAGGCTTCATTTTCAAACGAGAGTAGCTCTTTTGGAAGTCTTGTTGCCAGTGCAGGTGCAAGAAATTTATGATCTTTGACACATTATGTGGCCTTTTATCTGTCTCCATTGTCAATAGTATTCTGTATCGTGTATTAAGTTAATATTCTGTTCGTAACGTTTTCTCATTCAGGTGAAAAATTTCAATTTGGACTGTCAGAAAGTTGCAACACTACACAATCAACCAATCTAGATATGGATCTTTCGGATTCAGCAACTTCAGTTGACTTCACGAGATCTTTGACAAACAAGATCCAGTATTTTACAGACATGAGTTCAAGAAACTTGACTAATTGCGATGAACTTGGATTCTCAAATGTTGAGCTGATTTCAAATGCAGCACTACTGTTTGAGAACTTTGACTTTTGTAGGTTTGATGGCTCAGCTGGCAATTCTCTAGAATCATTTCTTTCAGACATGTCACAAGCTATTGCAGATGCTCTTCATTTTGACCTAAAATCTGATTCCATAAAGATAAATGAGATGGATCAGCTCAAAAGGTTAATATTTGAGTGCATGATTGAGTGCCTGGATTCCAAGTTTAGCTGTTGTTGGAATTCTGGTTGCGTCACATATTGTAGAATACCTTTCCTTCTGACTCAACAACAGATGATGATAGATGTTTACAAGGAGATAAAAGGATGGATGAATTTGGCGGGGAATTTTTTGGATGATTTGATAAGCAATGAAATCAAAAGTTCAGCTGATAAGTGGACACATTGTAAAATAGAAGCATATGAGGCAGGTATAGAGATAAACTGCCAAATACTTGAGACTTTAGTTGAAGAGTTGTTCATAGATTTCTTCTGACACTAACTTGGGGGAGTGCTTAGTGAAATGCCTGCCAGAGGTATGATCATTTAGTTGGATTTATAGAAGATGCAGATATTTATCCCTTTTTTCTTTGTTTGTTCTCTGTAACCACGACTCTGAGAAGCAAGCTATCGCAGATGCTCTGGCTTGTACAATGTGTTGATATTTTCAATTCGAGATCTGATCTGTTGCATATTTTGTCATACACAAGATTGAAATGCAAATTTTCCCTTCAAGTTTTACTCTACGATTTGTATATTAGTTCCCTTGTTCCTCTTTCATGGTTGGCCGAACGCATTCATTCTTCAGAGCAACTAAGACAATTTTGTATGACCAGAGAGCAAAAAATGGGGAACCAAAACAAGGGATTTAGTTTCTTCAGTTTCAATCTCTTGAAAGGGTTACGCGGGAGTTTCTTCTCCTTTTGCCCAACAGAAATTAACTTAAATTTTGAAAGAGATGACTTGAATTGAAGGAAACCTGCCAGTTTATTTCACAGAAGAGAATAAAACAGAAAGAAATGTAGTTAACTAAAATAATTTTTTCATTTCTTGCATATATAAACAATTAAGAACAATTGTGAAAAATATTTTCCCTATTTTTTATAATTTTAATTGATTTAGAAGAATTTTTGTTTTCCATTTTTTATTTTCTTATATTTCTTTTTATTTCCTCTTCTAGAAAAATTTACTTAAATGTTTTATTTCTAAAAGTGAGAATTTTTTCTCTTAGGATTTAAAGGCTTGAGCTAAGATCAAGATCAACCCAAATATTAGAAGTGGATGTTTGGGTTTAACTTAAATGGGTAATAAGTCATATTGAATTTATCCGTTTATAACCGGTCAATCCAAACTGCCATTTTCCTCAAATTTTCTCTCATAACTAATTGGATCCTAATACCCTATCATCTCATGACACCATCCCTTTTCCATTACCCTCAACCTTTCTTTTCATAACCGTGTGAAAAAAGTTTAGCTAGGAGAAAAGATCTTCACGCTAGGCCGTTCACGATTCTTTTCATGTTTTATCTTAAAACTTTGTAAAACAATCAATGATTTATCGATATATTATATGATTTTAATTTCTTATTAAATTCTACTAAGTTTTATATAATCGTAGATGTCTAAATAGTATGACATCTTTATGGTTATACCCTTGATATTTCCTTATATGTATGTCAATTCAGTTAAATAAGTTTATGAGAATGTATTAATTTATTACTAGCCTTCGTGGTTGTAGTATGCTTTATATGAACGTAAGAAATTATATTCATTTATAAGTTTTGGGCAGGTTGCTAGTATCAGGCCCATGGACTATCAGACCGCGCTAAAGTAGGCTGGGCCGAGAGGTAGCCCAAACCCAAACCCATGTCACTCGCTCGTAGCGAGACGATCGGCTAAAGCGGAGACTTCGTCTCCTCCGCAATGCTCGAACGCGTCTTCGCCTCCAGCATCGGACGCGAGATCATCGGGATTGACGGGAAGAAGTGGCCACGCGAGCTTCTCAGACGAGGTCAATGACGACGGAAGCAGACGTCGAGAGGATCTCGGAGGCAGGAAACCTAATTCAGGGACGGAAGACTCGAAAGGAGGAAGATCAGGCGCGGCGCCTCCTCCCTTGTCGACAGGAGACGACGAAGATAGGCATCGAGCGATCGAGGGATCGAGCAACATCACTGTGAGGAAGTTGGGGACAGCGAGGTGGTGCGGTGTAACCGGCGTCTGGGGAGATGACCGGCGAGAGTTCTACAAGCAAGAGTTTGTAATCGGCGACAGGGTCGTCGGTGAGGGAGGGGAAGAGGGCGTCGATGACAAGGGTCGGCGACGAAGAGAGATTGTAGCTTTATTTGGAATAAAACAAGTTTTGCCTTCTTCATCTCTTCCTTCCCTGTTCTTCAACACGGCGGCGGTGTTTTTGGGTACTTTTGGTAGCAGGCGGCCTCCGGACATCAACAATGGGTGGAGAGAGAGAGTCGGCAGTGTCCTCTCCCACCCATTACGTCCTTTTCCCTGGGGGAAGGACCTTCGGCGACGGCTGCAGGTGGACGAGCGTTCGGTGGCGGCGGCGTCGTGCGGAAGATGAAGATCGAACACGTCTCGAGGGCGCTGACATCAGCGAGGCAACGCTGACATGGCAAGGTGGAGTCAACGATCAACAGAAACAAAACCCGCATGTCAATTTCAAAATTGGGCGTTGACATCGATGTGACGTCAGCAAGGGCGAAATTAGCGAGTGAAGCAGAGCGACGGAGCACGGAAAGGATTTGCAACGTTAATTAGGTCAAAATTAGAGTTTGATCAGAGGTAAATTCTAATTTAAAATTCTGAATTTTTTAATTTGGAGGTGATTTCACGTCCGAAAAATTAAAATTTTTGGCCGGGTACAAAAGTCCACTGAAAAATCTTAAATCCGAAGCTTGACACCCAAGCTGTTAGGGCCCGGTTCAGGCGGTTCGGCCCAACCCAAGCCCAGGCCTACAAAAGGAAGCCCACCCCCGATTTGACGAAAACGGATGGTAAAAATCGGGAGTTCACCAACCCAAAATCGGAAGGCGGCTGCAATAGCTCGTCTTCGCGAGCTACACGCGGACGTGCGCGAAAGAAGAGAGGCAGCGGGTCTTCGGCGGGTTTCTCGGAGTGCGACGCGAGCGGCGCGGGCGGCATCGAGCGAAGTCGGAGGCGGCGACCGAGTTGTCCGCGATCGATGCGGAGGTAGCGGCGTCTTCACCGCTAGAATCGGGAACGAGCGGCGGCTCTTCCCTTTAAAAGCGTCCGAGCGGCGGACGAAACGGGGGCGAGGGCGTCACCATACAGAGCGCCGGGGAGCGACTCCACCGGCGACGGCGAGGGCGCCGTCGCCTCTTCCAGAGCAGGGCTCTGATGCCGCCACGGGGCGAAGGTCGGCGCGGCGGCGTCGACGAGAGAAAGGAGGAAATAAAGGCTTGTAGCCGGCGATGACCGGCGAGGGAGGGATGGGGGCACCGGCGACGGTGGTCGTCGGCGTAGAGAGGAGTTTTGTAACGTTTTAATGGGAATAAAACGAAGCTTTCCCTCTCCGTTCATCTCTCCCCTGTTCCCAGTTTCCGGCGGCGTTTCTAGCGACGACAGCGATCGGCGGCGAGGCGACTGTGTCCGGGCGTCGGCGAGAAACAGAGAGGAGGCAGGCGGCTTCCCTCCACCGGCACGCTCGGCAGAAGCGACGACGCGGCGGCGTCGTGCGTCGAGAGGAAGAAGACGACTCGGCGTTCGAGGCGCGAGTCAACGATTTCGGACGGTCAAAGCTCAATCGAACGAAATCGGATTTCGATTTCAGGCTGACGTCAGCGGAGCGACGCTGACGTAAGGCGGTGCAAAATCAGCGCGGCGAGATTTCGATCAAAGGGCTGACGTCACGCTGACGTCAGCAAGGGGATTAATTCGACGGTGAATTTTGACTTCGGTCAACTGAGGTATATTTTGATTTGAGGTTCGATTTTCATAAATTAGGGTTAGGGTTTTCTCCGTGCGAATTGTATTTTGGGGTTAAAAATAATTCGGGGATATTAGGGTTTCGATTTTGGGTCGGTAACCCTAGGGCAAGTTACGTTCTGGTATTCCGCCGGACGGCTCTAGGAAGCGGATAAGCGCTAATTCTAGACCGATCCGACCGGGGCGTGACAACAGGTATCAGAGCTTAAAATGATCCAGCAAGGTGAATCAGAAAGATCTGAGAGGCAACACCATCACTACGGGCGACAAGGAGTGTCGTTCTTCCAGGGTAGGGACCCTGATGCCAACACCAGGGTGTGTTGATGCCAATGTCTAAGAGCATTGATGCCGATGTCAGGGACGTCGATGCCGATGTCAGGGGACATCGAAGGAGACTCTATAAGAGCTCAGTGATTGCAAGATCACTTCCCGGAGCAGGGGCTCTGATGCCAATGCATAGCATTGATGCCAACACTAAGGCGTGTTGATGCCAACCCCATGGGGCGTTGATGCCAACACCAGGGCGTGTTGATGCCAATGCATAGCATTGATGCCGGCGCCAGGGGCGTTGATGCCGGCGCCAGGGGCGTCGATGACGGTGTCAGGGACATCGAGGTTCAGCTGAGATTCAGCAAACATGGTGAAGCAAGATTATCCTTGACAAATTTGTTGATGCAGGTTGCTATAAGCATGGTGCAGCAAACACTCATCATCAGAGGAGGAAGGACTTTGAACATTGGAGGGCCAGTGTTCAACTTGCATGGAACATCGAGGGCGATGTTCAAATCAGGTGGGGGAGTATTGTTAGGGCCCGGTTCAGGCGGTTCGGCCCAACCCAAGCCCAGGCCTACAAAAGGAAGCCCACCCCCGATTTGACGAAAACGGATGGTAAAAATCGGGAGTTCACCAACCCAAAATCGGAAGGCGGCTGCAATAGCTCGTCTTCGCGAGCTACACGCGGACGTGCGCGAAAGAAGAGAGGCAGCGGGTCTTCGGCGGGTTTCTCGGAGTGCGACGCGAGCGGCGCGGGCGGCATCGAGCGAAGTCGGAGGCGGCGACCGAGTTGTCCGCGATCGATGCGGAGGTAGCGGCGTCTTCACCGCTAGAATCGGGAACGAGCGGCGGCTCTTCCCTTTAAAAGCGTCCGAGCGGCGGACGAAACGGGGGCGAGGGCGTCACCATACAGAGCGCCGGGGAGCGACTCCACCGGCGACGGCGAGGGCGCCGTCGCCTCTTCCAGAGCAGGGCTCTGATGCCGCCACGGGGCGAAGGTCGGCGCGGCGGCGTCGACGAGAGAAAGGAGGAAATAAAGGCTTGTAGCCGGCGATGACCGGCGAGGGAGGGATGGGGGCACCGGCGACGGTGGTCGTCGGCGTAGAGAGGAGTTTTGTAACGTTTTAATGGGAATAAAACGAAGCTTTCCCTCTCCGTTCATCTCTCCCCTGTTCCCAGTTTCCGGCGGCGTTTCTAGCGACGACAGCGATCGGCGGCGAGGCGACTGTGTCCGGGCGTCGGCGAGAAACAGAGAGGAGGCAGGCGGCTTCCCTCCACCGGCACGCTCGGCAGAAGCGACGACGCGGCGGCGTCGTGCGTCGAGAGGAAGAAGACGACTCGGCGTTCGAGGCGCGAGTCAACGATTTCGGACGGTCAAAGCTCAATCGAACGAAATCGGATTTCGATTTCAGGCTGACGTCAGCGGAGCGACGCTGACGTAAGGCAGTGCAAAATCAGCGCGGCGAGATTTCGATCAAAGGGCTGACGTCACGCTGACGTCAGCAAGGGGATTAATTCGACGGTGAATTTTGACTTCGGTCAACTGAGGTATATTTTGATTTGAGGTTCGATTTTCATAAATTAGGGTTAGGGTTTTCTCCGTGCGAATTGTATTTTGGGGTTAAAAATAATTCGGGGAGATTAGGGTTTCGATTTTGGGTCGGTAACCCTAGGGCAAGTTACGTTCTGGTATTCCGCCGGACGGCTCTAGGAAGCGGATAAGCGCTAATTCTAGACCGATCCGACCGGGGCGTGACACAAGCTGAGCATGCAAGATTGACAAGTTCCAGAGAAGCAACGCATCTGTAGGATCACGCGCTGGCGCGCTACGACTGTCCCGCATAGATGTGACCGACCAGAGCATGCAGCAGCACCTGATCCTACAATTGCATTCCATTTGTACGGCATCAAATAGATGCATATCAACTCTGCATAAGATTCTCATCCCCAAATCCACCCAACTGGCTTTGCAAATACAAGGTGAGCGCCTAGCCTTCGGGTACAAAGAGAACAAATAGGGGAGAGAATGAATGGGGGCAGAGCCGCAGGGACAGCAAAGACCGCGGCCGAAGCATGCGGGAAGATAGAGGGAAGGTAAGCAATGTTGTGTGGACAGCAACATTTTTTAAGTTTTGTTCAGAACTTAACCCTATTATATGTACAGGCAAACCAGGTCTCTATCTTTTTCTTAAAGTTGCGACAATAATAATATATTGTCGTCCTTGAATATACAAAAAAAAAAAAATCGGTTGCATCTTGTACACATTGTTCGGAAGCAACTCTGCAGAAGAGGCGAATTCGGATTACCTGAGGTCAACCACATCAAATTTAAGGTTTGGGTCCATATAAACATCAGAGCAATGGTCATAGATACGTCCCCCATCTGGCGGCTGCTGGTGAGGATGGAAGCCACGTTGTTGGCAACGCCGTATTACAGACATGCCGCCTGGTGCGGTCAGCCGAAATATCCCATGCGTTCTGCATACGAAACAGCAATTTACTTGCATACAAGAGATAATCGCCCAGACATTCAAATCAAGGAATACCATTGCCAAGAGTTTCAACCGGTTAAATGAACGATTTTAGTTTAAAAAAAACAAGAGAAAATACTTAATGACGTTGAGGAGTTGGCTGAGAATTGAGGACATTAAGAGCTTCTGAACGAAGCGGTTGCTCAGCCAAAACAGGCCAAATATCAAACTAACTCACAAAATCGGTCAAAATAGGTCCACACAACGCCATGCTGGCGAGATGACAAGTAAAAAAAATTATGATTAAGTTGTAAAAGCAAATAGGATGGTGGCAACTAAACAAAAAAAAAGGACAAGATGAAATCCCATTTTCAATTTGAAGTTGAAACAAAACATGTAGCACGTTGTAGCGAAAAGTGAAAGATATAAGTCTTACCTCGAACCATCTTTGGGTGCCATGACAATTGCAATAGCCTCAGGCAACATAATCTAGTCAAAATTTGAAATTTTACTTACAAATTAGCTTCAATAAAAATATCAGAACACTTGAATGGTGTACTTGCCTGATAAGAATAGTGAGTGTGTAGATCAACTGAGGACATGAAACATGACTGTGTAGGATGTGTCTACAAAGTCAACAGATAAAATATGGTTAGCCAAATTACAAAATCATATCGTTTACATTTGACCAATTTCCGACATTAGCTGTCAGATACTAGTCAATTATGTTGGGTATTCAGATATGCCAGCTTAAAGGCACATTAGACACAACTAGTAACTATTGAAGCTGGAAGCAATTCCAAACAACCAGGAGATGCAGGCTAATACACTATCAAATCTGGGACCACAAATAAAAAACTGTAGTAAATAAAGTATAAAAATCTATAGAAACTTTTTTTTTATTTATCTGTATGTACTTCAATTGTATAAATTTCTGGTTACGATGATTAATTTGTATATTCCATAGTTGTAATATTTGTTTAAACAGTGGCTTACTTGTAGAATTGCAACTCTAAAGTGAATAAGATCAGGTTATGGTTAAGTGCTCGGTTAGTTAATGTGGCTTACGGTGTCCATGACATTCTTCTCACTGTCTAGTGAGTTTGATATAGAAAGGGGAGAGTTTGGATTTGAGAAGACGAGTTGCAGGTGGTTGGTGTTGGGTGAACTATCCATCAACGTGAAGAGTTAAGGGGGAGAAGAAGAGAAAAAAAAAACTTCCGAGATAGAAAGTCTCTTTTTCTTTCTAAATCATGATGTTTATAGATACACAGTTTTCCCTTCTCTAGTATTAAGATAGAAATATATCATGACGGTAGAAATAAATAAATTAAGTATTTCATATGGATTAGCTAATATCTTTTTTGATAAAAATACCAATTTATTATTCATAAAAAATTATGAGTTGAAAATTAACCTAGATAACGATAGACAAGCAATAGAAACTACAAGTTTAAGAACATTAAAAAAAATGTGGTATTAAGATTAAAATATTGTTAGCAATCTATGTTCTGGGTACTTGGAATGTAAGATTAACCTAGACTATTTAAAGAAATTTAAAGATCTATAAGGGTAAGGTAGAGTCTTAAATAAAATCTTTGTCATCCCGATGCCTTGCTGCTCTATTAGTTTTGATTTGTTTCTTTATCCTTTGCCCTCAGCCATACATTTAATTGACCATGCCGGTGGATACATGTGTTATACTAACACGGGTTACAATGTTGTAGATGTACAGGGGTTTTAGTGTTGTTTTTACATCACATGAATTATAGCATGTGAATTGTGTTGCTTGCAAATATCATCGAACCTATTATCTATATTTGTGTTGACTAAGAAAGAGCAAGTTGGTCCGCATAGGGCTGCAGTGAGCTAGCTAGGGATACGGGCAAATCAGTATTATCTCTACTCCCAAGTGTGGGCAACTGCCACTAGTGAGATTTAAAAAGTATATACATCTTATAAAGGATAGTTGGTATACATGATATAGAAATTTAACTAAAAAATATATTATTGGCCAGTAATATAAGAAAAAATATAGAAACATAATTTTGCCTTACATACGAACCACCACCGGACTAGCATACAACTGAGGCATTGCTCGATAACCAAGCACAACACCATCTTACAATCATTCATAGGCAAACAATTGATAAAGGTGGGAATTCGATCCCATGACCTTGTTTTCAACAACAAAGGTCCTTGTTAGTTAAAGTAATACACCTTCACCATATATCTTTTTGTTTTCTCATTTCTATTTCACATGGTTTTATGAAAGTGGTTTCAGATAGAGTGATAAATAGACAGCATTTAGATAAGCCATCTTTAGAGGCTAGTGATCATTGCATTGCACCAAGCAATGCCATTTATTTTCAGTTGTCTAATTTTCTTAATGCATATATCTCTAGTTTAAGTAGGCATATACTTAAGTCTTCCGTTAAAATTCTACATGTGAACTCATATAGCAATGTATTCTTTTGATGTTTCTAACTTCTATGTTAACAAATGGTTGACTATCATGTTTTGTACTAGTTAATTTGAAATGTATTGATCCAAAATTGAATGATTATAACTCTAGTAATTTTTATTGAAATTGAATTTTGGATTGTTGATGTTGTAGTGTATTCATTTTCAAAATTAAGTATGTAGTATATATTATATTGATTAGAAAAAATAGCATTTTGTCAATGGACAACAATTTTCTCCATTATGTTGTTTTTATTAAATTGCGACATGTCGAAGGTAGCTAAGCCAACGGTTGTCAGGTTGGCACGATGTAACAACTTAGCCCAATAAGAAGAAACTTTGGCATGGCCACTAGGACCTGACACGACTTCCATATTGTTTATAATTCAGTCACAAGTCTTTTCCATTTAAATCACTATATCAAATAAGAATTGAAGTGGATAAATACTTGAATGTGCATGCATTGAAAGAATGCAAGCTACTTTTGTTATTGAAAGATTAAAAGAGCTCATGGTGTTTGCTAAACTAAGTGGACAAAGAATGCAAGCCTTGCATGACAATAAGGAGCTTACACGAACAGCTAAAAGCATCATGGTTTGAGGTGTAAGAACATAGCACCTTCTTTGATGTTGAAGCGTAGTGAAGTAAATCACAAATTAATCATCCATATTCGTTTCCAATTAGTATGCCAGTCACTTATAAGCATCATCTTGCAATATCTTTTACATTTATTATCTTACAAGTGTGAAACGACAGAATGATGCTATCACTTTCAAACTGTTGGAATGATGAACAAATCATAAAGAAGTACAATCTGACCACAACCCCAACTAGCAATGTTCTATTGATCCATTTCTAAGTTGAATTTGAAGAGATTGTTCAAAATATATACCTTATATATGTGAGTTCAAAATGTGCATTCCAGGCATCCATGTTACATATAGCATGTTCAGTCTCATGTGAACAGTAATATTTAAATAGACGATCATGAATTCATATCCAGTCTCAAGTATTCATCTAACCAGTCAAGAAAAAGGTTCAAAATGTTAATAATATTATTTAAAGGTACATAAAACACCAAAATTCAAGAAATTCCAAAATTTGTATAAATATTTCAATTCATGTTCTCAAATAACACAATTTAGCTTATGTAATAAGATATTACTAACTACACAATAGTCAAAGACACATCCCAAAAGCACGAAAAACTAATAGGAAATTAGGAATAAAAGTATATGTGTGTGCAACTTATATAAGAAAATAAATGAGATAAAAAAAACATTGAGGTTTACAAACTCACATGGATCCATCCAAGAGGAAACAGGGATTCCTTATCCTGATAGTTAAATATTTCTTCTTCATTTGTTGTCTGACACTGAATTAAACAAAAAAGAATTAGAAAAGACATCATATTATACAGAACAAGTAAAAGACATCCATTCTCTTACTGAATCAGATGTCGATTCCTGCTTAGGGATAATTAGAGATGTGACATAGAACTTTCTGTTTTTCTGCCAAAAAACAAAATATACATCATGGACAAATCCCAGAAGCTTCGTGAGTATGATATGACAAAGAATGAAAAAATAATTTTCTTACAAGTGAACCTGCAAGTACACCACAAGTTTCTAAATTTCTGACAGTATTTGATTTTGCAAGCCTCATAAAACTGTCCATCAAAGCTATTGACTGCAACACCAAAGTTCAAAGAAGGAACTGAGATAGAACCCTGAATCACAAATGATTTGCTAAAGGAAAGCACTTTAAATAAAAATAAACAGAAACAGATACTCCGGAGACAAGTCAACTTGAAAAACTCACTATATGAACTTCCTGAGGAGATTCAGCACAGATTAGGTTTTCATGCAAAGAGACTCTTTGTACAGTTGAAGAATCAGAAACATGAGCCTTCACGGCAACGTTTTCTACTTCGGCAAGAACTGGTGGGGGAGAGAGTTCTTTAGTTATGTCAAATTTTGGTTTCAAATCTGGAACATCCAAACTCATTGTTGTATCTAGCTCTTGATATTGAGCTGTATCATCTTGCAATGAAAGAACTTCTTCCAGTATGGATCTTTCATTCCCCAAATCACCATTTTCCTTTGCACCCAAGGGTTTGTCCTCCTCTATTGGTTGAAGTAGGCTGTTGCAAACATAGAACCTAGAGTAAATACAAGTGCAGTGAAATATCCAATGCAAACAAAATACGGGTAGATATGTAAACATAGAAGTAGGCTGTTGCAAACATAGAACCTAGAGTAAATACAAGTGCACTGAAATATCCAAAGCAAACAAACTAAAGGTACATATATAAGCATACGAATAGAGCTCCTAGGTCAATTTTCTTTTCCATCTCCAAATACTGACTCCGAATAGAAAACAAAGAAATAAAAAAGAAACGAAGAAGAGGAGGTACCAGGCTCTCCCTCGCCACTTTCCTCTCAAAGAAGAAGAAGAGGTACTGGGCTCTCCCTCGCCTCATAAGTGCAGGACAGCAGGAGAATCAATGAGTGCATTAGAGATGAAAAGAATCACCTCATGGACAATTTGTGTAACTTTTATTCCTTCTTCACAATATATGTCCAAATTGGACAGAAGTAAAACTATCTCTTATTTCCAGCTAATGTGTTCTTCTTTTCTTTTCAATCTGACCAAGTAAACAAGGGAAAAGATTCTCCTTTTTTCCTTTCTAGGATACACGACATTAGGACTAACAAAATTATTCTATGTATAATTAAGTAAAACATTTATAACTAGAGCAACTCATTTACTTAAGAAAATATATTATATAACTAATGAAGCTTAGAAATTAAAACAACTTAATTGTTAATTGCTATTAGTTGATATTTATATCATAATAATTGATTATAATACATGTTATGAAATTCTAATTATTAAACAATTATAATTTAGATAATATCAACTCTTGCAACATCGGTCCGGACCATGCCCAAACTAGTATGTACCAATCTACACCGGAGTACAAGTTGAGCTTCCTCCGTTTGCAGCTTCCCTTCTGCTTCTGCCCTGCCATAGTACCAACCTTTTTCCAGAGAACCAGGACAAGGTCAGACCAGTTCGTGCCATCCATACCGGGCGATAAGGACCAATTTTTTTATCCTTGGATAATATACATAGTTTTATAATCTAATTTATTAAAATTTATAATCATCTCCATCTTGGGACAATATATGCTATATATATGCTCATATACATAATGTTCATAAAGAATAGAAACTAAGGGTACATATGGTAAAGACAAATGACTCCTCATTGATTTAATGATCCTTAGCTTGGTTGCAAATACAAACTCATCTCTCTGATGAAGCTTTTCATAGTACCAAAGTTGGCAATTTGACGATGGGAGATCATTTAACAATGTGAAGTAGATGATGTTTTGCTTGAAATCAACACCACCAATGAGCTTGACAACAACCAATTGCATGTGCAGACTCCTTAAACTTATGTGATTCCTCTCGGAGCAATAGCAGTGATGATTGGTCATCAAAGTGATGACAAAGGCAACAATGCTTTTCAACTCTTCATGCAATTCAAGTCACCCGCATTCCATGCATGGATACCTCATCAAACAACTTTTAAATCTAGCTTGCAGTCTCAAAGAACAACAGAAATGTTCACATCTTAGTAATTTGACTAGTATCTGTACGTTTCTATCACTAAAAATCATAATCAAAAAGTAAAAATAAGATATACCTAAAGATATCAAGTGATATGATCGCAAACCAACACTTAAAACTACTGAATTTGGCTTACCTGTTGACAAGCAAGTATTCCTAGCTGTGCTTAGAATTGTGTTTTTTTAATTTTATAATGAAAACTATATAGATCCAAAAGTTGGGACAAAACTAATAGAGAAAAGATTTGGCACCAGAAATTGTTTGATTTGATAATTGGAAACAAGAAACTTGTGGCAGTTTACATCTAGCTTATAGCTTTAAGAATCAGAAAAGACATATAAATTAGAACTTATTAAGTAAACAGGAAATAAGGAAAAGAGTAATTTGGAATAAACAATAGGCAATAGGTTTCACTTGTGCGACCCAGCAAAGACCAAAACCTAAATCCATGATACTTTTAAATCTAGCTTGTAGACTCATAGCACCATAATAATGTTCAGAATTAAACAATTCGACTAGTATTTCGTTTGGTTTCTATCACTAAGATTATAATAAAAAGAAAAGACAATGATATACTGTGAGGCACCGAGTGAAATGATCAGATTCCGGTGCTTGGATTACTGTATTTGACTGCCTATCAGCAAACAAATATTTTAAACCATTTCCGAACTGTGTTTGGCCTTTTAATTGTCTAATAAATGAAAACTGCATGGATCTGAAAATAGGGAGAAAAGAAGTAAAATTTGAAGTTTACAGCAAGAAGAAAATAAGGAAAAGAGTCATTTGGAATTAACAATAGGCAGGAGACGAATTAAAATTCAAAGAACAAATCCAAGTCAAATCTGGTTGTGTTGTCTTCTTCCCAACTGTGAAAATCATCTTTCTGGACTGTTCTGTAGCTAGGAAAAGAAATTTCAACAAGATCCATCTCAACTTTAAGGCAATAATCACCCTACATCCTGGTCAACTTAAATCAATTAATATTCCTCTATTAAATTCTCATTGTGTTTGTTCATCGCATACGAATAATAAAAAAAATATCTAAAGATTTCACTCCTGCTTGTTCCATATGGATTATAATTGGAGCTTAATACAGCAAAGTTACAAAGCACAAACTCCAGTTTTAATCTAATATGAAAAAAAAAAAATCAGATGTCTAAATAGTTTCATATTATGAAACAAATGAAAATGATCGCATATCATGAGTCATTACGGAAAAATAAATGACCTTGAAGAACTGAAATAAATTTAAGTGAAAAAAGAAGTTAAAATCATTAACCTTGGGATCTCAATTGGTGTCAAGTCCAAATTGCTTGGGTATTGAATCTACATTATCAAAAGAAATAGTTGTCATTAACTCATTATCATAGGAGAAATGTGCCAAAAAGATTAGATGGAAATCACTGTACCGCTCTGTCAACTATGGGTGGTTGCCATTTTCCAACGAGACCATTTGGACCCAAAATAGAGTGTCTTGCTAGAGTTTCCTCTTTGGGGCGTGTGACACTAAGAGATCTACACAATGTCAAACAATATAAAAGAAAATTGCTGAGATGAATCATTAGGCATTGTCACAAGAATATCGAAAGATGCAAACATTATTCATATAGAGAGTTTAGTTCCTATAACTACTAGAAATATTCTATCAAATGCCAGAATGATTGTTCTTTTTCCAGTGTACAAGAATTGAATGGAAATGATTGGGATCAGTTTCCTCTTGACTCATCTTACAATTGAACATTTGTTTATAAAAAATTGTTTTCATGTAAAATTAAAAAATGAACTTATCTGCATCTTTAGTCTAGTTCCAAGGTAGAAAGATACGCAGCTTCTAATTCTAGACCAAATGTGAAACCAATTTGGACCCATGAAAATAAGCCTGGCCCTTTATGCACTTTATGAACAGTATGTGATAACTTAGCTTCTGCCATAATGGATGACTACAGACACTACTGCAAGCCCATGAAAATTGGCAAGCATATTTGTGACAGATTTGCAAGCTTATGGAAGTTTGTGTCTGAAGTATTACAATTTACGAAATTGATCTTCTCTAGCGTTGATTGATAGTTTGTCCCCTGGAACAATTGAACTCCCAGAGAAGCTACCATTGCACGATGCTGTTTTGTGAACCTGGAACACAAAAGAACAGATTGGTAAAAAAAAAAATCAAAACAGACTATTAACATTATGCTAACGGCCACATTGGCCACATTAATCATACTGTAAAAACAAAGTCAACTGTTTAATATTTCAGCATGATAGTTAAAACCTTCTGCAACCACCAATACCTGAATGTTTTTGCTATTTGTCTTCTTTTTGACAGATGGCCACTCAAATGAATCATCAACAGAACTACCATTTGGAGTTCGTCCATACCTATTTACTTGGTTCCCATGCTTCCTATTCAACTCATCAAGTTGGCGTTGAACATCTGGCTTCAATTTTTCTAACTCATTCAAGGCATTCAATAATCTCTGCGAAGCAATAGAAACTGCAATGAAAATTATCTCCAAGGTTTTGAACTTCAGAATGAGTTTGCTGATGGTGCAATACAATGATTTGCTCTAACTGAAAAGGATCTTATGAGGACTCCATAAGTTCTGATGTTCCTTAATTGGCACAGTTTCACCTTAGCATGGATCCCAAGCAGACATAAATAGTAATTGATAACTTAATCAGTAAAGGATCCCTCTTTACAAAATCAAACATGTTGATTTCAGACATGTGCAAATGAAACATTTAATTTTTATTTTCAGTGAACATGAAAATATTTTGTCAGTTTTCTTCATTTCACTTTTCAAGTTTTTAGTTTTGTAAAATCTTGTTTGGTTGAACTCATTCCATTTTTGACTTCTTATACTAAATTGATAACGAGACTAGAAAAAACATCATTGTCGTCTTCAGTTTCCTTCATAAAGTTGACAAAATAATTTTCAGAGTTCTTCAGCTTTCTATGTTCTTTTTGGCAGAAAAAAACCACCAAATAGATGTTCATATCCATTTCCATTATTATGCCAACTGAAAACTAACAAACATTCATATTAAAAGAGACCTAAAAAATTCAGAAAGAGACGAATACTAACTCAATAAGCATAATTTGTGAGTAAAAGAAGGAGATACCTTTTTGAAGAGAAGTTTTTCATTTTGTAACACTATTTGATAGTCTTTATGGCGTGGTATGGTCTCAGTAATTAAACTGCAATATAACGTGCATTTGTCCCAAGTAAGCGGGTTTAAGAATGAACAATGATTAGAGTTAGCAAAACTGAACTTTGTATACTCTATAAGAGCTTGCAGAACTCAGACAATAAGATGTTTAAGGTTACTCACCTTGAAAATCTGAGAAGCATTACGAATAAGTCGATTATATTCTTCTCACTCCGATAAATGTCTGCCTGCAGGACAATTTAGGAGATGAAGATTGAAATAGAAGAAAGAATAATTGAACCGACTTAATTCAAATTACAAAATCAGTAAAATGCACTCAGACTCAGCGATTGACTTTGAACTCAACAGAACCACATTTCGGATCTGTTGGAAAATAATGTAACAACATTTAAGTAGGTAAATGATGGATCTCTGTTAAGAAAAACCATCTGTAAGAAAAAAAGGATTTCAACTAAAGCCTATAAACAAAATGTCAAAATCTTCACCAAAAATTAAATGTCTTGTTTGAGGTTAAAAAACACGAGAGAGAAGTATTTTCAAGTGAAAATCTAATATAAAAAATTTGGGGTATTATTTGAGAATTGAGAATATATAAGGCGTTATTTTTCTTAAGGATCCTTGTTATGTCGTATGATGCACTTTTAGTTTTGTAACCAAAACTTTATTGGTAATGCTTTCCTGACATATAAACCAAGTTATTTATCCTCTAGTCAAATGATGAAACATTAAGCAGTATTCTTCTGAAACCACGTGTTATACATCACTCCATGTTCTCAATTGATAGCACCGATCAAGGATAAGTAGTGTTATATGTATGTGTGTGACTGTGTGTGTAGATAGATAATAGATATGTATTTATAAATACAAAAATATTAACAAAAGGTGTTTCTTTTGTTTGGCTAATGAGAACTCGTTATTCCATGTGGATAATTTCTCAACCCCTCCTGAAAAAACTCCCAGACCCAGCTCTCTGACCTAAAAAATATCAAAGAAACTACTAGTTTCCAGGATATCAGCACATCGTCTAGTTATTTCTATTAAAGAAATAAATCCACAATGGCTGATCAAAGAATCTAGCTTCTCCTTCCAGACATGAAAAATTAGCAGCTTCCTAGTGTCCAGTATATCATTTATTGCCTCGGGTCAGCTAATAGCCCAAACGTCAAATAACTTGCATTTATCTAAAAATACATCCGAAAACATGAATGGATGCCAGAGCAATTACCACAAAGGTATGACCTATACACCAAATTCATCAAGATAAGAACGTCCGGAAAAGGGAACAAAACCTGTCTAAGAAGGTTGTTGGCAATCCGGAAGTAGTAACTGAGAGAAATCCGATTGTCCACATCGAGCCGCTTGGCGGAGTCCTCGATGATGATCGCGCCCGGAGAAGGCTGCATCGTAGGGTTTCCTTCGCCTTCTTTCTCTACCTCTTCAAACTCGCATCACGATCGACACGGATGACTCTGGAATTACTCTCTCCAACGACGAACAGACCACCAACAGGAGCCTGAGCCTCGAGAAGAGATAGTGATATCGTCCCAAGATCGTCAATGGCGGGCATGATCCGTCGGAAAGAGGAAATACTTGGGGATGACGGGCCACCCTAAGGAGCGAAGTCGCTGGGAGAGGGCACAATTGGAATAAAATCCTTTTTGCTCCTCTATTCGTCGCCTCCTGCGATGGGGGATTGCCCGCATGGATATATCATTGCCCTCGCCGACGCAGGAAGGCCAATTGACGAGTTCCTGCCCTCTAGAGCAAAGCATTGTGTTTAGTGTGTCATTATGACGACACAATGAAACCATAACCCACGTCGAGTGAATTTTTGTTGATCGTAAATGAAGGAAATTATCTTTTTGTATATACTTTTCTTATAATTTTAGAATTAATTTTTTATATCGTTCGTGTAGCCTAATCAATCAATTAATTTGTCTTGACTGATTGATTTTGATCTTGACAAAGTTAATCAAATAGATTGTGTTAAATTTTTACCATAATAATGTTCACGAGCAAGTGAGGGTAGGGCTGTTCAAAAAAACCAAAAAACCGATAGACCGTGGTTAACCGACCGAACCGAACCGCTCGAACGGTTAACCGAATTAATCGGTTCGGTTCACGGTCGGTTTTTAACTTATAAATTTATGGTTCGGTTCGGTTACGGTTCGGGGAAAAAAATTTTACCGATTAACCGAACCGACTGAATATATGTATATATAACCTAAATTTATAAATTGATTGTTCATCTAGTACAATGGTTAGACATTATTTTATAAGATAGTTGATCATGAGTTCGAAACCTATTGACTACAATCTAAAAATTAATTATTTTACATATTTAATATTATATACGGCCATACATTTTATATATTTTATATTTAATATTATTGAAAAAATATTTTTCTTAATCGGTTAACCAAAAACCGTGGTTAACCGAACCAAAAAACCGGTTAACCGATTTTTTGGTTCGAAAACGGTTTGTAATATGGCCGAACCGTTTTAATCGGTTCGAGACAAGATTTTGGATCACGGTTCGGTTAATCGTTTTAATCGTTTTAACCGAACCGTGAACACCCCTAAGTGAGAGTGGCAAATAGGGCCAATGGGGACAATAAATAATCAGTAATTTTTATTACTAAAAACAGTAGAGTTATAATAGAGGAACAAATAATTTAGGCACCAAATTATAAGAGATAAAAGTGTAAACGTCAAAACTGTAAAATATTTAGGCAATTATATATTCATATAATTTATAATAAAAACATATGACTCAAGACTAGTAATAATACGTTGTTTATAGCACTAAAATTAACCACTTCAAACGCAAAGCATTGCAACATAATCATCAAAATACATATATAAATATGTATATCAAAAGGTAGAAGATTGAATGCAAATTTCAGCTATTGAAATAAACTCAAAAATAAATTACTTGATCCCACGCTGGCACGCATAGATGAACAATGCATTTAGTTCCCCCACTAGATCCCACGCTAGCAATTGTTGGGATCGGAAATTTAGAATGAGAAGACTATCCTTGGATATCTAATGCACAACTAATATTCGATCTACTTCTGTCATCTGGATCACCATTTGAACTCTCTTTATGTGGATCATAATTTTTTTAAAAAAAATATCTATCATATAATTAATTTAAATTAATGCACTTGCATGATTTAAAAAGATATTTTATTTAATGAATCGTACGTTGAAAGAGGAGGTGTGGACTTGGATGGCCCACCCCAGTGAGCGAAAAAAAAAGCAAATTTTTCAAATAAGTGTCTTACTTTTTTTATTAAAAAGATTTTTTTAATAATCTACATATTCTAAGCTATTTAATAGTACTAATATTACTATAAATAAGATTACACACAATAAAAAATTTACTTAAATCCATTGGCTGCGCAGGAGTTAGTCCGTCAATTTGGAGGAACAGTAGTACTTAAAAGAGAGAGTAAGTTGTGCATGCAAGAACAGGGAATTAACTGTAGCTGCACCGCCATCTCTACGACGAGAGCCACAGTAATGAAAATTGAGAGCCATTACACATTCCTTGTGGTTCGAGATGAAGAAATGGTCAATCTACATGATATGGGGGTGGTCTTTGTGGTGGAGATGGTGGGTAGGTAGGTATTTGCAAATTATTTTTGCAATAGACTTGGGAAATAATGCTAGAGATACAGTGAGAGGAACTAGGGATTTACTTTGCCTATGTTCTTTATGATATTTGAACCATCTACCATAAATTCTATTACTAGGATGGATAAGGCAATTTTTTACATGAAACTTTGATCCATTTATTTGAAAGTTTACTCGTCAATCATATTATAAATAAGATCCCATTTAACACTCACTTTGGCAAGGTTGAGTTTCACCATCAAATCGTTTGTCTTAGGAACTACAAGTAACCTGAGTAATATCCTCGGTGGAACATTAGTCCTGAACTTTTGTGGACCAAACAGTTGACCAGGAATAAGATTTATATATGACAGTAATTCTACTAGAATTCAAAAAGCAACAACAAGTGGGTCTTTTTATCGGATAACTACGTCCTCGAGCTCGAGGTCTTAATTTTTTGACAATAGTACTCCTATTAACTTTGGCTTCACTAATGAATGAATAACCCTCAAAAAAAATTTTCATTATTTTTCTTGTTGATTCAATATTACTCTAGTTCAAGCCTTCTATGAAACAATCCAATAAGAGAATTTATAATATTTCAAAGTTTGACGTGACTTAAGCTAAGAAATCTAGTCAACTGGGGAGATTAACACGTTTCAGGCTTAACTTGTTGGTTTGATATTCGTATTCGCCAATTTGTTGGAAAACCTTAACAACCTGATAACTTTTCCCGTTACCATAAGCGACATGTTTTAGCTTCACAAATAAGATCTGGTAGGTGATAAATGGCGGTGGAAATCTAAAATTCTGTCTCAAACATTCATGTAGAATAAGCTGAAATGAAAAGGAAGCTTTCCAAATAAGAATATTCAGTACTTACCGAATTGATTGCAGTTTCCAACTTATCATCCCTTCCCTTTTCTTCTCTGATATCGTGCTTGGCCTCAATTGACAGCAATGGCTTTGTTTGGATCAACCATTGTTATTTTTGGTAATTGATAAAAAGAAATCACATGTGCAAAATTTTGTTTTCTTATTTGTTCTGCAATCGGCTAATTCATGCAGAGAAGAAAACTATGGAGGAGAGAGCGAGTGAATCAAGAAATCTACCGAATGTTAAGCGAGGCAATGGAATGCCTGAAACATATATTTGCAGAAGGAAAGAAGGCTCCATGCACAAGTTCTCAAACATGCCAAAGGCTGCAACTCCTCATCCATCACTATTGCGATAAGAAATTTGCCCCAGGAGGTTGCACTGCTTGCAAGAAAAACAAGAGATCTGTTTCGCCCACATTCCTCCCTTTGTGATCAATCCGAACCTTGCAAAGTCCACCTCTGCAAGTATACAATCTTATCTCATTTTGTACTGCACAATAATAAAGTTTTAGACCATGTAAGCTAATGAAATGTTACATGTGACTACCTCAGGCATATTTCAAAATGAAGATGCAAAAAGATGAGAAAGTTGATCCAATATGGAGGCTTCTGGTGAAGAAGGTGGTCACTGCAAGTGTAATGACAACTTTGGCCAATAGAAAGACACCTGAACCCGTGCAGAAGTCGTAGATAAAATATGCAAGCACAAGACGACTTTAGCAACCATGTATAGTTATTTTTCAAATAGAAAGGCTAGATGTATAGTTGAGACATACCTGATTCTTTCATTCAGTAGCTAATGGCTACCAAAAGCTGAAGATGCTTCGAATGAAATGAAAGTACAAGCACCAGATGACTTCAGCCACCAACTAGAATTTTTTCAGTTGAGAGCATGTTATCTGATTCTTTCATTTCAGAGTTACAAACATGAGATGTCATGAACAAATATTTTTTAAGTGGGCTGGTTTACGGAGAGCAGCTGATTCTTTTATACCCATGTATAGTGGAATGCTTCCAGAAGCTTCAAGAAAAATGTAGTCAATATTGTTTTCATGTATTTTGAGTTGTTGCAACAGTATCTAGAATTTGCAGCATCAATCAATAGCGTATAATTCCATGGTTTACTATACACGTTTTCCGTACATAAAATGACAACCGCAAGGAAATATACTGGACTGCAAGTTAAAATCTATTGCAATCCAGCGGTTTTCCATTTTAACTGACAAAATTTTACCCCGTGATGCTGCATATCTGTTAAGTCTTTCACAAGGAAGTATTGCATAAAACAACAAAACTGAAGCTTTCATCCAAAGTTCATGTAAAACTAGCAAGCTCGTTTCTGAACTGAAACACACAACTGCACGATTACAAAATTTGATAACTAATATATATATCCAGCAATAACGCAACAGATCCTTTGCTGTATCCCAAAATCATAATATAGTAGCAAAATATCCATAAAAGAGCTTACATCATGCAGAAACAAATAATTCTTGCAATCTGTATCGTACGAATAATATGACGAGAAGATAGGTAGATGACCAAGACAGAATGGCCAATAAAGGGAAGGAACCAATTTAATAAGCCGTAGTCGTTCCCCTACTCTATCTGGTGAAGACATTCCTTGATATGCAATTTGAGGTGAATCTATGGAGCTCTCTCGAAGGGGTATGTATCATTATAACAGATATCCCAAACAGCATCAATGGCTTCTCTCGCAGCTGCATTTGAGCAGTGTGGGTTAACCTGGACCGACTTCAAAGCCCGCCTTTTCACGCATTCCTTTGATCATCCCAAAGAAACAGCAATCAAAGAAATGAAAATTTTGTTCATATCAACAATTAAAGCACTTAGCAATTAGAATAGTGACAAAATTTTAGGTTGTTAGAAATCATAATTTGGCTATGATATAACAAGAGAAATTGATTCTACTCAGTCACCTGTAAAACAGAAGAAAGTTTATAACTACAAGAAAGAAAGTTTGGCCATATAGAAGAAAGAGCTTAGTACCTACCAGAAGATTATCTAAATAAGTTCATTTAGTCTACTTTATGTAGATTATCTAAATAAGTTTTTGACGTAACACTCAAATGACAAATCTTTAAAGAAAATAGTATTTCCATCTTATTCACATAGCTCCATGCTTTGTCTATTTCACCAAAGATAATAGACAACAAAAATTCAGCAAATTAAATTTCTCTAGTAGAACAAACATCATAATCTTCCATGTGCAGTTTTCAAATAACAATGTACATGAAAGCATCTTTAGGTTACCTCATCTAATCTTAAATCTTAATAGCAGGGAACAAAGACTAGTGTGATAAAACTGTACTTTTATATTACCAATTATCTCAACACCAAGAGGAAATTAACAGCATTATTTGTGGGGTATCAAACTTGCAAAAAAATGTTCAAGATACAATGGACATGAGAATACTGCGACTCTCTTTCTCTGAGAAGACAAGAGGATGGATTATCTCATCAAGTAAGGAAACTCACTTGTTCATGACCTTGTATTTTCATGAATCCACGCAGCAGTTCACGTTTAAAGTGGCAATCGCCACTCAAATGATTAGCACGAATCTATAAACAAAAAAGAAAATAACCATGTTTTACATTGTGATAAGAAAGAGATTCCGTACAAAACCAATTAGAAGATTGAAGCTTCGCGAATCATCGAAACTATAGCTAAAAATTATAAAATACAAAATACAGGCACTCTGAAGTTTGAAGCTTCATGTTACCTCAGAGCAAGCATGATGATGACAATCCCCCCAGTCCATGTTTTTTGCACGGCAATCATCATAAGCATGGATCAGCTCATGAATAAGCACTTGATTTATTTCATCTTGGAAAGTCATATGATTGCAACAAACAGTAATCTGAAATAACAGTAAAAAAGAAAGTTGAGTATAAAATAAATAGTTATCTGACACACTTCCCACAATAAAGCATAGTTGAGCAAGAACTTCCAATTGCCACACAATTAAAAATTTGAATATGAACTACGACTATTAGGCAGATTCCATAATAGTTCTGATAGCCTACATTTATTAGTTTACTTTTGATTTGAATATTTTTATACAGCTTCCAGAATTTTTACTAGAGTTGGTTTAAGGTACTACATCTAGGGGAGGTTTTTCAAGTTTGAATCTAGGAACAGATTTTCCTAAGAAATTTTCCAAGCTGTTCAATCTGAATACCTCATGCTTCTAAAAGTTCTTTCAAAATTTCAGCTGTTAACGCCACCCCAATGCACAAGCATAGTATGAACATATAGTAAGTGGTACAGTTCACCATGCAAATTATCATCGCCGTCCACAAGTTTACAAAAGTAAACTAAGCTTTCTGACACAATTACAATTATGTTGAACAAACAGAACCAAGAATCGAGCAATATCCAACAATGCTACTTCCATTGAGCTTCCTGGAGTAATAGTAGCTATTCCAAGAGACTTTAAAAACTGCTGCAGGTATGTTAACCGGGTTCACTTGAAATTGGAATTTGAAAGATCATTGAACTTGTCCATTTTGCCATTCATTTGCTCATCATGGGTGACATTCCCCACAATAATTACCAGAAGGATAAACAACAAAAGAGGATTATTATTCCACTTTCGTGCACTTTATAAAATTTAAATATAATGCCTAAAAATTTAAATATCAAGTCTTTTGTTTATCAATTTGGAGAAACAAAAATCGTTTCTACTTGTGTTTTACTAAACTATCATTGTTCTTTCCCATTTTTGGTATGCTAGCTTATTAATTAGTCGTGGTCATAGAAGTAGTCTAGGAATAATGAGATTTAGAAACCCAACCAATTTTGATGGAATTTAAAATTTTCATTTTTGTTAACAATTGTAATCTCATTTCCTTAGTTTCTATACAATTAATATTTGGTTTCAAACAAATTGTGGATCTTTTTATTAACTTCTAAGATTCGACATGTACTCATTTACATGAAGAGAATAATTTATTCTTTGATGTGATTAAAGATATTAATTTGGTTGTTATTGAACCATTATCTATATACTCTATAACAAAGCAACAAGTCAGCAAAGAACTCAAAATTATTGAAAAAAAAACCCAAAATGAGGAAAGGAAAAAAAATAAAACAAAATAAAAGTTTGCTCCTTTAAGACATATAGTAGGATGAGAAGCCAACCCCTTTGCCTCTTATGTAGCCGCCCGCAAAACCTTGGTCCTTGCAGTTGAGTGCCGTAAGAAGTCTCACCCAGACCGGGCACCCAGCCTTCAACATGTGCTCCCTCAGAAACCTGACCGTGGGATCTGATCAGCACAAATAGAACATCACCAGAAGTCAGAATTTTGACAAGAAGACAACACATTGATCAAAGCAAAGACGAACTCAGGAGTTCGAAACTGCTTTACGAATGATTCGCACGTTTGAGACTCTTGTTAATTCGGTCGATGCATTGCTTGATGGACATGCCGCCATATTGGGTCGTTGTCTCCACACCAGTGCCTGCGTCCAGGATGAACTCGCTGGCCTCTGCTGCGATCGATGGATCAGTCGATGCCTCCTCCATTAAAATTAATGGAGAATGCTTTCGTTTTTGCGTTGCCTTCACACGGATCTGAAATTAATGGAGAATGCTTTCGTTTTTGCGTTGCCTTCACACGAATCTGACCCTGTCTCCCTGGAGCCCAACCCTGTGTTTCAAAAGAGTGAAATAAGAAGAGAAAAAAAAAAGAAATAAATTTTTTTCTTTCTATTTTCCTTGTTTCAAATGAGGGAATGAGAGAAAGGAAAGAAAAAAAAATCTATTGTCTTTCTCTTGAAAACGTTTCCCCGTCCTCTCTCGCCCGATCTCGCCGCCCCCTCACCCTCTCTCCCGATCTCACCACCACCTCGCCCTCTCGCTCGCCTAAGCTCGCCAGCCCCTCGCCCTCTCGCTCTCTCATTCGATTTCGCCGCCCCCTTCTCAGAGTACGACAAACCTGAGGCGCCCTCGGCGAGGATGAACTGGTCAAGGAGGCGTCCGACAAGCAGCTCCGAGTCCGAGACCGTGATCGGGGCGCGGCGCGGAGGAACTCGAGGATGGGGGGCGCGGGCGGAGGCGAGGGCGGTGGGGGCAGCGGGAGAGAAGGCGGGCGAGGGCGACGAGGGCGTCGAGCTGGGAGCGGGCGGCGCGGGGTATAAAAATTTATAATATTTAATAATAAGTATTAAATAATAAAAATTTATAATATTTTTTAATTAATAAATTATATTATTTATAATATTACGAATTATTTATGTATTATGTATAATATAATTAGTTTAAAAATTTAGGATGTATTTAATGGAGAAGAAAGAGGGAGAGAAGGGAAGGAAAGAAGAAAGATAGAAGAATTGTATAATTTAGTTGTTTAACAGGTAAGAGGAAAAATGGGAGAGAGAAAAGAAAATTCCCTTGAAAGTGTTTTCACTCAAATCGGGCGGAACGAACGCCCGCTCTTCATTAGTGATGGCAATATAATTCATCCCCGATCCAACCCGACCCGAAATCAACGGGGAAAACCCGAGTTAACCCAGGGTTGGGTCGGGTTCAAGGAAAACCCGACTTGTATTGGTCGGGTCGGGGTCGGGTATCAGATTTCTACTACCCGCCCTGATCCTAACCCCGAACTCGCCCCGACTATTAATAATATTAAAGTATTTTTATTTTTTTTAATAATCCTAACACCAGCACGGGTCAAAATCAGGCCAGCCTAACACTTAATATGAGATATTATTTATTTTATTAAATATTGATTATTTTTATTAAGTTGATTAATATATTGTAATGTAAATTATAATATTTAATTTGAGATAGGTTGAGTTTTTTTCCTCGCGGCGTTGGGTTTTCTGCGAGTACCCAATTTCCCAATGGGGTTGGGTTTTCCTCGCGGGTACCCGATCCCCGGCGGTGTCGGGTTTGGGATTAGTTTTCTCAAACCTGGTCAGGTTGAGGTCGGGGTCGGGTATTAAATATGGGGGTCAGGTTTAGCACTCCCCGCCCTCGCCCCGACCCGATGTCATCCCTACTCTTCATTTCACCTAATCTCACCCACTTACATCTTATATTTAAATAATATTATAGTAATTAATAATATTTAATTAATTTTATAGTAATTGATAATACCTAATTAATGTTATAGTATTTAATAATATTTAATTGATTTTATAGTATTTAATAATATTTTTATAATTTACAATATTTAATAATATTTAAATTATTTATAGTATTTAATAATACTATATTATATGATAATTTTTAATATTATTTAATAATAGTCTTTCCTTCTTTTCTTTCTTTTCACTAGAACACAGAGCCTAAAAGAGAAAGTAATAATTTCTTTTCCTTATTATTTTCTTTCTTTCCTGATTTCTTTCTCTCCTCCGAAATGCAGTGCAATGGTTTTTGCTCTTGGGTTTGGCTGAATCACAAGCCGTGTCTTTTCTTTACTCTTTATCTGGTTTTTTTTAGCCTGTTTATCATGTATTTTTATCGAATATATTTCAAAAGACATGAGAAACTTTTCAAAAGATATATATCTCTTAACGATCATAGCTCCTCCAACAGTCACTTCTGCTAAACACCTCTCACATTGGTTCATACTCTTATAATGTTAGGATCTCTATTTTAAAAGCTAATTGAATTAAAGAATGCCCCCACCCTCACCCCCCTTGCGTCAACAACTCCCGAGCTCGTTGAGCACGTTGGAGAGGACAATGTAGGATGTGAGACACCAGTGGTCGGAGAAGACGAGGAGAAAGAGGGTATCAGTGAAGATAGGAGGGATCTTGTTCCGGAAGGCTACGACGGCCAAGTAGACAAAGATGTAGGGGAGAAGGGTACAAAGCATGGCCATGGCCACTGCTTTCTTGCCCACCTTAGGGATTAGGCTGAGGTCTGCCTTCACATTGGTCTCGAAATTGAAAATCTGGTCGAGTAGCCACCCCCGACCTCCCTCCTTCTCCGACCTCCCCAAGCAGAGTGCGTCATGATTATCTCCTCCACCTCCCTCCTCCTCTGGACCTCACCATAGAATTCCCCACCCCCTGCCTCCGTCCCTCCGTCCCCCCCCCCCCCACCCATGTCAACAACTCCCGAGAGCCCCCCAACCTCCCTCCTCCTCTGACCTCCCCCAAGAAGAGTGCGTCATTATTATCTCCTCCACCTCCCTCCTCCTCCGGACCTCACGACCTCCCCAAGAAGAGTGCGTCACGATTATCTCCTCCTCCTCCGGACCTCTAGACCTCCCTACCTCCCCAAGAAGAGTGCGTCACGATTATCTCCTCCTCCTTCGGACCTCCCCATAGAACCCCCCCCCCCCCTCTCCTCTGCGCATCAACAACTCCCGAGAGTCGTTTCTACTTGTGTTTTACTAAACTATCCTTGTTCTTTTTGATATGTTAGCTTATTAATTACTCGTGGCCATGAAAGTAGTCAAGGAATAATGAGATTTAGAAATCCAACCAATTTTGATGGAATTTAAAAATCTCATTTTTGTTAATAATTATAATCTCATTTCCCTAGTTTCTATACAATTAATATTTGGTTTTAAACAAATTGTGGATCTTTTTACTAACTTCTAATATTTGACATGTACTCATTTATGTGAAGTGAACAATTTTTTCTTTGATATAATTAACGTACTATAACTTGGTTGTTACTGAACCATTATCTATATACTCTATAACAAAGCAACAAGTCACAAATAACGACAAAGAACTCAAAATTACCGAAAAAAATACAAAATGAGAAAAGAAAAAAAACAAAACAAAACAAAAGTTTACCCCTTTGAGACATGTAGTAGGACGAGAAGCCAACCCCTTTGCCGCTTATGTAGCCGTAGGCAAAATCTTGGTCCCTGCAATTGAGTGTCGTAAGAAGTCGCACCCAGATGGGGCACCCAGCCTTCAACA
This sequence comes from Costus lasius, assembly GCA_027563935.2. NCBI lineage: Eukaryota > Viridiplantae > Streptophyta > Magnoliopsida > Zingiberales > Costaceae > Costus > Costus lasius. The sequence continues at coordinate 1,146,875 of CM050446.2, read as the reverse complement.
TGTGCTCCCTAAGAAACCTGACCGTGAGATCTAATCAGCACAATCAGAACATCACCAGAAGTCAGAACTCGGACAAGAAGTTATATGTTGTAAATATATCTCTTAAATATGTCTCATAAATTAGTAAATAATATATTAATAAATATATTAATTTATTATTAATATATATTTTGGTACATCGGGACTAAAAATAAATCCCGAAGCTTTTTTAGGTACTGGCACTGGTACCGAAATCCTAATTTAAAAATCGGTACCGATACCGAAGTGCCGAAATACCGAATACGAAAAATTTCGGTACGGTACTTCGGTACCGGTGCCAAATGTTAACACCTACTAGTCACTCACAATATCTCCGGTTATGAGAAACTTGAAGTTGTGGGCAATGGCAGCGGCTGCACCGTTTGTAGGTTTCGGTGTCTCCAAACCTCTACTGTCTTTGCTTTCAAGGACCTTCACTACGACAACAATGGTTTCCGCGAGATAAAAAATTCGTTTCGGGCAAATTCTCCTTTCACTGTACGCTACTATGGTGTCGTCAATGACCGTGAACGAGGCAACATTTACCTCGTGATGGAGCACATACTCGGCAGCTCTTTTCGGAGTGTTCTGCTTTGTCGCCGGACCCTAACAAAGAAGCTTATTGCGGCATTGGCTTGGGGCATACAGGAGGGACTAAATGCATTGCACAAAATCGGAATTGTTCACGGGGATATCAAACCAGATTGTCTCTTGATCAGCAAGGAAGGAGCAGTTAAGATTAGTGATTTTGGTTCAAGTCAGATGGTTGGGGAGGCTGACGAGTGCTCGAGCAATGCTACAGTCAGGTAAATGACCGAGAGTGCTACAGTTTAGAGGGGTTCGGCATTAATGGTGGGCTAGGAAGAGGATTTGCGGGTGACATATGGCATTAGGTATTTATTGTGCTTGAGTGCTATGCTGGAAGGTTTCCGATGATGTAAGTTGATTCAGCAATATTATCGATGTACATACTCATCGAGGAGAAGCCTAGGGAAGTGATGAACATTGCGTTGATGGAGCTGCAAAGCTTTGTACGAGAATGCATGAATATAAATGGGAGAAGAGGGGGACAGCTAGGGGTAAGCAAACGGGAGTTCGGGACTGGTACCGATACCGAACTCCTGGTCCTGAACTCTTGAATTTCAAATCGTAGGTACCGGTACCGATACCAAAATCTAATTCGGGAGGTACTGGACTCCCGAAAATTATTTCGGGAAATTCCTGAATTCATAAAATTTTAGATTTCTATATTTTTAAGTATTTAAGTGTATAAATTAATAAATAATATAAAAATAAATAATTAATTAGTGAATATACCTTATAAGATGTAAATATACCTCATAAATATGTCTCATAAATTAGTAAATAATATATAAATAAATATATTAATTAATTATTAATATATATTTTGGGAGTTCGGGAGTAAAAATAAATTCTAAAGTTTTTTTCAGGTACCGGTACTAAAGTACTGAAATACCGAAATACCTAAATACCAAATACTGAAAATTTCAACATAGTACTTCGGTACCGGTACCGAATGCTCACCCCTACTAGTCACTGATATCTCCGGTTATGAGAAACTTGAAGTTGTGGGCAGCGGCAGCGGAGGCACTGTTTGTAGGTTTCGGTGTCTCCAAACCTCCACCGTCTTTTCCTTCAAGGACCTTCACTACGACAGCAATGGTTTCCGCGAGATAAAATATTCATTTCGGGCGAATTCTCCTATCATTGTACGCTACTACGGTGTCATCAACGACCGTGAACGGGGCAACATTTATCTCGTGATGGAGCACATACTCGGCGGCTCCCTTCGGAGCATTCTACTTTCTCGCCGGACCCTAACAGAGAGGCTTATTACAACGTTGGCTCGGGGCATACTGGAGGGACTTAATGCATTGCACAAAATCGAAATTGTTCACAGGGATATCAAACCAGATAATCTCTTGATTAGCGAGGAATGAGCAGTTAAGATTAGTGATTTTGGTTCAAGTCGGATCGCTAGGGAGGCTGACAAGTGCTCCGGAAATGGTATAGTCAGGTACATGAGCCCAAAGCGCAACAGTTTAGAGGGGTTCGGAATTAATGGTGGGGTAGGAAGAGTGTTTGCAGGTGACATATGGGCATTAGGTATTATTGTACTTGAGTGCTATGCTGGATGATTTTCGATGATGCAAGCTGAGTCAGCAATAGTATCACTGTACTTACTCGCCGAGGAGAAGCATATGGAAGAGATGAACACTGCGTCGATGGAGCTGCAAAGCTTTGTATGACAATGGATGAATATAAAATGGGAGAAGAGGGGGACGACTAGGGTTGAGCAAATGGGAGTTCGGGACTGGTACCGGTACCGAACTCCCAGTCTCAAACTCACAAATTTCAAATCGTAGGTACCGGTACCGGTATCGAATTCTAACTCTTGAGTACCGATATCAAACCCCCGAAAATTATTTTCGGAAATTCCCGTATTTCCGAAATTTTAAATTTCTATTTTTTTTAAGTATTGAAGTGTATAAATTAATAAATAATTAATTAGTGAATATACCTTATAAGTTGTAAATATACCTCATAAATATGTCTTATAAATTAGTAAATAATATATAAATAAATATATTAATTAATTATTAATATATATTTCGATACTTCAGGACTACAAATAAATCCCGAAGTTTTTTTCAGGTACCGGTACTGATACCGAAATCCCGACTTAAAAATTGGTCTTGGTACCGAAGTCCCGAAATACCAAAATACCGAATACCAAAAATTTTGGTACAGTACTTCGGTACCGGTACCGAATGCTCACCCCTACTAGTCATTGACAATATCTCCGGTTATGAGAAACTTGAAGTTATGGGCAGCGGCAGCAGCGGCACCGTTTGTAGGTTTCGGTGTCTCCAAACCTCTACTGTCTTTGCCTTCAAGAACCTTCACTATGATAGCAATGGTTTCCGCGAGATAAAAAATTCGTTTCGGACAAATTCTCCTTTCACTGTACACTACTATGGTGTCGTCAATGACCGTGAATGAGGCAACATTTACCTCGTGATGGAGCACATAGTCGGCAACTCCCTTCGGAGCGTTCTGCTTTCTCGCCGGACCCTAACAGAGAGGCTTATTGCGGCGTTGGCTTGGGGCATACTGGAGGGACTAAATGCATTGCACAAAATCGGAATTGTTCACGGGGATATCAAACCAAATAGTCTCTTGATCAGCGAGGAAGGAGCAGTTAAGATTAGTGATTTGGGTTTAAGCCGGATCGCTGGGGAGGCTGACGAGTGCTCAGGCAATGGTACAGTCAGGTACATGAGCCCAGAGCGCTACAGTTTAGAGGGGTTCGGAATTAATGGTCGGGTAGGAAGCGGATTTGTGGGTGACATATGGGCATTAGGTATTATTGCGCTTGAGTGCTATGCTGGAAGGTTTCCGATGATGCAAGCTGAGTCAACAATAGTATCGCTGTACATACTTATCGAGGAGAAGCATAAGGAAGTGATGAACACTGCGTCGATGGAGCTGCAAAGCTTTGTACAAGAATGCATGAATATAAAATGGGAGAAGAGGGGGACAGCTAGGGGTGAGCAAACGGGAGTTCGGGACTGGTAACGGTACCGAACTCTCGTTCCCGAACTCCCGAATTTCAAATCGTAGGTACCGGTACCGATTTCTAATTCGGGAGGTACCGAACTCCCGAAAATTATTTCGGGAAATTCCCGAATTCCCAAAATTTTATATTTCTATTTTTTTAAGTATTTAAGTGTATAAATTAATAAATAATATAAAAATAAATAATTAATTAGTGAATATACCTTATAAATTATAAATATACCTCATAAATATGTCTCATAAATTAGTAAATAATATATAAATAAATATATTAATTAATTATTAATATATATTTTGGTAGTTCGGGACTAAAAATAAATTCCGAAGTTTTTTTCAGGTACCGATACTAGTACCGAAATCCCAATTTAAAAATCGATACCGGTACTGAAGTACCGAAATACCGAAATACCAAATACCGAAAATTTCGATACGGTACTTCGGTACCGGTACCGAATGCTCACCCCTGCTAGTCATTGACAATATCTCCGGTTATGAGAAACTTGAAGTTGTGGGCAGCGGAAGCGGAGGCACCGTTTGTAGGTTTCGGTGACTCCAAACCTTTACCGTCTTTGCATTCAAGGACCTTCACTACGACTGTAATGGTTTCCGCGAGATAAAAAATTTGTTTCGGGCGAATTCTCCTTTCACTGTACGCTACTACGGTGTCGTCAATGACCGTGAACGAGGCAACATTTATCTCGTGATGGAGCACGTACTCGGCGGCTCCCTTGAGAGAGTTCTACTTTCTCGCATGACCCTAACAGAGAGGCTTATTGCGGCGTTGGCTCGGGCATACTGGAGGGACTAAATGCATTGCACAAAATCGGAATTGTTCATAGGGATATCAAACCAGATAATCTCTTGATCATCGAGGAAGAGCAGTTAAGATTAGTGATTTTGGTTCAAGTCGGATCGTTGTGGAGGCTGACGAGTGCTCGAGCAATGGTACAGTCAGGTACATGAGCCCAGAGCGCAATAGTTTAGAGGGGTTCGAAATTAATGGTGGGGTAGGAAGAGTGTTTGCGGGTGACATATGGGCATTAGGTATTATTGTGCTTGAGTGCTATGCTGGATGGTTTCCGATGATGCAATCTGAGTCAGCAATAGTATCGCTGTATTTACTCACCGAGGAGAAGCATATGGAAGTGATGAACACTACGTCGATGGAGCTGCAAAGCTTTGTACGACAATGCATAAATATAAAATGCGAGAAGAGGGGGACGGCTAGGGGTGAGCAAACGGGAGTTCAGGATTGGTACCGGTACCGAACTCCCGGTCCCGAACTCATGAATTTCAAATCATAAGTACCGGTACTAGTACCGAATTCTAATTCGAGAGTTCGGTACCGGTATCGAACTCCCAAAAATTATTTCGGGAAATTCCCAAATTTCTGATATTTTAGATTTCTATTTTTTTAATTATTTAAGTGTATAAATTAATAAATAATTAATTAGTGAATATACCTTATAAGTTATAAATATATCTCATAAATTAGTAAATAATATATAAATAAATATATTAATTAATTATTAATATATATTTCGGTACTTCGGGACTAAAAATAAATCCTGAAGTTTTTTCCAGGTACCGGTACTGGTACTGAAATCCTGATTTAAAAATCGGTTCCAGTACCGAAGTACCGAAATACCAAAATACCAAATACCAAAAATTTCTGTATGGTACTTCGATACCGGTACTGAATGCTCACCCCTACTAGTCACTGACAATATCTCTGGTTATGAGAAACTTGAAGTTGTGGGCAGCAGTAGTGGAGGCACCGTTTGTAGGTTTCGGTGTCTTCAAACCTCTACTGTCTTTGCCTTCATGGACCTTCGCTATGACAACAATGGTTTCCGCAAGATAAAAAATTCGTTTCAGGTGAATTCTCCTTTTACTGTACGCTACTACGGTGTCTCAATGACCGTGAATGGGGCAACATTTATCTCATAATGGAGCACATACTCGGTGTCTCCCTTCGGAGCGTTCTACTTTCTCGTCGGACCCTAACAGAGAGGCTTATTGCGGCGTTGGCTCGGGGCATACTGGAGGGACTAAATGCATTCCACAAAATCGGAATTGTTCACGGGGATATCAAACCAGATAATCTCTTGATCTGTGAGGAAGGAGCAGTTAAGATTAGTGATTTTGGTTCAAGTCGGTTCGCTGGGGAGGCTGACGAGTGCTTGGGTAATGGTACAGTCAGGCACATGAGCCCAGAGCACTACAGTTTAGAGGGGTTCGGAATTAATGGTGGGGTAGGAAGAGGATTTGCGGGTGACATATGGGCATTAGGTATTACTGTGCTTGAGTGCTATGCTGGAAGGTTTCCGATGATGCATGCTGAGTCAGCAATAGTATCGCTGTACTTGAACCAAAATCACCGAGGAGAAGCATATGGAAGTGATGAACACTGCGTTGATGGAGCTGCAAAGCTTTGTATGACAATGCATGAATATAAAATGGGATAAGAGGGGGACAACTAGGGGTGAGCAAACGGGAGTTCGGAACTGGTACCGGTACCGAATTCCCAGTCCCGAACTCTCGAATTTCTAATCGTAGGTATCGGTACCAATACCGAATTCTAATTCGGGAGTTCAATACCGATATCGAACTCTCAAAAATTATTTCGGAAAATTCCTGAATTCCCAAAATTTTAGATTTCTTATCAACCATAATTATTGTTAATAGACTATCAACCATAATTTGATACTCTACCTTGCAATGAATTTCCTTTCGCAATTAGGGAGTAAATGGATGCAGGATAATGAACGTATAAATTATGCGTGCTATTTTTTTAGTTTGAAATTTTCATAGTTCTGATGTGATAATGAGCAACTTCACTAAAAACCTCAATAGCACCAAGTTCGCACATGCCTAATGGTTTTTGTTTCAAATATGGGAAGATAACCTATGGTGTGTTGTAAATGCAGATGAAACCCATAGATAATCATAAAAAGATGGAATACATTCGGCAACAGCTTCAAAGTAATTGACACAGGGATTCTTTCATATCAACTTGTGAAACTTTAGGTTTCGGCCGCGGAGGCACCGTTTGTAGGTTTCGGTGTCTCCAAACTTCTACCATCTTCTCCTTTCTTTATGATACATTGTGTCATAATGACACAATGAAACCATAACTCACGTCGAGTCACGAGTGAATTTTGTTCATCGTAAACTTGGACGTCTAAGATCGAACTAAACACATTTTAGCTTTTGTTAAGTATGATACATGGCAAAGGAAATAGAATAGAGGTGATTTACTGATTTATGTGTGCAACATATGGTGTTGTTATACGTAGATATTCCTATTTTATAGGAAACTATAATTTTGTATTAGAAATTATTAAAAGTATGTGTTTATGTGCTCTGTTGCATTTGCAAAGAGGGTTTGAAATCACAATTTATTGAGAAGATTTTTAATTTGCATCGTACAACCTTTTTGTGGTAGGAGCAACTAAGGCGATCAGCATTTTTTAAGTCAAACGAAGTATTTGGATATTAGTTTCTCTGGTTGGAACAGAGAAGCTGCTATTATTTTCAAGAAGCTGTCCAGAGCACCTTTTGGCAGCTTCTCTTCGACGCATGCCTCCCCACACTTCAAGTTGCTCGATCTCTGCCCTCCTTTCTCGGTGCCAGCTCAAGCTAGACCTGTAGTTTCACTTCTGCTCTCAAACCATGGAGGGTGAGGAAGAAGCGGTGGTCGACTGGCAGCTTTGCTTCTCTCCCTTCCCAGCCAAGGGGTGGGAGCGGTGGTGGCTAGATAAGGAAGAAGTGGCGGCCGAGGAGGCGAGGGATCGGCCGAGAATGGATAAGTTTGATCTGCTAAAGTTGATTTATTCAAATAGTTTAAAATTTATTTAATGAATTTTGATCCAATCAGCTCCAGCTCCTCCAAACTAGCCCTATGTTGATGTTGTGGATTATGTATAGTTCAATGAGATTGTTGTCATGTCTACATGTGATTAGTGCTTTTATTGCGCACTAATCAGGTCATATAATTGACCGTACCAAAATATCGACGAAGGGTAATTTCATCTTTTAGGTTGGTTTCCATCTGCCGCGCGCCCCGAATGCGTCGGTCTAGGACTGGCAACGGGTCGGGTACCTGAGATTTTACCCTAAACCCGAATCCGACCCGCTACCCGAACCCGACCCAAACCCGGGTCGGGTATTTAAATGGGTACCCACAGGTACCCGATTAATTAAAAAAACAAAATTATTTATTATATACAATATATTTTTAAAAATTAAATATATTTATATAATAATTATTTATTATTATTTTTAAATTTTTAAGAGTAATAAATATTTATATAATAGTTATTTTATTATTATTTATACTCTAATAATAAAAATTAATATTTATATTTTTATTGAAGTCGGGTATCGGATACCGGGTGTCAGGCCCTGGACTCCCCGGTTCGGCCCAAGGCCCAGTGGGCCTAGTAAGTGAAGCCCAAACCCACACAGGCCGGTCAACAAGTGCGTTGACCCTGAAATCAAAATAGAAATCGGAAGCGTGATTTCCGATTTCAGTGCACGCACGAGGAGATGTGGCGGACGACACGAGCAACGAAGTCGACGGCGGAAGAATCGGGAGAAGAGCAGAGGTGTGCGGCCTTATCTCCTTCATCCGCGAGCTCTTCGGACGCAGGCGTTGGAGACGGGGTCTTCGGCGTTATTTTGGAAGCAGGCGACAGCTTGAGCGAAGAAAGCGGCGGCTGCTCGAGCGAGGGATGTGGACGCCCTACATCGAGGTGAAGGAGAAGGAAGCGGCGGTGCTTCCCTATAAATCATCCAGCGATTGACAGAGATCTGGACCAGCGAGCTTCCACCCTATCGGAGAACTGAGGACGAGGAGTATCGGAGATCAGAGCTTTGACCAGTGAGAGGAGAGGAGGAGAGATTCGTGCGAGTGAATTGGAGAGACTGTAACCGGCGAAGTCGTCGGCGAGGGAGGGGACGAGGGCGTCGCCGACGGAGGTTGGCGACGAAGAGAGGAGTTTTGTAGATTCGGACGATTGAATAAAGATTTCTCCTCTTAAGACCCGTTTTCCCCTATTCTCCGGGTTCCGGATTTCTTCCGCGGCAACGACGAAGTGCGGCGACTCCCCATCGGCAATGGGCGGTTGCTACGCCGGCAACGGAGGACAAAAGGGTGAGGTACAGGAACTTCCCCCACCAGCAATCCTCCCGGCAAACTCATGGAAGAGCGCGTCGGCGCTCGTACCAGGTGGAAGAAGACGAAGCAAGAGGCGTCGAACGAGAGATACGAGTTTCGAATGTGCCGAGCGTTTGAAACGAGGCATCAACGGGCAGAAGCAAAATCAATCCGACGAATTGATTTGGGTAACTGACGCAAGCCGACGTCAGCGAGAACAAAATCGATTCGGCGAAAACAAAATTTGGCGCTGACGTGGTGATGACGTCAGCGAGGGAGATTTTTCGAGCGGCGGTGGATTTTGACCGTGGGTCAAAATCAAGAAAAGGGTATTTTCTAATTAGGGTTTTCTTTCCGGCTTTCCCAAATTAGGGTTAGGGTTTTCGTGCGACTTGTTAGGGATAAAGAAATCGTTCGGGAAAGTTAGGGTTTCTGATTGGGGAAAAGTTTTTCTCGGAAACCCTAGGGAGTTCACGCTCTGGTGTTCTGCCGGACTGCCCTAAGACATCGGTTTAGCACCGGTTCAGGGTTGATCTGACCGGGGCGTGACAAAGGTATCAGAGCCTAAAGAGATCCAGCAGTATGGTGAATCAAGGAGATCGCATAGCACGGATCGAGCAAGTGCTCAGTTTGATAGGGAACAGTAAAGATGCGGCGGTTCCTCATGTGGAGGACCTCCATCGCACGATAGAGGAGCAGAGGTTACAGATCCTTGCCCTCCAACAGACTTTGGCTAGAGTAGTGGAGGCTCCGCAAAATGTTGAAGGCATGGCGGCACTGCAAGAACAAGTAAGGGTCTTGCAAGGACAAGTGGCGACTTTGGCAACACAGGTAGCCAACACCACGACGACCCAGCAGCAGATATTGGCGGACCTTGCGGTGATGCGCATGGCATTGGCATAGGCACAAGGAGGTGCCCCTACAGCAGCCAGGACGGAGTATGGGGCTCCCAACGGGAAGGTTCGCACCCCAGAACCTGCAGTGTTCAAGGGGGCCAGATCAACCAAAGTATTGGGTAATTTTCTATGGGATATGCAACAATACTTTGAGGCTAACCGTGTTTCAGATCAGGAGAAGGTGAGGGTGTGCACCACATACCTCTCGGATGATGCAAAACTTTGGTGGAGGATCAAAGTTGATTCGACATCAGAGGCAGCTAGTTGGACATGGGAGGTGTTCCGAGAGGAGCTGCGACAGCAGTTCCTTCCCGGAAACTCGGTGGACCAGGCACGAGAGGCGGTGGATCGGCTAAAGCACACGGGAACGATCCATGAGTATGTCAGGGCGTTTTCCGCGCTGATGTTGGAGCTACCAGAGATGGCGGAAGTAGCGCGGAAGGAAATAGGAGGTACTTCTTCCTCTGGAATCTCCAACCATGGGCGGCGACTGAGGTCCGACGACATGCGCCGCAAGACAGGAGGACGGCCGTACCGATAGCCGAGTCTCTTGTGGACCAGAGAACTTCGGGAACGACCTTTTAGAGAGCACAGAGGTCGCCCCCGAAGCGACCATTTCCACCCAGAGCAAGAGAGCCAGAGAGAGAGAGGCTCTCTCCCCGACGGAACGGAGGTCAGCCGGCACGGCAGGAGCAGACCCGACCTGCAGAGAGAGGGCAGGGTCAACTAAGACTGATTGCTTGCTTCTTGTGCAAAGGACCACACCGGATACGCGATTGTCCAGACCGACAGCGGTTGAACGCAATTGCAGCTATCATGCATCGGGAATTAGCTGAAAAACCAATGGTTGATGACGAACCAGTGGAGGCTCAGATAGGAGGTATGTACATTGCCTCAGTGGTCGCAGGAAAATCTTCATCGACTTTCTCAGGTGCAGACGCAGGGCCGAAAGACACGGTCGGCCAGAGCAGCGTCGAGCAGAAGGCGAGCGCCGAAGACGCAAAGTCCCCGCAGGAGAAACCGACATGGAAGCAAGTGGTGGAGAAAAAGGCTTCATCGAAGTCTTTAGAAGACATAGAAGCGGAGGAGCGAGCAACGCTCCTTGCGAACCATGAGAAACTCCAACGCAAGAGAGAACAGATCTGGAAAGAAAACTACGAGGTTAATTGTGCTGAGCAAGAGCGGTGGCTCGCCGGCCGGCGTTAAGCGGCCATCCGCGCCGGACATCGAGGGCGATGTCCAAATTGGGCAGGGGAGAATTGTCAGGCCCTGGTAGGGGTGTGCAAAAAAAAAACCGTCGAACCGCGGTTAACCGAACCGAACCGAACCAATTTTCCGGTTAACCGAACCGAACGGTTCTTGATCGGTTCGGTTTTTTACTTATGATCGGTTATCGGTTCGGTTACGGTTCGGAACTTGGCCGAACCGTGGTTAACCGAACTGAACCGTTTATATAATATTTATATATATAATATTTATTTATATATAAAAATAAATATTTTATATAAAATCGAACCGGTTAACCGTCAAAACCAACTGTTAATCGCCGAAAACCAATGGTTAACTACCAAAAACTAACAGTTAACCGAGAATATTTATATATATTAATTTTTAATATATTTTTTTATACATAAATAATACATTTAACCGTCGGTTTTCGGTTAACCGTACCGAAAAACCGATTAACCGAACATCGGTTAACCGGTACAAACGGTTCGGGATCGGTTCAGAATTTCTCCGAACCGATCCCACCGGTTCGGTTCGGTTTTTTGACACACGGTTCGGTCACACCCCTAGGCCCTGGATTCCCCGGTTCGGCCCAAAGCCCAGTGGGCCTAGCAAGTATAGCCCAAACCCACACAGGCCGGTCAACAAGTGCGTTGACCCTGAAATCAAAATAGAAATCGGAAGTGTGATTTCCGATTTCAGCGCACGCACGAGGAGATGCGGTGGACGACACGAGCAACGAAGTCGACGGCGGAAGAATCGGGAGAAGAGCAGAGGCGTGCGGCCTTATCTCCTTCATCCGCGAGCTCTTCGGATGCAGGCGTTGGAGACGGGTCTTCGGTGTTATTTTGGAAGCGGGCGACGACTTGAGCGAAGAAAGCGGCGGCTGCTCGAGCGAGGGATGCGGACGCCCTAAATCGAGGTGAAGGAGAAGGAAGCGGCGGTGCTTCCCTATAAATCATACAGCGATTGATCAGAGATCTGGACCAGTGAGCTTCCACCTTATTGGAGAACTGAGGACGAGGAGTATTGGAGATCAGAGCTTCGACCAGTGAGAGGAGAGGAGGAGAGATTCGTGCGAGTGAATCGAAGAGACTGTAACCGGCAAAGTCGCTGGCGAGGGAGGGGACGAAGGCGTCGCCGACGGAGGTTGGCGACGAAGAGAGGAGTTTTGTAGATTCGGACGATTGAATAAAGATTTCTCCTCTTAAAACCTGTTTTCCCCTGTTCTCCGAGTTCCGGATTTCTTCCGCGGCAACTCCCCATCGGCAACGGGCGGTTGCTACGCCGGCGACTGAGGACAAAAGGGTGAGGTACAGGAACTTCCCCCACCAGCAGTCCTCCCGGCAAACTCACGGAAGAGCGTGGCGCCGCTTGTACCAAGTGGAAGAAGACGAAGCAGGAGGCGTCGAAAGAGAGAGATGAGTTTCGAACGAGTCGAGCGTTCGAAACGAGGCATCAACGGAGTCAATGGGCGAAGCAAAATCAATCTGACGAATTGATTTGGGTAACTGACGCAAGCCGACGGCAGCGAGAACGAAATCGATTCGGCGAAAACAAAATTCGGCGCTGACGTGGTGACGACGTCAGCAAGGGAGATTTTTCGAGCGGCGGTGGATTTTGACCGTGGGTCAAAATCAAGAAAAGGGTATTTTCTAATTAGGATTTTCTTTCCGGCTTTCCCACATTAGGGTTAGGGTTTTCGTGCGACTTGTAATTTGGGGATAATGAAATTGTTCGGGAAAGTTAAGGTTTTTGATTGGAGAAAAATTTTACCCGAAAATCCTAGGGAATTCACGCTCTGGTGTTCCACCGGATTGCCCGAAGACATCGATTTAGCACCGATTCAGGGTTGATCTGATCGGAGCATAACACCGGGTACCCATACTCCTAAATCTGAATCTGACATGTTTAGCTAATCGGGTACTCGAATCCACCATAAACGGATCGGGTATCGGTCGGATTCGGGTGAAATTGCCACCCCCACGTCGGTCTTCCACACTTCTCCGCCAGGAAGGCCAAAGCGTTCGTTGGCGGCGGTAAGTCGCCGGAGTCCGCCGCTGGTACTCGTGGTATGGAGTTTCCTGATGACCTAGAATAATCTCCCTTTGTTTCTTCCGCTGTTAAGATTGCTAGGCACTCAGAGGCTTTGTTCAGGTTAGCCCGGTTCCATCTCAGCCGATTTCGTTATTTGATGCATCTATTCTCCAGGGATATTACTCAAATCAGTCGGCTGTATCTAGCATGTCGATATCTGCTTTCAATAAAATCCGATATTTTTGTCGATAAAAGGAGAGCATGTTTGCTAAATTGCTGAAGTGTTTTCTTTTTCTAAAAAAAAAAGAATTGTGGCTCGATGATTATCATCGTGTTGTACGGGATCAGAAGTTGATTGTTGATTGAATCGTGGCACATATGCTGTCGCATTTTCTCCATCATTCGAAGTCGTAAGTTTGATTGAGTTATGAGGTTTTCCAAACGGGGGGCTCAAAAGATGAGTTATCCTTTGTTTATTGGAATTACTAGGACTTTTTCGAAGAAGTGTTCCTAAATGTTGGGCAAGATTGCCTAGTTCATAGTTTGTGTCTTAATATCTATGTCTTGGTCTTTAGCTATGTTATTGGAGCTGTTCACTTGCACTGTTTGCTATCTTTAAGCACATACCTTTTGTAATTCCAATTTCCAAATAAGAATTTTTGTTCTTTGTACATGAGGTCATAACCTAGATCAGAATGGAAGGTCCCCTGTTTCTTTGTAGCACTGCAAGAATTATGAAATAACCTTTTGGCTGATGTACTAGGGTCATTTTTGTGTTCTAGATCCTTCCATCCTTTTAAGTTGATGTTAGGATGCCATGGGAAATATTTCCTAATTTCCCAACTGACAGTTGCAACTATATCTGGTGAGAAAACCAACAAATCATTTGGAATAGTTGCTGCAAGACTAGAGTTTTGATGGAAGACAATGGTTTGGAATGCTATGATTTTTACTTTCTTCCCGAGGGCAACTGTGCGTAGAAAGTGAAAAAGAATTCTCAAAAGAAATTCTAGGTTTTTAAATTGAACTCTACAAAAATGAAGTTCATACTGATTTGGTTCTCCAATAACCTTATTGGTACTAAATTACTCCACTTATCGGCAGAAAAGGGAAAGCCATAGCATTTTATCTTGCCTCAGCAAAAATGAAGGATAAAAAAGAAAAAGTATTCACATTAATGGAAATCACCTTTACTAAAAATTATACATAGTGACTTTTGTTGGGCTTTTGGGTCCCTTCCTATGTGGATAAAACTCAAATTGCAAAAGGCCCACTAATTTTGGTAAACCCATCAGGTTTGTTGTCATATTTTTCCAGCGGTTTTTCGGTAACCTGTAGCAAGTTTTGTATGTGCAGCCACTTTAACAACATTAAAAGCAATTTATGGAGGGGATTTTCTCAACACAACCAGCTCCATCTTAGTGACGATCGGAGATCAATCTGAGGTCAGATCGTGCTGATTTTTGGAGAGCTTCTTCATCTCTATGTGTTCTTTGATTTGAATGGAGGAGATCGGATTTCAATGGTTGTCTTAGGAGATATTGTATCAAGAACAGAATCTGTCCGGTTTTGATTCTTTGTTCCCTTTTACTCTCCAAGTGCTCTATCTTATCATTGCTTAGTTTGTGGCTGAGTTTTGTGATCATTTTCAATCACGTGATCTCATATTGCTGCTGCAAAACCTTCACTAGTAGTGAAATTTGTGGGTGTGGACTGAAGAGTAATCATTTGGGTTGATGCACTGTCAGTCATTTGCGTTGATGCACTAATTATTTGGGTTGATACACTACCAGTTATTTACGTTGATGCACTAATCATTTGGGTTAATGTACTGCCAGTTATTTGCGTTGATGCACTAATCATTTGGTTGATGCACTGCCAGTTATTTGGGTTGATGCCCTGCCAATCATTGGCGTTGATGAATTCATTACACAGTTGTGATATTTAGTTCTACCAGTATTCTTCCTCCACTTCCAACAACTTTTGCAAATTACATGACTGCTCAAAGGTCCTCGTATCTATAGCAAACTAGAGAACGCAGTGCAGAAGATGAGCAGTATATTCTGGTTGTTTTCAGTATTTCTCATACCTCTATGTTAGCACAAACCTAACATGTTGAGTCAGCATGCTGGTAACTGGTGGGAAGAAACTCCATTATGACATGCGCTGGCAAAACACTGATGCTGCATGTTCATAGGGGATTATGCTTTGCATTTCTCTGACGTTGTCTATTGTCTTACAGAAATTAGGGGTTGGGATGTTGAATATTTTAGTTTCAGCAAAGATCGAGATCAGTGGCAATCTCCTCTCATAGTGCTTGCGTACCAATCTTCAGCAAAAATGGAGCTAC
This sequence comes from Costus lasius, assembly GCA_027563935.2. NCBI lineage: Eukaryota > Viridiplantae > Streptophyta > Magnoliopsida > Zingiberales > Costaceae > Costus > Costus lasius. Next base: position 1,131,586 of record CM050446.2, on the reverse strand, counting down.
ATATTTCTGCATTCATATAATCATATTCTCTTGGAATCTTGTCTGTGTGGTACTCGTATAAGATTATAAAATTTTCATGACTTAAAATGAAACAAATACACATTTGATGTGTCTATTTTAAATTCTTCCAAAATTTTGACAAGCCTGACACTGAGGATTCTTATTCATAAATTTTCCATCGCAGTTTAATGGAACAGTTTTATGTGGATGTCTTATCGGATACTTATTTAGATTGCCTTTCTTATTCTCCTCAAAGTGACCACTCTTGGCTTGTTTCCTTTTAGTTTCTCATGCAGATTGAACTTTCAACATAATTACTTCTCAAAAGTCTCTTCTGTTTGGTGAAACTCAATTAATCACGTGAAACTTTATGAGCTGGGAATTGAGGTAGCTTCTTTTCTCATGTTAGGTTTAGGATTTAATACGAGGCATTCAATGAGAAGTCTGGTTTAAACTTTTAATTTGTTTGGTATCTGTTCTTCTCATACTTTTTTTTAAATCATGTCTTGTGGTCAATGATTGTTAAAATTCAGTGGCATTATAGTACTTCAATTAAAAAACTATTTAATGATGCACTTGTTGCGACTCTACTACTTTCAGATTAAGGTTCACATATGTTTTTTCCCATGAACTCTAGGAAGTTGCATGTTTGTAGTATGCTAATTAACTAATTTGGAGAATGATAGTTTTAACCCCTTACTGGAAGATGCCCGCAATGTATAAAACTGCCCTATCTAGAGTAGCTACAGCAGGCTCAAGGCAGAAGAAGTTAACTAATATTTTATATATTGATGTCTCAGATTTTAATTGGTTACGTCAAATGACCAGACTTAGGCCCTTATCCTTTTACTGAGGAATCAGGAGTGCTTCAAGGGCAATCAGATCAAAGTTGTTTATCCAATGTATTGCTTGGCCGGCTCAGTTAAGTCTATACTCTATCGAACACATTTTTCTTTGATGACATATTTTACTTGATCCAGGTTTGACTGAGATAGATAAGATAGATTATCTAGGAAAGTGAGTGATGGCGGTGCAAAGTAATGAAATTTAGATAAATTAGAATGTGGTGTGATTTGTGTTTGTTAAACTAATGCATCGGTGGAGTTTAACAGGTCCATGTACTGGTGAGCTAGTTTTCAATAGTGATTGACCACGAACATGGATGATTCAACTGAAATGGGTTGTCTATAAGTTGACACAAACAGTGAGGTGGCTGACCTACTTGCCATGGATGTAGTGTCGCAGCACTATGGCAAATCGATGCCTTTCAGAGTGGTCTTGTTTGTGATGAGAACTCAGCAGGCACTGAATCCAAAGGAGCAAATTCAAATTTCATGTATCCCTAAATGATCAACTGTGGTAGGTGATGCGATCATATTGTAGATACAGATTATGTAGTGAAGTTTAGACAACATTTTGCATTGATTTCATATATCCTGTTTGATCAGTAAACATAGTACACAATGTGTCGTTAGTGCTTAGTATTATTTTAGTTTATAAATATCATATTTTAAAAACGAGATGATTGCCAAAATGTCATGCTATCTCATATGTTAGCTTCTAACTGCTGATGTCATTTCCATCTGCAGTTATGTGAAATTATTGAAGGTGATTTCAAGAGAATCAACTGCAACATCGACGTAACAAGCTGAAGACTTGCATCCTCCCTAATTCAATAAAGGTTGGTTGTAGTTCTTTAACCACATTGATGAAAGCACAAGAAATATTTGTGCAGTTTAGCTTACCCTAGGAAATTTAACTAGCATTCGTTAGTTCCTTTTTGCATGAAAGATTAGAGATACAGACAAATTTGTCAGTTGACCACCAAAAATATCCGGCTTGCATCAAAAAATAGATTCCCCTGTTAAACACAAGGGGAAGGAGTGCGGAGTAGCAGTAATGATTTGAGACAATTGAGGGAGGCACTGTCAAAGTTGCTTCAGGAAAAAAGTTGCATTGTGAGGCATCTTCAACAGAGAGATGACAAGGTAAATCTATGAGGGTTAAATGTAAGTTGGTAAACCTCTATTCAAAGGTTTTATTATCCTTCCGACCGAGTTGCTATCTTATTAGGTTTCTTGCCCTTTGATTTCTGGCCATTCGTAAGAGCCAAAGTCTTATAAACACGTTCCAATTGCCCAATACCCCTCCTCCGTTAAGAGCCAAATTTGTTTAAGTCCACAATCTGTGGTATAAAGGCATCCAAAACGCGTTTCTTTTAGTTCATAACCAAAGTTCAGGGCCTCACCAAAATGTCGTGTCTTGTAAGTTTCCTAGCATTCCTGACCACAACTTTGAGATGCATAAGGTTTTATCCATTCCCTTAGCAATAAAGGATAATACATTATATATATAAAACTTGATAGTCTTCCTTTACTGGTTTCCCAATCATCAAACTTTGGCAGGACAGGTTTTAAGAACCTTTAGACCCACCCATACTGCTGCCTAAACTTGATCATGACTTGGCCATACCGACTTCCAAACAGGGGAGAACAATATAGATCGACCAGTCATTTAGCTTGTACCCGAGAGAGGAAGCCACAGGATTTGAGGATGCGAAGCTCCTGCTCTGCTTCCCTCCCCGATAAGAATTCTATCATCATTAGCCACTACGATAAGCCTATTAACCGATGTCCTCTGCTTTTCGTTTATCTACGTTCAACCATTACAAATATTTTTTACTATGCATCGAGCTTGACCTTTCTAAATATGTTTATGTACAGTTGTATATTCGCCAAAACAAAACGACGACTCATGGTGAATCCAAGGCAACCAATCTGGTTGCTCCACGTGTTCCTTCTTCGCGTTGCTTATCAAGCGCCGCGGCCCCCTTCATATAACTGCAGCCTGACGTTCCAAAAAGTCAGTACAGGCCTCTCTCCGTTCCTTCCCTCGCTAGTTCAATGGGATCAGCTTCGGCTGGCAGTTAAATTGTTGCCTAAAACTCTCCTCCATCGCGAAAATGGACCCGAGCTTGGAGTTGATGAGACAACTTGAAGATCTCAATGGCTGTGACGCGATGCAGATTCCGAACCTTGGATTGATGGGATGTCTCAACGAAGATTACTTGTCTCATCACTATAATTTGTATTCCTGTTCGGATCATTTGCTTGGTTCGTTGTCCGCAGTCGATCAATGCCAACCCTGGGGTGCGCCGCCTCAGCCTATGGCATCTGTATCTGTTGCAGAGCTGGCTCAGGGAGGCAGGAAGAGGAAGGGCGTGGAGCCGGCATGCGATGATCCCAGCAATGGACGCTTTCCGGACGCAGCCCGCTTGGCGCCCCTCTTGACATCAGCAAAATTGAAGAATAAGAATGTATGCAGCTCTATTCTTATTACTGATCTGCTGTTGTTAACTTGTCTTCTATATTAAACAGATTTGTTTCCTACTGATACTTGCATGTACATATATAAGCAGAGCCCGGCGAGTGGGAAGAGGGCGAGAGGCAATTCAATGGAAGCGGAGAAGCCAAAAGAGGTGGTTCATGTCAGGGCAAGAAGAGGCCAGGCCACTGACAGCCACAGTCTAGCCGAGAGGGTATGTACACCAAAATAACCTTCAATTATTCAGCATCACATTCAAGTGATTAGCTAATAGACAAGAATTTACGATTTTGCATGCGTATGCGGTTTGTCTATGGCTTCCAGAGCAGACGAGAGAGGATAAATGAAAGAATGCGCTGTTTACAAGACCTTGTTCCAGGCTGTTATAAGGTATGTCAGAAATATCGACTCTGTTCTTACATTTCATTGCGTGCTTCAATCGTACATGGTTTAATTTCTAAGAAGAGGCCATTCTTTTTTCAGACTATGGCCATGGCTGGCATGCTGGATGAGATAATTAACTATGTACAGTCACTGCAAAACCAAGTCGAGGTACATACATTTTGTTGTCCTCTTAATAATTTCCTTAAAACTGTCACGCAAGATGCAGTCCTTTTAGCCTCATGAAAAAGATCACTCTTGTTAAATTTTTTGTAACGAAACATGCAGTTTCTGTCGCTGAAACTTTCAGCTGCGAGCTCCTTTTACGGCTGCTGCTTCGACATGGACACAATCGCAAGACCTCAGGTGATCCTTCTGCATGAATTTTATAAGTTGTCCTACCATCCTTCCATGTGCAGTTCTTGTGAGGAGAGATAAAAGTGCGAGGACTACCTCTGTTCTTAAGTGCCCAAACAAATATAATAGGGTTGTAAAGAGTATGCTACAGTGACGTATCATGGGAATTAGTATCAAAGTTTGATACCTGGACAAGTCGAGGACCATCAATTTGTTCTAAAAGGCATCTTATGTTAACGAACCTGAGCTACCATCCCTCAGTTAATGCAGTTGATGCCTATAAAAGAGTTTGCGCATTAAACACTAATTCTATTTCGAGGATTTTAGAAACTGTGAGAACAACTAAAAACTTGCTTAATTTTACAAGTAATTTTCTTTAAATTCCATGCTTACCTACTCCTTTGGATTGCAATCCATTCTTATTCTACACTTGGTAATTAGCCAAGTCAAAGCATTTTCTTTCTTTTGAAAAGGAGCAGTGAGGAACAATGATGAGAAACAGTCAATCAACAGCCTTCCAGTTGCAATACTTTCTATACGTAATATATAGATTAAGTACTTGAGCGACAACCCAATGTGTGCTTTTAAAGGGGCTTCACTAATCAGGTGGGCTCGCAATTCTTTCTTTTTCTGTGATTACGGGGGCCAGCTGCTTTTTGTTTGTACTCTAGTGAACACTAATTCATGCACTTAAATTGATGGTTGCAAATTGAATCGTATCCACGAGGTGCACTTTTACAACTACAAAAAGTTTGTGTACTTCATAATAATCGAAGCAATTAAACGTATAAATCTTTTCTTTTTCTGCGTGTTTGCTGCAGGGAGGAAGTGAACAGGACGCGGCGAGACTGTTGAGAATGGAGTACGGGGCTTGTACCAGCTTTTCTTCCACCGTGCCTCATCATCTCTGAGTAACTTAATTCATGGAGTGCCCTCGTGTTAAATGTCATTACTGTGGATTAGAGATATTACTCCAAGTCCCATTCCATGCATGGTACACATGTGCATGACCATGTTTTCCTTTAATTCCATGCCTTTGAGGCTTGAGGGGAAGAAATATATAGAAATAAGTAATAGTAACAATGTTTCTCTCACCCCCCTCTTTTTTTGCAATTAATATTGCATGCATCTACTTTGACTTTGTGATTTAATAAGGTCACCAATTTATGCCAATTTTATGTTACCTGAAGCAAAATAAATAATAAAGGTAAATTGCATTTAACCTATCTTTACAAACTCAATCTAGTACCTATATTTTTTTTTATTCAATATAACATGATACCTATATTTATTATTGTTAGTATTATTGCTATTTTACTATTATCACTATTATTTCAAAAGAGTTCTCTGCATTACAATATCAAATTATTTTCTCTTTGTGCGACATGTGTTTCATTTAATTTTCTTGTTGCTCCTCCAAGTGTGTGATGCGAAATCCTAAGGGGCTTAATGCTTCCCTTATGTTTCCAAATGGCGTTAGTTGATAAGTAGGGAGGGGCAACCCTCCTTTGTCTTGTTGTGGTTGTGTGTGGGGTTCGAATATTTTATCCAATATCAATCAGAAAGAGGGGCAATCCTTCTTACTTTGGGTGGTCACGAGATGAGTGGAGGGTTATGCCTCTTGAGCTGAAGAGACTTTTCTTTTCATTCACAATGAGAGATGTAAATGTTGAATATAAATAGCTAAGAAGGTGATAAATAAAGCTTTTTTTCTTTTTATAATTGTATCTTGTGTGCAGTTTCATTGAAAGGGATGGATACATTTCACAATGTTCATATGAGAGAGATGGCAGCCAATCACATGCTTTTGATTTATTAAAAAAAAATAGAGAGAGAGGTGTCTAGTGAAGATAATCTTGTATTATTTTTCAAAAGAGAATAATCAAGTGCCAATCCACAAAAGTGACAATAAAGCCGCCACATGATGGTGAGAGGGCTTCAATTTAGAGGTAGAGTCTCAACTTTGTGATTGGACAAATGTCTCTTCTCTCTCATGTTGTGTGTGCCAACATCTCTTGACATACCTTAATGGATGTTTCATATGTAAAAGAGTGGTTCTTTTTATAGACCATTGGTAAGGAGCAACCATGGCAAATTTTTTCTTTGGTTAAAATATGATATGAGATGAAATGACATCCTATATGACAAGAGAGGAAATATGATAGGCAACTAAATGTGAATATAAAAATTTTAAAATTTAGGCGAAATATTTTGTTACATTTATCATAACATTCAATCATCACTATATTAGCTTAAAACAATTATATTCTAAGTTAGGCTCATAGCATCCATGCAGGATAGATTTTTAATCAACATTTGATCGGTTTTAACATGAGAAGAAGGTAAAGTGAAAATAGAAGAAGGAAATTATCCTTTTTTTTCATACTTTTCATATGGTTTTAGAATTAATTTTTTATATCGTTCGTGTAGCCCAATCAATCAATTAATTTGTCTTGACTTGATTGGTTTTGATTTGACAAAGTTAATCAAATAGATTGAGTTAAATTTTTACCATAATAATTGCACGGGCAAGTGAGAGTGGCAAATATGGCCAATGGGGACAATAATAGTCAGTAATTTTTATTACTAAAACAGTAGAGTTATAATAGAGGAACAAATAATTTAGGCACCAAATTATAAGAGATAAAAGTTTAAACGTCAAAACTGTAAAATATTTAGGCAATTATATATTCATATAATTTATGATAAAAACATATGACTCAAGACTAGTAATAGTAAGTTGTTTATAGCACTAAATTAATGCGCTTGCATGATTAAAAAAGATATTTTATTTAATGAATCGTACCTAAAAAGAGAAGCTGTGGACTTGGATGGTACCAAGAAATTTTTTCCCCAGTGAGCCATTGGCTGCGCAGGAGTTAGTCCGTCAATTTGGGGGAACAGTAGTACTTAAAAGAGAGAGTCCGTTGTGCATGCAAAAACAGGGAATTAACTGTAGCTGCACCGCCATCTCCATGACGAGAGCCACAGTAATGAAAATTGAGAGCCATTACACATTCCTTTTGCTTGCATCCATGCACGCCCCCGTTGCCCTCGTATGTATACTTCTTTCCAGCCTCAAGCTAAAACCTTTCAACGTGTCTTTCTAGGCACCGTGGAAATCTGTATACACACTTGGAGTCAAATACTCACGTCGATATATATATTAGAGAATAGGACAAACAAAAATATCATTTCAAATAAAAAGACAAACAAACATAGAAGATATAAGAAAAATCACAGCGCAAACTGCCAAATGAATCATCACCAATCACGAGATTGGATATGCTGGATCTGCAATGTGCTCAAGGGGTCAAACTCCAAAGCCATGCTGCCATGCACACAAAGGTAACTAAATTCATATATAATGATGGAAGTGAAGCTTAGACATTTCTCTAACTATATTTGCAGTGTAATGGTTAATACATCCCTTATTACTCGGATACTTTCATCTTTGTGATGTTGAGTCATGAATTAACAATCAGTCTTCTCGTTTGCTCCTTGCCCACCTCACCGCTTGCCTTACTCTCATCACCGTCATCCTTCATCTATCTCACTCTCTTTATCCTTGCACTCTACCCACCTAGCTCTCGCCGACCTCATGCACCACCTACCTCACGACTGAAGTCATATGCACGCCTCCACGAGGAGTACCTAAATGAAGTTGAAGGGGCTCCAATAATAGCTAGCCCTAGCACTGGAGGGATAACAATGAGGACTAATGATGGCGTTAAAAGAGCCAACAACTAATAATAGTCTCGCTAATGGGGTGGGAGGAGGGCGATACATTGCGACTTGTAAAGAACAAGTTAAATCTTTCACCAACTACTATTGTTGCAGGTGAGCTTGTTATAAAAAAAAATAAATTATCACCAACTGCAATCTCTATCAATGATACATTATTGATTTCTACTTTCTTTAAAATCGGAAGACATTCAGTTGGTCTTCCACCAACTCTTACAGTAGAGTAAACTAGTCAGCTGATCTTTCCATAGTCTAGAAAGGACTGTCCTCTCATAACACAATTAAATTGGAATTTTAAGAATATTTACTGAATGTATTAATGAGTTCCGGCCAAAGCCTACAATGATACAACCATATAATAAAACAAGTGAAATGTTTATAAAATCAATATAGAAAGGCCTAATTGAAAACCATTTTCGACCCCTATTTTCATATAGATATGCGCACATTTACTTGTGAGAAAGCTGCTCGATCTTAAATGTTGGCACTGGGCCACTGCCACTGTGTGATTGACCATAATGATTTGTCGTTGATATAGAGTATGCTACTGACAAAATCTATGAGAAAAAAACAGAGTATATTTGGATGATAGTATAGTTTGGATTACTACTGTGCTACAAATAGTATGAGAAAAAAAACAGTGTATATATATATATATGTTACCTTAGGCAAATGAAGGCATGTCATGCATTACTACTGCTCCAGCCAATCAATGCGACGTATACAACATGGACAACGAAGGGTGGCCAAATTAGCTGACGTCAGAAAGTAACTGCCACAGTTGCCGTGAAATGAACAACTCAGGCGGCGAATGATCGACGACGAGGAAGCTCAACTCGAAGATATATTATATACACACAAATGTGATCAGTTTGGCTTATTCGAGATGCAGATAAGACGCAAGTCGTGCAATAATGGAATTGCAGATAAATTGCAGTGGAGAGAATGGTATTGGCTTACAGCTTGCTCATGCGTGGGCCCTGGTAGCGGTAGTGGTTGCCTCAGTTGATTGATGATTGATCTCTGTGGAGGGGGGTCCATCGCATAATCACGCCATTATTTGATGTTGATTAACCTGGAAAACACAAGAAAAAGAAAAAAATACCTCAAAACTAGTATACAATATCCGGAGTGAGTCCTTAAAAAGATACACAGTTATATTTAATTTTATTGTAATTGTGTAATCTTCTTGTTTGTGCTTTTTGTTTTTTAGTTTTTCTCCTTGGTCATTTTTTCTTTGGGTGTATGTACATTTATTGTATTCTTTTAAATGAATATATGGACTCTTTGGACCTTTTACTAAAAAGGACCACTCAAGAATGTCGATATCTAAAGTGGAAGAGGAGAGGAAGATGCCAATATGCAAAGGCATGGTCCCTTGGAAGGGAGTGAGAGTTGGATTGGGCTTGTGGGAATGAAAAGGTAATGGGCGCCACAACATTTGTTCAGGGATCTTATGACCCAAATCCCAATACCCCTCAGGTGGTGGCAAGTATGGGTTGAGGTCACTCAAACATTTGGCATTTCAAGATTGAAAAAGATACGGCCACGAGGGCCAAGGAAGATTGACTTTGTATGAATGATTGAGATCCATGAAGTCTCTAGATTGCGGTTTCACCCATGAGTATCCATAGAACAAATGAAATAGGAGTGTGCCCATAGGTACATTCAACCGCAACACTATGGATCTCAATCTTCAATCCTTGAAGCTTGTTAGAGTATAGTATTTATTTGTTTCTCCATTCCTACATGGAAAAAAGTTAATTGTTTTGCCTTTTTTTTTATCCTTTATATGGTCTTGTATATTGACTTTGAAATTATTTTACCTGTTCCATTCCACTTAACTAGGTTTAACAAGAAAAGGGGGAAAAGTGTGCAACAATGAAGAGGAAGGAGGTGGTGGAAGAAGTGGCTAGAGTAAGAATCTCCTCTGATACATGCAATTCAAAAGAGAAGATAATAGGGATCATTTTTTGTGAACCATCGTATATTTTCCTTTTTTTAGATTTTTACTAGCAAAAGTTCCAAAAAAACAATCGTGAATTCGTTAAAGCAACTTCTGTGAGTATTTCTTAGAATTTCAGATAAAGCTTTTAACTTTTCTGATCTCACTACTAATCGACAACCAGTAATTGTTAAAATCTTGCATCAAAGTAATCTCGTTTTAAGTCCTAAATTGACTATGAGTTGAAGTTGCATCCACTTTTCTCAGCACAAAATTATGAGGTCTTGCAACAAGATAGCATTGCATTACATATAAAGGATGGAGAATATGAGAACAGTTCATAATGCAGGACAGGTGGCTGTGAAAAGAGGAGAGGAATATAATGGGAGAAGATAAGAGGACAATCCGATTCTTTGGTATGTTGAACTCATCTTTTTACCCCTCTACAACTGAATATGGACTTGCAGGTCCGCAAGGATGTCATCAAGGGACCATAAAACAGAATCGTCGAAAGCCTAAGAAGATTCCAGTTTTCAAGTGATCCGATCAACAGAGGTAATGAAAACATATCCTGACATATGGAATAATGGAATCTATTCCAGCATCCAGGTTAAGACGTGAATTGATTTTTAAATGGTAGAATACGAAAAAGAGCATAAAAAATTCCTTGAACATCATCGTAGCACAAGGCAACTGTGTTGTACTGGCAAAACACTGGAACGTGAAAATAAATAAATCTGCAAATGGCATAAGTTAGATATCCCATTGCTGCCTGTACAAAGCATAAGATATTTTTATTTCTAAAACAAAGTATAGTTTGACCTTGAGACCCCAAGCTTAATCCACATTGATATTTCTTTAGGATGATTTGAATAATATAAAAACTATCATGACTATAGAATCATTGGCTTCATCTTAAGCATTTTGATTACTTGTTTTACAAGGCCTACCAAGCTAATGTGTCGACTACCAATAGCATCAGAGAATATCTAGTTGTATACCTGATGAAAGTTTTCCATTATTGGGAAAATGATAGAATGGCCATTGGTTTGACTTCATATGTTGATACATAGAGATGGCATTTAGGTCTTGAGTAGAATGCCAAGATGTAAGTGAGGTATATTGAAACACCACAAGTATAGTCTTATATTGATTGTAACACCACAAATTTAGTCCAACATTACTCATGAGAGAATAAGAATTAAGAATGACAAACTTGCCATTATAAATAATATCAAATCATCAGTTACAGCTTAAGCATTTTGATTAAACCATTAGTTTCAGCTTAATAATTTTGATTATTTGTTTTAGAAGGCCTACCAAGTTAATGTGTTAACTCCCACAGCAGTGTGATCACAATGAATAACATCAGAGCATATCTAGTTGTATACCAAGTAAAAGTTTCAATAGTTGGGAAGGACCGAACAATCATTGGTTTGACTTCATATGTTAATACATAGAAATGACTATTAGGTCTTGAGGAGGATGCCAAGATGCAATAGAGGTATATTGACTTCATATGTTAATACATAGAAATGACTATTAGGTCTTGAGGAGGATGCCAAGATGCAATCGAGGTATATTAAAACACCACAAGTATAGTCTTATATTGGTTGTAACACCACAAAGTCAATCCAACATTGGCCATGAGAGAATAAGAACTACAATGACATATAAGGCTAATGTACTTGCCACTAAGTTGGATATCAGACTTTTGGTTATGCAATTTAAGGCCTCTATAGATTATTGAGTTAGAACTCCCTTCAAGGTAGGTTATAATAAATAATATCAAAGTAAACCTAATTCTAAACATTATATAAGTTTTGACGTCGATCAGTTCTATCATTCAAATAATATAAACTTAAATTTAATTCAGTTTCTTTGATCAAGAGGGATTTGGGCCTCAATCCCATATTCTTCCTTGACATTCTGCATGATCCTGCAAAAAGAGATGAGTCTAGAGTTATATTCAGGTGTCCCCTCTTCAAGGCTTAAAGTTACCAGAGTTTATGAAACTATGAAGACAAGCTAACAAGCTTAAGGCTTTAGAATGAAAGTTGGGGAACTTGGGAGCGTGAGAGAGTGTATCTTGGCTTTTGTATGAGGGTGTATTTATGCATGTTGCAAGATAAACAAAGTTTTCCGTTGTCTGCAGGTGTACTAAGTTAGGATGAAATGATTATGGCATAAAAACTAAGTTGCGGTGTAGTGATCAGGTTGCAACTTAATATTAATTGATATTAACGTGCATTGATTATTGTCATTATGCAAGCTGGCTACACCTTATCAGGGCCACGTGATGAGTGTGTGGAAATCGATGCCATTAGGTTGTGTACTGAGAAATTTAAGCCCAGCAATATCTTAAGTGAAAGGGATGGTTGAGAGATGAAGGGTTTGATCACTTAATGCTCAAGTGACCCAACTGGAGTGATGCTGAGACTATGGAGGTCAGCTGTTTGAAGAATGCCAGCGTGATCTAGATAGATATGTGAGATGACAATCACTCAAATAAGGATTCCTGAATGGTCCAGGTTTGGTGGACCAAGTTGTCTATAGAAAATTGACTGGTTGAGTGATTTTATGGCTAAACATGTGTAAAATTTTGAATGTCTTCTGAACTCAACAAAAATTGCCCAAAATGGCATTCTGATTATTAAAAATCTAACCTTTGGAATGCTGACTTGCGGCCAGGCCTTATATGTATTTTGGACTCGGATCACCGAGCTGAATCTTAATTTTCAATAAAGTATCTAGGTTGAAAAAAAAAGTCTTTAGTTGATATACCGTAACACATCAGTTTACTCCTTGTATTAGTACATAACACTGAGTGACTTTACTACCAAGCAGAGCTAGAGAAACTTAGGTCGAATGATTTTAGACACTCAAGCTATCGAGTTAGTGATCTCATCAGACTAATCATAACATAGTTATGGGTAAGGGAAGAATGCTTAAGAATTTTAAGCCATGTTAAAAATCGATCTTCCAATACTAGAATAGTAGAATCCTGGATGTTATACTTGTTAGGTAGTGACCCCTTCAGTTGCCACTAAAAAGGAGAATGTCAACATGTATATATAATCTTCAATATCAAGAACGAACAAAAGAAAAAAAAAAACGATCTTTACCGAGGTATCCGCAACAAATGCAGCCAGATCGGACAGAAGCTTCGGCGACCGCGACCTCTGGCTTCTTAGACTTCTTTTGCTGCTGCTTCTTCTTCGGCTCGCCGGTGCCATACTCCCGGATCCAAAATCGAAACTCCGACTCGCAGTCGCCTTCATCTTCAACGACGTCAGCGACGGTCGGCGTGAACTCAATGGCGCGTCAGCGTTAGATGACCCTCAGGTCGACGGAGCCAAAGACTCGGGAGCGATCGGCGGGGTTGGGCTGCCGAGCCGCGCGCAACTGGGGTTTGCGGTGACTGTTTACTGATTTCAATGAAAAAAAATCACATAATGAAATAGGATTAGTTTCCGCTAACCCGTATTTCTTATTGGTCTATTACTAAATTAGTAAATTACCCGTTTTTAACAAATCACAAAATATTTATAATTATTTTTATTATTCAATTTAAACATTAAATAAATGATGGAAGAGTCCTCATTTATTTCATAGGAATTCTCAATTTTAAAACCAAATATAAATAAAATAAATAAATAAAAATTGCGGGGATAAAATATAAAAAAAGGAATTAAAAAAGATTAATTAGGTGATATTTTTGTTACAAAAAATGTTAGGCACATAAAATATTAACTAAATACGATTTGTAACTTAACATAAATTTAAAAAAGGAGTAATAAAAAATTTGTGACTTTACCAAGCCAGGACTTCAACTTCACATGATTCACCTTCAACCAATTTGACTGAACTTTGAGTATTGTTCTAGACCATTGACTTATTGCGAAGTCAACGTATACTTTCTTTTTTTGTGTCGAATATTTTCCTAATCCTGATATATACACTCAACAATATTATATCCCATAAATAACGCAAACATTGAACAAGAGGCATGCGGAAGAATCAGCTTGCTATTTTGACTTTGACTTGTATTATATCAATTTGACTTAGTAATCCGATATATTGTAATTTGAACATATTTTAATTTTTTTAAAAAAAGTAGACAATTTTGATATTGTAAATATCGTAGTATATTTTTTGTCGGCTCATTAATACTCTTACAACTATATCTTATTTATGATACTTTTTGAACATATAACACTAAAAATTTATCGTTTTTATTATTATTTTAAGTTATAATATAAAAATTACACATCTTAATTTATATAAATACATTTTTATCGTTGTTAAGCGGGCGGATTCTTCCCCTCTTCGGCGGCGAGTTCCAAAGAGAAGGCGCGGCGACGCAAGCCAACGTCAGCCGAATGAAATCGCGTGCGGCATAATTCGGAAATTGCGGCTAACGTCATGCTAACGTCAGTATTCGAATTAATTTGGGCAAGAATCTGATCAACGCTCAGGTTTGACTTCTAATTAGGGTTTCCAATTGGATTTTTGATTTGGGAGATAATTTTAGACGGCTAGGGTTAGGGTTTCAATCTGGGAGAAACCTAATCTTAATTTGAGAGGAGGTTTATGTTCTAGTGTTTCGCCGGACAACTTTAATACAGCGGATAAGTGTGGATTCTAGGTTGATCTGACTGGGACGTCACATCACACATGTAGACCGTGGGTGAAAAAAAACTGTAATTAGTATATTTTAATGAATAAATAATATACTACTTAGGACGGCGAACTGTGATGATGGCGACGTTGATCGAGTTTGAAGTCTCCGGTCCGAGTTCATCCCTACGTTCAACAGCTCCTCCAATCCGAGTTGTTCATCTTCCTCCACTCTCGATTCCGGCAGCGAAATCCCTCTTCTTTGTTCGGGATCGTCTTGCTCGATTTTGCTTTCTATTCCTTTTTTTGGAGGAACGTAGGACGTACTGGTAGATGGCGAGGAGGAGATGGAAGGCGTCTCAGGCGAAAGAGGCGGCGGTGGAGCTGCTGAACAAGATGATGCTGGAGAAGCCGCTGCTGCCTTTCTTGATTCCGCTGGTTTTCTTTGCCTGGGCCGTGGAAAGATGGCTAGTGCCCTTCTCCAATTGGGTGCCTCTTGCTGCCGCCGTCTGGGCGACTATCCAGGTGAGTGTCCGCCGACTTCTGTGATCTGTATAAGATTCTACTGAAAACAATCCTTCCTTTTTTTTGCTGGATTGGACTACTCTCTCGGTGATTCGGATGGATTACGGGGTTTTGGTTGGACTCTGTTTTTTTCCCGCCTTTCTTCTCCATTATCGATTGATTAGATCTGGTTAGAGATCCAGCTTGCTAACTCAGTCAAATTCTTAAATCCTTCACGAATCGTCTTTCTCACAAGTATGTTTGACTGCTAATTTAGCAAATAGACCAAAGCTTTTTGTTCTTCTTCCCACAGCGAACATGGCTTACTGCTTGTGGAACTATGATCCCTATTTCTGGCCCTTCCTTTGCACCCTACCTTCAGCGAAATCACTGCCGTCATGAAGATCCAATCCGATTCTGGGCCCTTTCAGCTGTCAACTATGGCTGGAACTTATGATAGAGAAGAGGATGGGGATGATGATATTGGATGCCAATTCCCATCTAGCCGAAGTGATAACTCAAAGTTGTTTCAAGTCCAGTGAGTCCTTGCTGGACTCAGGTGGGACATCCGTAGATCCAGCTAAGGCCTCGTTTGTTTTTTCCCCCCTTGGAGGATCTCCCTTCATGTTTTTCTGGAGTTTGTCAATAACAAACAGGTCAAAGTCGAGGACGCTGAGAGATTCATTGCCATTTGATACTCCACATGCTTGCTCCCTCCAATAATTTCTTAGGTTACTTGGACAAATTATAGCTCATAACTTATGGCGGAGAAGCCTCAACTAATTGTAGATCCTTCGTCCTAATTACTATCTCATATACCAAATTTCCAATAGAATGAAACTTAATGGCTCAATCAACATCAAGTGAATGGTTAGGCATGCTCAATGGTAGGTCGTTTTGCTTGTCATATGACACCTTTTTCGCAAAACTGCATCATGGTAAGAGCCTGGAAAGATTGCAAATTTGCAATTGCTTGGACAAGCAATGGTAGACCTTGTTTACCTGATTGCTAAACCTGAGATCTCAGTAAATCTTAGTCCATGGTCAAAGTTTGATGACAGGAGAGACTTCTGCTGGACCCTTCGTTTGTCTTGTTTGTAATTATGAAGGTCCACACAAGGAATCTCATTGCGTCTGACATACTTGAAGCTCACAAAAATGCCACATAATATGACATCTCCCATGATACTGATCTAATTGTACATGCTTGGAATTTCCGATTTCTCTATTTCAACTTGTTGGCCCCAAAAATTAGCCTTTTTTATTCAATTGTGTTTTCTTCTTGCAGTATGGTAAATTCCAGCGTCGGCTACTTGTAGAAGACATGAATAGAAGATGGAAGCATCTTATTTTGAATACATCGGTATGTTTTTTCTCAATATTATTTGCAGTGTCCCTTGATGACACATGATGTACTTCATTGTATATGCAGCCTGTCACACCATTAGAGCCTTGCGAGTGGTTGAACAAGCTTTTATTGGAAGTTTGGCCCAATTATATGGAACCAAAGCTTTCAAAAAAGTTTTTTTCAATGGTAGAGGTATGTCCTCTGTTCTACTGAGTTGACGAATGTTTATATGATGTGTATCTGAGTGTAAGAATACTAACTAGACGCCACTAGTGGCACTAGATAAGCTTAAGTTATTTTTAATTGCACACACTCTGTACGGACTTCAACTTAGTCTGGTTTTATCACATGAGATGCCAGTTATGGTATAACATGTTTGTTTGAAATTTAGTTGTCATGTATATTGAGCCAATAACATGCACATAAACAAAGATGCTGTCTTTTGCTTTTTGCTGAATTAACAAGCCATTGATATACAAAGTATACCTCTTGTTACTGTATGGATTTCCATAGCAGACCAGTGTGTACATGGGATGGCATGAATCGGAAGACATCAAAACTCATAACCAACGTACTTGCAAGTGGATATGCACGGAAAGGGAACGTGAATTGCAAGTTTTAATCCAGTATAACATTTCAAAAACATACTAATTCCATTTAAAAATCTGAATTATATGATTTGTACTTTTAATCAAAATGATGTTCAAGAATGGAATTGTAGTAGATTAATAAAGGAAATATGGAATTTAATAATCTCTTCATTATAACTTTATTCAACAATCAACTTTCTATCTTCTGAACAAATATATTGGAAAGGGTAGTCTTAGACAGTTAGACTCTTATAGTATGCTTATTAGAAAGGTGGGGTGAGTAGAAGAAAAGAAAGAATTAAAGATAAGAAAATAAAGGAGAACGGACATAAAAAATCTCTCTTACAGGTTTATAGAAAGACGAGAACATGAAAAATGAAAGAATACAGGCATTAGATATTTATATATTTATCCTCATCTTCTTCTTCTCTTTCCTTTTCTTCCTCAGTTTCTTCTGCTATTTCGCAGCCTTGCTCTTCCTTCTATTTTGCAGCCAGAGATCACAACAGAGCTCACTAGCCTGAGCTGGCTGCCGGGACTCATAGTCTAAGCTCACAGTTTAGCGCTTGCATCTGTGATGCTCCTTCTGTCAGTGGCCCATACGATGCTGCTGATGAAGCAACAGTCACTGCCTATGAATTTGCCACTTGAGCTCACTGGTAACAGCAATCTTTTTCAAAGGAAGGTAAAGCTGTAAAAAAATTATTTTCCTCTCAATTCTTCCCTATTTTGGGTGGATCAATCTTGAGGGAAAATTTCTCTCCCTTCGTCTTCCTTTTCCTCCTTCGCTTTCCATAAAATAAGAAACGAATTTTCCCTCCGTTCCCCACCTTTCCCTCTTTTTCTGCTGCAAGTGGACACAAATTAGTTTCTGATGATTAAGTTAATGTAGCTTGATGTGATTGTCATAGTGAGAACGTAGTAAAGGCTCTGAAAGGCCATTCTCCATGACACCTTAAATTGAAAACTCTCCTGATGTTTTGTCTGTCAAAGCTTGTAATGAGGAACTGGTAGAGTCGAGCAAAGTTGCAAGCGGTTCAGCAATGGCAACATGAGGATGGTTTTCCTCAATGAGCTAGTGATTAGGCTTCTTACAAGCATGCCATATCCATTCAAAGTCCTCTAAGAAGTGCTCTAAAATTGTGCCTTGAGGCTTGAAGTACGTACCAATCCTCCTTGATTGACGACATGAAAGAAATTTTGTAAAGGCTTTGCAGAGATTTTCATGAAGGGTTTACAAAGGATTGTTGGGCATAATGTTCCATTAAAATACTATAAGTTATCCTTTGTTCTCACTAGACCCAATTATTTTAGAGGACTCTTAAGGGAAAAAATGATAAGTTTCCCCTGTTCTTTTTTATTCCCATCTAATTTTCTTTTCAAGAAAGTGAAAAAACTTTAAGTTTGATATCTGTTCTCATTATTTTCCTCATAAACAAGTAGAAAATAAAATATTATTGAGGAATGCCGTTTCCTGTTCTATTTGTTTCCTAATCACATATCATTTAACCTAAGGTAGAAATTCAGGTTGTTGGGGGATGAATTGGTTAGGTAGACTTGGCAAAATTTGACACGACCCGCTGACCCGATCCGACTTGACACGAAGTTAGGCGGGTTCGGGTCAGCCATAATCGTGTTCGCCGAAAATAATCGGATCGTGTCGGGTTGTAAACGGATTGATCCGCTTAACCCGATTATAATATATATTTATATATATATATATAATTTAAATATAGGCTCATCTAACTCTCATTCCTAGCTCGTAAGCTCAAATATCTTCTAACCTAGATTTTGGCCCACTCATAAGCCCAAATTTTATTAATTTTAATATAATTTTTATCAATTTATTATTTATATTTAAAATATGAATGATAAACGGGTTATTTGGGTTGTGTCGGGTTGACCCGATTATATTCGGATCGTGTTCAGGTTACACAGTTTGACCCAATTAATTAAACGGGTTGTATTCGGGTTGGTTTAATCAAGTCACGGGTCACAGCTGACACGATCCGTTTATGACCCGTTGACCCAAATTGTCAGATCTAGTCAACATGATAAGCAACCTGAGAAAGTCCATCCTGATTAATATTTGGCTTGTGTCGACTTGGTCTAAACTTGACCTATTTATAAAATGATTGACCTGACACGAATTACATAACCCATTTAATATGTAAATATAGAATATGTATAATATATATAAAATATATATTAAAATAAACTTTTGTTTAGTACGTAGTAGAAGAATAGTATATAATATGTTGAACTATATATATTTTTTGTTATATATACATATATAATAATATAAGTTTTATATGTTTAATAATAGGTGATGTATATATATCATAAATGCCTTATGCGGATCAACCTATTTATGACTTAACCATACTTTGATTGTTTTTGGGTTATAAATCGATTGACTCAATTATGACTTAAACATGATTATACCTAATTCAAACTTGCCTAATTTCATGCTTGGTCATATCGGGTAAACAGGTTAGGTCAATTTTGCCAACTTGTTTAACCAAAGTGGCTATGAAGAAGCAGGTTAGGAGGGGTACATGTATAACATTTCTGTCATGTTAAGGAAACATGTAATCCTGCTAAAGGTGACAGTGGGAAGAGTCTCTTTGCATGTTCCTTTTGAAATATGATATGAGCTAGCTGAATAATTCTTTTCTTTTTATTTTCAGAAGCGGCTAAAGTACCAAAAACCAAGATTAATCGTAAGTGCTTTCATTGTCATGCTTGTTTGTTATTGAAGATTATCAAAGATGAATGAAAATTGATATTCATTCCTCTGGATATTCCTATTTATGTCAGGATAGAATAGAACTTCAGGAGTTATCACTAGGTTCCTGTCCACCTATGCTGGGAGGAAATGGTGCACAATGGATTACTTCAGGTGATCAGGTTTGATTTTATATTGTGCTCAAGATTTGATCTTATGCTCATATATTGTTCATATTTTTTAGTAGGCTTAATCAAAGTATAAAATCTCAATGTGATGTAAATACATCGAATATTGTAAACATGGCTACTGCTTATGTGGTAAAATGGTTCAGTCCTTACAGTCTACAAGATGTAACTAGTGTGGTTAGACTGGTAGCTTTGTGTCTGTTCTATGTGGCACTCTAATACCTTTTATAGTTATACTTAGTTGATACCTCTCTTCAAGATTAGACACCACTGTGAACAGATTATATGATTAATCGTCACAGTTTACTATTTTCCAACATCTCAATCTTCTAGTTCTAGTGATGGTTAAGTGTTAGGTCAAGCCTAGGTACCAATTGTTCTGGACCAAGTCTTAGCAATTTTGAAAATGACCTGGTCTTGATTTTTTTTAGTTAGGATTGTTTACAACCTGTACTAACTGCTGAGCAAAAGACCTCAGGTTGACACATTTAATAAGGTACGCCCTAGGAGATAAACAGAAAGCTGTGAGTATAGTTAATCTGTTAATGTATGATGAGATATAAATGAAATGAAAATATTAGACGAATCTAATTACAAAAAAAGACAGTTTATGAATGAGAACTAAGTTGGTATGTGATAATACAAATGATGAAGAACAAATAATACTATACTATTAAGAGAAAAAGAAAATGAGATATATGATGAGAACCTTCCTTTTGGTAAGAACTTATTTACTAGCATAGAATTGGACGTGATACAAAAGTCAAATAAACATGTCAATTAGACATATTAACCATAAAATTATGATAATTTGTGGAAACATAGAATTTTTATGATAGTATGCAGCTATGTATCAACTTTTCTGGGCCACATTAAGAAAGTAATAAGATCAAATTTGTCTAGACAACTAGGTTCAGCTTTTAGTTTCTTCGTTAATAAGTATTTCCATATTTTCTGCAAGTTGAGTGGGCTTCATCTGGTAAGTGGGCATATTACATGTTATTATTGAATATAATTCCATAACATTACTCTTACATGGCAATTTGCTTACAACCAAAAGACACAGTACTTAGTTTCTTTGCTATTCTTTTTTATAAAAGGTTGGCAAACCATTTTATTTATGAACAGTAGTAAATGTACACCAGGCCATCAGAGTGTAGTGAGTGCTCAAGGGTAGGAATATACTAGGGTAAGAATTCATAAGAGAGACAGAAATAGAGTTGTGATCCCTTATCCTACCTTAAAAGGAGCTCTAATTTGTACGTAGATTAAGAAATACCAAAAATGCCAGGCCTATATCTTGAGATATGTGTATTATGCAGTTATTTCTCCCCTTCCAAATCGAACAGCACCATCCCAGGATGATGCCTGAGGGAAGGGCCTCATTGATCCGATTGTGGTCTTAACCTAGAGTTATAGACGACATAAAAATCTCTGCATTGAGATAGTCATGTTGAGGCTCCAAACAAAGGATACAAGATAAAGCCAACCCCATTTTGTGAACGTATATTTATGAACAGGTGATCCTAGTCACTGGTTTCTCATCACTTTATTCATGTTCTAGACTCAATATCTACAGCAAGGAACATCTTGGTGTGACCTTCCTTTGAGAGCTCCACTTAATATTTTTGCTCTTTAGATTCTGAAATTCAGTTTTCATATGCATACAAAAAACATATTCCTAAATAGATATCTGATATAATACTAAGTATTACCAACTTTTGTGCACTTACAGCAAGTCATGCGATTGGGATTTGATTGGAATTCTGATGACATGAGCATATTGTTGCTCACAAAGTTAGCGACGTCATTACTTGGAGCAGCTCGCATTGTCATCAATAGCATTCATATCAAGGGAGATGTATGCATGTTCTTTTCCTTTGCCAGTTTTTTTTTTCATATGTTAAACACAGTAGGTACATTTTCCCATAGTCGTTTTTATTACAGTTTCCTGAGTTTGATGTCTTTTTTGGCACTTAAGACTATTTTGGAAGTCAACTACAATGTAAAAGACTAAACTCTACTTGTCCTCTCTTTCCTTTATTAGGTGCTTTACATTCTTTGATGCACTTACATAGTTCTATACATGTTTCCGTGTACATGCACAAACCTTCTATATGCAACACATTCCTGTATTTCTAATCAACCTTCATCATAAAATTTTGTGTTATGCAATGAACTGTTTCTCTTGTAACAGTGAGACTTGATCACATCTGAATATATCAATTCTGACCTGAGTAACTCTTGCACAACTGTAATGATTGGCAAACGCACCACTTGAGGACCTTATAACTCTTTCTTGGATGATACCATACCCAATAAATTCAGTGATGGAAATGTTAAGAATACTTTTTTGAGCCAGAGATATATGAATTCTATGCTTCAGTAAAATTTAAATACAGATTGAAATGCAGTTGGGAGGAAAAAAGAGACAAAAAGGAATTTAGAATTGCATAGCAGGAACAATCAAAAGTGTAAACAGACAATTAATTGATATGATCCTTAAAAATCTCTCTGCAAATCAACCTTCATTGCCTGCTTGGCCCGTCCATTGTCCGTAGAAAAATAAACTACTTTCATTGTCATGCTGCATGGCAGTGAAGGTTTCATATAGATGCTGAAAGTGATTTAGTATATTTTGTAGAATTCAGTTATTTCTGATTCTGCACTAAACCACAGAGCATTACCGATTTTTTGCACATTTATTACTATTTATGTTCTAAAATGTTCTAATATCATTATTGTCAAACTAAGAACAATCTTCAAAATCTATTGGTGCAGCTACTTTTAAGACCAATTCTTGATGGACAAGCTGTCCTTTATTCATTTGAATCTACTCCTGATATCAAAATAGGTGTTGCCTTTGGAAGCGGTGGTAGCCAAACACTTCCAGCTACCGAGCTGCCTGGTGTTTCGAGTTGGTTGGTATGCTCATCAGTGATACTTATTTTCAGAGTTTCAGTGATAATGGCACATGGATTTGTCAATAATTGCTTGTTTTCCTCAATTTAAAGCTATTTTGTCAATTCATTTCATGTCCTGGCTTACCTACTGCTCGTTCTTACCGTATTAATATTTACCAGGTAAAGCTCTGCACTGAAACCATTGGCAAATTAATGCTTGAGCCTCGCCGCAATTGTTTCTCTTTGCCATCAGTAGATCTAAGGAAGAGAGCCACTGGAGGCATTCTCTCAGTTACTGTAGTTTCAGCCAGTAATTTGGGCAAGCGCAGCATGAACAACTCAGAGAATATGACAAGCAGCCAATTGTTTGAAAATAAAACGCTGCAAACATCTGTTGAAGTAGAAATTGGCAATTTAACAAGAAAAACAACTGTTAGTGAGAGCTTCAATCCTAATTGGAATACTACCTTTAATATGATACTACATGGAGAAACTGGCATTCTCAAATTTCATCTTTATGAATGGGATGAATGTAGTGTCAGGTTAAACTACTTGACCAGCTGTGAAGTAAAGGTACTAGTTGGCCAAAAATGATTGCAGATGTATTTGTCAGTTTCCTGTTATTATATACATACTAAGAAACTATTTTCAACCACTGAATGGAAGCAGGTGAAGTATGTTGAGGATGATTCAACTATCTTTTGGGCAATAGGACGGAGATCTGGTGTAGTGGCAAAACAAGCTGAAAGTTGTGGAAAGGAAGTAGAGATGACTGTTCCATTTGAAGAATTTAATCTGGCAGCCGTACAATTTTCCTTCTTTTATTCTTGGCTATTAGTATTTTTGTTCTCAGAATACGCAAAGTTATCGCCTTCCACTCTTTTTGTATGCAAATGACTTGCAGTTTTTCAAGCTTATGTTACTACAATTTTTTTGCTTAGACCTGATATTTTCCCACAAGATACCTTGTATTTTTTTTTTCTGAACGATATCAGTTTTATTTTGAAGAATTTATCATATTTTATGCTCTTACTATAACAAAAGAAACATCAAATATAGTTTTTCATTCAAAATTTCTTATTACATCATATTTTTGTACTTCTTTTTGTCTAACTTTAAACTTCAAAATTTCAAAACACGTGATCGAATATGTTTCCCAACTCTGTGGTCCGGTATATAAATCTTTCCATTGGGCTAATGTTGAAGACATCACCATTGGGCAAAATTACAGCTATCAAATCTTTGTTTATCGTTTCTATGAAATTTATTTACTTGCATAGTTGCATCTTGATTGTGCCTCTCTTCTAACCAAAAATCCCAACGACTTACGTCTGTTTACATGTGCATCCGTAGATTTTCATCTCGCATTTCCATCATCATGAATCTCTTTTCTATATTTGTTGTTAGATTATGCTTCCACAATAAAAAAACAATAGTTGCAAATGCTTAGAATTTTACCTTGTCCTTTCAAGTAACTTGCATTATTTTTATTTCCAATTTACTTCTTGACACGAGAATTGAATTTGACAGTATTTATGGCCATTTTTAAAATTTATTTATCTACAATATTTTTGTGATTTTCTATGGTTTCTTTGTTTCACAGTTGACAGTGAGACTTGTTGTTAAAGAATGGCAATTTTCAGATGGCTCTATTAGCTTGAATAATTCTATCAACAGTACAACTCAGCTACCTTCTTACAGTTCACAATTCCTTCCAACAAGAACTGGAAGGAAGCTTAAAGTAACTGTAATCGAAGGAAGGGACCTGGCCTCTAAAGATAAATCTGGAAATTGTGATCCCTATGTGAAGCTTCATTATGGAAAGGTTGACTGCTGTCTTGACAGCCTTTGAATTTAAGCTTAGTCCTAGATTCATGTTTTATTTAATGAAGTTGTAGGAGAAACAGTAGATTTTCGCCATATCTGCTTGCTTGTTCTAACCAAAAAGTTCCTTCCTAGGCTATATACCGAACAAAGACCTTCACTAATACTAAATGTCCAATGTGGAACAACAAGTTTGAACTTGATGAAATAGGCGGTGGTGAGTATCTCAAGATCAGATGTTACAATGCAGATATCTTTGGAGATGAGAATATTGGAAGTGCACGAGTGAACCTGGAAGGAATTTCAGAAGGTTCCAGCAGGGATTTTTGGGTCCCTTTAGAGAAAGTAAATTCTGGAGAACTGAGGCTAAAAATAGAAGCTGTAACGAATGATATCAGTGAAGCTTTCAAGGCATGCAATTACTTGATCTTTAGTATTGCCTTTATTAGAAAAAATAATGTAGTTTACTATCTTATCCTATCTTACTTCAAAATTTGGAGAAGTAATGTGCTTGCTTGATTCTAGTTTTTTTAGATGAGATGCTTGGTTCTAGTTTTGATGCTTTCTGTTTCTGATATTATATGAACCATCCACATATGCAGAATTCAGGAATGAGACAGGGATTTGGCATGATTGAACTTGTACTTATTGAGGCTAAGGATCTAGTTGCTGCTGATATAAGGGGAACCAGTGATCCTTATGTGAGGGTGCACTATGGGAACACCAAAAGACGAACTAAGGTCTGACAAGCATTCTACTTTCAGTTGACCTTGGTAGCTAATCTGTTAAGAGTTTTATTTCATGCAATCAGCAGCTGGGCATGATAAATATTTCTATAGCATACATAAGAATTTAAAATGATAAATGAACTTTGATTAGCTAGTAGTAACATGGATCTATTCCCAACATCAACATCTTTCAATGGTTGAATCACTAGCGAAATTAAGTGCCATCAAAATATTTTTATTGTTTCTTTATGCTTATTCAGGTTTTCCATTTTTTCTTTTCACTCTCATTTTATCCTCATTCAAGACTGCCGGTGCATGGATAGACTTAACTTGATTAAGTATGGTAATAATTTTCATAAGATAGTTCTACTTTTCAAACTACTTAAAATTCAATTGGCAACCTTGTCTTACAATATTCTTGCATTGGAAGCTTTCATATCTCAACCACCTCATCTTTGTTCCTGCTTCTTATGTATTTCTTAGTCCACAATGATTTTATGAATATCATAACTCTGTGGTCTTATTACAAGTTATAATGCTAATGTCTAATTAAATTCAGGAAGAAGCAAAGTTATGGCAATCGAGTTCTTTTTATTCCTCGTAACCGATGACTTAGGTTGAGTTGTTTACTAGCCTCCACAACATAAATTTGTCCAAGACTCATTAAATACAACATCTTGACATATTCTATATAATATGTCATATGTATGATTTTTGTATTTTGAAGTTCTAGTACCAGCTTTGATTGTTTGTAACTTTCAGCTGCAATTGGTTAATTTTTTGTCATGATTTTCATGTTTTATACATGTGGTGTAACTCAACTTCTGCCTTCGAGTGTTTTGCAAGCATAGTTGGAAATGAGCTAGTAATATTTGCACTCATGAGTCACCTTCCAGGTCATTTACAAAACACTGACTCCTCGGTGGAACCAGACACTAGAGTTTCCTGACGATGGCAGTCCCTTGGTTTTACATGTGAAGGACCACAATGCAATACTCCCCACATCTAGCATAGGAAATTGTACTGTGGAGTATGACAGCTTGCCTCCAAATCAAACAGCAGACAAATGGATTCCTCTTCAAGGAGTGAAGAGCGGGGAGATCCATGTGCGAATAACAAGAAAATTTCCAGAGAAGAAATCCAACTTAGAAACACTTGTTTCTCCAGTAAGCAAAACACATGAGCTATCTACACAGGTATATGACGTTTTGGGTTCTATGGGTAGTATTTATGTCTTTCCTCTTCCTAATCTAGTAAATTGCATGTTTTTTTTTTGAAGTAATAATGAAGTGTGAATCCGTGAATATTCACCTTTCATTTATGGTAAACAATCTCCTAGACTTGTTTTACATAATAATCAGCTGTTGATCTAGTATTTTCGGTTTAAGGCCTCTCAAAGGACAGCATAAAGAGTTATTGATCTAAGATCCAATGTAAGGACTAAACAGTAGGCAGCTGAAAAACGTTTAGTTGAATTTTATTCAATTATAGAGGGCTACCTGTTATATTGCTGCGCATTTCTTTAGGGCTTGCACTTGTATATAATTGTGAGAGCTTTGAAATTCTATATGGAATAACAAGAATTCAATTCCAATTAATGTACTTGTTTGATCAAAGATTGGATAATGTACTGATATCTTAGATGGTTAACTAAGTTGTGTAGTCCATTATTGACCATAAAAACGTCAATAAACAGGGCCGAACATGATATCTCTGGGTGCCTTAGGTACTGATTCATGTATTTGACTCTGTTTCACAATGATTAGCTTTCAGTTCTGAAGTATAATCATGTACAAATCCATATATAAGGTGGCAAATGAAAAATATTTGGAAATTTGGAAAAAGTGACTTCACTAGATCTCTTGTAAATGAACTTGTGGATATGCAGAAATCCGTTATCATATATTCTAAATGAACTTGTGGAGATTGTCATAGATATAAATTTTGTCATTCCCAAATCTCATCAATCTAAACGTTCATTCTCTGAACCATGCAAACGTGGATGCTCGTAAAAGTTCTTGTAACTTGAAAGACTTCTCAACTATGCGTGAACTTACATATTGGATAATTGTAGATTTTGAGGTAACTTTCATTAATTTAGCTCATGCCTATATAAGTATAAAAAAAATGAAATCGATATTATGATGAAACTAGGTTTGTGTTCGTGAGAACTTGAGTTCAAGGCTGTGTATCTGTTTCAAGATCTTGCATCAATAACCTGATGGAAAAATATATTTGATGCATAAATAGCTTATGGAAGTAACAGCTTCTTTTCTTTAACGTGATGCTGACTGCAAGTACAATAAATTTCAGAAAAGAGATATCTTGAAGAAGATTCAAGGCTTAATTGAGGAAGGTGATCTAGAGGCGTTATCAACTGCTTTGATTGAGGTGGAAAGTGCTGAAGATGAACAGGAGGAATATATGATCCAACTTGAAAGAGAAAAGACACTGTTGATCAACAAAATTAACGAACTTGGTCATGAGATAACTAGAACTGCCTCTAGTCCAGCCAATATAATGTCCTGAACAAGGACATGTTTTATTGGCTTGCCTCTCGCCCCAGGTATATACCGACGTATATCGCTCAAAACATCTTCTGAATACACGATGTAAATGCACAGGAGTTCAGATACAAATAGAAGTTAAAAATAAGTGAGTGGGTGGCTGCTTACTTTTCATGAACCATAAAGGTTAGTAAGATGTACAATAGAACAATTCAGCGTTTCAAGTGCCACACTTACACGTCTTACATTTGATAATTCATTACAGAGAGGTACTCATACCCATTTACATGTATATTTCGTTAAATTTTATGATGGATCATATTGTCCTGTTTTATATTTTAGCTCTTGTACTTTGCTCTGATTTGTATTTTATGTAATTTGACAAGTAGGTTCTGATTGGCTCAGTCATCATTAACTATAGTTTAAAAATCTGAAGTGTTTATGATTCTAGAGTAAATTGAAACTGATTATCAAACTGCGAAAGCAAATACAAGATAATCTTTTTTAAGGTACTGTTTAATGAAGTACTCTTGGATCAAGTACTAATAAATGCTGTACTGCAATGTTCCGGTAAATTAAACAGAGTATGGTTGGCTTTGACAAGACTCGGCCTTTCATAATTAACCATCAAACAAAGACATGCAATTTGTTTTCGCCGCCCACTCAACGCTGCCGGTGGATCTCCCGAACCCGAGCCGTCGCGCCGTCAGCCGACAGCCTCGAAACCCCTTTCCTGGGAATTGGGACAAATTAACCCTAACAGTATCCTCAAGTTTCCTCCTTTCCCTTCTTCCGCCAACTGCAAGAATAAGAAGGCAAGGCGGCGGCGGCGGCGGCAAATCAATCTGTAGACACGACGACGATGCCTCCCCCGCGCATGGCATTGGAACAAGCGAGAAGCGGCTCGTGCAGAGAGAGGTCGATGGTGTTCAAGAAGTCTCACGTGGGCTACAGGCCATCCGCTTCTTCGACGTCGTCTCTTCTGCCGCAAAGACTTCCGGTGATGAAGTACGCCCGCGCACCCAATGTGATCCTGCACCAGCCTCTCCTGCTTCATGGAGCTAGTCCAGAAGCTCACCTCTTTAAAATATGGAAACTCTTTTCTATACCAAAAGACCGTCAAAACCCAAAGGCAATTTTATAATTCAAGCTTGTTCCAGTGTCAGGCGCACTGCGCCCGGTCAACACAGCAGTAATCTAAAGCTAGAGCAGTAGGCTTTATTGCATTAATGAGAAAATGCTTTGCTTTTTGTCGATCGTGGAGTTTCAAATCCTCCCCTTTGATTAATTCAAATAAGATCAGCCCTACTTATTTAAAATATTATATGTAATATTAGTATTCTCATATGTCAATACAATATGGTAACACAGTTGGTTTTCGAGAAAACAAACGAGGGTTTTCAACAGAGGTGCTTAATTGGAAAGCTTTATTGCTTGCATTCTGAGTGACCACCGGGTGATTAGAATGTCTTCACATCAAATGCATGGTGCAAGGGTGAAAATTCTGAAGCATGGACAGCGTTTGTCCTCAACTCTGCGTGACTGAGTTGAAATTTCCATTCTATGCCTCCCTTTTGGTCTGCGGTCGCCCTCCAAAATCTATGATGCTAAAGTTGCTAGATTTTTCTCTGGCATTCTGCCATGCACTGTGCTGCCTCCTCAGCCTTTTCTGCCGCTGCAGCAGCTGCTAATAATAACAATTAGTTAATATCAAATGGATGGAGACTTGACATTCAGTGTCTGCCCAATTATGTTCTCAATTCAGTCGATCTGGACAAGCCTTGCAAGGAAAATTAAGAAAAAGTTTAGCACATGCTAGCTCCATGAGGTCAAATTGCAGCGTTTAGTAAACACAATGGAAGCACGAACCGTAAATTGGTATCTGAATTCTGAGTTCTTCATATTTCTGTGAGATGGATCGATGACAAGAGGGGCCGAAAAGGACAGCTGCATGCAGCTTTTGCCGCTGCCATATATCTATACATTTAATTAGATTAGAGATACTTTCTCACTCTCTCGCACACACACTTTCACTCTATTGTACATCGGATACTTGAGCATTCCTCGTGCCCCTGGACAGAACTTTGCATACATAAACCAATGCCATTCGAGGGAAAAAAAACCACGGTTGTCAGATAGAGGAAGGGTGGATCGATCCGGTTATAGGATGACGACACAACAGTCAAAGTGGCACGACGATATGCACGGAGAGAAAAGGGGGAGGGGGGGGGGGGGGGGGGGGGGCTTGAGATTGTGATTCATTCATGCACGTGAGGATATGCCCCAGATTAGGAAGAGCAAGGGAATTGGAATTAATCCACTCCTCTCAAACTGTCAGTGATGGGGTACAGCATCCAGGACGCAGCTGCTGCTCTTAGAAATCTTTTGCATCTTGTCAGAGGCTAAAATGTAAATTCTGGTGAGCCTACACCCGTATCCTACACAGATAGCAAACAGAGGACATTAGAGACAAATGCGCATGCACCAAGAACTGATCAGTTATTCCCATCATAGAAGTACAACCAGCCTGGAACAGTAATGGAATATTGATATATAGGAAAAAGGTTAATTAGTCTAAAAACATACATATATTCCTGATTAAATTAATAATATTTCATAAAACAAAGGGAAATGCGATTATGACTGTTGAATTTAAACAAAATAAAAGAGCAAACATATGACTTTGTCCCAGAACATAATAATTCTCCTTTTCTGAATTTTGCCAAGAAATCAAGCATCATTGAAGAGAACTTAGCAGCAAATGTCAGTCTAGCTAGCTTGTTTTGCATATCTTTAATTAATTTGTGTCAATAATTGGGCATTAAATTCCCATATATATATATGTAATGTACAAAAGTGTTTGTAAGGTTCTTGCTCAATAAAATGTACAAAACACGAATGATACTATTGCACAGTGACACCAGCATCTGACAGGTGTGCGAGATTCCGATGTGCAAACTCCATAGGGACCTTGCGAAAGATTTTTTGAACCTCTATATCCCTTCCAATTAAATTCTTGGATTGTTATAATAGGTACAACGCGAGATACCATCGCTATTGATGAGGATTAGCAAATAAGCATTCGCATGCTCCAAAACACGCTTCGAGTATGCTGGCCACAGTGATGCCAGCATTACGGGCCGACGGTAGTCTCAGTTCAGCTCATCATCGGCCGAGAATGAGATCTCCATATGCCCCACTCAAACAAGGATTAATAGAAAATTTTGCCCACGGCAGAATGGTGGATGACTTCGCCGAAAGCAAAGATATCAATGGGCAATACTTTACACTTTTGGCCAGACAAATCTCGTCAAAATTTAGGAGTCAAAAGTGCCTTCAGAAAAACCTTCGCGGCTGCTGACTTCCTCCCAGAGCTCCGCCAACGATGCATGTGTTCTGGTGCACAAAGGAAGCTGCAGGCTACAGCTTTCACAAAGCTCCTCATCGTGGGTTCCGAGCTGGCCTAACGCAGTAGCAGTCGCTGCTCTTCGCCGTCATAAAACCAACAAGACGCTGGTCTACGAGGCGGCCTCAGCGGTGTCATATGTTGGTGGTGACCGCGAGGGTACTGGAGAGCAGGAGAGGTGGAAGTCCGAGTTGCATGACGCGCCTCAAGCAGTGGTCGGCGTTCACCAGAGCGGCCCTGCGAGATTTTTCTTAAAGAAAGAAAATAGACAAAGTTGCCGACCCTTCCTCTGCACTATCTGAAAGACTGAAACACCATATCGTCCACATTCTCGATCGCCGTGCTGACGGATGCTGAAGCTTGTAGTGTTAGCGACCCTCACATCAGCAATCGCGTTTGTTAGATGGTGTCAACCTCCATTTTATTGCAAACGATGATTGTAGAAACTTTTAGGCCGTGTTTAACGGGGGAAAAAAATTGAAAGAAAGGAAAAGTAAAAGAAAGAAATAAAAATAAGAAGAAAGAAAAAGTAAGAAAGTTTTTCTAATTATATTTAATTAAAAAAATTAATATAGTCACTCTTTTCTTTATTTTTACGCTCCTATTATATAAATATCATTAAATAGTACTAAAAATTATGATTTAATATTAATAAATACTATAAAACTAATTAAATATTATAAAACTAATTAAATACTATACAATTAATTAAATAATATTAAATACTATAAAACTAATTTAATATTATTAAATATTATAAAATTGATTAAATATTATTAAATACTAAAAATCTAATTAAATATTATTAGATACTATAAAAATAATTACATATTATTAAATACTAATGAAATATTATTAAATACTATAAAACTAATTAAATACTATAAAATTGATTAATATTCTTCCCACATCATACCGTGATTTTATTTGGTATCTTTGTCCGAATATTTGAGATTAGCATAGCACATAGCTTTGCTTGTCTATCAACTTTCCTCCGCGTTTCCCTCTCAATTTTTTATCCATCTTATTGAACAATCAAATTTTGTATTTCTTTCATCTTTCCTCCTTTTCCCTCCCTCTTTCCACTCTATTAAACATAGCCTACAGTGAAAGTCACACAAGTCTATCTTAATTTTTTTTAGCTATTTACAAAAACTGATGGGCTTCCCATCCACTCGCACATGCCAAAGAAATAATTTCCAATGCCTGGGTTTTTTTGGCATGTGACAAGATACCGATTTCAAGATGGATGCCCATGCCCTTGAAGACGCTTTCATAGATTGAAATTGACTACAATGAGATGACAATAATAATAATAAAAGGTTAAAATTATAAGTGAAGAGGATCAACTAAAATCATACCTTATGTAACTTGTATTCAAATTTACTTTCAGGTTCTAAGGAGTTTAATGATCTTATTATAAAACTTGTTACTTCTCATAATGTTCATCCTATATATATAATATAAAAACCTCTCTTTAATGTTTTCCATAATATTATTTTAAAAGAGAGACCTTCCAGTCTTACTCCTGTTGTGTCTTATAAATTTGATTTTATTTTATGTGCTATACTATCAAAAAGGTGGCTTAACATATGTCAGACTCTCAGTGATTAACATCATAGCAACACAAGGCCCGGATGTCAGAAACATATGAAAGATAATAGACATGGCAAGTTCAACATCATTATTCCACAAGCAACATTATACCTTTTTTGTCTATCCAACCTTGTATTAAAGTTAGATTAACCTTGAGGAGTTTTGCCATATTGCTTGCTTGAATAATACTGCATCTCCTTAGCGATTCTTTTATCATCTCTGTCATAAAAGGACATTGCCTTTCTCTATTTTAGCAACACCGTCTCCACCTGCCCTGAAACCATTCATTATGCTTCTTGATATGGACAGATCTTCTTTTTATCAGAAAACTCTAGTTTCCTATAAAAAGATTCTCTTCTTCAATAATGGCACCATAACACCATTCACTTTTTTTCTCTTGTAAACCCACGAGGTTTACTACCAAAGCTTTTTTTACTACCATATACTTCACCTCCATGCTTCTTCACCTCCCCTAGTGATTTCTTAGAAAATCTCTCTTACGCCATATGTAGACTTATGCAGGTCGTTATGACCAACCAATTGAGAACATTAACACTTACCTTAGTAGACGTGGAATAATGAGCCTAATTGTAAGTCACACAAAAGTTCTTTCCATGATAAAGAAATATTTTTAGTCAAAGAGAATTCTTTCAAACTATTTCCAAACATTTAAGTATATTAATGGAAAATACAATCTCAATACTCAACATGCCAAATGGTTACTTTTTTTCAAGCTTATAGTTTGCTTATTAAACATAGATTAAATATTGTAAAATAAGTAGAAAAATGTTTTAAATGAGACACATTCTTACCCTTCACCATGCTTTAGATGATAATAATGTCTGATGTGATTATTTTTTGTGATGTATAGACGTTTAATCTTCGTTAGACAGATATAACTTAGTCATTAGTTAATGTGGCAAGTTAGATCTTAATTCATTCAATTCAGATTACTCACAAATCTAGCCTAGGTGATCGGCATCTTATAAGAATGCTCATGTTATTCGGACATTAGTTGAGAAACAATTAAATACACAATATTTTACATCCAATGTCACTCAAGGGCTACCTCAAGCATTTGATCCTTAGAGCTACCCTGCTCAAACCAATTGGACGAAGATCTAAACACATCCAAAGTAGTAGGCCACTAGCTAAGTCAAGGCTATGTGAAGGTGCTAACTCATTTAAGGATCAATTGAGGAATAAACCAACTAGGGAAAACCTCATCTTGATTGTATCTGGTTTATCAACTCACTAAATCCTTCCAAACTCCTGAATTACGTTGAGAGTGATTTAACCCATCACAATCATAATATTTCTTAGAAATTTTCTTGTCTAAGTGCCTGGTTACATGATAAATGACACAAGGAATGTCATTGATACATTATTTGGTGCTCAACAGTGCATAAAGCAATGGGTGCTCCAACAATAATGAGTAACAAGACACAAAATTCTTTTTCGTTAGAGAAAACCAACATATATAAATTCATCCCCTCCGAAAGACCTAATTTGACTCTTAGCTTGATCAGGTTCAGATAGAGAGGTTTGAATTAAATAAACCAGTTCATGTTGAGCTGATTTTTTTTTTTTGGTTTTACTAAATGCCAATCTAGTTCACACCCAAGGGCCAAGGCCCCAATAATTATCACAAACTAATACTGCAAAAAGGAGAATACGGAGGTTATACTTTAAATAATTTATTTCACACATTGCAATCGGAAGGTCATACTTTAAATAATTCATGACACAGTGCTACTGTTTAAGTAGGCCACAAATATTGTTGACAACAACAGCACCACAAAGCCGTGGTACACATTGTTCTTGCCTTCTTCATAAATAGGTATATCGAAGACCGGAGCCCTGGTACTCACTAGACTAACTAAATACCCAAGCAAATAAAAGAGGTGTCCTTGACCTCAATCCTCTTTGCCTTACAGGGCAATGGCCTTCAAATGGAGTGCACTAGTATTATCACCTGGCATACACTAAACCCAGGAAATTTCCCTTCAGTTGTCAAGAACCCAGTGGTGGGGAAAACAGACTGCACAGAGGAATTCAGTGCGAGGAAATGCACGGAAGACATGCACCCTTGTAGTTAAATATTATTCAATGAGGGGTGGCTAAGTTATAAATAAATGAGTAAGCAGTACGTGAGGGGAGTAGAGTAGGGATTGTAGATTTGTAGGGAAATAGGGTGAAGGCCACGTCCCTCTCAACACTGCACTCAACGTGTACTATAAAAAGACCACTGCTCTTGATTCCCCGAAGACAAAGAAGCTCGTCTTCTACCAGTCACAAACCCCAAGATCCCTTTACCACTTGCATAGCATAAGAAAAGGAGTAAAAGAAGGGTCAGGAGAGAGAAAGAGACGGCTGATCAGTGAGAAATTGATAGGCAATTCTCTCTCTCTCTTTCTCTCTATTCTCACCTCAAAACAAAGCCTTGCAGTAGCAAACTGCATTTTTCCTATCACAGCGCCGCAGAACCTTTCTTCCACTAACTAATTCCTCTTTTATCTCCGATCTTCTCTTCAACTGGAAGTTTTAATTCCTTCTCCTTGGTTGCAGTACCATGTAAGTATTCTAGTTTATGTCACTTATAACTATTATTATTCATTATCCATCTTCTTGGTAGAACTACGTCCCAGGTGCTACTTCGCTTCATTGCAGGAAACCAGACGGAAACTCATTAGACCTCAACAACTTACCGGAGGAACATGGAAAGCAGCCATTAGAGGAAAGCTCGATGACTACTGCTGCCTCCGCTGACAATAATCGTGAGTTAATATATTAGATTGACAGAATATATACATGAATGAATTATAAACTAAAGAACACGAATACAAACCTTTGCATGAATACTGTCACTTTCTCAAGAAAACCTGAGAAGATAATTGATACTGTACAAAGTAGTGCTCAAGGAAAAAGATCAAGTATAGATAATAATAACAGCAATTAAGTGAAATACTAAACATGTTTAGCTCTTTTATGGTATATATAAAATCCGCCTTGCAGACTCATTCAAAGGTTTGCAGGGCTGAAGAAAAAGAAGTCTGAAGGGAAGGATGAATCTGCAAAGGTTTATGAATGCCGATTTTGTTCCCTTAAATTCTGCAAGTCTCAAGCACTAGGGGGGCACATGAACCGACACCGCCAAGGTAAGATAATAAGCATGTACATATAGTTATTGCATCATAAAAATGTAGAGATAGAGCGAAGTAACAATCTTGAAGCATAGTTATTTTTGTTCTCACGTTCAAATATTGCTTGCTCACAAACTTTAGACACGTATGCTTACTTTTTCTATTGTTACGATCCATTTGATAGAGAGGGAGACGGAGACTCTCAATCGTGCTCGTCAGCTTGTGTTCAGTAATGAAGGTCTTGCCGGCACCACTGCTATCGGGTACGTCACTACCTACTGTTGCAATGATCAAAAGACTACTTTACTCTCGTCTCTTCCTGTGGGGGTTTCCTGATCTGTTATCCAAGGTCAAATTATTTCTCTTTTTCTGAAGAAAACCCAATTAGCAACTACATTCAACATTGGAACACATTCACTAATTAGCGTATATGTTTTGATCTCGTGTTAATTAATTTCTCTGCATATATACTAACAGCTTGATCTCTTGTTGGTAGACTCGGAAGCTCTCAAATCGCTCTCGGAGGCTTCCAACACGGAGGCGGCAGCATTGGAGACCCATGTCTCCCGTTACTGCCGGCATTTCCAAGAATACCAACGCCACCATCGAACCCATCACCAAAGCAGCCATACATCTACCGCTCTTCTGCCTCGCAGTCGCTGCACTTTTCTCCATCCTACCTTCCCTCTGATCGACACACCTGCAATTACTACGCTGGTCATACCATCTCAGGAAGCTCCCATCGTCCGCCACATCACCCCAACTACAATCAGGATTCAAGCTTCATTAATTGCTTCGGAGCCCCTCGTACTCGCAACTTTCCGATGGAAGGAAGAGACGCTGCTGCGCCTCGTACTACATTAGAAGAGAAGAGCTGGTGCTGCAGTTATGGCCATGTCCATCAAATGGACTCGTCCCCTTCGGTTGATCTTTTTCGGGACAATTTTCATGGTTAATTAGGCGGTGCATGTACCATATGATCTAGTATATCCTAGCTTAGAGTTCATATTAAGGTGGAATGAAGAAGTTGGGAAATGATCATCTAAATGAATCATAATTAATTCCAGGATTAAGTCTTTGATCCAACTAATCCTGTGGCTCATTTCTTTAGACCGAAGCCTAAAACATTATGCATGCATATTTATAGCGCTCGCTCGCTCGCTCTCTCTCTCTCTCTCTCTCTCTCGCTCTGTGGCAAAATATAGGCACCTTGCAGTAACATGCAGTTTCTAAGGTTTGCTGGGACAATAGGAGGAAAGGACAAGAGAATGAAGCGGTGTGAGGCGGCATCACCCTTCAATCCACTTGTTGATCATTTTTAGGTATTCGGGCATGACTTGTCAAGGCTAAGGGTCTTAGAGTTCTGGCTGCTACCAAACACTTTAATCAGCGACTTTATGCTGAAAAAAGCTTCCAATTAGGTGTTACAGACATAGCCACCTAGCTAACTCGTAGCCTGACCAGTCTACGTACTTCATCCTAACTAATTTGACAAAGTTGATAAAATTTGGTGCCTCTCCGTTCGAGAAATTGGCATGCAACATATTATCCACAAGACAACTATATAAGATATTTAATTAGTAAGTAAAGAAAAGGTCAAGATATCTTTACAGTGCATGCATGCATCGTTCATCTTCTCTCCATGCATGGCCTCCTTCCTGTTGGATCATTGAAGCCCATGTGATTGCCAGATCCTGGTTACATAATCGATAAATATGGAAAGGTCTCGAGTTCCTTTTGGCTAATACATGATTCTTTTCCTGCAGAACATTATCGTAGTGATCAATAATTATAATAATAAAATTTTTTTAAAAAATAAAATACATTGTCGGGTTGTAGGGAGTTTAAGCATGTAAACAAGCTGAATAAAGAAAGAACAAAATCAAAATATATAGCATTTATGTTTTTTTTTTTAAAAAAAAACTACATTTCTCCAAAGCAGAAATGAAAAGTAAAAAATTTAGTGAACGTGCTTTGTAATTTACAGTAGAGATTTTGCTTAAATGTAGTCAAAGGACAACGGAAACAGGTATTAGTTAGGTTCTCATAAACGTTTGATCAAAATATGCTTTACAAGAGTCCTGTGAAGGAAGAATTTAAATACAACATCATGTTAGGATCCTAATCTTTAATTTAAATGTTGCATCATTTGTACATCTAATTTTTTAAAAATAGAAATAAAAACATCTAGAGAAATATATGATTAAGCTTCCCTTCATAATAATAAATCACTGTTTACCCTTTTTACAAGTCATCATTTATAGGAGCAATTTAATTTGGAACTACAAGAACTTTCCCTATTATTTCCCGATTCTTTCCCTGTGTGTCATATATAATTGAACAATTTAATTTGGATATCCGAAAGGTTATACCTATCATTTTTAGATATTTTTCTTTTTATTTTAAGTGTACTTTGTAATATTCCTCTAAACGTAAGAAACTTTATTTCTTTCCAATCACTTCTTTTACTATCCAGAAGCTTTCAGAGGTGGAGTTTATATACATTTCTAATTTGGAGAAGCAAACATGTAAATAGAACCCGGTACATTAATGTATGAATCATGAGTGTACACATACGTATGTATTTTATCAGAATTTAATAACTGGGAGAAACTCGTATAGTATGTACACAATGTAGGTTGTTCCACTTATGTAAGCTAACTCTTAAAAATGGCGCACATGCATCTACATATAGCATGAATATAATTTTATTTATTTTATTTTCATGCAAAATAATGCAAAATAATGGCGCAATGATGGTAATAATACTTAGGTACTTCATGATTAATGTCTATAACTTTTCATACAAAATTTATCTTTACAGTTACAGTTACATTACATTCTCGAAGGAGTCTTTAAATAGCATAACCAAAGATAAATTCTTTTAACCTACGAACTAGAAAGTCCAATAAATGCAGAAACACAACAGTGCAGTAGCACTTTTCCCTACAAAACAAGGCTAAAGGGAAAGCAATTGCAATTATTTGGTATAAAAGAATTTGCATTGAATATAGATTTAATACATTTTAAAAGGGTGCGGGAATATATGTACTATATTTTATTATCATGTTATTGGAAATGATGGCGTAAGCATTTTTAGCATTGTGCGCGTGAAGTAATATTTCTTTCGTATTAATTCTCAGCATTCATCTCTCAAATAATAAAGTTTTAAAATGACAAAACTAATAAAAATATCAAAGTAATAATCAAACATTATCAGGAAAGGATGCACGATTGAGCCGTAAAATATAGCGTGGGCTAGGGAGTTAATTTTTCTCTTGTTTTGGGCCACCGTTTAGTCTATGTGCTAGTTGTGCAGCTACCGCTACATCGCTACATCGCTACATACATTTAGGAGGTCCCCTGATCTAATATCTCATTGTTAAGATTTACTTCATGCATGCATGTCTTTGTGTTGTCTTACTATGAGTCATGCTAGTAAGAGTCATGCAATTTCAAGCATACCTATATCTTTCATATATGAAGAACTTTAAGCATAACAAAAAATAACTATTAGGATATTTAAGAACCTTGCGGAAAGTTAAAAAGAGTTGAACAAAATAAATTTTGGAGTGTTGACAAAAGTGAAAGTTATCCTTGTGATCGACTTAATATACGTAGCAGTAACCTACATCTGAAGAATTTAGTCATTGCAACACCTAGCTAGCTTCCATCTATTTCTTACAAAAACAAATGAGTGCGTTTTACGTTTGACAACATAAATATTAGATATCAGCAGCTATGCACCTATACTTCTTATGCATGACTCACTTCTGTTGATTTCTTCAAGGATATGATAGTATTAAATTATATATATATATATATATATATATATATATATAATTTATGTTTACAAGTAGTTTTGTGATCTCCACGCCATGAAGAGTTTGGGCACAGCACTGATAGGAGATCCCTATTGTGGCCTATTTTGTAAGATTTATATATCGATGTCTTGTACTAGCATGGCTATGGTGCAGAAGTAGCAATTCCACATTATCAGATGAAGCAAATGGCAAACATAGCGACATATGAAAGAGGAGAATGCAAACAAAGATAAGAAAGAAATATAGAAAAGGAGTAGTCCCAAAAGAAGAGAGAGAAACAGGGAAGGGACGCAAATAGGAGGTAGACAGAGAACGAAGAGGAGAGGGTACCAGAAAGGAGGGAGAGACTAAACCCAATTAATTCATTATCAAAATCTTCCCTATTAAGATAAAACTAATGTCATTATATATAATAACCACATTAGAAACCTAATATAAATCAATTTAATATTCGGCCTTCCTAACATTTGACCAGACAATCCACAAATTAAAATTATATAGTTCCTATACCACATCATTCCCCTACATTGAAAAAGGTGACTGGTGAGTGAGATCAAAATTTGACGCCTATTAGCGACTCATATTAAGAAAGTGTGCATGTCTATTTTTTCCCTTTATTGAAATCTTTTATTTTTCTACTTTTCTCTTATCCAAAATTTGTGCATTTTCTTTTTTTTCTTTGTTTCACGTGATCACATGACTACATGAACCTCTTAACTCTAATGCTCCTACAGGTGAGCTATTCCACTCAGCTGGTCCAAAAAAGGAGTGATAGCTAGAGAGAGAAGGGATGGATGTAGTCAGCATAGTTGAGCAAGTATCAAGTATCTCAAAGTGGAGTTGTAGGGAGCACCGGAGCAGTTGATTCATCAAAAAAAAAAAAAACAATGCAACGTTGACCTTACAAATGTAATGGACCGACAATTCACTATGATCAGGTTTATGGCGACGATTTTGCCTTCAAGCACAATCTCTAGAGTATTTCTACATGAGACGAGCTAGAAAACTTGAGGTGATCTTCGTTGTAGTTTCATCATTGACTTTTTGGTCAACTAACGAGATGAGGATGAAGATGACTAACAAAGTTGATGGCGATCATCATGCATGAGTTCTGTTTAAACATAAGGAAGAAGGCGCAACAAATACAATGGTAACTATGTCCTGTTTAGTCATTGCTTTCAGATATAAAATACATTAAAAGTATAGGAACCTGTTAACAATTCAGTTATTGGTTATTACATATAATGCAGGGACGATGACAACAAAAGCCTATAGTTGAGGTCAGTAGCAGGTATGATGCTGAATTAAGAATAAGAGTAGTAAAATATTTGAATCATAATCTTAGAAACTCAATTTGTAATGTTATATGGCTAATACTTTGTCAGCACATATATAATTCCTTATTCTCCAAAAAGAACTAAGAATTGAAGTACTCCTTTGGTATGTGAAGCTCCACAAATACTATTCCTACTATGTACGATCTGGTCAAATCTTTATCTTCACATCCGTATAATGCCATTAATGAAAAATATTGTGTAGAGTAAAATCATGAAGCATTTGGTCTCAAAACAAACAACCTAGTGGCTTTGTTCAACCTAGTCGAAAAGTTATAAAATGTAACCTACTAAAGCTCCCAATTTTTTATCCATATTAACTACTATTCTGTTAAAAAGTCACAACAGCCCTAAACCTAAAACCTTTCAGGTTTAGTGCCTCACTCCTACATCTATAGAGAGAACTTCAAATTACCTCAGCCAGTTCAAGTGTACTAAAAGAACCTATGCACTTTTTGACAGAAGATATATAAATCAAGCTTGAACTCATTAAGAAGGACAACGTGTGGTGTTTCCCCATTGCAACTAATTCAAAACGATTCTCTAAAATATTTGAAGGTTTATGTAGGAGCAAATGCTAACTGAGTTTACGGACTAAAGAGATAACTAATTAACTACAGTTATCTACTCTGTTTTTGCGCATTCATTGTACCCGATGACAACAAAATGGATTCGTGAAGAAGAACAAAGTATAGGAGACAATATTGGCAATAAGAAGAGGCAAGTAAGTGGCGTTCCATGCCGTAGCAGTAAATACAAATGGAAAGACCAACTCCAGGAAGTAGATACATGCATCTTCTATCTATATGGATTAAGAAATTACCAGTTCGAACCCAAGAAAAGCATGACATCTCAATCGGAAGCCCTGGACTCGCCCAGAGTCGCGTCGACGGCGGTCATCTTGAGCCACACGGAATCGCCGCCGCGCGCGCAGCACAATCGCACAATTCAATCGACGGAGATTTTTCTCTCCATTCTCTGCTGTCTACCAACCCTAATCCGATCCGATCAGGGACGGCTGCAGCGATCGGGGAAGAGACGATTATATTATATATTTGTAAGTAACGGACGTAACGGTGGATCGTGGATCTTTTCCAATTTGGTGCCCTACTCGGAATCTTGCACTCTACATCGATGCTCTCCACACCGGAATTCCTGCGGTGTGCGGTCTGTCAGTGTTTACTGTTATTGGGTAAACCTGTCATTTAAAGGGATGCCTTTTCTTTTGTTTTTGCCAACTTAGACAAGTAATAAGAGCAAAATTTAATTCAACATCTTATTATTAAAAACTAAGATACTTATCAATTAAATAACACTCTCAAGATATACATATTTTGAAGTTTGAATAGCTCCAGGCGATCGGAATCATGCCCAATAGCGAAAATTATATCTTAAGATTCTGTGACTTCGTTTTCATAAAGAAAATAATTAAAAACATTTAGAAACAATCTTGTGAAAATTTTTGAATTTCTTTTTTTTTTGAAAATATATAGGAGGAAATCTTTGGAGCAAAAAGTTATATTAAAATTTCTCTGTTGATTATAAAATTTCAAATAGAATCATAAAACTATTATGGATTATTTGATAAGTCTTTCGAGTGTTTTGAGCTACTGAGACAAATTTGGCCTGTTGAGTGGACATGTGACTAACTCTTATGAGTGCATTTAAATTTACTCTTATTATTATAGATGATATTAACTCTTTCAAATTGAAACATCATATCTCCCTATAATAATAATAAAAAAAGGTTAACATTAAGGTCACTTGGCTTACAAAATACTTAAGGCCATATACTTTTAAGGACTTTGCCTAAAGTTAATTATCTCAACTAAGTTGTTATTCTCAATTACAAAAATCCTCGCTCTAGTTAACATAAAAAGCCTCGACGTTTAGGTCAAGTTGTTTGTTAATACTTGAAGTTATCTTTCTTATCCCAAAGGTCATTTTCCTTGACTAATAAAAGTCACAATTGAGAGCATTTGACGAATGAAAACCTTAAAATAAAAGTCAAATTGGTTACAAATGATCATCATTCTAGATCAAGATAACTGTCAAAAGTAACAATAATGGTTGACTCTCTCAAATAAAAGACTAATTCAGTCAATCCACAATAGCGTAGTTAAAATTCTGAAGGCGCCAACCTAATTGGTGCTGCCACAAAGGCCAGATTCTCCTTTTCTTTGTGAACACTACTATTACAAATGTACACCTTGACCCCACAGATGAAGAACTCATCACTTGCTACCTGATCCGGAAGGTATTCTTGGGTAGTGGAGCTTCCACCGCCACGGCCGTTGCAGACGTCGACCTCAACAAATGCGATCGAGGGACCTGCCGGTTGCGTACATTCGTGCGGTTTGTTTCATCATTGATTGATGGGCGTACCACCCCTGCATAAAGAATCGAAAGTAACCAATGGGGACGCAGGCCACGGACACCTGGGGAATAAAAGACGACGGGGCAGGGCTCCCAAGGGCAAGAAGACCAACTAGGTGATGCACGAGTACAGTCTCATCACCATGTTCCCCATGCAACCTCTCTCAAGGTCTAATCGATCTTTTAAGTGTGAATTAAATTGCAAAACTCGTTACTCGATTTATGGGTTTCCGCGAGAGGAATGTGTTGTGCAAGGTGTACAACGTCTTCAAGAGCTCCACTCCTGCTAAGTAACCTTGCCAAGGTGGCTCGAATCATCATGAAACATCACCATGCTTGGCAAGCTCGAACTTGACCTGACGGCATTTATAATTCAGCTACATGTTGAGCTCTAACGCAACAATGCAAACAAATTGAATCGTCTCTAGTGACAGTAGCGACAGGTACATAAATAACAGGCACGTGAACTAAAGATCTGACTACCGCCGTAGGCCAGGCTTCACATTGTAGTCGCCGGCCTTCTTCGATACAAGCCGGCATTTTGCAGAGGAGTCATGCTGCATGCTCAGCAGCAGCAGCCGCCACAGCCCATCAACAGAGACTGTTTTCATAGGGAAAGACAAAATTGAGCTTTCATGAAGAACCGTTTAATGATTTCACTGGGAAAGACAACTTCGAACTTCAAATGCCAGAAACGCTAATACACCAATATCTAGAGCACCATCAGCATACTCGCAGGACTGCAACAAACTCCAAGCGAGGTAATGGGTGAACATCTTAAAGCATTAAGCATTAAAAAACACTGAGCGTGCTGTATGCGTTCGTCACTACATACAAAAAAGACAGTGAAATGCGAAGCATATTAGTACAATCTAATCTCCTTTCCATGTACAAGTAGGAATGGGATATATGTTCATTCAATAATTCTAACAGAACAGGAGATGGATAATCTAATCCAGTGTACAATAAAAGATACAAATTAGCAACTCAAGTGTTTTGCATTCATTCCCGCCAAATTTCTACCAATAATGCCATCAAACAATAGTCAAATATCATATTGATGAGAAACTAAAGAACACTCACTTCAAGACAAATTAATATGGACGGAGTGCTTGAGAGGGTGGCAGGCTGTGTCCGCCAGAAGATACATATGGCGGATAATGGCTCTGCGACGCCCTAGAATGATCGGAAGTGCCATGCAAGTCGATAACGCGATCAGAATCAGCCAGAACAGACTCGTGTAACTTTACTCTCGCTCCCGGAATCTAATATGGGATGATCAATGATAAGAACGCAACTAGTAATCTATTGTACTTTTATTTATAAAAATCAAAGTATTCG
This sequence comes from Costus lasius, assembly GCA_027563935.2. NCBI lineage: Eukaryota > Viridiplantae > Streptophyta > Magnoliopsida > Zingiberales > Costaceae > Costus > Costus lasius. The sequence goes on along the minus strand of CM050446.2, from coordinate 1,086,875 downwards.
TGGTGTTCAGGTACTGAAAGGATTATTAATTGACTCAGCTCATCGAAAGTATAGTAAAAGGATACCACTCACACAAACGAGACGTTAAGAAGAGCTTCACAACATTGAAAGTAGTCATCATATCGTAATATTATTTTAATTTTTTATGATAACTTGAAGAAATATAATCTTATTGGCGTACCTGATGAATATCAGAAAAATTGCCGCCATCAGATCCAGCAACTGAAGGGACTCCACTATTAGGAATCTCCATAGGGCCGTTATAATTAGTGTACCTAAAAAAGACAAATAAACGAGTAACATTTATGAAAGCTATATAGATATCGCCGGAGCACTTTAAACAATGAACGGAGTGTATAAGAAATAATACCCAGAAGCAGCTGGAGTATAGTAGTGACTTTCATGCGATTGTTCATAACCCTGTTCAAGAAGAATTTCACTAATCTCCGTCAAAAAAAAGTTCACTGACATACCAACATTTTGTAACCTATAATGTTGTCATACTGATAATTAAAAACAATTTTGATTATATTATATTGATTCAAGATGGGATAGAACAATCAGCTCAAAAACATTTACCAGCAAACAAGTCAATGTTTCACAATATGGATCTGAACGATATAGCTTCCGTATAACATTGGATTGGTGGGTTAACTTCAAATTTATTACCAACAGAAGTAGAAGGATCAAATTGGATTGAGTTTTCGGCAAAGGAAAACTTGTTCAAGACTCAAAAGGCAAACACAGGCTACCAGGGAGATTCCTTGCATTTAATTTTCAGGATTTCTTGTCATACGCCTAATCAACAAATAAATAGGTTATCTTGAAAGGTCATATGTAAATCAACATAGGTTGACCAAAACAGTATCTGGTTGAGAATTCAACAGATAGTAAGATAGATTTACCCACAGGCATCCATTACAGTTATCAGAGAGCAATAATAAGTAAAATAGCTACACTGCCAACCAATGTTTGAAAAACCATTCCGTACGACAAGGACTGGTCCTCTCGCCGTCCGATCTGAGAACGACAGTCGGAGCACAGCTCCCGGGCAGACGGTGGAGAGAGGCAGTGGGCGGTTCCAGGCGGCAGCAGACAAGCAGCGGAAGGCGTGGACGGCAGCAAGCGAGCAGCAAAACTTTCGGCGCCTCTGGAAGCTTCGATCGAAGCTTCTAGTGCCACCAAAAGATTTCCGCTGCTCGCCCGTTGCTGCCAGAAGACTTCTGCTGCCGCCCACACCTTCCAGCTCCGCGCTCAGTTTGATGGTACGGTACTGATGCTGTACCGGTCTAGCAACTCACCAAACCGAGTTGCCGGACCGGTATTACAAACCTTGTGCTGCCGACTAGCATGTAAACACACTATCATAAGCTATTTGCCACTTAAGTAAGTAATATCTACACGATACCAGTTTAACAATACACAAACAGCCAGCAAAATCTCATGCAGAATTAACCAAACATCTGCACTTTTCAAATATTCTTAAATGCAAGGATGAGTTACAAAGTTACTATGAAAGCATCTCATCAGACTGACAAATGGATGTGTTGCAAAAAGGAGCTGACTGTTATTTTGTTATAAACCAGTGAGAGAAATATTAAACGAGAACAAAAATATTAGACAATCAACAGATAGCAAAGAATAGTCAAACAGGCTATAGAATATATTGTCACAGTAACAAGGAATTTAAATAAATTCCATAAGGGGAAACATCGTTCAAAATAAACTAATCCAGATTATCAATTTCGCCCCAACTTATGCAAAATCATGAACCTGAAGACAAATTATCTGTTGCATTGGAGACATCAAAGAGAACATGAAATGGCTAGAAAGTATACAAGAAATGGAAATCAACAGGTTTATTGTGAGTTTTTGCCACCAAATATTTTGCTCCCTGCACAGGCTGAACTTGGTAATTTTTCATTAAATACACTGACCAAATTGAAAATTGTTTGAATCGGCAATAATAATTACATTAAAACAATCCAATTAGATCATTAGCTTCCACGACCTCATGAGCCTAATTGTATACGTTTATTTTAAACTCTACATTATTTTAGTGTAGTAAGTAACACACACATTCATCTCCTCAAATATGTAGATTGGTACTATCTTGTAAAGTTAGACAAAAGGCATGCACTGGTTAACACAAGCCTATTTTTCACTAAGCACTGAAGATAAATAGAGAGTACCCGCTAGATGCCAAAAGAAACAAAATTCCGCTAAGAGAGTAGCGCCACAAAAGCAAAAAAAAGAACTAATAGCAGATGATAGTAGACATAATTATGTTAATACAGAACAAAATATAAGAACAGGACATATGATACCTTTGGGTACTCATAACCGAGAGACTTGCCAGGTCCCATCATGCCAGATGATGGTATTCCTCTAACGGAATAATTTTCTGGACTGTAACCGCGAAAATGGCTTGCACGTGAGGAACTCATTGCAGCACTTTCTGATGACAATACACCTCTCCTGGGCACTCTTTCTGGGGGAGCATTGTAAAAAGGTATAGCAGGTGCAGGATCCACAGAAGTATTTCCACTTCTGGAGTTCATTGCAGCACTCTCAGATGGCAATACACCTCTTCTGGGAAATCTTTCTGGGGGAGCAATGTAAAAAGGCATTGCTGGTGCAGGATCCACAGAAGTATTTAGACTTCTGGAACTCATTGCAGCATTTTCAGATGACAATACACCTCTCCTTGGCACTCTTTCTGGGGGAGCAATGTAAAAAGGTGCTGGAGGTGCAGGATCCACAGGAGTATTTCCACTTCTAAAAGTTCTTGCTCTAAGCCTAGAAGCAATCTCTGCAAGTGCATCCCAGGCTACATCTCGAGGCCCAGAAATCTGTAACAAAAGACGTGATCAATACTGCAGTGAACTGTGTCAACGGGAAGAAAAGATTGTAGATTGAGTGTACTTAAGAATACAAGCACACCAAGGTTATAGAGATGTAATCAGAATGAAAATATATAGTGCAATTCCAACTTAGGTTTCAAAGAAAATCTAGGAATAAAAAAAAGAATATACATCACCTGCACTAGTTCTTCGTTAGAAGATGTGTACTTTGGCTTGTCATCCTTGGAGTACACCCGAATGTCTGCTCTAGTTCGCCTTCTCATTTCTGTTATAACATTACCACCTTGTCCAAGGATACAACCAACTTTACTGGATGGGACGAGAAGTCTCGTTGTGATGACACCGTCTTCTGAGGTTGAACTTGTTCTACTTTGAAGTTGCAGTACTGCTTCAATTGTTGGAGAGTTTCTATCCCAAGGAACCTACATTTTAGAATTAAAGCCAGTTATAATGTCATTCAAGACTAAAGCTTAAAATGGCCACCGGCAAAATTCTCAGAGGTGTCTGCCATTCAAATAGCCATCTATGGTCAAGCGAGACAAACAGACAATAATACCAATGGACAGTTACCTCCTTGGATGATATAGTGATCACGCGTTCCTCAGCATCAGGTGCAGTGTCTTCAACTTGTATGCGAGCACCAGTCTGTTGCTCTAATTGTCTGACATTAGTCCCACCCTTGCCAATCACGCCACCAATTTTCACAGTAGCACACAAAATTCTGATGGAGAATTCTTCTGGAATTTCACCATCGAGTCCCAAAGTGTTTCTGCTAAGATTACCTGGAGGATGTCTGGATGGCTCCTCTGGGTACCTACTGAACTTTGAGATTATCGGTGGATCATGGACATCAGGGTAATATTGAGACCACATTCGACTTCCCTGAGGCAATGGAACTGGCCTGGATGATTCAGAGCGATAAGAGCCATGGGTACTAGCATGTATAACATCATCCAAAGGAGGATTTTCTTTGTGTGGATGTTGATGCAGCAAGGAGGAAATTTTGTACAAAGCCTTCTTCGTTACAGATGGCACTCCAGTTACCTGGAAGGGTTCCAACAGTGTGATTAGGGAACCACATTAAATTCTTCATAGCATAAAAGAAAATATTTGGAAAGTAAAGGAAATAGGTGAACTTCTCGTAAATATGTTGTTTAACTAGTTATGTAACAATACCATAGTCCAAATCAAGCAAATTATAATGAGAACATGGCAACACATATATAAGTAACAAAAACTATTGCTTGGTAAGTGTCCTAAACAACAGCCTTACCTAAAAATTAATTGGGTAGATAGCAAAGTAACAACATTTTTCATAAAAAAAATAAATGATAAATTTTAAATAAAAAGCATAAAGCCTTTTTTGCAATATTACCATGTGCTAGGTTACTTCATGATTACCATGAATAACTATTATAATTTACTCATTGGACTATGAATTCAGTTTACGTATCAATGTCATAGCTTATCTGATTTCATGATAAACTTCATAACATGAATGGCAGGTTATCTCAACAAGAGCATCTATGTGAAAGACATTACAAATGCTTGAACAAACCAAGGGCTCAAATCTCAAAGTCATTGATCCACTACGTTTTCAAATCAATAATCATAAGCATAAAACATTTCTTAGTCAGTTAGTTGATACATTCATGGAATAGAGTTTATGGTAAACAAAATGTCATATTTAAACAGTCTGGGTACATTGTAGGGAAAATGTCCTTTTCTAATGGATCTTGAATATAAGTTCAACTCAACCAACATTAACCACGTGAAAATATATGTTAACAAGCTGCTCTGATCAACATGTGCAAATATAGCATAGATGCCAGTTAATTAGTTAAAGAATTCCTTACAGCTCCTTGTTCAATCCACAACCATTAACCAAGTCAAATTAAGATGGAGCGACTCTGTTTGCATTGCCTCCTAAGACATGATCTGCTGTTCTTTTCAAAGAAAACAAAATTTTGAGCATGCAACAATTTTAAGTTCAAACTAAAAAATGTGACAGTTGATATGTGCTTGAACTAGCCAAATGAATGTGTATCTCCTAAAATTTTTTTTAAAAAAAATTGAAATAAAATAGATAGTCCATTCAATTAACAATTCTTTACAAAGGTTACTAACAAAAATGATACAAACATCTCATTTGTAGATGTGTTTTAATGGAGACATTATGATACCATGTCTAAAGAGATACGTTAAAAGGCTATCACTTCCATTGCCGGGCATTATTTTACACTAAAAAGTATTAGATTCGTAAAAACATGGATAAATTGGCCAGTAAGAAATTAAACAGATTGTATTAATGTAGATCAATTTGAATGATTTGAACTTGAATCTGACTTGGTTCTTTTACCCAAGAAATATAAGGGACACACCCACCAAGGTTTGTAATACCGGTCTGGCGACTCGGTCCGGTGAGCCGCCGGACTAGTACTGTACCGTACAAACCGACTGTTCCAAGCGGTAGCAAGCGAGCAGGCGTTGGAAGCTTTGATTGAAGCTTCCGGCAGTAATCGGAGCTTCCACTGGCGGCAGTGCCGCCGGAAGCTTCAATCGAAGCTTCCAACGCTCGCTGCCCGCCAGCTACTTCCCTCCGTCATCTCTGCCCCAGGGCCGTGCTCCGATAGCCATTCTGAGATCGGACAGCAAGCCAATATGTATCGTCCGGAACGGTTTTGCAAACCGTGACACCCACCCCTACTTCCAAGAGATTAAAGTGATTCTACACAAAGAGGTATGCCCAGGTTTGTGTCTAGGCATCCTCCTCATGTTTGTTAGAGAAGTTCTTGGGACAAGAGGATATTAAAGGGCCTTACGGGCTCAAGAGCAGAAGCATGAGAAATTAAAATTGCATCTTCCCATCACATAAAAATATTTACACTTGTCCCCTAGTACAAGAGGTTTTAAAGTTGCAACAAGTATAATTTATATAAAAGAAAAGGTTATGTTGTGTTACTCAAATGACCTAAGTCAAGTAATCCATCGAGTCTAATCGCTTGCTATCCAAGTGACTTGAGCATAATGATGCTAAAATAATGAAGGTTGATTACTTGAAAGATGCCTGAGTGATCCAAATATATGTGTGAGCATCGATCACTCAAATGGATTCTCGAGTGATCTAGATTGATCTCATCAGGTTGCATAAAAGAAACCCAAGTGAGTGAGCCCACTAGAAACTTTCTGAATTCATTCAATATTTGCCCATAACAATAGCCACTACATGGAAATTGACGAATGAAGCAAAAAGTACACATGCAAAAAAGGGAATGGGAGGCTCCATGCTAGCAAAAAACCATAGGGGAAAAGAAACCGAATGCAAGCAAGAGTTACGTTGCATCTGCATAGAAAAGCACACTGCTTCATGCAAAAGTTCCATTGCAACTGCAAACAAGCTCAAAGGTGTGCAAAGATGTGTCAATGAAATTACACCCTGAGACACAACTACCAATTATTGCACGCAGGGGTAGGTTGCATATAACTGCAATGATGTAGAAAACATGATATAAGGGAAAGAAAGAAGCGTAAGTGATGTTGCCTTGATTTAGCTTTGCTTACCTAGTGGTGTCCCTCGAGTTAAAATCACCTTTTCAATAGTCTTGCAAAGAAAGGCGACTATAGGTGAAATGTTGTGCGGAGGAACGACAATGGATGAGTACACCAGTTCAAATCAAAATTGAAAACTTTAGTGAAAACCACTATTGTCATAGCACTAGATGGTGAAGAAGTGACCTGGAGTGGAGGATGATGCGCAGAGTGGTGAAAAGGCAAGGCACTATTGTGCAGCATGTAGGAAGAGGAGGTTTAGGAGTGCTTTGTCTATGGGCAAGAGCAGGAGGCAGCAAATCAATGAAGAAAAGGAGCAAATAAGCAAATGAGGGGAGGGAACATTGTGGTATGAGTTATGAGAACTAGCAAGCACAGGCTTTGGTATTAGTGTACAGAGCTCAGAGCCGCTAAAACAAGGAAAAGTGAGAGATTAAAGAAGATAATAATCAGATTAATCAAAGTACCACTTACATTAAGGTTAAGCCATATATAAGATATTAAACAGTTAATTAGACCAAAAATGTAATATATTGCAAATTCAAGATTAATAATAACCGTAATAATTATTAATTAATTACACTAATAAAGTACAAACTCATAATATATTAAATAATTAATTACCTCTATAGGTCAGTATGTTGACTGTTAACAAAAAAAGATCAATGAAAAGAAGGAAAGATCTCCAGTAAAATGTGCGCAAATATAGATGCTATTTGTGATTTTTAAAGAGACACACTTGGGTTCCTTTTAAATTGACAACAAAAATCATAATAAGTGTTATATAAGACATGCAATCATATATCGTATAGATTTAAACATCAAAAGTATTAAAAGGAACCAAATGGTTGTTCGCACAGAGGGAAATTACTACAATTATTTAGGATACTTCATAGAACAAAAGCAATGAATATGAAATTGTATTACCTGCACTAGTTCATCACTGCCCATAGCACAAGGTGGAAGGTGATCTGAAGGCAATATGCGAATATTTGCACCAGTATCACTTCGCAGTTGCTGAATAATAGTTCCACCCTTGCCAAGAAGGCATCCAACTTGATTTTTGGGGACCAAAATTCGAGCAGTAACAACATCATCAGGTTCAGTTCTTTCTTGCACCACACCGCCTCGTATAACTTCGTCTGCAGCAATCCTATCGTTAATCTTGAGCAAAGCATCCTGGGCAGGACAATGGGGCCGTATGCTCTCCAATTCATTTGCATCCTTGTCTTCTAGATCCTTATCAGAATCATTCTTTTCATTTTGCAACTGGTAACTAAATATTATAATTACTCTTTCCTCAGCCCCAGGAATGGCATCTGCAACCCTTATCTTGGCATGTGTCTCGTCTCTGAGAGCATTAACAATCTCTCCTCCTTTTCCCAGTACGCTGCCAATCTTTTTCACAGGGCAAAGAATGCGGTAAATTGTATCAATAGGTTTAGTGTTAGAACCAAGTTCATCGTGACTAGAATTATGTCTCTTTCTTTTTGTGTTATCAAAATGTTCTTGCGATCTTTTCCTGAAGTTTCCAAACTTACTCCTTCCGTAAATCTTTGTTTCATCCATACTGCTCAGGAAACTTAAAATTCAAGATAACCTACCATGATGAGATATAACAAGTCAAAGGCATAAGATTAACAGAGAACAGAAGTTGTATAAAATTACTACTCAACAAAACTTGCATTGAGATGAAAAGCCAAAACATGGCATTTAGAAATAATTAAAAAAAGGATCCTAGTGAAAGAAAGTATTTCTGAGGCCCTGTGAACACTTCAAGCATAGTTATGGAGAATGTTCTCCCTCTTTTGCATCAAGAACATTATCTTAGGATATGGCAAGAAATTAACACGGCTCGGTTGGAAAAAAAAAAACAAACGTTTACTCCCAATATGCACACATATGCATAAATTCAAATCTATCTAAACATATAAATGTACACACACATATATGACCCAGTTCAAGAGTTCGAATCGATTCTTGACTAATCTCCTATTTAAGAGTTATTCAATCTAGTCCATAAGTAAACTGTGTCCGTGATCAAAACCAGAAGCATGCTACCAAGATGGTTCTCCTCGGCATAAGGTCATAAGTCATACAAAACTAGCCTCAGGTATACAAAAGGTATGATACACTCATCCTGTTTCAGCTTCAAAAAACTACCAAAACTACATGCATATTTACGGAGATAAAATAGGAATGTATGTTATGTCAAACTGAGCATCTGATCTAAAGCTACCATAAGGCACCATGAGAACTACATCAAATCTGAAAGGTGCATCTACCCAAGCCGAGGTCTAAGCTGCCAACATCAAGGCCAAAGTCCCCTCTCCGCCACCCTCACATGTGACCTTGACATGAAGTTCACCTCAAGGACCTGAAACAATCCAAGGCAAAAAGGAAGCTAAAGGTCTAATTACACAAATTGCCTTACCAAAATGCTAGCCTCCTGAATCCCACACAAAAGCCGTACTTCCCACCCATATGAGCATAGTAAGAATATGAACTTTTAGACCCTTCACCTATGAAGAACAAGAGGGGCATTTTCTATGGACCCCCTTATTCTATGTCAAACAAATCAACCACTTGACATCATACGATTAAGTTCAGGATCACACCCAAGCATTTTATTATAAGTATCCAACCCAACAAGGAAGTTTGAATTTGACTCTTTAAATCTCTACTCTCCAGCTTGAATTCCTTGCTTACTCCTCGTTTGGGCATCAAAGTGAGATATCACAGACTCAACTTCGAGCCTTCCTCTTCTTGTAGGGCATCTTGGGCTCTGTGCAAGTCATTTTAGTCTTTGGTTGTTCCGTATCCATTTGAACCAATTGAATCATGTTGACTCAGGTTCAGATTCAGATGGCTACAGTTTACAAAATATTCATACATCTATTGCAAATAATTGAAGACTACACCTACAGACCTTGTGCTTAGAGGAAACAGAAAACTTTATAACAACTCCCAACCAAGAAAAGTTATAAAATACAGATGACTAATGCTAAGAACAACTGTACAAAACAATACATTATAAAACTAAAATAATTTAAGCGTACCAATCTTTTATCATTCTTTGTCGTCAACATGGGCCCACTACGCTAGTTACCACATTAGATAAATACAGATTGATTGATTGATTAGCTTTATCTGTGCATACCTAGAAAGTGAGAATGAAAATTGTGTATTCAACAAGGAGGCAGCACAATGAATCAGTTATCATGCACTGCCATCATGTGCAGTATAATGGTCACATTTGCTATTCATGTACTTCACTTAAGAAGTAATATAATCCCCGTAGTAGATCAGTTTATCAAATAAGTTTTGCGTAGACGTGATGCTGCAACTCAAAATTTCAGTGTTGTTTGGTTGCTTAGTTCTTCAAATGACAAATATTATAATCAATATTAAGTGCTTAATCATGTCTTTGGTAATCTTGACTTCTTCTAATTTCACATCAGATTTTTTTTTCAATGCTGTTACCCATATAAACACTGCAGCATCATGTCACGCCAGTATTTTTCACTTAATTAAAAGTTCTCAACTGACAGCCAAATCCCTAATCCATTCAGCCTTTTCCCCAGGTGTCAACTTATCCTTAAACAATTGTGTGTGAAACCTCAGCCAGCATGATTTTAACATTTCGCAGCAAGACTAATCACAAAACCAAACAAGCAAACACATAAAGAGTCAAAACAGTAAAATATTGTTCACATTCTTAATTGAACCAAATACAACTTGCCTAGAGATAGCAGAAAAAATAACACTAACCCAATAGTGTTCTCTTCCACTGAGGAGGTTTCCCATTCTATGAGGCAATTGGTCAAACAACTTCACTGCGTTCAGCCTATATGTGCCACTAAGGCAAACCATCAAACAACTTCTCCGCTCTTGACTTGCAACCGCCACTCGTCATCTTCCATGATTGAACTAACGTCAAACACTTAGTTGCTCAGCCCCACACCTCATTGTGACTCCGCAAGAAATGTGTGTTAAACACTCTGCTCAACCACCTTTGTACCTCTTTTCTTGGTAGTGGACTAGGTTTATCCTACTACCTATGAACTTGGATCAATTCCTTGCTAAGCCTCTTAGGTGTACTGCGCTTCACTGCACTTTGCTCCAATCATGGTTCAATCAATTCTTGTGTTCCTTTGCTACTCGGCAAAGATAGCCTTTTACAAGATGAGGCATGACAAGGCCGAAACTCTTCCTGTGTGCAGGCACTATGCCTTTATTGAACAAATAATGCAATATGTTGACATATCAAACCAGTAGGCAACTTTCATCATTGAGTGTCGGCATGTATCAGTATCTTTTGTACAATTACCCTATTTGACAAAGGCATTCGTGCGACTATGCCCATTGCACATGTTAGTATCGTGCACTTTTTATGCATGCCTATCGTGGTATTGTCCACTCTACTTTCAACCATGTGATGAGTTAGACTATATCTCATGCATGTGGTCTTTGCAAACACGGCATGCTTGGTTTGCACTATCCCATGGAATGTTTCACAGGTTCTTGTTAGGAGATGTGTCATCAAAAATAATGTTTCCACACTGTGTTGAGGGTGTTCCATAAGCATCTTGAAGATTTGCTAGGCTGACAACCTCATTTGTCAATTCCCCCTCACACATGGATGTACCAATTAGGAGTTTTCCTAGTCATCAAGGATTTCTCCTAATATATCAAGGGAAAGTATATCCAAGCAATACTAAGGTGCATCCAATTACCTAGGTGAGGTTAAGACTTCCTTTTGAGCCGACTAGCATAATTTCACGCAAAATTGCCCCTACCTTGCATCAAATTATGATATCCATGAATTTGGCCCGCCAACATTATGTTTGTCATTGACACCTGTGTCACACCTAAAATATCATTACCTTATGTTGTGTCATGACATGTTTTTCTTGGTAGTTGACGGGTTTGGATCCTTGTACCTATGAACTTGGATTGACTCTTGTTGAGCCTCTCAAGAGCATTATGCTTCATTGCACTTTCCTCCAATTGTGATTCAATCAAACCTTGTATTCCTTTGCTACTTGGCAGGATGGCCTTTCAAAGGGTGGGATATCCCAACAATGAATCTCTTATGTGTATAGATGCTATCACTTGACTGCACGAGTAATGCACTATGTCGACACATCAAACATGTTGACTGCTTTTGTCATTAAGTGTGAGCATCTATCATTATCTTCTGCATGATGAAACTATTTCACATATGTGCATAACTGTGTCCATCGCACAAGTTGACACCATGCACTCTACGTCAATGTCTGTTGTGATTGTGCTCTCTACTTCCGACCATGTCATGGGTCAGACTACATTTCGTTAATGTCATGGTAGCTACAAGCACCGCATGCTTAGTCTACACTATCACATGGAACGTTTCGCCCAAGAGATGTGCCATCAACAATTTGTTGCCACCATATGATAAGGGTGTGCACTATTGGCTAGGATGACAAGCCTATTATTAATCCCATCTGTCACATGGATGTGCCCATTGCGAGCTCTCTCAATCATCAAGGATTCTTCTATCTTTCATGAGAAAGTATATCCAAGCAATATTAAGGTGCACACAATTACCTAGGTGTGCTTAAGACTTCCTTTTGAGTCAACAAAGATAATTTTACACAACAATACCCCTACCTTACATCAGATCACATCATCCATGAAGTTGGTCAACCAGCAACATATTTATCATAGACACCCATGGCACGACCGACACATTGTTAGCTTATATTGTGTCATGATGTCCCATGCAATGCCTAGATAGAGGGATGACTCCAATGCGTACTATCTATAACCTATGAAATACCAATATTTCCTATTTGTACGGGTTTAAGCTTGGACTGATAAAGTTCAATCTCGCTCTTGCTCTTATATATATATATATATATATATATATATATATATATATATAGTGTGTGTGTGTGTGACATTGATCCGTACACCAGTATGGAGTGATTTTTTGAACCTTCTATATACCAACTACCCTTCTATATCATGCCCATGAGCCCCAAACATCATGCCTCCAGCCTATAGTGCTCCGAGATGGGCTCCTCCTTGGTGCCCCACACATGTCGGAGCATCTTAACACATCAACTTGTTGGATCACCCATCTTGGATTCTCTTGGTCGCCATAACAAAAAAATCTACCAATGCAAACACCCCAAGCTTAGCCCACAACATCAGAAGTTAGCTAAAACTCAAGTCATGGACTTAACTCACCATGCTACATCGGCACACCGTCAAGTCTGGTGGTCTCACAAAGAAATCAAAATGCTAAAATACCAGCTAAAGGAGATGTGCCACTGCCTTATATCCTACAAAGTCATTGAGGTGGTCAGAATTTCATCAGATTACAGCAAAAACAAATATGTGAAATGCCCCTTCATTACAATACAAAACCATTCACCATCCAACAACTTGCAGTAGTTTGATTATTATGATGAATCCTCCATTTGCTAACGATGGCACATGTAAACAAAACGTCAGGCAATTTAAGATTTCTAGTTGGAAACGTGGAGGAAGACATAAGCGAATAACCAAAAACAAGTCTTCTCAGCTTAATAAGGTGCAAATTCGCTTTTTTGGAGGAAAAAAAATCCAGAATTCTCATTACCTAATTCTTTCTTTTCCATGCGGTGGACACAAAATGGAACTTCCTCGAAAAAAAAATCTACTCTCTACACACAAACCGACTCAGAGCCAGTGTTATCAAAGAAGTCAGTGCTACAGATAAATCAACAGCTAAATAACCCAAAAAAATGCGAGACCTAAGTAAAAGAAGTAGGTTGCTGGCACGAGCTAGTGCCGCTCAATATGTAGAAACCCTTATAACTCGAGATTTGGGGATAGCAACCCAAAGGGATCTATTACCTTTCAGAGAGGAAGGGAGAGAACCTCTTGCAGAAAGCGGCCTCCTCTGTTCGTCGCCTCCTTTTCCTCTCTTACTATTCGAATTTGGAGAGCGAGTTGGAGCGAACGAGAAGTAGGGTTTGGAGGCGGTAGTTTCTCCGATACGATTTAGGTTTTCTTCCACGCATGCGGGGTCGGGGGCGAGACACGACGGACAGCTAGTTTGGTAAGCGGGCTGGAATAAAAAAAAAATTTGTGGCTTGACTCAATAAGACTCGTCGTTCAGCGCCCAACAAGATGGGCCGGCTCAGACATCATGTTGGCCCAGAAGAATTTTACTGGACCGTAAAGCAATAGCATATTCGGCCCAAGCACAATATATGGTTCTCCTTACTTTTCCCTCTATCGATACTAATTCTACAACGTATCTACAAGGGAAGATGTGAAACCAAGAAAAAAAAATCACAGATAAAAAATAAAAAATAAATGATTACTAGTGTTCAACTTTCCTAGTGATCATACTCATGCCTATTTTTTGAAATGTGCAATTTCTTAATTTCTTAACTTCTAAAAATAAAGTGTATTAATTAGTTTAGCCGGTAAGCATGATTATTGATAATAAGGTATTGGGATAAATTTTGCCTTTATCAATTCCATTAAAAAAACCAACCAAATGCTTGAAAGAAGTGTTGGGCTGGCAATTTAACTCGTCCGTGTACGTAACCCGTTTATATTAAGTTTGGGTACTCATTTATTTAAATAGGATAGGTTCAAATTTAATGGATTAGATTATAATTAGGTTCAAATTTAGGACACGGGTGCCCGATATCCAATACTTAATTTTAATTATTAATATAAATATATAAATTAATATAAAAATATAAATAATAATAAATTAAAATTTTATAAATATTTATTATCAATAATAATATAAAAATAATAATATATATTTATTATTATTATTATTATATTATATTTTATATTTTATTTAATTAGGTATCTATTTAAATACTCAATCCGGGTTATACAATAGGTTACTCAATCTAGACTTTGGTGATAGTGGATTTGCCAATGGGATCAGAGTTAGATTTAAGGTCGAATACTCATACCTACCTGTTGCCACAGCTAAGGCTCTATTTCCGACGACACCGAGAAAATGAGAGGGGCAGGTAAGTGTGACCGGAGGGATTTAAGAGGGAGGGAAATTTTTTATCACATGCTTCGCATGTGATTTTCATCCAAGATCGGCAACAAGAGGCAAGGAGGGCTTCTCCGTTGGAGACGGGAGGACGAGAGGCAAGGCAAGCTCACCGAGAGAGAAGCTGGCGACGGGAGGCGAGGCGACATAAGCTTGGCGATGGGAGGTGAGGCTGGCTAACTTGGTAAGACGGCATAAGCTTGGCAACGGGAGGTGAGGCTGGCTAGCTTGGCAAGACGGCATAAGCTTGGCAACGGGAGGTGAGGCTCGCTAGCTCGGCAAGGCTGGCGGGGGGGAGGTGAGGCAACGCGAGCTTAGCGAAGCACGTGAATGGCGAGCTTGGCGACAGGAGGAGGGCGATACCAACGAGGAGAGGAAGGAGCGACATGGCGTCGACGAAGAGGGAGAGAGAAGGAGGAGGTGTGGGGCAAAGGCGAGGTGAGGAGAGCATGAACACGATGCGAGTACTGGCGAGCTTGGCAACGGGAGGAGGGCGGCACCGGTGAGAAGGGGAAGGAGTGATGTGGTGTCAGCGAAGAGGGAGAAGGAAGGAGAAGGGGCAAGGCAAAAGCGAGGTGAGGAGAGCGTGAACGCGATGCGAGTTTAGTTTCTGTCCGATTCGTGCATAAGCATATTCGAAGGAAAATATTTGTTATTTTTTTCCTTATTTTTTTCATCTAGATTTATTGTATTTTTCATCCTTTCCACCATACTTTCTATTTAAATTCATCATCCTTTCTAATAATTTCACTATACTTTTGATCTTTTCCATCGTGTTTTTTATTTTATTTAGATTCATTATATTTTTTATCATTTTCACCATATTTTTTATTTAAATTTATTATATTTTCTATTTTTCCACCATAGATTATATTCAACATAACAAAGCCTAATATGTACCGCAGACAGCATGTAAGTTAAAACCCAAAATTACCAAATCATATAAACATGCAAATAATACGATAGTATAGCGAGGGTTCACGATTTTGTAGATAAGGTCACCCATCATCTTCACCGCGAGGTCACCCATCATCTCCGCCACGTGTCATCACGAGACTGCCTTCGGTTGATAAGGATGTCATCCACCTTGACCCGTGTAGCTAGCGCCGCGCGCGCGCAAGTGACGTCCCACATTCACAAAAAAATTTTGACAACTGAGTACACTGCCGAACCCAAAAGCTGTGACATAGGTTCATAAAATGAAATTCGTAAAATCTTAAAATACGTGTCATTTCACGAAAATTTGCGCCATTATTATCGTGAAATGCGTATCACAGCCAGGTACACAGCTCCAGCTGCCAAAAATTTTTCCACGTTCACCGCCTTATCCGATCCCGCCATCAGCATCGATGGAAGAGATGGCAGCTCGATATTGCCTTATTTATAGACGTACTGTCGCAGGGGGCGTCCTTCACGCCGCCCATTTATAGTAATAACTAGACTAGCAGTGCAGTACGAAGTGGAACAAAATGGCTTCGGCCATGATGGTCTTCTCCGCCGCAGCCGTCTCCCGGGCCTCCCCGGCCCAGTCCAGCATGGTGGCGCCCTTTACTGGGCTCAAGTCCGCCGCCGCCGCCTTCCCCGCCACCAGGAGGGCCAACGCCGACCTCTCCCACCTCCCCAGCAATGGCGGCAGAGTTCAGTGCATGAAGGCACGTATTTCTGAACACACGTTAACAGTGTGCACGGCGCACTGACGGTCAATCTGTAATGCTAACGTCAATCGATTAATATCGAACAGGTGTGGCCAATTGAGGGCAAAAAGAAGTTCGAGACGCTCTCCTACCTTCCTTCTCTAGCGGACGAGGCCCTGCTGAAGCAGATAGAGTACCTCCTCCGATCCAAATGGATTCCTTGTTTGGAGTAAAGCTACGTGAGTATACATTAATGCGTAAAATCGTACCCCAAAAAAAAAAAATAGTAACAACAACAACAATATAACAACAGGAAGGATTTGTGTGGCGGGAGCACCACCGATCGCCGGGATACTACGACGGGCGGTACTGGACGATGTGGAAGCTGCCGATGTTTGGCTGCACCGACGCGGTGCAGGTGGCGAAGGAGGTGGAGGAATGCAAGAAGGAGTACCCCTACGCATTCATCCGCATTATCGGCTTCGACAACGTCCGCCAAGTGCAGTGCATCAGTTTCATCGCCTTCAAGCCCCCAGGCTTCTAATTCACCAGCAACACTACGCCATAATATCTAAATAAACACTCGGCGTCCGTTAGTTTGCCCGATCCGACTCGGGTCCGGCGCTAGCCGCCACCGTCGCTCTTTTGAGTTAAATTTACCTGGTTCGTTGTTCGAGCTCCTTTGCTCGCGCGTGAAATGTCGGCATGTTGCATGTTCGGCACTCAATTACTTGACTGCGACGAGGCAATGAAAGAGTTGACTTTTTTTTTTCCTATGACTAATTTGACTCTCGCGCGTTGACTGGATTCACACCTCTCGAGTCTCGACGCAGCACCTGCTTGTTAATTTCGACATATTGGGCCCAATCCGGGAACAAAATTATATATTACCGGCCCAGTACGGGTTTGCGTATGTAATAAGATAATTCGAATTTCGCAATCATTTAATTAATCAAAAGGAGAAGGTGCAAGTGGAAGTGTACTAAAATCGGAAGCCCATGTAAATGTGATGGTCCTGTTCCACCCAACCCGAGGACAACCGGGTCAAGGCCAGCCTGGATCCGACTCCTCTCCCGCCAACAACCGGGCCCAATCTATTTCCCTTTTTATTAAATTGATCAATGAGGCCTGGTGGGGCTCGGTTCGGTACATGCCCCCGTCAGGCCCGCATCGACACGACATTTAGGCAGTAGCCCCAGGCACTATCGGGTTTATTAAAACAGTCTGGGCCTATTAATGCCGCGTAGATTACATTTTAGACACGATCAATGTCCCTTTCGTAGACCTGCAGGGCCGAACATTTTATTAGCGTAGTCTCCCACCAGGCCTATCGATAGTTGTCACGCTGGTGCACGTTAGCTGCCTCGGACAATAAATCATTAAAAAGGGATGTGTGACCATACTTTTTAATTGTAATAAAACTGATAATAATAATAATAAAAAAGATGTCACGTGGGCACATGCATATGAAGGCTGCGAATATTCGTATGGGTCCCATCTCACATGGGCGCGCAGCTGCATGGTTGTACGGCCACTGTGGTACTTGGCTAGTGTGGAGATGAGATTTATCAATTATTTTCTGGTTAGTAGATTATGGGTATATGGATTAATTGATTTTTTTTCCTAGAATTAAATTAAAGGTAATTGGTGAAGATGGATTCCGTCCAAGTGAGGTGTATCCAGTGCACACGTCCACACCTTCATCACGTGTTGGGCGCTAATCTGTCATCTGGTCAGACGATTAGCTTGCTCCAGCTGCCCCACATTCGCTCACTACGCACCGTCCGATTGCGCGCGCATGCACTTGAGCCGTCCGATGGAAGCGAAGTAAGCGCTGACCATGTCAAGGGATCGAGAAAAATGCAAGATGGACGGAACGGCGATTGAGAGCCAGCGGGGCCGTCCCGATCGGGAGCGGTTGAGCCGCCACCGTCGACTTGCCCAGGAAATCGATATCAAAAGGCTTGGAAAACTGGGCGGGGCATTGACTAATCTTAGACCGCGCTTGCCAACTAGCACCCGTTTCTCCACCGCTTTTCGCGATTTTAAATTCCTCGCTGTCCCCCACGTTGCCAAGGTTGACATTTCTTTCTTGCAACCAAAACAAGAAAATTCTGTGCCCCCACAATATATTCGAGTCAATTTTTTTTTTTTACAAATAGTAAGAAAAGTAATTCACTGTAGTAAACAGCGAATCCGGGCGGAGTAAAAAAATAAAATGTGACTTTATTTATTTCTATTTTAAGTATGCAATGGTCGGCCATAAAGAGCTGAACGAGTGACGCAAATGCGCGATATTTTTCTCTCTCTTATAACAGCCGAGCGATAGAAAACAAAGAAGAAATTGTTGTGGCATGTGACGGCCGAATCACGAGGTGCAAAAATAGCAACGTCGAATCACGAGGCGAGAGAAATTAAAAAAAAAAATAAAAAAAGGAGAAATTAAAAAAATTAATAAAATGGCGCGACTGAACTTTTTCTATTTGCAAATTTTCAGGGTGCGTGAAGGTCACTGGTCATCCCCTTCGCACGCTGCGTCTCTTTTTTCTGGTTATTTATTTATTATTATTATTGAGTTACAGTTTCGGGTTTCCGGTATTTTTTTCCTTCCGCTCCAATTCCTTTCTTTGTTTATTGAATTTTAGCTACCCTTTTCTTCCTCCTATAAATGAGGTGCGGAGTCTCTGCGTTTCCTTTCCTTGCCCCTCGCCGTCTGTTGTCTCCGCTGGGATTCTCTCCGTCTTCTCTCTCGCGAGTAGAGAGGTGGGAAAGGTAAATCAAGATGCCGGCTGAGAATTAGAACCTCCGTCTTCTGTTCGTTCAGCGCTTCTTTCTTAGCCTGATCTGAGCTCTCGCAGCTTCAGATCTGAGCTTTTTGAAGCCTTTCATCGTGATATTCGTTGTCCTGTATGATCAAAATCAAGTTTTTAAACCGGCTCTAGAGCTATTTCTTCGATTTCTTTGCAATAGTTGGACATTTCGGTTAACAAGTTTTGTTCGCTGCCCATTATCTGAAATTTACTCTATTTTTTTAAAAATAAATTCTTGTTTTCTTTGCTGGATTCTCTGCTCCTGCAACGAGATCTAAAGGATTTGATTTATGAATCTGTAGGAGTTGCAATCGCGGATCTCGAAGAGATCGGAGCAACGATGAATCACTGCGCGATGCAACAGCAGAACGCCTTCGCCGCTTGCGAAGAGATGAGGGTCCCCTTCGCCGTCGCAGAACGGAGGACCCCTGTTTTCTGTCCCAAACCTCGTCGGCTGAGCCAACTCGCTGCCGGTGCCGACTCCATACGGCCGCTTCGTTGGCTGTCGAGGTATTTCCTTTTTCACACCCGGCCTATTGATGTTGCTTGGTATAAATCTCTTCTCCCATCTGATGGTTTTCATTTCTGCAGTCATCCAATGGAATTTTCTGATTCGAAGGCCGGGGCGGAGCTCCTTGAAATCTTCCTTGCAAAGGTGAGATTTTCTTCCCATCTTATTTTGTTCTCGTCTTTTTTTTATCAAATCTGAAATAATCAAAATTCGGCTCTTGTACGGAGCTAACTCTCTTGCAATTTGTTGTGCAGGGTGGAGAACAGAACCAAGTCGCCTCTTCACCACCCTTCTTCAGCGGGTCGCCGCCGAGTCGTGCGGCTAACCCAGTAGTTCTCGACGCCCGGTTCGGCGAGGACCACCCGCCGGCGCCCTTTGCCCCTTCAACACTAACACAGTACGGCCAACCGCCGCTGTCCCCCAAGCAAGGCTGTTCTCATGCCAAGTTCGGCCTGATGCCGGCGGCCGTCCGCGTCGAGGGTTTTGACTGCCTCAACCGCGGCCGCCGGGGCTGCAGCAGCATCACTGCTGTTGCGTGATCCGCCTTGCCCGAAATCACCGCATCCGTGCGCTCCGTGCTTTCTTTTGGAGCGCAGTGAGAGGAGGAAGAGAAGAAAGGGGAATTAACACCATCAAACAAAAAAAAATTAAACCACAATTAGATGCTGAGCATAGCCACACACAAAAAGGATGAGAAGCGTTTTAAGTTGGAGGAGTTCTGAGTTAAATTTGGAAGGCCTTTCAGCTTTTGTTTGTAACTTGTACATCTTCGTAGTGCCAATCTTTCTGTTTGTTATTGAAGTTCTTATGTAGATTAAAAAAAAAATAAGCAGTTGGGGCGGAGCTTGGAAGGAGGTGGAAGAGGAGCGCGAGAGGGAGGCAGCCAAATCTTTTCAAGTTGCTGTTTTTGGTCTGATTTCAGCAGTTAGGAGTTTGAGCCTTGGAGTTGAGGAGGGGAAGGTTTTTTTTTTTTCTTTCTTGAGCTCAATTGTGCTGCTTTCCTCTGCTCCAAAGAGAGAATTCATGTAAAGATCTTAAGGTGTTCGTTCACCTATTGAGTCATGTACTATGTAAATATGCGTCTTGTATAAAATATTTTGCAGTAATATTCAATTCTTCTGATAATGAATGAAGTTTGCTGGGTTGAAGAAGGGCTTCTGGGCGTGGAATTCTTATCTTCTCCAGCTACAAAAGTATGGTCCAAAACTGGGAATGCTTTGTTTATGACTGCAAGCTGAGCCGAGGAGGCTATGGATGTAGGAAGGTCTGACTCAGCTTCCTTGGTGGCGACCCAAAAGACAAGAAAAATAAGGTAATGTCAGGCTGTGAAACACATGTTGTGTGCTGTTGATGACCCTTGCATGTAAGAAAAGTAAGCAAGTTGGGCGGTCGATTTGTTTGATTCGGTCGAGCTTTTTGAAGAATAGTCCAAGAAAACAAAGAATGGAATTGATGCAATAGGGGCGGCCCCGCTGATGATGATAGGTGATAGGATGGTCTGTTTGCTTGTGCACCATCGCAACTTCCAAAGGGGCCCTCAAACTAGTATTCTAGCCCTTGATGCACTCATGAATTTGCCTAAGTGGAAGGTTTTTTTCCTCTAAACATAAAGTATGCAGCAATGGCATCATCTAACAGGAGAATTTAATCTCATTTCTAAGTATTATATTTGGTTGATTGGGGTGAGGGGTGTCAAATGGTACGTCGCCGGAGTCGCTGTCAGCGGCTGTTCGCGTTGAATTGGGGGCAGAAAGCAACATGTGATGGTGGATGAACGAGTAAACGTTGAATGTTCCGAGCGAGCTGTGATCAGATTGATTGATGAGCATCTTTCCTGTCCCCAGCGGAAGATTTTCCACTCAAACCGCATGGCGCCTGGCGACGATCTTAGTTAATTCGGTCTGCACGCTTCACAGTGCTCCGGGGTTACGTCAAACAGGTCCAGTGGATGGAGTCGAAGCCCGGAGGCATCCCAACATCCGAGTGGAGAATCGCATCACGGCTCTGCTGGCGTACGGCGGCGTCTCGTTTTGTGGATTCGGATTTTGATTGGCCGGCGCCCGACTCCGTCTCGGGATGGCCTTCGGATGATGCATTGAGAGGTGAGCGTTCGCGGAGTAAGGGAAAGGACACCGCCAGCAATTTCTTTTTTGTTTTTCGAAAGGAAGCGGCGGCAGAGCGTTGGAATCAGCAGACGGCAGGGCGAGGAGTAAAAGGAGCGGTCAATGGGAGGCTTGCGACAGAGACCGCACAGAACCGGATGCATACCCTTATTCCTCGCACAGAAAAACTATGCATTAACATCAAATAAAAAAATACCAATGGCTCCTGAAGAGCCCCTTTGTATAGAAACACCAACAGTTTTTTATTATACATGTATACCCTTGGTAAGTTCACCTAAGTGAGAGAAGGGTAGAATATTTTTTGCTGTAGTAATCCGTACACAAGTACGTTGTATTATTGAATGACGCATGTGATTGGTGGGTGTGGCATCCGCATTATTAAAAAAGTACGTCAGGAAAAGAGATAGGGGCAGTCCGTGACTGTGCAAGCTGTATCGGGAAGCAGGGTGGTTTGAAAGTCCATTTACTCCGGGCGCGCGGAATTAATGAAAAGGGACAGAACTATTTACAGTTAGGGCATGTGAGAGGCCTACCGACTTCTTTATCTACCACGAATAAAAATAAAATTACCTAAAGTTATTAATTACAACTACACAACAGCGATCCAACAGAGAAGAAAACACCAGAAAATCTCAGTTAACACTTCCTTTTTTCTAGCTTCTTACCATCTTCTTTTTTTATCTATACAGTTTATCTTTATAACCTTCACTGCTTCGCTGCAAAGCACAACACAGGGTCATGAATTTTGGGACATGAAGTGAAGGTATCTACAGCTGGAAGGCATATGGGACCTCAAAATGCAACTGGTCTGTGATCTGATGATACAGAATACTAACAAGTATAAAAAATGGTGCAGTTCAGTGCCTACAATTGTTGCATAACTCGGCACCACTACAAGTACTAAGATCCGAGTCAGATATCATGAACTGGTCTGCGATCTGATTTCATCAGCACCCAGGTCAATCTATGCAGATCATCTTTGAATGTGATTTAAGAAATATAGAAGCTAGGGCATAAAGATTGCAGTGGCAACTGGACTGAAAATTGCTAAAGAGAAAAAGGCATGAATGCAAATGGAAAGCCAATCCTAGAAGGCATAGACAGATAGGGGCACATTATTCAGACAACTTGCAACAGATCACAGCAGAAGGAAAGATATTGCCTTCTAGGAACAATGCAACCGATCAGAAATGTTTCAGTCTTGACAAGGGCATGGTAAATGTAACAACTGGGAACTCAGCAAACGAAGAAAGGAAACTAACAATTCTGCAGTATTATTGCCTTCTATGAAGAAATCTCCGGATGCCAAATGCAGCACATTCACAGGGCTCTTTTGCCAAAATAGACCAGCGTATATGCAAGGCTGCACTGACAAGACAAGAGATCATCATATGTCAATTGCATTTACTCAGAACAAAAGGATGAAAATTCTGTAAGCTAGTTCAACACAGCATCATAAGATCTAAATGTGAGGATGTTCACCGCTACTCATCTTAAGATTGCTTTCTGTTAAATAGATACATCTTTGCTATTGTATATCTATGATGAGCTCAAGACAATAGATGAGTATTTTATCCGGCGTCTAACATTCAATCACAGAAACAATATCCAGAATCCGTGCAGATCCTAGTTTGAAAGCACACACAGGCTGCTTAGAGTCGCAGAGAATGGCACCAGTAGTTAAATCAATGATTGTGGTCAAGTCAATTGCAAAATATTTTGAGAGATATCCTGATACAAACCAAGATTAGCCCAAAGCCAAAATTAAGACTTGACAAATTATATTTATAATTCATGTATCATGTTTAATAGCATACGTATTATACACATACCTCTATGCATCATATTTGCTTTCCTGCATTGCTTTGGCAGCAAGTAAAACATGATAAGGTTCCAAAATTATTCATTTTTCAGATACTTGACTCGCATTACCTAAAAGCCCAAATAGAAACGTTTTAAAATTGGACCTTAGAATAGCCATCATATAGTAGACATCAAACATAATTTTGACCTTTTCAAATCAAATGAAAGGCCATCTGCATGTAAACATGAACATGTCAAAACCCCTGCGCCACCTCCATGCAAACTTAAATGGAAATTCCAAACCATTCATCTTATCTAAGTTGCCATTTAATCAACCTAACCTTAATCCCTCTAAAGTTAATGTTCAATGCAATAACCAGTTCAAATTGGAAAAATCTTACCGCTTACAAATTTTCACAGCCTCAATCTTTCCTCAAGGACCAGCACTCGCCTACAAATAGATCTACAATCTCCTGTAATTTCATCAAGTTTTATTTATAAATAAAATTAGATTTTATAAAATGTAACTGAAGCTGTCTTCGATTGTATGCAGTTTCAATCAAACCTGTGATTGCCGCATGGTTGATTCCTGCTAAGCTACAAGTTAAAAATGTTTCTTCTCTGAACTTCTCCTGTTATTTGAAGCCATAAAATTCCTCGAAAATTGACTGAAGGTTACTTTTTAGAACCCTCGACGCTTTACAATGATTCGGCATCAAATCAGCACTATCCAGTGAGAATTTGATCAAACTATCAGATTTTTCCTTTTTGCGCTCAACTCATCTTTCTATTAAGTTCTGCAGTTTTACAATGCCAAGTTCCAAATTTTCAATTTTTAAAAATTCCTTAATATAGAATTGGAAGAGAACTAATGCTTGTACCTAGTTTCAGCAGTTACATCGTTCGAGATGGGATTGAAAGAGAACTAGCAGAGAAGAAACTACCAAGGACATTAAAAGTGGAGTAACCAGAGCACATTGTAAAATTTTAAATATATAGAATATAGTGTAATTTGTAATTATTGAATTATGTTGGGTGTGCTAGACCTGGCCATTCGGATCAGCGGGTCATAAACGGGTCGTGTCAGCTATGACCCGTGACCCGTGACCCAATTAAGCCAACCCAAACACGACACGTTAGATTAATTGAGTCAAACTGTGTAACCTGAACACGACCCGAATATAATCGGGTCAATCCTACACGACCCTAATAACCCATTTATCATTCATATTTTAAATATAAATAATAAATTAATAAAAAATATATTAAAATTAATAAAAAAATTGGGCGGGGTTATGAGTGGACCAAAATCTGGGTTAAAAGATAGTTAGCAGATATTTGGACTTATGGGCTAGCAATAAGAGTTAGATGAGCCTGTATTTAACTTTTGATATATAAATATATATTGTAATCGGGTTAAGCAGGTCAACTCGTTTATAACCCGACACGACCTGATTATTTTCGGTTCATAAACGGATTGACCTGTTTATGACCCAAACACGATTATGGCTGACCCAAAACCACCTAACTTCGTGTCGAGTCGGGTCAGTTCAGCGGGTCGTGTTAAATTTTGCATAGGTCTAGCGTGTGCTAATGGCTTCACCAGGTCAAGAGTTAGTGGGTTAATAGATTTTGAGTTAATAATAGGTTCCTATCATGCGGTCATTACATGGCTAATTTATGTTTCAATGTTTAACACATGTGACTTAAACCTATCTGAGTGGTAACTTTCATTAACGAGTATCAGAATTATATCTTGTGGTACCTCTACTCTCTTGTGCTCCCTCAATTCTATCTCTCTCACCTCTTTTCTCTTCTCTGCTGCCAATCTCCTCCTTGGTCCAAACATCTGAGGTTCGTAACAGAAAGTAATGTCTTATTTTCCTAAGAATTCTTGGTAAAAGATATTGAATAGTGTAACATAGCCTAAATACATTGAATTTGGAGTAAAGTTGGCCGCACCAACAACTTTCAAAATGTAAGGAGAGGGACAAGGACACAGAATTTGATGAGCGACAGTTTTCTATTAAAGAATGATCACTCGCCTAAGGCAATTAAGTTATTCAGAAAGCATAGTTTTGCTATGAAAGAGAATCAAGAAAGGATAACAGAGTAAAGACATAAAATTGCAAAAGTGCATTTGCAGCAGTCCAGCAATGCAACATACAATTGAAAAAAAATGTATTTTGGTATGCAAGGTTTAATCTGTTTTGATTCAATGTACAAATTATAAAAACATTTAATTCATGTGCATCTGCCAAATCTTTCGATGAGCTGTTATGGAGAAGTTGACCCTGACTTGCAGAATGCATCATGATGTAGGAGGGACTTCCGTGTAGGCAATGTAACATAAAGATAAGCAAAAGAAGAGGATGAAAGATTGTAGCAAAAGATAGTCAAAATTCGAACATAGAGAAGACATAAAATACTGCTTGAGTAACAAATTTAAACCAATAACATTTCTAAACACAAAAAACTCACTGAGACTGTTTAGCAGTCGAGTGAACCACATGATCTATGTTATCGCTCGACAGATTGATCAGCAAATAATTTGATTGGAGCGACCAGTTGATTGTTACTCTGCTTGGTGGTTTGTATTGGTCGGGTTCAAAAGTTCAGTCACACTTCAAAAGATCACTGTAACAGATTAGTCGAGCTCGACAAGATCAATCAGGCTTTTATAGATCACTTGGCCTACGGAGAAGAAGAGAAGAAGTGGATGAGAAAGACTAGACTAGATGAAGAAAAGAAGAGTAAGAGAGACATTTGTATTATTCAATATCTTTTTCGTCTCAGATTGCAAGTTGTAATCTTTAATCCACACATCAAGTAATCCTAAGAACAGAGTAAACTATTACCACTAATTCAATAACATTACTACCTTACTCCGCATCAATTGGTTTTTAAAGAAATAGAGAGTTTCACGAATGAACGCCTAATAGTCGTGTAATTTTGAAAACAAAATAGGCAGTCGGTCAAATATTATAAGATATGAAGTACGTTAGCCCAACTGACCTCGAGTCTCCCAATGAAAAATAAACAAATCGATGAAGGTACTGGCCAAATATTAAGAATTTGGATATTCTATACACAAATTAAACAAAGCAACATCAAGTGCTCTTCAATGTCCCAAGTAAGCATGTTATGCAGAAGTTTACTTCACATTAATGTCGATCCTCGACTCGTTATGCAACGGGAAGAGACCAAAGTAAAAAGCTTAGTAGATTACCACTGCGAACTCCAATCTCTACAGTTGAAGAACCACTAAGCGGTAGTCTCACCGCGAGGAGCAAGAGCCGCCTCGGCCAAATCCTCAGGCTCAGGTTCAGCGTTAAGATCGAGGCACCGCGGCGCAGCGGCGGGCTCCGCTGCTGCCGCCACCGGCGAAGCCGGGGGATCCTCCCTGGCCACTGTAGCGTCAGGCCCCACGAAGTCCTCCAGTGCGAACGCGGGGTTCCATCTGGGCCCGGCCGGGGCGGGGGCGAAAGAACGCCTCGCGTCGCGCATCCGGCGGATGATGGAGAAGAACTCCTCCACCTCGTCGTCGTTCACTTCGGGATCGGCCTCTGCGGGGCACGGGCGCGGCTTCGAGGGGCGACACCTGGGGTCATCGCTGCCACCGCCGCCGACCCGCCTCCGCTTGGCGGATGAGTCCATTTGACGGGCCCGAAACGGCGCTTCGTTTGAACGGTGATACGGAGGGAAGATAACTGGACGGCGTTAGAATAGACGGAAGTAGGGGCAAGGCGACGCCAGGGTTTTTAGACTTTAGAGAGCCTTGTGTGACCCTGTCTTGTCTCAGCCTCTCTTTTGCTTTTAAAACGCCTAAAAAGGTAAGAAGATCACCGGAAGCAACACCGAAAAAATAAATTTATGTGGAGCGGCTTCTACGCTCGTGTACGTGCACACGCGTCGGTCGCTACGGATAAAGTAAGTATTCAGTAAAATACGGAACGAAATACACAATTTATAATCGTAAATCATTTATCTTATATAATTTCAATAAAAGTAAATATATAATGAAAAGAATTGCTATTTCATAAAGACTTTAGTTGTTAATAACTACTTGTTGGGATCAAATAGCTCCTTTATTACTTAATTTATCTGTCAAAAAATAAATTAAATATACGTTGAATCGTACATGTAAAAAAAAACTAAGTCCTTTTTATTTCTAATTACGACAAATAATCAAAGTTGACTCAAAAGAGCCACGATAAGTCATTACCAATCGCCAAAAAGAAAAAATCTAATTGACGTCGGGGAAGAAAAGGAAATCTTAAATGACGTGGAGCGATGACGAAGGCGCGTGACGTCATCGTAGACGGCAAAGAGTGGACCAGCTGGTCTAGGTCTTCCTTTTCTATGGATTCAATAGTCAACTCCATCATCTGAGTCGTGAGCCGACGGGTCGCATTTCACAAACAAAACATGTTGCGTGACGTCCGAGGGACGACGTGCCCCTCTCTCTCTCTCTCTCGTCCTTTCTCTTTGTTTCTTCCACGCAATGGAGGACAGTAATACAAAATCGCATTAAATTTAATTAGTTCTGTCCGAGCGCGTTTGTTTCCTCCCACTTTCGTCCTCATTCTTCTCTCGTACCTGTTCTTGAATCTTGACAATCGATTTACCCTGATTATAGGTAAGAGCTTGTTTAGCCCGTCCGGCGTCCGCGGCGAATAAAATGGTCAAGTCTCGCTTTTTATTAATTATTATTTTTTATGAGGTGTTCAAACGTTTGACATGCCTAATCTGAATTATTAAAATATTAGAACCGTAAGGAAAAAAAATATTTTCTCTTTTTTTTTTCCTATTTTAATGAGTTAAAAGGTATCCTATAAATTTTGAATATGTTAATTTTAAGAAAAAAAATAACAAGAGTATATTGTAATTATATTTCAATCATAATATGCATATTGTATTTATACATATAATGCACCTTCCTATAATATTTTTTTAAAACTATAATATATAGTAAATATTAATTTTAATATATTACATAAATCTAAATAAAAGGCTATAATTTTACAATTTTTCCCAATCTTTTGGGTTGAAAAAAATAATTATTATTTTTAAATTTTACATACAAATGTATTATGATATTATTTTTTTAAAATAGTAATAGTCTAGTATATTTAAGAAAAATATACTTGGTTTAACCAGACCGAACCATATCAAAATCAGAGAATTTCATTTTAATTTAAAATATTTTTGAAATTCCCGTTCAAGTTGAATCAATATAATTCGAATTTAGTTCAGATTGAACCGGTCTCATTCAAGAATTCAGATCAAACCAATTGGAGAAGTCTATTTTATAATAAGCATTGAGAAAAAAGAAAAAAAATATTTTTGTGCGCAACAACTTGCATAAAATCTTCGATGGGGTCCTTTGCTAGTTGCCTACACCGTATTTCCTAAGAGGAAAAATGGAAAAAGTGAACGGATGATAAGTTTTCTTTCTTTTATTGGGCGGACGGAAAATTTTAAAAAGAAAAGTAAAAAAAAAATAAAAAAAATTTTCCTCCCTATCTAATCCTCTCATATCGAGGCGAAAAGCTGGAACGATGTTTCAACCTGCTTACCCGCTCACTCTTTCTCCTGTGCTCAAGACGTCGATACCCTGTCTCATGACCCAGTGCCGGTCGCCTATGCCCTGTCTCCCGTGCTCACGATGCCGATACCGAGTTCGATCCCTACCCGCGTCTTGCTTAGGCGAGGAT
The DNA here is from genome assembly GCA_027563935.2 of Costus lasius. Lineage (NCBI taxonomy): Eukaryota > Viridiplantae > Streptophyta > Magnoliopsida > Zingiberales > Costaceae > Costus > Costus lasius. Next base: position 1,057,802 of record CM050446.2, on the reverse strand, counting down.
AAGGGCATAGAGAAAGACGTAGATGAGCGAGGCGGCGAGGAAGCCGCTCGCCCTTTCTACTGCTCTCTCAGGCATCACCCGCTGTTCTTCTTTTCCAGCGCTGCCCACTGTTCCGACGCCTTCTGCCGGGTTTCATCTCCTCTACGAAGTTATTTTTTCTCTTCTACGAAGTAATTACGTGCAACGCACATATTTTTTTAAATCCAGTTCATTTTTACCTTTTTCCTATTTTTTCTTTCGCTCTGTTTTTCTTTTCCTTAGGAAACACAATAAGTCGGCCACTCCGTGCAAGGAAATGACGTCCAAATCGCCCCTTTATTCTCCGTTGAACTTTCTTCGATTGTATGCAAGAAAGGACACGCACCATGTCGCCGTCCGTGTCGGTGTGTAATTAATACAATTTGACTCGTGTGCAAGGCTTGCGAGACACACATGACCACCACCACGTGGAATAAACTTGGACTACCTTTTTCTTTATTGTACACTTAAACCGAACCACACATACGGATAAACACAAAAATATCATAAAGTAATATACACGAGTACAAATTAGCAATTATTTAAGTGACAAATCATTGTCGTCACCACTATCATCTTATTCTCAATTGCTCTTCGGTTCATAAAATTATAAAATTTTCACCGATTATTGTGCTAAGTTAATTACTAGTTTAATGCATGATTTTGTATCTGAGGTACCGAAATAATGTTTTTCTTTTATTCTCTTATATAAAATAATAAATTTTATTTTGGTAACAACCGTTTTCTTTGCCATTTGCAAAGAGGATAAATAGTGCCTGTCTTTCCTCGTTTATTGTGGGAGTGTGAAAGGCGGCGGCATTCTTCTTTGATACGGCTTCGGCAAGTCAAACGTTAGAAGAGTTCAACCTTTTGCTTGGGGCCTGATTCAATGCAACTTTGATTCTGATGGCGGCGCCAACGTGAATGGAGACACACGGAGCCGCCCTCGCAGGCGGAGACCACCGGCGGCAACCACCGCATGACTCGACGTCTTGACCCACCGTTGAGTGTTGATCATTTCCTAGCGCGTAGGAGGTCGGCCGTCGGGGGAATGCGGCGCCATCTGTAAAATTATAAAACATGCTTTGAACGGCCGAGGCCCAACTGGTTGGCCCAATTTTACGCTCCGCACAAGAATATGGATGATATATATATATATATATATTGCCAAAGGAAAGTAAGGTTTTATAAAGAATGAGAAAAAATAGTTACAAGTTATGTACATACTCAAACACTCATCTCTCAATCCTAGGATTTAAGAAAATTTGGCAGAGTTTCCCTGGCAATTCCCATCATATGGATTCTGCGTACAATATTTACTCCTCTCAAAAGGAAAAGGCAAAAACAATTCCGCGAGAGAGATACAAAACAATCATAAAAAACCAGAACTACAACATACATCAGCAGGCATCATATTGATTTTCACCTACTGCAGCAGTTACTCTCCTCTTGGACGCAGCAAGTGTGGTAGGAGAGTTGCTCCAAAGAAATCTAGTTGGTCTGTATCTCCAATACTCATCTCAGCTGGCTGGCAAACCAGTAAGAGACCTGCATAGTTTTGAAGGAGCAAAAAGCTTTTCTCAAAGCAGCTCTGCGGCACAAAGCAATTCAAAATTCTGAAGTACTTGGCTGGCTATTGAGCGATAAGCAGTGTGTTCCTCTATTATGAAAGCGTTGATGGACACGGGGATAAGAATAATTCCGAAAAGAGGCCTGAATCCGCATTCGGCATGATTGACCTGCGTGATAGCAGAGGGCATGGGAAAGGGGAGCATTTGAATACAAGCTGGACGGAAGCTTATGGCACTAGAAAGTCCTCCCATAAATTTGAGAAAGCCGTGACATATGGGTCAAGGTGCGCTTGAGGAATATAGCTCCGGAGCTTGGCTTTGACATCCAAGACCAGGTTTACAATGAAATCCATGGGACCTTTACTGCGAGTATCCATTAGCTGGTTGTTCCGGTATCTCCATATATAGTACAAGGCTCCGGTAAACATAAGTTTGTTTATGTAGTTCTGGGTCGGATTTGCATGCCGTCCCTGTTGGTGTGAATGTTGGATTATGGCCTCCTCGCATGTGTCCGTATTTAGAGGCACATCACATCTCCTGGTAATTAATCTTCGGTAATGGGTGAGAGCCTCACATTTTAGGAATAAGTGGTTCATTGTTTCAGGAAAAGAGTTGCACAGCATGCAAGTAGGGTGCGACACCACTCCCTAGTCATAAAGGCGCGCTCTGGTACTTAGGCGGTTTTGACAGAATAACTAGAGAAAGAAAGAGTGGCGCGGAATTCTCCCCTTGAACCAAACCAGATTTTCCCAGCTCACCTCCGTGTCGTGAATCTGACCCTCATATGCGGATTTGAGAGTGAACTCGCCATGAGGCGTGCGGTTCCAATATATGAGATCCGAGTGGAGATTTGAGTGTATGATCACTTGGAGAATATTTGCATAAACATCACAAAGGCTCGCTGATCTAGGACTAGGGAGATCCCAAGTGTGGTTAGTGATAAGAGAGCTGAGACGTGTGCTCCTCCCTTGAGGGTTTTCCTCCACCAGATCCAGGAGTAAACTAGGCTTGAGCCAAGGGTCAAGTCATAGACTGATGGATTCCCCATTAGCGATTTTGTACCCAACCATCTGTATGCAGGTTGCACGGACCGAGAGAAGATCACGCATGGGCCATGGAGCGTGCCTGGATAACCGGACCGACCAAATGGTGTCCGACTTTAGATACATCTTGTGGATCCATTTTACCCAAAGTGAATTTTTGTCTTGAATTATATTCCATATGTCTTATGAGGAGCGCCCAGTTTAGTTTGTTGATGTCACGCAGGCCAAGCCCGCCGTAAATCGTGGGCTTGGTAATATTGATCCATGCAACTTTGGCAATTCCATTCCTGTGCCCTTGAGACCATAAGAAATTTGCAAGGATGGAGTTCAGTTTGGATATAATTCCCATTGGGAGTTTAATAGCACTGCCCAGAAATTTATATTCCCATAGCACACCGATTTTATTAGTTCAACTCTGCCAGCATATGAGAGGCTCTTTGCCCTCCAGGCCGAAAGATATCCAGTAATTTTTTCTAGTAAAGGCATACAGTCTCGAGCCTTGATTTGCTTGCAAGTAATCGGGATTCCAAGATACCTGAAAGGCATTGTACCTCTTTGGATTCCAAAGATGGAAGTAAGGTGCATTTGAGTTTCAGAATCCGAAGAAGCGGAGAAGAAGACTTGTGACTTAGCTTTATTAATGGTTAATCCTGTATTGTGATAGAAGGCCTCGAGAACTTTGTTTATTGTGTTGGCCGAAGATACAGAGGTGTCGCAGAAAATGATAACGTCATCTGCAAATTGGAGGATAGTGATACCCAATCTTTTGCATTTCTCGTGCGGGATAAGATTACCTTGCACGTGCTGATCCGAGAGGAGGTCTGAGAGATGTTGCATGATGAGAATGAAAAGATAAAGAGATAGAGGGCATCCTTGTCGCAGACCACGAGTGCCTTTGAATAAACCCACATCCTCTCCGTTAAGGTTTATTGTATAAGAAGGAGAGGATATGCAAGCCATGATCCTAGTAATGAAATCTGACGGAAATTTGTATGTTTTTAAAATGTGCTCAATAGCCACCCACCTGACAGAGTCAAACGCCTTGTGGAGATCCAATTTTAATGCCATACGGGGGACGCCGCGCCTGTCATGAAACCCGCTCAGGATCTCCTGGCAGAGCATAATATTTTCCTGAATAGATCTGCCCGGAATAAATGCGTGCTGGTTTAAATCAATGAGTTCCGGAAGGACCCTTCGAAGTCTGACCGCCAAGACTTTCGCGATGAAGCGGTAAATCATTTGACAAACAGAGATAGGCCGGAATTCTACAAAAGAGGAAGAGTTAGAGACTTTGGGAATAAGAGTGAGAGACGTGATATTCACCCGCTTAAGCAATTGGCCGTGATCCAACAAATCAAAGATAGCCCGAAGAACATCATCTTTGATGGTATCCCAGAAAGATCTAAATAACGCATCATTAAAACCATCTACTCCAGGGGCTTTAGAGATGTTGGCCATTCTAATAATGTTGGCAATGTCATCCGTAGAGTAAGCTGACTCTAGCAAACTTATTGCCGAGGCTGACAATGATTTATATACCGAAAATGTTAAGAGTAGAGGATTCATAGAAGGGGCAAGGAGCTCTTTGTAGAATCGGACCGCTTCCTTTGGGATATTATCACCGGTGACATAGGTCCCAAGGGAGTCTTTGATAGTAGAAATAGAGTTCCTAATACGTCTAGTTTTCATCAAATTATAGAAATACGCCGTGTTGGAGTCCCCCAGTGAAATAAGCTGATCCCTGGATCTCTACTTCAGAGCAGACACTTCCTCGAGCCTGTAATCTCTAATTTTATCTTGGTAGTGCTTCTCCAGCGCACATAGGGTGGGATCGTGGTGTTCCGATTGTAACTGGTGCTGAATAGTTTTCAGCATACCAGTATGTTCTCTAAGGGCCGCATCATTCCCAGCTCTAATTTGACGTGCCCATTGCTTGAGCCCCTTTTTGACCATAGTAAGTTTGTGGCACAAGATAAACATTGGAGTGCCTTGAGTGTGGCTAGAATTCCAGATAGATTCAATCAATGGCATAATACTCGGATAGAGGAGCCATTTGTTATAAAACCGGAATCGAGGGCCTTTTCGGGGCAAACTAGCGCCAAACACAATGAGAGCAGGAGAGTGGTCGGATAAGGATGGGCTTAAGAAAATAGCTTTAGCCAAAGGAAAGCACTCAGTCCACTCTTTCGTGGCCATGATACGAACAAGTTTACACCAGATCCGATTTGCCCTAGCCTGTGAGTTTGACCAAGTGTAATAGGCCCCTCTAGACTTTGTATCAATAATATCTAAGGCTGCTTTCATTTCTATATTGTGCATGATTTCAGAATCACCATGAGAAGTACCCCCAATTTTATCTTCTTGGGAGAAGATCATGTTAAAATCCCTGAGAATAACCAATGGACCAAGGCTATGAGCTTGATGCAGGATCTCCCAGATATCCTTCCTCTTGTTTGCTGGGTATCGACCGTAAACAATACCAATCCAGAAGAGGGAGTCCCCCTGGACTGAAGAGACATGGCACACCAAAACTTGAGTAGTTACGGTAATGTTGTCCACTTTATAAGCTGAAGGGGCCCAAGTTAGCCAGATTCGTCCCCTGGATATTTTCTCGTAATTATGGGTAAAAGACCAACCAGGGAACACGGAATTGAAAATCTCAATACTTTTTGCTTCACTGACGTGGGTTTTTAAAAGAGCGCACATTTTGATTTTGTAATTATTTACAAGGGTCATCACTTCCTTCCTCTTTGCGAGTGCGTTGAAACCTCTCACGTTCCAACACACTATTGGGGCCAGTGAAGCTGTCATTGGGGGGGGGGGGGGGGGGCTTGCCGGGATGGACTCGTGCTCTTAGGGTCCGAATTAGATGCAGCTGTGCTAGAGCGCCTTTGTCTTCTCCTCGGCTTTCTGGAATTTACCACTGCAAAATCCTGCTGCTCTAGCAGAGTCTCCACATCTCCATGAAACCCCGGGATATGGAGGGAGGAAGGCTAGCCCAGTTCAGAGTCTTCTAAATTCTCAGCCATGTCGTCCGGGCCTGGAATTAGATGATCAAGAGATAGTTCCTTCCCCTTCTCTAGATCTTTGTCCGGAGAGGCTCTTGTCAAGATAAGCGGACTGAGGGGGCCCTGAATAAAAGCCCTAGGAGATGGCAAGGATGTCAGTGCAGCCTCTGGCGACCCTGAGGAACCAGCAGATCCCTCAGCCGCAAGCTGCTGCGGCGGTTCGTTGCCAGGGGAGCAAGGTCCAGCCACGATTCCTGAGGATTCCGTTGATTGATTTGGTTTCTCCCTCCAGATTTGGCGCTCAGCTGGTTGATTTGTTTTGTTGCAGCCCTTTGTATTATGGCCATAAATGTTACAGTTGCTACACCGGGGGGGGGGGGGGTGTAAGATCCGGAAATTTAATAGCAGGTAAGAAAATAAAATTTTGTTTATCTAGCTTTGTTGTGGAAGTTTTTCAATGAGGTAATGTATTGACTTATGTATTTTTCCTGCGATGTAAAAATATGTGTCGCGGAGAGGATTCGAACCTGCGACTTAAGGCGTAAAATGTGTGCTACACACCACTAGGCTAGTGGTGTTTATCTGTTAGAAAAGGGTAAGAGCCCTTGATAAGGGTGAGGTGGAGAATAACTTATACTAAAGGGTTATTGGATCTTCCACTTATGCTTGCTATTGGGTTTGGATTCTTGGGAGGCTTGATGGGTAAACGAAATCGTGAGGGATCCATGTTCACACGTTTTTTTCCTTTTCTCACGATTTTTCCTAGGGTGAAGGTGGCGGCTTGCCTTCTTCTCCCTTCTCCTTTTCTTGTGGCCGGCGGCGAGTGGTGGTGGAGGCGACTTCCGGCGACTCCTTGAGCGCTTCCGGCGACGTGTGTGGCGTGAGGGAAGGCGTGGGGAAGTGTGGTTTGGAAGAACCGAAATCAAGGTGAGTGGATCTTCTCCTTCACCTAGTTCACGCATATTGGAAGTGTTGCTTGATTTAGAGAAGATTAATGCTAGAAAGATGACATGAACTCTTGATTTCAAGTTGTACACGTTTCTTTGTTTTTTCCTAAATTTCGAAACCCTAGTTTGCATAAAAATTAGGGCTTTTCATCTCTAAGACTTCTAATCATCAATTAGACCTTGATTAAACATGTATGTGGCTTTAAACATTCAATTACATGAAGATTAGGGCTTAATTGAGAATTTCGCCCCTTCTTTATGAAATTGCTCCCAAATGTATGGGTAAAAATTGGGGCAAACCTGATTTTCATGAAATTAGGTATATGAGGACTCTACCGTTATTTTTGGGGAATTTTTGGAAATAAAAATTTCTGTTGACTGAAATTGACCTAGGGGTAATTCGGTAAATTTTCTAGTTAAATTGGGGGAAAACTTGAAATTACGAATCTAAGGATCATGAGGGATGTAATGACTATTTTTACGGAATTTTTGGATAAGTTTTCCTGCATGACTTAAATTTTGAACTAGGGGCATTTCTGTCTTTTGTTATAAGAACTAGGAGAAAACTATGATTTTGTGATTTCCTGTATTTATGTTATCTGCGGATGAAATTTGGTGAATTTTTGGTATTAATATGTATTTTTAGCTGAATGGTGTATGTAAGAAGTATTGATGTGAAATATTGATTGATAACCTTGGATGATAACTTAGAAAAGGTTAAACCATGTTTGCATAAAATTTAAGGACCTTTCCTGAACTTGATTGATGTGATGTTCGAGACAATGTTTGTGTTGTATGCACTCGATAAGGGTTCTAGACTTGAGTGGACTGAACCTAAGGGTCAACTAGAGCACTCAGTGAACAGTCATTCTGATTTGGGGTTGGAGAATCCACCCAACCTATTCCGATTTGTTTCCGGTAATGGAGGGACTGTTCTAGAGTCTAGTGACCAGGTTAGAGGTTCAGGTTTCCGGTTTGTGTTAAGGGTATTTTTGTCCAAGTGATAAACCTTTTGAGAGTTGGGTGTTTGAAACAAAGTGCCGCGTCTTGGTCAGACGGGGGCCACCTCTTGAATTCATTTCACCTTCCGTTCTGTTCTGTTTGTGTTCCCGGTAAGGGGGTGCGGTTGAGTGTCGTAGAGCAAAGTGCCACGTCGTGACCTGGCGGGGGCCACCTCTTGAATCTACGCCTCACCATTGTTTGTTGCAAGTTACTCTCAGTGCCTTGACGAGGGCCAGGTTGGACCCTTGGGGTCAATTCTGAATCACTGGACATTAGTTGTGTGATCCTTAGTCTGTTAGCCGGATAGGCTGTTTTGTGTCTGGTTGCCCGAGGTTTGGCTGTTTTGTGTCTGGTTGCCCGAGGTTGTGGGTGTATTGTTTTCTGATCATGTTTGTGATTTATGGTTATCGGTTTTCTTATGTATCATACTTTGACATATTCCGTTAAAAGCTTTGAAAAGATATCTGCATCTATTTTTGATTGTATATTAGTGGATGGTCGAACGAGACTATCTACTCACTGAGCCGTGTAGCTCATTCCACGATATTTCCAGATGCAGGACAGGAGCATACAGCGTGAGCGGATGTTTAGTTTTCTGACTTGATATTTTGGGGCCTGCGAGCCTGTGCAATTTTGAGGGCCGGATGTGGCCGAGGTTTTTATGATTTTGTTCATTGACATGTTAGCGGGATGTGGCTGTTAGTTTTCGACTACTGTGATATTGTTGCCGGGTTGGCATTTGGTTTTGATACGACTGTTAAACCGAGGGCTTAAGCCTGTTTTTGGTGAATTCTGTTTTGTTCAGTGTTATTTGATTATTGTGATTTATTAGTTTGATATTGTGATAAGGATTAAGAATTTTGATTTCGAAATATGGTATGTTTCAGTTTGTGTTTATGGAGCATGTACAGGAATTTCCTTAGTTTTTCTGGGGACATGCTGCCGAAATTTTCCGAATCATTTTCCGTAAGCTATCATTCCCTAGCATCTGTCTTGTTGATTTGTGTGTGACGTTCCCTATCTTCCGCGGTTTCTGTCTGTGATTGGGGTTTATTCTGAGGGGATGTTACAGGGGGGGGGGACTGCTTCACACTCAAATCTGATATAATTCTCCGCCTCTCGGTTAACCAGGACAGAAAGGGAATCAGGGAATTCAGAGCCTGCTTCCATTTTGACACATACTCGGGCGAAGTTCAAGCGAGACTTCAAAGTCGTGGCGTTGTCAGAGAACATAGGCTTTCCTAAAGCACTTGCAATTTTCCCAACAATGCCTGAGGACCACCACTTTAAAGGAAGATAATGGATGCAAACCCAAATCGGAAGCCAAGAAAAATCCATCTTAGTTAACGTATCCTCCGGGGACCATGGCTTGAGCATCAGGATTTTGCCGAATACGAACCACGGGCCCTTTTCCAACGCATTGACCTTGTCTGCCGCAGAATCAAACTGAAAGAGAATGAATCCTACAGGCAGAGTGTAAACCTCTAGCTTGCCTTTCGGGTTCCATAGCTGAAGGACTATTTTGCTTCAGAACCTGAAAGCTTGGCCTAAACCCTATGAAGTGCCCCACCAGAGTGTGCTGCTGGAAAAGGCAGTTCACAGCAATCTCTTCTTCCGGAACCGAGATGCTTAAAGCACCAGAGTCCACAGAAACAGGTGAATGGACGAGGGAGCAAATTGCATTACAAGAGTCAGGCTTTCCGAAGAGGGCACTCCATGACTTCCTGGCCCCTTGACCGGCATCTAGGATGGGTGGGGTTGCGGTCTGAGCTCGCATTCGCGCAGCCATTTCCAGATGGGGGTTTAAAGAGGCGAGGGGCAAGAGCACAAGAGGATGCGAGAAATCAAGGAATACCGAAAACCAGAAGCCCGGAATATCATATTATGCAGCACAGGCATAATATGACAATGTCCAAAAAACAAAATTCTTGAAGGCCACCCCGGAAGACTAAGCGGAAGCACAAGAGCGTACCCGCACCGAAGAAGAGGGGGGAGTGTGGAGCCCGAAAAGGAGAGACCCCTTCGCAAACTGGAAGGGCAGAACCACCACAGGTGAGAGCAAGCAGCCGCCGGAGGATACCCGGAAGGATGGACCGCCACCAAGCTCCAGGCAAGAGAGATGAATCCCGAATCCTACTGGGTCCACAGGTTCGAGGACATAGGACCTCCGGCCATCCGCTCAGGTAGACCGGCCGCCGGAAACCCGCAAAGCAGTGGAGACAGAACCCCCACCTCCCAGCGCCGGCGGAAGACCCGCCGCCAGAAAACCTAGATCGCCACAATCGCCAATTATGTAACCTAGCCTCAATGTAAATAAAAATCGCCACAATCGCCACAATCGCCAATTATATATATATATATATATATATATATATATATATATATATATATATATATATATATATATATATATATATCAATGTAAATAAAAATCGTTAGCGTAAAGAAATCCGACGAAGCACGCGGACGGAATTCTACCACCGTCTTTATAGTCAGGGTTAAAACATATTTATGATTTCCTTCGCTTCCCGTAAACTAATGATGATGAAGCAAAGCCGGGCGGAGCGCGCGCTGGTGCCGACCTCGGAGGTCGATGGGGTTGGGTCGGTCAACATCCAGCGACAATAGAAGGTGTCAGCAGTAGGGAGGGCTAGGCCGGTGGCCTCGCGGAGGACAAAAATGAGGGCAGGAAAAGTGGTGAAGGAGACGGAAAGGGCCCTGACGCGGTGGATTGATTTGGGCAGCGGGGGCGGAGGAGGAATTAGGGGAATTGCAGTAGTGTTGCTTTTCGGGTGTGGAGAAGAAGAAACTTGAGGGCTGGTTTCCTTTGGCGGCTGACGAAACACGCCGACGAAGAAATCTCATAATTAACTAATAGAGAATTACATAACATATTTAAAGAAAAATAAATCTAATCTATTTAAGGTAATTTATCTAATTAATATGGTCAAATCAACTTATATGGTAGCTAATAATCTAGTATGGTAAACTCTAATTAATATCATATAAGTATGGTACACATAGCGTGTTTACCAATTTTATTGCTCTCTCTTGAACACGACATTAACAAACTCTCATCTCTCAATTCTATAATATCATTAATCTTCAGAGCTTTAATAAAAATATCATCAACTTGATTCTCGGTCTTCACATAATTCAACTCCACTAGCTTGTTTGTAAGACGTTCTCGGACATAATAAAATCTCATGTCTATATGCTTGCTTCGTTCATGAAATAGATGATTCTTTGCTAGAGTGATTGCAGACTTATTGTCTATGTTGATCTGAGTTAGCTTCTTCTCCTCTGCATGTAGATCTTCTATCAGATGTCTCAACCAAATTGCTTGAGTCACACAAGAATTTAGAGCAACGTATTATGCTTCATAAGTTGATAAGTCCACAATTAGTTGCTTCTTTAAACTCCATGCAAAAGCGGTATTACCCAAGTAGAACACAAAACCTGTTGTGCTCTTTCGATCATCTATATCACCGGCTCAATCACTATCACAATATCCAGTAAGATGGAATTCATTAGAGGTAGTGTAATACAGTTCATAGTCAAGAGTGTCTTTAATATATCGAAGTATCCTTTTTGCTGCATTTAAATGTACTGAAGTAGGGGCCTCCATAGAGCGACTTACGAGTCCAACACCAAAAAGAATGTCTGGTCTTGAACAGGTCAGATATCTCAAACTTCTAACTAAACTCTTGAATAAAGTTGTATCTACTTTCTCATTGTTGTCATGCTTGGACAATTTTACTTTGCACTCGACTCGAGTACTGACCGAATTCCAGTTATTGAGTTTAAATTTCTTTAGAATTTCTCTTGCATAGTTCTCTTGTGAGATAAAGATTCCTTCACTAGTTTGTTTCACTTCCATTCCTAGATAATAAGACATCAGTCCCAAATTAGTCATCTCAAATTCAAGATTCATTTTCTTTTTGAAATCTTCAAAAATTTTTGGATTGTTGCCTGTAAATATCAAGTCATCCACATATAGGCATACTATCATGATTTCATCCTCATTGGCCTTCAAATATAAAGAGTATTCATAAGGACATTTCTTAAAACCATTTTTCTGAAAATAATTATCGATTCTGCAGTTCCATGATCTAGGTGCTTGTTTTAAAACCATACAGAGCATTTGAGAGTCTAAGGACCTTGTCTTCGTGTCCTTTTGCCACATATCCTGAAGGTTGTTAAATGTAAACGTCCTCTTCTAAATATCCATTTAGAAAAGCTGACTTTACATACATCTGATAGATTTTCCATTTTTGTTGGGCTGCCATCGAGATGATTAATCTGATAGTTTCTAAACGAGCAATTGGAGCAAATATTTCATCGTAGTCAATGCCTTGACGTTACTTGTAACCCTTTGCAATAAGTCTAGCTTTATACCTCTCTATTTCTCCTTTAGAATTCTTCTTGGCCTTGTAAACCTATTTAACTTCAATTGCATTGTGCCCCTTTGGAAGGTTATTTAACTTCCAAGTCTGATTCTTTTCAATAGTTTTTATCTTCTCATCCATGGCCTTCATCCATCTCTTGTCTTTGGATGCTTCAATATAGTTAACTAGCTCTATATCTCCAAATAAACAAATATATGTTACATCATCAATTCTCACTGTCTCATCATATATGTCAGCTAGACTATTTGTGCGAGTATGCTGTCTACTTGTACTTGCTTCTGATGAGCTAGACTTATTGCGCGGTGGTGATGATGGTGGAGCACTTGCTTTAGATGTATCTTCTTTTTCTTCGTCACTAGTATAGAGAGGAGAATCATGATCATTAGTCTCTACATGCCAATCCCAAATTGTTTCTTCATCAAAATCAACATCTCTACTCACAAAGAACTTTTTTGTAGTGAGATTATAGAGTTTATACCCTTTTGTCCTTGAATCATAGCCAACAAATATACACTTCCTACTTTTATCATCTAACTTTGTACGATTGTTGTCAAGGATGTGTGCATAAGCTATACTGCCAAAAACTTTGAGATGTGAGACTGAAGGTTTTCTTCCACACCATGCTTCAAAGGGGGTTTTGCGATTTACAGATTTAGTTTCACAACGATTTTGAATGTACATTGCACAATCCACTGCTCGTACCCAAAATTCTTTATGCATCTATTTTGTCTTTACCATACGTCTTGTCATATTCATGATTGTGCGATTCTTTCTTTCAGCTACTCCATTCTGCTGTGGTGATCCTGGAGTAGTTAGGAATCTTCGAATTCCTTCTATTCTACAATAGTCTTCAAATTCTCTTGAGGCAAATTCTCCCCATCTAGGTGATCTTATAGTTTGTATTCTACATCTCTTTTTCTTTTTCAAGGAGAGCCTTAAAATTCTTAAAAGTTTTGAATACTTCCGATTTCTCCTTTAGGAAGTATACCCAAGTCATTTAGCTAAAATCTTCAATGAATAGAAAGAAATATTTGTTCTGACCAAAAGAAATTGGTGTAATTGGCCCACACACATGAGTGTGTATCAGTTGAAGAGGTCTTGAAGACCTTGATTTAGACTCCTTTGGAAAGCTCTTCCTTCTCTGCTTTCCTAGCATGCACCCTTCACATAGATTATCAGGTTGATTGATATATGGTAGTCCTCGCACCATACCTTCATGTGCCATCTTCTTAATGCTTCCAAAATTTAAATGGCCAAGTCTCAAATGCTATAGCGACGGTGAGTCTGCAACCATGCATCGTACTGCATCTGTCTGAATGTTTAGTGAGAAGAGTCGATTTTTGGATATTGGTACCTTTATAAGTAATTTTCCTCTGCCATTTTTCAGATACAGGTTATACCCAATTATATCCATTTTCTAACATTCGTCCCATACTGAGTATGTTATTTTTCATAGCAGGGGCATAATATACATTTGACATGAAATAATGACTTCCGTCCTTCAAGTTGGTCAAAATCTCCCCCTTTCCATGTACGGGAATCTTGGATGTGTCTCCAAAAGTAATATTGCATTTTATTTTCTCATCAATATCGGTAAACAATGATCTATCTCCTCACATGTGATTGTTAGCTCCTTTGTCTAGGTATCATGTAGTTTTAACTTCTTGTTTTATGTCTTTATATGCAATAAAGACATTAGAATCTATCTCTTCTACTATCTTTTCTATCTCCTCCTGAGATAGATTAGCTCATGGAGTATATCTAGAATTACATTCTAAAGCAAAATGTCCAAATTTATTACAGGCGTAACATTGGACATGAGACTTGTCATATCTATTCTGAGTTCGATATGATCTACCTCGGCATCCTCCTCTTCCTCGTGTCGAGGTAAACTGAGAAGTACCTTCATAATTTTGTGTGCTTCTTCCTCTTCGAGGACTTTGACCTTGTCCTCTTCCACGTCCTCGGCCTCCATATTTGACATAGTCTCTTCTTGTTGTCTCTCTCTCTCTCAGATTGAGTTATGACTTGAGAACCTGCTCCAATGGTTTTTTCTTTCTTCTGTTTAGTTTTTCTTCATGTGCTTCAAGAGATCCTGGCAGTTCCTCTAAAGTCATTTTTTCTATCTCCTTTGACTCTTCAATGATAGTCACTATATAATCAAGTTTTTCAATGAATGATCTCAGAATCTTTTCAATCACTTTTACATCAGAAATATTATCACCTAATCTTCTTATCTAATTGGCGATTGACGCAACTCTTGAAATGTAATCTGAAACTTTTTCAGACTCATTCATCATAATGGCTTCAAACTCTCCTCTTAAATTTTGAAGGCGAACTCTTTTGGCCTTCATACTTCCTTTACAGGCAACTTGCAACATATCCCATAGTTGCTTAGCTGTAGTTGCAATAGAAATTTTCTCAAACGTGGATTCCTCTAGGGCTTGATGAATCAAAGACATGGCCTTTTGATCCTTCTTTCTCAACTCTCTTTGAGATTGAGTGAGATTACTTGAATCATTTGGAATTTCATTTTTATTTTCAACAATATCCGAAACATCATGTGCGCCTAATAATGTTTTCATTCTAATGCACCAATTATCAAATTTCTCACTTGAGAATTTAGGAACTTGAAATGGGCTTATATTATTATTAGACATTTAATTTATCTTTATAATTTTAGCCTTTCTTTAAAAAAAATTTGGACCAAAATAGTTGGATCAAGCTCACTAATATGTGCCAAAAAAAATAACCCGGTAAAGACCAAGTAACCTGTCTGATTGAACCGGTCTGATCAATTTGTTTTTTGCACTGAACCAGCCAAATTAGTAGATCCTGCACTGGTCAAAAAATTGACTGACCTTTGGTTGGGAAGCACATTCCAGCCGCTAACCTAGCCGCCACTTCTTTGGTCGTGCAGGAGTCATCGAGCGTTGACACAATGCATTTTAGTAGTGATTTTTACTATTATTCCATGATGAATTTAGGCCTATTTTAATGATTTCACACTTCTTTAAGACTTATTTAGTTAAAAACTTTATAATCTTCACTTTTCGTCTGCCTTATTGAATTTCAGGTAAAATCACCCAATTTTGAAGCCTTTTTGAAGAATCTAAAAACATGGGGTGAATCCTTATGAGAAGACGAAGCTGTCCGTAAAATTTGGGCTTAATCGGAGCCTTCTCTAGACTTTAGGGCCAGGAGAACCCCACGGGGTTCACCCGTGATCTTGCCGAAGGAAGGATTTCAGCGCGCGCGTCACTGCCTGGTGAACCCGATAGGGTTCACCGATGATGTCAAAGTTTTTGAAAGCTACCACACACTTCACTGGTAGGTGAACCCCATGGGGTTTACCCGTGATCTCATCTGGAGATATCTGCACAGAACTACGTCGAGGCTTTCACCGGCAGGTGAAACGGGGTTCACCTATGATTATTTCGCAACAAAACAACTCCAAGCACTTCACGACCTGGTGAACCCCGCAGGGTTCACCCATGAAGCGGACGGATCAACTCGACACCCTCTCGGTTTTCCCTCGATTTTGAACCCAATTCAAGTCCAAATTTAGCAAGTGAGGACTTTTTGGAAAGCTAACTCGAAGACGAACAAAAAGGATATAAAAGCAACAAATTTCGTGACCTAAAGAGGAGGCAAATCAGGTGACGAAGCGGCTAGGGTGGAAGAACACGGTGAATCGGCTACTTCGAGTGGATTTTTGAAGAATTGATCATGAGAACCTTGTAATCCTGGGTTATTTCATTCGGTTTATCTTCTCCTCCCTCCTAGAAACCTTTTCCTATAATTTTTCTATGTTTACAGAGAGGATTTTTAGCGATTCAACGATGGTTGTAGCGTAAACTTTGTATCGGGGCTAGGTTGAGGCCCTCTGACGAATTCTGTTTGCAACTCTTGTTTTAATCTTGTTCTTTGGATAATATTCTGAGCATATTTCACTAGAAGTATTAATATCTTGATCTTTACTTTGGCCAAGTATCGTCATGTCATAGTTGTTACGGTCCATAACGAAAGTTCGACTGTAACGACCGAACCTCTATGTGAATCTTGTGAAGACGCGATGCGAAAGAGCGTGTTCTTTGCTCAAGGGTTCATAATCTGCCACGGAGCTCAGTGGGTTTGTCGAAAACGGTCCACCGCGAAAGTAGGAGACGTTCTAGGCAAATACCGGGGTGTACACTCGAAAGAGGGCATCTTGTACCCTAGGGTAGATTCCTTATGCATATCTGTAAATCCTTATAACCGGTATTTATATCTTTGTGCAAATAGAATCGTCAGAGTGATGGAAACCACAGCCAGGATATTCTCTCTCATATATTTTTCCTGCCGTAGTTGTTTGATTTCTTGTTTACTGTTTTGCTTAATTTTAGTTTTCTTTAGTTCCAAAAACCACGATTCGATTAGCTTGGATTCCAAAAAGTTAGATTTTCTAGTACTCATCTTGCTCCCTGTGGGATCGATATCTTTTGTATTACTTCGACATTTCCGTGCACTTGCGGATAGTGTCAAGTGTAGGATCTGGCGGATGAAAAATTCGGGCGGAGGCTTTGCCAGACGAGACTGCTTCATTCGGCGATAGGACTTCAGCAGTTGCGTGAGAATGAGCAAGCGGCGACAATAAGAAGAAACGATGGAGACCTAGCCGCTGTCGTGCTTCTTCTCTGGTCGGACGAGCAATGTCGACTGATAGTCTCCGCAAGTGCACGGTCTATCGAAGTAGTAAATAATATCGTTCCCACATGGAGCAGGTGTCAAGTACCGACCTTTAGTGTCATTGAAAGCTAGATAATTCAAACTTAGAATTAAAGAATTACACTAAAACTAAATTATCTAAATTATCGAATCAGGAAGTCGATGACCTTAATGGAAAATTATAGTTTAGGAAGTGTTCGGAACTTCAGGTTTCACCTCGTTGAATTAATTAAATGCAAAACAATGAATCAAATTAAATTAGAAAAAGGATCTCCTTCTCTCGAACCTCAATCCGACAGTAAACAACTTAAGACGATCTATCATATGGTACAGATTACCTTCTCTCGAAGCGTAATCTGGTGCATACTTAAACTAATTTCCTACTCTCATAGCAAAATTAACTTAAGAAAGACCTAGTGAGCTCTATGATGATCGTGAATCCTCGAGTGACGTTGAACTGCTCTCGTAATTCAAGTCACAAGTTTAAATGAGAACGATCGAGTGTTACAATTCACCTCTCAGTATTTCTCGTAACACTTAACACATACGAATGTTTGATCAGAACAATCATACGCAATAAGCACAACTCATTCAAATAAGTAAATTTACTTAAAATCAAACTGAGATTCATAAAAGATGTTTTACATGTGTAGATATGCTCAACGGGCTACGCCCGAGTCCCGAACTAGGGTTCTAACCTAAAACATGCATCGTTTAACAATGAAAACCCAAGTAAAAATACTCAAAAAGAAGGAAAATTATAATCCAAGGATAGGAGACGACGAATCTTCAGTCCTCTCTCGAAAGCCCCAAAGAATCCGGTCGAATCAAGTCCTCGAATGCAGATTTTCGCCCTTTTCGCCCTAGGTCACGTCCTTCACCAATTCTCCTCCCGTAACCGCTTAATAATCTCGATTATATGCCTCCATCGAAGCCTTGGGCGGTCAGGAATATTAATTGGAAATTTTTTCCAATTTTCTGGCATCTGGAACGTCCAATTTGGTGGAAAACGGACGGACGGTCGCGAACAGCGTACGCGAACACGGCCGTGATGATGAACACGGCCAGGCCGTGTCAGCTGCGATGAACTGCGAATAAGTGAACACGGGCGTGATGGTGAACACGGGCAAGCCTTGTTTGGTTCGGTGAGTTTCTGATAAATAAACACGGCCGTGTGTTTAAACACGGGCAAGCCGTGTTTGGTTCGAAATTTCCGGAACACCCGAACACGGGTGTGCGCACGACAGTGACGAGTTCGGTGGATTTTTGATTCCTGTCGAATACGGTCGTGACGATAAGCACGGCCAGGCCGTGTTCTCCTCGTTACATGAAGATGCTGATGCCGCGATGAACACGGCCGTGACTGTAAGCACGGGAAGACAGTGTTCAGGGTAGAAAGCTCCAAAAATTTCGAAATTTTGCCTGTCTAATGCTTGTAATATGCTGATCCTTTCCCTAACTTCAAATCTATAATAAACTTCACGAAAATAAATGATAATGACCTGTATTTCATAAAGAAATGAAAAATAGTGAAGATTCTATACTTTATGGGAAAAAGGGATCAAATTGTGACATAAAATAGATGTTCAGCTTCAAATGATGGTATAAATTTGACTCTAAATCCTATAAAAATTACACCTATCAAAATATCACAGACTTAAAATCTTGCTTGTCCTCAAGCAATTACACTAGCTGAAATATTCAGAAATCAGGAAAACAGCATGTTCAAAAGCTAAGGTTTGAATCTCATATGACAACACTTATACTCAATTCTAGGTTGAAGACCATATATTGAGATAGACTGAACTGTGAGCAAAGAATAATGTCCAAGGTCTAATCATAATTCTGAGATAGGAAAAACACTTCATTATGTTTAAGACTATTCCTACTCATAATGTCCTTCAAAACTCAGCCAATCAAGTGTAGTTACACTGGATAACTTATTCAACACATTTAAGCATGGAAGCATGAATTTTCAATTGGTGGGTTCAAGTTACTTTCCTGAATTCATTTTCAACCTTGTCACACGAAGGACAAACATTTTGTGATGAATGCACCCCCGGTACTTAGTTAGAGAATGAACTCAAGGTGTGTACACCACATAATGCACACAAAACTCATTTCTTCACACTAAATTAGAAGAAAGAGGAGTTGTTCACTATTCTCACTCCCCTTCTTTTCACATGTTCCTCTTTATTCTTTTTGTTTTTTTTTTGTTTTACTTGTCGACAGTGCCAAGTTAAATGAACCTTTGGGTCATTGTCACTTAGGCTTTTTGTTTCCTTTTTTTTTAATCATGCAACCCAATTGAAAAGCTGGTATCAGGACTATGATAAACATGAATATTCAAAAACATAATATCGTGTAAAAAATAATTTAGAAAAAAAAAATTGACCACTGAAACATTATGCAAGCCATAATAAGTATATTCAATTATAATCTACTATTACTATATTCAATTATAATCTACTATCATAGATTCCTAAGCATAAAAATAGTTATGATGAGATATTCATTCCTTTAACCCGAGAAAAAATATCGTTCGGCATGGGCTTCGTTCGGCAGAAGATGCAAAAAAGCGAACATGCGAATAGGTCTGGTGATGAAGCAAGAAGCGAGCATGGGCTTCGTTCGGCAGAAGATGGCTGACAGTGGACGAAAAACGAGTACCGGTTGAAGACGCGAGCGGCGTTCGGCGGATGCAAGTTGAAGATTGGCTAGTTGTCGGCGCCGGATCTGGAGGAAGCAGTCTCAAGCGCGCGGGACAAGTAGCAGCGATCTCGTGAAGATGCCGACGGATCTCAGGGCAAGTGAGCGATTTCGAGCGGCGTTCTTTTTCGCCGAAATAGGGAAAAACAAGGACTACTTCGTCCGCGAGGGTCGGCGACAGAGCTTCGGCAGTCGTCGGTTGATTAGTAGGCGACAACGTTGAGCAGTACAACTAGCAGCGACCAAATTAGCAGCAAACTTCTTGGGCAAGACCAAGTGATGATGGCGCGAGATCTGTCTGCGCCGGCTCTTGGTTGACCAGAAGAACGAGCGGTGAACGAAGAAGTAGAGAACGTCAGCGGGTGAAGCAACGTGGACGGCGTTCGTTGAAGCAAAAAATCTCTTTCCAGATGACCAATTTTTTGACAAGGTTAGGATGCAGATCGAGCAGCAGCAAACTTTCTATCACGTTCGAGCATAGCAAGCTTTCACCGATGCCTGTGGAATGCGTCGAAGGAAGAATACCTTTTTCGCGTCCGCGTCGACTGAACAAATCGGTTCTTTAGAGAAAATAACGGTAATCTTTTAGTCCCTATCTTTTATACCAGAGTTAGCAATATAACATGCCAACAACATTTTGCTAGAAGAAAGAAACATCAAGAACATCAAAACATAAGAGAAATCACGAAATATTATTTTGCTAATATGAAATAGAAAATTACAAAACATATTTAAAGAAAAATAAATCTAATCTATTTAGATAATTTATCTAACTAATATGGTCAAATCAACCTATGTAATAGCTAATAATTTAGTATAATAAACTTTAATTAATATCATAAGTATTGTAACACAGAACATGTTTACCAATTTCATCAACTTCACCTGCTTTGGTGCGACGGGAGAAGAGGCGTGTCAGGGTTGCTCTGTGAAGAGGGGAACTATGATATCTCGTAACTGCAGTGCATCCACGAGATCCCAAACATTTCATTTGCAAAAAATGGTGAAAAATCGCATCGGAAATGTAGACAAATCTGAATAGGTTAGGAAGAGAAAGGGAGTCGTTAATACGAAGAGGGATTAGAGATAAACAACACGAGTGTTCGGTTTGTTTTGCCTTGTACTATAGAATTGTGATGGTTGCAATGTTCTGAGTTCGATCCTTCTTATTCGCTGCATTTGCTTGTTTATCTTTTCAAGAGAAAAAAAAGGGAACAATTAGCACACAGCCAGTGAAACTTTTGTGCATTGGACTATTTGCAAATCACAACTAAAAAAGGTGAAGAAATTTTATAGGAATCGTAGGATTTTTAACTTTTTAAGAAGCCGGGCTGTGTGTCGTTGATCTGCACACTATGCGCCCCAATCCCAAGGCACATTTTCATCTTAACATTAGAATTAGTGTTCTAATTAATTTTAGGATTAATATTAGTATTAATATTAAGATTAGTATTAGTATTAATATTAATATTAGTTTTAGTATTAATAGTAAGATTAGTATTAATATTAATATTAGGATTTTTTTAGCCTCGATATCTGTGTTATTGTTAATCAGCAGCGGTAAATCAAAATTTTTTTTTGAGAGTGGGGCTGCTCACGATTTCGGAGCACAGCCCCTATTAAACGGTAAAAACGCTTTGAGATTCATGCTCTGCATCTCGTGATTTATATCCATCACCCGTGCATTAAAAATTGTGCATAGCATAAATCTTAAAGCGTTTTTAACGTTTTAACGTGGCTATGCTCCGAAAATCCTGAGCAGCCCGGCTGATTTTTTCGTGTAAATCGGGCTTCCGAAAAAGGTCGCTTGGCTGCTTTGATGAATGCCCAGATGCGGCAGTGTTTGTTTCCAGTTTCTTGCGCAGTGCGTCGCAGCATTTGCGCCGGCATAATATAATATCTATTACGTGAATAACTTTTTTCCCAAACAAAAGAAATATTTTATTAATTATATTTTCCTCGTTTATTTTTTTAATCTCACAAGTATTCAATTACAATCAGCACATCAACAAGATTCCAAACCCGCTGGATTTTGATCGAACCATCCCTTCAAACTTGTGTAGGGATACTGTTCTTTCGCTTTTTTTATGTATAAAAAAATATGTACCAGTTCGTTCGTGAACCAAGTTCATACAAAATAAAACTACTATTGATCTGCCCCTTTCGTCGTGCAGTCTACATGGAAAACCAAGGCCGTTGGCGTGCGAGTTCTTCAACTTACTTGTCAGCCCGAATATACGATAGACAAACGATGGAAGGAAGCATCGGGTTGCAGGATCTTTGACGCCATGCCTACGAGGCTATGACCTTAGTTTACGTGCCCATGAAGCAAGAATATGAAGGAAAGATACAGAATTATAGATAGGGACGCCCTGACACGAAGATACAATTAGCAATCCTATCCACACTAGCATTTTCTTTGTCTACCCTGTTGGAATTTGGATTCCGTTCCGAGTCCAGCATCCATCCAAGTGCCGTGCCAAATGCTCTCTTTTCTGGCGTCGCATTTACTTGGCCTCTCTGCGGTTTTCCGCTCACGTGATGGTCATGCTCCAGCGTTTCTTTTGGCGCGAGCAAACACTTGAAGTGACCCGTTTGCCCCTCTCCCACCCTTCCGCCTTGTCGCTTCGATGCACTTGACGTGTTTCCGTGGAGGATTGAGACGGCAGAGAAATGGACAGATACCAAACTTCCATTCCGCCCTCCTCGAAACCGCTGTCGCTCTCGTACAGCGAACACGAGCGATTAATCTAGGGGGCTGGCGTCGTGCCTGTAGGTAGGGATGGCACGCGGCAACTACCCGCGCGGTGGTCAGCAGCGCCCCTGCGGTTGGTCGTCGGTGCACGTGACGCCACGTGATACCTGCATGTTACAGGAGCAGCGAGGCGGCACTGTTGGGGTAAATTATTAATGCGTCCGAACTAGCCATCTGCTGATTTGCGCATATTAAACGGGGCTAACGGCATCGTACGAATCTTCGAGATCCGCTCTCCACTCGCGAACACGATTCGGCAGCTGCAGCGCACCAATGTGAACGGCGATAACATTTCAAACGCTGCACAGCCGTTTGAAAATTTGAAGAACGCTTCCCACTCAAGCCGAGAAGACCGCGCCGAACCGCATACCGGCTGAGCTGACCACGACGGAGCCGGTGGTCCCTCCCCGCGCTGCGGACGCCAACTCCGGACGTGAAGCGCTGCTCATAGTGGACGTGTGCCCCACTACTTTATTCTTTTTTTTTCATAGAAACGCAGAAGAAACAAAAAGAAAGAAAAAAAAGAAAGGCAGGGCCGCGCCCGCCCGTGATGGGTGACCCTTGAAAATCCCCCGCCTACGCTCATCTTACCTTTCGCCCCCTATCTTTATTTAATATTCATGCGCTCAAAAAGTAACCAAGGAAACATCACCTATCTCCAACAACTATATATAATCAGCCTCCACCTTCTCCTTCATGTACGAAACCAATCAACACGCAAACTCGTATTCTGTATTACCTTCCGATCTTCCCGCTGTCTGCTCTTTTTTGGCGCGTTCCCACTATACCTCCGTCGCCTTGTCCATCTTCCCACCCTTGACTCTACCCGATTCTGAAACAGTTGTTGGCTTTATGGACGAATCCGGCGACCACAAGAGGTGCCGCAGCGATGAGGACTTGCCGGAGATCTCCTCGCCCGAGGCCAAGCGCCTCCGCGACGATCTTCTCCTCGACGATGACACTGACGACGATGGCCCCAGCGCCGGCAACCAAGACCTAGCTTCCGTTATGAAAAGCCTCGAAGAGGAGATCGCCGTCCCCTCATCTGCGCCGCTTCAGACTTCTGACACTGCGGCAGATCTTCCGAACCTGGGTTATCTATTCGAGGCAACCGACGACGAGCTCGGTCTGCCGCCTCCGGCGACCATCTCCGTTTCCGAAGAGAGCGAGGAAGCGACGGAGGAAGTGGTGGCTGCGGATCTGGCCGCTAGTGAGGTGGAAGAGTTGGGGTATCGCCAGATGTGGGGCATCGGTTACGATGATGAGATCAACGGTTACGATGCAATTGAGGGTTTCGGATTTGTGGATAGGGCGGTGGTGGAGGCAGATGAGGACGATGTGTTATTCGACGGCGGGCTGTTCGATTACGCGGACGTGGTGCTTTACGGATCCTCTGTTTTGCCGGATGTTTCGTGGCGGTCGGAGACGGAGCCGGCCAACTGACTGATACCGAATGCCTTCCGCCCTCTGTTTCGACCAGAGTTGTTTTGTTAATTTTCACACAGGTAGCCGTGGCAGATGTAAATGATAGTAAATGAAGGACGACGAACATCAGGAAGAAAACGTTCTAGTTCTAACAATGCTTATTCAGTGATCTGAAATCTAAACCTAAAAGCAAACTAATATCTTAAGTAATTTCGGATACACATCCATGCATCCATTAACAGGATAAATTCAATATTTGATTTGATTGCCGGAAAAAAAAATCTGTGGTTGAAGTTTTACCGAACACACAAATATCTGATAAATAAGAATTTAACATACAGACTAGTTGCCCCAATTGTTGGTTCCATCAAACAATCAAAGAAAGTGAAGTTTGGATGACATGGGGAGTCCCCAACTCCCCATCATGCATAGTTGAATATTTTATGAGGGAGTTGTGATGGGAAGTAGGCTATTGACCTCTTTTTTAATTCACAGCCCAAGTCTTCACATGGATTATTTTAGTCACGTCTGACCATGTTAATTATCAATACGTTTTCTTTTGACTTACATCAAAGTGATGGGTACCATTTTGTTTGCATCATCTTAGTAGAAAGGCTCATATTTGTAGAAAGGCTCATATTTGTTACGCCCAGTATTATAAGATGAAACGAATTAAATTTTTAATTAATTTATTACAATTATTTGAAGGTCATACAGTGCTAAATGTTCAAATTCGTTCCATCGTTCGGCGCGACCGGCAGGGATGCATCCGCGCGCACCCCTCAGCCTCCACGAGGGGTTCAGGTCCTCGTCCAGTCCAGCAAGGAGAATAAAGAGAGAGACACATCAGCATGTAAAACTATTTAAATAAAGGATTTATACCTTAATCCATTTTCGGATCCTCGCCCGAATCCAGAACCCACCCGCATCAGAAATCAATCCGGCGCCTGATTTCCGAAATTCAGCCTCCGCCAAATCTCGTCCGTGGGTCAACAAGTCAGCGTCGTCTTTGCGTTCGAAGCCCGCCGCTTTGTTCGCGTCGGACGGGGAGGGCTTCGCACTACGCCGGCGCAGTCGCCGCGTTCGAGGTTCTTACGGACCAAAGAGGGTCTCGCCGCCCTCTTCCTACGGCGTTCGTCGACTTGCCGGAGGACGCTGTCCGACTAAAGACGCCGCCCCGAACTCGGTCAAAACGAGCAGAGGACGGAGGCGGAGAAAGGAGGAGAGGGCTCGGTGAAGAACGCGACGTGGATCTCGCTCCCAAGGGAGCAGGCGTCAAGTGTGCTTCGTACCACCCACCCTCACCACCGAAGCACGTCGGACGAGGGCTGCCACTGGCCTTCACCAGAGTCACCGAGGAGTCGCTAGGAGTGGTGAACGGGAGAAGGGGCGGACGAGGTTCGTTCTCAACCTTGCCGACCCGAGCTTACCGCGTCCCGCCGCCGCCCTTAGGTCCAGCCGTCCACTTCCCTCAATTTGGTTTCGTTCCTCACCGAATACAGGTTTTTCCTCTATCAGCCTCTCGTCCCCCTTCCAAGCTTGATTTCTCGCCGATTTATAGGCGAGCAACCGTTGCCTTCCTTTGTTTAGCCGTGCGAGCAAGATCCTCTTACGTCGACTAGATCTGGGTGCCCATGCCGTAGCGGAAGCCTCGCCCCATGCCGCTTGTAAGCCGCCGTGCGGGAGCACCCTCCGGCTCGCTGGGTTAAGTCGCGGCCTCTCATCGATCCGCTGGATCGAACGCCGACGCCACCTTTTGGTCAAACCTCTGACACCTGTTGCCTGTTGCCTGATGAACCCATGCCTCCTCATCGTCCTTCTGGTCGTCCGCCATCGTCATCGTCTGACGCCGGACGAGAACGGGATGGGTTTGCGTCGTCTTTCCCATCGATCCGCCAGCGACCAGTCGCGTCTACTGCCCCCCCCCCCCCCCCCCATTGCTTGCCCATACTCCGGGGCTTCGCCGGCCGGAATCGTCGCTTGGCGCTTCTCCACTGACCGATGTCGCTTCCTCCGGCGAGCCAGTGGCCTCCACCCACCGGAGACGTGGTTGGTGATGGCGTGGCCTGGGGCAGGTGAACGATTTCGCCGCTCAGCTCGATTTTTCCCCCAATCGAGCTTCCTCTCGATTTTGGGTTTGTTGGGCCAATTTCGACCCTTGGTCAAAGGCCCAATTGGGCTGGGACCTAAAATTAGGGCTGAGCCTAACATTAGGGCAATAAGTAGGAATTTCAAACCTTGAGCCATACCCAAACCTTGAGCCCAGATGTGCGCGGGAGCCCATCAATTTTTTTGGCGGGTAATTGCTCTTATGGTTTACCAAGGGCCAGGCGCCCAGCCGGGCTGGAACAGTGGCGATAAACACGATGTAGCCTAATCGGTCTACTCGTCCTCTCCGCGTCGTTCCACTGGCATTTTAAGCTGTCTGTCCTGCTTGTTCCAGATCGCCGCCATTTCTTTCCCTCTCCCCACCCTGGCAGAAGCCGTGAATGGTCAAAAGAAGAAAACATCGCGTCGATCGATTGAGGTTGGGGTGCTCGAGGAATCCGCTGCCTGCGCGCAGCTTTCTCTTACTCGCGTAGCGAACTGCCCGAGGAGAGTCCTTGTCTTTTGCCTGCTGGATATAAGCATGCACCAGATTGCTTCCGTTTATTACCGTCTATTCGGGCGGGCTTTTAGGCCTAGCCCACAATACTTACAAACTGGAGAATTAATAGAATGTGAGCTTTGAATAAGTTTATTATATATAAAAGTAGTGGCATTTATATATGAGTTTAGTTAAGCAAAATCTTGTGGGATGGCCCTCAGAAAATTTGGAATTCCTTTATTACCTGCGCAAATAGATTTACCAAAAAAAATTCCGATTCTGTTCTGCAATTTATGAATGACCGTATAATTGAACTTCTTATTCCGTCAAATTCAATGAATTGGCTTTCTTACCATTTACTGGCCACATTTAACCCACAAATACAGTCCATTTGATCGTATATCGATTGCTTTCTGCGAACTTGCAAACATCTCGTTCTACAAAATCCTTTTTTTTTGTGAACTACCTTTTTTAAACAATCAATGGAATTTTCCGTAAATTCTAAATTAATTTTCTGCAATATATTTGTTCTACTCAAGTCTCTAATTTCTAAATCACCACGTGATCAGTCCATGTCTTTATTTCTTTTGAATGTCGTCATTCGGGAATGCTATCGAGACCGTCCATCTGATGGTCGATTAACGAGATGACGAAGAGAAAAATGGCAAAGGGGCGGGGCCAGAGAAAAATCTGATCCGTAGGTTCGTCATCCCTCCAACTTCACCACTATTATTAATGCGCCCAACCACGCCTGCCTTCTTCCCTTCCACCCTCGCTTTGGGGTTTTAGCAGTGAGATCGGGAAAGCGAAGAGGAGTTGAGGAGAGCTCGAAGGCGAGCGAGGGACCCATTCAGGAGGCTTCGATTCATCATTTATGTCGTCTGGTGCCCTCGATCTATTGTTCCTTGGCTCTGCAAACTTCGGAACACTGAAGCATCAGTTTCTCTCGGCCTGTTGCGTCATCAGTGGTCTCGCCTTCTTGCTCTTCCTCATCTCCCCTTGCTTCGCTTCCTCTTCTCTTCGCATGCGCCAAAGGCCTGCGGGATCCAAGAAGACGGACTCCATGCGATATACGAGGTCAGCGTCTGTGGTCTCATCCCTTCATGAGTCTTTTGTTCTTGGACAAATTTGGGCGATATGCCTAAAGTTGTTTGCCTGTTGTGATTAACCATCGCAGGGTTGGTTTTGGAGTGAAGTACTTTGGATTTCAGCACATAAACCTCTGTTTTTTCCTCTTCATCTTGTTGAGAGGAGCTTTTACTTGACGAAGAGATCCAGAAAATTCCCTGCTTTTATCCCGCTATCCCCTTTCCTACTTTTATTTTGATTTTTAGAGATTTGAGAAAAGAATGACGATCATTCCACAACTGATCGCTAAGAAGCACGATATGCCGGAGCAGAGGACAGTGAGGAAGCAGAAATTTCGTCGATCTGATTCAATATCCCGGATGGAAACGAAACTCTCGGTGAGAAGGATACGCGTCGTCTTCGATGATCCTGATGCAACTGAATCGAGCGACGACGATAACTACTGCTGCCGGAGGAAGGCGACCCACGAGTTCCCTTTGCCCCCTCCTTTCCCGTTACCGTTGTTGCATGCCCCTTCGCAGGAGAGCGGGAGGTTCTGTAAAACCTCCAAAACCCCCCGCAGGGGAAAAGTCAAAACGATCGGCTCGATGAACTCGTCCCCCACAGTGTGCGCCACCAGATTCAAGGGTGTCAGGCAGCGACCTTGGGGAAAATGGGCGGCCGAGATCCGCGACCCCATTCGCGGTGGCAGGCTTTGGCTCGGCACATACGACACTGCGGAGGCGGCGGCTTCCGCCTATACCGCCGCATCGCTTCGTTTTCAGGCCGAGAAGAAAGTATCTGCCCCGACATCTTCCACGGTCGCTGCCTCATCCTCCGATTCGACACGTTCTGATGCAGTGTTTGGTGCTCCTCCTCCATCCCCATCCTCTGTGCTTGACATTCCTACCACTGGCATCTCAAAAGACAGTCGGGAACCGGTGGTGAAGGACGCTGCTGCGATGGAGGAGCAATCTATCGAGGACCTCTTCAAGGAGCAAGACCTGCCGCTGCCATTTGGCTTCGGATCTGACATGTTTCTTGGTGGAGATGTTGGGTCGGGCATTCTCCCTAACGAGTTATATTGCCTTGATGATCTCCCCATGATTGAAGGCGATGTCGAAAATCTAGGTTTTCCAAGCTTGGAGGCTCTCGATCAATGGATGGATCTCGACTTCTGATGCGGTGGCGAAGTTTTGCAGCATAGTTTTCGGAGATTAATTAATAGTATTATCGTGCACTACTCCTTTCGTTCCATAGTTCTATTTTTGTATGATGTATCGGTTTGCTATTTCTACTTGTGAGTTTTGTGAGAGTGGAAGAGGAGAGGCTCAAATTTTCAGCATGCGAACATTTCTTGGGTTTTTTCGGAGCTGGGAGCCGCCCCCAAGAAACACCAAATTTTGTGTGCCTTTTCTCTGCTCTTGTGCCTTTTTTCCATATACTAAATGATCTAATGCCATGTTTACCATTAAATTATTGTATGGGCAGTCTGCAATTTGTCAATGATATCAAAGCTGTTGACTATTCTCAGTGCATCATAGTCTTGTTCCCTGTAGCGTTAGTGGAGGTCATTGACAAGTTCATATAGTTTCTTGACTTCTTGCTTTACCTTATAAATGCACATTTACTTTCTGATCAAACTAATCCAGATTGAAGTGGTTCCTTTTTGGATGATGATGGAGATCATTGTCCCTTGTAGATTGTGAGCTTACTATCCCCGTCAAACATGCAAAGGACTACGGTATCTTTCACGTGGTGGTGTTCCTTTGACTCTTTTGTGGTGCCAGTCAAAGTCAAAGCTGCAAAACTGATTTATTTTAGTGTATCAGGAGATAAGCAAAATTTTTCTTGTGACATTTATTACTGTGCGTTCTTTTGGTCTGTTACAACAGATGCTGGTCGAACAATGAAGATACTTGCAATGTTTCTATAGTTAATGAAGGCCGGTGGCCTCGAGATGCAGGAAGTGGTCAGTAGATTAAAATAAGAAATTTTACTGTACAAACTTTCTTTCTGGTCGTGCTGGCTGCTGCTGTTCCTAGTGGAACAATTTGCATCTCATCAACACTAAATTTATTCTTCAGTTCAAAGATGTGTGAAGGTACTCAAAAAAACTAACCACTCTTTTTCAGGGAATGGTATCGCGCAGAACAAAGTTTCTCTTCCAAATAGTAAGATGATTTTTGTGATACTGCTGACAATTGCACGGTCGCCTCTCTTATAATTCTTGACCTTTGAAATGCTAAAGGCTATGTCTAATAGTAGCAATACTTCATAACTAGAATCATTATCTGAGGTAATATGCTGCCCGAGTCAAGTTCTTTTATTGCTTTGGTGTAAATGAGGTGGAAATTAGTACAACTAATTGTGATTTCGAATGACGATTTTTTCTTATACTGCTTATCTGGGTTCGTAGAGCCATTAGGTGTTGAACATGTAAGGCAGTGGATCTTCGAAGGCACTTGGTTAGAAATCTTAGTCCTCTGGAATTAACGATTAATGGAAAGCTAATAGTCAACTGATCCAATTTAGTCATAAACAGGATTCAGCATTCCAAATTACTCCACCCCAAATTTATATATATATTTTTTAACCGGACCATTCCGAGACAAATCCAAAGCTACTTTTGACTTAAGTTGTTGAAACAGTACAGCTCATCCTTGTCCTCCATGACGGCGGGCTTGTTCCACTAGGTCGTTGTAACAGCGCGACGAGAGCCGCACACTTGGATAAGATGAGCCACGCTCCAAATGTGACCACTCTTATTCGGAGCCATCTATGTGCTTCACAAACAAGGAAAAAGACTGGCAACGGTCCCAGCACCTAAGAATGCGCATCCATCGTCGTTGGTGAACTTAGATACATGTCATATCTATACTTGTGCACCTGCGTTGCATAAAATTTTTACATTGATTGTGTTACGGCCCAAAAATCCACCTGAAACCCGTGTTGGGAATCCTGAACCTCGGGACGCACAACACTGTACCTGTCAAATCAATCCTGACAACTGAAAAGTACAGGCTGAATAAAATAACATAACAAGGGCCAGCCCGGCCCCAAAAATCCATAATACAACACCGACAGATAAAAAAATATAAAGACCGGTGTAGCGGTCAACCGAACCAACAGATAACAAGACCGACGCAGTGGTCAAAAAGTCCAACAACATAACATAATATAACAACAGACTACTATGCATCACAACCAACCCAGACTGGTGGTTAAACAACTAACTACCTACTCTGCTCCAGATGGAGCGCGCCTGAACCTGGAGGCAAACCAAAGGGGGGGTTAGCCGGAGGCTAAGTAGGGATATCACAAAGTATATGGTGCATGATCAGATATAAGGAATTACCAGAATACAACCAAGACTCTATATGACTATATAGAGTATAATCAAATCTCAAATACGTATCAATATATATGTCCTCATACACAGATAAAAACTGGGAGCTGGTACAGCAGTGGTCCACGACCCGCAACTATATAAAATAGAGTGGTCCCTACTGATGGCTCCCCGAACAGTAGAGACGACTGTCCGTCGACAGCCCGCTAGTGTAGCATCCTATACTCAGTACAACCCCCTCATTGGGCTGATAACAGACCTCAAGCCCATAACATCGAACTCTCTCGGTTAGAGACGATCACACAGCGTCTCAACAGAAATCTCACAGGCAGTATCTGAGGTATACTGACATGTCTATCTCTAGACATTCAATCATCAATGTACATATACAGAACTCATACCACCTACCAACTACCAATAAACATGCAAGAACAAAATACTCATACCGTGTTTCATGCAACAAGTTATGTCAATAGGAATGTACTCAGGTGCCGCTAACTACACATGCGGTTGGCACCGTAACAAAGAACGGAGGTAGAATCCCTACCTCAGATGCAGACGTACAGAAAAATATAGATCCAACCAGACGTACGTAGTCAATCAACAGTTCCTAGCAGGTTAATCAAGGTATAAGTCCACAATATTCCATTTAATCCATTTTAATCGTAATTACTAGTTAACAAGTTAATCCAAGTTTGTCAGGTATTTATGTCCAGATCCAGGTTCGGTTTACGCATGCATTCGTTTACTCGTATACGAAAAGGGTTCGGGTACTAACCTAGTTCGCAGCCTTGTGCGAACGCAAATACCACCGAGTCGTCGAGAATACGTCAGAACCAACCAGAACGCGTAACACGAGACGTCGGCACGAACTTCGAGGTTAGCGGGAAAGTTCACCGGAGAAGTATATCCGAGCTCACAGCAGGGTCAGAAATACAGAAAACTCGAAAGAAGGCGTCGACTCGATTCTGGATGTCGCCGGAAGATCGCCGGACGATCACCGGAACAATGCTCCGCCGCCGGAACAGTGATCACCGGCGGAGATCGGAGTGCGCCGGAGCACCGTGGAAAGCTGACGTAGAGGTGAGTTCAATCGTACAGTCGCTTCTGCGAATGGCCGCCGGAATCGCCGGGATCGACGAAAAGAATCCGGCGGCGCCACCAACGCCTTTCGCCGGAGCCGAAGAAGGTGACGCGCCGGAATTGCGTCGGCTAGTGGAGGAAATGTCCGCCGAAGGTGGAGGAAGGTTGCTGGAGACGCCGGAGACGAGTTGGGCGTCGGATCTGGAGCTTTCCGTCGGATGCGAGGGAGAAGAGGGAAGAGGCGTGGGGAGGCGGCGGTCGACCTGGGAACTCGTCGCCGCTGCTTCTGTTGGCTCGAGGAGGAGGGCGAAGCAGATCGAAGAGAGGAAGTCGCGTTCGCTTGATGGAGAAAGGTGAGGGCGCCGGTGAGAAATAAAACGACAAAGAGCTTCACAGACGATAAGAAACAGGCACGGGCGAATCCTATCCCATGAGCCCATTATTTAACTACATTTTATTTTAAAATTTTTTCACTCTCGTCCGTATTCGTCACGGACGTAACAGATTGCACATATCACACTAAACTCATTACTTTTTTCTTTGCTTCAATTTGCACTACAGGAAATATGCAAAATAACATTTTGATAAAATAATATAAAATATAAGTCTTCTAGGTTTAGAATCATTAATTTTGATTTAACTATTTAAATTAAGTTATACCCTCATTTGTCTTATAAAGTTCATAGGTTAGTTTTCTCATTAAACGAATTATAATAAATGATCTTATTAATATTAATTATTCAAGTTGTAATAAATAATATTAGAGCAAGTTTATGGTGAAATAGGGCATCATTAGGTGCTTCTTTAATTCTTTTCCTAGCGCAGCTGGTCCATCCTAGATTTGAACCAAAGATCTAGCTCGTGAAGTAAATTATTGCATCTACGATTTACACAATTAAGAGAGAATCAATAGATTCTTTTTTGCGAGCAATTCATCCACCCCGAATGCAACCTTACATGTTATCGCTAAGAGATCATTCTTAGATATATGATAGTGTTAGTGAGGATGGATAACAAGTTGTAGGTGGAAATGATTATACTATCTGAGTTTAGTTATACGGTAAAAGGAAAATAAAATACATAACTTTATATATAATATTTAATAAATTTATTATTATTAATAATTTAAACGTAAATACTTTGATCAGGCCCGGGACGCAAATTGTGAACCGGGTGGCGGTGCCCCTAGAAAATGCATGTGACAGGGCGCTAGCTTTCTCACCTACTCAAGTGATCTAATCAAGCCATGAATTCCTCGGCACGCAACAACTGTTCACAGAGCAATCATTCAAGGAGACGATCGGCCAGTGCAGCCCAGCGTAGACTACGTAGACTACGTGGCCACCTCTTGCCCTCGACCTCGTCCTTATCCCTTCAGTCGTATATATATATATATATAAAATTAATTAATTGCATGATAAAATTATAAAAATAAAAATAAAAGAGACAAGGGACAGAGACGGCTAGGTAGAGCTGACAGGTCCAATAACCATTTGTCACAAGCCACGGTCAAGAACAAGGATTTATTTAGACCTTTCGTACATGCGATTCAGTACAATTGATTGGCTGATTTTTACCTTCAAATTACATCAAACACACTATTCAAATCAACTTGCTTTATTAGATAGCTTACACAATCACTTTGTAAGTAAAACATTCCCTAAGTTACTATATAGACTAATAGATTGCTTCGTTCTACCCAAAATGATTGAGCTAGTGTCATTGTCCTTCATACAACACGGTTCATTCGATATATATCTAAGCAATCACTTAGGTTTCTTTCAGATTACAAAACACCAATTTGTCTGTACTGCCAGATGCTCGTCCTGGATCACTCGAAAGCTAGTGCCGACGATCATATTCTATATAAGATCAAATCAAACTTCATTGCTCAATTAAGAATGCAAACATATAAGTTTGAGTTTCATATGAATTCTAAACACAATTAACAAATAAAAGAAAGATTTATCTGTAGTGGAACATATACTTCATGTATGGCGACATGAACTTGTTGGACTATAATTAATTTTTATTTTATAATTGTGTATGAATTATCACATTATCTGAAATCATATATATGAAACTATGTCATATTTTTTATGATAAAACTAAGCACAGCTGCAAAGTTCGATCAATTTGCTGCCTAATAAATTTGTTCATCTGTTTTGTTTTTCTTTAAACATGAAATCAGGTCAGAGAGAGAGAGAGAGAGAGATGGTTTGGAGGAAGAGCCTAGAGCTAGATGATAAATAGTCATTATAAACATCAAAACTTCATTAATTATAAACCTCGACAAGTTCGATCGGCACCTGATCAATTTAAATGATACAACTGCACATATGAATAGCATAAATTTAATACGATGTTCTTCAATCCCATCATCGGAAGAGGAGCAGCGTCGTCGACGGCGGTCGGCGACTGTCACCTGAGGCTACCTCAGCGCACGCCTGGCCAGCTATGAACTCGCCACCACCATTCTTAGAATTCTTGCACGGCACAGCTGAGATCGGGAGGTCGAGGTTGAGATCTGGCAGCGCAATCACACCGTCGCTGCAGTTTGAGTTCATCTCCTCCGCCTGATCCATACACTTCACCGCGGTTGACTCCGAGCTGCATAGGCCGCCGGAGAGCCAGTGACCGCCACCGCGGTGACGGTGGACTGCGGCTTCGTCTGTAGTGCGGCTCCGTTCAGCTCGGCGGCGCAGCCCAGCCGCTCCCTGCGTCAGGCGGTGGTTGTCGGGGTCGACGCCCATGCTCCTGAGCCTCTTCGTCAGGTGCGAGTTCCAGTAGTTCTTCACCTCGTTGTCGGTCCTCCCCGGCAGCCTCCCTGCTATCAACGACCACCTGCGCCGAGCACATATCATCCATTTACCAGTTAATTACTTTTAATCATCATCGATCACAGCCAACGCAGCCTCGCGGATCGATCGCACGCACCGGTTGCCGAGCAATGCGTGGAGCTTGATGATGAGGTCTTCTTCGTCCTCCTTGAAGTTGCCTCGCTTGACGTCGGGCCGAAGGTAGTTGATCCACCGCAGCCTGCAGCTCTTGCCGCATCGAAGCAGCCCTAAATATTGCACCATCGCCTCAGTTCAACTACTAAATTAATCGACGAACGAACAGACAGTAAAAGAAACTAAATAATTACCTGCGGCCTTGGGGAGCGATCTCCAGGAGACTTCTCCGTGAGCTCTGATGTAGCTGATGAGCTTCTGGTCCTCTTCCTTCGACCAGGCTCCTCTGTTGTTTTCCTGCTTATCGCAACATGGACACCTCATTGCAGCCTCAGGGAGCAGCAGTAATTGTAATAACTAGAGTGGATAGAGATTGACGGGCGGAAGGGAGGAAGATAAGCATATAAGTAAGGCAGGGGATGTAGACTTTTTGAAGGGATGCTGGGTGGGTCCCAGCTCGGGGACGACGAAGGAGGGATCCGTCGTTGCCTCGAAGACTGGTGGTTTCGCGGAACTGTGCGCGGGTCGCCCTGCAGGGGCGAGCGCGCGGCTTGTTAGTTGCGGCCTTGTGCGTGCCCGTTAAGAACTTTTTAGTCAAACTCATGCACAGCGAAACCACAAACCACAGGCGTGCCTTGGATTAGTCATATTTATTCGCAATAGACGGCCGAGATCTTCGCTGTTCATTTTTAGGTGATCATCGTTATATTTGATTTTGTGGTCAAATAATATCATAAAACTACACAATATCAAACTTAAATAGAAAGGCTCTCATGAATGTTAGATGGAGGCCTAAATTCAACCCAACTCTATGAGATGCCTTACGTTAGACCGAGAGAAGAGTTGTAGGTTTTACTACTGCGTTTGGCATTGGTAAAATTTTTAATTTTTGCTCGTTGAAAAGTTAAAAAGTGTTTGGCTAAATTGCTATGCTGATCAAATTTTTTAAAAAAATATTTAAAAAAATTTAAATTTAATATTTTTTTATTAAAATAATAATTTTATTTTCGTAAAAACATACGGACATGAGATACAAGAAGAAAAATAATTAAAAAATAGTCAAAAATAGCTCACTCCAAACTTTTCCAAATTCATATTGCTTATAGGTTAACTTACCAAATACTCTAATTTTTTAAAATTAATTATTTTAACCAACAAAAGCAGCTGATCAGCTATACGTAGACACTTTAATTTATTAATTCATGTAATTTTCAATTCTTATTAGTGTCTTGTACTCAAATAATAAATATTAAGCTATAAAA
Source organism: Costus lasius (assembly GCA_027563935.2). Lineage (NCBI taxonomy): Eukaryota > Viridiplantae > Streptophyta > Magnoliopsida > Zingiberales > Costaceae > Costus > Costus lasius. Next base: position 1,021,905 of record CM050446.2, on the reverse strand, counting down.
AAATAAAATATTATTTTTGTTTTACGAATGAAAATATTGTTGATTTTTGACCAAAAAAAGCTATGGAAAATAAAATCATTCATTCATATTTCATGACTACCAATGAACTTTTTTTTAGTTGTCCCTTTGACTAGTAGTTTTTACTCAAAAATTCAAATATAATAATTAAAACAATAATTATGGGGTATTGCAGATATCTATAACGATAACGCGATTTAAATTATGCATATCGTTTTCCATAAATTATTTTTTAAGTGATTTTTTTTATTTTATATGGTCCGGAAAATCTTGGCCCAAATGCCCGATAAAATACAAATGAGGGAATCAGATATAAGATCAAGCATGGAGAGAGAGAAAATCTCAACCAACCATCTGATTCACCCCGACGCACGCCGAGACGATCGCGTTCCTACGCCCGCCACGTAATAGGTCGAGTTGAGGAGGGAGAGCGGGCAGTGGGGCCCGACGATTGAGGCTGTCATGTTGCGCGAATACTCGCAGATTAGTTTGAATGAGGGTCGCGTGTTTCGATCGATGCATTTGAACGGTTGCGCTTCCCCTCCGTCCAAACTTGGCAAAGCCGAGCTCCCTCCTTTTTTTTCTTTTAACTGTAAAAGCGTCCCAATCCCTCGACCCTCTTCTCGATCAATCTCGCGCGACGTGAATGGCGGAGCTGGTGGAGACTTACGCATGCGTTCCGTCGATGGAGCGTGGTCGGGGAATACTGATAGCCGGCGACCCGAGCACGGACACGATCGCGTACTGCAATGGGCGGTCGGTGATCATTCGGCGGCTGGACGCGCCGCTCGAGGCTACGATCTACGGGGAGCACGGGTACCAGGCTACGATCGCGCGGTTCTCGCCCAACGGCGAGTGGGTCGCCTCCGCCGATGTGTCCGGTGTCGTCCGGATCTGGGGGCGGTATGGCGACCGTGCCCTTAAGAATGAGTACCGCGTCCTATCTGGCCGCATCGATGATCTCCAGTGGTCGCCCGACGGGCTCCGCATCGTCGCATCAGGGGACGGCAAGGGCAAATCATTCGTGCGGGCCTTCATGTGAGTATCTCTGTCTACAATTCGTTGCTTCCCCTCTTTTCCGACTGGGAAAATAAAAGATCCTTTCTCGATTTGTTGATTTGAGGTTTCAATCGGATTTGAAAATCCGTATCTGAGTATTCGGAATAAAAAAACATACGAGGTATCTTACAGCTGGCCTTTTCCTTGAACTAAACCTTTCTGATTTAACTTGGATACTCACCGAAAATCCGTATCTGAGTATTCGGAATAAAAAAACATACGAGGTATCTTACAACAGGCCTTTTCCTTGAACTAAACCTTTCTGATTTAACTTGGGAAAAAAAGTATCGTTCGGCGCCTTTGCACACCTTCCTAGCACAGGGCTTTTAAAATTTCGTTTGTTTTCCTTCTATTTGATTGTTCTCAATTAGAAAGTTCTTTTTATATATCCCGATATACGCAGATATCAGTTTTTATTGGAAAGATTAGTTCACTATCTGTAACTTAATCAAATCTCGTTTGGGTGTTCTTTTAAGATGATATGTTTCTCTTATTTTTGTAGATTATGCTTGCTCAGCAAACATGATATTCAAATACTTATGACAATGCGAGTTTGAAAATTAAACCTTTTCCCTGTCTTCCAAAAAATAGTATTGCTTCTATAAGTTCAATCTTTGTAGATGTCGTGCTTATTGTATAGGCCTGCGATATCTATTGTTGCCCAGGTGGGATTCAGGTTCTAATGTTGGGGAGTTTGATGGGCATTCAAGAAGGGTGTTGAGTTGTGCATTTAAACCAACCAGGCCTTTCCGTATTGTGACATGTGGTGAAGATTTCTTGGTGAATTTTTATGAAGGGCCACCCTTCAAATTCAAGCTCTCCCATAGGTTTGTGTTGACTATATTATCGACGATGCAACTGCATTTTTACTGACTTCTCTTTTCTTGCTCTATATGTAGTTTACACCTCAAAATTTCACAGCTAATTTTCCAAAGTTGTTTTTCCTCTTAATACTTTAGTACTGTAGACATGCATTTCAATTGACAGTATCCAGAATTTGTAAAGCTTTAGTGAATTATTCCTTCTAATCTCACCCTTTTGTTCTAGCTAGTGGATCAATTACTCACACCCGTTTCTTGGTTGCAAAAACTTAAAATGATTGTCATAAGACAACTCCAAATTAATTATTTTGGATGTAGAAAGAATCACTGCATATGTTCTAATTGAAAATGACATCTTTTGCAAAACTTTAGTTTAAGGAATTCTTTACCAATGTGAAAAGGATTCTTTTAGGCTACAATTTTATTCCACTACCCTCTTAGGGTTCTAAAATTAGTTTTTCTTATCGACCTAATGTATTGTCCTACAATGAGTAAGAACTGCATACATCAATTAAATACTTTTAACGCATAACCTCCTTTTAGTTATATGTTCATATTATTTCCTTTTATATCCTCCTCTCTCCTTGTTGGCTCACTCGTTCAAAAATGCTTCCAAGAATCTACTCTCAAGTCACTTAGGAGGGGAACATCTTCTCCACTGTAAGTTGTGCGTTTACTTAGACATTTATGGTTTACACTTCATAAATATTTACTAAGGAACATCTTCCAAGAGAAGCACTTGGGAGATTATGAGATAGTTCAGAACACTAAAAAAGTGTAGAAGTACCTTGACTAGGTTTCCTTGCTGGTGTATACACCTTTGCTCTTAACTGTATTGCATTACGATGCAATACATAGTTGCATGATTACCACAACATATGGAGGCTAGATTGCAATGATTTATTATACATATTTTGAAATTAAGTTATATGGTTGTAACATTTATGGTGCTAGATATGCATAGTATGAATAATTTTATGGTGATAAATAGAAGATATAGTAGTGTTTTCATAGAAGTGTGATGTAATGAATAATCCTGTAACGTTTGCCACCTTTTATTTTTTTTAGCCCTCCCTTAAACTTGGGTGGATACGCGACATAGAGGAAAAGTTTTATATGTTCGTGCGTGAGAGATAATGTAACATGCAAGTAGCTAAGGAGTCCCATGCACACGCAATAGGGAGCTAGCATTAGTTCGCATGCAATATTGAGAGTTTGCTTCTTCATGCTATTGCAAAAGAAGAGAGGTACGAAAGTGTCTGAGGGATAACATTTAGGAGCAAGAATACGACTTCTTTGAAGAAAAAGAGAGAGACGTGCAAACACGAATAGTTGCTACTTCGTATACCAAAGATTTTGCAAAAGACGGCTAGAGAATTTGAAGATTGAGGTGGGGAAGCACTAGATTAGAAAATAAGCATGTGGTATGTTCGCCCTACTATGCTTCTAGTGTCCTGGTGAAGTGGTCGGGAGGATGGTAACAAAGATGGAAGATGTGAATACAAATTATAATCAAAAGAAAAGAGGCCGATAAACAGGTCAGGAAAGAGGCATGAAGAGTGTCTAGCAAAGAGGAACATGTAAGGTTCAATGATACTTCAATATTAATTGAGAGAGTAGACTATGTAAAGGGCATAGAGCTTGTAATAGGCTTAAAGGTGACGACACCAACGAGTAAAAGCCGAGGCGTTGATAGGCGGCAGCACCCTTTAGGAGCAATCAAGTGTGGGGAAGCGTGGGTAACAATAACAAATGAGCGTGGCACAGTTGACTATCTTGTTGGATAGATGAACACATACTTGTTATGCGCTTGCTTTTGCATAAAAAAATATTAGAGAGAGAGGGAGAGGGAGAGAGAGGGCTTGAGTTGTTGCCGCCATTAACAAAGTTGCCAATGATGGCGGCATAAAGGGAACTCAAAATCGGAATATGCTCTGATGCCAAGTTAAAATCAAAGAGAGAACAATTGCACTTCTCTGTACTATGAATGATTACATGATGCCTAGAAACGGTAATTAAAAACAAATTAATCAAGTATCAGACCCATGTATAGTCGGTTCTAATACCTAATTAGCTAATTAAGATGAGTTCAGGTCTAACGAGTAAGTGTCGAGTTTAATAGTATGGGTGCCTGGACTTGATTAAAGTATAAATAAAATTACAGTTACCCAAAATCCTCCGCCTATTGATCATAAAAAAAACTATTATATGAATTTATAAAACTATTTTAATTCATAATATTATATTTTACAGAAGAATTTAAAATAAAAGGTCAAAGTTTTTTTTTTTTAAAAAAAAAGAGCTGAGCACCTGTTTAAATAGTGGAGCTGTGTTTGGATTATTTAAGGGGGTACCTGATTTAGGTTTTGTTTCACTTCAATATCGGGTTTGTGCAATTGAGTTGGGTTTGACTATCAAGTAAAAATTGGAAATATATAATTGGGAAAATATGCAATATGATAGTGACATACAACGAGGTAGATATTCATAGTGAGGACTGAGGTAATGATACTTATGGTGGCAAATAGAAGATTTGACGGTGTTGCCATTGCGGCGTGATACCATATTTAATCCTACCATTTTTTGTTACCTTCTATTTTTTCTACAAGATTAAATATGGAAGTAAAAAAGTAAATATATAAAAAGAGAAGATCATAGGAAATTGGTGGGCAGGTCATCACTATGTTCAAACTGATTGCTGAGGAATGTGTACCATCTCGTTGAAGTCCTTTTTCTGCTTTCCTTTGTGCCATATCATGGTTCTTACATTAGCTTTGAGCCATTTTCTTTTTGCATAGATGAAACCATGCATACACTTGTAATGGAATAAAGTTCCAAATTTGAGCTCATGAATGTCTCTATTATTGAATAGATCTGTGGATTGTTTCTACATGTTTTAGAAGTTTTAAGCACATGCAAACAAATCTTGTATGGTTGTATACTTGTACGCATTACCTTTAAAAGAAAAGCATACAACAGAGAGAAATTTTCTCATTAAACACGTTTGCCATGGTATCTATATGGCTTTATTCCTTGCATGGGATAAATTACTTTCAAGTTTTAACTGTTATAGTAGATTTAAACACATGCAAACTGATGTACTATGTATGTCATGCTGGGACTATGGATGTTTTAGTTTCAACACAGAAAACTTTCTATATCTTCACTATTTTCTTGAACTGCAGGGAGCATTCCAATTTTGTTAATTGTGTACGTTATTCTCCTGATGGAAATAAGTTCATTACTGTGAGTTCAGACAAGAGAGGTATAGTTTATGATGGGAAGACAGGAGAAAAGATCGGAGAATTGTCCACGGAAGATGGCCACAAAGGTAGCATATATGCTGTAAGCTGGAGTCCTGATAGCAAGCAAGTAAGCGTTTGTTCTGCTGTGTTAACTATATTATTGGCAGTGCCTTCTCTTGTCAATTCCCATTATTGCTTTATTTTATTCTTCATGGTTATGGTATTGTCATTTAGCATTTAGAGCCTATTGAAGGAACAATGTTGGAGTGCATTTCGTCATTGTATGCCATCTCTCTTTTAAACTTTTGTACTACTAGAAGGTATTAATTGTTATTTCTTTTGCCTTTTTCTTATCATTTAGTTCATGTTAGGAATGATAGATGATGGAAAAGTTTTGAAGAAAGAAATATGATGAAATTGAAGAATGATGATTTTGAATTATTTGACTAGTTCTCCACAAAGTTCTACTTTCAGATGATTCAGTTGTACAATAACGATGCAACTGCTATACACTTTTAGTATGATTGAATTCTTCAAACTATGTATAATCCTAGTAGAACTGGATTGTGAAATAGGCAGAAAGTTAATGATGATTACATACCTGATACTGCAATGAGGAACTTGAGCTTGAGCCATGACGCTAACAGTTTTATCACTTTAGTGACTTAGTTCTTGTACATCTAAACTTTGCAATACTAAATTGTGTACAGCATTCTAAACGTAATTAAAGAGACAAATATGAAAATTTCAAGAACAGGTAGTCATTACCTTTTTTTAGTTGTGGAATTCCAATAACTACCGTCCCCCTCTCTAATTTTTCTCACACCATCCTCAGCAATTGTAAATTACGTGTTATTTCTAGCAATTTAAAAAATACCTCTAGTTTAGCAGTTTCAGTTTGTATATAATTTAGCTCTAGTGATCTCCCAGAATCTCAGGTGGACAAGAAGGTTAGAAACCAGTACAGACACGAGTAAAACATAAGCATATTATTTTTTTGATAAACTAAATTGAAGGCGCTATTGAACCTGGTATCTTATGAATGCATTAAATGCGGTATGATTCAAAGTTGGATTTACCATATCTTGTGGGTGTTTTTGCTCTTTTTTCTTTCCTTTGACTTCTCTTATAGATGTTTTACATGTCCGCCAAATTAAGGTTCTCACAGTATCTGCTGATAAAACTGCAAAAGTATGGGAGATTATGGAGGATGGATGTGGAAAACTTATTAGAACATTGGCAACTCCTGTTTCTGGGGGAGTGGATGATATGCTTGTTGGTTGCCTCTGGCAAAATGACCATCTTGTCACCATTTCTCTTGGCGGAACAATGACAATATTCTCTGGAAGTGACTTGGATAAACCTCCAGTATCTTTTGCTGGACATATGAAGAACATTACTTCTTTGTCTTGTCTTCAGAGTGGTCAGAAGATCATCTTGTCTTGTAGTTATGATGGTGTCATTACAAGATGGATGCAAGGCATCGGTTATGTTGGTAAGTTGGTTAGAAAGGACTGTACACAAATTAAATATTTTGCTGCAGTTGAGGAAGAGATCATGACATCAGGGTTTGACAATAAGGTGAATGTTCTTGCCTGCATCTCTTATTGCTTGTTCGGATTTGTTTCATTTTAAGTTTTCTCCTTGCAGTGCTAAATGTTATTTTCAAGAAATAATGAACTGCACGACCTATGAATGTGCCTGCAGTTTCTGAACCAACCACACCCATGGGGCATTGCGTTACATGTGGATTTTTTTTTAACAAAAGCTTTATTGAATTGTGTCAATGTATTACATCCTTGATCAGAAGTCTGGTCAGTCAGTTAGCCGACGTTCCATACATGTTGGATCTTGAAATTCTTTACATATCTTGCCAACCAAGTGGCAGGTTTATTTCTCTCCCTTTTGATGTGTCTGAAACAATAACTATTAGTCGTCTTCATGAAATTGATTTAATCCCGGAGTGTGAGTTTCAAAGCATTTCTTCCCTTAATCGCTCATATTGCTTCCCGGTTATCAGACTCAATTTGAAATATATATGTTATCATGTCTGTACTTGAATGAATATAACTCATCATGCTCCTAATTGCCAATAGCTTGGAGTACAATATAGATGGATTTTTATGATAAGTTGCGGCTACAAATAGAGTGTTTCCCTCACTGTTCCTGATGATATAGCCAATTTCTGCTTTTTGTGTTGCAATTCTATGCTCAGCTGTCCCTTATGTGGCTTTTCCTATTTGCTTTCGTTGTAGACCTGCACATTGCTTTTTTTTCTCTCTTTCTTCTCTATTGCTTCATCAACTTCAGTGAATTCCATAATGGCCCCCCATTGCTTCTCTATTTCTGCTTTTTGTGTTGCAATTCTATGCTCTATCCGTATTAATTTTCAGCTGTCCCTTATGTGGCTTTTCCTATTTGCTTTTGTTGTAGACCAGCACATTGCTTTTTTTTTTCTCTCTTTCTTCTGTATTGCTTCATCAACTTCAGTGAATTCCATTGTGGCCCCCCATTTGTTCTCCTTGAAATATTTTCACGTTTCTGGCCTTCCAAATATGTTAAAAAGTAGAAAGTATTAGAGTTTGATATTGAATTAAATGTCCTTTGGTGTTTGTTAACCGGGCCCCATCTTTCCAATCTTTGATGCTTCCATATTGAGTTCTAAAGCACATGATGAGTCCACTAAAGCACATGATGAGTCCACACACTGAGAAAGTTCACACGTGGATTTTGATCTCCATGATCATTGAAGATTAGTTTCATAATATGTTTGTTTTCATGACAGTTCTCAGAAATTTTGTTGTAGAAATGGACAACGCTCTATGGATAATAGGTGCAAAATGCTATAAGAAGAGTTCTCTTCAAGCGACTAATTAATATTTTAAATTCATCTGGGTTCCTTTGATATGTCATATACCAAGAAAATGTTCTGTTAATCTTAAGATACCTATCTGCATAAATCATTGAGCTCTTTTTATCCATCTGTAATTCTTGGTTAGAATTTTTTTATGTTCTCTTATATTGACTTTTGCTTGTTTCTTTTTCAAAGTTTTCTTTCATATTTATAAATAGTTTGAAATTTTAGACTCCTTATATGGGTTAGGCTTGCCATCTTGATCATTCCCAATCAATTTTAATGGATCACCAGTTTATTTGGAAGCAATATGATAAACTTATAGACCAATATAAACATTGATACTCCTGCTGTTTCCATTATGTCTTTCTATATAGGTATTTGAAGGACAAGAAACATAAAGGCTAATTTTGTCATCATCAAGCTTGTTCCTTCAAGATGCCTATATGTACTCATATAGTAAGCTGTAATGGTTAACATTCCAGAACAATTAGAGATTGTTGTGAAATTATGAAGTAGTACAGTTACAAATAGGTTCTTTGATCTTTTCATGCATTTGTTATATTTTTAACAGTTAAAGGTCTTCGATTTAGATTTTTTTTTTCTAAAAAGGCGTTAAATTTAATGTCTCAAAGATTAGTTTTTCGTATTGTTGCCATCTTTTGGCCGATAATAAAAGTATTTTTGGTTCTAGATGCTAATTTTCATCTACCTTTTCTGTATTCTATGATATCTATCTTGACTAATCATGCCTAACCAGTGGTTGCATATAACTTTAGAATACCCTAATTACCTTGTTTAATCCTGTTCTCTTTCTAATGATAACAAGATATTTCTGTTAGTATAAGAGTGTCAAACTAAAGTTCCATAACATTGAAAAAGATTTGTATGTTACAGAAGGGTAACTTAAACTAAAATGCTTCTCTTTTTCACAACCATGATCACTCTCTCCAGTCTGAATTCTTTCTCTCCGCACAAACAGGTTTGGAGATTACCACTAAATGGAGAACAATGTGGGGACGCAGAACCACTTGATATTGGGGCTCAGCCAAAGAGTTTAGCTGTTGCATCTCAGATCCCCGAACTAGCTTTGGTTTCAATTGATTCTGGAGTTGTCTTGCTGCAGGGTTCCAAGATACTTTCAGAAATAAAATTAGGGTATGTTGTATCAACATCCGCTATTTCCCCTGATGGAACTGAGGCAATCGTAGGTGGTCAAGATGGAAAACTTCACATCTATAATATAAGGGGAGATACTCTTACAGATGAAGCAGTGCTGGAGAAACATCGAGGAGCTATTACTGCTATATGTTACTCCCCTGATGCTTCTATGTTTGCTTCAGGAGATGCCAATCGAGAAGCTGTGGTTTGGGATCGGGCATCCAGAGAGGTAAACATTCTTCACTTGATGCTATGTTATTTTAAATGGCAATCCTTATTTTAGTGGTAATGGAGAAACACAAACCTTGCTCCTTCAAGTTACCGAACAGATCTCTGCTCATATTCCATATTGGAGTAAGTCATTCTGTGAAGAATTATTTATATTTGAAAATAAAAAAGTAGTTGGCCCGACTATACTTTAAGCATAAGCTTGAGTCATAACCATAATAAATATAAATCCTTAACGTAGTTGTCCAACAATAAATGAGTATATCATCTATGTACTCGTTGATGAAGCTGCTTAACAGATGCTGGATTGTGGCACACTTGTTTTGCATCTTTTAATGTGTTCGGATTTAAGAATTTATGCATGTATCAGCTTTCTGCTTACACTTTAATCAGCATTCCTGCTTTTTTTTTCTAATGCACATGCTTAGTAAGACACTAAAGTCCCACAGCAAATGGCCATCTCCAGGTAAAACTAAAAAATATGCTGTTTCACACGGCACGAATAAATTGCCTTGCCTGGTCTCCCAATAACCATTTGATTGCCACCGGCTCTTTGGACACTTGCGTGATAGTCTATGAGTTGGACAAGCCTGCAGCTAATCGGATCACGATTAAAGGAGCTCACTTGGGAGGAGTGTATGGAATTGTTTTCATTGATGATAACATTTTGGTTAGTGCTGGAGAAGATGCTTGTGTCCGCCTTTGGAAACTAGTGCCACAGTGACGATGGTTAATGGATGGAAATCGACGCACTGCTGGCAATGTGATCAGGCCTCTGGTCCTACAGTTTTTATGCTAAATAAGGTGTGTTTTATTGTTTATGTAATACAACATTTTATGAGGAGAGAATTTTGGTCATCTGTTATTGATGAAGGGAAAAGGTTACTTCCGTTTTGTTAAATATGTCAGGATGAGTTCCTTGAGATAGCTGTAATGCTTGCGTCCATGGTCAATGGACTTGCTTTTTGCGTTCATCTCTGAAAGTAGAGATGGCTAGGAAAGACGCAATTTTATGGATTTTTTGTTCCATTTTTGTGTGCCCATGGAATCCAAGTCTGGCCAATCGATTCAGACTACGGCTGGGTGCGTCAGACGTGTTGTATCTGTGTTGGGCTGGTCATGTTTTCAAATTAATAATGTTGAAACAATATTCACCGTGCAATCTAACTCTTATGCGGTTCTGGGCTGACTTTGAGAATATAATAGCTCTTGATTTTCTGCTGTTTTGTTGAGCTTTTTTTTTTCTGATTGCTCCGTAAACGGCGGGGATAATTTCTCATAAAGTTACTTTCTGAATAAATTTTCTAATCAACGTCGATTTAACATGAATCTCAATAAAAATTGGCTTCCGTTTTTTTACCTTTTTTTACTGTGTAATTAATTTTCCAGCCACTTTAAACCTAATAGATTTGACACAAATATCAAAATATTTTATAGTATAATAAAATATTTTATTATAATATAAAAATTTAATAATGCATAGTAAAAATTTAGTAATATAAGGTAGAAATTTAGTAATACATGACAGAAAATTAGATAAATATTTTTTAAAATCTAAATTAATTATAGTAATTAAGTTAAAATAAAATATTATATAAATTATTTTTATTTATACATTTTTTTATTTTTATGTACTTTTATAAATGTTTTTATGTATATTATAATAATATAAAAATTTAATACAATATAGTATAAATTTAATTGAACTCTATGTTAAACCTAAGAAAATAAAATATTATATATATTTTTTTACTTATATATATTTTTTATAAATTTATATATATTATAATATCGTAGAAATTTAATATTATATAGTGGAAATTTAGTTAACTATCTTATTACTAAGTAAATATATATATAACATATCTCAAGATAATATATATATGACATAGCATAATTATATTTCTACTATATTATATTAAATTTCTACGATAATACATGGTAGAGATTTAATAATACATGATAGAAATTTAGATAAATATTTTTAAAATCTAAATTAATTATAGTAATTAAGTTAACACTAAGAAAAAAAAATATTATATAAATTTTTTTATTTATACATATTTTTTATTTTTTATGTATTTATATATATATTGTGCATAAATAAAAAATATAATAACTTAATTATTATAATTAATTTAGATTTTAAAAATAAAAAATATGCATAAATAACAAATAAAATATATAATATTTTATTTTCTTAGTATTAACTTAATTACTATAATTAATTTAGATTTTAAAAAATATTTATTTAAATTTTTACCATATATTACTAAATTTCTACTATGTATTATTGTAGAAATTTAATATAATATAGTAGAAATATAGTTATGTTATGTCATATAAAATAAAAAAAAAAATATGCATAAATAAAAAATAATTTATATAATATTTTATTTTTTTAATGTTAACTTAATTATTATTATTAATTTAAATTTGAAAAAATATTTATCTAATTTTTTTTCATATATTACTAAATTTCTACTTGTATTATTAAATTTCTAGAATAGTATTAAATATTTTATTATATTATAAAATGTTTTGATTGTATAGAGATTCGTGCTGAGAAAACGGGAAGAAAACGAAAGCAAAAGGTGCAAACGGATTCATTTAATTGTATAGAGATTTGTGTCAATTTAATTGAGATGGACGGTGAAAACGCAGCCGTAAATGGCGGTGGATATTCGATAGTGAAGTGTCCTCTTTCTGAGCTAGAATTAATTTGCTAGTATTTTAACCACCTCTGCGAGCAAACGAACAAAGACGAATAAAAACGATTAGTTTTTATTAAACCCAATGGGTAAACATTAGTTTTTTGCTTTTTTACTTGAAGAAGCAGTTTAAGGTACATTAGATATTTGTGTGGTTTTAAGGGCTCCAATGATAGTGAGCAGAACTTAAAGGGGGGTAAGATAATATTTAATTATTATATTTTATTCATAGATTATATATAGGCTAAAACTTAGCCATCCAGACTTAACCTTTCATTTATTTAGCAACAAAGAGCAACGTAGCGGCCCATCCACTTCCCTTTACTTGCTATATGTTAGAAACCGTACCGTGTAGGGAAATTTGCATTATCTTTCTCTTACAAGTGGCAAACGTGATTTATTTGGGCACATCCACTTCCAATTCCTACTTATTAAAAATATCTATTCTAGATATGAATGAAAATATTATATTTAAATTATTTTTTAAAATGAAAATATTAAATTACTTAGATAAGTCATTTGTATCTCTATACAATTATCAATTACTTGACAAAAATAATTAAGGTCATATTAAGATAATTTATGTAATATGTAGAAAATTGGACATAATTAATAATGCATTTGTTTCTTTCCACATTTTATTTACTATTTACTTAAAAAATATATTTCTTAGTTATTTTAATTGTTCTGTAGTAGGAATCTAACAACTTTTCTCTTTCTAAGTCTCGTCAGTCGTCTCTTTTTTCTTTCGGTAGAGAGAAATATTCCGAGAAGATTTTGTAATCAAAACGACATTAATAGCATCCCAAGGAGGAAAACAAGGGCAGAGGAAAAAAAAGATTCAGCGTCTTCCTGATTGACTTTTGATTTGTGCCCTACACGTACTTTTTCTGGTCTGCAAACGGAAATCCTGTTCTTGACCGTAATGCCCCTAAAAGAAAAGCATATTGCCGTCGATCTATCCTCTTCATCTCTGTACGCGTCAGTGGCACTGTTGTATTTATATACCTGCTTGAGGGTAATAATTCAAGTGCTAATACTGGGGTAGGCATGAGATACGGTTGGGTCACTCGCTCATTTGTGCTCGCCTTAGAGTCACCCAAAAGAGGGAGACTCGTTTTTTTCACTCCTCACCATGTGCAAACGTGTGGCTCATTATAAACTCGACATGTCACTGCGGGTGAAGTTTCCAGTAGCCTAAATTTTTGATCAAACGTGTTCCTTCACGCAGCCTTCTTTTTTCTCCACTCCTGCTAATTAAAAGCCGTCACCTTCTCCCTGCTCTGCGTTCGCTTGCTCCCGGCTTTCCCTCTCCTGGCTGAATCAATGGGATCGAATCCCTAACGGCGATCTCGCGGCGATCGGGAAATGGGTGGCGGCGGCGGCGGCGGCGGCGATGGGTGGTGTGGTGCCTTCTTCGTCTTGTTTTTTCTTGCATCCCACATGCTGCTTGTGGTCTCCGATGCAGCGCCGGCAACGCTTGGAGTAGGCGATGCAGTCAACGAAGAATCCATACTAGGTGGGCGAGTTATTTTTCACGTGATTTTTTGTTTTCTCTGCTCTTGAAACCATTGGATCAGTATGACGATCTCGCCGCCATCGGCTGACTGAAACGCATAGTGCTCTAACTTAGCGCGATTTCGTTTGATTTGTCCAATTTTGACCATGCAAGAAGTCTCTTTTCGTTTACGTTCTGTTTTCATTGGATTGATACTCTGATTGATGATGGGAATTGTCGCAGAACGGAACTTACCGACATGGGAGAACAGCCTTCTGGAGTTGGCGCCTCTGGCAACAGGACCTGCCGCCATGGCTCCTGACGCGAGGTTCCCGCTGGTCTTAGCTGCCCAGAGGACCAAGAGGCCGGACGTCCTTAACAAATTCAATATCTATAGAGGGGGTTGGGACATCACAAACAAACATTATTGGGCGGTGAGTTCATCTACTCTTCTCTTTTTAGTTAATTATAGATTTCAAATTTTGTTACAATACGGCATCTTGGAGGCTGCGATGACACATTTGGTTATAGAGATGATGACATCAAGAAACTTTGCGAGGAAAGTTATGTAGTTTCTTACGGAGTGAAATTGCACCCGGTTCATTAAGAAAAGCCCGCTTGATGAACGTTCCCAGGTAGCAGGGACAGCGTATGAATTTTTTTGGAAGAACGGGGAGAGCATTCCGAAAGTGAAGTGACATGAATTACAAGAGACTCGTGTTGATGAGTCAGGGATTCGGGCTTTTCCGATACATTTGATATTTGACATTGTATTTGTATTCTGCCTATTTGGAGTCAGGAGAGGGTTAGTCAGCACGCAATTCTCCTCTTTTGGTATATTAAGAGTGACCTCACCTTTTGTGATGGTTTTCCAATTAATTTTCTTATTATTTGAGTGGCTATAGAGGGTGGCCGTGGAATGACAACAGGACAAATCTTATTGGTCGAGGACGGTGCTGAAGTTCTGTGACTCTGTTATGGTCAGATATCCTCTGTGATTGTCTGGGTTCCATGAAGGATTAACCTTAGATCCTCAACTGTGGCTACTGGTTCATGTGACAGTTGTAGGTAGATATCCTTTTTAATCCTGTCTCTTTTTGTGGTGCTATTACAATTGCCTACTAAGTGGATGGCTGCTTATGAGCATTCTCACTCCCTCTCTTTCACTTGTTTACCATGCTAAATGATGGTGTTTGAGTATCTTCTGATTCTTTCAAAGGTTGCTGACTGGTTTTTAGGTTAAATACCTCCTTCTTGTTATTTGTAATACATACTTGACTGCGATTCTGAATTGCTGATGATAGTGATAAGCAGGATGTGCACTACTAACAATGAAGAGTGTGTCTGCATTTTGAAACCTAATCAAAAGTTCAGCCTCTTGGTGCTATTGTTTTTTAAGTGAATACGCATGTACTATCTCCTTGCCACTAATTAAAATTTTTCTATTATTAATTACTGTGTTTTAGTCTGTTGCTTTTACAGGATCAGCTGGTGTCCTCTTTGCACTATTGTGGTTGGTTTCTTTTGGATTTGCTCTAGGTATACATCTCAGTTGTCGACAGGGAGTGGGCATTGCAAATGAGAGATCTTTCAGTAAAGAACGTGCTTGTCTAATGTTACTCTTGGTCTTCACTTGTGTTGCATCGTAATACCCAAGTTCTTTTTCTTTGTGTGGCAAACATATTCTATTTTTTCATAAGTAAAATTGTGGACTTTGTCCAATAAATCAAACCTTCTGTGAAAGGTTCACTTTTTACCATAATGTCTTGTCAATGCTTGGTTATATATTCAATGGCTAACTGACATTTGCCTACTCTGATTCTTGAGAGAATGATTAGTATATTAAATTTTAATTTTATTTCATTTAAAATAAAATGCTTATCGAATAGAATTAGCAATATAGAAGTACACCAGTATTGTGTATTAAATGCTTGAGAAATTAATAATATTTCTCTGTTTTGTCTATTTATGGATGTTCTGCTGCATTTTGTCAGAGTGAACCTAGTACATGACATGTATACTCTTAAGCATAAAATTACTGCCAAAACATTATCTGTTTATTTGGTAATTTGTGGTCATGTAATTACTTAACTAGCTTCTAATTTTTGTTACAGGTACTATAAGTATGAGTGAATTACTACCACATGTTTAACCCACATTGCTTATTTATTTAGTATTAGAGTTGGGTCCTTTAAATGCCCCTCTCCACTTCTCGCACGGCCCTATGTTAGAGTGTTAGAATTATTATGTAATAGAGTTTGTTAGTAGAGTATGTCTAGTGTCTCATTTGTTTATGTGTCCTGTATCCAGTGTGGATTGGAATATCTATAGATGCACTTCATCTTTTTTGGTATGAATGAACCTCAATGATCATTTCTTTCTGCCAACTATCTTTATGTTTGCTTCTATAGTTCTTCTAATTTGTATAATTTTTTAATTCTGGAGGTGCTATGCATCATGTCCTTTTTTAGGTCTTACATGGAAGGTTTATGGGTTTTTATTTTATCCCTGTGCAGGACTGGATGCATTCTTCTTTTTGTGGGACAGTTTAAATTCCATGGTGAAGTGATGGACACCTTAAGTTTTGTTGTTAATCAATCCGATTTTACAGTTCAGATTCTTAGGAATGTCACCGACTTTCTGTCCTCTGCAAAGACTGTTAATGTAGAAGAGGTCTATCTCCCACAAGATGCCCAGAATGAGATTGATAAGTTAAATTCAACATTAAATGATGCAGCTGATACCATTTCTAAGAAAACAGATAAAAATGCTGGAAAAGTTAGAGGTGGCATTGGTTATGTGTAAGTATTCAGTGCAGATTTGCTTCCTCGATCATGAACTTGTTTGTGTATCTGTTCTTACCATTTAATGTATTATTTTCTCTTACATTAGGCATTGTACGTTGATCATTGTAGCCTTTTTGATGCTTTTGCTGGCAGTACTTGGTTTTGGTATGCAAAGTATTGCATTTATATTCTAACTTTTTTCTTTTATTTTTGCTTTATTTAATGGATTTTCTGCTTGCAGTGTTTTCAATATTTGGATACAAGCACGCAATTTACATGTATGTTAAGAACTTATAACATTGAGAGAATTCTGGGGTACGGTTTATGATTCTTCTGGATAAGTTTATAAGACTTATTATTACGTATAATCTTTCAGATTTGCAACTAGTGGCTGGCTTCTTGTGGCCTTCACCTTTATTCTCTGTGGAATATTTCTGGTGGTTAACAAGTAAGCAACTCTTTTTATCGATCCTCGTATTTGTTATTCCTGTTGTCTTTCATCACAAACATATGTTGATTGAAGATTTTCCGGAACAAACGATATAAAAAAAATGTTTTCTGCCGTGGCATTTCAGAATTCAGAACAATTACGACTGCTTTTTTTTGGCAGTGCTACGGTTGATGCTTGTACAGCAATGGCAGAATGGGTTCGCTATCCTCAAGCAGAGACAGCCCTGAGCAATGTTCTTCCCTGTGTTGACGAGCACACAACAAATCTCACACTATATCAAAGCAAGGAAGTAATTTACCAGCTTGTGAACATTGTCAACACTGAAATATCTTCAGTTGCAAATTCAGATGTCGCAATTCAGGGCAAGACATCATATTTGTACAACCAGTCAGGGCCCCTTGTTCCTTCTCTCTGTTCTCCTTATGATTTCCAGTTGCGTGATAGACAGTGCAAACCTGAGGAGGTGTCATTTGCTAATGCATCACTGGTACCGATACAACATTCTTTCACAACTTTGTTTCACGTTACCGTAAATTCTTCTTGTGTAGAATTAAAGATTTATGCGTCCAATTTTTACAGGACACTTTCTAATTTGAAGTGAAACAATGATTTCGTGACATGCATGCTATTGTTCTTAATATTGATACTCTAGTTTTTTTTTATTTTAAATCCTGGTTCTGCTTGCAACTTTCGTAATTCAAGTGTATACGTTGATTTACCGTCAATATGGTTGATAATTCTGTAACTGGACTACCACTTTGTCTTTTCATTTAATTTCCCAATTGGCTTTCTTTCGCAGCTCTTATTTTCTTGTTTCCTGTTATTTTTAACAGGGCTCTTGTATGATGTCTAAACATTTTTGGTTCTCCGTAATATTGTATTTTTTTTGGCCTTTCAGGTATGGCAGAACTACACATGCAAGGTTTCTGCTTCAGGTTCCTGTGTCAGTATTGGGAGGCTGACCCCTGGCTTTTACGACCACCTGGTCATGGCAGTAAATGTTAGCTATGCTCTCAGCCACTATACCCCACTATTACTGAACCTTCAGGACTGCAAGTTTGTTCGAGAAACATTCAGCGCCATTACCACCCTCTACTGCCCTCAAGTGGCAAATGACTTGCGGATGGTCAGTGCAGGTCTAGCGCTGATCTCAGCTGGGGTCCTTCTATGCCTTATTTTGTGGGTCGCTAACGCAAATCGCCCCTTAAAGGGAGGTTGGGGCTCTGTAGTGTAGGTGATGAATCTTTTCCCATTAGCAACACTCAAATTGGATGATTTCTAGAATCTCACTTGATCTGTAGGTATAAACACGAGTGTAGTATAGTCTTTTACTGCGAGGGCAACCCAGGTGGAGCAAAGCACCACTTGTGGTGTGTGAATGCACATGTATACATATAACTCTTGCACTTACGGAGCTTTGAATCTATAGCGATGGAATGTGGAGATGCTTTCACTTTTCTTTTGCGATTGTGTTCATTTTCCTATTCACATTTTATCACTCGCCAGTTCAATCTTTGACATGACATACTGGCATGACTAACATGAAATTGATTGATGAGTGGATCGATCTGGGGCGGCGCATACATTTTTTCCTGTGTCTTTTCTAGATTTTAATCTTCATATGAAGGGTTGGGTGGAAATATCCACATACAACAAGAACAAATCCCTTACAAAGAGAAAAAAGGTGTATACAGGGATTAAACACTGCAGTATTATTATCTGATTATCTCATACTTCTCACATCGCGTGTCATATGTTACAGCTGAATCGAAATCTTAATTCATCAGGTGATTAGACACTTAGTCTATTCGATCAAAGTCAAAATAAATCAGAAAAGGCAAAAAAAAAAAAAGGATAAGTAAACTACTAAATTAACTGCCTAATCAGATGGATTCAACTAAGCCTTCTTACCTGCCCTTAATATTCTTGCTTAGCATTTATATTTTTTAAAAAATATAACTAAACTGTGATCCACGTAACACAAGAAAAACTCAATTATTTCTAAAGAATTATAAAGTATAAAAGATGAAAAAAAATAGATTAAAAGTAAAGTTTTTTATATTTTTAAGACTTGTATAATTTGAATGAAATTTATGGAGCTTATGTTCTTGCTCGTGAACGTTTATTCTATCGCTATTGTCCACGACTTTTTTGCTCTTATTAAAGTAAATATTAACTTTTTATATCTTTATTCCATAGAAAAAAGGTGCTCGAAAAGTTGTGGTAATCCCCGAATAGGCGGTGGCGGAAAGAGGAAACACTTGGAATTTGGAATCAACGTTTGGTAATTTCGCACTGAAATTTTTTTTTTCCCTTTTATAGGAGTGTGTGTGTGTCAGTTGAATCCAGAACGGAAGATTCCGTTCACTTCTAGAAGCAGCATATGACAGATTAAACATAGATTAAAATGGTAGAAACACTCCTGTGCCAAGGATAAAATAGTAAAAGCACATTCTAAAAAATTATAGGCGTCAATTTGGGATTCTTGGAAAAAATAAGGATCAAATCGAAACTTGTGCTAATAACAAGGATATAATAATATAACAAGCGTTCAGCTTTGGTGTCAGGCCCCCGGATTCTCCGGTTCAGCCCAGGACAAATTGGGCTGGGCCACAGCCCAAGCCCACTCAGCAGAAGGGAGGAAACCCGGACGAGAACCTGTCAGCGGCAAAACACGGACAACGTGGAGAGTCCGTGAAGGCGGCTTCGTCCACAGCGGAAGAAGCGGAGGTCGTCTTCGATCTTCAGACGGACGCAGCAGCTACGGAGCTCGAGCGGCGTCCTCGCGTGCGAATCGGTCGACGCGAGGCGTCGACAAGGCTCGCGGTGCGGCGAGGATCTCGGAAGGACGCAACCGAGTCCGGCGGACGCGTGCGGAGCAGAGCAGGCGTAGACATCGGGCTGAAGACACGAACGTTGGCGAAAGTCTCGGCGATTTGGAGTGAAGCAGGGGAGCTCCTTCCCTATAAAGCCCGACGAGGTGGACGGAGCTCGGTGTGCGCGGAGGCGACACCACAAGGGAGAGGAGTGCGCGACGGAAAGCGGCTCCTCCCGGCGGGTCGGGGAGGACGCCCCTCCAGGGCGAAAGCCCATTATCAGCGGTGAGATTGAGGGAGCCGGCGACGACGAGCGTCGAGGCGAGAGAGGATGCTTGAGCGTAGAGAGCTTGTAGCCGATGGTGACCGGTGAGGGAGGGGAAGGGGCACCGGCGACGGTGGTCGTCGGCGTTGAGAGAGGAGAGCTTTGTAACCTGTTTGAGGGAATAAATAGAGCTTTTACACCTTCCCCTGTTTCCAGTTTCGGCGGTGTGTCCCGGCAGTTCTAGCGACGACGACGGTCGTCGGGTGGCAGACGAAGACCGAAGGAGAAAGGCGGCGATCCTCCAGCGAGGATTTATCATCTCCGACGACCTCGTCGGCGAGCAGACGGATGAGCACGGCGCTCATCCACGCGAGGAAGCCAACGGCGCGTCGCGAACGAGCTGAGCGTTCGAAATGAGGCGCGGTCGACGTGGCAAAGGCGGAGTCAACGGTCAACGATTTCAGAACGAAATCGATTCGGAAATCGATTTGGAGGCTGACGTCGGCGTGACGTCAGCGAGGCAAAATTACAAGCGCGATTTCGATTTCGCGCGGCGACGAGGGCTGATGTATGGTGACGTCAGCAAGAGCATGATTTTGACTTCGGTCAAAATCAGAGAGAGATAGGTATAATTTAAATTACGGTTTGATTTCGGATTCTCTAATTAGGGTTAGGATTTTCCGTGCGAATTGTAATTTAGGGATTGAAAAAGTGAGCGGGAACTAGGGTTTCGAATTTGGGGACGATATTCGGTCCGGAAACCCTAGCGCAGTTACGTTCCAGTGTTCCGCCGGACGGCCCTGAGACAACGGATAAGCGTTGTTTTTAGACCGTTCCGACCGGGGCGTGACATTTGGGGTAGATGAAGCGGGACCCGCTTAAAAATTCTAAGTGGGGGTTCCATCAAATCCTATTTCATGATTTGAGATTCGCGCTGATCTCTATTAACGCGGATCATGCAGAGGAGGCTGATAGGCACGAGGTTTAAAGCATAAATAAAAGGGTCTGATGGGACCCGCATAGAATTTTTTTTCTGAAATTTGTTTGAAGAATACGCAGTTAACGTTCAAAAGACTCGGCTTTGTGCTTAGATTTTGGTCTGTAAACCACTCCATCTCTTGCTTCCTTCGGAAAACCCCCGCCGGCTTGGCGCCGCTCTCCCGCCTCCTCCTCGCTTCCTTCACACCAACACCTCCGAAGCACTACCTTGTAAGTCTCCTTCTCCTCGGCTCCACTTCTCGGTTTCCTTCTCCCCGCACCTTTTGGGCTTTCCTAGCGATGGGAAAGGCGGCGATCTTTCCGGCCCCTTAATAAAGCAGCCCCCTTCTCCCGACTGCGCCCTTTCCCTGGCCGGTCTCTGGAGTCCTCTCTTCTTCGGTGCGTTGCGCCTCCCTGCTTTTCACCTCGATGAATCCTTCCCCCCCTTCTTCTTTTTGTGCCTCCTTTGTGCTCTGTATCGCCTAAAGTTCCGTCTTTTTCTTTCCCCAATTTTCCACTTTTGTGCTTTTGGCTCTTGTGGTTTTTGTTTAATCCTTTTTTTTTCTTTGGCCTTGTGTTTTGGTTGAATATGGGGCTTCATAATGATTGATAAATGAAGCATTTTTGTTCCAGTTGTTTGCTGCATCTGTTTAGGTATGTGTAATCTTCATCCTTTACTTTGTTAAACTACGTGAAGGTTGGATTAGCGCAGTACAAATTTATTCCGTGGTTTGGCAAGCTGCTGTTCGTGGCAAAGGTAACTCTTTTGTCCAATGTGGGAGTTGTTTGTACCTGATTACCATGTTTAGCGTTCTCTTTCCGTGGGTCTTCGTATGCCACGATTTATTGTTGGCATTTATGTGTCAACAGGATGGAAGATCATCTTACTTTGCCTGTGGACCATCTCCTTTCTGAGTCAACGCTCCGAGCCGCGTCAGCAAATAGGAATCAAGGCCAGATTGCCACAACTTCAACACCTATGACGGAGACAGGCAAAGAGGTGACTCTAAACAGAAACACCAGAGAGATGGCCTCCGTGGCTAAATTGGTTGAATGCCGAATCTGTCAAGAAGAAGAGGAAGATTACAACATGGAGATCCCTTGCTCATGCTGTGGCAGCTTGAAGGTAAAGCGGAGCTATTGATTATAACCTACCCTTGCGTTACCGCGTGAATTTTTCATTATTTGGGAAAAAACAAGAACTGTGTAGGTTTCTCTAGAAATGGAGTTTTAGTTTGCTAGACATAGGTTTCACAAAGTGTCAAAAAGAAATAATTGCATTGCTCAGTTTAATCAGAGCTTGTAGGGCAAACGAGAATTATTCATTTTCTCATAACGAATTCATATGGTGTCATTCAGCATCCAAATGTTCCTTGCACCTTCTTCTATTCTTTACTTTCTAGAAATCTAACTTCTAGGATGGTACTTCACCTACCCTTTTCTTGGAAATGGAGTAAAAATGAGGCTATTATGAGTTATGTAATTAGCTTGTCCGCAGATTATGAACAAAATAAGCTTTATTTGAATGAGTAAAAGCGTAAAACCAAATAAAAATTAGATAAGTTTTTGAAGAGAATAGTGATAGCTTCTGTATTATCTCCAGTTTCACTGGGTCCATTCATTTACTTTAGTTCTTATTCACTAGCCACTAGCTAGCTTGTATTCTCACTTGGGAGAGTGAGAAACTATGCATGAAAATCATTAGCATGTGTATGTGTGATAAGGTCAAACAGATAAGATCTATAATGAAAACCTTGGAGGACAAATCATGATGAATTGATTGATAAAATTCCTTGCTAAGATAATTCTAATGCTATGTTGTCTGAAAATTTGGAGTTTTAACGAAAAACTGATATCTGAGGAATTCAAACCGTATTTGAGTTTCCACTAGTATTTCCATTTGAATATTTCATTTTAATTCAGTAGCTGCTTGAAAGAGTTACGTACATTGTGTTAGAACTTCTAGGATCTCATGTATGAACTTAAAATAACAAATTGAAGGTGATATAACAAGAACACATGGTTGTGCTATCCAATTGATCTTGGTATTCTGAGGTTGAGTCTATACATTCTGCTTGCTCTCTCTTTGATCTCAATGTGTAGAGTACCTGATAGTGTTGTTTAAGTTAGCAAATGGAGTCTTTGACAAATTTATACAGATCGAAATCATTTGCTCCCCCATTAAGGCGATTTCAGCTTCACGGTGTAATATCTAGATCCAAGGAGAACTTTTCTCAAACCCATTGGTTTACACTTTTCCGTTCATCACGTTGAAGTAATAATGTGTTATGAGCCCACTACATAAATTGATTGGGTTAATCCAATTAATTAATCAATTATCCAAAACAATTAATGTTAGACTAAAATTCTAACAAAATTGTACATTTGTCCACCTGCCCTTGAAATGTTGCCTCGTAACCACTTTGATCAAGTTTAATTTTATTTCAGGATTTGTATCTTTTAAATATGAAGTTCATACGATCATTTTCTAGACTCGTATAGGAAATCATAGTAAAGTTAAGACAGTGAGTTAAACATGATTCTCCCATCGATAAATTGTTTCCTTTTTAAAAGTTTTATCTCTGTAGTTTGACGCAATTTCATTCTAACCTATTTTATGTACCAAAAGAAGACAAAGTATCACTGTCTTTATTTCCACTTGCAGTTTGCTCATAGGGAATGTGTTCAAAGATGGTGCAATGCGAAAGGTGACACTGTATGCGAGATTTGCCTGCAGGTACTTCATTTCTGTCTTAAGCTAATAAGAAAAATGTTTATGTTGTCATATATCGTAATTGTGGACTCACACACCCCCTCCCCCAAGCAAGTAGGACTAGTATTGATGTATGAAAGCAATGCAAGAGCTAATGGACCCTAGTATTTGTAAAAGAACAAAATGTAGCAAGGTAATACCTACATAAATGACATGAAAATGACCTAGGTAATCTCAAACTCATATGGCATCCCCTGATACCATGATACCACAGTACAAAGATTATTGCTTTACTATTATCTCCAAAACTCCCAAAGCTTAAGATATTAGGGGTCCAATTTATATATTTACAATGTCACAATGTACACTTATAACATAGCGATAGATACTACTGATTTAAAACTTTTAATACACCATGAAAAATGTTTGACGGGCACAAGAGTATCTATCAGGCTCTCCCAATTGAATCGTCCTCCATATTAGAGTGCATGACGGAAAATTCATCCAAAATGCAATTTGATGTGGCATTTGGATCATGATAGTTTGTTTTTCTTTTATGTTATTGCTTTTAAGATTCTGAATCTTTCTACTATGCTCAGCAATTCAAGCCAGGTTACACAGCTTCCCCAAAGTTGTTTCAGTATGGAAGTATTCCAATGAACTTTAGGTATCCTCTGCCCTGCTCTTCTATTATCCAGATAAAATCATAAGCTGCACCTAGAGTTGCATCATAGAATAACTACCTTTAATTGTTGCAGAGGAAACTGGGAGGTTACTAGACAGGATTTGCGCGATTCTCAGTTCATAGCATTGGTTCCATCAGAACGTCACAATATGCTTCCTCGTGATGAAGATCTTATAGCTTTAGGCACGAGAACCACAGTTTGTTGCTGCCAGTCGGTTGCTGTGATAGTGAGCTACTTTTCTATTTGATTTGCAGTTCAGTGCATTAAATTTCAATTTTTGGTCTATAATGTATTGGTTTCATGGCCTTTCCTCTTATCCAGTTCATGATTCTGTTATTACTCCGCCAAATGCTTCTTCTCATGATCACTGGAGCTGAGCAATACTCATTCTCTCTGTTATCAGTAAATCTCTGTCTGAGAAACCGCTACATTTTTTTTAGAATACACGTCTGGTTATTGATGCTGTTCCTTCTTTCTTTTGGTACATGGCGTTAAAAATAGCTATTGGTATTGAGGATTACCGGAATGCTTTTGCCTGTCATTGTAATGATCAGAACAATAAGGACATTTCATCAGGGCCGCCGCCACCAAATGGTAACTATTCTCCTTACTGGCTGTTGAATATTATTCCACCGTCCTCTCTGTTGAAGTTCTTGATTCATTCTGGAATTATATTGCAGGTTACTCCATAAATATTTGGTCCAGTTGAAGGGGGAAAACATGAATAGTTCCTGATGATTGGTGCAGGCTCCGCCGCATCCCTGTAAACGGTACTGACTAACATGTATGAACTAATCGCTGATCAAATGGACAAGAGAATAATTCAGTGCTTCAACGAAGGAAAAAGCTTCAAACAAAAAAGAAAACAGGAAAAAAAATGGAGAAACAAAACAACAAAAATATGATTCAGTTGGGATTGAATTAGCTTTGATATGAAGCTGTTGCAATGTGCATAGTACGATTGCGATAGATATGCTTCAACTTTAGGATTGCTTGATAAATGTTAGGATTATCAGTAAAATCCCAATTGATCCGCTCTTCAAAATGCTTGAAGAGGAAACTGTTATGTAATATTTGTCATGGATGGAACTGTGTAATGGGCGCTTTACAAGTATTTAGAAAATTTAGCATTATAATAGAATGTATTCTGCGTATTCATGTTTGAATGCCTTCATGTTCTCCCGTCGTAGTTTTTCTTTCTCAGGCGTGGTGGGTGCATTAAATGCAGTCAAACCAAGCATCCACAGCAGCTCGAATTTATAAAAAAAAATGAGAAGGAATCAAGAATCGAGCAAATAACGAGCATTTTGAAGAACAAAAGCTACTTGTTCGGATGGGCTCTTGGCTCTTGCAAAGAAGAAGACCAGGTGCTAACGCTGTCAACAACTTTGTAATAAAGAAGAGTCACATTTTAAATGCAAGCTAGCTGTTTAGCAGATCTACAGCATGCAAGAGCTGGAACAAAGGCCAGCATCGTAGAGGCTTTTCAAAGAGAACAGGACTAGCCGATTCAATAGAATTGACTTTATTTGTTCAATTATTAGGATAAAAATTCTTCTCATGAGTTCGAAGAAGATCTAGATATGCAGAATCCCCCAATAATCAGTTGATCATTTGCTTCAAAGTTACTAAAAAAGATAAAGAAGAAATAAAGAACATAAAGATCACCTTATAGAGCAAATGTTGATTCATATACGAGTACTTGTTGCCTAGCTAAATGTATGTATGGAATTACACAGGCTACAAGGCCTTCAAATTATTCAGTCATGAGCACGTTACTTAGCACAGGAAGCTCAAAGTCCAATTCAATGCAGGAAATTACAGAAGACCCAAGATGTACAAAAGTATTCAAAAAAGGTCCATTATTCTTTCATGCCAACCCTTCTAATTGATTAAATTATTTATTCGTCAGGTTCGCTTATGAAACCTCTTCAATTGTATCCAACGCCGGCTTCCACGACCGCTGTCTCGACATCGGCCTCTTCACGCTCCTCGACGGCTGACTCACCCGCTTGCCTTCCGGCGGAAGCAAACAGAACTCACTCAGAACCGGAAAGATCCTCCTCCCAATAGCGCTCTTCGACGCCCCCGGCCCTTTCTTGATCGCCGCCGCGGCCCTGCACGCGAGCGCCGCTATCTCCTCCTCGGTGAGCACCGAGAAGAGCATGTCCATGGGCAGCAGAAAGTAGAGCCGCCGCCGCTCGAGCTCCTCGTCCGCCGCCAGCCCCGGCACCCGGTAGCCCACGCTGAGGTGGCCGGCGTCGCACACGAACTGCCCCGGGTTCTCCACCATCAACTCCGCCGCGCGCACCGGGCCCGCGTACTCGTCGAACTCACCGTCGCTGCCGATGACCTTGGCGGATCCACCCGAGGCGGCGTAGGGCGCGCACGCGGCGTTCCCCATGAAGGGCAGCTGAGCGATCGAGTAGTGCCTGGCTTTGCCTTCCGATACAGTTTCTTGATGCTTGGCGAGCGAATGCAGCCTGGTGGGTGTGGATGACTGGATGGTGAATTGGTGATGGCGCGGGGGCTTAAAAGGGCTGGCGAAAGATTTGGCCAGGGGTCGCTGTTGATTGGGGAAATTGTTAATGAAGGGCAGCACATGGGCTGGGCGTTGGGGATTAGGTCACGCATGGGAAGCAGACAAAGCCAATGATAGGGAACACGGGGAAAGAGAAAGCATCCAGCCAGCCATTGCATCATCAAGTGGAGGAGAGAAGTGTAAATTAAGAAAAGCACCTGCACAGTCATTTGCTTTACAGCTTAGAATCTAAAGCTTCTAAAATGGATATTCACAGTTATTTTCTCACTTTATTTACTCAGAAAAAGAAGTTTGAGCAACTCAAATGTGCAAATTCTAAGTGTTGCAAGATCAGGTCTTGAAGTGTAGGGTGATTTCTTCAACGTATTTTTTTTTTTCATAATTGGCACCAGATCATTTGGCTGGGCTGTCACCTACCTCATCTCTAGGTATTTTTCAGACAGAAAAATACAAATGGCCGAGGATGCAGACAGAATAGTATTATAGGAGTCAGCTCATCTGTGGACAGTGTTGGTTGGCCATGCTTGGCCTCATAACACCTCAAACTATTGGCGCCATGGCGTGTTGGGCCACTGATGAATCAAGTGCCAGCTCTCCAGCTTGCTCTCAGATAGCCAGCTTCCTCTGTTGTACGGTTTGGCCCTACTCACAATCACTGCCTGAGACCCAACAATGGTATCAAGCATGCTAGCTGTCTCTGTCCTTGCCCACGGATTCACATAATTTTCCATACTTGCATGTCCAGATGAAGCACAGACACCCAACACAATGGCATCTGAAGTGCATTGCAGGATGAATCTCTGATATCATTCTGCTTCATTTTTCCCAACAGTGCTGTCATTCTTCAGGTTACACTCTCAGACTTGGTTTTTTCAGCAAGCTTAGCAGACTTCTGAGCTCATATAACCAAGCATTGCGGGGAAACTCTGAGGTGTATGCTTGCGATGTTATTAAAATAGTCGAGTTGAAGTTTCAGCAGCTGTTGCGGGGAAGAGAGAAAGGGTCTTGGCCTAATGATTAGGGAATCCTAAATGCAATTCATGTAAAATTAGGGCATATCCGGAGATTTCTTGTAGGTAGGCAATGCGAGTTGGCAAAGGAGCAAATGATTAGAGAAGATAATCTTTATCAGAGAAAAAGAAGACAGCGGAAAGCACCTTTAGTTAAGCAGACAGATGGCATGAAAAGGAAAGGTTGTTCATAAATAATTCATTCCTTGTATAAGCTAATGCATTTTATTCAACTGAAACTAGTGGAGAGGGAAGACTAAAAGCTTGTATGGAAACAGAAAGAAGAAATTTGTGAGCAATTCAATAACAGTGATCATAAACACATAAGAGCTGTCCTTCATTTATTCAGAAAATGGTCATAAATGTGTAATAGCTTCAAGGGCGAGAAGTTGTTCTGGCTGACTCCTATAAAAGATGTTAGATAAGAAATTAAATGCCTGAAATGTAAAGTTAAAAGACGTAAGGGAACATTTTGCAAACTTAGGACTTACTGAGATTGCCATAGGCATGGAGAAAATACACTGTACTATCATCTGAACAGAGGGTGTGAATGTGCACTTTATTGATCAATAACTCCGAAGCAAATCAGTAAAAATGTTACTGTCTTTAGCTGCCATTTTCTTCTCTCTCTCTCTCAAAAATAAACAAGGTTTATAACTAGATGGTAAAAGGTTAGTAACTACATTGATCAATAACTCAGAAACAAGTCAGTTTTGTCGTTGATAATAAAATCTCTCATGTCTCTGCATTAAAATTTCTTTCGCCTCTACTTTTATCATGAACATATCAAGCATTAGAATTTAGAAGTTGTTTTTCCTTCATTAAAGAAAATAAACATAAAAATGAAAAGTGATTCTTTAAAACTTGAGCATGTGTCATGATAATTGTCTCATGGTGCATTGAACTAATAGTGTAAGAAGGGGAAGAGATGAGTTCTGGGAGAGATATTTAGTCAATGCAATGAGCTTGGTTATACTACAACCAAATTGTGCTGATAGGCTGTAGGAGATGACCATTGAACACATCATCAAATCTGTCTTTTATGACATCAATAGAATTTCAATTAGTTCTCTTGTTGATAATACCATTTATGAAGAAAAGATGGTACATTTGTGACATATCATCAAAAGTACTGAAGCAGAGACTAGTAGAGTACCCTTAGTAAACATAGAAAAGAATGCCTTCACTAATTTCTGAAGCAAGTGTCTATCAAACAATAAAGGCCTACAGAAACAGGCCAAAACATATCATAAAAACCCATGTACTGAAAAGAAAATTTAAAAACACATGTAGGTTAATTAGGAATCCCAGCCAGGATGGTACGATGCATTAGGAAAAGCACAAGCAAGCAATAATACCAGTTGCACTGGCTTCCTTGTACCTAAGAAATAGAGATGACAGTACGGCAGGTCAGGGTTGGATTTGGCCTACTCTAAATCCAAACCTACTCCTACAACTAATTTTGAACCTGAAGATGAAACTCGATGGGTCTTAATAAATTATCCCCATCCTCAACCCCATCGGGGAATCAATTACATAAGAGTAGAGCAGCCCTTCAGGTGCAGTAAGTGATTCCTCTGGTGTAGTCACATTAATGGAAGATATGTTCAGCAGTATCCTCCTCCCCGTTGCAGAGAATGCTGTTTGCGTCATTCCTCACGCAGCCTGTCAAAGGTCGGAAGTCTCTTGTGGTGTAGATTTGAATGTTGATTTTTGCTGTAGTGTGCAATTTCCATAGCGTCTTCCAGCTGCTATTATCCACATCCTGCACATTATACTTCAACAGAAGAGCATGGTCGATATTTTAAATCACGATATTTACGAAGAACCTTTGAAGCCATCTTATTGCCCAAGGTCATGCACAACCATGGAGATATCCATTCATACATATAACCATTATGGTTCTAACAAGTGTTGATGATTCATTTTTCTGCTACAAGCTCGCTAAGATAATAGGCCGCTGGTAGTGACCGAATCATGTCCACATTCTGTGCTAGAGTGGCCACAACAAGAAAAATGGAGCCTTTCTCGTGGTCAGTAATTCGTCAAGATTGTATCCGCCGATACACCATCAGCCAGAAGCATAGATGTAACTTCCTGTCACGAACGGAACCATCACAAAGTTAAGTAGAGTCATCAACTTTTTATCCGGATCTCTTATTGATAAAGAGATGAAATAAATATAAAAGATGCACGTAAACAGATCTGGCAATATAATACAGAATGAACTGCCTTGGCAAATCAATCAACATATGTTCAAAAGATACAACTTGAAATAGAACAACTCAAAACGAACAACTTCCAGAACATGTTTTTAAGAAATCTATACATTCAGAAAGAAATTGGCATTTTATTTTCATTAAGATTTTATTATGTTCATCTCACTTTCATTGTTTACTAAATTCCATTTTCAGATATTGGTGAAAAGGTCAGGTTTAGTAATTTCAAGCATCAGTTAAAGCAACTGTAGAAGGGTAGCTGGGTCTACTGACGAAATCAGGAAACTTGCTAAATAAACTTCATCAAATTTTTGATACTGACATAGCTGGAAACTCCTATATCAGCACTTAAATATGTTCAGCTAATCATTTACCAACAACTCTATTAACGATGCAGAAGGACAAACCTCAACCATTAGTTTGTACCCACAAAGAATAGCACCAGTTGATGAAGGATCTGTGATCCCTTTAGCTTTAGAAAAAGCATCCTGCAAATTGTTGCAAGAGTAAATTTGAAATGCCTCAGAAAGTAAAGTGTTATACATTCAAGAGTCAGTAGATTCAAAGAGTTTACTTGTACATAGCCTTGTTCACCAGTCCATTTTTCATCAGGCTGTGATAAGACAGGTATTACTCTAACTCCAGCAGATTCCCATTCCTTGAATCTATCCTATAAAAGAACAGCAAAAGATTTTTCACGTTCCATTTACTCAATCAGAGTCATTCTCTTTAAGAAGAAAAGCGGAAAACACATCTTGACCTGATATGCCATTTTCTGAAGGTTGTTAGCTCCATAGTAAAGTCTCACATCCGATCTTTCATTTGCATCGAAACCAGATTCAATTAGTGACCGGATGGGACTGTCACAAAGAACCAATTAGAGTAAGGACATTAGCAAACAACAAAATTTTGAAATAGTTGTGGAACAAAAGAGCATAAACATATAGATTTGTAACTAAATACAAAGGAAAAAAAAGAACACCTATAACCTTGTAGGAGAGAAGTAACATTTTCAATTTCATGCTTGTTTTTGCAAGTGACTTCTCAAATCTCCACATGTATCAATGAATCATGTTCTCACAATCCACCAGCAATAGTAGTTTGACTAAAAGCAATGCTAAATGAAACAATAAAAGCACACAATACCAAGTCCATTCTTCTAGAAAAATAAACTAATGTTCAATTCATATCTACCATAAAATAGAGAGAAAGGAGACACGACCCAAGGAGAAAAGGAATTGAACTAGTCCAAGTATCGATAACAAACAATGTTAGATGATGCTTGAGCATACTTAACGAGCCACTGTCATTATGGAAGTAAAAAAAAGAAAAAAAAATACAATGGTAATAAATTACATGAGAAAACCAAAAGAAAAGTCCTATTTAATCTACAAGATTCATAATTTGTGCAAACGAGGTCCTTCATCGTAGACCACAAAGAACGCATCGAAGAGCGAAAATGTAGAAATTTTCATTTACAAAATTCAATCTCCTACGAAAAGAAGAAGAAAATTGTCAAAATTCGAGAGGAAAAAAAAAGAGTAGACGGAGTTATGCAAGTGATCGGAACTCACGCAATTCCAGTTCCAGTGGCAAACATGAGAACGGTGGGAAAAGCTTCCGGGGGCGAGATCCGGTCTGTCAGGAATCCCGTCCCCATGATTCCACTCAGCTCGACGGCATCCCCTCGCTTAAGTTCACACAGGAGTTCTGCGGTGGTTCCCTGGACCTTCTCGACGAGGAACTGAAACTCGGCAATGGAAGCCGCGAAGGAAGGCACGGAGGCCATAGCGAGGTAGACAGACTTCTCGGAAGAAGGCACGCGGAGCTGCAGGTACTGCCCAGGGGTGGTGAAGGAGACGGCGAGGTCAGGGGCGTCGGAGAGGTCAACGGAGACGTGGAAGAGGGTGGCGTCTGCGGAGGCGGGCGCGACGAGGCTGAGGGGCGCCTGTGTCCAGGTGGCAGCGTCCTGCTGGACAGCTGCGGCGACGGCTGTGAGGGCGCGGCGGCGGAGGGAGAAAGGGAGGCCTCTGTAGAGGCGGGGGAAGAGAGGCATGGATCGGCGGAGAGGAAGCGATGGAGCGGACACAGTGAGAATAGTAGCCATTCGGGTTATAGAGAGGCAGCGGCGGAGATGCAGAGTTTGGAGTTCAGTCTTCGCCGCCGTCAGAGAGATTTGGGGTTGAATCTGGAAATGAAACATGAGCAAAATTTCTTTGATTTTTATACTTTTTTCCCAGGACATTATCGAACTATTAGTTATCAAATGTAGTAATCGTCCACACGTCAGTCATTGAGTGGTCATCTCCTCTTAAATTGTTCGTCTTCCAACGAGGAAGGATCTGCCTCGATCTGTTTGGAATGGTGATTATTATTAGATTGTCGGAAAATATCTCTGACATGGAATTCTTGAGAATTAACACAGTCGGGCCTCTCTATGGGTCTGTTTCTGTGGCTGGGCGTCATGGTTGGATTGGAAATTGGGCCAGCCCAACTTAGAATAAATTTGTCGACCACAAAATTTGAGGGGATAAAAATAAAAAAAATGTTTTCAAAATAAATAAATAATAAAACCAGTATATTATTTGCGTTAAAAAATTATGTGCGTGGCCTCGGTACAAGACAAATTATGCATTCATAAAGAAAAAGAACCAGATAATTTCTTAGGCGCCCTCCTGCTTTTATCTTTTTATTTAGACCCTCCACTTATGCATAAATTAATACACTAATTTTGTATCTGGACGGAAGATTTTGTTGAAAAAAACCCTCCAATTATTCAGTAGAAACATAAGATGCAATTAAATAAATTGACTCTGTAATTGTCTTTATTAAAATCCGTTGGTGGAGGATCTGCGAAGATTCTAAGCCACAAATAGATTCCCCAAGATTCTGCTGTATTTTTGTGATCCAGGGTTAGTTTACAGGTGGATCCAAAATAGAGCCGCATCGGCCTATCATTTCATCTACGTGGTTCAATGTGACACCAATTAAATCGCAAAAAACCCCTACGCAACATTGTTCTTAGTTTGAATCAGAGACGCAAATTAAATCTAAAAAAAAACCCTACGCAACATGTTCTTAGCCGGAATCAGAGGAGCCACAATATTCAATTAAATACCTTCTGCTTTAATTTTTATTCAATTAAATAACTTCGATGGCCCATTATTGAAATATTCAACGACAACTTTACCATAATATCCTTTTATAATTCTTATATGAATCTAATCCTTTTTATTATTAATATTTACAATGAAAATTTTACATAGTTAAGGGTCGATATTGAATTAGCCATTATTAGTCTCACATACAAGTTACAACAACTATAATAATGTAGGGGCTAATACGTAATTATAATTATATGAAATTAAATAATAATAATAATAATAATAATAATAATAATAATAACTCCAAATAAAATATTCGTGAAGGATAGTTATCTGTAGTGTGCAGGAGGCGGCTAACTCCGCGGGTCTCCCACACGCTCTTGATTTCTCGCTTTTCCCCCCGAGTTGAGTCTGCTCTCCGGCGACTTATATTCCTTTGTCTTCCAAAGAACCGGCGACTGTGGATTTCAGAGCGGAGTAAAGGTAAGGCTTTTAATGTTCTTTTTCGTTGTTGTTGTTGTTGTTGTATTCTTCTCGTCGGAGAGCGTTGAGCTTTTGCGAGAACTAGTACAGATTTTTGTTGTCCCACTAGGGATGCCTGTAGATTTCCCCGCGTTCTTCCGGTTTTGATTTCCGATTGGTTTCTTGGAGAAGATGCCCGCCGACATTTCCTTGCTATTCGTCACGGATATTAGAAAAGAATCTTCTTGTTTGCGGACATCTATGTGAATCTTTGGGAGTATATTGAAATAATTGATTGGTGATGCTATGTTCAATTGTTGCTGCTTCCACAGTCTCGATTATAAAAATCATTCCTTTTGTTTTATAAGAACACAAGTGGTGTCGGCGGGATTGGATCTAAGTCCGCTTGCTATCGACAACTAAGGTGCACCTCCAAATCATAGTCATTATAATCACTTGGCCCTTTTGTCTAGGGAATGGGTCCTTGTAGAAAAAACTCTGGCCTTGCTTGGTACGGATTGGATCAGTATTGTATGGATCCCATATGCCCTTTTCGTTACAACTGTGCCTAAATAGACCTTTGCTTTTTTTTTTTTTGGTCATAATTTGCTTATACATGTCCCTTATCAGTATAAAGGATCCATTAGCATTCATTGATTCTATGAACAGCACAAGATGGTAAAAGTCTTGAGAAGAATCATAGATTCATTTTAGTCTTCCTTTTTTTTTCTTGATATTTCTTCACTCGATGTATCTGTGCTTCTATGTCAGCATCATACGAATGCAAGATCTTCAAATAATGAAATTTGGTTGTCTAGGCTTGTGTCTGAGGGTATTAGTACTAATATTTCTACGCACTAGAAGAAACGAGCATGTATTTGTTGCATATAGATAGGATGTGTGTTAAATATTAAATTTTAAATTTGCTTAGTTGAATGTAGACAATATTATACCTCTTCATTTAATTAGGTGCATAATTTTGGTGTTTTACAGAGGCATTTTCTTTAGAGGGTGAAATTCTCAGTCTCAACAGGGAATCATGCTAAGCAGAATATTTGCTGAATCCGATCAACAACTTAATGTCAACTTTGGCTATCAATGCTCTATCAAACAAGAACACTCGACTAAAGAGTTTCCTACGAGCAAAAGTTTATTTTCTTGCTTGTCTGGGGCTGCTATTAGTGCAAATGCCACTTTAGCGAATACAAATATTTGTAATGGCTTGATTGGTACAGAAATATTGCCTAATTTGGATTCTCCAAAAACATTCCATAAAGTGGCTTCCCTAACGTCATTATCGAGTTTGGATGTTCTATCATCTTCTTCAAAGACCATCATGACACATTTAAGTGAAAGCATATCTTCGCATAGTGATGTATTAGATTCTGACATGGATACTTTCAAATCCATGAGTGCTCCGGTAAGTGGAGGTTTTTTAAATACCATGGAAGTGCAAATGGCAGGTGGAGCAGCTGGAGAAGATAGAGTACAAGCTGTGTGTTCAGAGGAAAGTGGATGGCTTTTTTGTGCAATCTTTGACGGTTTCAATGGGCGGGATGCAGCCGATTTTCTGGCAGTCACTTTGTATGAGAATATTGTGTTTTATCTGAATAGGTTGGGTTCAAGAATAAAATGCAATGATATTGATCATTCAGATAGTGCTCTATCAAATTATTTTCTCCCACAGTTTGCTGAAGATGATAGTATCCACAGGCAACAACCTCTTCTGGCAAATGGATTCCATGATCTAAGGTGTGTTCACGATCAAGATAATGAGCACACATCTGAATCATTTAGATGTGGCATAGTTAGTTGCCTTCAGCAAGCTCTTGCACAAGCTGAAATTGATTTCTTGCATATGGTTGAACAAGAAATGGATGACCGACCAGATCTAGTGTCTATAGGATCTTGTGTTTTGGCTGTGCTTCTTTATGGATCAGATTTGTGTACACTTAGTCTAGGTGATAGTCGAGCTATATTGGCAACTTTTGAAGGAAACAAGTCAGATACTAAGGATTTAAGAGCAGTTCAGCTAACTGAACGCCACTCAGTTGATAACAAGATTGAATATGTGAGAATTCTGTCTGAACACCCTGATGATCCTAAGACAATTGTAGGTGGTAAGGTCAAGGGAAAACTGAGGCTAACTCGCGCGTTTGGTGTAGGTTATCTCAAGAAGGTGACATCAATTAAGCCTGCATCTTCTATGCTTGCTGGCTGCAATATTCACTTAGTCACTCATTTTATTTTCTTGGATTTCTGCAGAAAAAGCTTAACGATGCCTTAATGGGCATACTCAAAGTTCCAAATCTGTGCAGCCCTCCTTACATTTCAACTGAACCATCAGTCCGTATCCATAAAGTTGCAGAAGGAGATTGTTTCGTAATATTAGCTAGTGATGGTCTTTTTGACTTCTTTAGCAACGATGAAGTGGTGAAGCTAGTATCCTCTTATATCTCGAACTATCCGACGGGTAATCCATCCAAGTTCCTCGTGGAACAGCTTATCTCAAAAGCAGCCAAAATGGCAGGTCAGCCCATAAATAAATCCGATCACGCATTTAGATTATTAATTTTATTTATACATATATCTTTTTTTTCTTGCTTTTTTAATTCATAATCTGGATTTTATGTGTGCCTGTCACTAAAGCTGATAGCAAATTAATAAATTCTGATATTGAATTGCTAATTCTACTGTGAGTAAATAATTCTATATGTGCTTTATATGGAGAGGGTTCTTGCAGTTATGTCACTGGAGTAAACTTTAGCTGTTTTGGTAAGTGGAAACTTTTTTTTGTCAAAGGCAAGAGTAGATGTTATTTATCCAAAAAGAGAGTATTTACATAGTGTTACAGTCACTCGCACTCCTTTCCTCCTTCCTTCGAATTTTTTGAAAAATTTCGGCAGAGTCTCCTCTGCATTTTCTTGTGCGCCTGTGCTACATCATGATGCTTCTCAAAAGAAAGAAAAGAAGCTCAAAGAAGAAGATACCCCACCAAGACATAGGGTAAAAAACGATGGTGGTCCACATTTTACAAGGCCCCCACACATGTTACGTAATAACGACGTCGATACAACACATAAGGTACAGGATATCATTTTGCTCTTGGCTGACTTCTGCACGTTATAATTTGTGGGCGATGAAAGAGGGCTGCATCAGCATAGGGAATAATTGCGAGAGCAAACTCGTTGAAAGAGGGCAGCAGTCGCACCCGTTAGACCCCAAAGTGAGGCGACGTCGGCATAACCCATCTGGTCATTAAAATTACAAAGATTATAGCACAACCGAAAGAGCTAAAACAGAAGAGAAACCCATGATACGAGGATAAACTCATCGGAGGCGCAAAAGAAAGAAGGTAGCAAAAGAGAGCCCAGGCAAGATCAAAAACCGAGAGGGGCAGGGGCGTAAACATCTCAGTAATAGGTCTCCCATGATTGCAGATAATTGAGAATCTCCACAGTTAGCTTCTCCCCCTTTAACCTGCTCCGGATTTTGCCTTGACATCCGAAACCAAGAGCTTGTAGACCTCCAGAATCCCTCCATCCTGCGTGCCAAAGATTGATTTATTTCTGAATCTCCAAGTATAGTAGGCAACACCGGTGAAGGCCCCATGATTTGTCAGCCTCTAGTAAACACGGTCCTCACCTTGGTCCTGATATATTGGAATCTGCGGGATTGCGCTAAAAATATCCAACAATATGTGAGATCTCGGTATTTCCCATCTACCATTGACAATCCAAGAGTCAAGGCGCTTATTCCTTCCAGGCGGGTTCTCGGTGCCGTTAACTAAGTCCAGTAAAGTCCTGGACTCAAACCATGGATCCAGCCAAAGGTGAATGGAGGAACCATTCGCTATTTTAAAGCTCACCATCCTTTTACATAGGTCCTTGGCTGAGAGTATGTTTCGAATGGCCCAAGGAGCGTGATTCGTCAATTTTACCGACCAAAGACAATGGTATTCGTCAATTTTACATAGGTCCCTGGCTGAGAGTAAGTGGCAACTTTAGTATCAAGTAAATCTCTTTACAATGATAGTGTAACTGTACAGCAGTATTACTAGGGATGTCTGTCCTCGAGAGCTAACCTAACTACCTAAGAAGGATGTTTCCTAGTATTTCAAAGACAATGGTTGCCTCACAATCTCTGTGATATATTTTCAAACCGAAAATTTCAGTGATGGGGATCAATGGCTGAACTCTGAAATTTTAGGATGAAGCAATTCATTAGGAACCATCTTTTGTTACCCGTGTGATATTTGATGAAATCTTATGAACGAACACATGTCTCCAGGTGTGCTACAATTATTCTAGCCGAGTTCTGCTCTAACTAACATCAGTTTTATCTCATGTGTTTATACTTAATAGCTGAGGCTTGTCTGCCTAGAAACATTTTGTCCGACTTTGGTTCCTTGCTCTGTAGTTTTATTCAAGGTATTGAATATCCTTGCAGGTATGAAGCTGGATGACTTGCTGAGAATTCCTGCTGGCATGAGAAGGAAATACCATGATGATGTCACGGTCATTGTGATTATCCTTGGAACTGATAGTCGAACATCAACCGCATCAACTTCTATGTAAATGATAAGTAGTCTGCTACTGTATACATGAATACTTGCGATTCTGTACAGTCAGAACATTCTTTTCTCTCTGTATATATTCTCTCCTGCTTCAAAAGGAAGTTGTAAACTACTCTTCCTTGCTCCCGCGGCCTTTGGTTTGTGGTATTTATCTAATAAAGATTTTGCATTTAATAGATTAAGGTCTTAGTTTTGGTGTGCCAATGAGAAAATATTGCCAAGTATTTTTGCTATGCGACAGTAGGTTATGAGCTATGTGAAACAGATATTCATTAAATTGATTAGTTTGTAACAGACGTTAGTGATCAGATCATCCTGCTGCAGCTATCTTGATCTGAATGATTCACTCATCTGAATACATATTATGTTGAGAATGGCTTGCGTTTACTACTCTAAATGAATCGTTGGGTTTGTTAGCTTATGTTGCAGGGTGTCTTATGAAGTGAATCATGGACCAATAGGGATGCATCCCAATTGAAAAGGCTACAAGGGATTAAGGCCTTAAGGGAAACCATTCTTCTTTTGAGATGCTTCACTACTTCCTATAAAGTAAGAGGTACTCTATAACTTTTAAGTCACATTCATAAATTCTTTACAACATGGGGGATTTTATTTAATCAATAGTTTGAAATTTTGAAGTATTAGTAGATCATAGGGTAATTAGATAATTTACGTCAATTGATAGAAGCATTGGGTATGGACTTTATCTGGCTTGGTACAAGCAGGAAAAGGAGATTTACCATTCGACCTGGTGAATCTTCTTCCACTGACGAGACAACAATTGACTAATTGAGTAGTTCACATGATCCTTTCAGAGGCCTTTTTCTATTAGTTTATTATTTCATGTCAGTGAGAGAACTCAAGTCCCAAGAGCCCTTTTGTAAAGAATTGTATGATTTCACTAGATCCTTGATATTGTTCTATGCCGTGACTGATGGCTGTGATGATGACACTAATAAAGGCTAGATCTGGTCAATCGAGTATTGCACAAACGATTATAATGTGCACGGACGAGGGTCCCTTGAAGGCCATCTCAACATCATAACATGCTGCGGGATTCTGCATTTAGGTTTGCATCATGTGACATTGATTAGAAATAATGGTATCTTGGTCAATAATGTAGGTGATCATTAATTTGTTTGAAAGGCTTTTAAATCAGTGTTTGAATGGATGCATGTATTATGTGTGTACCATCAATTGCTATTCTTGATTAAACTCTAAATACCCAAAAGGTCTACTGAGAGAATACTTCACTTGTTTCCACACTACCATGTCTGGACTTAAGTACTCATCATCCATGATGTGGAAGTTTCTCTCTACCAATTGGCGGCATATCATTCTGCCGACTTTTGGTGAGGTCATAAAGTGGAGATTACCACAGTAGACTTTGCCAGTGTGACTATTGTAAGTTATGAATGCACAGACATTTGTCGGTGATATAAACTTAGCAATTACTTGTGAAAATTAAAGATGATATGCAGTAGCATCAGCTGTCCTTTAACCAAATGAAGAGTGAGTGCCTATGGGCTGCCCCCTGAGCACAAATAGTTCAAGGCATAAATACATAGAATCCATTCTCAAAATTCTAGAAAAATGAAGTAAAGACTTTCATTCTACCATGTTGTCATTCCGAGAATAGTGTTTTTCTTCACTTGTGAGTTGTGACTCTCCATTTGTTTAGTCCTAAATGAAAATGGGAAAAGATTATCCTTCCAAAGCAATTTGCACACAGTTTGATTGTTTCTAGCCAGTGGTATATATCATTTCAATTAACAATCTTGAAGTTGTCAGTTTCTTTGCATAAGCAATGGCCTAATCTTGCACGGAAATACCTTTTCTATGGACTTTTCTTTAGACAGCTGCTAAGAGAACCGGTCAATGTTGCCGATACATATTTAACTATTTAGTTAGTTTCAACTCCCAAAAATATATTTCACTTTATTCCAAAGTTCAAATCTAGTTTCTATCTGCTTCTGTAGAAGTAGCCATCAAGCCTTTTTTTATTCACCTAAAAGAGTCAAATACAATAAAAAATTTTCCTTAATTAATAAATTATAAGCATGACAGATTCTGTAAATTGCACCCCTAACGCTTGTCCCCTTCTAATGCTTTAATCAGAAACAGCAAGCCACATATCAAGGAGAAATTTTCTTTCTCGACAAATTATTTGGCCGTGGAATCCAAAGTCTACTATTATTGCAGCAAGTTCAAGGCAGGCGCCTCACCCACCTATCAATGCTGAATGAGGCTCCCTCGCTATGGTCCACTGCATTTGCCTCTTGCTGCCACCGAAGTCCAACTTGTCCAATAAAGTCTTCGGTGTTTGGCAGAGTGCGTTGCCCATTCTTGCCGTTCCATGTGATGGCCATTAAAAAAGCAAAAAAAGTTCCCAATTCCAAGCTGCACTGCACTTTGGACACAAAAAGCTTCTGAAATTAACCATGGGTACAAATCATTTATTAAATAACAAAATTGTTGAATAAAAGTTTAAATAAAAAGATTTTATGTTCGACACTGGGTCAATATAATGTCACCAAACTGAGAAATTTTCTTGAGCTGACCTCACTGACTAATAGAACCAAAATGTTGATAGCTTAACATGTGTTCGATTCACATGTCACAAACTTCATCCTAGGCAGCGCAATTAAATTTGCTCCTCCCTGGCTTCCATGTGAAGAAATGTCACAGTTTTGAGTCTGCCGCTGAAGACTTCAAGCAAGTGGTAGCCGGAAGAGTTGAGCAGATAGAAGATGAAGCTGGCCACAAGCTTCAGAGGACTCGAACCCCTGAGTTTGGGGGTGGGGGTGATCGTTGGATGCTTTCTAGTCTCACTGACCTATGTTACTATGAACAAATCAGACATGCGTAACTTTTCTATGAGTAGGTTCTTCTTCTTCCTTTTGCATCAAAAAGTTTGGTTTCTTGTTGCTCATGCTTTCTCTTTGGTTTTGCAGTGGAATCCCAGATATCAGCAACAGACGTCGTACCCTCTTCCTTTTCTTCAGTAGAAAACTTCAGTAGAACTCGGCAACTAGGTAAGAGAGGAATCTGGTGTTGTGCTTCCATATAAGCTTCTGATCTCTCAGCTTCGAGCGGAATCAGATGTTGTGCTTACTAAAAGAGGACTTGAGTGGGTTTCTGAGTTTGAACTAGTAGAAAGTTCTTTTTTTTTTTTGGCTTTCAACTATTTCAAGTCATTGGTGCTGTTGTAGTTCTCTCAAGCTGACCCTTTTTCTCTCTCTTTTTCAACCATATCTTGGAACAGAACTTAAGAGCAACTCTGGGTGCAATGACGGTAGTGCAAGCTCAGATCTCTGTGAGAAGAATGAATTCATCGAGACACTGAGGATGTCTTCCTTCGAAGATTCAAGAGAAGATGTTTCTATCAGTACAACAAAATCAGGTAAAGAGAGAAAAAAGGAAGCAATTTTGTTTCTTCTTTGCAGCCTCAATAAAACCCTACTTGTTAAGCTATCCTGTTCTTTGGTCGTCTTCAAGCTGATGTCTTTTGGTGCCCTAATCTGAGTTCGTTTTGCAAGCGCTCCTGCAGAAAGTAAAGAGGGAGGGATCAGTTCATCTTGTGATCCAAAATCCGGTCGATGTGAAGTAAATGATGGCAATAAAGGCGGAAGCAATAATGCGCCTGTGGTTGTCGTCGACCGCTCGCCGGTTCCAGTCACAAGCAATCCCAAGAAACCAGGTACAAACATAGTTCTTCTCTGCGCGATTCAAAAATTGTCTTCAGACATTTTGACCCTTTTTTTTTCAAGTTTTAGTCCCTAATCTGTATGGAGATGCAGATGTGGAGGCGGAGTCGAAGCCGAAGCCGCTGTGCGACACATCCAACCACCGATGCGACCTCTGCGACATTCACGGCGACATTAGAATCACCGGGAAGAACGCTTCCACCGTTCTCCTCCTCACTTCCTCCCAGGCCCGTCGAAACGAGTCATGGCAGGTGAAACCCTACGCCCGCAAGTGGGACCATGGCTTGCGCAACATCAAGGTGGTGAACGTGCGATCGACAAGCGACTACCTCGCCGCCCCCCAGTGCATTGTCGCACACACCGTGCCCGCCGTCGTTTTCTCCATGGCCGGTTACGTTGGCAACCACTTCCACGACTTTTCCGACGTTCTGGTTCCCCTCTTCCAGACAGCGCGCCAGTTCGACGGCGAGGTACAGCTCGTCGTCAGCCACTGCAACTTCTGGTGGATCGGCAAGTTCGCACCCTTCTTCCGGCGGATGTCGCGCTACGAGATCATCGACTACGACAGGGACGAGCGCGTGCATTGCTTTCGACGCGCGATCGTGGGCCTACGGGCTGACGGGGACTTGATGATCGACCCGGCGAAGTCGCCGATGGGGTACACCATGTCCGATTTC
Organism: Costus lasius; assembly: GCA_027563935.2. Taxonomy (NCBI): domain Eukaryota; kingdom Viridiplantae; phylum Streptophyta; class Magnoliopsida; order Zingiberales; family Costaceae; genus Costus; species Costus lasius. The sequence goes on along the minus strand of CM050446.2, from coordinate 979,318 downwards.
AGGGAGTTCATGCGGCGGACGTACGGTCTCGATCGAGACTACGCGCTGAGGCTCCGACCGGGGGAAGGGGAGAAGAGGCCGCGTATGCTGATCGTGTCGAGGAGCCGGACCCGGAAGTTCATGAACTTGGAGCAGATAGTGGGGCTGGCGAAGGAGATGGGGTTCGAGGTGGTGGTGTCGGAGGGGGCGATGAATTTGACCAATTTCTCGCGGATCGTGAACTCGTGCGACGTGATGCTGGGCGTGCACGGGGCGGGGCTGACCAACGTGGTGTTCCTGCCGACGAACGCGGTGGTGATCCAGGTGGTGCCGTTCGGGCGGCACGAGTGGATCGCGGGCACCTACTTCGGGAATCCGGCGAAGGGAATGGGGCTCAGGTACTTGGAGTACACGATCGGGGTGGAGGAGAGCACGCTGACGGAGCTGTACGCGAGGGACGACCCGGTGTTGACCGACCCCAAGTCCATCCACAAGCTCGGTTGGGTCAAGATGGGCGAGATTTACCTGGAGAAGCAGAACGTGAGGCTCGATTTGGCCAAGTTTAGGCCTGTTCTTGAGAAAGCTCTCCGGTTCCTCAGGGAGTGAGCGAAGCTCTCGACAAGAGACGCAGAGCGATTAATCAATTAATTAATTTAATCAATTAGTTATTACTTTCTCATACATGAATTAATGCTCAAATGTATAGGTGCAAAGTAGCAAATGACCAGGGGAGGGTCAATTTTTGTGCGTGTATTAAATGTTGGTTTAAAATAAATTTTATCGTAACTCGTAACTAAGAAGAGTAAGGTCTAAGAACATCAAAATTCGATGAACAATTAATTGGTGATCACGTGATGCTACAGATGGGGCTGAGCGACAGCGATTTCACATTCCTATTTCCTATGCGGGAGGCAAGCCATGAAGGGACGGACAATCCAATGCTGCCATCAAGGGGGAAGGTGAGAGAGCGGTGAGTTTTGGCGTGTTGTATTTAGCAGCCGTCTGAATGGGGGCGGATGGTTCTCCTATAAAGAAGTCTAGGAAATTGTCAAATTGATCCTTGTCTGTTCTGAAATTTATTTGTTTAGATTTTTCAAAGTTATAACTGGGCTGTCCCATGAAAGGCCCATCTTTCTAGTATCCATGAACGATGTCCACCTGCCCTGCATTTGCTTTCACAGTTTCACGTGAAGAGTGCTTGTCATGTTTTTCGAACACGTGATGCCGCCAGCCCAACACAAATCCGGGCCGTGATGGGCCTTTAAGGACCATGCATCTTGTGGCCCGGAAATTAGGGAGCCTGTCTGGCTTGACTCCAGCCCATGTATTTTAGGATTTGCGCATGCTAAGTTTTACTCTTCTCAGATTTAACAGTAACGCTAATAAACTATATATTTTTTTAGTAATGTATATATTACTAATAATTTTCAAAAAGAATTTTCTGTATACGCTATTTGTTTTGTCTATGAGCAATTCATTATACTGCCGTATTCCAATGTCACAAGATCTGTTTTTTGGTCCAACTATTTATATTTCATTATTGGGTCCCTTTTTTTTTTCAAATAATCAGATTTATTCACGTACACGAAAATTTTGTAAGCTTTTCTTCCAATTAAAGGATGGTTTGCTTCAATACCAAACCAATTATATTAAAAAAAAAAATTAAGGTGCCAATTTAAGGTGTTCTATGACTCTATCAGGGATTTTGATATTTCAGATTATTAATATAAAATAAAAAAATAAAAAAAATGTTCCTTAGAATAAATAAATAATATGCCATCTAATATTTGTGTATGGTCATAAAATTACTGGACGAAAATTAAATTAACAAGATATGCGCCTCAAACTACTGCCTGCTAAACCTCTACGAATTGGTTGCTTGCTGTAGGTCAAACGCAAAGGTGGAGGAATAAGGCAAGAAGGTGAGATCTAACAAAAGCTTAGTCAACTACCTCTAGCAGCAATAATCTATGCTCATCCAACAACAGCACGCATCAATGCGAAGCACTCAGATATTGCTCCATTATTTTTCCTTTCTGTCAGTACCGTGAGGCTGGCAGGAGGCCACTTTCGAGCTGATCCATGCGATAAGTCAACGGAGATTTGCTTCTCCGCATAAAGGAAACTCGCCGATTCCCCATCTGAGGCCGGGAGAGAGAAGAATCTAAGGAGGCCGAGGGAGTTTCGCCGGCGACGATGGCGAACATACTGAAGCTGTTCGGGAATGCCGGCGGCCAGTCTCAAAGATTCAGATTTGTGGCGCTCGTCATGGGATGCTTTCTGGTCTCCATGGCCTTCATATTTATCTCCAGGCCTCTTATTTTCCCCAGCCGTAAGTTTCTTCCATCTCTGTCTGCGAGAAATTGTTTTATTTTTACAAATCAAATTTTTTTGCTGACTTTTGATATCCGTAAATGTAGTTTCTTCAAAGTTGCATCCTCAGACATCAGGTGGGTCTCGCAGCTTGAATCTGTGGCCGATGAATGATTTTTAGCATTTGATGTGGATCCTTTCATATCTCCGTGAGATGATGATCTCGTGAATCGGTAAGAGCTTAATTCTTTTCGTCGTCGTTGTTGTTTCGTGTTGCAGAAGAGATCAAGGAAATTAATAATCTCCCTTCCGCCCTTCCTGACCCAATCGAGGAGGAGAAAACAGGCATAGACAAAGCACTCGGTATTTCCAGATATTTAAGTAGAATTGGGCAGATCTAAAATTGGTTCGTCTGTAAGAATCTGAGCTGTGTTTGCTTACCTTCCAGTTCTTCGTGTTGCAGAGAGCACGATCGAGACAGAGGAGGAAACGCTAAAGAAGGACGATCTCGTACAGGTGGAAAAGAAAGCCAATCGCGTGCAACCAGGTGCGTGATTGATGTATCTATTCGACACTCATAGTGATTGAGGTAGTGGAAATTAAAGCTCGTAAGATCCTTCTGGCGCGCAGAAATTAAGAACGAGGAGAAGAAGCTTGCATGCGAGTTCACCGACCCTCGAGTCGACATCTGCGACTTGTCCGGCGACATCAGAATTCTGGGCAACTCCTCCGACGTCATCTTCGTGGATTCCGTAGAGCGGAAGGAGGCGTTTCGGTTCCGGCCCTACGCCCGGAAGGGCGACGAGGCCGCATCCAGCCGCGTCCGCGAGCTGACTGTCAGGGCTGCCACCGCCGCCGGAGCTCCGGAGTGCACTGTCAACCACGACGTCCCCGCCATCGTCTTTTCTACCGGTGGTTACGCCGGCAATCTGTTCCACGACTTTACTGACATGCTCATCCCGCTCTTTCTCACCGCTCGCCCGTTCGAAGGCGAGGTGCAGTTCGTGGTTAGCGACATGAACCCATGGTGGATCTTCAAGTACCTTCCGGTGCTTCAGAAGCTCTCCAAGTACCCGGCGATCGATCTTGACAAGGACAAAGGCGTGCACTGCTTCAACAGAGCAACCGTAGGCCTCCGTGCTCACAAGGAGCTGAGCATTGACCCCATGCGAGCTCCCAACGGCTACTCCATGGTTGACTTTGCTAGGTTCTTAAGGGAAGCTTTGGCCCTGCAGAGGGAAACCATATCCAACATCGAGGATCTCGCACGAAAGCGGCCGAGGATATTGATCATAGCGAGGAAGCAGTCGCGGGCATTCGTCAACCTCTACGAGATTGCTCTGTTGGCGGAACAGCTGGGCTTCGACGTGGTAGTCAACGAAGGGGACGCCGGACCGGAGGTGGCTCAATTTGCAAAACTGGTGAACTCAGTGGACGTCATGGTTGGCGTGCATGGATCAGGACTGACCAATTTGGTGTTCCTACCGCCGAACGCCACCGTCGTACAGGTTGTGCCGTGGGGGGGAATAGAATGGATGGCGGAGCTGAACTTTGGAGACCCCGCCAAGGATATGAAGCTGAACTATGTACAATACAGCATCGGCGTAGAGGAGAGCAGCCTGCTCGGGCAGTATCCGATAGATCACCCCGTGTTCAAGGACCCGCTGTCCTTCCACAAGCAGGGCTATAACGTGATGAGATCCACTTTCATGGACGGCCAGAACGTCAAGCTTGACCTGATCAAGTTCAAGAATGTGCTGTGGAAAGCACTGGAGCACATCATCCAGTAGCTAACAGCAAGCAGCTTGGCGGATTTAATTGTTTTTTTTTCTTTTGCCATGAGAATCATGTGGTTTCAGAAACTAGTGCAACTAAAGCGAAGTTGCTTTGCTATGAGAATGAGAATGACACAGATTCAAATATTTTTATACAGATTAGACATGCTCTAGCAAGATATTCAAACATGCAAGTGATTAGGCATTTTACATCAGAATCTTATTTTCATAAATAATGAGACGATTGCCGAAACGATAAGAATGCAAATGAGAATAATTTACTAATTCATAGAACAAAAGAGAGCGAGATACGTAGATGACTCACTGTGTAAATAAAGCGGCGGTCAAGAACAAGAGAGTGAAGTTGGAAGGACAATAATTGATGCACAAATAACACTGCTCCATGCCGGGGTGACTACTGGAATTCTCCTAAAAATATGAGAGATGGCAATTGCAGAAGATGCTCCACCAACATGATACGTCATTAACGCACCCTGCAGCATGTGAGATCAGGGCATACCACAGAGAATAGCAGCCGATGGACACGAGCTATCACCACGAAACGGCTCCAGCAACCTTTGTATTTGTAGTTGGATGGCCATTGCCAAGATTGAAACATGAGAAAACCAGTTTCAATGGTGGAATCTGAAAGCCAAGTAGATGAGGAGTCTGTATCATACAGGCAACCTGTGAAGTATACTTGGCAGCATTCTACGATTGATCCTGAGCATCAAACCAAACCAATTAGTGAGTTCAAGCATCAGATCCTTAGTGCTGTAATTACATTAAAGAGGTAAGTCGACATGCCTTGCGTGGAGTATTACAGATATATATATGAACTATCGATTGACAAAGAAAAACTAAAGTGAAATTATGTGTTTGACGCGGGGATGGGAGTAGAGATGAGTAAAAAGGTGCCATTTCTAGAAAGCCACTGGTAAGAATGATCTCCTCATGACCAATATTGTGAAGACATGATCGTGACTGTCTAATTAATTACTTGAAAGTCTTAAACAAGCACTATACTCATTGTCAATACTTCACTTCCACCGGTCAATGGCGAGAATAAATGAGAAATAGCACTGGAATAATAAAGTTAAACAAGTTAACAATCACAAATTAGCTTGTAACAAAAGAAAATTGAACTCCATCAATTAGTTAGGCAATATGGTAAAGCATTCCGATGATTATTTGTTACACTCCATATGAACTTGTTTAACTTTATTATTCCAGTGCAACATATGCAAACAAATAGAAAACAACATATGAAATTGACAAGTAAATATAAGAATCAACTGAAACAGCATAGTCTACCTTCTGTGACAAGTTCCCAGATGGACTCCAACAACACTTGTAGACCAAGAGTGCCCATGATGGAAATGATCCTTATTAGAAAAATGGTCATTTCTCAATAACCATTGAAATAAACATATATGCGTGTTTTAGAGCGACTAATTCACGAAAAAAATATGTGAAGGAGAGCCTGCTAAATAACCTAATCCTGTCATGGCTTCCATGTCATTGAATCCCAGAAAAAGCTTTCCCTGCTTCTTGTAATTTTTTGCAACTTTACTTTGTTTGCCTTCAAAACAAAGGGGAAGCAATTGGGTTAAAATTATTTAACTAGCCATATTATATATAGCGTAAGAAAGCAACTTAAGTTTCTATTATTTCAAAATAATACCTTAAATTTTCATTTGATTTTTTGGTTATTTTTTACTAAAACAAAAACAAAAACAACACGGTATTAAAAAACTAGGAGTTGGATTACAATTGAAAATTATGTCACCGTACTTCTTCAAATATACTTATTGGCGATACTTCACTTCGACTAACCAATCAATGTGCGAGAATAAATGAGAAATTCCAATGGAATAATAAATTTAAACAAGCTAACAATCACAAGTTGGCTTGTAACACAAGATAACTAAACTCCAATTAATTAGACTACATGTCCCAATCAACATAGTAAAGCATTCCAATGACTATTTGTTACATTGAATAAGAACTAGCTACCTTTTGTCAAGGTATTAAAACGATAGAAAAACAAACTGCAACCAAATAGAAAACAACACAAGAAATTAGAAAGTAAATATAAGAATCAACTAAAACAACAAATTCTACCTTTTGTGTGATAAGTTCTCTGATGGACTCCAACAACACTTGTAGACCAAGAGTGCTAAAGATAGAATGATCCTTTTTAGAAAAAAGATCATTTCTGAATAACCATTGAAATAAAGGTATATGCGCGTCTTAGAGCGGCTAATTCATGAAAAAAAATCTCTGAAGGACAGCCAGCCGAATAACCTAATCCTGACATGGTTTCCATGTCTTTGAATTCTTGATAAAGCTACCCTTTTTCTTGTACTATCTTCGCAGTTTTACTTTGTTTGCCTTAAAAGCAAAGGGGAAGCAACTGGGTTAAAATTATTTAACTAGCTAACATATATAGGGGAAGAAAGCAGCTTCATTTTCTTATTTCAGAATAATATCATAAAATATTCATTAGATTTTTGTGCTTTTTTACCCAAAACAAAAACAACACAGTACGAAAAAAAAAGGAATCGGATTAGGCAATGAATTGAAACTCTTTCACCTTACTTCTTCGAATAACTAGTATTAATCTATTTGTATTGAGGTGGTAAATAGGGTTATAAAAAAGGATCTAAATGAGAAAGCACTTTTGGATGGTTGCAATAGAAATCGACGAAAAATGCAATCACTCAAAGCAATTGCTTTTCATTTCTGCTCATGCAGAGATCAAATCATGTGTATAAAACGGATAGAAGAGACAGAGAGACGATGCGAAGCACGAATACCATTGAATCGTTGGAACACTCTCGAAGCGTTGGGCGGTTACGCGATGGTAGGAAGCTTCACGATCAACATACAACATGGCGACGCCGCCGCCGCCATCGCCTGGCAAGCTTCCCCTTCGTAGGAGACTGGGATTTCATGGCGTCTCTCTTTCCGGGTATCGCTGTCGAGTAGAGAGTTGGAACCATAAATTTTATTTATTTCCTTAATATATATATTTATCCGACTGCGACCCGACCAAACTAGACACCAAATTAGATGAATTCAAATTTGATATGCGAAGTTAGATGAATTCAAATTTGATATAATCATATTCAGATTATAATCAGATTAATTTATTTATGATATAAAAATAATTAGATTATTGAGTTATAAACGGGACCGATTATATTATATATTTTTATATAAAAAATTTAAATATAAATTCATCTAACTCCCATAACTAGCGCATAAGCTCAAATATTTTCTAATTATCTTTTAACCCAAATTTTAATCTCCGTATAAGTCCTAAATTTTATTAATTTTTAAATTTTTTTATCAATTTATTATTTATATTTAAAATATAAATGATAAACGAGTTATTTAGATAATATCGGATTAATCCGATTATATTCGGATCGTATTTGTGTTAAACAGTTTGGTCAAATTAATTAAATAGATTATGTTCGACTTAGCTTAATCAGGTCACATGTCACTACTGACATAATTCATTTATGATCCATTGACTCGAATTGCTAGAACTATTTGGGGTGCAATCAAACGGACCCATTTATGATCACGTTGGACTCGCACCATTTACCCGCGTTTGGATCAGGCCAGGATACGAGATCGCGGATTTAGGTAGTGGTCTTCTTGGTGAGGTTGGCCTGCAGGCCAACGTGGGCCAGTTTCGGACCCAATCCATTTGGAATCACAATCGAACAAGACGAGGTCCAAGGTCTGGTGTAGTTCAGGTCAGAGGCTTATGCGGGTTTGACTTGATTGAGTAAAATTTTAAGGCAGGAGAGTAAGCTATACAAAATTAATTCGTCGGAATAAAATTAAATTGATTTCTTTTATAAAAAATGAGAATTTTGGTTTTTTTTTTTCATTTTAGTATTTTTACGATACGTCTTGAAGGTTACGACTTGCGTTCAAAACTCAAAACGAACAACCAGACCTAAAGAATGTTTACAGGGTACAAATCAATCGGTGCTGTTGGGAGGCAGGTGATTAAGAGCCTCCAAGAGGGTGATCCTGAACCTGTCCAGGCGAGGCCTCACGTTCTGGTTCTCCAGGTAGATCTTGCTGATCTCCGGCCACCCCTTCTTGTGCAAGCCGTACGGATCCTTGAGCACCGGGTGATCCTTGGGGTACTCGTCGCTCAACGAGCTCTCGTCGGCCTTGATGTAGTAATCCAGGTACTTGACCTCCATCGCCGCCGACGGATCCTTGAACGTCTCATTGGCAAGCCATTCCAAGCCCCCAAAGGGCACCACCTGAATCACCACCGCCCCCGCCGGCAAGAACACCATGTTCGTCAGCCCCGCCCCGTGCACGCCCACCAACACGTCCATCGTGTTCACCAGCCGCGCGAACTTGTCCAAGTCCTTTTTCAAGTGCGGCTCTGCCGAACGCACCTCGAACCCCAGGCTCGCTGCCAAGCTCACCACCTCCTGCTCGTTCAAGAAAACCCTAGTTTTATTCCGGCTGATGATCAGCAGCCGCGGCTTCCCTAACCGGTCCTCCACCGTCGCCCGCTTCAACCCGTAAGCCCTCCGCAGCATCGCCCTGAAGTCCGCCATGGAAGAGCCTCCCGGAGCTTTCGCCGGGTCAATGCTGAGCACCTTGTGGAAGCTGAGCCCTACAACGACGCGGGGGAAGCAGTGGACAGCGGCGGGATCGTCATTGTCGGCGTCGATGACGTCGTATTTGGAGAGCTGCTTCAGGATCAGGGCGAACTTGTCCACCCACCAATCCTTGGCGTCCGGGGTCACAAACTGGACCTTGCGGCGGAAGGGGCGGGCAGCGACGAATAGGGGGACGAGCACATCGGTGAAGTCGTGGAACAGGTTGCCGGTGAATCCGCCAATGGAGAAGACGAGGGCAGGGACGGCGTGCTTGACGGTGCACCGAGGGGCCGGCTCCTTGGCTGGGAAGGGCTTGAGAGTCCATTCCGTGACATTCTTCATAGTGGTTGGATCGTGCTTTCGGCAGTACGGCTTGATCTTCTGTTCTTCGTCTGCCAGATAAGGGTGGAGGAAGATGGTGCGAGATCTGGCATTCAGCCTGATGTCCCCTTCCGCGGTGCAGACGTTGGATCGCTTGCTTGTCGACAAACATTCGAGCTTGCTCCATTTGATCACAGGCTTCTCTGCATCGATTGCTTCATCTTCATCCTCTGCAAATAAAGCAGAGCAATTCGAGGTCTTCAATTATTCAATGGCTTTAAAATATTAAATTAATGACCTGCTACAGATTCGTAGCTCTTCTCCGAGCCAGATTTTGCGATCTCCATCCCCTCTGGCTGTGTCTGCGAGCTTGCTGCGAGATAACGAACACATGCTCTTGAGAACACGAGGTCTGCTGCTCATCAAGGAAAAAAAGGGCAATCACATAAAAGAGAAGCAGAGGAAGAAAGACGCACCACCGTACGGAGCAGAGCAGTAGCGAGCCTTGATGAGATAGAGGACGCATAGAGAAAGAAGCATGGAGGCAGCGATCAGCGCACTGCCTGACCTCCTCACCTCAAGCCTCGGAGGATTCCTCGCAGCCTTCATCCTCCTACTTCGACTGGATTTCTAATTTCTTATGCTGTTGAAGAAGCCTTATTATCCTTTTTTGTCAACAGTTCTGTTGCCGCTGTGGACTCCCCCTGAATTGTTCGACTAAATGCGATCTCTACTGGCGTGTAACTGGATTAATCCATGCCATCTCTCCTTCCTAAGAACTCTCGTTTTACCCAGCTTGCGATTAATCTTGGCTTCTCCATTGAGTTCCTTTCCTGTTCAGACTTCTATATATAATATATATGACAAACCTCCATTGATGGCCTGGTATTTTCTAACCCCTTTGATTTTTTTTCCAGTGACGTTGACCGGATAATTTTCCGACGTTGACATCACGAAGATCAAAAAAGGAGTGTACCGATGGATACGGTTCCCGACATTCAATTTGGAAAATTTTCCTTCAAAAATGAAAAGTTTCCTCAACCACTGCTACGACTATCATGCTGCAGAGACGTCAGATGTACAAGCAGCAGTAATGGCAATAAATCAAAGTAACATTCGCCATTCAATTGCGTCACACGGTGACAGCGTAAAAGGAAGACTTTTGTTAGGTAGGCAGACGTATCGATAGACATAGATTAACACTAAAAGCTGAATCAGTCATTTTCTAAGCTCAGGATTTGCTCTGCCTCTTGCTGCATCTTAAAGGCATCATCATGCTCTGTGCGAGAACCTCAAGAAAGCGCAGTTTTTCACTTGATTACGGCTCGAATTGTCAGGCATTTTGAAATAGAATGCAGCGTTTCGGAATTAGGATCTTCAAAATAGATTGTTGGTGTTGCGAAGATGAAAAAAAGAACACACAAAAAAATGGAATTCATAAACCCAATCTACAGGTCCAAGAAACAAGTGATGGTAACAGGTAGCCGAACTGAGATGGATCGATCAGAACAGAATGGAGACATGTGAGCAATGCGCGCGGCTGAGGAGCTGTAACATCGTTTGATGAGAGACATTGCAAGCAACCATACAAAGCTCCTGCTCACCGGATAAAGATGCAAAGAAGTTAACAGCAGCGAGACTCAAGTTCTAATTAGAGGAAGATCTCTTCATAGTGAATTATAAAAACCTCCTGTAGATTCATTTTTTTTTATAAAATTATTTATATAAATGTTACAAAAATGAAAAAAGTGATATGAAGCAGACTTCAAAACTCTCGAGCTAGTGCCAATCAGCATCATGCATGTTGATGGTCCTAGTTCTTTTTTTTTTCTTTTGAGTAAAATACACGGTTCTACTTGCTTAATAATTTTCACAGCAACCACCAAATTTGAGGCTCAAGTTTGTAAGGTGGAGATGGCTAAGCTGTGGGTGGGCCTTTATGAAGGTGCCATGAGATGCAACTGTCTCCACCAATCAATTGTCATCGAGCACAGGGATAAAAATTTTATGCATATAAATTTAGTGCCTTCGGAGCAATCCAATAGAGCAGTTTTTATCTCAAGTTTTCTGATGAAAACACAATAAACAAATAATCTCAGATTTATTTTTTTTTTTAAAAAAAATCTAATTATAGTCAAATGATATAAGCTTTCAAGTATCTGGCTGAACAATTCAAGCTTGGCCCTTCAATATTCCTATATAGGATAAGCTCTAGTTATTTATCTTGATCATAATGGCTAGGGTGATCATCCACCTCCGAAATAATTTGAAGAGCCAAGCCACGTGTTAATCCATACAAACGAAGAACAGGAGCATATCATTACTAGATGATGGAAATGAACCTTATTCTTGATTCTTTATGTTTTGTTCTAGGCTGTGATCAAAGAAGGTGGAGGCCCACTAATTAGCATTTAATTGTAGGGAAAAACCAGAAGCAAACAGAACATAGAATTCTACCGACAGTTGAATCTACGAAAAGGAACCAAATTGATTAGTTGTAGTAAAGCTTGGAGATTGGGCAAACGAACTAGAAGGAATAGAAAGTTATGGAGCCCCGAACAGACATGCCCTGGGTGAGTTCGGTGCTGGTATCAACGTGAGGAAGGTACAGGTCACAAACAGACTGGTGGAGAACGTAGTCCGGCCTCTGTCGATTAGCACTAGTGCAGTTACAACTGCAGCCGAGTGTGCGAGGATGATCGTGAAGATTGATGACATTGTCACTCTTGTGAAGGATGGGATCGTTTCAATGATGTTATTTATCTTGAAGTAAGGGTGTTCCAAGTTTTCCATTCGGGTGTATTTGTTGGCTATGATGGTCTTGTATTGGCCACAAACCTGTAACTCTATCAATTCCAGTTTATTGACCAAGCCAAACCAAATTTGAAAGCATTTGTTGTACCCTGCCAAATTGTTACTGATCAATGATAAATCCTGCAAATTCCTTTTTGGCCTGTAAAGTTTAGAGTTGTAGAAGAAGAAAATAAGAGGGAAATTCCAACTGTGCAATTTGCCTTCCCATCTTTTTTCTATAATAAATTTAGAACCCCTTTACCCGGAATTATTTGGCATTGAGAGTATCGTTCATAGCAAGTGTTCTATTTTCACTTAATATGATGCTTTATTGCAAGTAAGGAGATACTTGGCTGATACTATCGCGTATAATGTCGAGCAGTTTGCAAAGACAAATTTCAGACTGATTCAAACTAGCAGAATGCAATAGCCTTGACGTCTACGGAAGGAATTACAGGAATTCAAATTATCAAAATCCTGATAGCTTGTTTGGAACCAAAAGAAATTGTCGGCGCATGTGAAAACTGAAACATGTGCTTCAAATACTCTGCAATGTAGTTTATGAATGACTACAGTGCATATTAGACTTATTCTGCTCTTCATGAGAAGTCATTTCTGGCAATATGAACTCGGAAACAAAACTACTTAACTACAGTAATTTAAAAGGCAACGGAGAGCACCGGAGTATAGTGTGCTCTAACCACTTCCCTCAGTAAGTGTACCCCTTCTGGAACATCCCTGTCTTGGCCTCGTCGCTCTCCCCCTGAGCTGAATAGCTACCTAGCTGCGCAAGAGAATTAGCCTGAGCACGAACCAAGAGTGCCTTCTGTGCAGCTTCAACGCTCTCTGGGCGCCCCTGCCAAGTTTTCAAAACTGTATTCTGAAGGGCTCGAGCATAAGAGAAGGACACATGCCATGGGTTAGCGCCTTGGTTCATTGCATTCAAATTGAGAGTCGCTTCCACTTCAGACTGCCCTCCAGAAAGAAACTGAAAAAAGATAAAGAATTGTCAACATTCTGTTATTTGTTTTAGCCCCAAGGAGAATGCATATTACTAATGTCAGCCAATCACTCCTTTTAACGGAGGTAAACAATGCAAAAGGATAAAGACTTGTCAACATTCTGTTATTTGTTTTAGCCCCAACATTCTCTATCATGGAGGTAAACAATGCAAACATATTCCGGTATATGCCAAGAAACTGGAAGGTAACACACTCTTTTTGAGGAAGGGATACAAAGGTCTGAATTGGGAGTCATCGAGTCAAAAGCATATGTTATCGCGACCATTTTTGCAATATCTCGTGTATTTAGGAATCGAGAAAGAGCAATGATGTACTATACATGCCACAAAAGATCATCTATTAGAAAGAAATAACTAGAAGTGTTTCCGTGTTTACCATTATTCCAGGAACTGCAGGTGGTACTCTCCTGTTTAGCATCTTGAGTGTATATTTTGCAATGGTCTCCGGTGACGCTTTCTCCTTGTGTTCAGCACCTGGGGTCACCATACTGGGCTTGAGCAGAATTCCTTCAAACACAACATTGTTTTCTGCTAGATAGTAGAACACCTCTGCCCAAACTTTCTCTGCAACTTCAAGTGTTCTTTCGATTGGGTGATCACCATCAAGGAGAATCTCAGGCTCCACTATTGGGACAAGACCATTATCCTGCACAGGTGTAAGAATTTTTAATTCATGCAACTCTGCCGATTGAAAAGATAACCAACCAGAACCAGAGAATATTGTCTTGCATTGAAACTATACTCTCGAATGGAATAATAAAGATCACAAACTTGTAAGTTTGCAATCTTTAGTTGATATCCACGTCATGAGACTTCCACATTTATTAAAGTTCAGTTTTGTTAATATCAAACCCAAATTTAGCTACAAACAAATATTTCTTTTCTACATGTACTGAGCAAGTCGTTTTACTCTTTGGTAGCCATCATTCTTTAGAACTTATCTAGAAATACATTTACTCAAGTACCTCTTCACTGAAACTACATAAAGTTAGCATCACGAAAGCTACTGTCTACAGGACAGAAAGTATAAGATGAAAATATAGAGGTTAACTACTAAGATGTATTGTAGAAACACCAATATGAGACCAGAAGTTTGCACAAATAAAACCACAAGCAAGTGTGATATATTTCCATTTAAGGCTGAAACTTCTGGACACTTTAAGAGCAAATGATGTGAATGATCAACTTGTAGAAAAATCACTTGCAAAGGACGCTTGATTTACCTGCGAGATAGCAGCATAGCGAGCAAGTCCCCACGCGGCCTCCTTGACAGCAAGAGCAGAAGGTCCACAAGGAATGCTGACTACTGTCCGCCTGCAGTTTTTCTAAAGCATTTAGAGATAAAATACAAATGAAGCAAAGAAAGTATTAGCAGATTTATTGTGCAATATTAACCGACCATTTTGCAAAACGTGCGCCTTGCTTGTAGTACTCAGCAGATCTCGAGGCCAACCCATCCAATCCTTGGCACCAAGATTCATTGTTTGATCCAGGTAATGGAACTAAGCCCTTAACAACAGGATATGAATGGGAAAGATTAGTTTTCCACATTAACTAAGAACACAGAATCTCAGTACTAATAAATGGAGACTGAACAATAGTATGTCTAAAAATCTGCACGATGTTTACCTTATCAACCTTAATACCAGGAACAATTTTCTCTTCGCGCAAGCAATCTACAAATTTCTTCCCACCTGTAGTCGACTGGTAAAGGGTTTCCTCAAAGAGAATGGCCCCAGAAATATATTCACCAAGACCAGGAGTTGTCAACAAAAGCTGTCTATAAGCTTGACGGTTTTCCTCTGTGTTATCCAGGCCAATTGATGCAAGCCTCTTGCCACATGTAGCATTTGACTCGTCAATTGCAAGGATTCCACGACCAGGAGAAGCAATAGATTTCTACAAGCATAAAATGAACAGGAATTAGACTGTGTCGCAACGACCTCCACCACATGCCTCCACCACATTAATATAACCAAGGAACACAAAGAATTAGTACGAAAAAACAATCAGAGAAATAGAATTTCCCGAAGTAAAGGAAGCTTTTTATTTTCTAAATAACACTGATCATCAATGAAATGTATATTTCTATCTTAACTCACACTAGCACTGATAAAATGAATCAACATTACTTTCCAATTAATATTATCTTTCTATCCTTTTTTTTTTTGCTTCAGCAACTGCTTAACTCACTTGGCAAGCTAACAAAATGATGAAAATTTAATGTGATTCAACCAGATCTCTCTTTACAATATAGCAACTTTCCCTTGATAGTGTGGCAGTTAAAGGTTCAGGCCATTGTACTAGCGAACAGGCATTAGACTCAATGAAGCAAAAAACTCCATTACATAAATATAGCCAAGGAAAGCAAAGAATTTGTACAAAAACAAAAAATCAATCACAGAAATAGAATTCTGTGGAGTACATGAAGCTTATTTTGTTTCTAAATAACACTGATTATCAGTGAAATGTGTATTTCTATCTTAACTCGCACCAAAACTGATAAAATGAATCAACAGCTCTTCCAATTAATCTTATCTTTCTAGCCTCTTTTTTGTCTTCAACAACTGCCTAACATAGCATCCAAGTATCAAATGGATAAGAAAAGACAGAAGTATAGATATAACTCACTTCAAATACTAGCAAAAAGATGGAAATATTAATATGCCTTAACCAGATTCCTCTTTACAGAACGTAGAGACTTTAAATTGATTGTTTGGCAGTTAAAAGTCTAAGGTCATTCTACTAGTCCGTAATGGTAAATGCAAACATTGTTATGCCAATATGAACAAGGAATTATATGGAATTAACTTCCAAACCCCATGCTTGAAATCTAGTTGTCCATAGTAACAAAAATTTGGGGAAAAGTACAATACTATAGTTGAGTAAATTCTATCTATTTCTCTCGAGAGAAGTTAACAATTAAGAAACTCAGACGATAGATGTGGATTAGAAAGGAATCGATTTTCATATAACTTTGATGTAAGTATCCCTTCCTATGTGATCACTTATTTAACATGTTGACTGAAAAAAAAAATTGTTATAGATATCCTCGATTTTGCATGGAGTCAGGATCCCCTACTCTGAGTCATGTACTCAAACATGCTTACTAGGATCAGAGAAACCTAGAAATACCTCCTGCTTGAAATATGAAGATCAATCCATAAGCATTGCTTCTAAGAGAAAAAAAAAAACAAATTCCAGAGTAATAATGTCTTCTCATCCCGTGCAGCTGCTTATACACAAAACAAGTAAATTGATTCAAAATATCGTATGTTCACAAAAAAATTCTATTGACATAGTAACTGGAACTGGAAAAAAAAAAGGATTATCCATGCATATTGATATGTATGTTTCTGAAACTCTTAGTAGAATATTCTATTCTGGTAATTTATAGCTATATAAACAAGAGAGAGTAAATTGATCCAAAAGATTGTACGTTCACATGAAAAAAGCTGAGCCTGCACACGAATATCTCGTCACTCAAAAGATCGTTGCAAATAAATCCATCTATTTCAAACAATTCGTAACAGGTAAAACAAGGAGCGTAACCAACGATCCTGTAGATCGAATTAGGTATTTGCAATTCACGGTCAACGATCATATTGTAATATCTTACAGCAGATCAAAGAAGAAAAAATTGATTAAACAAGGCCAAAAAGGGTTATCTTGACTCACAGCAGTCTGGACAAGTTCGTCGGTGTACGATCCTGCCCTGATAGAGCCTACTGCGACACGCCGGGGGGCCACCTCCCGGAGTGAAATCCTGCGGCCGAAAGGCCTCTCCCCAGCGATCCATTGGCTCGAAGGAGCGCTCAACTTCAACGACGCCATCACGTCTGTCCCTCTCTGTCTCTCTCTCTCTCTCTTAATTTACCCTTCCTCGTCCGCTTGTTACCTCTCGGTTCCCTTTCGAAAGCTCGATCCCACTGGTTCCTTTTATGCGCTTTTCCTTCCATCGGCATATCCGCCGCCAACTTTGAGGAACTCGTCAAATTACGCCCATACCCTTCGAATCCGTACATCTCTCTAAGCCGCCACCCGTTGCAACGGGCTTCCCACTCCCAAAAGACGGAATTCTCGGGCGAGTTTCAAATTTGTGTGGACGTCGGGTTGTTTTGGCAAAAATCGACCCGGGTCAGGAGGAGGAAGAACCGGTACCGTGTTCGCTGTTCCTTCCGAATATTCTGCGTTATCTACAAAATGCACCTCTTGGTTCTCGTTGCCCTTATTTCTTAAATTTACAAATAAGTACTCCTGTTTCGTCTATATTCTCAATATACTCTTAGTGTAAAATATTTACATAATTTATAAATATTTCCTGTTTTCTAAAAACATATCTCATTCTACATATATAAAATATCTTAGGTTATTTGTAAAAATATTTAATATTAATAATATATTATATGTATATGTAATGTGTGGCTAAAATTACATGATATGTCCCAGGATATTTTAGAAATATAAAAACGATTTATTTTATAATTTCAAAAAAGCTAAATAAAGGTAAAAATCGGTTTGAACTGCCAATATTTACGTCTCTTATATGATCAATTTGATGGTCTTGCAAAAGGTGTTAGGTTGGGAAGGGGGTTGGTGCACCAACCCATTTTGTGATCTAATTTGCCCTTCTTTTTTTGTACTCATGCAGCCTACCCCTCGAAGTTTAGGATTTTGTTTTTTTTCATACTATGTAGTGTTTTTTTTTTGGGTAGGGGTGGGATGGGGGGGTTAATTGCATAATCAAAATTTATGCCATCTGATTGAAACAATTAAAAAAAGTAAACTTCATACCTTTTCTATTTTGAGCCAATGATCTAAATTAATGAACGTAATTTTTTAAAAAAATACTTTGTAGACTTCAAACCCTAATTGTCATGAACCTTCATAGGATCCTTCTGAAACCAAAATTAGAAACTTTTTTTCGGAATTTCGGAAATATTTTAGGAAAATCGAGGTTTGAACCAATTATTAGATTGTTTGTGGGGATATTTATAAAAGAAATCAAGGGTTAAATTAAGTCAACCAGTGAATGCGTGTATTGCCTTGGGCACAAGATTTTTGTTTAAGAAAAATTAATTTGTCCCATGTAGTGAATTTTTATTTAACCCATCTGAAGTAATTAATTATATAAATATTTAAAATAAAAAATGAAAATGCATCTTTCTGTTTATTTGGATTTTGCTATTGATTAAAAAAGATAGGGATACAAGCCCGCCATACAATCTTATTAAAACGGCCTTATCTGAAAGCCCACATGGGAGGCCTGTTTCACACACAGATCAATTGGCCCATGCATCTCACTTCACTACTAGTTGCCAGTTGTAGAAGGTTAATTAACTAAGCAAAGTTGGTTTGGCCGATTGATGCTCTTCAATGATCTAATTTATATATTTAAAATCTGTATAATTTTGCAATCTATGTGCAAGTTGATATAACTTACTTAAATACATCAACGTTTTTAAATATAACGATTTATCTCTCTAAAAAAAATTAATATCTTGTGAGCATATAAACGTCGGCAAATTCGCATTAATCCAGCTGCTCTGTAAGTGTATTTTCGTCAACTAATCCTGGCCCAGCAAGAACAGTACTCCGCTCCAGCAATTAATGACGCAGACTATGAATCGCGTGCTATATATAATTCCAAAGCTGCATTAGCATACGCATGCAGCAGTAGTGGCCAGTCTGAACTCTGAAGCAGTCAGTCCTCATCACCCTCTTCTGATACCAATGCAATGGCCCCGGCTTGACGGCGATGCGTTGATTAATTGCCTAATTGGACTCGCAGGTGCTGCCTGCAGAGCTCAGTTCAATCTGTGCGAAAAGTGGTGGGACAGTGAAGAAGAGCCAGAGGGGGGCCGGCCGGCAGGCAGGCAATTGGGGAATGCGTGGACGCAGCTCGGCCAGTTCAGAGAACGCACACGTACGATTGGACTGAGGCTAGCTGGAGAAGGAATTGCTCCAGACTTCAGAGGGAAGTGGCCCAAACATGCATGTGGAGGGGATCATTCGGAAGACAGTGCTATTTCCTGTCTGCATTCAGCTCGCCCTACCAGTTTCAATTTCAATTCGCTGCCTAGCTTGCAGATACAGAATGGAAGGAATAAACGCATCTTAATCTAAACAAAAGCAGCCAGCTACCCAGCAGTACTTGTTTGAAGCTATTTCAAGCCTACATTAAATGCACTGCATGACTATTGACTGTCTCCTCAGCTCCAGATTGTGGAGTAAATTACATGGTGCTCAAGCATGTGAATCTCACGTGGAGCTCGATCGATGCTCGGGTTGAACCTCGCTCTCACCGGTTGAAGGAATGTCGCATGTTTCGTCAAAATTGCAAGGCCGAGCTTTCAGAAAAATCAAATCTGTGAGTAAATATGAGGAGATAAGTCTGCACTGCATGCCAAGCAGCCAGCCTCGTAGATATCAGAGCCTCAGATGCACCAAATCTAATTGCTGCACTTAGGCGTTCGTGGCTAGATTCTGCCTCCTTGTCATTTTCCTGAGCCTAAATCCCTTTATTACTTCATGGTGACCACAGGGAATTCGCCATAAAGTTCACCAGCAGCATGAATTCTGGCTTTTAATTGCTGACTATGATGTGTTAATAAATTAATAAATCCATGCAAGCTTTGAGCACAGGGTTCATTTTTTTCCTACAATCACATGGGAGCATGAGCCAAAGGCACAAATGGGTTTAATATTTCGTAGCAATTGTACATTATGTACTCGCACTCACAGCTCTCACAGTCATTCATGTACAAGTTGGACAAGACTTGAAGATTATAAAGCTAGATATAGAAAAAAGAAGAAGAAGAAAATTGGAATCTATGACTGCCCAAACCAACTTTTAACTCCATTATTATACAGATGGTGAGCCTCCTCTCTCATGGGATGTCAGAGGCTGCAATTTGATCCTTTTCCAAGCTCTCTTGGTCAAGGAGATGCCTTCTTAGATCCTCCTCCTTCTCCGTTACTTGTAGTGCTCCAGTCTTCTTCTCCTCACTCTTGCCCCAGAGCACAGAGTAGAGGCCAAGAACGATAAAGATTGATCCAATGACCCTTCATAAGGAAGAAATTCAGACAGACGAATCAGATTTATCAATTACTATAACAGATAATTAATGAATATAATCTAGTGGCTATATACCCTCCAGAGTACAGCTCGTCTCCAAGAATAACAGCTGCCAAGATGGCCACCACCACAGTCTGCACTGGTTGGAAGACTGCAACGAAAAGAGGACCTCCTCTGTCGATGCACCAAATCTGGAGAGAGAAGGAAATTCCTGATGCCACAAGACCCTGCCAGAGCGTAAAGTATTGAGATCTCAGCAATAGCAGTGTCACAATAATTATTCTGGTGAATCAGTGGATGTGAGCAATTAATTACAGCGTAGAGGATGGTGAAGAGCTCTCCTCCTGAGTGAATCTTCCACCTCTCAGTATCCTTCTCTGCGAAGGCTGCTATGATGAGGAACTGGATCAGCCCGAAGAAGCAGGTGATTGCGGTGACTGAGAGCCTCGCTGGGTACTTCCTCAGCACAGGAACCTGTAATTTTTCACTGTAAACTGTGATCATGCAGATAAATACTTCCTCACAAACGGAAAGAGAGAGGGAAAAGAATAATATTCTTAACCTGGAGCACCATCCAACCAGACCAAGCGACGCAATTTCCTAGGATGTAAACGCAGCCCAGCGTCCAGTTCAGGATTGTGCTTGGTGAGGCAATGGAGAAGAGGATGCTGCTGTGATGTTGGTGCTCACGCAGCAGAGGAGGGCCCTTGTAGAGAGTAATGATGGTGGCGCCGCCTATGCTGGCGACTGTTCCCACCACCTTTGCTACTCCGTACGTGCTTTTGATATTGATGTGCTCGAGCCTGCACAAGGGAATGATCGTAAGCGAGATTGAATGAGTTCTAACGCAAAAGTGTGCATTTCCTTTTCATTACCTGAGAGCTGCAGCCATGGCGAATGTTATGGCTGGAACTGTGTTCTGGATTGCAGAAGCATAGGTTGGAGAAAGATGATACAACCCCAAAAGATAGAACCCTTGATTAGCAGTTATCCTGGAAAGAAAGCAAAATTGTCAAATTGATCAAATCCTAAGGATTAGTGCACCAAAAGGACTAAAACGATTTGCTTACCCACACAATGCTAGGAGAAAGAACTGACACAGCAAGGAGAAAGTAAGAGGCGGCCTGTCTTTCCTGAAGAAACAGATAACTCAAACATCAAGGTTTTGTTCTACTACTTTCTCTCAAGAGCAAGAGAAAAGATAAACTGCTGCCTTACTTCTCTAGAAAATACGCAAAGGGGGCCAGCAGAAGCAAGGCAATGATGTTCCTGTAAACTGGGAAGACAATTTTGCTGACCCCCATGTTGAGGGCAGTCCTGGAAACAATGTGGAAGCCTGCATAGCAGAATTGGAGTGCCAGTACGCCTACAAGAAGCTTCACTTTCTCAGAGACCTGAGATCCTCCCCCCATGATCTCCTCCCTTGGCAAGAAGCTCAAAATCGAGAAGAAGTTGAGATTGGTGCTGGCAGAAGGAAGGGGCTGATTCTTTATATAGAGCAACAAGCCCTCACAAGTGGGATTATCTTTAGCATGCAAATTCAGGTCCAAGAAATAATCTTGATTGAGGTGGTTTCGCAACAGTTAACTCTGTTTGTTTTTAGTATAAACAAAATGGGTCTTGAAATTGGTTGGGGAGACAAGCAGAAGTTAAAGCATGTTAGCCAGGCTGCTAAAATCATACAAAGGGACATTGCCATCTCCTCATCCACTACTAGGTCATCATCCTTTTCATCACTGATTCTGTGTTGCTTTGTTCATCTTAACTGGCTAGCCATGCTTCATGGTCAAACGATCTCTGGCTCACACACCGCTAGTTCAATCCTGTACCTTTCAATAAATTCCTTCACTGAAAAGTACCCCTCGATAATTCTATTATTGAGATACTGGAGTTGCATGAAAAGTACAGTTTTCAAACAAATAGCTTTTGGCAGCAAATGTTCAGCATTTGTCATATAATATTCAAACCCAATTAGACGAATGAAGTGAAAGGCATTCATGAACAAGAAAACAAAACGCTGTGTGCTCTGGATAAGAGAGAACTTAAACATTATTATTAAAAATCAGCTACACATAAAAAAAAGGTGTGAACATATACATAATGCAATTGAATTTTCTCGTAGTTACACAATAACATTTATCAAACTGATGATAGAGCGTGGTTGGTTTAGAAGAGGAGACCACAAGGAATCAAGTATCATGTGGTCTTCACTGATCGCTGTTAAATAAAATGAATCATCACATGCATGAAAGACACTAATATAGAAAAATTAGGAGCTTGCTACTGTTAGTTTTGCATGTAATGAATCTTTTTAATATTTTGAAAATGGCGATCATTGGATGACATTCCTATAGTTCCTGATTTATACGACTTTTTTGTGCTTTAATTTTCCTATGTTCAGCAGTTTATGTTCCAAATAAGTAGATAACTAATCGTTTCTTTGCTTGTTCAGATTGTTGAAGCCGCAGATGCCTTCCACTGATGCAATAATGGAGAACAGACAACAAATTAAAGAGCAGGAAGCTGAAACTGTCAGGTGAATGCCATATGCAAGTCTCTGAAAAACAAAAGAAAAAGGAGTGGGAGAATCGTCAGCTGTTTAATTAATGGCGATCAAGCAATCAACCGTCAGCTCTTAAATGAATGTCTAGAGCCATATGATCGATCTTTTTTATTCTTGTTCATCATTGGGAGTTCATGATTGGCCAATGCGATTGTCTGAGTAATGAAAAGCAGCGATCGGCTTGGAGATTTGTCTTTGTTATATCGAGACGGTGGATCGACCGGGAAATCCAGAGGTTATGTTGCATGTCTAGCTGCGCCCAGAAGAGGCAGCAGCGCAATTGGAGAAGGGAAAGACAAGGTGGGCAGGTTGGCAGGCTCCCGAATCCTTCAGAATTTGCAGAGAACTCTCACAGCCAGCAGCGTCCATGAGGTGAAGCCTGGCAATTGGCATGCATGCAGGAAGTGCCTCCCCACTTTGTTAATGTGATTAGTTGGACTGCAAACGCAAGTTGATGAAGTGAATATTGCAATTTGTTGTTCTGAATTTACCTGCAGCTGTTATTTATAGTGTATTAAAGGATGCATGTAATTTAGGTAGAACCAAACACTCATTAGCTTGAATGAAATTAATGCATTTGGGAATTTTGGTTTCTAGATGTCCAATCTAGAGCGTTATGTGGTCCTTTAACATTTAATTACACGAAATATTGATTGGGGAATCTTGAATAATGCGTTAAATGAAATATGGATAGCACTGTATTCATTTTCTTTAGTCTTTTTTATTTCTTTGGACGGAAAATTTAAAAAAAAAAAAACCAAAGAAACACAACCTTAATAGAATGTGGATTAAAAATATATTTTACATAAATTATATCTCCAATACTTTAATTAATTCGTGCATATATTGTTTGGGTATAATAAAGAAGGTGAAAAATGATATAAATATCTCATAACAATTTAGAAAATTAATTATTCTTCACAAAACTTCTATTATATCTATTTCTTTTGTAATTTAGTTCGATTTTTAAGAAATAACATAAGAAAAAAAGAGCCAAAACAAAAAATATTTTTTTTTGCAAATAAAATTGAAAATTATAAAAAAAAATTAAGATATCTATGTACGGTTGAAGTATGCCTTCATTTTAAAATTTTGATTCTATTTTAATTTAAAATTATAGTTTTTTTTCCTTTCCTCTCTATCACATATTTCTACAACAAAATCAGATTGTTGATCATACCAAGTCTCACCGTAGCTGATCTTTTAACTAATAAGTCTCTTACCGTGGACGGTTTCCAATACTAAAAATAGTGAGCTTGTTAAATATAGATATAGAACCCTGTATATAAACGTACATTGTATTACATTAGTTGTGATTCAAGGAGAAGGATTATTTCCTGTTAATCTTAACAAATATTAGTAAGAATTTATAGGTTAACCCTCTTGACAATTAGATAATAATCAAATAAAATGCTAATAAACGCGATTTAGGGATAACAATGGTGCGGGTGTACTTAATTTTAGGTATATATCATTTTAGGCTAAATACATTATATTTCATAAACCAAAATAAAAATATATCAATTTTTTTATCAAGAAAAATTACAAATCTTAATTTAGAATTGAACTAATATTGCTTTATATTGTTCTTATAATATAAGTAATTATATCATACAATTGAGAAAAATCAAAATAAATACAATATAATATATAATAAAAAATAACATAACTATTACATGAATTAGCTTATCTAAAACGAGGTTAACTAAGTGTACATTAATCTTAGGGCCTGTTTGGTCTCACTGTTAATAGTTTTATAACTGTGCTAAACTATATTGTGTTGTACTGTGAAATAACTACTGTCAAAATTTAAAATAATAAATAAATATATTATTTTAAATTATTTAAAATAATAATATATTTTATTTTTCTTTAGTATTAAGATTTTGAATTATTTAAAATAACAGTACTTGAAATTTTAAATGAAATAATGTAAATTAATTTTTTGAAGAAGCAGAAGTTGCAAAAGCATCAAATTGTAGCTTTTCAACTTATGCTTTTTTGCTACTTTTTTCTGCTTCTGTTTTTTATTACCAAATAGTTTTCTTTCTGCTTTCTAAAAGCTGATCAAAAGCAACTTAGAAGTGGGGCCAAACAGGCCCTTAATCATATGCAGGTAAAGTGGAATCATAAATTGATTGACTTGCCTCGATCTAAGTATCACGGATGGCAACTGGGTAACAATTAGTAGATATCCGTCCTATTTAAATGTGTTTGAAGGTAAATCGAGTATATATTATTCAGATTCAGATAGGGTATGGATAGTGCATATGCTACCCGAGTCTGGTTTGGATAGCATATAATAGATACCAACTCTCTAAATCCTATTATATTTATTTATTTACTAAAAATTATATATTTTTTAATATATTAGTCATGTTTGCGGGTACCCGTGTTACCCTACCTGAAATTTAACAATTATTATAGTTTTTATAGAAACTGTACCCGAGATTTAATCGGGTAATCATATATGTAGGTTGAAATTTTATATGGTAGATATTTAAGTCAGGTATTTATAGTTTGGGTATTAAATGAGTAGTTAAATTTTTAATAAAGTATGATACGAATAAGAATTCTAAAAAATAAATGGGTAGTTATTTGAGTATGAGTAGTAAAAAAGTTATGTTAGGGTATAAATAATATAAAAAATATGAATACCCTACCCACTATCATCCCTATTATTATGTGAGAACCTATGCCTACTTATTCTATAAATAGTACAAAATTTAGATTAAAAAGATACTTTTGCTTTTACTAACTTAAAAAAAAACAACTTTAAAATATACTTTTGCCCTTAGTGGTTTGTATCGATAGTATATTATATATTTATCTTTTGATACACAATAAATAAAATATTTTCTAATTATAAAATACTTATTTTACTATATTATATATATTTATATTTATTTACTTATAAATTTAACAGGTTCTATGAGTTAGATTGACCCATTTACAAGTAAGTCATGTTTATTCAAGTTAGACTCATCCAATCAATAAACGAGAGAGATTTAAGTTAGACTTAATAAACTAGACAGATTTAAATTAGACTTAAATAGGTGGAATTGCTAACTCTAGCTAATATTTCGGTGTAATTTTATTTAATGCCATGCTAATTCGTTTTATTATTTTATCATTTATAATCGTAATTAGAAAATTTTAAATAGCTTTTCATATCGGGAATCTATAATAATGTTTGTTTTATTATAACTATTTAAAAGAAATAATAATAAATGCAATATCACGAAAAGGCGCCTTTAGTAAGATCCAACCCTCTCAATAAGATTTCCTTTTAACTATGTCTATATCTGCAAATTGAATTCTTTTTTAGAAAAACTCATCACCAAAAGTACTTTTTAAAACACACAAAACACATTGCCATCTATGTTATGAACATTTCTTATGTACTTTTATTTTAAAAAACACATTACAAATGCATTCTTAAGCACGCACTCTATTTTATATGATACATTGAAAAAATTATATTAATGCTCTCGTGAGGCGTGATGAAACATTAATAGATTTTGACGCTCATTTAACTAATAAATACTAAATTATATTCTTATTAATTTTGAAAAAAAGGACCATAACGTTAATTTAAAGCGCAGGAAAAAGTTCCAATGTCCATGTTCATGTGATGCAGTTTTATTTTCCTAATACTAAAATGAGAAAAATTTTATAAAGATTTTATGGGGAAATCATATGAAAATTCTCTCAATACGCTTAATAAAAATAGAGAACAAAATAATTTTGTAATTAAATGACCTGAATTTTGTTTTATTTAATTGTACGGAGAAAAAGGTCCTGGCTTGCCCTTTCTGTTTTGCTCGTAGGAGAGGCGCGCCAGCGCACGCACGCACGCTCTCCCACGAGCACAAAAATTGCTGTTCTCTCAGCAGTCACCACCGGTGAGTATAACCTCCAGTGTTCTGTATATAAAGCTTACCAACCCTTACCCACGTCGCTTCGCCTGCCTCGACACTTTCCTTGCTTGCATGCCTTCGTGACCCAAGGCATCCCCCTTCCTCCTTCACCGCCTCCTTCCTTTCCGTCTCCGACGCCTTCTGTCGCCGCACCTTCCCCTTTCCCGGCGGATCACTGACGCCTCCATGGGAGTCTCCTTCAAAATCTCCCGCGTCGGGTCCCGGTACCGCCCGCGCATCCCCCCGTCACTTGAATCTCCCGAAGTGGCTGACGGCGAAGAGGAGATAGCTCCTCTCCCTGGAGATGGTGCCGTCGAGCCTCCACATGGAGACGCTCCTCAGGTGAGCCTTAAGCTTTTTGTATTTGTGAGGTTGGGGCTGGCATGTCAAGAACATATGCTTTTGCACCTGAGCTCGTGGGGGTTTCTGTGCTTGTCTGATATGGGGATGTGGTCGTTATTAGGGTTTGCATGTTGGTATTTCAGAGGTTTTCTGTGTTTTCTTTTGCGAAAATTGTTTTGGTTTTTTGAGCTTATTTGCTGAGTGATTTTGTTGCTTTATGTTATTGGTTTGCATGTTCGTCCCTGCTCCTTTTACGAGGTGGAATTAGACCAGGTGATGGGATGTATTCTTTGTGATTGAAAGTTTTCCTCTGGTTTTCATTCTAGGTGATGATTATTTTACAGTACAATTTAATGTTCTAAGCCTTTAATGTTGTGTGATCGTTTTGTTTGTCGCTTCGAAGTATCTGTTTGTAATGTTAATCCACTTGTCGGTTTAACCTGGCAAGCCTCATAGTGTAGTGTGAATATCGATTTGATTGAACATGGCTACGTGTCTCAGTTGTATGCTATACGTTGTCCTCTGCTATAAAGAACCTTTGGGCGGCAGCACATAGCGGAGAAGTCTCTTGGAAGCTCATAATTAACCAGGATCTCATTCCTTTTCACCTTCTATTATATTTACATACTATAAGACACTAAATCATGCCATTGATTTAGAGAAGCTGAAGGTGGTAGTCTATAATTAAGCAAATGTGCTGAACAACATGCCATGATTCTGCAAACGAAAGGATGAAGGGGGCAAAAGAAGGGTTCCTTTGTGTCCTCCTCCAACGGTTAACTCAAGTCAGTGCTCAGTCTTTATTCATTGGGAAAATGAGGAGGGAGAAGCAACTTTGATGAGTCAGATGTTCTATTAATATGATTATTACTGATGGATAATCAAATTGCTGCACTTGTATATGGTTGGCGTCCTTTGTTTGTTCAGACTATTTTTTTTTTGTTCCCATAGCTAATCTTGTATACTATCACATGCCAATGCTCTTTTATGAGAACTTCTTGTTATAGCACATCATTTTTTTTGTCAACTTATGTAGGCTTCCTTACTCGGTTCAGATGATGCCCTTGGTTGCTTTTCTGTTTTTACAGCCACATATGGAAACAAGTCTCTTGGAGTAGGTGATTGCAACAACCACTGTCATCCAATTGCCATGCACTATCATTAATATATTCACTAATAAGTTCTTCTATTGGCAGAGCATGAGGCATCTTTCTCCATTAACATGTATCCTAATGGGTTCTTTATTGGAAAACCTACTGAGGTTTGCTGTTTTTACTAACTATTAATTTGTGGGCTTGAATATGTATTGTCTTACAACGATCATTTTGATGAGCTTGCCTAAATTTCAGGGAATGCTGTCGCCACTACTTCAAGATATTCCCAAGTTGTTGCACCCTTATGATAGGGCATCCAAGAGCTTTTTTTCCGTAAGTATGCATGCAAAAATTATTTACAATTGTTCCTATTCTCTACTTACAAATTGTTTTTTTTTCTTTTGTGCATGTTAAAGTTGTATATGAGGTATCCTCTTTAAGTTTTTTTCAGTAGTTGTGTTTGGAGGTGGTATGTGTAATCTCATTATGTTAGGATAGGTTCCTTTTGCATCGTCACTCCAGTCCCTATTCTTTCCTTTGGCATCCCTCTCTTTGTAAGTGACAATTTGGATTGTGGTTTGAAGCTTATTTTCTGAATCTGATGCTTAGGTTTTGCATTTAGTTCTCTTGTCAAGGTTTTGCTTTACTTACAATTACTTGTTGCATTTTTCTTTTGCTTTTTATGGTGCATTGTGCTATTGCTTTCTTTGAGTACAATGTACATGAAATGATGCTAACTGCACTGTCAATACCATGTTCCCGAACAACATTTGATCCAGATGCATTCTTTATCTTTAATTTACCTCTAGAGTTCTTCTACCATCAATATGATATAAAAGATAAAGGAAGTCCTCAAAGTGCGAAAGATAATGAATTTAAATCTGTACTTATAATTTATACATAATACTACAATACGCATATAGTACACTTGCCATGTTGTGGCGCTGGAACATGGAAGCTGCACTATGCTGTGCTGGAGGGTGAAGAGATGTTGATGAAAAGGCCGCATTTGGTATAACATTTGTCTGGAAATTGTGACTAACAAGAATCTTGAGACTGTTGAGAAGCTATGAGTTTGAGATCATTGAGAGAAGTGGTGATGAGTCCTATATTGCTGTCAATGGTGCTGCTGTGTAGCAGAGACCATAGAGAGTTGAGAATTGAGATCGATGAGGGAGGACAGATGAGAGTAAAATAACTTGAATGAGTGCTGACCTCACCAACAAACAACATTTATTTGACAAGTCTGATGAGTGGCATCAGCATGGTGAGTCCAGTGGACTTCAACATCATGGAATAACAAATAGAGTGGTGGTGAGAATCAGTAGAGAACTGGTCCGACAAGTTCAAGTGGATGTCTAGTTCAGATAGTGTGTCTTGCGGCTCTTGCCACGAACTGTGTTGTTCCAGCAAGTTTAGATTGGGGAATGTTATGTAGGCAAGTGCGTTGTGCTTATAAAGGCTTCATGCAATGAATGGCACTGGATCGACAAAGTGACATGCAGGTGAATTGTTGAATCTTTTGTGTGAGCGAGAGAAGAGAAGATGAGGTTGTGCAGGTGAGCAATCTGAAGGTTGAGGATTGTTAAGTGAAGATGCTGTAACACATAATCTCAAAAGATTATGTGAGTTAACTGCACTTTTAGCATGGTAAGACTGACATTACTTCTTGACACCTTGTGCTGGGAGCAAACAACATGTTGGTTTATTACTTATGCCAGCTTAGGTGCATCTTTATCTCTTTCTAGCATGGTATAATTCTTCTGACATTGCATGAACATTTCCAGGACTATCCTAACTCTTAAACCATAACAGATAAACATTAAAATGTTCGATTCAGCTGCCATACTTTATTTATGGACCAAGAAATGCACTGTAATTGACCTGATCTTTTTGACTTTCTGATCACGTTTAAAGGTCTCAGTTGCCTTTCTGCTTTGTCAATGACCTGTTCTTTTACTTCTTTCTCAACATTAACTTATGCGTAATAGACGGACTTCCTTTTGCAATTTGTTCTATCATTTTTATATTTGTCTGATTTTGAAATAAAATTTCCTTTTGTGCAGGCAATTGAGAATGGCTATTTACCTACTGAAATTTTGGATGATATACCTTGCAAATATTATAATGGAACTCTATATTGTGAGGTGAACTATTGCCCGATTGTTCGACAGAGCTTCATCTTTGTTCCTAATTCCTAACAAGTGCTTGTTTTTGTATTCTATTTTGCTTTTGTTTACTTTCTTTCATGTAATCCTATTTTACTTCTTATAAATATATTGTTTAGCTAATTCGGAGGTGACTCTTAAGTTTGGTTGGAAATTCATTGTCCAGCTAGATCGTCTATGTCTGAACCATATTCTGCATAAGTCTCATAAAATGTTTATCAGAAAAATTGAATTACATTGTAAAAGGGCCTAGCATGGGGTTGTGGAGATGTTTTTATTAATTTATTGGGGGAGTGTGTTGTGCTGGAGCCCTTTCAAGCATAAAAGTCGAAACCTTAGTAGCCTATTAATCAATATTCACTTCCCGGCCAGAGCGTCTATGTATAATCCATTATGCACCTAAACTTCACATGCAATTCTTGTTGAAAAAAGAATAACAATAAAAATGTGTGTATCATGATAGTTGGAACCTTCTTGCAATTCCTTTGCGTATATTTATGGCTGAGTGACCAGCATAGGTTTTTCTGATTGTACACATACTGCGATGTAAATGCATGATTGAAGTTTGAATTTTTATGGAGGATGGTTTTAAAAAAAGGTTGCAGAAGTTTGGTTAGTTATTGAATGTTTGTTTTCTTGGAGAAGTTTTTACATGGTGAACACTTTCCTTATTTTTTGCAACTTATCTTTAAAATCTTGTTCCTTTCAATTATCATTTGAGTTTCTTGCAATTTCACTAAATATTGTTATTGATTTGGCTATAGCTAATGGTTTTCTTATATGTGTTTGCGAAACTCAGATTCTCACATAAATTGACTTGCAGATTTTTACTAAAGAATAACATTATTTATTTTATCCTCTTTTATTTTCTAGTGGCCATGGTTTCAAGTATCGGTCTGGTGGCTCGGTCTGCTGGCCAGTCGGACCGGTACATACCGGTGGACCGGTACCGGATGAATACCGGGCAAAATCGGACAAAACCATGCTATAATCTATATAAAACTCTTGGTACCAGTACGGTACCGTACTGATGGTACCAGACCGGTACTTAAAACCATGCTAGTGGCATTGTGTACTCTCCATTGAGTATCTAGCAATTATAAATATCATAAATTTGTTGCCACCATATATATATATATATATATATATATATATATATATATGCGCAAATGTGCTATTTTTTTTTAACTTAAATTTCAATATCATGAATGCAAATGATAGAGATAAAAAGTTTATCATTTGCATTTCCTACATTGTTTAAATATAATCCGCTACCTTAATATGATTATACTTCCTTTAAAGTAGGCCCAACAGCGAGCCTTTATATTGCAAAGATGCAAAGAACATCTTTTCAATTGTATTATTTTTTATTTTGCATAAATTGACTCATAATTTCAATAATGTAAAAAATGTATGGTCTACTTACAATAAGATAAGTTACTTTCCCACTAAACAATGGTGCTTATTAGGATCAACAAAATTGGAGGCCTAAAAGGTATTATTTCTATTGGACTAATAAGAGAGGAGTATTAACATGTTTACACTAAACTAGGCTTGTCTCTTTTAATAGGTGAAAGAGTATAGTATATTTTTTTTGAGCAAGATACTTTTATCTTGGTAGATCATCTTAATTTTTATGTTGTCACTTTCTAAGCTCCAGTATAGTTAAATAGCTACTATAGCACTTTTTCATAGTAGTTTGCAATTTGCTATGAAACACTATAGCTCTGATATAGCAGATAGCTAGCCAGTATTATGTTTTGAAGGTTGAGAAACTGAACTTATGAGTTGAGTTAATAATATGTCATCTTTCTTTACATAATACACATCTTGTTTTATTTTTATGGCTTAATTTTTTAGGTATATAACACATATTTCAACTATATAATACATATATTTAATCTGTTATGTGACTTTTGCTATTTGCCCGTGATGCTATCTATTATATCATATTATAGATTTTTAGCTTTTTCGCTCACAGTGCTATGGTCTCTAATGATGCAATGTGTATGCAGATGTCTCTTGCTTTAAGATATACACTAAGTGACACCAAGATAGCCCGTGATGCTATCTATTATATCATATTGTAAATTTTTAGCTTTTCGCTCATAGTGCTAAGGTCTCTACTGATGCAATGTGTATGCAGATGTCTCTTGCTTTAAGATATACACTAAGTGACACCAAGGTTTTTAAAACCGGTCTGATGAGTCGCTGGACCGTATCGGTATGCAAGGATTTGAAAACCGTACCGTACAGGGCGATCTTACCGGTACGGTACCGGTCCGCCCGCCGACCGGTCTCGGAACCATGGTCGGAGCACAGTTCTGGCGGCGGACGGGGGAGGGAGGCAGCGGGCGAGTGGCGGCAGCGGGCGTCGGCGCTGGAAGCTTTGAAGCTTCCGCCGGCGCTGGAAGCGTCGTTCGAAGCTTCCGCCGGCGCTGGAAGCGTCGTTCGAAGCTTCCGCCGGCGCTGGAAGATTCGTTCGAAGCTTCCGCCGGCGCTGGAAGCGTCGTTCGAAGCTTCCGCCGGCGCTGGAAGCTTCGTTCGCACCGCACGCCGCTCACCTGCTACACGCCTGAATCGATTCGGCGGTTCCACCGGTAAAACTGTCCGGTACGGGCGGTTCGTACCGTTCCGTCCGGCGATCTGAACGGTTTTACGAACCTTGTCGGTATGTACCGTACAAACCGGCTGCATCAGCGGTAGCGGACAACGACAGCAACGGAAGCTTCGATCGAAGCTTCTGGCTGGCAACAGTTGCCATGCCGCCTGCTGCCCGCTGTCTACCTGCTACCGTTCTCCGAGCTAGGTTCCGGTGCCCGTCCCTCACTAGAACGGTACATTTCGGTGGAACCAGTACCTCAATTCTTGGGTTACACTTCTTGTCAATAAGTTATCACCATATAAACAATAAGAACCATAACTACAGAGCAAGTATGAGGAATGGAAACAAAAGAACAAGTTTCTTTGCTAAACTCCGTAGGCATAGCAATTTTGGATAATTTCTACAACTTAGTTTTGGGCTTTGTTTATTTTATTTTAATATCATCTCCCTATGAGTAATACACCTAGAGCTTGTTCCATATATGCTTTCTCAATCAAATTAGAGAGAATGATATTCTTGATACATTGTGAAGTTATCACTCTAAATTAACAGCCAAAGAACACAACACTAACAAAGTCCAATCAAACAACATGGAACTACTAAAATAGTCCACATCATATGTGTGATTAAAATCCTTAGTTACCCATCAACAATGCGGATGACCTTTGATTATTTAAACTCATGCTCGAGCAACATTACAAACACTAGGAGGATGAAAAACCAGAGTGTATGTTACTCATGATTGAAGAGTTGCATCTCTTTGTCACGACAAGATTTTTGAAATAGCAAATAGCTTCAAAAGAGAGTGGTATCATGTTGTTGTTGCTTGCTTCATAAGATATGGCATCTCATTAGTAGGTAGGGTGGTACTCAACTCAATCCACTTGCCTAGGCGATGGGCATAATAATTATTAAGTGGTTGGTTAACTTCAAATTGACAATCTCCTCATATGAATGATAAACATGACAAATGTCTTTGCCTAGAGTATTAAATAACTAGAGTACCCAAATCTCCAAATCTCCTTTGTAGTTTTCATAAACATGATATAGGATGTTGAGCACCGCATTATTGAAACAAATGCAGATGACATAATAGGTTCCATTAAGTTTGACGTAGGAATCAAAAGTGAAAATAAATTTGAGAATTGAGATCATTTCTAAAAGAAGAGAGATCCATGAAGAGAAAAAAATTTATCATGAATAAAAGAGCTATTTCCTATAACTCTATGAAAGAAACAAGCCCTGAAAAGGTTAAAAGAAAGAGAAAGTCAAGTGAAAGCTGACAATTAGAAGACACCAACAAAGGAAGATGGAAGATGGAGATATTGCCCCAAAGAGAGGAAGCTAAAAGAAGGTGTCAAAGAGAAGTGTACAATAGAGGTGAGTACAAGAGAAAGGAAAGAGGAGGGTTGGTAATGTGGGCAGTGGCTAAACAAGACCATAGAAGGTGGTAACATCAACATAGGAAGTGGGGCCAGCTGTAGAGTGGATAGAGAGGGAAGGGAGGGGGGGGGGGGGATACTTTGGCACCAAGTTGAGAGGAAAGGTTTAATTGGATTCATTAGCAAGATGCTAAGATATTCATGGACACTTATGCAACAAGTGTAAGAACTCAATTAGTCACTAAGACAAATTTCCAAAAACAAAATTTTACATGTTTTATGCTGCTTTGTGATTACAGTTAAATATCCGTGAAGAAAGGAAAACATTACTAATTTAGAGCTGTGAAATGGAGTTTATTTTTTTTGTTCTATCCTGCATTAGAGTATCATGTGCGCATATTTTAACTTAGATAAAGGTGGAGACGAGAGTATTCTTGTGACCTTTTGACTGTGGACAGACAGAACTGTTGAATTTTAGAGAGGTTACTTTGAAGGAATACTTTACGTGATCTTTTAAATACTATAATAATCTTGCTTAAATTAAGTAGTTATCTCTGGCCCTGCTATATGATATTCTCATTTCCTTTAATCTTTAAATGATCACGATGACTGCAATTCTGTTAGGTGTGGGACTTCAGAAACTGTATGTCCAAGTTTGGGTATTCTGAATGTGATTCCTCTCATCATGATTCTCCTACAGTTCATAAAGTGTGTTTAAGGATGGGTACTGGAAATGTGGTCAAGGACATGCAATCAATCTCTGACGATTCTTGGACTTACAATGATTTACTAGTACGTCTACTTGTCTATTGTGTTACATCTTTGATTTCTTGATTCAAGTTTGTTATTGTTATTTTATTATTTTCATGATTTAATTTCAGCAAGTTGAGTCTCAGATCATAAAGTCATTGCAACCGAAGCTTTATTTGTGCCCAAAACCATCATTAGAACGATTATCCTGTGCACCAGCTTTCAAGAAGGTAACAACAATGTTGCTTGTAATTCTATCCTATTGGATTCATTCCGTTAGGAATAGCATAACCAGTTTTAGCGCGATGCAGCTTGATTTTGGCAAATTTAAAAGGAGATTGACGGCACAGCAACACGAAAAATCTGATAACTATGTCAAGCCTGCCAGTGTAGACTTATCAAGCAAAGAGATTATTGAAAGCGGGAAGCAGCAAAACAATGCTTCATCTTATCATGAAGTATTATGTTCTCAAAATACCAATTTAAGTAGCATTCCACTTGTTCAACAGAAAAATGATCGGAATACTACAGTAATTCATTCTTCACAAATGACTTCCCAACCATGCAATACTTTGAATACAAGTTGTACTGTGGCCAATACTGGTGCGGTTGCACCAATTTCTCTTATCTCACCTGATAAGAATCCGGAAAACTCTTTTCTTCATGCAAGATATAATGCAACTCTTTCAACTCATAGAAAAGAGCAATCTTTTCAAGCAGCTTATGCTCGGTGTGCTGCTGTTGAACGGCCTGAAGAAGGATCATCTGTCTTGGTTTCCGTACAGGAGAAGGATGCATTGTATTTGCCGGAAGAACAACGTAGAGTCAATGTTTCACGAAAACAACATAGAGTTGAAGTTAACCAGAATGTTTGTGTTAGTGAACAACATTGTTGTCCATCAACAAAGGAGACTCTGACCTCTAAAGTTGCAAAGGTGGGGGAACGGATGAACTATAGCCATCATAGAACGGAAGAAAAAGGTATTGTCAGCGATGCACCATCTCAGTTGAAAGCTTCAGGTAAGCCTTATGTTGGGAAAGAAACGAAAGAAAATTTATTAGTTACTGGAAATAAGAAAGCCAATCAACAGTTATTAAATATGAGGTCTCAGCTTCCACACCTATGCAGTCGTGATGGTTCATCCACTATAGAACACCCAAAAGGAGGAAATGCTTATCTGAAAAGAAAATTGAGTCAACATTTAGCAGAAAGTTCAGACATACCTCAAGTATCAAAATTGGGGGACAAAAAGATAAAACCATTGGTGGTTCATAGAACTCAAGGCCCAGTTGTTGCTGCAATTAAGTTGCTGAAAGAAGACGGTATTGTAGTTCCTGCAGCTTCAGTTGAAACCACTCCCATGACAGCTGCATCCTGCAGTTCGTTCATAAAAGGGAAGATACTCAAGGATGTCAATCTTGAATCAAATGCTAGAGGTACATGTGTGAATGAAAGGTCAAATAGTTCCTTAACTTGGTTAAGACCTCCACTGGATCTGTTAGTTTCAGAACATAACACTGACAAAGCTATTCTTGAGAGGTTTTCCAAGATTGAATTGATAACGCAAAGGTGATTGCTAAAACTGTGTCAACTTAGATGAATGTGTTGTTCATTATCAGATGCGTTAGTCAGCTGATAACTGGTCATCATGTAAACTACCTTTTTCCAGGAAGCTCTAAACATTATTGTCTTAACAGGTACGGACTTTGTTGCAAAAACAACAAAGCTGATTGTTATATAACTACCAAAGCATCTTCTTCTTCTCTCTTTTCACCAGTTGGATTCTTGATGCCTGAGAACAATGATGAAATTGGTGGAAGTAGGAATGCTTGCAAGACTCGAGCACTAACATATAGGCGTGTTCGATATTTCTTTGCTGGTGTGCATTTAGCTCATGGTATCACTGTTCCTTTTTATCCCACCATACTAAAAGTTTTTTTTTTCTCAGGAAATAGCTTACCCTTTTTGACTTCAGAGTCTTGGTGCAAACTTGTCTTGACTGAACTTGATGAGTCTTCTGATCATAAGGTTGTTGTTGAAATTATCTACATGACTGAGGAGAAGCACATCCATGCTGCTCTTCTTCCAACACCTGTAAGCCAGCATTTCCAAATTTGATTATGGCTATCAATTTTTATAAAAGATCTGTTTACACCCATTTAATGTCTCTCTTAACAGCATTATGCGGCTCTGTTTGCTGTTCAGTTCACTTCACTGGTAAGTCTGCCTTTCAAACTAACATTCGAGTTCTGAAGGATGCTTGCAGTATATCACGTAGATATGAACTCATGAGCTTATGTAAGAATTAGAGTTCTTCCGCTCTTTGTATGTCTTAGCAATTTTAAAATGATTATTTCAAATAAAATCACCGACTTAACTACTACTAATTTCTTCTTGTTATTTTCAAACAATTGATGCCAAAAAGTGATTCATCATACTATAACAACAGCAACGGTAAATTGAGCTTATAAGCTTCTTTTTTCTACATTTTATTTATTATTGTCAATATAGTAATCTTCTTTGCCAATAAAGATGTTTTGGTTTTATCTGCATACACTATGAATGCATCCTCTTCTAGAAAATTTTCAAGTCCAGGAAAAGTTTGGAAAGTTGATCCTCTAATATTTTAGATCGTTTCTACTGCTTAGTCTTTCTAAATTTTTGGTTGAAAATTTTTAAATCATCCACACAGTCATTGTTTATTAGTTTCTTTCTTCTGGTAATTGCCTGGTTGATCTTCAAATAGTTGACCATGAAATTCTTGCTTGTGTAGATGGAACATGACGGTTACGAACTTATTAATGATCAGTCACATGAGTCTACATGTATAACTTCGGATTCTTGTTTTCGTGGTTCTATGCAAAGCGGTTTTTCTGGCTTTCCTTTGCAACCTATGACAACTGCTGATACAGGCCATGCATCGAGTACATTTTCTGAATTAGCTACAAGTTGCCGGACTAAGCATTTGAATTGTTTGCCACAACAGAAAATAATGCTTCCAACAAGAATGACTTCATCCTTTGGTATGACCAGACCACAGAACTCGGACTTTCCATCTGATTTTGGTCTTATGCAGCACCAACTGTCTAATGGTTATAGATTCATGCCACTTAGTGAAAAGACTATGAGAAATGTTGGAATCCAAAACAACACAGGTCTTGCACCGAGCATGTCTTTGCAGCAAATTACGCAGCACCTTAAAGGATTCTCACAAAGCAAAATGGTTATCGGTGGAACTAAAAATGAAATCATCTGTGGGGAAGCTCATGTTTCGAGTGCAAACCTTAGGCCAATCTCAGGGACCAATAACTTCCCTTTGTTGATTTTAAATAGAGGAAGTATGGAAACAGCTCAATCATCATATATGGGAAAGAATAGGCAGACACAGAAAGTGGGAATGGACACAGATCTTAGTTTCAGACATACGAGTATTGGATCTAAACTGACAAAGACTGATTCTTTGCTGAGTGATCGTGTTGTAAGAAGCAATGTTTACCCAGTCGAAGGTAGAGGCAAATCTCCCCTTCTCTTTAACAAACCGCCATCTGATATTGGCACCACTTCCAACCTCCAACATTATCAGCTGCTTTTGGATATTCCTCAGAGTTCTTTAAATTCACAACATCATCAGCACCAACAAGTTGGCTCTCAGCAGCATAATGTACCAACCAATGTTCAGATGGAGTCTATATCAGTTAGTTGTCAGCAGTTTCTCAGAGTAGGAGATATGCAGGATGATTTAGTCATTGCCAATGTTGGAAGCCCACAGTTGAGTTCCCATACTGTTGGTTCTGCCGGTAGTAGTATCACTGCCGGACAAATGGATTTTGTCTCAGTGGAGGAAGATAATGATAACAAAAACAATATATAGCGTGACGAAATATTTGTTTTGTTGTTTTATATGGTTGCTTTTTTGAACTTTTTTGCATCTTCTCTGCGCTGGGAGATAATGAAAGTTGAAAATTCGAGCGGTTCAAGTTTTTGTGTGGCTGCTCAATTAAATATAATTGTAGAAAACAAGCTTCACTATATCTTTTGCTCTCTAAGACCTCTTGATGTTATGCTTTGATAGTCTCCCTTTGTTTTAGACATCTTTTTGAGTATTGCACTAGAATTTGATTTGTATAGTTGGTGCCATTCCATCAGTTCTTTGTTTATCTTTATTTTATTTGCATTTTCCCCTCTCTTTTCAGATACTGAAGCCAGCAACAGCTAAAAAGCATGTGAATATGGAAGTTTGGCTCTGGTTATTCACTTATTTATTATCAATACCTGTTGAAGGTAACTGCAACTCTCTCCGTATTAGTTGTCCCATTTTAATAAATTGTCGTTTATTTTCCACTATCCAAAAATGTTGCATTGTGAAGTAAATATAAGTTTCTTTACATCAGTACTTGCGCCTTTTTTTTGTCGTCTAACATGTGTGTTCTGTGAAATGGTCAGTATATATATTATGTTTCCACATCGTGCTTGGTATTTCATTTATCTATAACTCGTGATTAGATGAGTGCCAGTTCTTTTCTTTGCAATATTATTCCTCAGATTTTAGACAGTGCTGCAATCTTAAATTTTCCATCTTCTTTACCTCTTGTTCATTGAAATCTTTGAGGGGATGAATTTTTAGTGCCCTTTTAATTTTGTTTCAGACTTGCTATTTAATAAATAATTCATTTGAGCCTTATATATTCTTTCTTTGCGAAAATCATGTGATCAAAGGTCCAATAGATACATTAAATCAAATGCTCAATTATAATACAAGGAACTCAAATTGCTAAAAATATTCAAGGTTATAAATCTCGCCCGTACCGATGTAATTCGTGTCGGACGGTATGTTTTTAAAACCTTACAATAGTTCATAAAAAGTAACACGTTGATATTGCCCATCCTAACGAGGAAAGAAAAACATTAAAAAAAATTTGCTTCTTTATATCTTGTTGAGAGAAGAAAAAGGAGGCGAAGACAACCACCTGTGACGATGAGAATGGGTATGTGGTGATACAAGGCAAACACTAGCGTAGGTAGACGAATGGTTGCAAGAATGAGCGTCGAGTTTTTGGTTTTCATCCATTCTTTTCATAACATATATATCCGGAAGAAGAGATTTAAGTAGAAAAGAGTAAATGTTATCGCGAAGTATAATACGAAGATGGCAGAAAAATCATTAGGATCTTTAAAATGTGCAGACATTTATATTTCTTTTTATATTCTTTATACGTATAAATTAGAATGTTGAGATATGATTCATGTAACGTGGGAAGGTTTTTGTTTCCTGGTATATTTTGAATACAACGATCTGATTTCCATCTTGGATACGACTCAAATGAGGAGCCATAGTTTTTCATTCATTTTTTTTACTTTCTATACTTTTATGTATATGATTAAAAATATGTAGTTTTTCTTTCCCATCTATTCTCCATGGAAACAAGAGAATAGATGGTGCTTTTTTTTACCTTTTTCAATTTTCCTTTTAAGCAAACTCAAAAAAAAAAAAAAATTCCATTGTTACAAAGATATATTGGGCAATGTCTACAATTTAAAAGAGCCAAATAACTAGATTATGATAAGAAGTTTGAAAAAGAATAATATAGTATATGATGAGGAAGTTATGTCTTAAAGTGATGGGATTGTAATACCTCTTGGGCTATGTTTCTTCGGTTTTACTAAATTAATTAGTCAGTTTTATTTAATAGATTAGCTTTTTAGATTATAACAAATAAATTAATATAAACTAATTAGAGGCAAGGCAAATATTGGCAAAATCTTGAGATCATTTCACATGTCTATAGCTTATTCCTAATTGAACTCACGATAGTTAAATATCTAACTTGACCTATTTTGTAGGGGTCTACCTAACTGTTTGGTAGATGAGATGGGTTCAGATTTATTGAATTTGCCTCAAGTTTAAAGGTATGAGTACTCGATACCCACTAACCAATTAAAGATATAGATAAAAATATATTTTTAATCTATAATTATCTTTTAACTAATCATAAATTTTATATAAATATAGAATGTGATTTTAATTTATAAAATTATATTTTATATAAATTATTTAAAATTAAAAATAAAACTAAAGATTTTCATTTAATTGGGTATCTGGAATTTAAGTACCCAAGTTGGGTTTGGGTTATGGAACTAGACTTGGGTTTAGGTTGATTTCTATGGGTAGATTGAGTTTTGGTATCACATAAAAAAAATTATTGACTTGTAGCCATTTCTACCCTCGGGTGAATTTGCTGAAATATAGTTTTCTTATGAGCACAAACGATAATTCAGATATGCCCCTGTCTAGTCTCAACCTGTGGTGAATTCTATCTATGAAGAAGAGTGAATATAGTGCTTTCCATGAAGCACTTTGTTTGATCAATGAGTCCACTGAATAAAGCCGACCTTGAGGCTCACTCTGCTATCATTGCGTTGTGTTAATGTCCACCAATAATAGGTAGAATAAAGTTTTGCAATATTACATCCTATCCAACAGTGGCGTACACTAGTAATTATTTTCTTCGTGGTAAGTTTTGGTCCGAAACTTTTCACTCTTATGTACCATTAGTCACTTCCAACTTTAGCTGTAAGGCAGGAACTACATGGCGTGTTCGTCGTGTTTTTGCTGATTCACCCGTGTCAAATGTTGTTGATAAGAACGTGTTGTTGGTCATTGAAATAGACTGTTTACCTAGATCTAAAAAAGACTTTCTTTTGTGATGCCTACACAACGGAGGGTTAGGAGCGGCGATGGAATGGAATGTACTGGAAAGAGGTCCACCTTCTGTAATTCACATGCTGTAATTAAACTTTTGACATGGAGAGCTTCCAGTGGAAGAGAGAGAGAGGTGGCCAAGTTGTGAAATGGACGGTGCAAGTTGGCAAGTTGGCAAGTTGGCGTATTTGAGCAAAGCTGAACTGGCAAGTCTTAACCATAATTTAAGCCTTGTCGGTAGATTAGAAGTCCTTATATTTAGCACATTATTTCTTGTTCACACTAACCAAAACCTTCCGGCGACAGATCAGCCTTTTAGGTCCGAAGATATCGGCGTATCAACATTTTCTACTTCCCACTTGCCTTAATTAACAATAGCATGCTTCAGAATCGATTGCAGAATCGTGTGGATATTAAAATCCTAGCACAATTCATTATTCGGCACACTGCTCTCGTCATAGTACTTTAACCCCACTTGGTTTTAGTTGAGCATATCATAAAAACATCAGAAGCACTGGTGACCGAGAAAGATCAATCTTTGACGAAACTTAATTAATACGTTCTCAAATTGTTGGGGCGCAAACCTAGGCTACGTTGCTATGTGCTTTATTGTTTATGAAGAAATTACTAAATTACTAATTAGTCAAGACCACAAGTGGTCATAAAGATAACAGTCCCACCAACTAGGTCATCAATGATGCTAGCTAGAGTTTGATAGACTTTGACAGGAACGCCACAATGAGAAGATATACTTAAGTATATAGATGCTTACGTATTCAAGACTGTTAAAATCGTAACGTTAATTTTATCATGCTTGTTTTTTTCGCTAATATCATGTTTTTCGTCATATACTTCCATTTGTCCAAGTTAATCAGCAGTATCAACAGAACAAATGAGAGAGGAGTTCGTGACCAATCAACTTGTTATTTTTTGGACCAATCAACTTGTTATTTCCAAGTTCCCAGGGAGACGTGGGGCTGCTAAGTTCTAGAACAGCTATCATGTCCATTCTTCTGTTCCGTCTAATATATGTTTCTTTACAATTAATCGCTATAATTATAAGTTAGCCGGTGACCATAATAAGTTGAAAAGACTGTTTGAGCTTTAATTAGAAGCAGGAGAAAAAATAGTTAAAATCTGGAACCATCTCCAAGGTTGCAGCTTTTGCTACTGTTTGAGCACAGTTTCCCCACAGTTCCACCAAGCATTCATTCAAAAAACTACTAGTAGAATAATGAAAAGGTTCTTGAGTGCAGCAGTTATCGCACATGCCTGGCTTTTGTTCTTTTGGCTACCGGACGCACTTATGTGGATGGATATATTTGTCTTTAGCTATTATTAAATGATAACAAAATTGCTCTTCTTCTAACTCGGAATAAAATCAACAAAAAATTACCTACTATATGATTACAGTTAGCATTTGATCGCTTTGTGACTTGATATGGTCCTCACAGGTCTCCAAGACAAACCTTCTGGCTCCAGGGTATACAAGTTTAAAAACATCTGATCTCAGCGTTCAAGATAGTTCAATAGTTAAAACCCTAGATGTTTTGTCTTAGGGTTTTAGTCTTCTTTATATATATCTGAAGGATTATCGTATCTTATCAGATCGACTTAAGATTCAATCACTTCACTTTTTTCTTCATCTATCCGAGTTTTTCTTCTTGAGTGTAATTTGTGAGAGTCTAACCTAGGCAGCTGGTAATATGTTTACTGCTCAGTGAAATTAGTGTCGGAGGAAGACTAGCCCTCTAAAGTGTTGTCTTACACATGTGCCATTGGTGAGTGAGGTGACAACAATCGCAAATATGCTGGAGTCGGATGCATGAGTAACCACCAAACATGTCCATTTCAGTGGTGGCAACAACTTTTTCCTCTCTTATGTGTCCGAGACCCATCACATGAACCCAACTCTTCTCCATCCCCACTCCATATCCAACCTAACCCATATAAAACAACTAAATTCTATCTACCCTTTCCTCTATAAAGCTCTGCTTTCGGTTCCTT
This sequence comes from Costus lasius, assembly GCA_027563935.2. Classification (NCBI taxonomy): domain Eukaryota; kingdom Viridiplantae; phylum Streptophyta; class Magnoliopsida; order Zingiberales; family Costaceae; genus Costus; species Costus lasius. Next base: position 935,860 of record CM050446.2, on the reverse strand, counting down.
CCCACGCTTAGAAACGCCCTCCCCCCACCTCCCCCTCTTGGCTCTTCCCACAAAAATTACAAGAAAAAGGAATCAAGGAAAAGAAGAGGAGGAAACACGCTGAAAAGTTATGGGTCTCTCGAACCATCTCCACGACGTCTCCGGCGATTCCCTCCCCCTCCTCCTCCTCGCCACGGTCGCCGCCTCCATCGCCAACCTCCGCGCCTTCCTCTTCCGCCTCCTCCCCCTCTCCCTTATCTCCCCAGCTGACGCCTCCGCAGAGCCCGACCCGTCCCTCGGATCCGGCCTCGCCGGCCTCGTCGTCCTCGCCGATCACCTCGCCTCCAACCGCACCTTCCCCTTCCTCCACTGCTCGCCCGAGGGCGACGGCCCGAGGCCGGAGTGCGCTGTCTGCCTCTGCGGCCTGGCTGACGGAGACCGCGTCCGGCGCCTCCCTTGCCGCCATATTTTCCACCGCGACTGCCTCGACGGCTGGCTCCGTCAGCTCAACCTCTCTTGCCCCCTCTGCCGCTCCCAGCTTGCCGACCCGGAGCTCCGCGCCGCTGCTGACCGCCGGATCGGGGCCGAGCTCATCGCCTGGCTGTCCCTTTACTGAACGATGGCGTCAATCGACCTACCGATGCCGACGACGTTTTCTGGTCGCTAATTACTGTTTGATGTATTTGGTTATGTAAAAAAGCTATTTCTTTTCATGTTTTTTTAAGGCTTGCCCTTTGGGGTTTTGCCTTTCTTTTTTTTATCTTTTTTTTTGCGTCTCTTGTTGAAGAGATTTTTAGTTCAGCATGTTTTTGCTTATATCTAATCCATGATAAAATATTTTCCTTGATGATGAACTGTGATACTTGTTCATATCCACTGATCCGTAGTGATGTTCTTCGTCTTAAATTTGTTAGTTGTAGAAACTAATGATCGATATCGCTTGTCCGTTTCTCTCCTTTGGTGCTTTGTGAAACTGTAGATTATTTAGATCACAAAAATGATATATCTATCTTGTTGGTTATTGACATAGTTTTCCTGCAACAAAGAAAGTGAAGGGCCTCTGTTGATGATAGTTTTGACATCCCAAATTCCCAATACCCAGATAAGTTGCCGAGCCATGGATACTGGTGAGACCACCAACTATCCGTCGACTTTTCGCTGGGTTTCTTGTGCATCTTTTCGGGTTAATATCAGGTAAACTTTTTTTACATTCTAGCTCAAAGTTTCACCCTGTCTTTTTACTCTCTGTAGCTCCAGATTTTGGGGGAAAAATATTTTGTCTCCCATAATTTAAAAACTCATTTCGATTAATGTTTTTTATAAATTTATCTTAATATATATTTAATCATATTACGAGCTGTCATCATGAGCTCTTATGTGGTGATCACTTAATTGTATTTAAAACGATTTTAAGAATTTGTGACCATCTAGATGTAAAATAAATAAATAAAATAGAATGAGGAAATGCATATAACCGCTTTAGCTGCCTCCTGACTCCTGAGGCTAGCGAGGAGTCTTCTTTTATGTTAGCATTGCCCACTCAGGTCACGATTGAGACGTAAAGCTTCTGGACAGTGTCGATTGTTCCATTTTTTTTAGTTGCTGCAGGTTTCTGTTTTTCGATTTAATAATTTTATTGTGAGAGTGATCATAGACTTGGCTATGATAAAATAGGCGGTGCTGTTGCTTCACTTGCTCCACCAAATTAATATGAACCCGACGTGAAGATATTTTTGTTGCCCACTCTGACATTTCAGCACCTCCCCGTTGCTGGCTGCTGCGGTGCAACATTTCATGATTTCCCAGGTCATGTTTCCTACTTGCAATGTCTTTAATTTCCCATTTCATTGCAAACGGGTGGTAAATAATTGTATCTTAGTTTGAAGTTTGGCCAGTTCTGATCTATCGTTATGCTGTCCCAGGTCTCCTCTTGCGTCTAGAGTTGCTACGACTGGATCACTATGAAGAATCGGCATCCAAAGCTTATCGTAGCAGGTGATCGTTGGTCTTCTTGTACATGAAAAGCATGTGAGTTGTATTTCAGCGGCAATTAATTGGGCTAAATTAATTGGCACTATTCCACAGGATTAAGCAGAGAAAACTAAGTAGTGCTGACTTTAAAATTGCTTTGGACCTTTGGTGCTAGAATTTTCTGACCTTGACTCGGTCACTCATACATCAAAATGACGTTCATCTTGGTGCTTACGTTAGGGTCGTCAGTCTTCATGTTTTTAGCCCCGCGTGTAATATACAAGCATAGAGATTCTACTAATAAGTACAACACCGAGTCTCGAGGTCAATTTCTTGGGCCAAAAGGAACATCTACAGGTTTGAAAGTTTGACCACAAGACGACGAAATCGAACTAATTGTCGTTACATGAGACAAGGTAAGAATCAAAACAAACGAATTGATTTGATTATGGTTCCGTGTAAACTATAGTATGACCGCAGCAAGAGAAGAATATGAAGGAATCCATTCGTTCTGAATTGAGGTACGTGCGTTAATATCTTTAATGCCGGCGATTTTGTTTCTCTCATTTTTAATTAATCTGGTGGTCTTCCCTTTTCCTTTTCAAATAATTTCATCTTCTATTTTGTCTAGATCTTTGATTTCTTTATCTTATTTTGCCTTGGAAGTATCAGGACCAAACATCTTGTCTTACCTACTTGTGTTTTTTTACTCGATGAAAACGATTGCATTTTCGTCTAAGTTTCATTGTTTGAATAAGCAAAAAGCTTACAATCGGATGATCTTAATCGTGCACGTAACTTAGTTGAATAATTTAATTACAACCTTTATAGTTTCGCTTTAAAATTTTTGGTTGACTTGAGTTGGAATGAATGGGCATGTTTGACATCGTTTCTGGTGTTGGAAATATGTATCGGATAATCTGATTGGCTAAAACATGATTAAAGTTTTGTGATGAAATTCACTATATTGATGAATTAAAAGTTTGGACTCTGTAGGATCAACGATCTTGTATGAAATCTCCAAGAACAAAGAAGTCCGAGTGAGGAGATATAATAGAAGAGAACTAAGAAGAATTTAAGAGAATATTAGCTTATTGCCATTCATTCAGTAGTTGTACACTAAAATTTCAGAAAATCATTTCTGAAATTAATGATTAAGTTCGTTTATAGTATAATGGAGTTCATACCCGTGTAATTTAAAGTTTGTAAAATTAATTTTGTGTCGTTACTGGGCAGTCCAAATCTTAGCTAACTATAGCCAAGTCAACCTAGAATAATTTGCTTCACCAAATGAAGATAAGATTGACGACTTACTTTAGAATTAGATAACTATCAGTCGTGCCATTATATCGTCAAAATTTGAACAAATATAATTATAAAATTTAAAACTAAGATAAATTATATAAAACATTTCAATTTAATTCTTACTTCTAGTTTGATTTCCAATTTTTATCATTTTAATCTATTGTTTAAATTTTCTTAAAAAAATTTAATTAGATATTTTCATGAATATTTCATTTAATTTAGTCTACTAAAAAGATTATTTTTTACTAATGCCCTTACTTCTTTATTCGCTTTCATGTGTGAGAAAATGACCCCTCTCTCTCACTTATTTCTTTGTTATTTGATTGAAAAATAAAAAATATTAGTCAAAGTGAAGAAAACTATTTTTTCAAACATAGACATATACTTAATAAAGTGAGACTTAATTCTAATATCTTATTATCAATAATTGAGGTCTTTATCTAAACTAATCGATACCTTTATCAACCAAAGTATTTAACTTCATATAAAATTTGATCAGCATATTTAGTGTGAAGGAAAGGAGGAGGAAATTGATAGAAAATTAAAAAAAAATTATAAAATCGTGTTTAGTAGGATGAACAGAAAAATAGAAAAAAAAAGAAAAAATAGTCCTATTTATTTTTTGCCTAAATCAAGCTGAAAGATAGAAAGCTAAATTTACCCTTCTATCTTTTTTTTTTTTTTTTTTTTTGTGTTCTCCTTTATGTGTTTCTCTCGTAACATTCTTGACCATCGCTATCGTCACCGTTGCTATTGCCATCATTTCTGTCTTTTTGCCATTGCCGACTTTTTTACTGTCACCTCTCATCGTTATTATCGACATAAAAATAAAAAAGATAATATTTATTTATCAATCTTTTTAACTTTCTTCCCATCTAAATAAATATAAAAAAGGAAAAAAATATAACTATTTTTTTTATTTTTCAACTTAAATTATGTATCAATAAAAGAGCGTGTAAATATTATGTAATAATTTAGAGGCGTGAAAGAGAGTTGAAACTACACTGGAGGCTCTTAAATTTATTTTGAAACGAAAGGAAAAAGCCCTTTTTTTTCGTTGGGCTTAATTGGGCTACTAGGCAAAATCGGGTGCCACTCGCGATTACCACCGTGCGATCGCCTCTCCATCAAACCTCCTCCGCAGATTCATCGAGGCGAAGGTGGAAATGAGGCGAGTCGGTCGGTATCATTGGAGCCGTAATGATGGTGGCGAAGTAATGTCGTCGGAGGTAGGGGCCACGGTGGCCGACCATCCCTTCCCTCGTTCATACAAATTTTTCCTCTCGCATGGTTGCGATGTTTTGGCTCCTGTTTTGGTGTGTCAATTTCGTGGGGGTCCGTCCCTGGTGTTCCGCGGGATGATGATGAAGGACCGCGGAGCTAATTCCTAAGAATAGGTATAGAATTCTGCAAAAGAGGAAAGCCGACTCAAACTTTAATCCGCCAACTGCAAACAGGTTCTAGCTCGAATATTGTTTTAAAAATAAATCAAGCTTCTAAACGAGCTTGAACTCATGTTTGGCTAGTTTACTACCTAAACAAACTCAAAATTGAGTTCGGAATTGTATTGTTTTCAATAAATCAAACTTCTAAACGAGCTTGAACTCATGCTTGGCTAGTTTACTACACTAAATATCGACCTTAATTAAAGCTGTCACACAATTATAACTAAATTTAATTATATGATTCAAAAGACATGAAGTCTAATTAATAGTAATTTAACCTACTCCATAAAAGTCTAATTTCTATTAAATTCAACGACCAACAACTGAAATATAATGTATAATAATACATGCACATAAATGTATCAACACCAGTCACATTACAATCGAGCTATGTATATCTTACGTGGTAGGATTTATGGATTATTAAGTAAGTGTATTCAACTCCAGATTTACTGGCAAATAACAAGAGTTTTTTCATGAACATATTCATGAGACAATAGATGAGCTGTTCACGAGCTTAAATTGGCCAATTATCTACTGACATATTCATGAGACAATAGATGAGCTGTTCACGAGCTTAAATTAGCCAATTATCTACTGCTCTTGCTCGGATAGTTCACAAATCAACCCTAACCCTATTTTTTATCAACCATTTGGGATGATATTGTTTGTCTTGATTGTCACCTTGAGCAATTAGGAAATTTGGTTGAATCACACTGGAGGTAATGGCTTAGTGAATCATACTCAGTTGTAATTCTTGAGAGCTTCTTTCATCCATGCTTCCAATTATTTCAAGTAGCAATAGCTCAAAATTACATGTAGAGAGAATTTGTATGAGCTACTTTCAAATTTATATACATCAATTCAGTGGCAATGTAGCCTATGGTTTCTTTTGCAGCTTTTATCTCAGAGGCCACTACACTCGGTTTAATTTAATTTTGCCTTTGTGAAATTAGGTATCCTTGGAGTGAGATACGTATGGATCTTGATGTCATATGAAGAATCTGGAGTTGACATCCTTGAACTTTATCTTCCAATTGTTCACAGAGCAATCACATAGGTTAAGTCTAGAGTGAGAACAGTAGTTTGGTCAAATTTCAAGTAGATATACTTTTCCAAAGAATCATTTGGAATATAATCATATACAAGTGCTCATTTTGACCCCTCAGAATAAAACCAATGAGTTGCATCACATTCTTACTATGTCCATAACCTTATTTAATATCTTGATTTCAATACAATGACCATTGGATAAAAAATATGATTGGAAAAGTCTACCATGTCATAAGTGAAACTTGATGACAAATGATTGTGGCCTTGTCAAGCTCTATAAACAATAAGTTATATGGAGATATCATCACTGATGGGAGACACAAATGGGCAAGGAATTCATTTTGCTGGTAATTAATTAACTTTTATTTAAATTGCACTTAATCATTCAAATAATTTTATAGCTATGAACGAATTGTTGATAATGGACAGGTGAGAACAGGAAGAATGCCACTTGATCAACATCTTTGTCTTATTATATGAGGAAACTGGGATGTGTAAGGCAAATCTCATTAGCTTAAATGTTACAAACAAGTGAACGACAACACTCTTATTCTAAGAGAAAGCAGTTTCTTTTTCTAGTTATTACTACTTAATAGGATGACTAGTCTGCTGTTCTCTTACAAAATTTTGTTTGAAGCACTGATATGAACACCAATCCATGGATTGGACAATCACTTGATGAGAAGTTGTTATATCATGTGAACAAGTATTGATTTAAATCATCAAAATTTCAGAGTTGTTGCCCAGTCTGCTACTAGAATGACATTCTGCATAACATACCATTAATGACACATGCAGGAAATAAAGTTCATTTGTATCAGTGTGTGTTGTGTTGCTTGGAAGGTTAGTGCATTTAGGCTAGTTATCATAGTTCTCGGGTTCACTTGTAGAGCCTTGTATGCATGTACCTTTCTTATGAGTTCAAAATATTGTATTTCTTTTTTTTCTTTTTAACAAAAGTTTAGTTGTCAGGGTAGGAATTTCATCTGCATAACAACCGTGTTGAGAGTTTTTCTTCTATCATGACAAATAAAGGACAAAAGTGCATTATATCAGGAAAGAAAATTGATCTTCACCAAGTGTTTCAGTTGGATAAATTTGTCGTTTAACCTGCCCTGTAAGTCCAATTCATGATACCATTTGCATGTTTTAGAATAGACGAGAGCTAGCATTTATGATAAGGTGACTGACAACTTTGCTATGGTAGCTCCATTAGGGAAACATCAAACGTAAAATCCCATCAATAGTGATCTCATTGTATCCTCTTATTAGCTCTCATAGGATCTCTCATTTTTTTTCTATCATAATTATTTACTCATATTTACCATCATTTTATTTATTTTCATTATCATTGTAAGCATGCCTCTGTATACGAGGCAATACTACTAGTAATGTAATGATCTTTGCACGTTTACCATCTTTGTTTGCATCCTTCAGAAGTATTTGGTCGGTGTAATTACATTAATTGGCAGCAGCAAAATTACAATGTCTACCATGATTACTGTTTTTTCATCTTGTCGGTTGCTTTACATTTATCAAGTAGAAAGTAATCTTCACCCATATGTTCTACCATGATGACCTTTTTTCATGTGCAGTTATGCACATTTCAGCACCTCCATATCCTTTTGGATTGAGTAGTTCCCTGACATTCTTCTTTGACATGCTAGATTATAATCAGATTGATACAGGTGCGAGTTCTAATCCTTTCAATCAAGCATAGTCTCTGTTTAATTCTTCAAGAAAATAAGTTTGTTTACTGAGATCAATGATATTCTTTTGAGTTTGAATAGATGCATTCGTGCAACATTATTCTTTGTTTCTTTGCGCATAGTCTATCTTTTGATTGCAATTCATATTATGATTTTTTCCTTTGACCCAAGTGGGAATGCCTGTGCATCTCATTACTTGAGAACGTTTTATGTTGGTTCAAATTGATTTTTTTAAAGCTGTCTTGGACTAGTCCTTTTCAACTTTCAAGGGTAGGAAGTGGTTGAGAAACTAATTTCCTTGAACGGTATCTGAATTTAGTGAAGTTTGTTAACTCAATATCAAAAATTTATATATAATCAAACTTGCACAAAAGATAGAAGGTGTTTTTTCTGTATAAGGCTTATATTACAAGACAAGCTTATTCCAACTAATTCAGCTTTTCATTTCACGACATCTTTCATTGATTGCTCTTGTAATTGATTCGCCAAATTACATCTAGGTCCAGCATACTCACTGCAAAATAGAAAAGAACAAAAGGACGGACATATCTGAGCAAATTAGCTATTGTTTTTTTTTTCGATTACATTGTTCATGACATTACGGGACTATCAAAATGTAGTTTAGAACATTTATATTGTGAAAAGAAATATAATCTTGGTCATAAGAACTAAAACCCTTGGAAACTAGGAGAGAGCAGATGATACGAGAACTTACAAAAAGTGATTGTTTCTCATGGAATAGTTATCTGGTCAAGGTTGTTCCTGAGGCATTATTTGATGCTGCAGGACCAGGGGTTGTCTCATGTAGACCTATAAATGAAGGTCAAACTTTCAAAGCACAGTTAGCAAACAATTTAATGCTTGAGCGATCATGCATTTATGATCATTTTATTGTATTAAAGTAACTTTTCCCTCTCATTTCAAATAAAATTTCAGTTCTTTTCTATGTGATCTATAGTAGCTGAGTTTTTTTTTAATGTAAATTTAGCAAAAAGCTCATCTTTCTACTGCAATCTTTCTTTGTATTGTGCACATTGTAGATTGCAATTACCTGCATTTCTTCTGGGTGAAGAATGTCCATTAAGAAGTTAAGCGTGTTCTCATGACATATGGCACCTGCTACATCAGTTCTTCGAATTGTGTGCCTCTTGCACCTTTCAGCATGGAGCCATGATCGAAGTGTCAGCTCTGAGATGAAAAACTCACATGCTTTGGCGAAAAATATGGGGGTGTCTGAGCTCACCATCTGTTGTCAAATTTTGTCTCAACAATGTTTAATCACAAAGTAGAACAAAGTGGATGAAGAATTCATATTAAAACATCTGAAAAAGGAATAAAAACAAAGTATATTAATAGACTTGGCATTAGACAAACCTTTGCATCCCCTTCTATCTTCATTATGCGTTTGATTCTTGCAAGTGGCAGCTGGTGCTGTTTGTGATCTGTAAGCAGATTTTGATAATTTATTTACTAGTAGAAACTAGAAAGTAATGTAGATAAGTTTGAAGCACAAAGGGTATATTGATAGATGTCTCATTTTGCAATTTTCAGTTTTCATTAAAAATGAAACTATGAAAACTATTTTTAGTTCTCATTTTCATATTTCGGTTTTTATGGCAATGTCATCATGATATCTTTTATTATCCTGTATAATTCCTAGGTCTGCTTTTGATATGTAATCTTTTTTCATCTCCAAAGTGAATTACAGAGGGTTTCTTCAGCTCTTTGGTGAGAGAGTCTCACATTGATGCCGTGAGACTAGCAATCAAGGAATGTTTTTTCCACTGTAAGTGTGGGAATCGCATATTCATATGGAAGTACGAACTCACCTGTAAGGTTCTTTAAATCAAACATTTGTTGCTGCCAAAAACACTGCAAATGCCACTTCTGGAGATCCCTGAAGCTAACGAGCGTTTGTCCAGCTTCCTATGACAAACATATACACACATGAGCGCTGGCATTTACTATTTTCCCTTAAATGCTATGCCAAAATTCAACAAAAAAAGTAAATCCTTTGCTACCTCATGCATGAGATTGTGTTGGGCCGGTAAACTTTGTGGCACTTGAAGGAAGTCGTATGTGAGAGGAATTGGAGTACTTGACGCAGATGGAAATTGTTTTGCCCTGGCAGAAGGGTGCATAGCCTCTCTTCTCTCATGGCGATGGGCCATCTGTGATATATGCAATAGCAAGTTCAATGAGAGCAAGAGGTTCAAACTGGAAACAGAAGGCAGCAGACTAATTGTGTTATTTAATTGGATGTGCAATACCTACTAGAACTAAGCCAGGGGACCCTTAAATAGATAATAATGTGTGTGTGTGTGGTGTGGGGGGGGGGGGGGGGGGGGGGGGGGGGGGGTTGGTGGGGAAGGGAGGGAGAGCATTAAAGAAGAGGGAATATAGAAGGTGATGCAGGAGGAGAAAGGATGACGCAAGAGAAGAGAGGGTTTTTCCGGTGAATATAGAAAAAGGCTTTGCATTGATATTCTCTTCTCATGAGACCTGTTACATTTATTTCTGCGCTTTATGTTTGTAAAAGTTTCTGCTGAAAACTGAAAGGTGAACAGTCCTTTTCCGCTTGCAGCCAAGAATTACTCACGTTTGTCGCCACCTCAATTGCTTTATTTTGAGGGAGAAGCGCTGACTAATGGAAAAAATTAGAAGAGAATAAGCCGGTACGTTGCCTCTCCTTTTCTTGGTTCTGACAAGCAACCTCTTGTTCTTCTTTTTGTTCTTTTAACACTTTAAAAGAAAATGCTGAATTTTATCTGTTTATGTATTTTACCACAGTACCACATCACCTTTCCTGTTTTGAGTTCTTGGCATTTTTCATTTTTTATAACTTTATATAATGTTTCATTTAGATGGATATGGATATAATATTAATAATATTTAGAAGGATAATACATTAGGTTCATCCACCCTTATTCGTTAGTATACTAAAACTGTATCGCAGAAAGAAAAAGTGAAGAGAATGCAAAAGAAATGAAATTTTCAGAGAGAAAACATTCTTTTTCTTTTTCTCTCGATTTGGTTTCGTTAAAATTGGGTGGAAACCACATGCTTTCCATTTGTTTTCTCTTTCCTGATTATCTTTACTTTTATTTTTCTTTTCCCTCTAGGAAACCAGTGTTACAATATATACCGCTTCGAAACTAAGTTAATGGTTTGCCTAAATAAATAGAACCCAAAAAAATTCCTGCGCCTATTTATAACTTGGTATAGTATATGTAGTTTTTATGTAATTAACCCTTTGTTGGATTGTAGATAAAGCCTTTAAACTTTAACTATTAGCCGAATCAGTGGGGACTGGCATGGGCATGCTGGTTCTAGAACCATTCTGCTTTTTGAAATTTTTTATGCTGTATAGCGCTAGACTGACCTCTTCACTCGTTTCTCATTTACTTTGGTTTAACCTGCCTATCTGTTCTAAATTCAAAATATTGATTATGAGTGCGATAATTTATTTTACCAAATCAGGTCTCTAGTTAAAGGTTCATTCCTTATTATGTAAGTTTGACTAACATAGATAGTTAGGTAAATTACAAGTACCATATGTGCTAAGACTATTCTTAGATTTGTATATTCATGATAATTCTTGTCAAAGTTTTTAATCTTGGTTCATGCAGGTGTACTAATATAGTCAAACTAATACATATTAACACTATATTATACTAGTGCCAATGCTAGTTATATCTTGAACAGGTACATGCCACTGTGGATGGTAGGGTACGGTTTTAAAAACCTTAGTTCTTGAACCACTTTTCATCTGCAATTAATGGCCACACATGATAAAAAATCAGAAAGGTTCAAGTTAGAGTAACGTACCTTCTCAGTCCATTTGAAAATTTCAGTAATAGTTATGAATGAGCCTATATTCTTGGCAGTATCCATCATACATAGAGGCTCACCAGCGATCAAGGTGAATAAGCCTTATCCAATCTATCTGAGACCAATTTAAGGGGTCCTTATTTAATCCAAAATGCATTTATTCTTTTATGCCTACGTCTTCTCCACCAGTCATGATCCTATAAGAAAAATGAGAATCAATTACCTGTTGAAAGAAGAGCATGATATGATATAGCCGCAGAAAAGAAAACGCACAGTTAAGAATTGCTACTCCTTTTGCTACAATCCTTCTTTGGACAATATGTGCATATACTTACACAAGGAAATTTTCATACAGTAATCTCAGAAAATAAATGCCTTGCGCACATACTGGCTGATTGCCGGAGAATTTATAGAAGATCAATTATAACGTCTGACTACATCTTTTTACACATTTGTTCATTCGGAAGCAAAGGATGGAATGAACATATGTACATATCGGTTATACGTTTCAGTAGCATGCATCATGAATTGACACGCACCGTGATTTTTTTTCTCATTTAAGAATTATATTATACAATTTCGATTTTGATGAAAAGAGATAATCTTGTTTGTTCTCACCGTTTTAAAGCTTTTTCTCCTCGCTGCATCTTTGCATGATTTGAGAAGTATTAGCTTCTTTTCACCGTTGCAAGCATTAAACTGAACTATTCCTATCCATGCAGGGATGCATGTGTCAATCCAATAAAGGAAGCAGGAGACAAGTAGCAGAACCAGGTTTCAAATGTCGTTCTCTTTTTTGTCACGCATCTCTCATGTTCAGAAATGTAACCGACCTCTGCAGCTTTTTGGTACCAGAACAACTTCCTGAGCAAGCTGCTGTTGTGAACAAAGTCAGGATGTGTGAACAAAAATGACATGCTCGAAAAGCTGAAGTTGGTTGAACAAGATGACATACTTGAAAGGAACATGTACTGCATGGTGACCGACACGCAGAGTTGTAATGTTTTGATGCCCCGACTGCTTGATGAGTGATTTATAGTGTGAGCAAATCAAGAGTGTGTGTGCAGGATGAAATTGTGCTTCATTTTTGAGGTCGAATTTAAAGCATGGGAGAATTGTAAATTAACACAGACTCACGTAGTTGCATCAAGAATCTCGGACCTATCAGGAATATTACTTAGTGCAGACATCCTATTATTAGTTTCTTTTTCTTTTGAAGAAAAACGCATGTTCTTATAAGTTCACTCCAGTAGTCAAGCTGCTCCTCGTGATGCTCTGTTTTTAGCTATCTGTTTGGTTCTTTCCTCTTATCATCGATCAGCCACACGTGCCCATCTATGCCGAGGAATTTTGCAGGAGTGATCGTAGTCAGCAGGCGATGAGTCTTCGTCAATTGATGTATGTAAAGCGTCTTATAAAGAGTGTTTTATCAATTGACTTGCTATGATAAATAAATTTAAGACACAATTTAGAACATTAGATCTCAATTCATATTTTATAAAAAAATAATAATAATACAAGCTAGCTCGTTTTTGAGACGAGGATGTTCCACTGTTAATGGGTGTCAAGGTAAGTACCCTGGGCCCTAAGAATTGGGCACTGATCTCTAACGGGCTGACAAGATCTTTTTATTATTGGGCTCCACTTTTCCGCGTTCACGTTGGGGCCCGTAAGAAATCCGAACATCCATCCTTCTCCATAACGAGACTCGGTGGTCGAGTCACACCAGTGTAGTCTTCCTGCTTCTCCGGACGATCTGTTTCGTACGCGTGGCGTCAGTCATCTACGACCTTTTTCTCTTGCGATAAACCCTCCTTCCCTTTGCCTCGTCCTTTCTTCCACTTGGCGCTCAAAGTCTTACGTTTTTGCCAATTCAGAGAACTAGTGAGTTTGAAGAGGACGAACTCCTCAAGGGGAGGAGAGAGAGACAGCGTTGGGGGATGGAGTCCCTGGAGGGTTTGGGCCTCCAGAGAGGGCTTTGGCGATTACCGCGGAGAGAGGAGGGTATGCGTGGCGAAGTTGCAAGGAATCATTGACCGCATCATGTCCACGGTGTAGGAGTAGGTCCAGGCAGCGCTGGATATCCCGAGGTTCATGAAGACGTCTTCAAGAAACCGGCGTCAATTCGTCCGCCGTCGTGCACCTCGTGTCTATGTTTCTCTCGGGAAGCTTCTAGGTCTGTAAGACCGCCATCCTCGGCCATCTCAAGCTTGCGGTTGAGGACGAAAGGTGCGTTCTTGGTCGTTTCCTTCTTATAACAAAAAGCATTTTCTTGTTCCGATGCTTACTATTCCTTCTTCAAGTTATCTTTCTTGGTTCCTACGACAAAAGAATTTTGATGGGTGGCTATTCTTATTTGAAAGACGAGATTAGCGTATTTGTTCATCACAAACGACTTGGATTAGTAATCAATCGAGGGAAAGCTGTTTTATACAGTTTGAATATGTGCAATAGCTGACCTATAAATGCATCAGCTATATCTGTTAAGCTTAATTTGACGCACTCCTACACAAGTTCGATGAACCATGGATTTTGTTGCTAAGGAAGCGTCTATAGTGAATTGAGCTAAATATTTTGCCAACCAGATTGAAAACTAGCTTAGCTATTTTATACAGTTTGAATATGTGCAGTAGCTGACCTATAAATGCATTAGCTATATCTGTTAAGCTTAATTTGACGCACTCCTACACAAGTTCGATGAACCATGGATTTTATTGCTACGGAAGCGTCTATAGTGAATTGAGCTAAATATTTTGGCCAACCAGATTGAAAACTAGCTTCTTTTTGGGAATTATTTGATGATAAAGCTTATTTTTCTTGCAAGTATGGCTGTACGTAAGCATAATACACCTGAGGATGATCAATCTGTTCAAAGCCCTCACAGTTTACTTCTCCGTCAAGGATGTGACCATTTTATCAGATGATACCATTATAAACTTATACTATATGTTCATGGAGCCATACTGATCAGATAAATATAGTGACTAAGCTTGGTTTCAACTAATACCTTGTCCCATTTATTCTCTTAAAGGAGGTATGCAGTTTATTTAATTAGGGATTGTAATATATTAATATGGTATAGTTGGTGGTAGTAGTGAGTAGATTTTAAATTAGTGATAGTTAATTACTAGTAATTTATAGGCTTCTCTTTTTGAAAGTAGACTAGACTTTTTTTTTTATGAAATATTCCTTGTATCTCTTCTATCTCACAATCTTTGTACTCTTTTTCAATCGATGTAAGAGCAAAACTTGGATCCTTGTGCCACTCCAATCCACAATATTTGCTCAATTGGTTTGTCCTCTACATTCCACTTCCTCGGCACATGCAGTAATTGGGCTACTGTCATTTCGTCTATTTATCATACCCTTCCTGCAAGTGATGCCTCAACTGGCATCAAACCTAGCGTTGTTGTCACCACCATTCCCATCCAATATTCACCTTACAGACAACTAGGTTAGTCATTTCCCCTCTACCATCTTTATCAATGTTAGAAATTGCCTTTGGTTGGAGCTCCTTGTAATAGCTATCCTTGAAGCTTGTCTCTTCACAATTTCCATTGCTTGCCTGATTGAAGCCATCAGAACCTCTACCTTAAGTCATCATTAAAAACAAGTTGCTTAGCGCTTGCCAACTAACCACCTTTGCAAATTCAACAAACCACAATATAAACACCAAAAAAAGGCCATACTTGTTGGCTCATCTTCTTTGACTAAGAATGTTCCCCTCTGACACTGTCTCCTTCTCCTTCCTCAATCATCATTGTCGAATCACCATCATTCAATTGCCTTGCCATCAAAGGATAGTCACAACACCAGCATCACAGTTCAGGGACTTGCTTTGCTTATAATCCTGACCATCATGAGGACCTTTATATATACATACATATATATATATATATATACATATATATATACATACATACATATATATATACATACATACATATATATATACATACATACATATATATATACATACATACATATATATATACATACATACATATATATATACATATATATATATATATATACACACACACATATATACAACACACACCTAGATGCAGTAGCGACCTTTACCATACTAGTACTAGGACCTATACATACAAATACCCTAATCACAACTAGCTCTCTCTCGGGCAATCGACAAATGATGGTTTCTTGTGAAGGTAAACAATGATGTGCCATAAGGCCTTTTTAATGGAAAGAGAGGCATAAAATATCAATTTATTGAAATTTTAGAAGTATGTACAAATATATATGCCGGACGTCAAAAGGAAAGGGAGATAAGAACCAAAAAGTAAACTAAACAAACCTATTAAGAGCATACATTCACCAAAATATTTCAATTGTTAAACAACACATAAGAAGGCCGAGAATGCCTCTTTAGGGCCCCTAATGATATTTTTAAAGATGCATTGCATTTTGACCATATCCGCCAACATCATCCTATTACCATATCTTTAAAGAATTCACTCTTGCAAGGGCTCCATGATAGAAGCCAATCCTTAAGAGTATTATGTTTTGTGGGGTTAGTGGATAAGTCTTATCTAGCCTCTTCTATCAAATAACATTTAATAAGGTGATGTACAGTAGTTTCATCCATAAGTCAAATTGGTCAAATGATCAGATCTATGATGCCTAGTATATGAAGATAGTTGCAGATCTATAATATGTAATTGAGATTCATCCATCAAAACCTTTGATCTTGTTACTTCACTTTGCTTTCCTGATCTAGTTCCACAATACAAGAATACCCTAGTAATTGCTGATCTGATAGTAAGAAGTAATTGATAAAGAAAGAATTGTTGAAAGCAACCAAACCGTGAAGTTTGGCTTCGCTGATAGTACTAGGAGGTTTTGATGGATGCAGCATGAGACTTGATTCTCTCATCATTCACCTTAATTTTCGGGGTGTGTACCTTATCATAGCTTCCTCCAAAAAAATGAGAATCAAACTGTAGCTATGGGAAGAGGAAGAATCAATAGAGTATGACAAGGAACTCCATTTTGATGACCTCATAAGTGTTTTTATGTCTGTCCTTTCCCTGGTAGTAAATGGAGTCACCATGCCCTTGCAAGTGATATACGCTATGTTGAATATTATTTGAGCTCACATGTGGGTAGATGGCAAGTTTGTGTTAAAGCATAACATCAATTGTTTTATATGATATTTTCATCCTTTTCTAGCAATTGGTAATCATTATGCAAAATTAACAATAGTTGCTACTCCCCTTGTAGTCTTTTGAATCAATTTCCAGAAATAATTAATCAAGGCAAATGGATAAAATATCTGATGTTAATCCTTGGTCTCACAAAAGTTCTGCATTCATCTATTGGGAATTTAGTCAATTTGATTTGGCTGTGATGTTTTTGCAAGATAATTTAAAATTTATTCTGAATTGCATTGTATCTACTGTCTATGCAGGAACAAGATCAATATAGTGGATACAAGCGCACTCGAGCAGCTTGTTCTTTTCAGAGCCCACAAATTCTTTACTTGCAATGCTACGCTGCAGCTGTAGTCTTTACCCTTGCTGCTTCATGTGTAAACAAAGTTACAAACTCAGGATAAGTGCCTCTGGATCCTTTGTTCTTAAATATGCGAACCAACAAGCCAAGATAGATGCTGTTGCTTCTCTTAACAATCTTTCCGCCGTCACAGATAACCTGAATAGCGTCCTTTCAGTTCGTCCTAATTTTCCTTGAATCAGCTTTCTTAAAACATGCATTAACTGCTCCAAAACAGCTGAAACATGCTGTGCCCTTACGCAATTATTGGCTGCATTTGATGGACAACGCTGGCAGCCGAGGGATGTTGCGTGCTTACTGTTGTGGAAATTCTGGAAGAAGGGTCTCCTTAGAGTAGAGAGCTGGGCGTTCAAGCCCTCTCAACAATGTGTTAAGCGACTTTAGTTAGTGAAGCTATTCCCAAAGGTGTTCTGGGTTTTCTTGATCTCACCGTTCAAGGGACTGAAATCTCAAGCGAAAGTCTGTAGGCTTATTGAGTTACTGAGGCAATCTCCCATCAGGCAGATGCACTTGAGAATCTCGTCTGCAACATTCTGTCCAAAATCGATGGTGGTGAGCAGTCAGAGAAGCAAAGAAGTTTGCTGCAGCGACGGCCCCCGTGTGTGCTCCGACGGGGTCGTCTCCACTTTCTTGGTAACTGTCTTTCGAAAGTCTAACTAAAGTAAGCGCACAGTTTTATTTTTCTATTAGTGTATCCTCTGATTCTCTACTTTCAAAATGATGGGAAAAAACACAATAATCTATGTATTGGATAGTGCCTGGTCAGGTTCACTGATGGTATCTGGTGCGTGGTTTGATTTGTTACAATCATCGACAAAAGCTACTAACTTTCAAAGCTCCATCGAGCGGCCAGAAATCTATTTTTAAGTTCATGTTGAGTTCCTATGCTCAGAGGCTGCTGCCACTTGCAGATTACGGTAGTATACGCTTCATGAGTCGCTCAACTGTTCTCAACGTATTAACGTAGGACCCTTGAGATTGCCAAGTCTGGTGCATAAGACATACTATGTGTGCCACAGGACGAGGAATTGATGGAATTCTAAGCTAGACACACAAATCCAGTGGAGAGGCACCTGGGATAGGTGAGTTGTAGGATAATGGAGATCTGAATAGATAAGCATTCTTCGTTTTTTTTCCGCCGAATTCTTAACTCGTGACAGACACAAATTAAGTGACTCGATTGTAAAGGATTCCAAAAACACTCTCACCGACAGCTTGGCCTGCCATAGTTTTGTAACATGAAAGCTGACTCAGCACATTAGACATCATAATATGCCAACTTGGAAGCCATAACGTTCATCTCCAGACTGTAAGGTAAGGTCGGCTCCACAGACACTGGACAAATTTTCCTGAAGCGTCATATGTCAATGCACAAAAATCCAAAAAAAATAAAAGGCAAAAGTATAGACTTAACAAGTAGAATGAACACCCAAATCGGATATGCTTGCTTCCTTCCCCTACTAGCTTTCTCAATGGCCTTGTCAGCCTTACCCCAAATTGATACATCTCTTGCGTGGAAAGCATTCACCACTATGCAGCCAAGCTAAAACATCTCTCCAACAAATTGACAAACCTTTAGCTTCTGGCTCCTCGTTCTCAATTATGGATAAACATTTTAACTTCCATATCTTCATGTATGCAAATTCACTGTAGGCCATTTTGAGTCTTGATTCAACTTGCATTCTCCCTGTGCATATTCCCTCACGTGATGTAAGATTTTTTTTTTCTTCATTTTTGCTTTAATACGTGCTGATTCAACTGTTTCTGTAATTTCAAAAATATATTATATGATGTCATTGTTCCCTTACATATAGGCATGTAGAATGGGGACATTGGAGAATTGTATTTTTATGAGCATATTAGATGATGTTATTGATCCCTTATGAGCACATAAGAAGAGAGTATTGGAATATTATTTTCTAACCCTTTGAAGAAAAAAAAAGGGGCAAAAACTACCTAAAAACTTACTTCTCAGGGCACATTTTTACTGTCTAATATAGATAGACATTAGTGCATAATAACCAGCAACCAATTTAGTATCGGGCTAAATTATAGTATACTATCATGCTAATGAGGATAATAATATTTTTGTTATAGTTCTATATCATATAAACATGTATCAGATATATCTTTATACTAATCAAATACAGTGCAAATTTATCTAAGGCGATTGCTCATAATAATAACTGACTTGCCAACATCCGCCGTGTCTACGCACGGCTCCATACGCATATAAAACTCCAAACTATACATCCTTATTTGTTGGTTCATCTCGGTCAAAGAAATCCCAAGCGCACCTCCAGCGGTGACTTCAGCAGCGCAGCCTTTCCTTTTGTTGGATTGGTAACAAGAGTCTTAAGCACACCATCGGTGTCTAAATTCACTTTTTGTCTAAACCCTTTATTATATAATTTATTTCTCCATCGCCCTTGCGTTCATTTCCGAGAGCCTTCATTCTCTTCATTTTTTCACTTGCGCCCCCTCCCCGACCGGCCGACGGCTCCAATACCCCATCCGGACTCCCTCCCTCGAACCCTCCATCGCCTTCGCTTGAGAGGCATAACCTCTTGGCTCTAAACCTTGGGTGGTATCTAATCGCTTGCTCTTTGATCGATGGGAGACGGGGACGCGCTGGAGAGGTTGGGGCCGGAGGCGATGGAGACGTCTTGCATGAAAGGGGACCTTGGCATGGAGATCGATGCGCATCCGGACCGGGAAGGAGCCGCCACGGCCGAGGACTGGAGGCGGGCGCTCGGCAAGGTGGTGCCTGCGGTGGTCGTCCTGCGGACTACTGCGGCACGGGCCTTCGACACGGAGACTGCTGGGGCCAGCTACGCCACGGGTTTTGTCGTCGACAAGGTCCGCGGTATCATCTTGACCAACCGCCATGTGGTCAAGCCCGGTACTTATTTTTGATCTCGACCTCTTCCACTAATCGGCTCGTGATGTGCCGCCGCCGCTTTCTTGATCGATTTTCGCATCGTTTTTCTGACACAGGTCCTGTTGTTGCTGAGGCGATGTTTGTTAACCGAGAGGAGATTCCAGTCTATCCTATATACAGGGATCCTGTAAGTTTGTAGTTTTTGATTATCAGTTGAAACTTCAGCGACTTCCTGATCTAAATTGTTTATCATGAATATATTGTTCAGTACGGAATTGGGTTGGTTCTTACGACGCTTTTTTAGCTTACATTTAACGCGAACCAATGTACTTTTTGTCACCTCATGATTAAATCAATTCATTTGCACATGGTCGTTGAAGCCATGGGCACTTATATCTATAACCGGGACTTAATGATGGATAATTTATAATGTCATTATTTTTTAGCTTATTGTCATTGAAGGATTTTGTTTTAGCAAAGATGAGTTATTTGTAGTGTCTTTGGACGTTTATTCATATTATTAGACATGTTGGCATACCATTAGCCGGTTATGTGTAGCTCTGTGGTAGTGCTAAGCAAACGACCATATTGATGATGGATAGATTTAAGCCGCGTTTGTGTCTACTTTGGCATTTCCACGTGCCTTGCCAAAGCATGGTTTTAAATATTTTATTCTTCTGAGCCACTATTATTGTTTTTAATAGTGTTCATCAGTGCAATATATTTTTAATAGGGCTAAATGGGGATTGTCCATTTCCAAGTTTAAAATCCCCATTTTAGGAACTAAATTGAGAAGAATAAAAAACTGCTCACTGGAATATGGACCAAGATTAAAATCCTTATGTACGAGCTCAATAATGATGTAAGGAGATAGACCGTTTGATAATAGGGGCACTAGAAAATTTGAAGTTAGGCTGAAAATATGTTAAAAATAATATTAGTTGATTGAGGCAATATAAATGATAGGACCAACTACAAATCTTGTATTAATTTAATTATTTAAACAAGGAGCTTGGATTAGAGGTCAGGTTAGTAAATTAATGAGTTGAAATTGAGGTCGACATTTGGTCATCTATTTTATAGGATTGGAATGGATTGTAGATCAAGGAGATCTTATGGGATTGGAGATCTTATCATCCCTACTCTCATTAAGTTCTTATGCATGTTTTGAATTATTTAAGCTATTTTGTTTAGAGCAAACTCCTCATACCATAGCTCTTAACTACACATATGTAAGTAATTTTAAAGTTTTAAAAAATTGATTACTGATCTTGAGTTCATTTTCCATTGCTCGTATGTGAGCATAAGAGTTGATGATATTAAACCTACACATGAGATTAATAATGAAGAGAGAATATTCAATAACCTTCTGTACAGTGATTGTGCTACTAAATTTGTAATCAATAAGCATCAAGTGCTAATGACTGTGAGGCAGTGCGAGGCATATTTGCTGTTCTAAATAGATAAAGATTTACATTCTAATTATACCTTGAACCTTGTTGTTAGATTATTTGTAAGGTTAGTCTACTTGCTCGCTCGCTAGGAAGCTCCATATAGGATATGAACCTTATTTGCTTCTTCACTTCATACATGGGTCACATTGTGATAGGCAGGGAATATCCTTGTGAAACATTTGCTAACTTCTCTGCAAACCTTGAGCTAAGTATGCAACATAATGGGATTCTTATTTCTTCATTTCATATATGGGAACATTGTGATAAGCAGGGTACAGTATATGCTCATGTGGCATATGCTAGTCCTTTGAAAACCTTGAGCCAAGTATGCAACGTAATAGGTTATGTAATGTAGTAAGCTAATGTCTAAAGCAACTAAAATTTAGAAATAAATTGGCCTGTTACTTCATTTCATGTGAGTTCAAAGCATGCTTCTTCTGTGATTTGTTATTATCTTGATATTTAAGTCATTATATACTCTGAGACTATCAACTTACTGAATACCTCAAATTTGTTTGGTTTATAAACGCATTACCAATATAGCCAGTTGGTTGTGTACCTTTTTCCACGTAGCTACTGTTTGATGGTTTGCTCAGGGGTGGTTGTTTTGAGTTATGACTATCAAAATGAATAATGCCGTTCAGTTCAAGGCTTGATTGTATGTGCTATGAGCTTCATTTTTTGTGATTATGCAATGCAGTAATTTGTTTTTAGTTTGATTGTTTAGCATTCATCTATTAAGATATTGATAAACATGTTCTTTAAGGAGTTGTTTAATTTATAGGATTTTTTGTTTTTTGGTAGGGACTTACCTAATTCTTTTTCATGTTGGATCAAAATTTATTTAATATATATGGTTTCTTGTCCTTACCAATCTGCCTTTTGACTAGATACATGATTTTGGCTTCTTCCGTTATGACCCTGAAGCAATCAAATTTTTGACGTACGAGGAGATTCCACTGACACCTGAAGCTGCTTGTGTTGGGTTGGAGATACGAGTTGTTGGAAATGATAGTGGTGAAAAGGCAAGTCTTACTTTGTGATCGTATTCAAATTGGACTAAGGATGAATTACTTTGCCTATTTGACTTATGGTTTAAATTTACCTAGTGGCAGTAAACCACTGATGAGTTCCTCTAATGCCTGAAGGTTTTGCTTTTTGCAACAAAAGAGTCTGTTAGGGGTAATAACCCGCGATGCTGGTACCATGTTTGTGTAACGACTAGTCTGAAAAATACGAGTTGATGTTCATTATCCCTTTGTATTTATTTATGTATCTATATAAGCTGGAGTTTAAGAAAGAAGATCTTCGATGTGAAGGTTATTGTTAGTGTTTTATTCATAGCATGGGTGTATGCCAGTATCCCTTGCCTTGAATGAACCTGCATTGTCGCGTATGTAGACCTGACACACCTAAAGTCTTAGTTGCTATCTTTATGGATCAACATGCTTGTACCAGTATCCTTTTGATCTGGTGTTAATAGATTTGTAGTGAGAGAATTTGTTTGGAATATTTAACTTAACTATTTTTTATAATGTTTAACATGTTATCTTCCTAGACTTGTTACATAGCAGAATGTATATTTGTGAGGGTCTCATCATGTTCATTTGTTTGTTTGATATATTATGCTTTTCCTTGTGATTCAACGCCATTGAAGTAAGCCATAATTTACAAACGCAACCAGCAAATACATGTATTTGCACATACTTGTGGAAAACCTGAAAAAAAAAAAACAGTTGTGATGTTCAAGAGCGAAAGCTAGTACAAGTTTACAGAAATACATGTGCATGCACAAGCACCTTCCTCCCAGCTTGGTCATATTCCAATGCATGCGCCTTTGCAATTCATTGAAGCTCTTCTTCCGCAAGCTCATTTCCTTCTATGCGGAATTGCACCCTTGATGTGCCGGTGTAGTTTTACAACTTCCTTATCCCGTGGATTACTTAATTTGCAGGTCTCCATTTTGGCTGGAACTCTTGCTCGTCTGGATAGAGATGCTCCTCACTACAAGAAGTATGTGCTGTCATTTGATGTGTTTTATAATGTATGCACCACTTTTGAAGTCAATCTGGTTACTGTGCATGGGATGACTTGATAGTTCAATAAAATTTCAAATATTCTTTAAATTACAAAGATTTAGCGAGGACTATTGATTTCTCAAAATTTTACTACTCAAGTATTCCTGATACGAGTTCTCAATTCCTATCTTCTTTCTCCTCCTCATGCTCTTTTCCTCTTACCATTGACTTTTAATTCTCCTGTCATGAGAGCTCGCCTGTCTGCATCTTTCTCTCTCCCTAAAGTCAGCTTGTTTCTTATTCCCCATTCACAATAATCTTCTGCCAGAGTGGGATGGTTTTTTCAGTGCTGATTACGAGTAGTTCATCATAATGTATCACGTTGTACTTCTCTGTCCCAGATTGACGTGTGATTTTTTTGTGTCTCAATCTGTTTTGCTTTTTTTTTTCTGTTGTAATCTTTTGATTCATGAATAACCTGCTGTGTGTCAATCGATTGATTATTTGATAAGAAATTGAATCCCTTTCTCTATTTCTCCTTGTTTCCAGCTCTCTATTTGTTACCGTGCTTTCTGGTATAGGCTATTAGGCTAATCTGGAATCAATTTTTTCTTGATTATCGCCAAACTGGAGTTCCACTTTTGCCGAATTTGATAGGGATCAATCTTGTGATCTTCATCCATATCCTGACCTGATCAGATGAGTGGTATCAGTTCTTAATGAGATTCCAGGCAGTTCAAATATAATCTAATCACAACCCTGTTTTCAACATATATCTTTAAATTCTCAAAATAATTTTATGCCTTTTCAATTAGGTATGTTGAAGACATTTTCAACTGATATTTCATTACACCGTTTGCCATTTGAATATCTTTTCATGATAGTTGAGTTTGACTTAGGTATGCATCAGGACTAGGTAATGTAGTTGCAGACTTGCAGTGAAATCATTTTTAGGATTATAATTGATAAGCTATGTAAAAGAAGTTATCTTGTGTTTTTAGCTATGAATGTCACATAGTGATGGTTCTCATGTTAATTATTCATACTATACATAGCGCTAGTTGTGCTACCTTGATATCATGCAATTCTATTTTCCTTTATCTGTTTGGTCTTTTTCTCATGCGATTTTACTTTGATCTCAATGCAGGGATGGATATAATGACTTCAACACATTCTACATGCAGGTATGACCCGTTTCTGTAAGTGACAGAAGATGCTCTTTTAGAAATCTGAAGTTATTTTACATTCTCTTTAATCAGTTTCGAGTTGATGCTAGCTAATCTCCTACTTAAGTACATATATTGAAGGAAAAAAAAAATGAACTTCTGTGATCCCACTATTGTTTGTTTCTTAAAGAATTAGTTGACCTATTGAAGAATAGGGTGCATATTCAAAGAAGAATAATTTCAAACTAATGACTGGTGCAGAGTTTTTATAAATATTGATTTCTTCATTTCTTCATTTTTGATATGACAGTATATTTTTCCTGCTTTTGTTTTCGAATGACTTACTTTTTGTCCATCAAATCTTGCATTTAACCATTCCATGGAGAAGTTTCAGTGATCTGATTTCAGAAAATCCACATCCTCTATAAGTTCAGAAATTTTGGTGTAGTAGAGATGAAATGTTCAATTTAGTGGGATAGTTATGATTACATACATAGCCAATAAGTGAGGGAACTCAATAATCCTATCAGACAATTATCTAATAACACATTGACTAACCAATAAAACATATTGTGACCCTCCCTCTAAAGTTGGAGCATAAATGTTAAGCATGCTCAACTTGCTACATTAATTATGAGATTAAGTAGAAGTAAGAGCTTTGGTGAATATCAATAATTTGTTCCTCATACTTAGTTGAAGTTAAAGAGTATAAGACTTGCTCGTGCAACCTATCTTATATTCTTAGTTCCTTTACAAAAAAAAAAAAAATTACTGATGGCAATGTAAATAATAGAACGTTTATCACATTACATATTTCTAAGAGGAGAAAGAGCCAAAATCTTTTAAGATATTAAATGGTCCTTTCCCCTTGTATTCAGTCTTTCAACTAGACCATGCAATTATATTTGATTTATTACTTTCGCACATAACAAAATTTTCAGTAACATAAGTTAAAAAATGAGAAATAAATATATATATCATCATGTAATCCTCTATCCTAATGCAAGAATTAAAAAACTGGCCTGGTGGTATGGATAGTATATACAGGTCTAATCTTCTATCAATACTGGTATAAGGTATTTCAATGGTTATAAACTAGTATTAACCATAGTGGATTGGTACACCAGTACATTTTGGTATTTAAAATATTGATTCATGATACGATATCATGTGAAATGTCCAGTCCATTAATACTAAGATAGATTAACTTTTGGCACCAAGCGACATATATGTAGTAGGATCAACATAAGTGGAAGATACCGTGACTTCTCAAAATCTTTGGTGTTGAAGTGCTTGTAAAGACGCTTCCTAGTTCGAACTTCAAAGTATAATACCCTGAAAAGTCTGTCAATACGATATTGTCAATAAAAACAACAAAAACTACAACATGAAAGCTTGTATGATGATCGAGAATAAAATGACCCATTTTGCTACATTGAAACCTTGAAGATATAGGAATTTGGGAGAACTAAAACCATTCCCTAGAGTTTTGTTTGCGATATAGATAAATTACATATCATCTTTCTCATGTTACATGTCATAGAGCTTACTCCATTTAGACTTAACAAATCACCATTGAGAAAAACTTTTTTGATATTAAGCTAATGAAGCTGCTACTAGATTAACAACTGAAGAGAACATCATTGCAATAAAGATCAACTTAGCAATATATGAGAAAGTATCAAAATTTACACCATGTGTCAAAGTAAAGCCATTAGCTACTTAATGATCTTTGTACTTGTCAGTAGTGTCATTAGAATGCTGTTCGATACTTTAATCTCTGCATGTGACATGACAAACACCAAGAGGAGGAGAAACTGGATGTCATGTGTCTCATGAATGAAGATTTACCATCTCTACGTTTATTGCTTGTTTTCGTTCCAGAACTAGTGGATAACATGAATTCATGATAGCAACACAAAAGAGTGAAGTAATAAAACCCATGAAAATGGTGATAAGCAATCATAAAAATAACATTAAGAAAAAATAGGATGAACTACAATCAATCATTTACCTTATTAAAGTGCAATAAACAGGTCAAGGTTTGAGATAGGTGAACATATAGAAGATGTTAGTAGTGGCTAGTATTGGTATATTGTATCTGGTATGATTGGTACCAATATGAGCATGTGTTGGTATGACTGATTCCGATTTGAGTATGTGTTGGTAAAGCTAGTATGTACTAGTTTGATATATTGAGTTGGTACATTGATAAGAATTTAGATAGAAAAACTTGCTAAATCCTGGATCTCATTATGGTTCCAAAGATCTCCAATACAACACCTTAAGTTTGATCTCTTAGATTGGAACAAATGATCTCAATAAATTATCAATCTAGACCTAAGAATTGCAACTGGAATAATTTCAGTTTAGTGGTGCTTCAAAATATGGCATCAACATCAAATCCCAAATGAAAGTGCAATACCCTACCATTTCATCTAGAATTTTAGATCATATGGAAAGAGATCTCCATAAATTGAAGAGGAAAAAAAAATCCTACCTCCAAAAGCACAGCTCCGAATTCTATATACCTCTTTTCTATTTGAAAAGATTGGACAAAATAATAATCTAGCATTGAAGATAAGATAATGGGGAGTTACCACTATTACAGATTCTAGATATACCTCTTAAAACCACTGTCTTTTTTTTTTCAAGCCAATGGCTAGATAAATTTTAGTGGTAAAAAACCTAGCTGCCTCTAAATTTATATTGCTTGGCCCATTATAGGTGAGGAAGTCATTATTTATTTGTTTTTGTTGATTGCACTTGTGAGTGTATTCAATACATTTAGCACTTTTTTCATTTTATTTTGCATCTCTGTGAAATCAAATTAGCTATGATTGAAATTCATTCCGTTCGTTTTGCAGGCAGCATCTGGAACAAAAGGTGGATCTAGTGGTTCACCCGTCATTGATTGCCAAGGAAGAGCTGTCGCTCTAAATGCAGGCAGCAAATCGTCTAGCGCTTCTGCCTTTTTTCTTCCTCTAGAGAGAGTTGGTCTTTTATCTCTGCCACATTGACTGAAACGTTCTAGATAGTAGCATGATTCTGTTATTAAGATAATGTGCATAATTTTCTGGCTAGTGCCTAATTGAGGAATTTCCTATTAGCCTTACAAATTATGAAACATGAGATTTTATGTGTTTTTAAGATTATAGTGCAATAACTTTTCGTATTGAGAGAACTATTTTATATTTTATGAATGTTGTTATTTGTTGTCAGACTTAACATCAACCATTTTAATTCAGGCTAGTGTAGTTTCATTTTAGCGGGAGAAAGAGTTAGAATATATGCGAATGATGGAGGACTCTTAGAAATATAATGCTTCACTTGGAGTAACCATTTAAAATTTTCATACACATTAAAGAACAATGAAGAGGAAAAATGAAGTATTTTTCATAAAGGAGTTCGCTTCCTTTTTCATAAAGGAGTTCTGAATGGAAATTTTCATGATTCGTTGAAATTCCCAATTTAAACTTTTAAGTCAGATCTCTATAGCAAGTTAAATTTTTATAAATATTAACACATAAGGATAAGAAAATATTCACTTGGAGGATTCTAAGCAAAAACATTGAAGGAACACAAATCTCGTGGTGTCATATGCTCATATGAATTTGTGCATGACATAATGACACTTTTGGGTTTGGAGATATGAGAATGTTTTAATTGCTGAAGGATAGGACATTTAGATTTAGGCACCACTGGGATTCAGTCATCCTACATTTTGTTTAAAAATGCTACTCTTGACCATGGTTTAAAAATTTGGTCCGGCAGCTCGGTCTAGTGAGCTACCGGATTGGTTTGTACCGTTGGCAAAATTGGACGGCATAGGCGAAAGTGTGTGAAGACAACTTTCATTCGTGGCTTCCGCTAGCACCAAAAGCAGTGGAACCTTGTTGAGGCTTCCAGGAGGAGCTTCCGCCGCGAGCTCCTGCTTCCACCCGTCTACCGTGCTGATCTTGGTGGCTTGTCGGATCGGTATCGGATCAAAATTTTGGCCAGTAAATTATTCATGTTTTTTAATATTTAAACATTGTTATAATGTGACATCTCTCCATTTTAGAACTGTAACTCGTATTAATAAGTGTTACTTCTTTTGTAAGTTTTGTTCTTTATTAATAAGTGTTTTGTAAGGTTTTTCATTTTGAAATTGCTTGAAGGTTGTAAGGGCATTAGCATTAATTCAACAGAATTGGAGTACGTTTGGAAGCAAGTCAGATTCTATCACAATTCCTCGTGGTACACTTCAGGTTTGTTTGCCTGGATATATTTGATACCCCTCTTCTATGCTTTCTTGTGGTTACTGAGAAATTTGTTATAGGTCAAGAGTCTGTTTGCTTGAATATGCTTCTTTATTTATTTTATAATTTATCTGAAGAATTCATTCTTTTGGATTGAGGATTTAATCTAGGTCTCCCACAAAGTTTTGGTAATTCACCAAACTGTTACAAAGTTTGGTGCCAACCTTGATCATCTTGATTGTGTCTATGGTACAACACTAGTGTCCTCGGTATCATTGTCCTATGGACTGTATCGCTTGGTTGTGCCAGGCAGTTCAGGCTGAGACTTTATCTCATGGGATTGAAAATTGTCTTTTACATGGTAAAAATAAACTGTTGATGGCATAATATTATTTTCCAGATGATCTTGCCTTTTTGAGTGGTAAATTTGTCTTAAATGGTTTATCATTTCAAGTATATTATAATTTCTTTTGTTCAAGGCTTTGACTTCTTTGAGGTAAACACCAGATAATTACTTGATTAACAAATATAAGATGATTGTGGACATATACAAAATCATTTTGGCCTGCTTGCTGAACTACAATGTTTGTCCTAGACCTGATCTCGTAAAAACTCTAGCATTCCACCAAAGATTGATGCTTCATTCTTAGCTAGGTTAATTGCATGACCAAGATTTGAAAAACTGATCCAAATCGGTACCTGCTACATTGAAACCAGACATAGTATTACAATAAAATCGGACTTATCTCTGACTTGTTTGGACGAAAACTTTCGGTGAGGACTTAAATTTCAAACGTTGTGCATGACTAATGTTTGAGCCTAAAATATGCATGTGCTCTCTTGTGGTGAAAATTATGTTTCAGTCAAAACAGTATCCGGTCTTTAACCTTTTTAAGTGCTTCTTGGATATTATTATTTGTCTTCTTTGAAACTGTTTTTTATCATCTTAGTTCAGGTATTGTTTATCATATACATATTACCAATATATTATCTACTTTTTTTGGGATTTCTTATCTGGGAGGATTTAGAATACGGAAAACCTCTACTTCAAGCGTGTATCCTATGCTTCACAAAGAAGATCGTGCCCAACAAAAGATAGAAGGGATAGATGTGCCTGACGAAGACACAGAGAGACTAATTTAAATGAACTTGGTTTTCTTTTTCTACTTTTTTGCATGAACATAAATTTTTACTCTCTATATAGTTGCTCAAGAGGAGTAAAACATGCAATTGCACTGGCCAACATATTACTTCTTGTGTTAGTTACGAGTGTAAGATTTAAGAGTATGTTTAATAATCATCAAAATTGGCAAGAAATTGGAGTGAGAATGATTATTTCCATTGTTAGCATTCGGATGATGCTGGTTATTTCCATTCTTATTTTCATTTCCAGTGATTACTTGGAATTTAATTCTCATATCTAGGAATTATCTTATCTATTTATTTATTTTCAAGTAATATTTTAAATTTACTTGACATAAAATATATTATATCTCCTATCAATTAAAAAATCGTATAACATAAAATTAATTGCATGATATAAATAAAAAAGAACGATATAGAAATTATTTCATGCTACATTAAGGTTAACTTTTTGGCTCTTGCAAACAAACAAAAAAAAACTTTTGGGCTTTTAAAGTTTTCTTCTTACTTGCGCATTAGCTTGTAAATTATAATTTATATAGCATTTTGCAACCTATAATTTAAAACTTACCTATAATTTAAAACTTTTTCAAATTTGCCTTTATTTTACCAGTGTGTTGTGTGCTCAAAAGATAAAATATGAAATATTTTGCTTCTTTATTTTGATAATTTTAAAACGATATCCTATTGTATGGCTATTGCAATCAATTTGAATAATGTTCCAAAGGAATTTGGTTTCCAATTATGGACAATTTGGGAAGTTTGCACTGAATTGATTTAGATACTGAAATTATAGTTTCCAATTTTTTTTGAGTTACAAGTGTTAAAATGTAAATAGTTGCAATCTACTTGGGTCAATGTGAAAAATATATAATTTTGATTATTCTTTATTGCCCTTTTAAATTTAATATTCAGAAATGACCGTTCTAAATTCACATGAGCCAAGTCCGCCGATGGTTTTTTTTTTTATCATTTCTATTTTTGATATATTTTTTTAAATTTTGGTACTAAGTCCAATTTCAATATTGAACCAAACGCTTGATAATTTTGATATCTATCACAGATATGCGATCCATGGTATTGTTAGGTAACTAGTTCTTTTTGGTGGTCAAGTTGAGACTCGTTCTACTCTAATGCTTCAAAAATCAGTTCCTTCATCTAGCATCTGTTTTCAACCTTTTGCTTTTTGCTGAATTATTTTAGGTAACTTTTCTTCATAAGGGATTTGATGAGACCCGCAGACTTGGTCTTCAAAATGAAACGGAAAAGGTATTTAATAAGTCATTGGAATGCATAATGCATCAGAAACATTTTTATGATATATAAAGTTTCCAGAATATTGATATTTTATTCCTATTTTTCACTAAAATCCTCACCATTAATTAAACTTCATATGCTTACATGTGGCCTCGTTATGTGTTGCTAATCATTAGATGGTGAGGATTTTTTCTCATGCTGGCGAAACAGGGATGCTAGTTGTGGACTCTGTGGTTAGTTTCGGATAATGTTGTTGAAATGTTTTTGTTGCTTTCATTTGAAGATTTTTAATATGTTTTGATTATATCGAGAATTTCTGTAGGTTCCTGGTGGCCCTGCTCATAAGCACCTGGAACCTGGTGATGTCCTTGTACGTGTTAATGGCGAGGTGAGTTGGCCAATTTGCATGCATGTTTTTTTTAATTTGAAAACCATCCTTGTCTTAGTTTTTACTTGGTTCCTTGAAAATACATGATCTGCCTAACTATGCATGCTTAGTTGGTAGTGGTCTTGGTGTTCCATTATAGTCTCATACATACACGTGCGTAATGTGTATACACATACATACATATACATGTTTTTTGTAATATGCGTATTAGTTGTTGATACGGCCCAAGCCCGGTGGCGAGTCTATACCAGATGCAAGGTTAAGCAAGATGTTGGGTCACCAACCACACCAACCATTGTCAAGAGGGCCATCTTTCTAGTAAGGAACTTTGAAGAGGTGTTGGTCTAAAAGGAACACAACTTTCAATAAAACAAGAGTCCTTGGGGGCAGAAGGGCAAGTTTCTCTTATTCCCCAGGTCCACTGCATCTCATCCACAAACTCGGGAGGGATGGAGTCGACAGGCAGCCCTCTGCATTGATTCGGCGGAGGCATCTAGAAAGGGCAAGGGCATTGGGATGTCGGGTCCTATGGCAAGCACAACAAGGTCAAGCCACACACAATCACGGGAGGAGGGGGTGGAAAGTGGCTGAAGGACACAGTATAGCAGACCCAAGGGAAGCCGATCTCTCTCTTATCAAGATTTCAAGTCTAAACAAGAGAAAAGACTATGTTTTCGTTGTGATCGTATCATCCTATGCATCGTTGTACCAACAAGAACATTAGGCTGATGGTAATGGCAGAGGATGAGGACACTGATCCAGAGGGCATCGAGCTAGAGGCATTGGAAGGGGCGAATCGGAGGTGTCATTACATTCGATTGGGGGCATATTTGGCCCCAGAACCTCAAATTGATGTGGTAATAATCGATAGTGGAGCCACTCATAATTTCATATCAGAACAGTTAGTGAAAGAGAAGGGACTCCCCCCCCTCGCGCGTTAGGGGACGGTGGGAGAATTCGAACCCAGGGTAGGTACTCATGGCTACAAGTCTGACTTAGTACCCACATGAAGACGATAGATGCATATTTATTTGAGTTGGAAGGTGTGGACCTCATTTTAGGAGTGGCCTAGCTCCTGGGGGGAGGCAAAAACCAATTGAGATCGACTATATCTGAAATTCCTTTGTGATGGCAGAGAGACGGTCTCGCAGGGGAGTATTGCCCTGATCCGGGCGCATTCCTCTTTCAAGGAGCTAACTTGGCTGACGGAGGTGGAGTATTGGAGTTTGTTATGGGTAGCAGAAGGGGGCAATCATCCGATGATCGATGACTCACTATCTAGAGGGTAAGAGGAGGAACTGCTATAGGTGCCTGAGAGGTTTCCCAGTGTCTTTACGGAGACAAGTCATTTCCCACCCTCGACACCCACAAACCATGCCATTGTAATCAAGGTTGGGGAGGGTCCAGTTCGGGTATGACCATATCGCTATGCTCACAGTCAGAAGGACGAGATGACAAGACTTGTTATGGAAATGCTCAAGGTCATAATCATACAGTCCAGTTCAAGCCCCTACTATAGTTCGGGTATTTTAGTGCATAAGAAGAATGACAGCCGGAGATTCTGTGCGAACTACCGCGCTCTGAATGAGTTCACAATTCCACGTAAGTATCCGATACTAGTGATTGAGGAGATGCTAGATGAATTGCAAGAAGCTTGCTACTTTTTCAAGATAGATCTACGAGCCGATTATCATCAAATACGAGTCAAAGCGGAGGACGTGCCAAAGACAGTATTTCGAACATATGGCGGTCATTATGAATTCCTAGTGATGCCTTTTGGCCTGAAGAATATGCCCTTGACATTTCAAGCGACTATGAATGATACCTTCCAGCTATACCTGCGTAAGTTTGTCTTGGTTTTCTTTGACGATATTTTGGTTTATAGCACCACCTGGGAGGAGCATCTTAAGCATGTAGATTGGATCCTAAAGATTCGGGAAGGGCAGAAATGGGTGGCCAATAAAAAGAATTGTCAATTTGGGCATCGACAAGTGGAATATTTGAGGCATATTATTCAACCAGGGATGGTGGCGATGGATCCCAGCAAGGTGGACACCATGGAGGTTGGCCTACCCCGCGCACAGCTAAGAAAGTTAGGGGGTTCTTGGGTTTGACAAGATATTATCGCCGGTTTGTGCAGAACTACGGCAAGGTCACTTGGCCGTTGAGGAAATTGTTGAAAAAAGAGGGTTTCCGCTAGAACACATAAGCTTACCAAGCCTTTGTAGAGCTAAAAATTACCATGACTATTGCATCGGTTTTAGCGTTGCCCGATTTTCAAAAAATGTTTACGATAGAGTGTGACACATCTGGAAAGGGTATGAGGACTGTGTTGATGCGTGAGGGTCGTCTAGTGGCGTACTTTAGTAAGGCCCTCTCCAACCGAAATCTAGCCAAATCAACTTATAAAAAGGAACTCATGACACTAGTCCAGTGCAGTATTGGAGGCCCTATCTATTAGGGCGACATTTCAAGGTATTGACTGATTAGAAGGCACTAAGGTACTTACTACAACAAAGGATCACAACCTCAGAGCAGTAACATGGGCTAATAAAATTATTGGGATATGATTATGAGGTGCTATACAAAACGGGAAACACCAACTAGGTAGCTGATGCTTTGTTGCGAGTGTTAAACACCCCGAGGTATGCGCCTTATCCTCTAGCACCCCCGAGGTGCTAGAGGAGGTACAAAGTCTGACCTCGTCCTACGAAAAATCATGCGGGAGGTGTCCATCGATCCCCAGGCTCACCCCCTTATAGCGTGGACAAAGGCTGGCTTTTGTACCAACGAAGATTGGTAATTTCAGCAACATCATCTTGGGTTCCTCAAATTCTTAAAGAGTTCCATTGCTCCGCTATCGGAGGTCTCGGAAGCCTACAGAACTTATAGACGAGTAGCAGGCAACATCTACTGGCGCTGCATGAAAAGGGATGTCTATAAGTTTGTAGCGGAGTGCGACATATGTTAAAAGCAAAAATATCAGGCCACTTCACCCGCTGGTCTCCTACAACCATTGCCTACACCAGAGGCCATATGGGAGGATATAACCATGGATTTCATTATTGGACTGCCTAGATCGAAAGAGAATGACATCATACTAGTGTCCACTATATGCACACTTCATCCTCATCTGCCACCCTTACACGGCTAGCAAGGTGGCAGAACTTTTCATGCAAGAAATCATATGCCTTCACGGCTTTCCACGAACCATAGTAAGTGATAGAGATCCCATATTCATAAGTCATTTTTGGCAAGAGCTTTTCAGACTTTGGGGTATTACCTTGAATATGAGCTCAGCTAACCACCCTTAGACGGATGGTCAATTGGAGGTGCTTAACCGATGCTTGGAAACATATTTGCATTGTTTCATGTCTGACCAACCTCACACCTGAGCCGCTGGCTACCATGGGTGGAGTATTGGTATAACACGAGTTTTCACTTCGTAGCAGGTAAGATTCCGTTTGAGATAGTTTATGGGAGATCACCTCCAGTCCTCTTGTAGTTTGCTCCTGGGGAATCACTAGTGGACATAGTAGCGAATGAATTGTTGGATCACGATGAGATACTGCGACAGTTAATTTACAATCTCGAAAGGGCTTAGCAGCGGATGAGTAAATACGCAAATGCCAAGCGCCGGGATATGTCATTCCTGGTGGGTGACCTTGTATTTGTAAAGTTGAGACCCCACCGTCAACAAACAGCCGCTCAACGGATCAACGTGAAGCTGTCCGCATGCTAGTACGGGCCATTCAAAATTACTCATTGAATTGGTGAAGTGGCATATAGATTGGAGCTTCCACCTGAGTTGAGGATCCACCCTATTTTTCACTTGTTGCAGTTTAAGAAGGCGGTGGGCAACCTCAATGCCTCTGTGCAGCTTCCACCTGAATTGGAGTCTGAGTCGATGACCCTCCCCAATTCAGAAGTCATTCTTGCTTAATAGTATATTCAACACAAGCAGGTCTCGCTGCTACAATGGTTGATGAAATGGTTGGGCAAACCATTTGAGGATGCTACCAGGAAGATGAGGCGGTGGTGAGGAAGCAATTTCTAGCTTTCGTTGCTAGTCTTATGGACGAGACTACTGGTGGGGGGAGATCTGATACGGCCCAAGCCTAGTGGCGAGTCTATACCACACGCAAGGAGAGGGCATCGAGCTAGGCTGATGATAATGGCATAGTTGTATCATCCTATGCATCGTTGTACCAACAAGAACGTTAGGCTGATGATAATGGCATAGGATGAGGACACTGATCCAAAGGGCATCGAGCTAGAGGCATTGGAAGGGGTGAATCGGAGGTGTCATTACATTCGATTGGGGGCATATTTGGCCCCAGAACCTCAAATTGATGGGACGGATAGGGAATGATGACGTTGTGGTAATAATCGATAGTGGAGCCACCAGCTAGGGGACGGTGGGAGAATTCGAACCCAGGGTAGGTACTCATGGCTACAAGTATGACTTAGTACCCACATGAAGACGATAGATGCATATTTATTTGAGTTGGAAGGTGTGGACCTCATTTTAGGAGTGGCCTAGCTCCTGGGGGGAGGCAAAAACCAATTGAGATCAACTATATCTGAAATTCCTTTGTGATGGCAGAGAGACGGTCTCGCAGGGGAGTATTGCCCTGATCCGGGCGCATTCCTCTTTCAAGGAGCTAACTTGGTTGACGGAGGTGGAGTATTGGAGTTTGTTATGGGCAGCAGAAGGGGGCAATTATCCGATGATCGATGACTCACTATCTAGAGGGTAAGAGGAGGAACTACTATAGATACTTGAGAGGTTTGCCCGTGTCTTCATGGAGACAAGCCATTTCCCACACTCTAGACCCACAAACCATGCCATTGTAATCAAGGTTGGGGAGGGTCCAGTTCGGATATGACCATATCGCTATGCTCACAGTCAGAAGGATGAGATGACGAGACTTGTTATCGAAATGCTCAAGGTCAGAATCATACCGTCCAATTCAAGCCCCTACTCTAGTTCGGGTATTTTAGTGCATAAGAAGAATGATAGCTGGAATTTCTGTGCGAACTACCGCGCTCTAAATGAGTTCACAATTCTACGTAAGTATCCGATACTAGTGATTGAGGAGATGCTAGATGAATTACAAGAAGCTTGCTACTTTTTCAAGATAGATCTACGAGCCGATTATCATCAAATACGAGTCAAAGCGGAGGACGTGCCAAAGACAATATTTCGAACATATGGCGGTCATTATAAATTCCTAGTGATGCCTTTTGGCCTGAAGAATGTGCCCTCGATATTTCAAGCGACTATGAATGATACCTTCTAGCTATACCTGCGTAAGTTTGTCTTGGTTTTCTTTGACGATACTTTGGTTTATAGCGCCACCTGGGAGGAGCATCTTACGCATCTAGATTGGATCCTAAAGATTCGGGAAGGGCAGAAATGGGTGGCCAATAAAAAAATTGTCAATTTGGGCATTGACAAGTGGAATATATGGGACATATTATTCAACCAGGGACGGTGGCTATGGATCCCAGCAAGGTGGACACCATCGAGGTTGGCCTACCCCGCGCACAACTAAGAAAGTTAGGGGGTTCATGGGTTTGACAGGATATTATCGCCGGTTTGTGCAGAACTACGGCAAGGTCACTTGGCCGTTGAGGAACTTGTTGAAAAAGGAGGGTTTCCGCTAGAACACATAAGCTTACCAAGCCTTTGTAGAGCTAAAAATTACCATGACTATTGCACCGGTTTTAGCGTTGCCCGATTTTCAAAAGATGTTTACGATAGAGTGTGACGCATCTGGAAAGGGTATGAGGGCTGTGTTGATGCGAGAGGGTCGTCTAGTGGCGTACTTTAGTAAGGCCCTCTCCAACCGAAATCTAGCCAAATCAACTTATAAAAAGGAACTTATGACGCTAGTCCAGTGCAGTATTGGAGGCCCTATCTATTAGGGCAACATTTCAAGGTATTGACTGATTAGAAGGCACTAAGGTACTTACTACAACAAAGGATCACAACCTCAGAGCAGCAACAGGGGCTAATAAAATTATTGGGATATGATTATGAGGTGCTATACAAAACGAGAAACACCAACTAGGTAGCTGATGCTCTATTGCGAGTGTTAGACACCCCCGAGGTATGCGCCTTATCCTCTAGCACCCCTACGAAAAATCATGCGAGAGGTGTCCATCGATCCCTAGGCTCACCCCCTTATAGCGTGGACAAAGGCCGGTTTTTGTACCAACGAAGATTGGTAATTTCAGCAACATCATCTTGGGTTCCTCAAATTCTTAAAGAGTTCCATTGCTCCGCTACCGGAGGTCACTCGGAAGCCTACAGAACTTATAGACGAGTAGCAGACAACATCTACTGGCGCTGCATGAAAAGGGATGTCTATAAGTTTGTAGCGGAGTGCG
The DNA here is from genome assembly GCA_027563935.2 of Costus lasius. Lineage (NCBI taxonomy): Eukaryota > Viridiplantae > Streptophyta > Magnoliopsida > Zingiberales > Costaceae > Costus > Costus lasius. The sequence goes on along the minus strand of CM050446.2, from coordinate 898,088 downwards.
ACATATGTTAAAAGCAAAAATATCCGACCACTTCACCCGCTGGTCTCCTACAACCATTACCTACACCGGAGGCCATTTGGGAGGATATCACCATGGATTTTATTAATGGACTGCCTAAATCGAAAGGGAATGACATCATACTATTGTCCACTATATGCACACTTCATCCTCATCTGCCACCCTTACACGGCTAGCAAGGTGGCAGAACTTTTCATACAAGAAATCATATGCCTTCACGAGTTTCCACGAACCATAGTAAGTGATAGAGATCCCATATTCATAAGTCATTTTTGGCAAGAGCTTTTCAGACTTTGGGGTATTATCTTGAATATGAGCTCAGCTAACCACCCTCAGACGGATGGCCAATTGGAGGTGCTTAACCGATACTTGGAAATATATTTGCATTGTTTCATGTCTGTCCAACCTCACACCTGAGCCACTGGCTACCATGGGTGGAGTATTGGTATAACACGAGTTTTCACTTCGTAGCGGGTAAGATTCCGTTTGAGATAGTTTATGGGAGATCACCTCCGGGGAATCACTAGTGGACATAGTAGCGAATGAATTGTTGGATCACGATGAGATATTGCGACAATTAATGTACAATCTCGAAAGGGCTTAGCAGTGGATGAGTAAATACGCAAATGTCAAGCGATATATCATTCCTGGTGGGTGACCTTGTATTTGTAAAGTTGAGACCCCACCGTCAACAAACAGCCGCTCAACGGATCAACGTGAAGCTGTCCGCATGCTAGTACGGGCCATTCAAAATTACTCATTGAATTGGCGAAGTGGCATATAGATTGAAGCTTGCACCTGAGTCGAGGATCCACCCTATTTTTCACGTGTTGCAGCTTAAGAAGGCGGTGGGCAACCTCAATGCCTCTGTGTAGCTTCCACCTGAATTGGGGTCTGAGTCGATGACCCTCCCCAATTCAGAAGCCATTCTTGCTTAATAGTATATTCAACACAAGCAGGTCTCGCTACAATGGTTGATGAAATGGTCGGGCAAACCATTTGAGGATGCTACCGGGAAGATGAGGCGGTGGTGTGGAAGCAATTCCTAGCTTTTGTTGCTAGTCTTGGGGACAAGACTACTGGTGGGGGAAGATCTGATACGGCCCAAGCCTAGTGGCGAGTCTATACCACACGCAAGGTCAAGTAAGACGTTGGGCCGCAGTCGGGCCAAGCCCAACCAAGTGACTGAGAGGGGGTTGGGTTTGTAAGGGGGCGAGTGGGGGAAGCAAGGGTATCACGTTGTTTGATTTTGGCTTGTCTTTTGGGACATGGTTCTCGACACAATTGCGATTTGAGGGACGGTCGGCTTCCGGTCCGTATTGTCTAGTACTTTGCTATCTCTAATCAAGTAGTTTTATTAGCAAGTCAACAATTTTTGTAAAATTATTTACTATGATTATAACTATAAATAATTATTTACAAGGATTACATATGGATCCACATAAATACTTGCATGCTTGCATATGTAGCAGTAGTAAACCAAATGCATAACGCTTTCATATGCCTTCAAATACTCTAGATTTGGTTAAAGTTGCTCTGGAGATTCACAAATTCAATATATAATCTCTCTAAGTACGTTGCGATCATTTTGTATGGAGAGGTGAAATATAGTGAAGATAATTGAAAGAGCTACTTAGTGAAAGTGTAATTATCCCCAGTTAGAAGGCAAGTCATTCTGATTTGTCTTATCTTGTTTTAGTTGCAGAAATGTATTGACTATATTTTCCGTATATGGCTTCTATTTGCAGGTTGTCACGCAATTTCTTAAATTGGAGACCTTACTTGATGACAGTGTAAACAAAGACATAGTTTTGCAGATTGAAAGAGGTGGAACTTCTTCAACAGTGATGTTGAAGGTAAGCTGAACTTGTTCAACAAAATTCTCTTTCTCATAAATATATATTAGAATGTGCCAAATTGATGACCGGAAGAACCCCTTTTAGTCCCAGCCCATCTTAATATTAGTAACAGGATAAGTATGGTTTTGTTTTAGTTGAAGCACGAGAATAAGAGGGAAGATTAAAATTAACAATGGATACTATGCCACATTATCTACCTTGCCTCGTTACGATACTTAACAAGCTTGTATAAATGCTCTAACGATATATGCTACTCACACGTTAATTAAGACATATTGAAGCCTTGTTTCTATTTCTATGGAAGTAGATTCTTAATTTGCTACATTTTATACTTTACTAGAGCATATATATCAATTATATGTAGCTCAGTAAAAACACACGAGCAGTGGTGAATGTAGAAATGTTAGAAAAGAGCTCTTAGCAAACACAAGAGCTCACCGTAAACATTAGAGTAGCAGCAAAGACGGTTGATACTCCAATACTCCCTCTCTGAGAGTTCTCTTAGTGTCTTGCAATACTTTCTCTCTATCTCCAAAACATTGTTTCTTTTGCATATCAATCTTCTTCTTCATCCTCTCTCCATGACAAAGAGTAAGCCTTTGCAAGAGCAGTCCCGTAATGCCTCTTCTCTCTTCTGCTTCATGTTGATGATGAGCACTTTATGATGAGAAGAAGAAGAGAGGAGAGAGAGGATGAGGCAGAAGAGAGAAGAGGAAGAGACAGGCATTACGGGACTGCTCTTGCAAAGGCTTACTCTTTGTCATGGAGAGAGGATGAAGAAAAGGCTTACTTTTTGTCATGGAGAGTGGATGAAGAAGACGATTGATATGCAAAAGAAACAATGTTTTGGAGATAGAGAGAAAGTATTGCAAGACGCTAAAGAGAACTCTCAGAGAGGCATACTCCAAGGTTGGAGATAGAACAAGCGAGACGACTGAGACTCAATAGAAGCAAAATACTAGAGAGTGGAGAGGAATAGCTATCTTAGTAATCTGCTTTGAACGAAGTTGAAATATGAAAATAACAGGAGAGATTAAATTAAACAATGTATATTACACCATATTATGTACATGACCACAATTACAATACTTTACAAGCCTATATATAGACTTTATTGATACATAATACTTGTACGCTTAGGCCTCGCTAAAAACCTACCCTATAATTAAAATAACTACAAAAACATTAAGGGAAATCCTAACTATATTTGGATTAAGTGGAGTTTCTAATTTTCCACCTTCAATACTTTCTAATTATTTCTTTTTAGCTTTGTAATTTTTTCACCTCTCTATATTAGAGTGTTCTTTTAATATAATTGATGTGGCTACTTACCTCTAACTTCATGTCATAACATGTTTAGTTGTCAAGTCAAACCCTGAGCAGACACACATGAAACACTTTACACGTCACAAATTTTGAAATAAATAATGATAACACAAAATGAAACAAAATATAACTTTTATTTTAGAGTGACTTAGTAGTCTTGACCCTTAATTCCCATCAGGCACGCACCACTACACTCCACTTGATGCAGCATGCACATGTATAGCAAAGGAAAAGAAAAAGTCAACCAAAGTTTTGACCATCATCAACAAGCTTTGGATCAAAGCACATATAGCATCACGTCTCTGTTGTGTGTTTCCTCCTTTACTACTTATAATTAAGGTTTAAAAAATTGGTCCGAATATACTGGTCTGGTTTTGGACTGATATGCTCCAGTGAATCCGACACTGTAGCATAGTGAAATTGATTGTACTGGCACAGTGTTCTAGTAAAAGCTGACCATCTTGAACCGGTATAAACTGAAATCTTCGACAGGGTTCAGACTGAAATTTCAAACTTTTTTTATGATAATTGATGAAAGTTCGATTGAACAATTTGTGCATAGTTGAAATGTGTGCTTATAAAAGATAGGAACTCTGCCAAAACTGGTAGGTGAAACCATGAAATCAAACAAGACCATTATTGTGGGATTTGTTTATTTAAATATCTGCACTATGAGATAGGGAAGGAGATTGTCGGAAGAAAAAGGAGGGCTATAATGAAAGGGAAAGTTAATGTATTTGCTGAATATCATCCCATCAAGATATTTGAAGATAATGCAAAACAAATAAGATAATGTGGTTATGTTTCTTTTTTACCTCTATTCTTAGTCATAGTGTTTGAATTTACTTGCTTGCAAATAGTGTTGTACCTAATTTAAATGTTGTGTTGGCCCATATTCTCTACATGTTACCAAATTTAAAACCTTCTCATTCTTTGAATACTCTCTCATCAACTCATAAAATGTTGTCTCTTCTCCCAAGACTTCAGTAATGCTTGTCGAACTAGTGAGTCACCTATGATTCTATGTTCTAAGATAGCCTCAATGAGTTGCCTGTCAAGTGTAGGTTTGATTTTTTGTTATTGATCCCTTTGTTTTCCTCACAATCACTAAGAAATTATGTTTCAATCTTAACTTATTAGTAAGTGATATTCTCACTAATGAATGATTCCATGTCTTATGAATAATATGTGGATTTTATGTATATTTCAATACTCACTATTTGTTAATAAACCGACACAAAAATGGACCAATAACAATCACACCAACACATAATGTATTTATATCAATTACATTTTGGACAAGTACCATGAATATCATCTTGTACAAATCAATACTAAAACCATGGTTTATATACTATTTTAGTAATAGCAAATAATAAACTCATTAATGTAGTTGTACTATTTCTTGAATTTAGATGTGATATATCCTAATTTTTATTTGGATGTGATATTTGCATGAAATATTATTTTTTAGAACATAATGGGATCGTATGATCATCTGGTCTAATATCGCTGTCTGTCATTCCTAGGTAGGAAAGCATATTTCAGTGCTGTTCAATGGACAACCCAACAACTACTCTAGCATCTAAGGCTAGCGCACAATGGTCCAATCAAGTCAATAATTATAGAACATTCACAGGGTCAAGTAGTAAATCATCAGGCAACATAAATAAGATCATAGGTTCCACAATAGTCCATACAGTAATCCATATACAACATTCACTACATTACTCATGTGTATATATCATCTCTAAACAATAAAGAGTAAAAGGATATATGCATCTCTTGCTCATACATTATGAATATAAGGATTTATCATAATGATTTTTGTGACGCAATTGGATGGAAAAAATCCAAGGTTTACCAAGCATTATGATTAACTCTCTAGAGTTTACAAATTATTTATTGGAATCAGAATTAAATTACAGAAAAACATAAACAATTCGGAAATAAATTTTCATAACATATTATTATTTTATTTTTAAGGCATACTACATAATTTGATGGCGTAGATTTGCTATGTTTGTTACCTTAGATATTATCCAAAATGATCTTCAGAAAATAGTTCAATAGAATTCGGTTTAGTTCTTTACCTCTCACAGCCGAACAACATGCTCTCCAGATAACTCTTGTTTTGGTTGTAATGCTTCAGGTTCAGGATTTGCATTCTATAACACCAAATTACTTTCTTGAAGTGAGTGGTGCAGTGATCCATCCTCTTTCATATCAGCAGGTAAAGTTTACTTGGATCATGTTTTTCGAGCTTGTGGTTCTTACCCGTCCATTTATTTGCTTTTTTTTTTTTAGTTTATCAAGGATAATTTGAAACCTTACTACTTTAAATACAATAGATGAACATTCAAATTGACTAAAGAAAAACTAATCAATGAAATTTTAGATGTAGCTAAGGATCTTATATCTGGTAATCCAACAAAAAATAAAATGAATGTGGTTCAAGTATATGGTCTGCTACAAAAGATTCTTGACTAAATAGCCAACAGATTAGTACACCTAAATAGCGTATGATTGGGGAATATAGGTGGAGTAATGCGTGGGGGCCAAGTGGGCACAAAGCACACATCCGAACTCGGAGATTTAATAATAGAGATGGAGAAAGTGATTAAGAAGAGTGATTGGAGGGATAACGCTATAGGAATATATCTTGTGAGAGGGATGCAAAAAGTAAGGACAATCGAACCTTATTTTTGCCATTCTACTTTGTTATTTAGCATGGATCCTGCTAGCAAATATATCAATTTAATTGTAATAAAATGGTTTCATAATTAACATTTGTGATGTGGTGGAGCTACATTGAAGAAATAGAAACTATGATGGTATTATCTTTAAGAATGACTGACCGTACTGAAATATTCCAAACACTGTAGATGGTTGGTGATTAAATGCTTAGAGCTATTGGAAAGTATGGAATCTTGTCAACATATTCGAATTAGTCTGCAACACTGACTCTGAGAAGCTACATATGTGATAGCATCTGAAATATATGACGTGGATGTTTTTTTTAAAAAAGTGCCTTGGTTTCAATGAAAAATGAGAACTAATGTGAAGACAATGTTAATGCAATATAAACTATTTGCTAGTAAATTCAATCAAATTGTTCTTTTGATAGATATATCGTTTACATCTCTTCCAGTTTAATCATTTTTTTGAATTTTTTAACCCTTCTATTAAAATATGTTCCATTTTACAAAGCTTTTTCTTTAATAGGCTCGAAATTTTCGTTTCAAATGCGGGCTTGTGTATGTTGCAGATACTGGGTAAGATTTTTACTAAATACTCATATTTTCCTTTGACAAATAAGCTCATTAATTATGTTCAGTTGCATGTTTTTCTTAATTAGTTTGTAGTTTGTACATTAATTTAGGGTGACGAATCTTTTATTTTCTCAAATTTGGTAGCTCAACTATTTTTGGTTGTACGATGTTTCTTAATGTGAAACATCTTCAGAGCAAAGATTTAGTCTCACTTGGTATTGGTTCTTCCTCTTCTCTGCGCTTTTCTTCCTCTTCTTCTAGAAATTGTTGGATAGATACGATTCAGACTATAATTCGTGTATATATATATATATATATATATTGTAAACTTGAAAATTGGAATTGTTGGATAGATACGACAGAGGTTATATAATTAATGTGTATTTTATTATAAACTTGAAAATTGGATAGAGCTGTTAAGTTATATTATGATATTTATTCTTTTATCAATTTTCATAGTGACTGAATACGATAAACCTAGATGCTTGTTAATTCAATTTCTGGTTGAAAATACATTGCTTTAAAAAATAGGTTATAATTGGATTGCTCATAGTTTATGAACTGGAAGTCTGGAACTACCATCACTTCTTTCTTTGCCCTTTGTTTAAGAAAGGACTGTCATGTACTTCATTAATATGATTTTTCATTGCACCTTTATCTTGCTGGTTAACACTCTATATTTTCTCTCCTACTGATATAATCTATCATAGTAGTTCTGCTCCAAAGTGTTTATGCCCACATCTTTGGCTCTAAGTATTATTCTGGTGGTGCTCTAGAAATTTTATAAATCTGGTGGAAGACACTTTATTTTCTGTAGTGTGAAGTCTGAGTAGTTTAACCACATATTTTCAGGTATATGCTCTCTCGAGCAGGTGTTCCACGCCATGCTATTATCAAAAAGCTTGCTGGAGAAGAGACTCTACAAATTGATGATTTCATATCTGTTCTGTCCAAATTATCTAGAGGTGCACGTGTGCCTTTGGAATATGTGAGTTATGTGGACCGTCATCGGAACAAGGTGTAGTTCATCTTCTTATGCTTCTACACTTTGCAAATTTTTTTCCACATCATAAATTGTTCGTAATATCATAGGTATTGTGACAAGAAAGGTTTAGTATTATAATTGATGCATTATATTACTATTAGCAGCTTGAGTGACAATAATTTCCTTAGTTTAATAGTTCAGTTCATTTATGACATCTGGAAATTTTGCAATAACTTAAACATGATCTTCATGTGGAAGTATTATGATGCCTTTTTTTCATCTTGATAGGACAACCTGTTCTTTTACCATCTAAATTTTTTTTTTCATTTTTGTTGCCGCCCAGCCAACTTATCTGCTATGCCTGAATGGATTTCTATTTTTCTCTGCAGTCAGTTTTGGTCACAATTGATCGCCATGAATGGTATGCCTCTCCACAACTATATATTCGCAATGATAGCACAGGGTTATGGATGGCTAGGCCAGCAATATCGGCAGACTCTTCAATATTATCTTCGGTTATTAAATGCGATAGAATAGGCACAAACTCCTCTATTGTAATGCCAGCAGACAGATTAGAACAACTGGATGATAACCATCAGAACAATGAAAACTTGGCAGATGGATGCAACAGAATGCAGACTGATGATGATAGCATTATTGAGGATTTAATCTCTACTAACGGTTTCACTACTGACAAGAAAAGGCGACGAGTAGAGGAAGATTCAATAGTAGAAGGAGCAGTGTTCTCTAATGGAGGTTTGAATGACTTGAAAGATCAGGCTTTTGAGCATCAATCCAACTTCGAAAATACTGAGATTTTACATGATCAGGTAGCAGTTAGGATGAATGCATCACTAGCAGAACAGGTGATCGAGCCTACTCTGGTAATGTTTGAGGTAGGGAAATTAATGCCTTCTATTTTCTAGTATATTTTACTAATGGGAACGTATTTATCTTAACAAAATGTTTGATTAATAAAGCTATATTCATTTCAATATTTCTTTTTTACTTGGTACTTCGATTTGCTGATGTAAATTAACCTTCCGACTACAAATTCTTGTATGACATTACACTGTTTGTTAATGAAAGGGGGTGAGTATTGTTGTATTCAATGAATGTAATACAATGTTTTCTTCTTTATGTAGCTTTGTGTACTTAAGAATCAGTCAGTTGTCATAATTTTTTTTCTTGAGGTAGAAATATTTTATTGATCTTTTTCTATTTTTAGTCATATACTTAATAGAAAATTCATTAGTGTCATTAGTACTGATTGCTTATGACACTTTAATTAGTTGTTTATTCACTGATTATGGGTTCAAAGTGATAGGATTGAGGCAGAAGGGTTAAGTGTAAAAATTAGAAGATACCAAGTGATTATACATCACTCTTACTTGATAGTGTTGAAAATGGAGGATAATCAATGGCAATAGGATAATGTTTTAAAAACTTATTGATGATTGGATCAATTTGGGCACATTCTTGGTTTGGTTATCCCAACTGAATGAATCATATTTGGTTAAATTTCATCCTGATGTTGTCTTTTTTTTTTGTTTTTTGTTTTTTGTTTTTTACATGCTAAAATAAAAAAAATTGTAAAATAAGAATTACAAAATGATGATAAGCTAATTATCTTTTGGGATTTTTTGTATAAAGTTAGCATAAAACTGTCAATGAATTTATGGAAGTGATAATATCATGTTACATTATAAATGATTTTGGATCACATGCAAGGGTAATTAAATGGATTGAACCGATTGGCTTCAACAGGTTACCATTGAACATTGGATGATAATCCCACACCTAACCTCTAATTATTTTGACAATTTTAGTTGGCTTTTGTTAGATGTCTATGGGTTCCTAATTATTTGATATTGCACACGCCAAGGGCGGCAACTTTTTCTAAATACAATGTCATTATGTCAGTGCCACTATTAGGGAGGAAATTTTGAGTTGTAATAGCCTTGAGGAAAGAAGGTATCTTTTCAACTAGATGCCGCTTCTGTAAAGTTGGTACAGATTTACCAGCCAATATTAATATAGGCTAAATAAACCTCGCAAATCTGAGTGTAGATACTGATCAGGAATTCAAACTTCGTTTAGCATAGCCTGGTACAGGTAATCTGTTCTAGCCTTAGTGATTTTCAGCGACTAGTGCACAAACAAGCGATTCAAACAATTTAATTCACTTGTTCTTGTGCCTGGGAACTCTTACACTGCCAAATATAGAATCATTGCTTGTTATGACATAAAATAGAGTTATTGTTTTGTTGCTCTGTCCCATTTGTTATGAAATATATGGGTGTTTAACTACAGTTTTCATGATAATTTACCTCTATTTTCTCTCTTTTATGGATACTGGTCTGTAGCGAATGATTTGGTAAATCAGAAATGCCCAAGTTTATGGTGATATACACAGACTCAGCTGATGGATATATAGCACTGACACCTTATTTTAGTGCAATTGAACATTTTTTTTGTTTAAATACGTAAGTTTTTCTCTCTTCATGAGTATCAATATTTCATTTTATGAAGTGTACCTTAATTTATAATTTATACCAAGTGTAGTTGTTTCCCTAAACTAGAACTAAGATAACTTCGTAGTATCCCAAAAAGCCGTTAGTAATTTGCTGTCGTAGAATATGCCTAATTCTGTAATATTTCTGTATGATGGCATACACGCATGCAGGTTCATGTACCACCATCATGTATGATTGATGGTGTGCACTCTCAACATTTCTTTGGGACAGGAGTTATTGTACATCATTCAGAAACCATGGGTTTAGCTGCTGTTGACAAGAATACAGTTGCAGTTTCTGTCTCTGATGTAATGCTGTCATTTGCTGCATATCCAATGGAAATTCCAGGAGAGGTAGACTTCTTCAATTACTTAGAGTTTATATAAGAATATTCACTGTACTTACAGAATTTTGACAGGTCGTATTTTTGCATCCTGTTCACAATTATGCTCTTGTTGCTTATAATCCATCTGCTCTGGGGATTGGCGCGTCCAGTGTTCATGCTGCTGAACTTCTTCCTGGTTAGTTGTTTGTCTTAAAGGTTTTGGTTAGCTAGTCTAGATTGGACCTTGATAACAAGGTCCTTTAATGAAATCACTCCTATTCCACTTGCTTTCTTGCAAAGCTCAAAAATGATTTACTTATCTTAACAATTTTTTGTGCTAGCCAAATAATCTACACGATTCTTTTACTTAAAATTATGATTGACTTAGGATAGGATACATATTAACCCAAATTAGTATAGTTTTGAGACGACAGTGAGTTTTAAATGTAATAGCTGGATTCATCCACATTTTACGCACTATATAAAGTTGTATAGTACATTAGCGATTTATTGCTTCCTTTGTTGATTACAAGTGGTACTTGCATGTAGATTGAATATAAGAAAATGGTTGTGAACAAGATGATATAGAATAGTCTCTGTTGGTGGATGAGAATAAGCGTATGATTAAATTAAAACATATACATTGCACCACTTTATGTACATCGTCTTATAGTGGCACACTGCTCGTTTTAGAGAGAGAGGATGAAGAGAACAATTCTTACCGTGGCATACTCTTTGTCTTGGAAGGGGATAAAGGAGATGACTAAGGCAAGGAGAGGCTTCAGGAGACTCCAAAGAGAATAACTATGGTAAAGGTATACTCCACCTAGAGGGAGAATGAAGGAGTTGATTGAGGAGAAATTAAAAGTAGAGTACCAAAGAGGAGGAGGTGAGCTAGGGTGTAGAATCTCGAAAAAAATAGGAATTAAACTATGGACATTTCATAGCATTATATATATCGCCTGCTTTATAATACTTAAGAAATCTATATATAGACTTTGAGGACACATGATACAAACATATTAATTTAGATTTAGTCAAAGTCATTTGGTTAATAATTATCATAGTAATTAAGTGGATCTTAGTTCATCACCTGTTATGTTTTCCAACAAGGTTCATTTGGAAGTAGTAAAGCATATTAGTTTGGCTTTCTACCAAGGATCCTTGATTTCTACTTAACTTCGGGGTGAATGAATGATGATTTTTTGCCAAACATTTTCAATTTTGGGAAAGTTTTTATACTCTAAGAATAAGCTTACACCTAAGTACTGTATTCGGCCTAAAATTAATTCATTTTTGGAGTTATCAAGTATTATATGTATCATATATGTACGTACTACTTTTTAGTTCATAGACCTTACGTCTCTTGCTGAATCCAATATCTGACTCTTAATTGTTTCTGCTGTTTGACACATTCACTGTCACAGTTCATTATCTTATTGTTCATCATGGTTTTATGTTTCTGATTCATCTTCCAGATCCTTTACGCAGAGGAGATTCTGTATATCTTGTTGGATTGAGTAGAAGTTTGCAAGCTACATCAAGGAAATCAATTGTCACCAATCCATGTGCTGCTCTGAATATTGGATCTGCAGACTGCCCACGTTATCGAGCTACTAATATGGAAGTGGTTGAACTTGACACTGGTATATATTCAGTTACAAAACTGTTCTAAGTATCTTGGCATTTAAAAGGATCTGTTATTTTCTTTTGTAGTAATTATTTACTCCAATTTAGATTTTGGTAGTACTTTTTCTGGTGTGCTTACTGATGAGCATGGACGGGTTCAAGCACTATGGGCAAGCTTTTCTACTCAGGTAGTTAAGATTTGGCAGTACTAAGTTTTTCTTCTCTAAAGCCTGCTTCTGATCATAATTTTATCATTGGTGCAGTTGAAGTATGGGTGTAGCTCTTTGGAAGATCATCAATTTGTTAGAGGCATACCCATCTATGCAATTAGTCAAGTTCTTGAGAAAATTATCTGCGGAGCACCTGGACCACTTCTCCTCATTAATGGCATAAAGAAACCAATGCCATTTGTTAGAGTTTTGGAAGTGGAGCTTTATCCTACCTTGCTTTCAAAGGCTAGAAACTTTGGACTGAGTGACAGTTGGGTTCAGGTAAATTATATTTACAAGTTAGAACTCAATTTTGTCACGCCGATTTTGATTCCTTTATGAAAGGAATTGACTGTCTGACAAAGTTTTGTGGACGGATATTTCAAAACTTACGACGACTTCAGCCATATCTGGAGGAGAATGTTATGGACTCTTATGGGGTACTAGCACTTGTTGGTTATAGACTGGTGGATAGTATATATACTAATTACTATTCTCCAATAATTGCCTCAATAAATTGCTTTCCGAGAGCGGAGCCTATGTGTTTCAACTTCTTCGTTCAAACCGAAAGCATCCACGCACACGTATTGATTATATGATATTGAACAATGTATTGAAGAGATGAAGTATGAAACTGTACTCGTGAAGACTGCTGTGCGGTACAACTGTGTGATTCTTTACTTTTTCTCCTCAGACAACAATTCCTGGGCAATCCCATTTGGGTTGTTTAGTCGTTTCAGACTGATTTTGCATGGCCTTTCCATAACGTAGTTGTTAGATGGCTATGAGCAAGTATAACTGGACTAAAGTGAATCATGGACTAATTTGATCAAGAAGATCCCTTTTGTCTCTATTATAAGTTTGTTCAGTGATCTTCTCTTTAATTCGTTAATTACTCAGAAATTTAATCTTAAATCAAATCAGTTGCTGTGAAACATACCGATATTTATCAGATGATTTTGGGTTTTCTACATCATATTTGTATATTAGCTTCATGGACAGCAATACAGCATAACATTCCTTTTCAAAATTTAAGCATGATTCCTTTTTGTGTTCATGCTTGCTTAGTTTTTCTGATGTTTAAAATATATTAGTCTTGGTAAAAATCTACAATGATCGTTATGTGCAAGTCAGGTGGAGCTTTTGACTTTGTTTATATTCTGGTTTCATATTTCTAATCGCACTCCTTTCTACTAATCACGAGGTTGATATTATCAGGCACTTGCCAAAAAGGACCCAATTAGAAGGCAGGTCCTGCGTGTAAAAGGTTGCTTAGCAGGATCAAGAGCTGAGGGCTTATTAGAGCAAGGAGACATGATTCTGGCCATTAATAAAGAACCAATTACATGCTTCCTTGACATAGAGAATGCTTGCAGGGAACTAGACAAGCAAGACAACAATGATGGAGAACTTAATTTGACCATTTTACGTCAGGTAAATTACCAAGGTAATCAAGGATATGCATTAATCACTTTAGACTTGACTTTTCGTGGATACAGGGTCGAGAAATGGATATTGTCGTTGGAACTGACATTAGAGATGGGAATGGAACAACACGCATGGTGAATTGGTGTGGATGTGTGATTCAGGACCCACATTCAGCGGTCCGTGCACTTGGGTTTCTTCCTGAAGAAGGACATGGGGTCTATGTGGCAAGGTGAGTAGCCAACACATTTCTTTAATACTATATCATTGTTTTTATATACTTACTGCATAGGACGGTACTTAGCAGGTCATATGTACTGAAACTGCCTGGAATTGTTTGGTTTTCTTTCTAAGTTGCTAAGAAGAAATGAAGATATATGTGTTCTGGAACATTGAACCCGCTTCACTCCTCTTGTGAGCCTGATAATAACCCGTCGATAATCATGTGGCATTCCGTGAAGTACTTTATGAACAAAATTTGATGGTCTCTACTCTCTAGCGCTGTTTTTAATGTGACATCAACAGTAAAAAAAATAATACTGATGCTCTTCCTAGTTAAACAATGATACCTAAGCGAATTCTATTCTTAGAAAATTGTTTTTTAGGCCCTCAAAAAACATCCCTTCTGACAGCTGGGTACGGAGCCGTTTGCTCTGGAATCTTATATTTGCAAATGGTTTTTACTTCCCTTCTCTTAGTACCTTGTTTTAATATTAACATTTTTCATGAAATCCTTGGCGTTCGGAAACATCACAATTCTAAATGTTATTCGCCTTGGATAAATGAATGATCATCCTTGTCGTATATATTGCTATCTCTCATTGGTACCCATCACTCTTTCTTTGTGCTAGATGGTGTCATGGGAGCCCAGTACATAGATATGGTCTTTATGCGTTACAATGGATAGTCGAGATAAATGGGAAAGTAACACCAGATCTAGAGACTTTTCTGGAAGTGGTCAAGGTATGTTAAATATTGCTAAATTTGGAATTGTTCATTGATGCCCATCAGTTTGTTTATTCGTTTTATTAGCTCGCTATGTATAAGATTGTTTTTCTTTGAAACTAGGAACTTGAGCATGGAGAATTCGTGAGAGTTAAGACAGTACATTTAAATGGGAAGCCGCATGTGCTGACACTTAAGCAGGACCTTCACTACTGGCCTACCTGGGAACTTAAATTTGACCCGGAGACAGCCATGTGGCGCCGGAGAATGATCAAAGCGTTGAGTTGCAGTGAAATATTAGGTCAAGCTAGCACTTCCAAATTGTGAATTGTTGCAATAGCTCTTAACAGAAGTCAGTCGAGGTTGGTGGTTATACATCTGTAACAATTATGAAACAACGTGTTCCCGTTAGTGAAAATATGTTGCAATTTACTTTCATTATTTGATATGCCTAGGTGTAAGGGCCTGTCTTTGAAATAAACCGAGGCCTTATTGAAATTAAATTATCAGTATCAATAATTTTGTGATGATCCGACCTCACCAAATTAAATTATGAAGCTTGCCATTCATTTCTCTGCATTCATCAATCTGTTGTGATGCCTGTACATTGTAAAGGGTACTAATTCCAAAATACGGATAATAAAGGAACGCATCCAACGGAGACTTACCTTAAGCTTTCTTCTTTGTGATGGATGAGCCCTCAGTTTCCTGGGTGTTTAAAATTTAGGAGCTTTTTTTAGAGATTGAAATTCAGACACTTGCCTTTTCTGGACTCTCGTACATTTAAGATTATAGTTTTCCTTATTAAAACAAAAGAAAATACGATGATTTTTTTTATTCTAGAAATCTGTTAAAGCTTTTTTCCTATCAAAATATGTTCCTGATTTCTACAATTTGAACTATAGATATTTGGAACTTGATTATATGAATTTTATAGCAAAAGGTGTTTCTAATGTTATATACGTGACGGAATTGAAATTTTAACTGGTTCTTTGGAATTGAAACGAACCTGGGGCCTGCAAGAGCATATAGATTCTGTCTCATCGATAATCAACGTCGCCACAAATCGATAGGCACACCAATTGTCAATTGACAAATATAAACACCTCATGAGGCAAAGAAAAATTTGGCTATTAATGATTTCATGGATTGAATTACTAGTCCTTTTCTCTTTCATAACTCACTCATTCAACCATCTGTAACATAAATTTAGGAGAAGGCACAACACTTCATTGGGCTAAGGAGGGATGTTAAGAAGAAATAGCCATATTAATCAGAGCATCATTCATATCCGAGTTCAAACAACTTGATCAAAAGCTTCCCAGTAGAAAAGTTTAATATGACGAAATATATTAAAGCCTTAGTCGATAGAAATTGAAAGCCAAACAGCATGATAAATTTACGGATGAATGATGTTAATCCAAACAAAGAATCAGGTTATTGTAAAAGTCCACAAAGAAAAAAGAAAGAATAAAGAATAAATACAGAAAAGGCTTAAAAGATATTAAAATCAGGAACATCTTATATAGAGGATAAAGACATTTTTATTTGTACAATAAAAATTTGCCTTGTAATGGTATAGTTAACCATTCTTAAACATTATAAATTTAAATAAAATGCATATACAGTATTAAATTAATCTTAATATTACTAAAAGCATCTTACATAAAAATATGAAAATATTTTATTGTAACTTCAATTGTAAAATGCTCAAATTTCAAATGAAGAACATATGCACCATCAAAATAAGTCAATAAAGATGTCTACAAGAAAGAATAAAGAATAAATAAATAAGGACTTAAAAAGAACGCACTCGTCCATAATCCAACACTTTTTCACAGTACACGAAAAGGATATATATAGTCCCAGTAGAAGAGTTTAATACGATGAAATAGATTAGTGCTTCAGTTGATAAAAACTGAAAGGTAAACAGCGTGACAGATTTATGGATGAATGATGTTAATCCAAACAAAGAATCAGGTTATAGTAAATGCCACAATAATATCCTATTAGGCCATCATAACCCGAAGTTAAAAATTAATAACTTATAGGAAGATATAATGCAAAATTTTCAAATAAAGCAAGCAAGAAAAAGAACAGTCGAGCAACCGATGGAATTCCTTTGAAGTCCATTTGGTAGCACACAAGATTACAAGAAGCAAACTTGAAGGAGACAAAAAGAACCTCTATGACGTGGAAAAATATTAAAGTTCTTAGTATTCCTCCTAAATCTTGAAACTCAAGAGACCTACTTCCATTTCCAAGATGAACCAATGGAGATTCCGCACGTTTATAAATAAAACACAAACATATAGAAGAAAGACTACTATTACCATATGAAAGAAAGATATCGCATGGATCTCAACATACCAAAGAGAAGAACGAAGTTAACTTATCGATTTTTTCGGAAATCATTACGAAACGAAAACAAAGAAGATACTACGCATCAAACGAACAAAGAAAACAATAAGTTCTCAGTATTCCTCCCAAATCTAGAAACTCAGTAGACCTAATTCCATTTCCAAGATAAGCCAATAGAGATTCCGCACAATTACAAACAAAACTCAAATGCATAGAAGAAAGACCAATATTACCATCCAAAAAGAAAGATATCACATGAATCTCAACGTACCTAGAGAAGAACGAACATAACTCATCGATTCTTTCGGAAATCGTTACGAAACGAAAGCAAGAAGATACTCTGCATCAGACAAGGAAAACATAAGTTATTCCTCCTAAATATTGAATCTCAGGACACCTATTCAATTTCCAAAGCCAATGGAGATTCCGCACATTTACAAACAACTCAAACATATAGAAGAAAGACCACTATTACCATCCAAAAAGAAAGATATCACATGGATCTCAGCATACCAAAGAGAAGAACGAACATTACTTATCAATTCTTTCGAAAATCTTTACGAAACGAAAACAAATAAGCTACTACGCATCAAACGAACAAGGAAAAAGAAAGGAAAAGCCTCAGAGAAGGGATCACCAGTTACCAATCTCCTCTCGCTGTTTCTCTTATTAGCGTCTCTATGCCCCGCGAAGCTTCAAAATTTCGCTTGCCGCCATTGCAACCTCGTTAAGCCCGAAAAGAATCTTGCCCTAAATAAACAAATCTCTGAAATTCTGTGGCGCCAAGGTGAGACGACCTTTATGAGTTATGACCCATCGGGGATATGGGCCTTACAACCACCGATAAGATAAGACTATTGGGCCCAAAACAAACAGGCTTTAAATTGAACCGAATTAACTAATTATTCGTAAAAATAATTAAATAATACACAATATTGCTCTAATATATAATAAACGTGATTTGAATTATTGATCATTTAGCTTAGGATATACCGCTGTTTAAGCAATGGAATTACTACTGACTACTAGGCCAGCCTCCCTCCCTCAATGCTGCTTGGAACTGAAGCAAGAAGCGAAATGAAAGAGTGGCATCAAAGCACATTTAATATGAAGTTATCGTTTGAGAGGAACAAACCAAATGCATAAGCCAAGGGTAGGAATTCATCCCTCAACTACTCAAACTAGAACTCATACGACTTGTTTTCCTGCCACTTCCTAATTCATCAATACGTTTTCGCACTCCAAATGTTGTTAATTGTTTTTTTTTATTTTAAAGTTTTTCTAGTCTTTATTTGGCGAAATAATCACTTCCGCATCCAGATGCTTGTAATCTTCTTTTTCTTGAACAAACATACTTTGTTCCCTCTTCATTCATTTAGAGGAAATTTTTATAAAAATTCAAAATGTATGAAAATGTATCAACTATAATGCTACAAAACTCGAGTTTATTGTGATAAGATTACATTTTGAAAGGTCTTGCAACGGACAAAAGATTTACAATGGACAAATGCTAAATTTTAAGATGCAAGTTGAATTCGACCAGTTCAATTTGTACCTAACGGCTCAACTCAATTTGAGATTTCAAAATCAAATTCTTCATTCAAGTCCTATTTTTGCTAAATGTCTAGAAAGAGTAAGTTTTTTTTTTTACTATTTGTTGATAATCTAATAAATATAGATAGCTTTTGGACCATGGATGCATTCATTGTACCAATATTTGATCATTAAACAATAATATTCCTAAAGTTCCAAAGTAAAATATCCAATCACATATCATCATAATTTTTTTAAAGAAAAACAAGAGTCAAAAAATTTATTTAGCATAAAAACAAAAAAAATACACATACAAGATAATGATAGTGCAAAAACCAGAAAGCCTAATTGGAGTTTAAACATCTCTCCAAATATTTTTGACTTGTCTTTCATCTATTTAGTCTTGTATTGACACATAAGCTTTACAAGTCTTGATTGACACATAAGCTTCACAACATATTTTGTCAATGGCTAAGAAATAAAAATTTCTCCAATCTTCCTTGAACAATAGAATGACAAGCACACACCATAGGCCCAACAAAAATCCAAGTGCAGTACTAAGATATTTTGATAGCATTAGTGATGAACCTCCTTGCTCATCATCTATTATACTGCTGTTTTTATCACCAAAGCAACTCTTGTTGATTAGAGCTCCACAGAGATTAGCATTGCCTTTATAAATTGAAGGATCTTCCAATGTTTGAAGTTGATACCCATAAGGAATCATCCCTGATAAATTATTATATGATAGATTTAAATGACTCAATGAGTTCAATGCTGACAATCCTTGAGAAATAACTCCTGATAATGTGTTGTATGACAAGTCTAGAGTTTCCAGTGACTTCATTCCACCAACTGTATTTGGAATATTTCCATTCAAATAGTTTCTTGAAAGATTTAAAGTTTGAAGACCTGCCAACAATCCGAATTCTTCAGGGATCTCACCAACTAGACGATTATTTGAAAGATCTATAATCTTCACCAAGGAGAGTGTTTTTGAAAAGCTATATTCAGATCCCTTTGTTACTATTGTTATGTTATCACTTTCTTCTCTAAATTCAATGATTCCAATTAATTTTTTAGCTGAAACATAACTCATGGTTCTTGATGTGGAAATGATTGCACTTAGATTTCCCAAGGATCGTGGGATTGATCCCGTTAAATAATTATTTGCAAGGTCAATGATTTGTAGATCACTCAATTGCCCAATATGCAGAGGGATATCACCCGAAAACATATTCGATCTCAGTCGAAGAATAGCTAACTGTTGCAAATTTTGTCCAATCCATGTTGGTATATTTCCCGAGAGGTTGTTGTCGCCGACATTAAGAACTTGTAGTGTGATACAATTTTGCAATGAGGATGGGATTTGTCCATAAAGGTTATTGTTATTTAAGTGCAATAACTTTATGTTGTTCAACTGTCCAATTGAGCTTGGAATCTCCCCAGTGAGATTATTGTTTCCCAAACGAATAGAACTAAGATATTTTAGCCTTTGCCATTCACAATGTGGAATATCTCCAAATATTTGGTTGTGTGACAAGTCTAACACCTCTAGTTGTGTTGAATTACAAATGGAGATTGGTATTCTTCCATGAATTTGATTATAGGCAAGGTTGTAGTAGATTGACGGGAAGTTCAATGGTAGTGGTCCTGAAAGGGAATTAATAGATAGGTCTACTGCTTGTATGTTAGCCGGAAGCTTTGGAATTGATCCTTCAAGTAGATTAGAACATAGATTTAAAAAAGTCAAGTTTGTATGACTCTCTAAGGTTAAAGGCAAAGTACCGCTTATCTGATTATAAGAGAGATCAACCTTTGTAAATCTAGGAAAAGAAGTCCAAAACCAACTTGGCAAGTTTCCTTCGATACTTGTATTGTACAAACTTAATTCTCTAATAGAGTTTTGTAACCTAAGCCACATGGGAATTGTAGGCCCCAATTTGAGAGTCTCTAGTGCTAGAAATTGTAATTGGAAAGGAGGAGCCCAGTTGTTATCTATTACAATGGTAAGCAAGGGATTGTGGGATAAGTCTAAGTATTGCAAATTGGTTAGGTTCTCAAAATAAAGTTGAGAAATAGCTCCTTCGAGAGAATTAAAAGTGAGATAAAGCATAGTTAGGTTGAAGAGCTTCCCTATTTCGATCGGTACAAGGCCACTAAGTGAGCACTTAATTAGAAACAACTTTTCTAAACTAATTAGGTTTTTTATTCCAACTGGTATAGGGCCTCCAATCAGATTAAAGCTAAGATCGAGTTCAGTTAGATGTGTCAAGCTCCAAATCTCATTAGGAAGTGGACCTAACAATGAACAATAACTTAGATCAAGTTCTCTTAAGCTACTTAAATTCCCTATTCCAGCGGGTATTGTACCGTGAAAACTACTAGAGTAGAGATCAAGATATGAGAGAGTGGTGAGTTGCCAGAACCAACTAGGTAAGGTTGAATTAAAGTTGTTGAAACCGAGGTCAAGTGTTGCAAGAGAGGTAAGGTTGAGATGGGAAACAGAGGAAGGGATTTGTTGAAGACCACAATTGAACAACCTCAGTTCTTGTAGGGAAAGCAACATATTCACTGTAGAAAACCAGCTGCCTGAGACCACACTAAGATTCACATAGCTCATGTCAAGGTATGTTATAGTGGGTAGACGCATGAGCCAGTCCAAGCTTTGGATTCTCAAACAACCTCCTGAATATTCAGCAGATAGATCTAGATAGCGAAGGCTCGACAAATTTCCAAGTTGGGGAGGAGTTATCCCGCAAAAGTTGGATCCTTGGAGATCAAGATACCTTAATTTCTGAAATGAACTAATGAATTCTGGGATTTGAGCACCGTAAAAATCATTCCCGCTGAGATTTAAGCTTTCTAAATGCGTTAAAGAAAGCAAAGATGAACTTAGCTTTTCACCCTGCAAAGCTGTTTCCTCACTGTCAAAGTCTGGATTGGCAAGATTGAGCTCCACCACATGAATGCGGGCAGTTGTGGTATCATTGCGGCACACCACCCCGCTCCATCTGCAGCAATCACGCCGACTTTTCCATGATTCTAGACGATTAGAGGGATCCATGATGTTGGATTTGAAGGCGAGAAGGGCGTCCCTCTCTGTCGATGAGCACCCCTGCGCCGTTTTTGCAGTTGCTTCCAACAATTCTGCGATGTTGGGAGTAACGAGGCTTGCAAGGCAGCAATGCATGAAAAGAGAATAGTAAAACGGGCGATGAAGGGGCGGCAACACAAATGTGAACTCCCTCGTGTTTCTCCTGCAGGTCGAGCCCATCTTCTTTCTTTTTACTATCGGATAAATTACTTGGCTGCTCTCCCGTTTGCTGATGAGTGAATATTTCAGTAGCTACAACATCTGTATATATATACACATTTGTAAATTAAAAGATGAGTAGAATTCACCTTACTATTAGTATTTGGAAATTGGAATCTTGCAAATAATATCTTAGTTGGAAAGATCACCAACTCCACTGCTTTGCTTTTTGAAAGATGAATACTCTTCAAAAGGTAGATAATATTTTAAATCTATCTAAATTTTAAGGGCCAAACAGTGCAGGTTGAAAGTTTCCAGAGTGATTTTCATAGCTTCCCTTGCGTGCACGCCTGCACGGCGAGTACGTGTTGACTCCATGCATTTTTTTTCTAGTCAATGCTTTGCTTTTTGAAAGATGAATACTCTTCAAAAGGTAGATAATATTTTAAAGCTATCTAAATTTTAAGGGTCAAACAGTGCAGGTTGAAAGTTTCCAGAGTGATTTTCATAGCTTCCCCTTGCGTGCACGCCTGCACGGCGAGTACGTGTTGACTCCATGCATTTTTTTTCTAGTCGCCGGGAGGTAAATTTCAACGAGGAGCTAATGTGAATGCATTGTCCTTAGTTTTGTTTCCAAGAAAAAGGAGAAAGACAAAAAGGAAAAAATTCTAAATATTTCGTAGAAGGCATAAGACAAATTAGATGTGAATGCATGAAATAAGAATCATATGACGTCGTGAACTTGAAAATTCGATTGCTGCATTATAAATATATTTATTTTTCGAGCCCACATTCTTCATACAAATGTTTAATCATAAAATAACATGAAATTTAATTGGTGCTGAAATTCTCTCCTCATATTATTTGACTTTATCATTCATTTATTTAGCCTTATCTTGATTGACACATAACCTTTATTATATATTTCGTCAAATTTCAACGAGGAGAAAGTAAAGCTAGATGTGAATGCATTGTCCTTAGTTTTCTTTCCAAGAAAGAGGAGAAAGTAAAAAAGAAAAGAATTTTAAGTACTTCATAAAAGACATACGACAAACTAGATGTGAATGCATGAAATAAGGATCATATGACGTCGTGCACTTAAAAATTCGACTGTTGTATTATAAATATATTTAGCTTTCGAGCACACATTCTTCATGCAAATGTTTAATCATAAAATAGCACGAAATCTAATTGGTGCTGAAATTCTCTCCTCATATTATTTGACTTATCATTCATTTATTTAGCCGTCTTGAATGACACATAAGTTTTATTATATATTTCGTCAAATTTCAACGAGGAGAAAGTAAAGCTAGATGTGAATGCATTGTCCTTAGTTTTCTTTCCAAGAAGGTGGAGAAAAGAAAAAGAAAAAAAATTATAAATACTTCATAAAAGACATACGACAAACTAATGTCAATGCATGAAATAAGGATCATATGATGTTGTGCACTTGAAAATTCAACTGATGTCATGCACTTTATTTAGTAGGGCGTAACGTGTCATTTTTGAATTGGCCGTAACTTGTGGTTTTTTAATAACCATGTCTTTAATTGAGTCATCAATAGGCCTTGTATTGGGCCTCGATAGACTATCTGGGCCGCAGGACTTTTGGTGGGTCATGGGCATTGATATGGCTTCTACTGGATCACTAGTGAGCTTTTATTTTGGCTTCTGAAAGTATGCTAGTGGACTGTCGATAATCAATATGCTATGGGTCACCAATGGGCGTACATCAGGTCATTTACGGGGCCTCTAGTAGGTTTATCAGGCCCTCTATCGGAACAAAAATAGGCTAATTCGGGCTTTCAGCGACCCACTAAAATGGGCTACATTTGGTTTTCTATTGGGCCTTAATGGGTTAATATTGGACTGCTATTGGGCTTTCGTGGCCATTAATGGGCCGAATTTGGACTTTTGTTAGACCGTTAATGGGCTGATAGTTGGGCTATTAATGGGCCATTTATGTTTTGCTGTATCACTAATAGGCTTCTTTCGGGCATTAATGGGCCTATATTTGGGCTTTTATTGGGCCATTATGTTAATATTTGGGCTTATAAATGGCCTTTAATAAATCTCTATTGGCACAATAACCAGCCTAGTGAGTAGAAAACATGATATGGGAGTTGAGATATTCATAAACTTGACCCGTTAAGTTTCATGCAAGGTTTATTATGAAAGGACAGAACAGGAGCAATGCATTCACATTACGAAACTAAAACAAGAAGATACTACACATTAGACAAGGAAAACATAAGTTATTCCTCCTAAATATTGAATCTCAGGAGACCTATTCAATTTCCAGAGCCAATGGAGATTCTGCACATTTACAAACAACTCAAACATATAGAAGATAGACCACTATTACCATCCAAAAAGAAAGATATCACATGGATCTCAGCATACCAAAGAGAAGAACGAACATTACTTATCGATTCTTTCGTAAATCTTTACGAAACGAAAACAAAGAAACTACTACGCATCAAACGAAAAAAGAAAAAGAAAGGAAAAACCTCAGAGATGGGATCATCAGTTACCAATCTCCTCTCGCTGTTTCTCTTATTAGCGTCTCTATACCCCGCGAAGCTTCAAACCTTCGCTTGCCACCATTGCAACCGCATTAAGCCCGAAAAGAATATTGCCCTAAATAAACAAATCTCTGAAATTCTGTGGCGCCAAGGTGAGACGACCTTTATGAGTTATGACCCATCGGGGATATGGGCCTTACAACCACCGATAAGATAAGACTATTGGGCCCAAAACAAACAGGCTTTAAATTGAACCGAATTAACTAATTATTCGTAAAAATAATTAAATAATACACAATATTGCTCTAATATATAATAAACGTGATTTGAATTATTGATCATTTAGCTTAGGATATACCGCTGTTTAAGCAATGGAATTACTACTGACTACTAGGCCAGCCTCCCTCCCTCAATGCTGCTTGGAACTGAAGCAAGAAGCGAAATGAAAGAGTGGCATCAAAGCACATTTAATATGAAGTTATCGTTTGAGAGGAATAAACCAAATGCATAAGCCAAGGGTAGGAATTCATCCCTCAACTACTGAAACTATAATGATCAGCTTAACTTGCAAGCGTCTCAACTCGATCTCTTTTGATCTTATGAAGTTATCATTTGTTAATTTGTTTCTTCATTTTATGTGCGTTCTTTCTTTTGCTTTCCACCTGCAGATCGATAGCAACTCGTATAAATTACTTATTGGTATGAGTTGTTCTTTCTTTTTCAAGTTCCAAAACTCTCAGCTTAAAAGAGGCTGAGTGCTTGGTCGACCAAACAGCAAATCGCACACCATGGTTAGGATTCTCCAAGATGGTCGTCCTCTTCTCTCAAGCCTCTCAAAATTCTCGAACGCCGGCGGCGTCGCCGAGCTGCTCCTCCTTGTGGGCGTCGTTGCCGCCGTCGCCTCCGTTGCCATCGCCCTCTGCACCACGCACAAGCACTCCAAGTCCAAGATGTCAAAGAAGGTGCGCGCAAACAGCAGCCCAACGCTTGCGGCAAGGGAGGAAAGAAGGCTGCTCAGTACCAGTAGCAGCAACGCCGTGGTTGCAGATAAGGAGATGACGACAATGTTGCGGAGGCCGGAAGGAGGAAGTGGCGTGCTGAATATTGAAGCCGAAGAGGAAGCGGCAGTGCTGTGGAGGAAGAGCATCATCATGGGGGAGAGATGCAGACCGCTACAATTCTCGGGCCAAATCTTGTACGACTCCGAGGGAAACCAAGTGCCCAACTTAAATCCGTTCATGCCTCGGAGAAGTGGCGGCGGCAGCCAGGTGGAGAACGCTTGAGAGAGATGTATCATCTTGTATCCATGGAAACTGTGTTTGTAGTTGTTGTAGGTTCAGTGGAGAAAGCTAAGAATGCATATGGAGAATTTTAGGTGAGAAGGGATTTTAGTATGGTAATATTAAGCTGATGTTCTACAATCTCGAATCAAATGGATCTGAGAGCTTCAAATGAGATTAACGCTCACACAGCTCTAGATGTTCTCTTTACAGGACAAACAGTCTGATGTTTCAGAGTCTAGATGTTCTCTTTATGGCCCGTTTGGCCAACTTCGAAGCTGATTTTAATCAATTTTCAAGTAGAAAACAGTTAGAAAAATAGTTTGGTAATAAAAAATAAAAGCAGAAAAAAGTAATAAAAAGTAGAAGTTATGAAAGCTACAATTTGATGCTTTTATAGTTTCTGCTTCTCTAAAAAAGTAATTTACATAATTTTATTTAAAATTTTAGGTATTATTATTTTAAAAAAATTAAAATTTTCATATTAAAAAAAATAAAATATATTATTATTTTAAATAATTTAAAATAATATATTTATTTATTATTTTAAATTTTTGACGGCAGTTAAAAAGTTATTAACCAAACATCTTATAAATTTTAACAATGTAGCACAGTACAGTACAGCACAATTTAGCACAGTTATAAAGTTATTAACAGTAGGATCAAACTTGCCCATAATCAAATTTGAGTGAACTTAATAACTTCATCAACTCTCTAATCTCTCTGTGGTGCAATTGGGAAGGAATATGTGGCAATCGGGTCTTCTTCCCCAATTCTGCAGCCCAGCTCATAAAACATAAGCCCACTCACAAAGCATCGATTCTAAATTATAAGAATGTCTCTCTTATCTTTTCTTATTTTTTGCTACTCTTAAGCCCAAAAAGTCCAATCAGCTCGCTCATGATTGAGCTTGTAGAAATGAGATTGTTAATTGAATCTTTAAGTGTTTAATTCGAGCAAACTTAGATAAAAGGTTAAACAAGGAAATGTATGCATCATTGAGTTCTTCATAGACTACGCATATCATCTATTGTCAGTTACGAGAAGGCAATGCATAGTTTTGTCTCATCTCCTCCAATTGCTGCATAGTCGCCCAACCCCTTAAATATATTGTGATGATCAAAGGTTTAGTTCACTGAACATGTGCCCAGCAAAATAAACTAATAATCCGCTGAAAGTATGCACCAAATTATCGGTAGCAAGTCTGACTCATGCAACTGCACCTAATTCAATTGCAATGGTCTAAGGGTCGTATTAATCAAAACCCGACTCTAATAGGTTTGGCGAGGCACACAAGCCTTATAGTCAACTCCTGTACCATATTTAATGTCAACTTGGGATGCATTCGTCCTTGTGAGTTGACCTTCGTGGTCCTGCATGCCATTGGTTGACCACAACTACCAGACAAGGCTAATTCAGAGCAGATATGTGCCCAACTTCAGTTATTATTCCACTATTATATTTGACCCAATTAATGCATTACTTCCCAGTGATATGGGGCACTGACCCTTTAAGTAATCCAAACCCTTTTTTTTCTTTCTTATTTGTTTTTGAATAAGGTCAACTGCAAGTTGGCCTTTCATATATGAGCCTTAACCTACAACAAAGGACAAAGAAGAAAAGTCCAAGTTTGGATCTACTTGATCGACAATTTGCAATTGAGCTGAATGTTCTTCAGCTGCAAAATTGTGATTGTCATCAATACAATCATTCACAGCCGTAAAAACGTCACATCAATTCCTAGAGTCAACTGGTGGACTGTTCCACTCACATTAAGCTCGACAAGATTAAATAACCAAACAAGGAAAATGGAACGAGAGGAAAGCTCGCACTAATTTGTAGTGGAAATCCTTGAGTTCTTCAGAAATTGGAGATCAGTGAGAGGGAAGCAATTGACTGGGTTCCTCTGCACCGCCCAATCTGCACTAAGGTCTTATTCATGCAGGCGTGGAGCCGCCCATGCACGCACGAGGAGAAAAGATAAGGATTTGGGCAGGCTCCGACAGAGTCCTCAGCCCAATCCTCATTCTCCACTAGAAATTTCCCTCTTTTTTTAAAGCCAAACAGTCCCCAATTGATGGAACTCGAATCACTAAACAAATCAAATAGCTGCAGAGGTGGCAAATGAAAGCCACACAAATCTTTCTTTTTTTCCCCTCCCCTGTTTCTGAGAGGAAAGCAAGTGGAATATTAACTTCTACGTTTAGTTTCTTTCAGTAGTTTCTTGCGTTTGATAATGCATATACGACTCTGATAAATAGATTGATGTGACAGAAATGGATTCTGAATACAGAGAATTCATGGGTTTGCAAGTTATCGAGACACTCTCGTAAATTTATTGTGAGACTTTCAGATTATATAATAATACACAAATGAAGGTGGAACGCGGAAGCTTTGAATTAGCAAGTTGGTGGTTCAGTGATTGAGGAACCAGAGGTCAAAATCAATTGAAATTTGGGGTATAGTAAAATTGGAGGAGAAAGGAGTGCGAGATAAGGCATATACTAATCCATGGTGATACAGTGAATCAACCTTCACACATAAGCGTCATTTAATTTGCTTGGTAAAATCAATCAAAATAGAAAAAAAAATGAATTTTTATATGATAGATATTGAAAAATAAGAACTCAACTGAGCTAAAGCCAGTCAATCCCGTGATTAAACTAATCTTTTGAGGGAGTCGTCGTTTCTATGAACGCACAAAGCATGCGAGATCTCACAAAAGAAACCTTTTTCATGTTGGACCAGCCGCCGTTGAAATTTCTCAAATCATATTAAGCCTCCAAGTAAGAAAACAAACAGTAAATCGCTACTTTCCCCTGCTCCTCTGTGACTCTTGTCTATATATATATTCAGACGGGCCAAGAGCTGAGAGGAATTCAGTACAGAGGACCCAGTCATGGCGATCGGGTTGCTCCACGCCGTCTCCGCCCTTCTGTGTTCCTGGTCCAGGAACATGTCCAGGGCAGCGAGGAAGCTCTCCATCCGCCGGTCCGGCGACTCCCGTTACGACGTTCAGAGCTGCAGTAAAGAGAGGGGTTCCGGAGACGAGGACATGGAGGGTGAGGTGGAGGATGACGGCGTTTGGCGGCGGA
Organism: Costus lasius; assembly: GCA_027563935.2. Taxonomy (NCBI): domain Eukaryota; kingdom Viridiplantae; phylum Streptophyta; class Magnoliopsida; order Zingiberales; family Costaceae; genus Costus; species Costus lasius. The sequence goes on along the minus strand of CM050446.2, from coordinate 869,529 downwards.
CGATTCTGATGGGGGAGAAGTGCCAGCCGCTGGATTTCTCCGGCGTCATCTACTACGATGCGGACGGGCGGCGCCTCTCGGAGGTGCCCACGCCGCGCTCGCCGATGCGCAGCCCGCTGCCTTCCTTCGCTACCACGAGACCCATCACCGTCGGTTATGTTAGCTAGTTATTTGCCTCTGTGGCCTTGGTTTCAGTCAGTACCTGCTTCTTTCACAGTATTTGTTCAGTGGTTGGTAGTAACATCTCGCTTGCTTGCTTGTTCTGCTTGGTGACATAATATTGTTCTATGTAAAGGAGGAAGATGATTGATGAGGATGAAGTATGTGTTTGGATAATTTGAATTTTCTGTTTCTTTCCGATTGAATTGACATGGAAAAAAAAAGGTTTTGTCATTTCATAGCTTTATGCTTGAATCGAGATGGAAGCTTTGATTCTTTACATGTACCAATATTCTCGAGCAATGGAAGCACTATTGACAATGTCGAGTAAATGGGTTTTCACAACCGTGACGGGGATATTTTATTTCTGCAAAAACGAAGTCCTTGGATCATTTCCCAGTCTCGTTAAACTCAAGCGCAATGCATTGAGCCCACTACAGTCTTCTCGTTGACTTTGAGCTGCAGAAGGCGACTTGTCGGCATGAGGCTACATACGGAGGAAGAGTTGACTAGTTCAGAGCTTAGCTTGTAAGTTTGGCGCACTTCACCAATCACCAGCGTATGAATGCGTAGTCATTTTGATTTTGTGGCTTTCTTGTATGTCAATGGAACGATCCGATGTGAAATTAATCCAATCAGATTGTCTTTATCCTATTGCAGAACAAAGGTTCTTGTTCTTTACTCCGATGTGAGAGAATTCAAGGGGGTTGGTAGGCTTATATTTATTAGCGAGATCCTAAATTTTTGATATTTTTAAGAGCATTGAATTAATCTGATTTAAGCCAGCTCAACTTATCTCACTCACATCCACATGCTAAGTAGCATCTATGCGGGTTTGGATCTAGTTTCAAGCTCAAAGCAGAGGCTCAAGTGTTTTAAAGTATGACAGGGCTTTACTTGTTAAATCTTCTTTTTTTATGTTGTGTTTTTTAAAGTATAGAATTATTTAATTTTAATTTAATTATTTTAAATGGGTTTAATAAATGAAGAGACACTTTATAGTGGTCACATCTCTAATAGTATTTGAGATGAAAGACCCAATTTAAACTGCATAATGACCTAATCTTCACATCAAATTCTATTTCTAATTTTTCTTCATCTATTACGTATTAGTTTTTGTTTGGAACTTTAGTTTTATCTTTATTCAACAATTTTATCACAACATAAATGATTCAATAGTTATGCATCCTCGGTAGAGATGATTTGTTTCCATTTCAATGTGTTCTCGTTTCTTCTAAAATGAACCTAATGTTGTGATTCTGCTCGAAAAATTCAAATCAAACTGAGGAAGCCGCATTTGTCAAGGCACCACCTTGACCGGTATTGCTGCATTGTTATCAATTTGACTAGTCGACCAAAAAGGACATTACAATAATTAACACAAATAAAGAAATGCAATGGGTTAGTTAATAATAGTGCAAGCACTTGCGTTTATTAAGTAAATCGTTTCAGAAAATGATGGTGATTTTCCTTTTCCCTTGTGCATACTTAGAACACATTTTCCTGATGAATTGCAATGAGCAAATCCATCTCTTTCAAAAGAAATAATCTGAATTGACAAATTTTACATGTTATTTTTATTTTTTTTGAAAAGAAAAAGGCAAACTTGATGAGTTGAGATGCATAGGAAAGCCATGTTTTACAATTTTAGGTGCATGTCCAATATGGTTGGTTTCATCAAATAGTTAGACGTAGGAACAAGGTAGACAAAGTCCTCACACGAGACAAACTTAATAGTCTGATTTATGTAGAAAAACACTGAAAGGAAATTAAAAAAAATATTTTTCATAAATAAATAAAAGTCAAGGTAAATGCTCAGCTTCCTCGTTCTCGCATTTCCCTAATACTCGTACCCTAAAATAGTCAAGGTAAACTTTTTAGTTCATGTTTGTAGTAATTTTAAAATTTATTTTAAGGATAACTAATATTTTAAAACTTAATTAATGTGCAAGTTTTAGGTAAAACACTATTTCTAAAAAAATAATTTACATAACACAAATTTGACTTAAATTCACATTCAAATATATAAACAAAAAAAATAGAATGTTAAAATGCGACATACATATTAAAAATGAAACTGAAAATTGAAAATTGAAAATTGAAAATTAAATTTTAAACTTAATTCTATGTTTTTTAAATTGATGAGGAGATGTGTTTGCTAAAATGGATTCACGGCAATTAAGTCCTCCATGGCAGGCAGGATGGTGTGGATCCCTCCAGAATGAGTTCAAGTCATTCCAATCCTAACTCCACGGTCGACCCACACAAGACTTATGTCACATTATTTTCTCTAGCTCAGGTCGATCACTGATCTAACGTGTACAATTAAAGTTCATGGGATTGTAAAGACACGAACCTTTGGTATAGTAGTTCTAATCTGTTCAAGTAATCACAGCCAGAACCAGAACTGGTTTACGGAATCTTCTAAGGTGTTCAAGCATTCTACTCTTGTCAACGTAATCAGAGTATTTTACAGGCTATGAAAAAGAAAAATAAAGAAACGATTTTGGGGTGGATTCAATAAATACCTATCAAGCATTTAGTGGAGGAACTGGAGGCTGATGCAATCTTCATTTAGTAAACACTGATGATGTCAGGACCTCTTTGAAGTTCACTTGTGCACTCAGCTCAATAACATGAATAGCAATACCCAAGAGAATGGATCATTATGGCTATTGTCGCAAAAATCGTACAGGCCAGAAAACAAGATTTCAGTGGCCTGGTTAGAAGAAACAAACAGCCAAAGTTATTTTATTTCAAAGCTAGGCATCATTATTGTTGTATGGAACACAATCGAGTGGAACTGTGCGATGATCATCAAGGGACTTACAAATAAACAACTGCAGAAAAAATTCAGATGCTGGCATTCAGAAGGAAATCTTTGCTCTTGTTTTCTGCTTCCATCTTGCTCTGGTTACCAATGGCATCAGATATAACCTTTGGCAACAAAAATCCTGGCCTCTCAATAAATGGAGCTCTGTCAAGAACCAACGGCTCTCTCTGTGTTACTTCAATACCATCAAAGGTCCACAGCACCACGGAAGCCTCACCCTTCAGTCCAAGTGAATACCAACCAAGACCCGATACTGCAATGTCTATGCTGTTCACATCCCAACTAATACCTGATACCTTAATGTCTCTCTGCTTCCAGTCACCTAGTTCAGCCACTCGATCCTGCCCAATAGGTGGCTAAATGCCGAAAACAAGTTAATCTTATAACAGCTAAATAAACGAAAAAAATATAATCAAGCTAGCAATTTGCAATAACTTATTCAGCATATTAAGTTCAAAACAAGATAAATTTGGCATGCGAGGGGAGAGTAGTAGCATGACAAAAGCTCTTGGGAAACACAAGGTAGAATATTTTTTAAAAAAAAGTCACCTGCAGCCTGACACCGAAATGCTTTCGTATCTCATCAGCATTTTCTGTCTTTCCCATATGAAGGGAAACATTTGGAGATGCCCAAATAGTAACATAAATTGTTTCCACAGAAGCCTGTGTCAGATCTAGTCTCATTAGACCGCCAACATGAGCAGTTTGCCCTACCTGAAATGGACAAACCACAATAGTTGTTAATAACTTACTATGAAGCAACTTCCGAAATCAAATTCCGTCTGAAATGTATGTTTACTTGTGGAACAGCTCTACAAGCATCGACTAACAAAGAATAAAAAAATAAGTTTATGGCATCTAATAACATAGATCTAGTTGATGAACATGAATACCAAGAACTCAGAGATGTAGGTTCTTCACTCTTATGATCAAATTTAATTTAGATATCTAATATGTTGAGAAGGGAAGAGGCAATCCTAAAGAATAAAAAAGTGAAATAACTAGACCAAAAACTGAATATAAAATTATATGCAGTTATTAGATATTTGGTACTCCCATCTGAGAATGATCCCTTAAGAATAAAGTTGATTCAGGTAGTTAACCACTTCCAAAAGATTTCACTGCAGGTATCCCTGAGAATCTATAAGGCCATAACCATGAGCCAAAGAAACATCAGTGATGGATGTAACTTAAAGAAGTAAATTATTTGTTTAGCTGGCATGTAGGAAAACCAAATATAGTACGGATTGATAAACAAGGAAAACTTCAAAAATGAAGGTTACTTCGAAATGAATGAGTCATCTAAGCAGCTGATTCCCCGGCTAAACTATCTTTTCTTACAGTTTATGCTACAGCAATTGTGCTATCTTATCAATAGCACAATTAAAACTGTTTAGAGATGAATCTCTTATTCTTCAGGTAACAGAGACAATTATCAAATTTCAATTAACAATGTGAAACTCCCAAAGTAAGTTGAATCGTATGGCTCAAAAGAAAGTAAACAAAGTAACAAGAAACTTGCCTTCATCCGAAAGGTTCGAGGTTGCAGCTCTTTCCTTATCTCCACCATCTTCTGCTCCTCTCTAATCAATCTCATTGTCATCAGATATGGATGGAGAAGACCAGGAGTATCATACATCTTTGCTTTGGAAGGCAAGATATTTGGAATTCTTAGGATTCCCAGAGTAGTCCCTGGAACTGGGGCTTCAGTAAGCCTTGTAGTCTTAACACCTTCTCGTTTAGCAAATGCATTGATCAGAGTAGATTTACCAGCGTTCTGAGCTCCAATCACCCAGACATTCCCACGGGGCCCTGCTAGTTCCTTGATGTAAGATATCAAGTTCCTCACTCCAATATCTTTACGAGCACTCACCAAATAAACTGCATTAAGCTTAGGAGCTCCTGCGGCTTTAGCCCTGTTTCGAACCCACCGGTCCAACCGCGTTGGTGATATCTGCGACGGAAGAAGGTCGACCTTTGTCCCAACGAGCACAAGTTTTGGCAATTTAGATGTCTTGTGCTCCCTTTTGCTTCCTTCCAATATTTTGAACAAGGATTGCACCGCCTTTTTAGGGTAGGAACCATCAAAGTCCACGCAGTCGACCACCATGACCACCACAGGGGCGCTGGTCGAAGGCTTCATCAACCGGCTTGTGACGAACCGATCAAAATCGAAGTCGGGGATCAAATTTTCCGCCTTCTCGTTCTTCACCTGCCCGTAGTTTCTCAAGGAATGGCACCGAGCGCAAACTGTGACGGAATCATCCTCCTCCATTTCTCTTCGTTTAGCTTCTCTCTCCCTCCGTTTCTTCTCGGACTTTGAAACCTTCTCCTTCTTGAGCCTCTTCAGCGTCTCATCGGTGATGTTCCCGTACCCTACGCCCGCTGGGGCAAACCCGTCCATCTCCTTCCTCAGTTTATCCTCTTCATCCACCTCTATATCCCATTCCGAGTCCCAATCGAAGTCCTCATCCACTCCCTCTCCTTCAGTTGCTCCTTCCATGGAAACCCCATCAGAAAGGTCATCCATTTCGAATTCAAGATCCGACTTTGACGACAAGCCGTTGATCTCTTCATCGTCACCATCCTCTGCTTCATCTTCCAGAAAAGAATCATACTCGGAGGAGAGGCTACCAAGTTCACTCTCCTCTTCCTCCCCGGTGGTGGCGACCTTCTTGCGGTAGTAGCCGGGGAGATTGGGATCGGCGTCCTGCATGAAGATGCCACAGCCAGGGCATACAAGGCGGCGTTCATCCTCGTCTTTCCCCTCGCTAAATACGGGGCCTTTAGGGATCAAAGGCTTGGCGGAAGCGGAAACAGAGAAAAGGGAAAGACAGGTCCTCCGAGTGGGAAAAGAGACGTAGGAGAAGGGAGAGAATGGAGATGAAGAAGAGTAAGAGAGCAGGAGACGACCTTTAAGAGAGCATCCGCTGTTTGATGCTCGTCTTAAACCGAAGAATAGCTCGCTGGTGAATGCCAGGGATTCCGCCATCGCTGAGCTCGGCCTCGCTGGTTAGCGCCCGCCGACTTTGGTGGCAATTTGTTATCCTATCCAGCGGGGTAGGTAAAGAAGATACGGGAGATTTTATTTGGAATAATTTTTAGCGCTAATTTCACTGTAGCCATAAATTATTTCACTGTTTAGGGCCACAAGGATTGCTGTTTCGCATGAGATCGTGTTCTATAAAATCGACTGGTACTACTAGAGCTCGATAAAACATAAACCTACTATACATTTAGAAGTAAGATAAGGATTAAGGTAAATTGAATTAGAATGGTAATTTCGTTGAATTGTGATGTTAGTCCCTGTAATTTTAAAAATCACAAAATTGCCTTTATAAACTATAGGCTTTCAGTTTTCAAAATTCCCGCAAGACTAGTCCTATAGGCTTCAGTGCACAATATTATACATCAACATGTGGAATTCTACGTTCTTTTGTTTCGTTTTTTATTTTTCCGCTTTTGCTCGTCGAGTGCTGCACATAATTTAGAAACTAAAATCGCCTATCAAATTAGGAGGCTACTTTACATTAGGTTGTATTAAAACCAAATAACCAGGTTAAACATTCTTAATATTGGCATAATTCAAGACTTTGAAGTGGCTTGAGGAGCCCATTTTATCAAGAAAAAAAATAGACATGGGAAAAACCCAAAGGTAGCAAGTTGGATCAAATATATTTACTCACGCTACTATTTTTTTTTTCATAACACCAACTAAATCAAATATTTAACTAGACAAACCAAACATAATATGATAATTTCTTTCAATGTTATAAGCTTGAATAGGAGGCATCTGGCGCCAGCATCCAGTACTAAAAAGGAAGACAAAAAGCTTTCATCTCGGAAAATTCCAAAATCATAAAAGTGAAATTAATAATTGTAAGAATTACAAAATCGACATGATGCAACCACAAAGGGATCCCGATGGCTTCAAAGCCATGATGCACTATTGTCATCTCAACGTCTAACAAAAATACGTGCTGCGGAACCAACTACCTTTCTTTGTTCTACGTAAACTGATCAAAAGAGCCTATAGTTCCTAAAGTGGAGAACCGTTTAAAAAATGTGTTTGTCATCAGGGGTTGCTATATTCTGTGGAAGACTAATAATGTATCCATTTAACATGATTTGCTGCGGGCAGTTGGACGGAGATACTCACAACTCGTCATGAGCACCATTTTCTTGATCAATAACAGTATTAGTTGAATTGATAAAATCTTCTGTATTCTGCCCCGTCTCGGATGTTTCATTAGGAGTCGAGTTTGAGGAGCTTGTGGTGTTATCTTCACTCGCTGTTTCTTCCTTCGGAGGTTTTTCAATCTTAGGTTTTGGCTTCGGAATCCTATTAACGGCTGCAACCTACAAGTATAATGGATGATATGTCAAAACGGAATATAGAAATTTCATATTCCACTTCCTGTGCACACAAGGAATTCATCTCACCTTATCCTGAAGCTTGGACACTTTCTCGGATGTTTCTTCTGATGTGAAAATTGGGGTGACGAAGAGTGAAGTCCTGGAGCAAACAAAGACACGACACGCTTAAGTCCAAACTTCAAGGTACCATCTTTGAACAATCAAAGGGAAAAGAAGACCACAAAGAACAGAGCCAGTTGACAGACACTCAAAATCATTATGAATAAATGGAAATGCGAAATATTCCTCTAAGAAAATCATAGGAGATCTTCGCTTTTTGTTTAGATTAACCACAGTAGGATGAGAACGCTTCTCAACACTGTTTTAAAACCTAACTGTTTTCTGAACTGGTCTACACAACGATACCCTGTTTAGCGTAGAAAGTCGACCTATCAAGACACTACCAAACGTATACTCTAGTAATCACAACCTTCGTTTACAGGTCATGAAAGAGACAATGTGAATGAAGGAAAATTGGCAAACAAAATAAGGATTGGAGTTAGAAGACTAATAGACAACAGAATGACAAGTGGATCACGAAAACAACATTCTAAGGTGGAGAAAGATATATACAAGACAAAAGCCATGTACCAAAACAGAAGAACTATGAACACTAGAGACATGTGATAAGAATTATCTAGGCTAGAACATAAAGTTCAATTACCTGTCATATAATAAAAATCACAACAATCAATAACCTAAAAGGATCCCTAAAGAAGCTAAGGTTTACCAGGAGTAATAGAGTCAAGGCAACAGAGGATAAAGAAGCAACGGATATGGACTACAGAGGTGATAAAGCAGCAATGAATATGGACTATAGAGGTGATGCTTAGAGCCTTACAGATGGGTTCCTAGATATCAATCTGGGCAGTGGAAGATACAAATTGTCCTACAGCATTCAGAAAGATGATTAAACTGGCCATAATGAATACATGATGTACAATAATTAAGGCCACGACCATACCCACGACCACAAGATCAAGATCCAGAATAATTGGTAACCAAGAATGCACTAGCATCACCAACATGAGCAGATGAAAGTGATTTAAGGAAACATAAAAAAGGCATTCTCTATGTTGGAAAGTATATAAGATTGATAAGCATATTATTAGAAAGTACTAAAAAAGCATATTATTAGGATTGTACCAAAACCTCTATATACAAAGGTTGTAGCATTATTTATTTGCATTTATCTATCTACAATGTAGACATCATTATTATAATACTGTTCAAATATCTCCCTTCTCGCCTTTTTCCTTCTAACATTCTAGATTAGGAATAGTAGCATTTTCTAAGGGTTTGGTAGGAACGGCACTATAATCATTATCTAGCTAGAAAGAAATTTTGCAACAAATCCTGACTTTAATGTAGAAAATACATAATGTTCTTAGTGGAAGGTGGTAAACATAGAGTTCATCCCACTTGGCTCAAAACATTAAGTAGTAATCAGCCAGAGGATAATTGACTTGTTTATGTTGAGTATCTTTTCCCACAAATTCTTATCATGTGGCTATGTTTTTCATAAAATGATATATATCTTTTGTTTATGTTGAATATCTTTTTCCTGCATATTCTTACCATATTGTTTAGAAGCCACAAAAGGGTAACATAGTTGGAGGTTTGCCCAAATAGAAAAGTTTAGATATAAGGTATCTCATGGAAAGAGTTAGGATGTTAGAGTTTGTTATGCAAGCCAAGGATGAAATAGAGTACTCAAGCTCAGAGGATGTAGTCGGTATTGAACTTTGTAATGATACCTAGAAGAGCAAAAAGCTTCAAAACATATGAACACAGGAGAGATCCATCTAAACCACAAGAAAGATGATATAGGTATCTCAAGATTGAGAGAGAGACTTACATACCATTAACCTTAGAAAAAAAGGAAAGTCATGCGAGAAAGATTAACAGAGAGAAAGTTAAAATGTTGTAGGCTTGTAGGAAAGAGCATGATGATATTTGTTAACAGTTATAAGAGAGTGGCAAAGGCTTTAGATGGATTCATTCAGAGAACCAACAAAAGCAATAACTACAAAACTCTCAGAATCAGATGTTCCTATAGGATGTTGGTGTCGTTAGAGAACTATGAGGGGAAAGGGTTGCAAAGAGGCGGTTGCAAGTAGAGGGCAACAAGGATTGAAGGTTGTTATAGGGTGGAAAGAGTGAGTGCTAAGATGCTAAGAGGTGATTTAAGGAGAAAGAGAGGGCAGTAAGGGGGTCAAAAGGTTGTGCATGGAAGAGAGAGAAGAAACCGGCTACAAGGAGATGATAGTGGAAGGGCTACAAGTAGGGTTTAGATTTTAGAGAATAAAAGAGGAGAGAAAGGTGAGTAGGTTTTAGAAGAAAATAATAGGAAATCAAGTTGGACAGAGAAATAAATTGATTAACCAAGTGGTGGAGTACAAATACATAGATTCCCATCCACATGAGACTTGAGAAATAAGCATTCTGATACACAATATGTAATAGTAGCTCATTCTAATGTATACAACAACTCCAACAACTAAAGCACCGTAGTTCATTTAGTTATGGTGGTTTCATCAATATGAAAGAATATCATCATATTGTTATATAAAATTGTAGAGTATTCTCTTTTAGCTTAATTTTTTAGGGCAAAAAATATCTAATTAAAATTGAACATGTTATGGAAGTTATAACTCAAAGAATCCAAATCCTAGTTAACTCATAGTTCAAGTCTGATTAGCTAGTATGTTGTGTTCGTGATTCAAAGTCAAATACCACAACCAAACTACAAAAATTAAAACGATTATTCCTAACATGAGGTCACCAAATTAAAAAAATAGCACTAACTATTGGGTCAACTAAGAGAACTTTTTTCTACAATTGACCGCGTGTGAGAGCATAGATTTAGGTATCAATTCATACCAAACAATACAATCGATGTCTATTGGTCCGAAATCTGATTAGTTCTCAAAAACTATCTATTGGTACAATCAGTGACAAAGCATTTACATTGATACACTCAGTGTGTACTAGACCGATATACTGATAGATTGAAAACCGTAAGTGATGAAAGACTATTATTGAAATGAAGGGGCATAAAATCCATTCATAAGATTTAAAGAAGGAATAGGTGATAAGAGTATGACAAAAGAAAATAATAGGTCAAATATTTGTGCAGAAAAAGAAAAATCTTAAGTTAATTAGTGTTAAAGTAATTACTTCTTTTGTAGTTCCTCCTTCCCTTCAAGCCAATTCTTTAATTTTTCTGCTTCAGTTAGTACCTGAATGTGGTTTTATTCATCCAAGAAACAGAAATGGTTACACAATAAAGGATAGCTTACTATATATAAACAATATTAGAAGGAATCAACTTTAAATTGTTATCCCATTAGCATACCTCCTCAATTCTTGCTTTTGGAAGCCACGTCTTACTTGTTTCCCAGTTATCTACAATCTGTAAACATCCAGAACATAAATCCATACAAGTGTTACACATAAGTAAACATGACAGTATGGATGACACTATCTATTAATAAATAATTTATCAAAATCTCTCCAGCAAAACAAGAATCCAGAAATGTATCCATAATTTCTTAATGCAAGCATAATCAGCTGCTCATTCAACAGAGGAATAGGCAGGTAAATAAAATTACAACTGATAAAAAATGATGCCCACGATTATGTTTTCTGATAATCAAGATAAATTCTTAAACCACGTACATTCATTCAACAATGTGAAGTCAAACTTTATAACAATAACAAATTAACTTATACAAATGCAACTCATATTTTTTAGGGGATACTGACTTCCTCAAGGACTTGGTTGGCAGATTAGGACACTTTCAACTGTTATAGAGAAAAACAAAACGTGAACTGTTCTCAAACTGTGCCTTGAGACCAAAGCAAGTTCGCACCATGGGGAGCACAGTATGGTTTGAATAACAGGAACATACACTCTTCTTCTGCTCTATGCAAGTACACAACTAGACCCTCAAGGACCTATTCAGTTGTGCAACACACACCGATTATCCTATAATTATCAAAGACAAAAAATTTCTTGTCATATCAACAATTAGCTATTGTGGGGGACCTAGACCCAATAAACTTTTTGTTCACTGAAAGTTCAGAACGAGTAAATAAGCTGATCAAAATGGATCTTTGTGGTTATTCGATATACAAGAATTTCCATTTTTGAATCAAGGGTTTATAATTATAATCTAAGACTTAGGCCGATCTTATTCATTTTTAGAATTTAGAATTTTTTTATCGCAACTTTAGTATGAAAGATCAATGTTGGTACATTGAGTACCTTTTGCAGCTCACTGAGGTAAACCCGTGCGTGTTCACAAGCAAGTGGTCGTGCAGTTAACTCATTCAACCTAACAAAGAAAAAACTCAAGTGTAACTCTGTACTCCAGAAATTAACCACCACGCCTAGAAAGTTAAATTGTTACCCACCTGAAAAAAATTGGGTCACCAATGGCTTTGAGTAAGTCTAATCGTTCTTTAAATTCACTAGCTGAAGCATCCTCACCATCAGTGTATAACCATTCCTGGACCTACAACAACAGAAGAGTATGATTAAAGAACAAAAAAATGAACGCTGTCAGAATTGGAAAAACAAATGGACAAACATACCTCGCCAAGTTTCTCTACAAATGACTTGCGCTCTTCTTCAGATGAAACTTTCTCAATGTCAGCATTATCTTCTATCTGCAATAAGATGAAAGAGATGCCTAGTTAAAACAAGTGCATTTTACAGATGAATGATCAGAAAAGTGAATTAAATCAATACAAAACATGAATAATTTATAATCCTGCAATTCCCAGAACCGTCAATGGCAAATGATATTTCAACCATGGTTTCAAGTATCGGTTCGGCAGCTCGGTCCGGTGGCCGGCCGGACCGGTACATACCGGTGGTACTGTGGTACTGTACTGGTACCGGATGAATACCGGGCAAAACTGGACAAAACCATGCTATAATCTATAAAAAAACTCTTGGTACCGGCGGTACCGTACCAGTACCGGATGAATACCGGATCAGTACGTACCGGAATACTAGACGGTACAGGACCGGTACCTAAAACCATGATTTCAGATGGCACTAAAAAAAATGCAAACTTAAAAGTGGTTAAAAAGGAAGTGATATCCAATATAAGTAAGAATATTTAAGTGGAGGCAGCATGCGCAGGTGAAGGCAAATCCAACTTTTTAGTGACAACTTATCGATGAATTAGCACAAATCTTATCGGTTTAACAAAATAAGGCTATAACTACCAATAAAGGGATTAAGTTTTCAGTGAACTGGGAATTCTCATCATGAATCGAGAGAAACTAGTGTCTTTTGTGCTCCTAACATTTCGTAAATGTTTAAAGAGAAATTAAATAGAATATCTGATAACTATAAACAAGTTGCAGGAGATATATATAACAATGTAACAGAAATACTACATCAAACCTTTTCTCTTGTCAAGTATATGTACTCTTCAAGGCTATTTTTGAGTTCAGCAGTTTTTCTTCTTTCAGAATCCTTTCTGTCAAGTGCTTCTAATCTCATTTTAGCTTCAGAAAATGAATCTTTTGGAAGAACAGATACAGGGCTGACAGCTTTTTCCACAACCTACAGCACATTAGTTACTTATAATCAGTGTACCTACCCCTTCTCGAACACTTCAAAGAAGAGTCAACATCTAGGCTCTCTTAGAAAAATATTCAACAGAATAATCTTTCAGGTTTTACCTTCAAGGGAATCCTAAAGGATTTCTTCTTGAATACTTTTTCAGTCTCAATATTTGCATCTTGCTCATCTTCAGGGGAGTTGGTTGTGATATTATTATCATCAGTGGAAGTCAAGTTTTCTGCATCCACTGAACTAGTTTCTGGGCTAATTTCAGTAGAAACATTGGAAGTGTTAGTGGTATTGTTCACCACTGTTGTGTTTTTCTTAGGAACTTCTACCCACTCAGATATTTCAATGACTGCATCTGCACGGTCAAGAGATATAATTCCACTTCTACTCAAAGAAAAGTGCAGATTTGCTTTGATGGGAGAAGAGATGTTGCGAGCAGAATACCTACAGAAAAATATTGTCAGCAAATGTAGCTAGAAAAATTACAAAACAGAGAAGTCATTAATATACTACAAATAGCTGCAAAATCTAATATTGTATATCCTCTACTTTAATGTATTCAGCAGACTCATCTTACTTCTCACTGGCTTCAGTCAGACCCAGTATTGAATACTGTGCAAATTTATGCGAGGAAACTCCTAGGGGAAGCTCATTCATTTTGTCATAGCTGAGTGAAGCTTCAAAATCCTTGTTATGTTTGATAGATCTGAATAGCTGTTCAACAAAAGAGTTTCTAATGATAAGCAATAAGCTTATGGTTCAAAAGCAACTTTATCAGAGAATTTCACATTCCGCAAAGTGCAAAATTTCCACCTTGATTGGCATTTTCTTCAACCTTGGTATCAGTAACGTATCTGTATTCTCATCTTTCAAAAGTTCAGGTCCATCAAGTTCAAGCAAAAAACCATAAGAAGATCCGTCAATCATTCCTAACTTCCTGTTAAGCTTGATTCCATCACTCAAGTTTGCAGCATTCAATGATGCTCCAAGAACTATTGCTTCATCAGCATCAAGGTGTTTGTCTAGATCGTTCCTTCCAAAAAATTCCTGGAGCTTAGCCTGCATATACAGTGTAAAAAGGCATTGCCGTTACAACTTACTAGATTTTCTGCTGATGTAAAAGAATCTTCAATAGAACACTGATTACATGTTGAAAATAAGGTAAATCAAGAGACTAAGAAGAAAATTATAAGAGCTGTGCACAAAGAACCACATACAACCTCTTTATCATCAAAATAGCAGTTGATCTTGATTTTCAGGACAGAACTAATATAATTGAAACAGCCAATAAATTTGCTGAAAAACATCAAATAATTAAAACAGAAAATCAAAGCATCCCTACTTAACATGGCAAAATTATTAGAAAAAAATTACACTGCATAATGATTTCAAAATTCCAATTTCCGGTATAACTATGATGACACATACAAACTTATCAAAGTCAAATATAGTAATCAAACAGTTTCTGGTTCAAAAGGCAGCCCATTGGATTTTCCACCCGATACACATTGAAAGCAGGCGGATGTTTAGTCATCTCTGATTCAGTTCATACACAATGATTTCAGCTGACACATACCTCGCCTCCATCTTGGTTCGAGCAAGGCAAGAGTAAAACAAAGTCCTACCCGTCTGTCTCACTTATAAACCCACATCACTGTACGACACCCAAACCTAGCCGCTACTTTCATCATCCCTGTAATCTTGCCTGTGCTCTTGCTGTATCGCCAGTGTCCTGCAGCTCCGCGCAGCACTCTAACCATGCAGCAAAAAGTGCAGCCCCACCGCACCCCCAGAACCCTATTGTTCTTGCTGCAGCTCTCATGCTGCAGGCCCCTGATCGCTTGCCTGCAGCCTTCTGATTTTCCACCTACAATCCTACAACAGCGACCTCCTTTGTTTCAGGGTTTAAGTTCCCAGTGCATAATCTGGATCGTTTGAGCTAATTCGGGTCGTAGGATGGTAAGATCCAACAATCTAGAACAAGTTTCTAAAGAGTAATATCCAAGCCATCATGGAAGAAAAAAACATTTTGAGAAAATATTTAATATGAAAGATTGGGAAAGGTACATTATCATATCAGCATGAGATTGCTTAAGGTACTAGAAAGTTTTTTTCGTCACAAGGAAAATGTGCTATCGATATTCTTGAAAACCAACCAACTCTCCTTGTTTGTCAAATCAAAGGCTTCAAGCTTATTGGGATGCAGTCTTAAGAATCTTACATTATCTTAAAGGTGTTTCAAAAAAAGGCCTACCATACAAGAAGCATAGACATTGAAAGGTAGAATCCTTCAACAATGACGACTAAGCTAAAAGCTCAGGAGATAGAAGGTTTATTTCCAGTTTTGTATTTATGCTGGAGGGAGTTTTGTTACTTGGGAAAGAAAAAAAAAACAAAATGTGCTAGTATGTTCAAGTGTTGAAGCGGAATATTAAGCTATGCAACAGACTCTTCTGAATACCCTAGAGTACATTCAAAAGGAGCCAATGACAACGTGTTTCGATAATCAGTTAATCACATTTTGATTTTTATTGCCAATAATTCAGTCTTCCCAAAAAAAACTAAACACATAGAAGTAGAGTATAACTTTATTAGAGAAGTTGTGATGTCAAAGAAGATTAGCACTCCATTCACTTTATCATAAAAACAATTTGTTGATATACTCACAAATCCTCTTCCTTTGACACAATTTGATACACTATCTAATAAGGTTGACATCTATGCTCAGCAAGGGGGGAGAATGTTAAAATTAACAATATATGTTTTCCTTGTTATCATGCATATGGAAGTGGTTCCACATTGTTTAAGTGATGGGTCCCATACCTCACCTAAACATATATATGTAACTTTTCATGTGAATAATATTGAACTATTACTATTTAACTTTATATAATAACATAATAGTTAACTTAGTTTGGTTATGGATTTACGAAACCTTGACACCAGGAGAACTTCCACCAGAACCTTTATTACCGATAATACAAGCACATAAAGATTTTTTGGTTGTAATGAAGGCTCCCCTGCAGGTGGCATTGCTCAGCTGCAGTACAACTTGATGCTTCTAATCAGTTCTATACAACGACATAAAACAAAGTGACAAACACCTAAACATTGTTGCAGGTACAAAATGCAGGCTCACTAAAAGCTTCAGCAAGGAAACTATATCACTAACGTTTTTGGCCTAGCATTGAGCTTCTTAAAGAAAACTTTTAGCAGTGATAAACAAGATTTTCAATTTCACTACATACCAATACTGGTCCAATGTCAAATGGTACATAACTACATATTAACATACTACCGAAAATCTATATTATGAACATATTATGGGACCATATCAGCACTTAGTCTATACTGCATACCAGCATGGGTTAGACTAGTACACATTGCCTAGTACGGGTGGTAATGGACCAAGTACTCACCAAGGTTTTAAAATTCGGTCCGGCGGCTCGGTCCGGCAAGCCACCGGACCAGTACGGTACCGGTATGGCACCGGAAAATCGGCGACAGCGGCAGCAGGCAGCTGGCAACGCAGTAGAGGCGGCGGGCGGCATAGAAGGCGGCGAAGCTTCCGCCACCTGCGGAAGATCAAGCTTCCGCTGCCCTCTCTGCCTGCTCATGCTTCCGCCTGCCGTCCGCCCGCTGCTCTGCTACCGGTCCTCCACCGAACTGGTACAAACCGCTGTACCAGCCGGTTTCGGACAAAATTTTACCACAAACCATGGTGACAAAAGCAGTTCATTTACTTCATAACAATGAAAACAAGTTGATTGATGATGCAAATCACTATCACCACAAGATGAACACTATACAGATATATTACTAGCCAATGCATCATCTGCTACCTAAATTAGACAATAACAATATCAATAAACTGACCCAAAGGACATTATTGTCAAACCATGCAAAATGATTGATACATCAAAAAATAAAGAATCTTTTCTACAGCTTTTCTTCAGAACTTTCAAATTTACATGCAATAATGTGCAGTGTTGATCAAGTATTTATGAGAATTGAGAGCACGCTTTTCAAGATCAAAGAAACTATAAATGTTTATTATTAAGCTACCTGCAACTTTGGCACCCGAGTGGCCCCGCCAATCAGCTCCACAGCATAAATTTCATCTATTTTCAAGCCAGAATGTTTCAGCACCTCTTTTACAGGCACAAGTGCCCTCTCCCACAAGTCTGCACAAAGTTCTTCAAATTTTTCACGAGAAATTGTGCTTCTGGAACATACAAACAGTAAAAACATAATTACTTTGTTAGAATTACAATCATAAGACAGATAGTCACAATTGTATAGCATACAGTTTGCAAATTTTAGCAAGGAGATACTATCAGGAATGTCTTTTTCTGACTTCAAACAGATGCAAGATAGTGCACTACATATAGGAATTTCATAGCTTCATGTAAGTGAACGAAATTTTTATGTCATGGTTTGTGAAAGAAATTTCCGGCTATCTTAATGTAAGTGAGAAATTATCTCTATTTAAAAGAAGAAACTAAACTAAATATTCAACCAAATAAAAAAATGCATAAGCTTCTGAGTTCTGACAGACCATAAAAAACAGTGAACATCAGTAGCAAAAGTAACCATTTAAAAAAACAATAAATGAAAAGAAAAGAGGATTGCAGATAAAAAATATCTTAAATGACACAGCACCCCTAAGTCGCATCATTAACGTTGTTGACATAACAATGGAAGGCCAAATCAATGATATGAACTAAGTGGTCAAAAATCAAGGGCAAGAAATAGTGGAAAATTTTAGTTAAATAATTTGAAACTCAGCATAACAATTTGTTAAACTGAAAATTCCAAATCATTTGCCAGCAAATTACAAATATATGAGTGGAGTCAAATTAAGTATTGAAAACAAAATTTAAAGATAACAACGAAACAACAAAATTATTAGTATTTTGGTTCATCACTACAAAATTAAAAATCCAGAATTATAGTTGCCCGTCCAAACCTATATAAGCCATTCAACATAAATCCTAGTGGCTATACCTGAAATCAAGGTCATTAAAGAGGGATTCAACTGAAATTGGTGCGACAGAATTAGCACTCAAAATTTCCTTAGTCCGCTTGATTTGTTTCTTCAATTTGGCCATTGCCTTGGGAGACTTCCTCACATCAACCCCATTTCCTGATTGTTTATTGAACTCATCAGCAAAATGTTCTACTAGTCTCAGTTCCATATCTTGACCTCCAAGTTTTGCATCCCATCTAACATCCTTTACCTGTCAGCAGTAATAATCTAGCATGAAGCTCCTATAAATAATAATCAGAACTTGTTTAGGGAACCGCATGCTCATGCACAGAACAGAGTTAAACATGCATATCATACACAAAGGAACCAGAAGCAGAATTAAAAATTCAATAAAGAAATTAATAGCCGGTCAAGGCTATTTGTTGCTGCAGATGCATTATAGCAGTCGTCCATAAATAACAAATTTATCGGTTCTAAATGGAAACTGATAATACATTTTATATTTGTGCATGCTTTTAAGACCAATAACGAAGTAATAGAATCTGGAACCATCCATGACCAATTTCTGAAATGGCAAATGCCAGCAATGCCAAACTATATTGACATTTTAATAGGCAAAAAAGAAATAAATAACTCTCATGCTTAAAATGATTTTAGAAATTTCATTTAAAAATAGACATATGTTTTTTTTTTTTTTTAAAAAGAATCTATTCTGAACTTCCAACATCATCCTCTCTCTCATTTGATATGTAGGACAATCTATATAGTTTCCTATACAATTTTGTTTGTTTGTTTGTTCTTCCTTTTCTAATCTAAGTGGAGAGGTGCTGGTAATTGAATAAAACAAATAAATTTGAAAATCTCTCTAACTTACATCAAGGGAAGTACCTTCAACATTTACATTGTCTATGATGCATATTCTACAAATTTATTATTATAACATTCTTTAAGAAAAATTTCTTGCTATTCATATTAAAATAAACAAAATTGCCTTTGTGAAGGAAATTGTATCTATCCTATATCAGTGGATAAATGCTTGCATCCAACAAGTGTTAGAAGGATTTGATCATTTAGCCCAAATCAACCCAAGGTAGCCAATCATGCACAAGAACATAATAAGTGAAAATCAATAAGAATGCAAATCACGTTTGGAATTTGTAGGATTAAGAATCCATTTGCTCTGCTAAAGCAAGCAACTAAGTGTTCAGCCCACTAACCTTCAGTTTACTAACTAACAGCTAACCCACTAACCTTCACTCTAACAACTCACTAACTACTAACTTGATCTACTACACCATTCAAATCACTAGGGTTACACAAGTTTTTTTTCTTGCGAACCCTAGTCTCATTCTATAGACAATACCAATTGGCAATGTTTTGACGTTGTCGTTGATTTCTCTTAACTCTATTGGTGACGACCTAGAAGTTTTATCACCTTATCTCAATCATTTCCTCTAATCTTTACATACCACTTGTGTTCTTTCAATTAGTACTTTGTAGGTATGGCAATTAAACCCAAATTAAACTGGTACACAACCTCGCCCAATCTATTTATAGTGGATTCGAGTAGACAAGTCAGGGTTGGGTTTAAGGGTATGGTAGCTGATATGCAATTAAAAATATTTATAAAATCATACCTTTACCCAAAATCCTCCACCAATTAATCATAAAACAATAATTATTATTAAAATTACATGTAATAGAAGAATATAAAATAAAAAAATAATAAAAAAGTTTTTTTAATAGAATTGGGTACATGTAGATACCCATTTAACTATCCAAGTCAAGTTCTAGTTATATAATAGGGTACCCGACTCATGTTTGGTTTAGGTTCGAGTATCAAATAAAAAACCGAGTATCTAACCTGTTGTAATTCTTAGTATTTAGTTTATTTACACTTTAGAATATAGGAAACATGTAGGCACTCATATGAATTTTTTTTGTTCAAATTACTCTTGATATAGGAATACATATTTATTAAAATATAATCTTAACTATTTGGAAAGATATTATGATCCTCTTAAATCTTTTACATAAGAACTAAGACCTTGAGAACGTTGCATTTAATAACATCAACCAACAATATGATGGCAAGAAATAATTAAATCTGAAGTCCTTCCGGTCATCTACCTAATAAAGCAAAAACCTGGTTATCACTTATATGTTCTAAGCTTAAGATGCAGAATCAATTGGATCGAGCAATTTTCACTTTTTCAATAAGTAAATGTCCGAAACAAATAATTTAATGTGCTTGGGTAGATAGAAAACTTTAAACAAAGCATTACTGGAAAACTAGAAAATGACTAATAACCAGGATAGAATATCAGAGAAGAATGATATTCCTAGTACCAAATAGCAACTTTTCTTGCAAAAGATCAGGCTAGTTTGAGAGTGGAAGAAAGAATAAGAAAGTGTGGGGACTTGTTCGTGCATCATATGTAATAAAAAAACATGTTTTTGATCTATAATTAAAATAGAATTCACAATATATAATTTCTGAATCAAATCTGCAGTACATTAGAGTCTAAGATAAACAGAGCAATAGTTAGAGTAGAACCAAAAGCTAACCTGGAACTGATTAACTGATACTGTTCTCCCAGACTCCTTGGTATTGTACGCGGAGAAGTAAACTAGAGTAGCGTAAGTACTACTGGAACCCATATCATAGAAAATTACATGTCGCGACTTATTTGAGAAATCTTTATCGATCCCATATTGCAAAGCAGCTCCAGCGTGCTCATTAATCAGAGAAAGCACGTTGATTCCCGCTAACTGTGCCGCCTGAAGTATTCCTCTCCTCTCCGCCTGGCCCAAAAACGGTGGCACCGAAATCACAACATCCTTCACCGGAACCCTCGCGTGGGACTCTGCTATGCTCATTCCATAGCTAAGGACAATCGCAAGCAACTCCTCCGCAGTATAAACGTTTCCATCGTCGACCCTTACACTGGCTGCCCCTCTTGAATCCTCAACGAGGTCGTACGCAAGGTAAAGCGAATCTGCGAGATCCTTAACATACTTGTAGGGCTTCCCAATCATGTCGCGAATAATAGAGTAAACCTTGTCGGGGTACCGAGCAACGATCCCAGCGGCCTCCTCGCCAACGAGGCGGTTCCCGCCGTGGAAGGCTACGAGGGCCGGGGACTTGCGCTTGGACATCTCGTTGATGGCGACAGATATCGGGCTTTGCCCGGGCTTCAGGTTAACGACGGCCACCTTCATCCATTCCGAGCCGAGATCGATGCTGGAGACCGCAGATTCGGCAGGGATCGAATGAAGGGCGGCGATCGAGAAGACAACCAAAAGGATCCGGAATCCGGAGGCAAATTCCAACATGTTTGCGAGATATCGTTAGCTAGAAATCGGATCCAGATCAGCGACACAAAAAGAATGGAATCAAAAGCTGGGAGGCGGGTACAGCATTTGAGGATGATTAGGGTTAGGGTATGGAGCTGTCCCCTCCGAAGGCGTCGAGGCTCTGTATGAGGAGCCGAGGAGGAAGGGGGATGCGGAGATCGATCTCGGTCTTCCCTCCGCTCACGCTTCGCTTCACTTCGGGAGTTTTCTTGCTGCTCTTTTTAAGTTTCACAGTCATTTATATTTTCAATTAAAGTACAACATTAAGGAATTACTACGTGGACGTGGGTGATAATAGCCAATAGTCTTACGCCACGTTACAACCCGCGTACGTGGCAGTTGGTGATACGTGTGGGTGCGTTGGGAGATTGAGGGACGTGGATGGGCGACGTTTCCGTACACGGGGGAAAGATTGTGGCTGATTAAACGTCGTAGATTCATCTTGGCCGTCAATATTTGGACGGTCATAATAGATGCAAGTCAAGCATCCGCCCGTTCTCTGCCGTTGAGCCAGTCATGTTATAAATAACAGGCCAATATCTGAATGTGCCTAACCACTTTTGGATCTATTGAGCCCATAAATGGACTATGGCTTGGGCTTCGACAGAGAAACATTTTATTCGACGACTACATTTCGCAAACGCCTTGATCAAGAGCTCTGCCGAGGAAATGTCTAACTTCATTTGGCAAAATTAGAAAGTTTAATTTTTACTTAAAAATTTATTATATATTATGGCAATTCGGGTGAGTTAACCATAAACGATCATATCAGCTGTGACTCATGACTCGATTAAACTAATTTGAATAACCTGTTTATTAAATATGTCATTAATTAATCTAATTTTCTTGACTCGACATCATCTGATTGTAAATGTATCATTCATATTTTATACATAAATAATAAATTAATAAATATTATATTAAAATTTAATATAAATTTAGACTCATGGGATTATAGTATGAGCAAAAATCTGGATTAAAAGATGGTTAAAAGATATTTGAGCTTTGGGTTATTGGGCGGGTCTATATTTAAAATATATATATATATATATAAATATAAATATATAATATAATCAAGTTAAGTAGGTCAACCTATTTATAACCCGATATGACTCGATTATTTTTTGATCATAAATGAGTGGATCTGTTTATGACCTGAATACGATTATAAGTACTCCGAATCCATCTAATTTCATATCGAGTCGGGTCAGGTTTTGCCATATCTAATATACATATAGTTTTTATTTCCTATTTAGACTGTACTGTAATAAAATTAAGTTATAAATGGATAAAAGAACGTGCACGTGTATGCTTGTGAATTGTTAGTGTTTTTTTTTTTCCAATCGCACGTGCAGACGCGAGGACCACAATCGCACTCTCGCCCAAAAAAATGCACTCCACCGAATCTAGGCCGCAAAGGAGAAGTTAGTGCTCGCCACACTGGCCGTTAACTAAGCAAAAAATAATATTATAATATTTTATCTACCTATAATCAGTGGCCGCCACAAAAAAGGAATAAAAAAAAGTTCCTCCACTATGTGGCAAACAAAATCCACAAGCAAAAGAAGTTGGTTAGGTAGGAACAATTTTAGATTGCGTTTGAGTATAAATGTTTCCTCTTTGATTTAGTTATTTTAGATTACTACCAAATGATGTTTTGCCACCTTATGAACTTCAATTCTAACTTGTTAAATTTAGTGTTATTTTCAAGTACTTATCGCCGTTCAGCTATGGATCAAACTGAATCTCCCCTTGAAGTATAAAATTATATATAAATGTTACTTTATTATCTCGTCGTAAAATAAATATCGATTATTATTCTCTATTGCTTCATTTACGTGTTTAATAAGTACATTATTAAATTAATTTTAACAATTTAAGATCAGTATACATTCGATTTTGTGAAATGAAATTGTGTCATTGGATGGAATTAGAGACGATGATAAAAATAACTGTTTATCGTTTTACATTTTTTTTACTTTAATACATGATGTAAGAATTGAATGGATATATATCAAAAGTCGTTGTCATATATCTATGATCTAGTGTAAATGAGGCCGTTGCTCACGTAGATTCGCCCACACTAAAATCAATGAAAGTTGAGGGGTAGAAGGCCCCACAAGTAGATGCAGTGCACCAAAAATCCGCCAAGGCACGTCGACGAGCCAAGTGTCACATGCTAGCGTACGCTTGTGAGTTTTCTAAGCGTGTGCCGAAAGTGGAATATAGGTTAAATTTGTACACGAAAAGCATTTCAATATAATTTTGTTCGCCTTTCCGTTCCATGGCCAGGTGGCGGAATGTTAATATATATAATGCACTAATCTCTCGCCAAATATTTTATTGGCAGTTCACGCTGCCAAATTTTTTTTGGGGCCGTATACCTTAATCATCATTTATCTCGGGTAATCATCACCGTAAAAATTTATTTTTACCGTCTTAGAAAATTTTTTACCATATATAAAAAATATAAAAAAATTTAAGAAAAAAACTATAATCACGAGAAAAATAAATTTTTGATAAATTTTTACCATATATGAAAAATATTTTAAAAAATATATAAAACAGATAGATCTATTACTATATAACACTAAATTTCTATTATAAATTTTTATCATATATAAAAATTCAAAAAATATATAAAAAAATAAAAAGAATATAAAAATATTATATTAAATAAGAATAAAAATTATATGATACTAAATCTATACATTTTAAATATTTTTCATTATAATTTCTATCATCTTATATAAATTTCTACTATCTTCTATCAAGTTTAAAATTGTAGACAAACACCCCACCGAAAAAAAGGCTCACAAATAATTAGCCTTTGTTAACTTTAAAATGTTTTATACTTGTGCGAATAATTATATGTCATTCTATAAAAATATTATCCGTTTATAGTCGTACATGATACACAGTAATTGTAGTGGCGCCGATAAAATAATTAGAACCACTGATGCTACATCTAGCTCGCATTTAGTTAAGATAAATATCACAGCAGGATAATGCATAGATTGTTAATTTTGACCCACTCAATTAACTTAAAAGCTTTGTATTTAGTGTGGTTACAATTGATAAAACTATACAATTTACCACCAATTGTGTGCATGAAGGAATTCATATTGTTGGAAGTAGAATGGGCTGCTATTTGAGATTTGTATGCACTGTTGTTGCAAAAAATGAGAGCCTAGAGACATTTTGGAAAAACAGTAGCAGTATGTTTTCAGAAATAAGCATGTGTGCAATGAATTTATCCTCAATATACATACTGCTTCTGATTGTATGTAAGATAAAGAAAAAACATTTTTTTTTCTATCTTCAGTAGATGAAAAACACTTTTAAATAATTAATTTTCTCATATTTTACCTCGAAAATTACCTTTTTAATGAGGAGGAGGACCTTCAATTAATTAGCTCCGACTTGTTCTTTTTGAATTACCATTCAGAAATAAGCATGTGTGCATGTATCAGTAGGCCGATAACCCTCGCAGTGACCAAGAATTCTTGTCATGGATCCCATAAATACATAATTCCGACGTCCCTAATGCTCGTGAATGGGGCACAAAACTCTTTATCTGCTTCATCTAATTTAGAATATGAGAGTTGAGACAGTAACAAAAATAAGAACAATTCCGGATTAAAACCACTATTAATTTCATAGCATATTAATTAACAGTACACGCATCGATCTATCTGCAACACTACGGACCCTGAAAGTAATAAAAATAGTTCTCGTACATGCACCTGAAATTGCAAAATAATTAAATGCTCTCGATCTTATTGACTCCGGCCCACAAACCAACCTAATTACGACGACTAATTATAGTAGAGAAACATACAGACAGCCAAGTGACCAAGGAAGACGCACGAAGCAGAACAGACATGCGAAGGGCGGGAAAGTAATGCGTGAATCAACCATCGACAATTCTAGATAGCTCTACCCGTACAAGCGCGCGAGATCGAACGGCGGGGGTGCCGGGATCAGTAGTAGCGGCGTCGGTTCGCGGGCTCCTTCTGGGCGTTGAAGTAGACGGCGGCGACGGGGAGGCCGAGGCCGTGCTGCGCGGCGAACGCCCGCGTGCTGAAGTTGGCGAGGGCCGCCGGGCGGGCATCCGCAGCCGACAGCAGCGACTTCTGCTTGAACAGCACGAAGACGTACCTGTGGATCCCCACCGGCGGCCTGGGGCCCGCGTAGGGCACCACCTCCTCGCCTGCGCAGCCAATCAGGGAAGGAAACGTAGTTAGCGTGGTCAACAGACGGAAGCACAGCGCGACATGTGTCGCCTGACCGGCTCACCAGCTCCCGGACGGAGACTAGTGAGCAGGCCGCGTGCCGAACGTCTGGCCCGACAAGTCATTCCCAACTGTGCCCAAATGGAGCGACCGATGGAGACGTGATACGAATAAACAAACAAAAATAAATAAATTTAAATACCTTGTGAAGGATCTGTTCCACCGGGCATGTTGATCACCAACCTGAATGAGGAGAATTAATGAACGCCCGATCAATCAAAAGGGTAAATGATTCTTGAAGACGATGTAGAATATTACAATTACCAGTGGATCCACTCCCTCATTGATGGCTCACTAGGGCTAGGCGCGTCGGGGTCAGTCATCACCTGCGTACAATTAACGATTAACAAATTAAGATCGAAGAGCAATTGAGTGTAAACAAAGGCACATGAGGCTAGCAGAGCTGATCAGAGACCAAAGTGTAGAGGTCGAACGGGTTGCCGGCGATCTGGACGGCGGGGGGGACGGCGGTCATGGAGGGCTTGATGTCGCAGCCGTTGTTGACGTGCTTGGTGCCGAACTTAACGCTCATACTAATGGTGGGGACGTAGAGGTCGACCACGTCGCCGATCACTCGACCTACCACGAGGGGATCCACGCAGCCAGCCATGAGGGAGGAGTAGAATGACTAATTAAGGAAGAAGGAAGGAGAAGCGAGTAGAGTGGATTAAATTGGCAAGGGCGTGTCGGGGTATGGAGCTCTTATAGGAAGGAAAAAGGGTGGGTGAAAAAAAAAAAAAACATAAAGCAGGAGAATTGGATGGATCGCGCGAGGAGGAGGGGGGCATGGGGGATTGGGATGGATGATGCTGTTGGGCAAAGCGAAGGCGCGCCACGTGGAGGGCAGAGATGAAGGAACAGGTGTCAAGTCAAGTGCACAAGTGGATCATGAGGATTCGATGACAGCAAGGATGGTGGGCGCAGTGAAGGGAGTTTGGCCCGGCTCGGCCACGCTTAGCTCACTGCGTTCACATTTGGGTGTAGGGGGGGAGATTATATTCGAGCCCCCCAAAAAAACGATAATTCTAAATTTATTCCATAATTATTTTATAACATTTCTGTCATTGATTTTTGTTTCACAGATCTCTGACATACTTATTCCTCCAAAGCTTTAATACATCGCGAATGATGCAGTCAGAAAAAACAATGGTTTACAGTCTACAGACGATGAAATTCGTGAAGAGTGCATGCGTTATGGCACGTGTATAGCGGAGTGAGCTTAGTTAGTTAGGGTGGATTCTGTGATAGGTCGTTTCTCTAGTATTAGTTAGTTTGTTAGTTAGTCACATTTTATTTAAATATTAATACTTTAATATAATGTTTTCTTCCGTACTCGAGGTGACTGGAGAGAGGGAGTGTGTGTGTATTTGGATGTCGTACAGAGTATCTTTAGGAAAGCAAGTACTATGGTTCAATTTTGGCTCTTTTCTGCTCTTAACATATAGAAACTATATATAATATATATACATATAAGTATATATATATATCACACAAATAAAAAAGATTATTATTTGCAAGAATTATGTGCATTAAGGAACCCTCGTGTCGTTTACAGCATCTTTAGTCATAATCTATTTGAATAGAGACAAAGTACTAATAGAGATATTAGCTCTCATTATTTCATTAGGGTGCCAGTTGGTTCAATTGGCAAGGATTAGTTTTTGCGTCTACGAGAGCTCTCAAATCATTCTGAGTTTCTTTAGTCAGAGTTTATCCACGTAGAGGGTTAACGTAACATATATTAGTGACAAAGCGCGGTACCATCGCAGCCCAGACCAACCTGAGTCCAAGTCATATCTGAACCTGTTGAAATTTAAGTATGCTAGTGCAGTTTTAAAGATTGAACAGATACATAAGTTAAATATCATCGACGATAGCTCGGCCTACGAGATGTCAATTACTTCAAAAACTAATCAACTTACGGGGTGTAATTTAGTTAGAGCCCATCGCTGGCTGTGCAATCTACTTGCCGGTCTTGAAAGTGAACCAAGGCTTAGTCGTCGCACTCATTGTCCTCGAGGGGTTGATCATTGTCCTTGAGGGGTTGAGGTGGAAGTTGATAGACTCCACAGATATTAATTCCAACTCTTGGGCTTGTTTATTTGAGCAAATAAATAGTTTAGGAGAAAAGTTAAAGGGAAAATTAGATATTAATCTCTTCATTTGTTTTTCATTCAAATTTAAAAAAAATTAAAATTATATCTTAATTTTACTAACTTCACACTTCGTTTGCTCATCCTCGCTCACTATAAGTTTTCTTTGACTATTCGTCCTTGTCATCGCTGCTTGAGCTCACCGTCATTGCTCGTTCTTATCATCGCTGCTTGTCCTAATCGTCG
This sequence comes from Costus lasius, assembly GCA_027563935.2. Taxonomy (NCBI): domain Eukaryota; kingdom Viridiplantae; phylum Streptophyta; class Magnoliopsida; order Zingiberales; family Costaceae; genus Costus; species Costus lasius. The sequence goes on along the minus strand of CM050446.2, from coordinate 841,547 downwards.
TTGCTTTTATTTAATATTTAATATTTAATAATTCTATGATATTATTAATATATATAATATAAGTAAAAAAAATAATAATTTGAATGTATATATTAGTCCTTTTAACTTTCTTTTCTTTCAAATAAACATAAGAAAGTAAAATTTATAATACAATTCATTCATCTACTTTTTTTTCATTTTTTTTTCATTCATAAAATTTATAATAAAAATTTATAATACACTTTCCATCCACCCGTTATAAAGTAAATATGTTATAGTTATAATTAATTTAATCTGAGACTAAAATATTTAAATCAAACTAGGGCAAAAAACAGTTAAAAGTCGAATTGTGGTGCAAGATTAGGCTTCACTCCATTTTTAGTCAGTAAGGATCATTTGACTTTTGACTCAATGAAGACTCACGAAGCAAAATACCCTTTTTTTTTTAACTAGCAGCAAATGCTCATGATTACTTCACCCTTTGGCTGCGTTGAAGTCAACTCTGAAAGCTCACTTGCTACACGTCAGATGGAACATACCTGTGCCCAATGTAACCCACCCAAATGGTAAATAAAACCTTGTCCATTTTTGTTTAGATAACACAGCTTTTTAGCTCTTATGTTAAAGAGAACTATCAGCCGCATTGCAGGAAGTGATCTTACATTATAAACCGAACAATTGATACTTAACAGTATACTCAACCTTGTAAAATATAATCTTTTATTTATGCATTATTTTGAATGTTACATAGTTACTTTCAAAGAAAGTAATTGCATACCAAAACGCGTTTCTTAACCAACATGCTAAGTATTTTTTATAGTAAATTTCCAGACGAGTCTTTTTGTTAGTATGTACAATGACATCGGCCAATTGATGTACTCTTCTGTTTCAGATTAATGATATTTTTTAGAAAAAGTAAATTAACATAACTGGAAGCACATTAATGTGCAATTCGATACAAGAGAATATGTCAAATGAGGCATTCTGTGGCTTGCAAAATAGATGCCTAAGCATCGCTATTTCATAAGTAACCATCTGAACTACACCTCCAGATACATACATAAATCTAAGCCATATTTTTACTTGGAAAAATTGTAAAAGATTAATCTATAATCCAACCTAAAATTCTGAGAGAGTGCAATCGCATGTTGCACGCTTTACTTTTAGAAAAGAAACCTCAATCACCCAAAATACACAAAGGTTGCCTCATGCTAAGCTCTGCTCGAAGCTTGGGGAAAAGCTGAAGATCGTTGCTTGTCCCTAAAACTTTCTGCAATAGAGAAAAATCAGAAACGAACAAATTCAGTAGGAGCATATGAAGAGTACTTGCAGCTAAAGTTGTCAAAACAGCACACAACTTTTGGCAGTAATACTAACAATTCTTATGATACGAGTGTGGCACTAGAATGGCAAGGTGACATGTAGGACTTTCAGCAATGAAATGATGAACAATGTAAAGCCAAGCAATGATTACTAGAACCATCTTCAGTTTAAAAGGGGTATTATTATATGTGACGATATTGTCAGCAAGATGATGTACATTTGATACAAAGAAGGTGACCAAATTAGATACACTTGAATGCTCCCGAGTTTCTTGAATGAGGGTGACGAAACCAAGATCAAGATTATTATCATTGTCTCCTTTCAGATTGGTATCCAAGAACTGAATCGTGGCAGAAACAAGCCACAGGAGTTGCAAAAAAAGGACAATTGAAAGCATAGAGCTAATGGAGTGATGACCAGGAAGGCATATAGGTATCTAGATATAAATTCTGCAAAACAGATACAAGCCTGCAATATCCTGACAGCCACTTAATGTTACTAATCCAAAAAGTTGAGTGGCCATTGGCATAGCATTAATCCAATGTCAAATGCAGAGAATATCCTGTTGTTCACATATTAAAAGTTCCTCGATGGAATATACGAGTATATAACAAATATAAAACTGGTGAAGGAGAACTAACAAGCGTATAATGAGAAAAAGATAAAGGTGTTGATTATTACCAACGCAGCAAGGTGAGCTTCCTGTAAAATATTTCCATCAATCTCCAATCTAGCAATCGGAAATTCTGGAATATGTCCTGATTGCTTTTTACCAAGCAAGTTACCAGGTCCACGAAGTAGAAGGTCCACATTTGCCAGGTAAAATCCATCAGACGACCGTTCCAGCACTTTCAATCTATCTAGTGTTCCAGAAGTAGAAGACAAGAAAACACATTTAGACTTCCTCTCTCCTCTTCCAACTCTTCCTCTCAGCTGATGCAACTGAGCAATTCCAAATCTTTCAGCATTCATAACTACCATCATAGATGCATCATGGACATCAACGCCAATCTCAATGACTTGCGTGGCAAGGAGTATCCGAGTTTCTCCAGATCTAAATTTTCTCAGCGCGTCATCTTTTTCATCACTTGTCATGCGTCCATGCAGTAGACCACACTGGAAACCTTTAAACTTCTCAGGTATTATCTGAAAATCAGCAGTAGCAGCATGAAGCTGGGGCAGTTGCTCTGATTCGTCAATTACTGGATAAACAAGATACACTTTTCCTTCTGCCATTAGTTCATCTCTCATCATCTGCATGCAGAATATGCTTCAAATATGGAGTCTCAGAAGAACAATAAAAGCAATGATGGTTTGTGTGTTCATCAAGAGATACCATGATAATAAATGTCTTTCCGTGGGAATGCACATGAAGATAATTTGGACGTCCATGATTCAAGAAATTCGGCAGCTGTGTTGATTGGTAGGCCATCAAGAATATTCTTAGTTAATTTATTTTAATTGATTATGTCATTGAACTTCAATTCTTCTCCAATGCAAAGCTTGCTAACAAGTCCTATAAACCAACGGGGAAAGTGGTATGCCAATTTCAACCACATCAATAATTGTTCAAGAGTGAACGACCACAAGCACATTTGTAAATTTTGTTTAGATCGTCATTATCTCTCCTTATGTTCCAAGAACAAGTGCTTCTGCGCACAATAACATTCCTGAAAAGACAAGTCTATGCAACTCTATACTACTGATGTGGATAAGGTAACGTACGTACACTTTGATAGAGTTAGGTTACGTACCCTTGCCAAATAAAAACGTATTGTCAGATAGTCATGGTTCCAAGGATCAAAACACTTAAGCTATGTGAAAATATATAAGTTGAAGTAACAAAGAGAAACGTCGAAGTTTAAAATTCCATTGATAGCAACAGTTTACAGTAACAGGAGATCACAATGAAAAATTTAATATAAAGCTATTTGTCAAATGATAGCTAAATTCAGAAAATAAGAACCATCTTACCTGAAATACATTCTCAAAACCAATTTCATCTCCTTCATAGACAATGGTCTCGACAGGTGTTCGTCCTGGTGGCAAGTCTGTAATCTAAGGAGGGGAAAAAAGAAAGTGATCAGAACGTCTAAAATAAAATACAATAGAACTGAAAGATCTTCAATGAAAATGGTTAGCATCTCCTGAAACATATAAGCAGCACATAACAAATTCAAAATTGTAATTAAGAAAATCAGATTCAAGCTTTTCAAAATGTTTTCAGGTAAGATCGTTTTGATTGATTTCGTAAACAGATACTCTCTCCAATGCCAAATTCTGATGATAAATAATGTCCCTTAGTTATTATTTATTCAGAAAGCATAAAAAGTAATGCTACTTGGTGAAAATCAAATAAACAATCTTTTTTTTTTCTGTATTTCTTTTTCTGTTCATACATTTCTCATATAACATATAACCAAGAATGGCATCATATTATATTGTGAGACCTGGCAAACTTTGTCCTAAAATAAGACTGTTACCTTAATATAACTATTAGGATGTCCAAAAAACATATATTGCAATATGATTAGGGAATATTGTCTTTTTTTTTTTGTAAATTTAAAGTAAGAAAAGAAAAGTGTACTTGAGTCAGAGACATATCCCCATATAGAGCCAAAGCCAATGTTCTTGGAATAGGAGTGGCTGACATTGCAAGTACATGAGGAGCCATATAAGCTTTATCTTCATCAGAACCATCCAAGTTTCTCAAATTCATTCTTAAGCTCGGTGAAGCAGAATATAACTGTAAAAGAAGAAAAGAAAATAATCCTAGAACGGATTTCAATTTCACTCTGAAATAGAATTAACATAAGGAATAGTAAGCTGAAGTAGAACGTCCACAGCCATAAGCTTGGCCCACAACATTATCAAAACACTATTGACAAAGAAAAAGTTCACATGTTAAAGGAACAGGAAGTTGCAGCACAAGAGTAATCAATCGCATTTGAACTTTTGAAGTATATAGAAGAAAAGAGGATTCATTGTATTGATTGTCAACAATACATAAATAGATACTTTTGATGGATAGAGATCCATAAGATAACAATCTAACAAGAAATCCAATAGCTTAAGTTGATAATACATATATAAAGGAACCACAAACTCTAAATGAAGTTACTGATTAGTATTTAGTACAGACTACAGAGAAGAAACATCATAAGAACAATTGAAAGCATGGAAGAACAAATTTTCTATTGCATGTATATGACCAAACCTGCTCACAGCCTCACATGTCCAACTAGCTTACCATCCAACAATACATAAACAGATACTTTTGATGGATAGAGATCCATAAGACAACAATCTAATAAGAAATCCAATAGCTTAAGTTGATAATATATATATAAAGGAACCATAAACTCTAAAAGAAGTTACTGATTAGTATTTAGTACAGAGAAGAAACATCATAAGAACAATTGAAAGCATGGAAAGAACAAAGTTTCTATTGCATGTATATGACCAAACCTGCTCACATGTTGTCCAACTAGCTTACCATCCAACATTCTCTCAAACCGGTGCATAGATACTGCATATGCCCAATTTGCTATCCAACCAATAAAAACACGAATACGAAAGAGGAAGAGGTTTGGTGAAGACATCTACAAGCTAATCTTCAGAGTTGGTATTAGGTAGTGCCAGTATGCTTTGACATAACATCTCGTAACAAAACTCCAATACGCTTAGTTCTTATGAAAGATAGAATTACTATCACTGCATATCTGCAGACTAATTTTTACAGTGTGGTCTACAGCATAAGAGTTGGTATAGGTAGCGCCATTCGTGCGTCCATTCCATCCAGGTGTACAGGCCTTGGACCATATCTGTAATTTATAGAATATAAATGCACCTCGACTAGTAGTTTGTTTCAAGATCGGTCTTCAAAAATTAAGGTAACCTCATACTGAAGGATGTATTGTGTAGCCTCCCATCACAGAATCTGGACTCTTCAGTAACTTACTAATAATACCATCCCATGACATAATCTGGACTCTTCAGTAACTTACAAATAATACCAACAACGTATGAGATGTTTGGTCTTGTTAAGGTAAGATATATAAGTTTACTCACCAATCGCCTATTCCTAGTAGGGTCAATATGTTCATATTAATAATATTTCTGGCCTAAAATAATAGTAGTACTTTTGGTTTGCGCCCTAGAATACTAGTTTTTCCAATAAATCTATGGCATACTTATGATGTAAGAGGGATGTGCTTTTTTCCTTTATAAATAAATTTTATTTTTAAAAAGTATTTTGGTCTCGTAAGATCCTTTTAGACTGAAGTGGGACTTCAATATCTTTTTTTTCAGCAATGCCTTGTACATCGTTTCTAGTTAACAGAATGACACGTTGCTAGTTAACAAGATGTCATTCGCACGGACATCACGAATAATAATCTAACATTCAGAGAAGTAAATGGTTGGCCTTGCTGCATCTATAACCAGCTGATATGACAAATTCTGAGAATTTTTTAAACCACATGGTCTCTTGCACTTTGTAGTGTTCTTTGAGTAACAAACCAAGTGGTTACTCCATGCAAACATCTTCAAAGAGATCCACAAAGAAAAAAAATTATATTTTTAATATCCATCTAATGCAACTTCCAATCAAGATTTATAGCCAGTGAGAAAAGACATGGAAAGATAATTCTGCAAGAAGACAAAGTGCTAAAGTAGTCCACCCCACAGGTTTGGGTAAAATCCTTCGCAGTAAAGCTTGCTTTGTACCATCAAAATTTCATTTGATTGTATGCATCTAATTGCAACCAACCAAACAAACCTAGGAAGAGATACTAAGGTCTATACACCCCTAGAGAGGAAGACGGCCATATCTTCATCAATAGTCGTCCTTCACATAAGATTTTTGTAACCTAGGAAGAGTAATATATGAAAGAAAGTAATACAAGCATGACACTCTATGGATAAATGGTGATAAGAAATATGGAAAAATAGGTGTGACAGTAGAAAACCATTTATCAGCTATTAGGGCAATATACTTCTGATAGGCACAAGCACCAACGCTGAAATTCTCTCAAGAATAAAAGATTTTGTAGTCAGACTGGAAATAAATCACCTTACTGTTAAATTTTCCCCTTTGGATAACACCAAACCGGTGCTGCTCATCAATGACTGCAATACGTAGAGCAGAAAATTCAAGTTTATCAGCTACAAGGCTGTGAGTTCCAATCACCATTGATATTTCTCCGGTCTGAAGACCCTATTGATAAACAAAAAGAAAGGATTTTGATATTTAACTAACCACAAGGCAAACATATAAAAGAAAGCACATGCCTTGCGTATTATTCGTGACTGCTTTGTCGACGTAGAGCCAGTTAATAAGGCAACAGAAGGTTTGCCTTCAACCAATCCAATATTGTCCAATAAAGAAAGCAAACGCTCATAGTGTTGAATGGCAAGTAGCTCAGTTGGGACCATAAAAGCAGCCTGAGAAAAATGGGGCAATTAAATGTCAGAAGTAAAGCTGAGTTTTAGTGAAGGGGCAAGCTATTTTAGCAACATCACAAACTAACGTCAAATCTTGATACAGCAGGTTCTGGTGTACCCCACCTGAAATCCAGAACTGATAACTTCCATACAAGCCAGAAATGCAACAACTGTTTTCCCACACCCAACGTCTCCCTGTATAAAAACTCTTCCAGTCAAATGATCATTCAGCGGATAGTTGAAATATTTCCGGCACTATATTGTCATTTTGGAATCTACACATGAAGCAAGAAAAGAAAAACAGTTTGACATGCCAGAGTTCGATAGCAACATCATTCCTCTTCATAGAGCTCAGAATGGAACAAAAGGAAATATCTTATTTGATGGAATCAATTAAGATATACATGAATAGTGACTAAAAGATGAACCTACAATAAGGAATACAAGGACCAACGAGATCAAACATATTCTCAGAATTAGTTATAATGCATTTAATATTAGAGTAAAGACATTTGAATATCAACAGAAGAATAAAATATTAAATTAGCAAATAAAATCCATTTTTCCAGAAAAAGAATTGACCAAAAAATTTGAATTGATAGTAAAACAAGAATGCAAACAATTAATAAACTTTTTGTAATTTTTCAAATAAGAATACTTGGATATGCCGATTTTTTTTCAAAAAAAGCATGTTTGATATGATATACTGAATAGAATGGACAAAATTTGCCATCTTTGTTGCCAAAACTCTGATTTTCCGATCACAATAGAATCAGGCAATACAAAGAATGTTCATAAAAATAAAATGGAAAAGATCAGAAAGGCAGACGAGTTAGGATTGGTAAAAATTTTATTTCAGAACACAAAATTCTAATTCATTTGATAAAGCAAATATCTTCTCAGAAAAAAGTATCTTGAGATGACCTGCAAAACAAAATGTTGTGACAAGTTTCTAACTATATCAGTAATGCAATAGACAAAACCAAAGTACAATCAAAACTATACTTCTGTACGACACTAAATGATACCTGACATATCAACACTAAATAGTACTAGTATCAGACGTACTTCATGTGTCGGTACCCATCCTGTCTCGGACATATGGAACAGTTTTTAAAACCCTGGGAATATACCTACTTAACATTATCTGTTGTCAACTTGATGCTTCTTGATTCAACAAGCATTTCAAATAACAACCAGTTAGCAGTCTAACATCATTTCTATGTCCGAGAACAATAATGTACTCTGAAGAAGATATCAAAACAAACATTATGTAATGTCCGTTTACTTGATTACTCAAATTAAAAAGTCAAAAGAGAAAATAAAAGTAAAGATCACCTGTAAAAGTCTATTCATCGGAACTGGCCTCTTGAGATCCCAAATAATCTCTGAAACAGCATTTTGCTGGCTGGGTGTAAGAGAATATGGAAGTGCCTTCAACAAACTCCTGGTAAGTTCAGACCAATCGTCAACACAAACAGAGTTCAACTCATGGATCTTATATTTGTCCAGCAACTTTTCCTTCTCGATTGGTGTTCCAAGTGCATCAAGCATCTGAAATAGTCTTCCTAACTGATAAATAAACAAACATTCTGAGTGATAATGCATTTGGAAAATATAGAAGACCATGGCATGAATATTCCCAATTTTCACGGCCACAATCAAATTTTCATAAAACCCTAAACTAGGAAATAGAACCGCAGGTGAAACAATAAGGTAAAAGTGCATTATCCAGAAGTAGCAGGCTAAAAGCAAAGTGATGGATGAATGCTTCGATTAAGGGTATCATGTAAAACTAAGAAAACGTATCAAAATGCATAAGATCAGAATTCAAACAAATACATAACAGTACTCATAGTAGTAAAATCTAATTACCTCACTACTATTAACTTGAGTTCAAGATTTTATATCAGGCCGTAAGATTTCAAATATATAAAGTTAATGGATCATTTTTACCATTGGGTGAGTAATAACAAATAGTCTGAGTAGACAGTAGACTCACTCCTAGCAAGGTGACTGTTACGGACCCAAATAGTGATAGTGGGTTTTAATAAAGCGGGTCGGGTTGGTTTGTCATACCCGGGTCCGTTAAGTAGTGAAAGTCTATTAATAAGGGTCTAGGGTTAGGGTTGGGGATATCTAGAGTCTTGATATTTCTTCTTGGGCGTGCTTTGCACGAAGGTTGTATCAATTGGTCCGACGGGTAGGATCGATTCGCCGGGGAACCGGTGGTCCAGCGACGGATAAGGGTGGAAGAGATTCCGTTGTCGGTAGTAGATCTTGTCAGCGGATCGACTGTCGTTCATCAAGCTGAAAAAAAAATATAAATAAATAAATTGGAAACTGCCGAGTTCGAAATTCGGCCTGGAAGAAGATCCAGACGAGTCAAGGAAGATCGGCCTGAAATCAGGCATCCGGAAGAGGACGCGGGCGGCTGCAAACATCATCTTCATCCCTGCTCGGCATCAGCAAGTGAAGGCGTCTTTCTCTCCAGCTTTCGGATCAGGCGGAGGCGGAGAAGTCTTCAGCGTTAGAGGCGACAAGCTTTCAGATCAGGCGACGGCATCAGGCGAGGCATCAAGCGACGGCGACGGCAACAGACGACGAGATCTGCAGCAGATTCCAAGATCTGCAGCAGATCTCGTCTCGGACGGGAGACGCCGATCCTGGCGGCGGAGGCGTCCACTATGGCGAAGCGAGGAGTCGACGCGAGGACGCGACCGCTGTGTCTTCTTCCTCGGCGACATCTATCTGCTGCTCCGTCGTCGACCTCGTCTCTAGATCCATCGCCGACACGAGAACGCGAGGACGCGAGCGACGACGGACTTCCCAACACAGACCGGCGAAGCAGTTTGGCCGAAACCCTAGACGGCCGTAGCAGCTGACCGGCGACGCAACTTGGCCGGAACCCTAGCCGGCCGGAGATCCTTGCCGGCAGAGCAAACCGGCAACACAGGCGCGCGATCATCGCTGACGAGTCTTGAGAGGTACTGTAGCTAGGTTATTTTAGGAAAAAATACAGAAAGTTATAGAAAAATAAGAGAAAAAAATTTTCGGGTACTGTAGCAAGTTACTGTAGCAAATTACTGTAGTACCAAAAAAACTTTGAAAGAAGATGAGGAGTGAGATTGTTCAATGTTTGGAGGAGATTGCTCAACATTTGGAGGAGATTGTTCAAGAGAATAAAAGACATGAGGGTGTAAAGGTACTTATTGACCGACAGAGATCACAGAGTTAAGAGTCTCATGGAAGATAGTCTACCGCTTCGCATTTGTGTGGACTTACGCAGATTTGACGGAACTGCTCCAGAAGAGTGGATTGCACAAGCTGAAAATGTTTTCAACATTAGAGATACGCCAGATGTTTATAAATTTCCTATGGCATTTGTGCGTATGGAGGGGCCAGCATATGCTTGGGTTCGAAGGTTAAGTCGACAGATTATCAATCTCTCTTGGGAAAGGTTGAAGGACGAGATAATACTACGATTTAATACAATTTCAGATCCCATGACGATATGACTCGTCTTGATATTTCTTCTTGAGCGTGCTTTGCACGAAGGTTGTATCAGTGACAGTGGTGGGATTCCCATTAGATCTGCTAGGATGGTTCTAGGCTATGCACGCAAAGTTTCTATAGGGAGAATAGAGTTCCCTGATTTAATCCCACATAAGAGACACAAGGGTGTGAGGATAATTATAATGGAATTCGAGAACTAGTTCGCTAAATAGCATTAACTTGGACAAGTATTTTACATTGTGCAAGACTGCAAGCTAGATCTATCAAATTAATTAGTTGGCTCAAACTGAAAAAAACCATTCAGTTAATTAAGCCAATTATAATAAATATAGTATCCATAAAATTATAAACTAAGCAATACAATAATACATGATAACTATTCCACATGAGGCTATTATTTTATCAGGTTAATTTTCTCACCAGGCTTGTCAGAATAAAACACATCACATAAGTGATCTTGGAGTTCCTTGTAGCAATTGCATGAAAGAATAGAGATATAATAAAATATAGCAAGAGAAGTGATGCAGGAGCATTATATTTCCATTTTCCCAACTCGAGTCGCCCTCCTACATCAAGAAGTCATTCAATACGCAAATGGGACCAAAGCAGCAGTGGTTAAAAGCAAGCTTGTCAAAATCGCGTTCCGGGTCCGATCCTATGACCCGAATCAGCCATTACGTGCTGGATCGATCGAAGGATCGGTTCCTACGTAGGAACGGTGGGAACGCCGTTCCGGAACGTAGGAACGGATGGGAACGTGCGTTCCCAACGATCCCAGGTAGAAGAAAACTCATACCCTAATACCCGTTAACCCATACCCAAACCTGCTTAAAAAACCCTAATCTAAGTTTTTACCCTGCTTCCGCTCCCTTCCGCCCGCTTCCACTCGCTTCCGCCGTGCGCAGCTTTCGCTCCCTTCCACTCGCTTCCGCTATCCGACGAGTTGCTGCCGCCTGCCGAAGCCGCCTCGCCTTCACTCTTCGCTGCGAGCTGCTGCCGCCTGCCCAAGCCGCCGCCTTCACTCTTCGTTGGAGCAGTCGTCACCGCCTTCACTCTTCGCTGGAGCAGCCGCTGCCGCCTTCAGCTTTCGCTAGAGCAAGTCGTCGCTTGGAGCAAGCTGCCGCCTTCAGCCTTTGGGAGCAAGCTGAAGAAAAATATGTTTCCTTTGAGTTGCTTCAGCACCCGTGCTGACGTGCGGATGTTGACATTAACACGAATGTTTATGCTTATAAGGTTTGCACATGTTTTTCCAAATAATGTTATGTTATGGAACTACGATTCTTATCCTAATTCCTTGTGCCAGCCAAGTCACAGCAATACAGCATGCTCACAGGACAAAATTGTAGAAAATAAGAGAATGTATACCTTCAAAGAATCAAATACAAGAACTGTGTATAATTGACTTATAATGTTCTTTTTTTCTCGTATCATACATTATACATAAACAGGTGAATTGTTATAAAATATATTGGTTGCCTAGTTTGTTTTAGATAGGTATATTTTTAAAAAATATATTTTTTATCTTTTGGTAGGATCCTACCGTTCCTCAGTAGAATCTCGAACCTGACAACCTTGATTAAAAGCACCCCTGGGCTGTAGCTTAAAAGCTTCACAGTTCTCCAAACAATTAATTTTAATCAAAAGCAGCTTAACAAAAGCAGCTTAACAGGCAGTTAGCAATGCCAAACGGGACCAAAAATTAGTTTCCGCAACATATACAAACTATAGATTATAATAACAAAAAGATTTGGCATATTGACATCATAAAGCAAACTGGTCAGCCATTTATAGAGTATATAATTATCCATAGAAAGAATAAAAATACCAAAGAAGACTTCCAGATTGAGCAAGGGAAATAACATAGATAGTCTTTTATGTCTGCCACAAGACTAAGCAATACTCTGCATTGACTATCTGAAGCAAAAGAAAGGTGAGTTGGATTTCAAACATAGTGCAAAGTTTATTAACATGACGGCATGAATGCCATAGCCCTAACAAATCAGCACAATACAAGCACAAAAACGGGTCTGCTGGGAACCACATGGAGTGAAATCAGTCTCCATGCCAGCTCTATATATCATGACCAATAAGTATTGTCTTTGGTTTGGGACTGTCTACATGCTATGCAAATTGTCTAAGGTGACATGTAATACAGGCGTCAGTGAAAGTATATGCTATAGTGTATTATTGAAAGTACGTGTGCAACATATATAAATAATCGGGTGATGATTGTCCTAATGAATTAAAATAGGTGTAAACATGGGTGGATAACAGGAGAAAGACATATATAAAAGTTCTTTCTTGATTCAGAAAAACAATTCTGTTCTTTTGGATAAAGTGACCAGGACTCTCAGCTCCATGTTGGGGCATAATTCTCAAGGATTCTATCAATAACTCTGTGTAAGTGGAGAACTCTTCAGCACTGGTGTCCGAAAGACAGGAGATCAAGCATAAAAGAAGCAAGTAGTATGCATTTTGGAAGTGCTATTGACAATTTCACGAGTTATTAAACTAAAATAATACCTGAAGGTAAAAGAACTCATCAAAAATTAATCTTCTCCGAGCTAAATCAGCTTCATTTGAGTTAGTCGGGTGATGGATTCCCATATAAGCCTGCAGTTTGTTGGAAAGGATCATTGGCACCACATTTTTGTCTCGGTATTCATAATAAAGCATCATGAATCATGCTGTAAGGTATTAATTAATATCATTTTTAGACATGTTCAAATGAAAAAAAAGTAAAATATGTCTTATCCCTATACTTCTCAACAACATGGGGCAAATAAGCGAAAGAATTGTCACCAACTTACTTGTATTATGATGTTCAATATGTATGTCTCCAAGTCTCACTGGACCGATGAAGTTTTTAATTCTTACTGTATCCTACCTCATCAATTGTAACTCTACACCTATCCTTCATGGCAAGAACCCATACACCGATGAAGTTATCGTCATACTCGAGAAGGCTAGGGGTGGCATAAAAATCCATCCTTGCCCCGCCCCGCCTTGCATGTCAAGTTTGGATAAAACCCAACTTATAGAGGTCAGGCCAGGGTCGGATATAAAAACTAAAATAATAAAACCCTAAACCTAACCTATTCCCTCCTCTCTCCCTTCTCTCCTCTCCCCTTCCCGCTCCCTTCTCTCCCTCCACTACTAGTGCGCCTTTCCATTCTCTCCCTTTCCTCCTTGCACCCTCCCCATCCTGCCCTCGCATCAGTCGACGCAAGCAAGCCACCCCGTGCGCCGCCTGCACTGCCAGCGTTTTACTACGAGATCGAGTTTCCCCGCGGGTACTCGTTTCCCCGGGGCCGGGTTTGGGACGGGTTTTCTCAACCCGACGAGTTCAGGTTGGGGTCAGGTACAAGGTTAGAGCGTCGGAGTTAGGTTCGGGTTTAAACTCCCCGACCTATTGCCATAAGGCTATCACTATTATGATTCAATCAGTCAACTATTCCATGTTTTCTAGATGTAGTTATTGTCGATGACACTTCTTGTTCTTATCACTACCATAAGGATTAACTATAACAATGATGAGTCATCCATCTCCATTTAAAAACCTATGGTTGACCCTCCAGGCCCTCCACTACAAGTATACAATGGACATCCTCAACATTACCTCCACCAAAGCTTCCTTCATTTGAATATATTCCACCTTCATCATCTCATTCAAGATATTTCATTGCTTTTCTTAAGGTAAATGATCCACTAATACGTATCCTATCTCTCACAATATGAACTTATTTTCATTTATTCTTTACTTTTCATACTTTTTTATTATCGCTATCATTTATCTCTATTCTAAAATTTAAATAAGCCATGCTCATTCCTCACTAGAAAGATACAATGGATGATGAGATGGTGGCCAAGTACATTTAATACTTTGTTCATTGTCCAAGCAACATATTACATGTAAATGGGTGTGCATATACAATATAATCTTGATGGCTCAATGGAGCAATATCAAGCCAGACTTGTAGCTACACTCGTACTTATAGGGTGGATTACTTTGAAACTTCCCTTGTGGTCAAGAAAAATTCTATTTAATTCATTCTTTTAGTAGCTACAAATCAAAGTTAATAGATGTTTTGGATAGGGAAGAAATTTGAAATAAACATGGGGTATTAGTAGAGATGGCAAGAAAACTAAACTGACCCTCCTCGCCCCAATTTTGATGGAAAAATCTGATTTAATTGTGTACGGGATTGAGTAATGGGTCAAGGGTTAATTATAAGATTTTTGAAACCTACCACACAATATGAAATTTGGCATTTAGTATATTTACCCTAACAAAACCACCCTACTTTAGTCCACCATTCATTCTTCGCCCACTAATTATTCACCTGCGTGTTGTATGCTTGCTCATGTCCACCTATCCATCGTCTGCTTGCGTCCGCCTACCTACTATTTGCCGCCAGCATCTGTTGTCCGCCATATGCATCACTCCAGTATTCATTGTTTATTGTCGCACCTACATCTTTTGTCCATTGTCGCACCTGTGTCTGTCTTCCACCTTCTATTTCCCAATAGGGTTGAGTTTCCCAATGGGTATCCAATTTCCGGATAGGGTCGAGTTCAAAATTTGTGATAACTTATATTTACAATATTTGCAGTACAATTTTGTCTATCCTAGACTTTCGTGATCAAACAAGAACTAACAAATAAATAGCAGCTGTGTCAAGGGAACTGAGGCCCAAACATATCAAAGACAGCAATTCAATGTAAACATAACAAAATAAAAAAATAATACAACATTTACAAATATCATATGTTAAATGACACAAAAATGGCTAACAGTAATATACGTGTTGAGTTTGTAACGCCAACTACTTCTCTAGCAACTTTCTAAAAAAAATATTCCATGTCAAAAATATACAGTCAATAATGCAAACTCCAACTTGACAAAGTAATAGCTATATGATATCGGAGTGACGAACATCAAAAGGATAGTTGCTTACATCCCGAATGTTAAGTAAGTTGAACTCCTTAATAATCTCGTCAGGAATGGGGTCCATGTCAAGAGTCAATGTCTTCAAGGCTCTGCATATATCTAAAATAAGCATATCGCAGGCCATCGCATGTAATCAGACTTGTGAAGATTCCTAAGAAAAAACATCTAAAGACTGAAATGTGCAGTCATATCTTCTACAAGAAAACCCAACATAGGCCTGAAATTTTCCACTTTGGGCAAGTCACACCCAAAAAGGCAAAAGTTTAACAGCAGGCATGGAGAGAAACCACAATTGCAGGATGAACAAAGGGATAACCCTCCATCAATTGTTATAAATCAAATTCATACTCTCAAGGTTCATTAGATTTATATCCATGAAAAGTGAAATCAAAAGAGAGACTCCTTCAGTTTTAAGATTAGAAACAATAGTCATCTCAATAGTTAGTTAGTTTTAGGTCAACAAGTAACTCAAAGATTTACTCAGGAAAAATACCTCAATGACAATATCATCTCTATAACAATGCAATAGCATCTCATATCTTCTATTTTGATGTTATATTCAAAACCATAAATGTTATTACCTTACAATCATATATGGTGTTTCCATATTCCATATTATCATTGTACTGTATGCCTCTATATATAGAGGCACCATTTAACCATCAAGGTAATATGATATAACTACTCTATGCTATTATTTCAACTAGATATCAA
This sequence comes from Costus lasius, assembly GCA_027563935.2. Classification (NCBI taxonomy): domain Eukaryota; kingdom Viridiplantae; phylum Streptophyta; class Magnoliopsida; order Zingiberales; family Costaceae; genus Costus; species Costus lasius. Next base: position 825,619 of record CM050446.2, on the reverse strand, counting down.
AGCATGTTTTATATTCGTTGACAGATTTACCAATGACATCAATGGCTTGAAACCCTCCCTCCGTCCACACAAATGTACTATCTTTGTTCCTGTTTGATGTCATTCCCTTGCCCTTCACCAAATCCTAGCAAGCACAATACGCCCCTCTTACTGTTTCTTATACGAGAAGAAAAGAAGATAAGGAAGGCCTCAAGTCTACATCGCCCTTACAATGGTATACCTATCATTTTTATCATTTTTGAAGCATCACTAACCTCCTTGCACATTGTTCCTTCACTAATATCTTTGTGCAGTGTGCACTTCTTCCTTGTTGCTACTTTCTATCATCATATTGGAAGCATGGTTGACCGTAACCCACATGTTGCCTGACCAATTCCAGTACTTTCCAACACTTCCACCTCTCTTTACACCAACCCCCAAGAAACAAAGTAGCACTTCTCTATATGCATTTTTTTCTCTTTAGAAGAACAAGCAACGGTTTGAATGCCTCATGTAAACTATTTGTACATTGATAAATGGCTCTTGACAACTTGTGTGCCTTTTTCGTTTTTATACCATGAACAAGCAACACTTTCAAAGTTGACTGATGTTGACTATCTTTCTTGTGCGTGAATGGACAGATATCCATTTAGTTAATTGCGTGCTATATATCCTCTTTTATATGTATGATCAGAAGAGACTTTCTTTATATGTAGATTGTAGTGAACACCTTTAGAGTTAAGCTCAAGGATATATCAATTTCATACAATCGTACTACATATTACCACCATCATTGTACTCTAGCCCCTCTCATGTATATATATAAAGAGAGAGAGAAGCACCAATACAATATAACTCTACCCTCAATTATTCAATTAACAATACCTTTCACGATAATACTACCGCCTTCGAATTGTAAATTACAAGAGATGTCATCACTAGGAATAGAACAAAATACCATTACATTGAAATGACTAAGGTATAAGTGCCCAAAAGATGAAGATAATAACTAATTTTATGTCAAAAAATTATTTGAGCCTAATTTCCGGCATAAAATCAGATGGATTCAAAAGTAAAGCTAAACAATTAATCGAACAAGTTTTATTTTTAAAATCAAATTCCAAAGAGTATAAAGATTTGATTGGAAGAACCAGAAGCCAACTGACCTTGATATTGTGTCAGCTAGAAACTTTGGTTTTATGCCAGCTTTAGAAGGATAGAGAGGATATGGCTTTCTCTGCATATTTGCAGTCCATTCCTCCTCTCCAAGGGTATCCACATTGTACTCCCTCATCTCATAATGCCCTTTTGCACGCATCTTTCTAACCTACAGTGTAATTTCTCATACTTAAAATAATAAGATAACCACATATTCAGGCATGAAACTGATCAAAACATTTTACAAATTGCAATAATACTACAAACAACTAAGTTGGTTTCATCAGCTAAGCTTAATCCAATATACCTTTTGGACTCGTTATTATGGTAACCATGTTTCTCATGCAGATAAATATCAAAAAAAGTTCAGGTAAACAGTGCAAGAAATTGTTGGTGCATGCCTTGCCAATCAATGTTAGATGATTTATGGAAAGGCAAATGTGTAACTTATTGACCATGCAAGAAAGGGTACTGATACAGAGTCATACCATGATAAAACCAAAATTTGAAGATAACTATTATGAAACCAAAAAAAGATTTTGGATGATACTACATTAGTTATATGCAATATAGATATAGAAATTCTAGTATTAGATCTAGATGAGACGACATCAGCTTATGATGAGATTACCAGATTAAATATCAAAGAAACAAACATGAAAATATTATAGTCCTTGAAATGACCAGATTTTACATAGAATTTCATAATTTTTTATCAATTAAAACTCTCCCTCCATAGTTTACAGAAAAAGAGTTCATGCAGTTATCGATGTAAAAATAGAGCATAGAGGTGGAAAGGTTCTATAAGCTTAAGTGGTAAGATTATTAAGGTCTTGCTGCAGGCCTGTGTATATGTTACGCTACAAATATGGTTTATAATAAGTTAACCAAGTGTACGGTGCTCAAGGACTCCCATGCTTTACAATGACTTTTTTAAGCAATCTCAGGAGGCAGATTATTTTTTTTTTACCAAGTTAAATAGGTCCTTGTTATCTACAACTAAGGTACTTACCGGTTGAGATAGAAACTCAGGAGGCAGATTGTCATCAAAATATTAGTTATTTGCAATTAGAAAGAGATGGAAACTCTTGTAACATGTGCATGGAGATATTACATCATGAAGAAAATCATACTAAAGAGCTTTATCAAAATTTGAATGTTAAAGTATGATGTGACACCCTGGTTTAGTGCCAAAGTGGGAAGATAATTAAAATAATACATGGCTTAATGAAATTACTATTATCAATTAAGCTTAAGAATTTTAGTTATAGCACATGGGTTTAGGCTCATCAGGTAAATGGATAACTGTTTCTAAGTTTTAATAAATGGTATCTAAGTAAACCAAATCCTAAGCATGGTAAGGGTTTACTAGAGAAAGATTGGTGTGAAAATGTGAATAATGGAGTCACCACCATCTAACCTAAAGTGCTACTGAATAGGAATGGTTATGAGCTATGAGTTAGGAATTGGCTTGTAAAGATATCAAGTCTTGAGTATGGAGAGACTTGATAAAGTTATAGCACATGGGTTTAGGCTCATCAAGTAAATGGATAAAGTGTTTCTAAGTTTTAATAAATGGTATCTAAGTAAACCAAATCCTAAGCATGGTAAGGGTTTACTAGAGAAAGATTGGTGTGAATAATGGAGTCACCACCATCTAACCTAAATTGCTACTGAATAGGATTGGTTATGAGCTATGAGTTAGGAATTGGCTTGATAAAGATATCAAGCCTTGAGTATCGAGAGATCGTGATATTGATTACTACCAATAACTTGAATTTACACGTTTTAAGTTGAGTTACAATAGTTCATACTTATTAAGTTTAAAGGGTTAATTTTCTTATTAGGTGAGTCATCACATATAATAAATATATTAGTAGACTAGAATAAAGTGAAAGATGTAAAATAATGTAAAATCATAATCAATAAGTTAATGCAAAAGATAATAACTAAATCTAAAAATACATTTGATTAAAATGGAAAGCAATTTGGTATGTTGTTATCAAAGAATTATTGAGAAAAACTCAATCTGCTCACCTTACCACTGACATATACACAATCTCCCTCTTTATATTTTGATTCAATACTTTTAAGAAAAGGTTGGTATGTGAAGCGCTTTCCTCGAAAGAACTTCTTCAAGTGTAAGAAAATCATATTCTTATTTTCAGTGCCACTATCATCCTCAATTTTATAGTCTTCTCCATTCCTTTGAAGCTCACAACGAACAACAACCTCAAGGAAAGAAAACGATGACCCAGCTCTAATTCCCCTGCAAAAGAAAAAGAAAAAGAATGTTGAATATATACAATGACAGCTAGAGATGTTGTACTGCTGTGTACCCTAGAAGAGAAAAAAAAGGAGGGAATGGAAGGGAAAAAAAGTCAAAAGAATAATTTTTAGGAATAAAATTAAAAGTTGAGAAAAGATTGAGATGCATTTTTCTTAATTTTTATTTTATTTATTTGCCTTTTTTTCTTTCCTTCCAAGTTCTTCTATTTCCTCTTCTAGGTTACACAGCCTAACAGGCCAGAAACTAAACGAATGAGTTTAACAATGTCACTCTTTGACTGAATGTTTAATTTGATCAAAGGAAAATAAAAGTAAATATCAAAGAGGATGAGAAATGTAGTTTATTGTTCCAAATAATCCACCGAGTGTGAACTTTAAAAGGAAAAGTAAAAAACTACAAAAGCATTTGAGGGTCCTCATTTAGCTTTTAGATTTCAGTTCCATTAAAAATTTTTTTATGCTTCCTTAATAATGTAAAAGAATACCCTTATAACATAACATGGAACATAGAATTTGAAGATGAAGAGCGTATATTGTCACTTAAGAGAACTTTGACTCGGACATCTTGGTTGTCATTGAATAAACAATTAACGGATAGCATCTCACCAAGATTGCCTTGTGAGCCTGCGTGCTGTTATTTTTTAGCAAAAAGGATATAATAAACTGGCATGAACAAAAAGTTAATTTGCAGAACAATGCCAATTGGCAACCTACCATACAATTCTCATTTTGCCATGGGGAATGTATGATACTAAATATGAAACCTCTACATTGAACAAACGGAAGAGAAGAATAATAACCTTGTCTTTTAAAACTTCACTCATTTTGTCTCATTATATGCAGACAAAATCCCATAGATATAGTGCGCCAATGAGGCAAAAAGAAAATACAGACCTGATCACAAGGAAAAGATCCATGTTCATATCCATTCTCAAAAAGCTTCAAGTTGACTCAGTTTTCTAAATCAAAGTTCCAGGAAGCCATCCAATGATTCAGCATTAGCTTATGAACCCTTGAGGTATTCATTATTTACCATTCAATGAATTAATTCAATAACACAAATTATTAATGGGTGAAAGGTTTTAAATGGTATGGCCGGTGTGTACTAGTCCATGTAGTGCGGAGCGAAAGAAGAAGAAAGAAGAAAATGAAATGAGGATGAGAGAAAGAAGAAACAGATCACTGTTCATTCGCCTTCACTTGTCCGCTTCCCCTCGTTGCTCTTCGCTCCGCCAACAGTTGGATGAGGCGTTGTGGTAATGCGGTTAGGCACGAGCAAGCTGATGGATCCCGCTACATGCATACAACACTTGAAAGAGTGAAGTAACTGGCACAACATGCGAAACGTGCAATAGGTGAAGCAACGGGCATGGTAAGCGATGTGGCAAGTGCGGCAAATGAAGCGACGCACCCATAGGCATGGCATGTGGCGACCAACACATTTTTTTTCTTCTTTTCCTTCTTTCTTCTTCTCCTACCTCTACTTTATTCTTCCTTTTCTTTCTTTGTTCTCCGCTGCTCCAATTCCATCTAGTACGAACTAGTAGGACTAGTGTGGTATTTTAAACCTTGGTTGGGTTTCGCACCAAAATCAAGTTATGTTTCACTACACACTTCAAAGTATAATAACAATTCATGTAAAATTGTGCAGGGTCTCCTTGCATTATAGCTCTTTAACTCTTTAACTATTTCACAAATATTTAGTCTCATACTAATTAATTTTGTAAGCCAATTGATTATATTGTTAGGTATTTTCAGAACAGTTAGTCTTCCTTGAAGATTGATCATAAGTTGGTCCGCAAGGCCAAATATTGGTTAAATTAATCATATAAATTAGCACATTCATTGATCAATGTATGATAATGAAATGCACTCCCTGTAACCTAACATAGTGTTTAATTTCACTCATATAAAGTTTCAACACAAAACAAACAAATAAAAGGCAGGTTCCGACGTTATCTCTCACGTAAACCTCATCCTCTACTTAAAACATTGAATCAGTATAGGGTATCTGCTTAAACTTTCATAAGCATCATTTTCTAGTATCCTTAGATTTCATCGTGCAAATATTCCTGTACAGTATTGTTATAACTCGCTTAGTAAGCAAACTATTCATTAACTTGGTGAGCCAAAATATAACGTAGCCTAATTTATTAAAATATTTAAGCTCAAATTAACAATATCAACCCCTCTTATATATTATATAATCTTTTCTCTTACTTCTAACGTGGGACTAAACTGGAGTATTACAAATATGTTATGGATTCCCTGTCAAAATAACATTCACCACCTATTGTTTAATTTGTAATGATCTTAAAAGTAAGAGAAACCTGGACTTAAAGACAAACAGATTAAGTGAATCCCCTGATTTAATTATATGAAGTGGTAAGAAAGAGAAGCTGTATAGAGTGGAAATCTGATGGTTGTGGTTTGCATGTTTTTGTTCGTAAGTACAACTGACCTAGAAGATAAAACAGTTCCAACAAACATCAGATAGTGTCCTTCATTTATTGCACCCTGGGCGTTTTGTACATCAGCATAAGTTCGAGGGAAATGGTGCAACAACTTGCGCACCTATATAAAATATACAAAGAACACACATAAGAGACAATTTTAAGCAGAAAGTTAGGAACTAAGTAGTCGCGGTGGAATTAATAAATCATCACCGTATAAAAGCCACTCTTTTCAAGCTGACAGAACTGCCTACTGGTTATCCCTGGTAAATTCCTAATGGATTTATCCAGAAGTGATTCATCGGTTGCAAGTTCAGATGGTTCTCGTACTTTTCCCTTTGCTTGTGTATTAGAAACTGCTTCTTGAGAATCAAATTGAACCTCGATTGAACGGTCTTCCTCAGGTAAAACAGAATTTATATCTGCGAGTTGAGGACCTAATGAATGCCATGCGTCAACAAATTTATCAAAGGTTCCCCATTTAGCAGCTGAAGCAGGTAGATGGTCGTTAGAGATTTCAGGTTGTAAATTGCAAAGATTCACTTGTTCTTCTGCGTGTGGAACCTCATCATAGAGTTCAATCAAAGAGGAATCGCCCAGTTGAATACAAGGAAATCTTCCCAATATCACCGAGACATCAAATTCTTCAAACACATAATTAGTATCTACCATGGACTGTCGTCGATTTCTTTCTTGCTCAATCAAATCTTCTATGTTGGTATAGCCCATAAAAACTGAGATCTGCAAATAGAATATGTTGATGGATAAAATAAAATAAAAAATCATTGTCACTAGGGAAACAAATAAATGGAAAAGTACTGTCTTCTTTCAACAGCCATATATATCTTTTTTTTTTCTAAATAGAAGAGGAGCACTACTTGCCAAAATAAGATAGAGAACGACATGTGAATTTATATTCTGATTCGCCTACATACTAATATTTGCAAAAGAATTTAACATGAGGAACTCAAACACCATTTAAACTATTTGGGAACACCTGAACATTTTGGCTGATTAATACATTGAATAAAATCCCTTAAAAGAAAAACAAGTGATTTATCACTGTGCATTTCAAACACCTGCAAAAAGAAATCTGATACAAGGTTTAGAAGTAGCCTGGTCCTATGAGTAATATGCCCAACAATGCAGGTCTAAGTAGCACTAGTAGAGCTTAAAGAATTTGTCGAAAAATAGCTGAAAGTTGGTGTGTATGCATTAAAAATGTTTATTATAAGATGAATAGAAAAGAGTTAAAATTTGTAATTCTGAAGTAGCACTAGTAGAGCTTAAAGAATTTGTCGAAAGAATGCTAAAAATAGCTGAAAGTTGGTGTGTATGCATTAAAAATGTTTATTATAAGATGAATAGAAAAGAGTTAAAATTTGTAATTCTGAACCATAGAAATGTTCAAGCTGGAATGTTGAAGCACAAAGAACATAGAAAAAAAAAATAGAATTGTCAGCCTCCGTGTCTTTTGGAAAGAGTTTACGTTTTACAGAGGTAAAACTTACATAACATGTATCAGCTCAGCAAAATACTCCGTGTGCATGTCCAAGCTAATGAAGTTAAAAATGTAAGAAAATAATGAACACAACATCAGAAATTTGATACAGTGGACAGAGGGAGCAGTATCTAATCCTACAGTGTGGATACTATTGGTAGTTGTCTTATATCTGAGTTGCCATCAAGATGTTCAACTTTCAAAGTTGGTGTAATTCAGACCACGAGCACTTGTACAAGCTTATCAAATAATGAAATCATGTGTTCTTATGCTATATAGTATATACTAAATGTAGAATGCTAGCAATATCCTAGACCTCAATCTTTCAATTGTTTTGAACATTAAGACTCACCACAATCATAGATCTGATTGAAGGCATTAGTAGAATATAATTGAGCTTTGACAATGAGAACTTCAACTCGGCCAGATTCCAGGGCCACATCTATAGGCTCTTTATTAAAGTATTAGCACTAAGCTGTACAAATAAGTAAAACAACAGAACATAAATGCTACCAATTTAGCATATCACATAATTAGGAATTTATGGGCTCATTGAACTCTATATCTCTAAATCAAATATCTTGTGGGGATTCAAATGACTCTACAGACTATAAAGTAGGGATATTTGCAGCAACTGTGACTTCCAGAAGAAGAGTATGTACCTTGTTCAAACATTTAGACCGTTCCAATGTGCTTGCTGTGTTATAGTTACTAACTTCCTCCAAAAGTTGCTGTGCAGACGTGTGATTGGACCGGGAGAACAGTTTCAGAAGTTTAGAGTGGATAAAATTGCTAAACCTGCCAGTGAAAAAAAAATGATGAATAAATTTGTCCTAGATTGACCTCAGTTATGAGAAGATTGAATGCCACATAAAAAGTGTATGTACCTCGTAGTCCGACCAAATGTGTTGCGATATCCTCTCTCAGCTTCAATAAACATGGCACTTGTCAGGTTGCTCTCATTAAAACCCTAAATACATTATTTTTCCAGTAAAATCACCAATAAGTTAGTTTCTCATAAAATAAGCTCATAAAGAACATGTATAGCAAAAAAAAAAAGGCCACAATATAAAAAGTACGTTTTTCATCACCTGATAACAAATAAGAAAAACCCCGGTTCTGAATGGCTAGGAAAACTTAAACAACAAATCTAGTAGTAGGAGCATGAGTTATATTCATAATTTCAGATCATACCTTGCAGCATGCTTGTACAAATGAGGTGGCCAGGAGAGCCATCTATTGTGCAACCATTAAGCCACTACGGAATGCCCCAAAGTAAAGCCAAGTAACTGAGGAGAACAAGAGGAAGGAATAGAAAGATAATTTCAGTATTCAAAAGTACCTATGTCATATTTCTGGCAAAACTTTTTTGCAAGATAAGAACATGTTTCAAACAAGACACGAGAACTCATTAAACTGACAAATCTCATAGGTATTTTGTAGCATGAACTCCACAAACTCTTGGTTGAGAAAAAGATCCTCAGAGATTGCATCTAGCGTAGGTTTGCAAATCGTGTACATAGTACATCCCACAAATTTTGGCGCTTTTTAAGTTGCTTAAACTTTTCATTGTCGAAACAAAATGCAGCCCAGAAGAAACACTCAAGAGATAACGAAAATGCCGATCAACAAGATCAGAGTAACAGGTAACTGACAACAAGTTCCTGATTCTAGTGACCAGCAATATTTTACCACTCAACGACCTACAATGAGACGGGAATATCTTGAGCCATTAAATCATCATGTGCACCTAGTCCATTTAGCCTGGTGCCTTGCATCAAGATGTTAAAGCGAAATTCGTATTTTAAAGAACCCAGAAAGATTCAACGAGTAAAGGGGGTGCTTCTTTTCCCAATAATGGACAAGAAGAAGACCACGTCGCACCTCCAGCTCCAAGGATTCCAATCACAACGGTGGAGCGTCGCAAAACTCTAATGGAGGACGAATAGATGTTTAGCCTATCATCCTAAAGGATCATCAACTAATCCATGTAAAGCTGCGCAAGCAAAACCCTAAAAGTTTGTCAAAATACTCGATGGAGTGGAGAAGACCAAAACGTCAATTTCAGGGACCAATAGAGGCTGGGAATGCAGCTATACGAATCAACGAAACAGGAAGACGAGAAGATCACCCTCAAGCGAGACGTTGCGCGGGCTGGAGGGACATGGAAACCGCAGCGACTGTGCAACGGTCCGAGTATAGAACAAGATTGTCGAGATAGAAGTGTATGTGACTGTCAAATTACTGGCTGACGGTGAAATAGCAAGCTGAACCCTTAAAATATCTAAAATCTCAACAGTGACAAAATATACAATTATAGATTAAAAATTAAGATGATAAAAATATTTAAATCCTGCTTATATCTCTTTATAACAAAGTAATAATTTAATTATCTCCTTTTATATTTTGTTCCTATTGGTAAAGGCAGAGATATACAAAGAAATTAAGATAACAAAGGGCGGTTTTATTTTTTTATTTTTTTTTTCAATTATTGATTTTCGTTAAAATTGGAAACAATTGATATGATGATAATTGCTTTAAATTCTTACTAAGAAAATAAACAATATAATATTCTTTCTCTCCCTTTAGTTTTTTCTTTGATGTAATTTTTTCTCTTAATTCTTAAGTATTCCCCTAAAATTTTGAATATGAGATATTTAGATCTTGACTATTTTTAATTAAATAAATTAAAATACTATCGATAAGTCAATATACAATAGAGCTCTTTAAAGCCTGTTTTCTTGGACGAAATTCATTTTAAAAAAATAGAAAACACATTGAATACAAAACTCTTTATTTTCTTTGTGTTTAAATTTAATGTGTTTTTTTTTTTTTTGGATTTCATCCAAGAACCAGGGTAAGGTTTTATACATAAACTTGTAATGTTTGCACATGTTAAGTGGACAAAATATAATAATAAACTATAAAGTAATATTATCACGCCCCTTACAAAAATTTCCTAGCTTTAAGGCGGTATAATGCAAAAAAAAAAAAGCTGATTATTCTTAATTCGTTATCATTTTGATATTAAGAACGCTAAATTCTAGATAATCATTTTAAAATTTAGATCAAATTACTTGAGTTAACGAGCTACTAATCAAAGGAAAAACATAGGCATCTCGTAATTCCAGATTCACGTGCTCCATGTTATTTCTATCCACATAATCCCCTGAATATCTCCATGCAATAAAAGAAAAAGAAAAGGAACATCAATCATAATCATATTAGCAACAAAAATATCGAAGCCAATGATATAATTAAACAAGAAGAGCCCACATTGACAGGCTGTGAAATGGAAGCACACGAAGCTAATGGCACCTACGAAACCTTCCATGCCTGCCTAAAACTAATCAGTAGAGTAATTTATATCCATTTTTTCCCTATCCCCAAGGACCCCAACAAATTAACTAGCCACGAGACAGTGCAAAGAACACGGAGGCTAGGAGTCCCAAAAGCTGGAACAACGACAAAGATCGGAGGGCAGGGCATCCGCCGTGGCCACCGATCTGGTTGGATCCGACGGCCAGCGGCATGTCGTCGAGGGGGAGCGCGCACGACGATGGATCAGAGTTGCCTGTGCCAATGTCCGCCGCCATGAGCACCCGGAGGACGGAGGTGACGGCGGGTAGGAACCGCGTCCGGTTCTTCGAGAGCAGCCACGTCACTCCCATGAGCTGGCATTCCCTGTATTGCGGTGGTGCTGCCACTGCCGCCGCCGGGCTTTTGTCTGACCTGGTCGCGTTTCTGCCAGCTAGCTTCGCTTTGGACTTTAGCTGCGAATCGACGATGCAGAGCAGAGTAACAGGGTAAAAATTAAAATGGGAAGAGATAGATCTAAAGAAACAAATTGTGTATGATGTGATGTATCAGTAATTTTTTTGATGCAATAATTGATCTTGGAGGCATCAGAGGACGACAATACACATGGTTGGTGCAGCTAAACTACAAGTCTTCTGGACCATCGGACGCACGAAATCTTACAGAACCGAGTTAAGCGAGTTGGGCAACCCAGCAGGTAGGAAACATGGACAGAGTCGGGAGCCATTCACCTGGTTGAGGGTCCGGAGGCATCGCGTGCACCCGGTGAATCCGCGGCCGGCGCAGTCCCTCTGAAGCCGCCGCGCAGCATCCCCAGCGGGGACCCACCGTCCCTCCGAGGCGTCGGCCACGAACGCCCCCGCGCAGACCATCCGCCGGAGGCGGATACCGCAGAGGCAATAAGCCGCGTCACACGACGAGTTCACGCGTGGGAGCGCCACTCCGCGATTCCGGAGCTCTCGCTCCACGCCACCGATGCAGGACTCGGAGTCGTCGGGCAGGGCGGGCAGGTCGAAGCCGGCGGAGGGCAGGGAGCGGGCTGCGAGGGCGGCGGCGGAGTAGGCGGCGAGGAGCCAGGCGTTGAGGGCGGGGCAGCAGCGGGCTCGGGAGGGAAAGGCCCCGTCAGCTGCGGAACAGGCGGCGGCGACAGAGGGGATGAGGTCGGCGGGGGGATCGAGGGGGCACGCGGAGGTGGACACGTCGGATTGCTCGGGAAACGCGGGAATGGTGGAGGGTGGTGACGACGAGGCGGTGGCGGTGGTCGATGGAATGAGTTGCTGGATGGAAGCGGGCTCGGGGTCGGGTTGGGTGATGTGCGCAGCCAGGAGCGCGGCTTGGAGCAGCAGAAGCGTTAGCAGCAGCGGCATCGCTGCCATTCCTCTTTCTCTTCCCTCTCTGGCTTCTCCAACAGAGCGGTTCTTTTGAGACAGTGGAGGTTATGATGCGGTGGCGTTGCTTCGTTTTGAGGGAATTGGGGGATGAGGAGAGCCGAAACTTTTGCTTTAAGTGTGTGCGCGGCTTTCCCTTCTTTTTAAGGGACCCTTTTTACTGTATATTATGTTGAGGGAGGGAGGTACACTGAGGGGGAGTGAGAGGGAGGAGACATGGAATAAGGATGGCGACTGTGGCTTCTTAGGTTTCAATAGCTAAAATGGTGATGCGGTGGAGGTGGAGCTGAGGGTGATTGAGTGTATGATTGGAGGTGGATGGAACTTGCTTATATCTTTGCAGGCAAGAGTAGAATACAATCACCATTAGTATTTTTCTGAGATTACGTATCATTGGTCCCTTGAGAAGATAAGCCCACATGCTTTGTCGTCGCATTAATATGCTGCTTTATTTCATGCTAACATTGTCTTTTGGGAAAATTGTACTCTTTAGTTAAAACACTTTGAGATGAGTCAAAGCAGATACGCGAGGGGATGATAAGGAATTGGAACAGTTCGGCATGGAGCTTGAAGCAGTCCTTTGTACTGTGAATGGTGACAGGATTGCTCATAAGGTTAATGCATTGAAGGAGACACCAAACTTCTCGTGTCCCCTGCGCTCCTGTAAATGCTTCGGTCTTTCTTCCAGTTTTGACAGCCATCAGCGCTGCCTCCTGTAATTATAAACTTTGTTGTTTCTAGATAGCAGAGACTGAGAGCACAGAATTGAGCTTTCATGCTCAAAGCAACCACCAAACAACAAAAAGAAGGGCTCTACAGCTTCCTGCATGCTCTTGCTCCATCATTCCATATTCATCATTCCTTCTCCAAAGTCCTGACTTAAACAAAGCATATCGATTCATTACTCGCTTCTCTAAAGCTTGTCTTACCCTTAAAATAAACTATTTTGAGCTCCAGAGATGAATCATCGTGTGATTCATGCTGCATTATTATTATTATTATTAGTCTCTGTCGCTGAAAAGAAGCGCCTCGGCGACTGCTCTGACGTCGAGAAAGCAGTGGAGGGAGGGCAATGAGAGCATTGAGAAGGGGTTCAATTAAAGTGGGAATTAAATGAGTGGAGCCTCTTTAAATGGGATGGCGCTCGCGGGTTGCGGTGATTGGGCCATTGGCTTCGATCACTTGATGCGCGTGAACTGCAGACATGGAAGCGGCTCGGGCGCGTGACCTGAAGAGACTGGAAACAGTCGGAAGGTTTTATGCGTTGTGGAAAGCAGAATTTTTTTTTACAGAGAACGAAGGTGTAGTTTCCAATCATTAACTGGGTCGTGCTGGACCGTTGGATTAAAACAAATGTCGATCTTTCTTGATCGGATGGCTTATTTTTAGTCTTCATAAGGAGGGGACTGTTCCCTCCGAATCATCACATTCATGATGCTTCCTATTGGGTACAATTCATCTTATTAAGTTCTTATTAAAATAATTTAGACATTCTAAATTAAGCACATGACTCACGTTTGAGAGTATATAGAATTATTTGTTCTTCTCTTAAAAAGAAAAGTCATTTTCTCTCCTACAAAATTAATACAAATCACACGTTGGCATAAAATAGTTTGGAAATTTTAAATGGAGCAAAAAAATAAAATTTACTTGTCCTTCGAAAATGATGATATTTTTTATTATATACAGTGGTTGTTTAAAAAAAAATCCCAAATGCGCCTAAATTGAAATGAAATAAAATTTAAATAGCGGTATATTGCAGATACACCCCTTGAAGATTACGATATTACTCTAGTTTGAACAAGTAGCGGCCGACTTCTCACCTCCTTCCCCCTATCCCCGGCCCCGCCTCCCCCGCCGCGAACGGTGATTCTGTTTCGCCTCGCATCAGCTCTAACCATTCCTGTGCCTCATGATCTCATCCTTCCATCGCCATCGTGTCTCAAGGTACGATCTTCCTGTTACAAGGTTCTCTTTGCCCGAAATCATCGGCAATCTTCCATTCTGTAAGAAATAAAATTCTCTACCCAATCATGATCTGTAATCTATCATCTACATTTCAAATGAAATGGCGATGCCTTCAAATGATTCGATTTTTCTTGTTGCGTGCGCTTTCTTGAGTGCTACATGTTTGTTGTAATGCCAAGGGTCGTGGATCTAGCTCGGGAGTGCATCAATTGCCTTATGAATTTTTAACTTATGCGTATCTTATCTTTTGTTCATATGCATCACGACGACGAATACTCCGAAACAAGAGTTGATAGCTTATGACACAAATTTTAGAAATTGGGATACATTACAACAGAAATTTGTTACTTATATTCAATATCAATTTTTTTTCTATGATCATTACTCAAAGATCTTCAAGTAACAATGTGGACAATGATCGATCGTGTGATACAAACTGGTATTGAATAAATAATGAGCAATATGTGTGCTTCTCTCACTATTGTTAAGGTTGAAATTTCCCCTCGTGTACTTTTCACTGAAAAAGAAAGAGTGGAGAAGTATAGACAATCCACGAGCACTTGCTCACACAACTCATGCCGGAACTTGGTAGTTGGCATAGCAATTCAGTTCTTTTTTAGTGCTTCAGTTCATACTATTGTTATTTCACATTCCATAAGGTACATGTAACCCACTATTCCAAAATTCATGGCACCAGCTTTGGGGTCCTACTTTGGTACTCTAGTTCAGTAATGTCGCCACCTCCCTAGATTTCACTCCAGAGAACTTTTCTGCCGCGCGCACCTTATTCTTCAACACCTGTACCTGTTTATTTCGTCCAGTTACTTTCTGGTTTGGTTTTCAGATACGTTCTGGTCGATTCACATGTTTTCAGATACATTTCCAGGTTGTTAGTCCCATACGAGAAGTGAGTGGTATGTCATAGTGGTATTTCAAGATCATAACAATGATATCTGAACAAATATAGTTATAATTGTGATGGAATTACAATGGAAAAAAGAACTGTGCTTATGGATGAGTGATCATTGAATTATCCATTCAAGTATACAACTAGAAATAATTATGAGCTATTAGTTAGGTCTAAAGGCTTGAGGAGGATGCCAATTTTTAAGTAGAAGAGATTTTGGCACCTTAATCATTCAGTTCCATATTAGAAGTGAGAGGAGAAATGTACTGCTATTAAGTGCAAATGAGCTTGTGAACATTAATATTTATTATTTAATTAATTATATTGAATTAGACCATATTGTTTTAAGTCTATCAGGTTAATCAAATAGTTTTTTTTATCATTAAATAGGTTGTAATAAAATTTTAGACGCTTTGTTTAAGGGTAAAAATAAGGTTTCAATTGTTCAAATCTTCTTATGAATTTCTGTAGAATTGAAAGCCCAAGCATCTAAAAAGTCAAACATATCTTAGAGCTTCAATTAACCATATAGGCATCTAATGGTTCATAGTTCCTAAACCAATGTGTTTTGGTCTTACATCTTAAACAGTTAAACCTAATGGCAATCCAATAGCTATAGTCTTCTTCACTTTGGTTATACAGACATGGGCCGGAATTGGAACTACATGAAAATAGACTCATCGGTCTACTGTACTTAATCCATCATTTGTCCACTGTTTGTGCTAATAAATACTAAAGTAAATCAACTCTGGTTGACACTGTCACATTAAACATTTCCTTTTCTCGGGTGAAATTACTTATAATCACTAATATCTTGAGCATATTTTTAATCTCGGTCCTACTGATCTCAGATTAAAGTGGTACATAGATCTCCTTAGTCCTTGGTTGGTACTCGCCTACTCGGTACGCTAGGACTTGTGCCAGCATGGTTAATATGTAAAAAATGAGACATGGATGGTACATAAATGCATAACTATTGGTGATTTTAGCACAATCCCTAAATTTTATTTATGCAATCAACATTACTATGTAGATGTAAATAAATCAACTAAATAACAAAGATAAACCAAGCAAAATAAACACTAATATTTAATGTGAAAAAAAGAATCTCTCAATAAGAGGGTAAAAAATTAAGAGCATATAAATTTTTCACTATAAAATAATAATACAATGTCACCTCACAACTAAAGATTTATGAAACAAGATAAAAAACAACACAAAGAAAACAATATTATCAAAATCACAACTAAAGATTTATGAAACAAGATAAAAAACAACACAAAGAAAACAATATTATCAAAATCACAACTGAATTAAATTAGACTGTTAAATGAGACAAATTCCAAATCCCACGGTTGAATATGTGGAACTATATAGCAACAGCAGCTCTATAAAATTTTACATCGGCGGATGGTGAAAGCAACCCTAACCCATTTATCATATTACTCTTCTTATTATAGATGAGCGCCTACATGATATAGAAAGCACTTAACAGGGACAAGATAATAAAAATAACTTTGATAGCAGAGATCATAGCTCACCAGTTCTTAGAATCATCATTTTGTAAGATTACTTCTTCGAGAGATCTTTTTAAGTCTGTTTTGGCTGTCTTGAAATGAAATAAATCTCTCTCATTCAAAGTAAGGAGATGTCTTTTTCTTTTATTTCCATAAAATGTTTTTTCTGCATTTATTACCAGCGGCAAACGTTTCAAGCATTATGTGAAGGTACTCTTCTTCGTGTGATTATAAAACTGTAGTAAAATATAGAACACGTATAGACACTCGAGTGGATGACATTGCGGGATTTGAAGCATGTAGGCACAGTGGATAAAAAATGTCTCTGTACCCTGTCCAGGAATTAAATTTTCGTTACGTCCATGGCATTTTTGGTGCTATTTTATGGTGTGCATTAACTAGCCTTGTGTACTCGTGGATTCTGCTTCACACATTTAATTCGTGTACTGAAGAATGCCTTTATTTTTCTGTAGTTTAAGTGAGCTTGAGTCGTGCTCACGATCACAGGAAGCCAGTTCGAAGGTGGAGTTTCATTGTTCTCGGCCCAGTTCGTCTTTTTTTGACTATTTGTGCCATTACTTCACATTTGCATCACCTTAGTTCTAAACTACGGTTCAGAATGTGCATGTCCTTGCATGTCAGGTTTCAATAATGTCGAACTCAGAGTTCCAAGGTTTATAAATAGCCTAGATCCTACTTGATATGGATGATATAGATCTGATTAGATGATTCACTCTAGATTTTTTTTCCAGTTTTTTTTTTGTTTTAGTACGTCATGATTCAAAAAATAATCATACGGTTAGATAATTAAGAGTTTCTTAATTATAACATGGATGTTAACCTCGTATATGAAACTTAATGAAAGCAGGCAAATGTGGTCCGTATTGTGAAGTACCGGTATTAGCAATCTCTATCTCCGATTGCTAATAGACAAAATATTTTCTGAATGCCAAGTGATTGGCGTTGTGAATTATATCACCGAGCTTGAACAGTCGGTGATGAAACTTTGAAATAAGATATAACTTTTTTCCCCTCAACAATCGGTGTAAAAGTCTGGAAGAGTTAATACAATTAACTTTTCTATAAGAGAACTCTCCCAACACTGTAAAGCTATTCCCCAAAACCATTTAATGCTGTTTCATTTAGCATTATTACTCCTCATCTATTATACTCCGTTCATTTGCCTACATGCCATGTAGTTGCCAACTTAATTACTAATCCTCATTAATTCCAAACTCTAAGATCCCACATGATCATTAGATTTCTTGCGTCATGCACGCATTATATTATTCTCTGCAACAGCTGTGTTCCAACTTCCTACCCAGCATTAAATGATCCCAATTGCTATCTTCATGAGCCTTCTTCATTAATTAGTGATCTCGATCATTTATATGCAAGTACTTGCATGCTATATGAACGACAGTGTTCTACTTGATGTCTCCCAGACTTGTGCCTTCATAGACGACCGGCAAATCGTGCGTGATTCATGCAATTCTATTAGGCGATTCTCCTAACAACTAAAAGCAAATTTTACACTTAACTATATCCTGCTGTTTAGTATATTTTTTTCTTCAACATTGATTGCTTGTCTTGAGAAGGTTCGTAAAAGGAAAAAAACGTTGCTTAAGATCCTACATAAGCTATACACAGCGTTACGATCATTCAACGTTCTCAACTTATTACTGACGATGAAGATACTAATTATGCTGTGACTGCATGTAAGTTGATTATTTTGGTTTACATGGTCAACATATAAATGCATCAATTCAACAGTTGCATTACTGATGAGTTCTAAGGATTCTATAGCATTACCAAAACTATTCACTCCTGACTACATAAACTACACTATTTTCTCACACAATGATCTGAGTGCCCGTTAAATTATCTTTGGAGATGATTTGCGATGATACGAACAACTAGAACACATGCCATGCCATTAGATATTTTAATCACATTTATAAGTTATTTAAAAAGTGGATATCAACAAATTAGTGGTGGACCCAAGTTTTCTTGGAGCTAGATTTATCTCGAAAGCAGCTCTCTAGGTAGATTAACTTGATCAATAAAGTAGATCTCGAAGCCATTCGATGACTGTCTTGTCCCTTTGCAATTAGGAAGAGAGGAAAGTAGAGTATCTCATGACATAGGTTCACACAATCTATTATAGATCCACCACTTGGCATAGTTGTCTTTATTTTTCTATTAACATTTTAGGTTAACAAGGGACAACAATTAAACTCAAATTAGCTAATATTTAACCTGATCTTATCTATTCATAATAGGTTCAGATATTTAGTTTTATAAGATTAGATTAAGTTTTATATACTGGGTTTAGTTTGTATTTAAATTTAAATTGAATTTAAAACTATAAGGATTAGTTACTCAATATTTGAGTAGAATAGAAAAAGATTAAAATGTTACTTAAAGATCTTAATCAACTAATCTTAAAAATAATTTTTAAATTAATTTACAAAAAATGAGATGAAAATAAATATTGAATATTTTAGGTTAATAAAAACTTGAGTTAAAGTTTAAGTTGTGTAGTACGATAATCCGATATTTAGAAGGTTCAAATATTGAGTAAAACATTAAAAAAAACAAAAAAATAAAAGAACTCAAGTGTCCTAACCTACCAGAAAATCTTTGGTCTATCTTTTACTCTTTGTTAGATCCTTTTAAGCTATGTTTTATTGAATAAAATTTATGGTGGAAAGGATAAAAAGTATAATGAATCTAGATGACTTTATCTAGATTCATTATACTTTTTATCTAGATTCATTATACTTTTCATCCTTTCCACCGAGAATTTCATTCAACCAAACATAGCCTTAAAATAATGAATTTTCCATACAAAATTAAGGGCTCAAGTGATTCTGCATTTCTAAAGTTAATAACACTACAAACATTCAACTGGGTATTCAATGGCCACGTGATGTGCGAGTGAGATGGTAGGCGAAGTATTAATCCACACGGGAATCTTAGACGTGGGCGTCCGAGACTTCCGGCGTCCCTTTAGCTCTCTCCTTCACCAAGCTCTCCTTCTCCGGTCATGCCAGCTAACGACTCCACAAAAATACATTCAACTCCTAATTAACCTCCATTAAATTCTGATAGTGTTGAGAATTTAATGAGCCTTCGGTACCATGTGGATCTTAATTTGTTTATTAATATAATTTACTACCTAGAAGCAGCGGTGGAGACATCTCCTTGTGCCGCCATTGTGTCATCAAGGTACAAGTCCACGCCATGCACACAAACACACATGTATATATAAGAACCTTCACGTCACGAAGAAATCCTCCTGAATAAGGACCAGTACCTTCTCGCTCCGGTATTCTCCTCCCAGGGATCAGTAGTTTCCCCATGGCCCTAACCAAAGATCCAAATCTGGAGGGCTCGTTTTACGGAGGAGGCGCGCCGTCGATTCAAGAGATGAGCAATCCTCCTCCGCTCGAGCTATTCAGCTACAGAGTCGGCCACAGCAGCATCATGCTTCCGGAGGGAGAAAGCTCCGATTCTTTGGGCAGCTACTCCAGCTGCAGCAGTCTTCTTCCTTTTCTCTCGGATCCTAGCAATTCCAGTAGCAGCACGTATAGCGTACTCGGCCATGCAGGCGCTGGAGGGATGATGGGCTGCTCGCCACCGCCGTACGATAGGTCCGGCCTCTCTGTTTTCTACAGAACGGCGGCGGCGTCGGAACCGTGGGGCCAGTCGAGCGCCACTGCTGCTTCCCTGCTCAGCTTTGAGCATGGAGGAGGGGAGAATGCCCACGAGGATGACTGTGCCGCAGCTTGGATGGACGCCATGGACCCAGGCTATCAACTTGGCGCCACTTCCGACCGCAAGCGGCGAACTGATTCGAGGCTGATCCGCGAACAAGATTGCTTGGAGGTGGAAAGCCGAGGCGGCTCGAGTCCAGGAATGAAAGATAAGAGGAAAGGTCAAGAGCAGTTTGGGTTAATAGACTTCCCTGCCGGTGCAGGTGCAACAGCAGCTACTGCTGACGGCGGCCTTCAAGAAAGCGGCGCTGGGGCTGGGCAACCAAGGGAGTCACAAAAACGCAAGCACACGGTAATGAATTTCTTTTCTTGGTCGCAATTACTTCCAGAGTTAATTAGTTGGATGGATGAAAAGAGATGCTAAATTGACTTCTTGAACCAAATTTCTGAAGATATAGAGCTTAATTTTGATTGAACTCGGTTATGTTTCTTGATGCATGCAGGATGCAGGCGATATGCCGAGTCCCAAGAAGCAGACCACCAAAAGGATCAAAGAAAGCGAGTCTAGTCCAGCCAAGGATCCTCAGAGTATTGCAGCAAAGGTTTGTCTTACAATTTTAGCTGCATAATTAGCTATTCAATATGAATCGATCGATATCCTCAGCTAATAAATTAACGTGATTTTGTTCTTCTCATGACAGAACCGGAGGGAAAGGATCAGTGAGAGGCTCAAAATTCTACAAGACCTTGTTCCCAACGGCACAAAGGTTAGTTTGCCTTACAATTAACCTCGATCAGATCAACTCATTTTCTTAAAATTGTCTATGATTCATGTTCTTTAAACTTGTTTCTGAACAATTTGTTCAGGTTGATTTGGTTACCATGCTTGAGAAAGCGATTAGCTACGTGAAGTTCCTTCAGTTGCAAGTGAAGGTGATGGACTCATCAAAATTCTTCTGTAGAAAATGAAGTAGTTTGTGTTTTGTTCTGCATGCGTACATGCATGCATCTTAATAAACGAAACTAATAAACTAGCCCTTTCGATCGATCCCTACATATTGCAGGTGTTGGCAACTGATGAGTTCTGGCCGGCACAGGGAGGAAAAGCACCAGACATTGGGCAAGTAAAGGAAGCCATTGATGCAATCTTGTCCTCTCAAAGAGATAGGAACTCTAGCTCTAAACACTGAGTAGGAGAAAAGCCCGAGCTGATTAACGCGAGCATGCTGCATGCATGAAAAACAGATGGAAAGAAAGGAATTAATTATTTTACATGAAAAAGAGAAAGGGAGAGGGAGAGGGAAAGAGTGAGAGGGCGAGAGGCTGGACTTGTTTTTCCTTCTTTCTTTTTTTCTTTGGTTTAATGCTTCGCCCTTCTTCTATAGTGCTGTATTTTAAGAATAACTTTATTTGGATGTAATGGTAAATGAAATAAACTGCAGAAATAGATCGATCCGTTCATGAGTTAATTATCAGCATACCAGAGATAGGCAGCTATCTTGCATGCCTTTGTTCCTCTATTACATAATTATAAAATCATCCCTTTCACCGTAAGAATTCACATTTTCACCAATCACATTCTGATTGCATTCGCTGAAATCTTCAATTGCAAAAACTCCAGTAAAAAATACATACTTCACTAATTGGCATAAGAGTAGTCAATGTTGGCATAAATGTTGCTATAGTCAGATCAATCTAGCACCAAATTCGATGGTGAAAAAAAGAAGTATGGATATTGAAAGAGGAGGAATGAATATGATGCTATCGGAGCTCCAAAGCTCTGTCAAATCCATATCGAGAGATTAAAAAAAGGGGAAAAAAAAGGAAAAAGATGTATGTATAAGTTGCCGTGGGAGATTAAAAAAGGGAAAAAGAAGTGTTTCTTCCTCGATCATTTGGATCAATTGGCTACTGGAAATAAACAAATGAGACACTGGTTGGCTAAATGTCCAATAGAAAACTAATCACTGAAAGGAAAAAGATGTATGTATAAGTTGACTTAATGAACAAGAAGGGAGGCATGAATGCGTGCATGCATGGGATATATATCGATATCTTTATAGAACTGCAAGTACTCTCTCCAGCTTAATTTATTCTGGAGAGGACACTCTTTGCACAAACGTGAAGACCTGTTTCTTCCTAGATGATAACATATAATATGTTGAGATTGGAAGATCTTACACAATAATTAGTAGTTGATATTGTGCGAGTCTACTGATCAAAATATACCGACCTCCAGGGATGATAGAGCGTAGGGACGATAGTATCTACTGATTGCATCTTAAAAAGATTTTAAAAAATTCTAGATCTTAAGAATGAAATTAGCCCAAGTAATATAGAGCGTAGGGATGATAGTATCTCTGATATAGTCACTTGTTCTATTTGAACTATGAAGAACATATATACATGTACTAAAATTAGGTTATCTAATTAGAACTATTACTCTACTAGATCTATGAAGTATAAGTTTTTTCGACTTCCATCTGCCTTGATTTACTGTAAAAATTCAGCTGAAAAAAATATTGCCAACCATTAAATGCTTCTCTGAGTATAATAGTAAATTAATCAGATAAGCATTATATTTTAACACTTGGCCGGTTAGATAAACTTCATATAATAAATATTTATTATGACTATCTATGCATGATTGCATGTTGCTGACACTGAACTTAAGAATTAATTAATTGATTAATCAGTAACCTAATTATGTAAAATATAGTTGCCCTAGCAGCAAGGGACGAGGGAAGGAATGATGGAGGAAGCTTCCCAGAGTAAATGATGTGAAGCCAAAACCGAAAGCCAGCCACCTTCATGCATGCAACATTCACCAACCATGCACGTGTGGCATTTAACTCCAATCCCTCATCTCCCGGGAGCACATTCCCGAAGATCAACGCCAGTACCCCCACGCAGGCCAAAGGGCTCAAGAACTCATCAGAAACCCTAGAAGAACAACGCATCTGCGCGCATGAATTGCATCCCTCATTTAATGGATCGTTCTGGTCTGATCCCCAAGCGGAATGCAGTTCTTCCTAGGGAACACAAATGCATGCCTCTTGTCATATACATGCATTACATGAGTAATACTCTCATGTTTCGGATTATTCTTCTAATCTTAACATTGTAGTCTTAGACTAAACATAAGTAAAGATTAGTTTTATACTCATCTATGAATTATGATAATGTAGTATAAGAATAAAGAAGGTAAAGCTAAATACATCAGAATGTACAATTTAAAAAAGATAAAATATCTAACATGTGGATTTGATACCTTGAATATTTAATATTGGATAAACAAGGGAACCTTTATATTAGGTATTGAAGAATTAAAATAAAAGGAAGTGTATTAATAAATGAACAAAATTTAACTTTTTCAAAATTATTTATATTTTCTCTTCAAGTAGTCTTAGGGTTTTGAAGGCTTGATATTTGGTGAGTGTACTCCCACAGTCCCACGTAGTTTGGTAGTTAGATTTTTTTTTTTCTTTTCTTTTTTGTTAAAGTGAAAGGATTGCATGTGCTCTTCTTTATCACATTCCTCACATGGTTTGACAACCCAATCAGTGACACATTGAAGCACATTAATACTATTAATGAATCTTAATAACATCTTGTCACGTAGTATAGTCATCAATGATCAATGTAATTGATCTTTATGATTGGAAGGCATTAGTTGTCTTGAATCTTTAATGATTGGGATTGATGAGTAGCCATCATCTAAAACTAGCTAGAGCTACAAAATAACAAAATAAAAAAGATATTCTCAAAATGAAAATTCATTTATACTCAGTAAATAGCTGTTTATAGATGCCACAGAGTATTATTCCTCCGAGTCTAATAAATAATAAATTATAAGATATAATATAAAAATTATTAAGAACGATGGTACCATTATTTATGTTTGCCAACTCATCTTCAAAAATCAAACTCCAGGGGTTTGCAAACATTTCTAAGCTTAGAATTATTGTCATATTGTAGCTTATAGGCATAAAATTAAAGCAAACATTGAGATGTACATGACCTGGAACTCATGAGAGCGAAGCAGACCAAAAAGTCTAAAATAAGAGAGGCCCAAGGCACTTTGTGCCCGAAACTCAAGACAACTAGATGTCTATCGTCCAACAAGGCCGAAAGCCCAGAAAGGCCGAGAGATAGGATGCCCGAAATAGCTACAAAGGGTAAGGTAAGGAGACCGATAATAAGAATAGTCTCTAGATTCCTGATTCAAGTCTACTCTAAAATATTCTATGATCCTAAATATCTAATTCATATTAATAGCCAATCGAGCTGTGATTAATTTTGATAACTATTGCACCTGTGAAGAGAATGCCAAGTACATGAGATGCTAGAGGGGACAAGAAATTAAAGGGGAGTGCTTATCGCCTAAAGAAAGCTATAGGACATGCACGTATATGTAACATGGGAGTCATCTTATGCACTTGATACTAGTATTAATTTGAGATACGCTACAATGTAGTTTATCTTTGTTGACGAGCTTGTTCAATTTTTTACCACTTCCAAGACATGTGATGCGTTTGATGTTATAGGTTAACTAATATTCTTTTATGTCTAGAGAAGCTTCCTTCTGTGTTCAAAATTATCACATACATTGCACGTTATCAAAGAAGTGGGATAAATACAGGCAGTGAGGACCTTGCCTTCTGTGGGTCTTCACATATTTTCTGTGTTTTAAATTTCAAATTCAACTCCACAGGATACCTTTTGGACCACAGCAGGAAAAAGACAATAGGCAACAGACAACATCTGTAAAGTACTCTCAAATCACATGCATTGTTCATGTCTGCTGAAGGCAGCTCCATATTGGGACATTGTGAAATGTTTAGTAAATCAGTTCAATCTCAGTCTAATACCAACTCGGTACTAATCAAATATATTAACATTATGTCATATTAATACCAATCATCCTAACACATAAATATTAATGATAATTATGTCTCGAACTATTACATAATATTCGTTAGAAACCTTGATTCAAACAAACAATTGTGTCACAAATGACACAGGATATCATGCCAGCCACTTGAATCATGTTTGCCTGTTCAGAGACTGAAGTTAAAATTGATATTATACACATCATGCAACTACAATGAGCTTGTTTCTGAAAGAGGAAACCATGAAGATATACAACGCTTTTGGGCTATCAACTCAATTGCCTAAATACAACTCTAAAATTCTCAGCCAAGTGTTATAACTACTACAGTATATTACATCAATTTACTTGTGCCTTTTTCCTTGATTTCCTCAAGACTTCACAACGTCAACCGAAGTGGCAGTGGCTTCTACAAGCTTTTCAAAGTTGATTTCAGTTGTCCGAAACTTGAACTTGTATCCACTTTGGACCCATGAGTTGATGCACAAGAAGGTTTGCATGCTGCTGTAGGGCAAACAAAACTGTTTCTTGTGTGCATCATCACCTTTACTGGTGAACAACTCATCAGGCTCTACAGAGGTCCCCTGAACAGCCAAATAATCACGGGCCATGGTCGAGAGACGAGGATAGCGTGTACTATTTACCTTCCACCAATCAAGAACATCAGTGGCAATTGGCAGAGGAGATTCCGATAAAAATTGGGACAGCTCATCTGCAGTAGTGTTCATACATGCGCGTCGTCGCTTCCTTGCAATCTCTTCAGCGAAGGAAACAACATTCCCTTCATCCGCAATATCCTGTGCGCTGAATCCAGTAGACATCACAGGGAATTGGCTGCTGGAGATATTTGGGTAATATCTCGTGAAATAGTTTCTTGCTTCCTCCAAATTCTTCTCTGAATTAAGGTTCTCAGGAATGAGTTCTTTTTTTATCCTTGGATCAAGAATAGCGGCAATGAAAGTAAACAAGTTATAGGCTTGTGTGCAAAAGCTTCTTGCTCTCTTAGCCATATCATCAGCTACACTTTTTAGCCAATCTTGGCGGCTACTATCCCTGCAAGAACTAATTATTTCGAAGACATGGTCCATGAAAAAAAGTACTAGACCAACTGTAGGAACTTTACTTGTGGACAAGTTAGATGTTATTTTGTAGAACGGTTCAAGATATGAATGTAGGATATTGACAATAGATTTCTCTGTGGGGCTCAGCAACAAACTTCTGTTCTTGAAAGTATCTTCGTACTTCTTGATAGTGCTATCCATAGCAGTAGGAGCCTATATCATAAATATTACACTCAGAATCAACTTTCATACTTGCAAAAGATCAAAGAAAAACTATGCCACTTATCTATGAAAATAGTACCTTTCTGACGATATCAAGCATTGCATAATCACCACTCCATCTTGTTGAGGAATCAAGTGGGAACTTCCATGAACCTTCCTGGTACAATGCCATCATTTGCTTAAAATCCTCAGCAATGTCGGGATAGGAATTCATCTCAAGCACAAACTCACGAATCTTAGATAGTATTGGTTTTGGAGTTCTCAGGCCATCTTCAATAATTAAGTTCAAGGTCCGAGCAGCACAAGGAATATAAAAGAAAGGCAAGTTATGAGCATCCAGCTCTTCCTTTAGTGCATGACATGCATGAACTGCCTGTTGGCTATTGTCGTTTGTGCAACACAGGATCTTCCTATCGATGTTAAAGGTCCTAAGTATCTTCATTATGGCAGTCAAAATATCAGACCCAGTACAGGGGTAAGGGATACGACAGACATCAAGAAGAACATTCTGCAAGGACCAGTTATCATCTATCCAGTGACTCTTAACTGACATATAGAATATTTGCTCATAAGAAGTCCAAAAGTCCAGGGTAATCGAAATCTTTGAATTCACATTTTGCAATGATGCCTTCACATCTTCCCGCATGCTTCTGAAAACCTCAAGAGTTATTGCTTGGACCTTTTCTCTGGGCCAAAATTTTACAGATGGATTTAAAAACCTAAAGGAATTCAAAAGCACCTCATCTTCAAAGGTACAAGGAACAGATGATCCGATGAGCCACTTGAGAAGCAACCAGTTCAGGTGATCAAGATCAACTGCAGGTCTCAATTGAGGCTGGGGCTTCTTCATCACAGCAACAGTGTGTTGGACTTGTTGGCCAGCATCACCAAGCCTATCATAGCCCGGATGACGATGACTTAGATGCCTACCAAGATTTCCTTTGAATAGTAGAAAATAGAAAGTGAGGTTAATCAAAAGAATCACAGCAATTCAATATCAAGGAATAAGAAGATAGTCAAGCACCCAAACAATTCGTACTCTGTATAGAGTGAAGCAGGAAGAAGAAAAAAGTTAACGATAATGACAAAATGTAGCGTATAATGATTATAAGAAGATAAATACAGAAGCCCCGGAATAAAATGCTGGTTGGGTGCTGGTTTAGGTAATTTACCAGACCAGCAGCGACTAGGTGCCATGTCACACATATTGGGTATTTCAGCCATTAAAACTTAGGTATAAGTGGTAAATGAATTATTTGGCGCCTATTAGATATCCAAGTCAACCTGCCGTTAGTTGCTCACAGGTGAAGGATCCTTGCAGTCTGGCAAAAGCCTCCAGTAGCATACGTGAACATGACCAGGTATCAATACAGTGACTGCAGAAATTAAAGCTAAGGTGTAGATGCACTAATCTATGTTAACAATGTGTAATATGAAAATGACTACAAAATCTCTGCGCATTTATATATTATATTGAATGCAACCATGTAACAATAGCCTAGTGCTTGACTGTATTCGCCAGTATAAACCTACTTCTCTGGGCAAGAAACTTGGTTACCTAAATATAAACAAGTAGCATATTGCATAGTTTAACTTTTCTTCGGTTATAAAAAAAATCATACTTAACATTATATGGTGTAATATTAATGTATTAAAACCATTTACCGGTTGCAGTAGTTATGGAATAACTTTGCTTGCAAAATTTGCATCTTCGACTCTTTCCATCGGGAGCTGTTTCAAAAAATTTGAGATAGAGCGAAGTCATGGACTTTTTTCTCAGTTTCAGTGGTGGACCAGCATTTCCTTTCTCCGACAAGGCCAAAGCAACATCTGCAGTTGCCACTGATGGAATAAGAGCCATCTCCATATTTGTCTCTGTTTCCCCTCTGTCAAGAACAAATTATCAGTACAGTAGAA
Source organism: Costus lasius (assembly GCA_027563935.2). Lineage (NCBI taxonomy): Eukaryota > Viridiplantae > Streptophyta > Magnoliopsida > Zingiberales > Costaceae > Costus > Costus lasius. The sequence goes on along the minus strand of CM050446.2, from coordinate 797,331 downwards.
AACCATTTTGAGCTTGTAAATAATAAACAATTTATGGTGACTATCACCAAATGGAATTTGTTCAGCCCTAGATCAATGCCACATATATTACATGAGAACAGGATTTAGATCTTGTTATGATTGTTCTCAGAAAGGTTTCTTCTGTGGCTTCAAGGCAAGTACAAAGTAGTTCCAACTTTCAACCATAGCAACAAATATGTAAAAAAAGACTTAACACCAAAGCACCCAGTGAACCAGTGCAAAGAGAAGCTAATCTGTTTGAGTTGAGAGGACGCTGAGATGGAACATATGAAGATCAAATAATAGTCATTAATATTCCAAAACAGACGAGTTATGTTGAAAATGCTGGAAGAAGCCCATTTTCAATTTTTAATATTCCACCCAAATAAGTATATTGGCATAATGGACAATCATTGCACTTCAAGGTCTGGAGAAGATGGCAATGCACAAAAAAATCAAAGTCTATATTAGATGCCACACTACAACAGAATATCATTTTGTTCTTGCTAGGAACGGAGATATCGTTTGCCCCATGCAATGGGTATCCTCTTTATTACCTGAATTGTCAATACATTCCAATGAATGTCATTGATAGTTCACACTAACATGAAGGAGAAAATATTAGGTGCGGTTTAATAGAAAAATAATTAGACCTAAAATATGACAACTCAGTAAACTTTACCTAAATAGATGGAGATGCATACTATTTTCTCAAAACATATTTTTGAATTTATTATTATATCAGGATAAAATAACCATAAGCAATGGCAACCATGAATCCTGGTACTTTGGCTCCAAAAATTCACAATAATTCACACATCTGAAAGTAAAGTTGCTGATAAATTCATGCATGTATATATCTGAGACATCAGATTAGATTTCAACAAACACTGATGAACTATACAAGGAAGAACAGCAAGAGACTTAGTTTCCTGACACTAAAAAATTTTCTAAACTTCATGCCCGTCGTAATTAACCAGATCACATTCTGATGACACTTTTGGATGAAAGAGCATGCATGAGAAATAGCTGGATTAAATATCGTGCTTGTAATAGGACAGACAGAAAATCACTATTGCACTTACGAAAGCACAATATGTATGGAAATGCACCTTAAGTTCTCTAAAAACACTCTCCAGCACAAACAAGCTCCTCTTATTCACAACAACTACATCTGAGTGGCATTCCATCCAAAAGTTCTACAGTCACCTTTTGAAAAATATTTGTCAAATAGAAACCTAAGAGAGAGTTAATGTGTTCATGCAACACTAACAGATGCTAAGTTAACATTTGCCCAATACAGTACATCAATCCCGACATTGCCTCAAATGAAAACGTTATGCAACCACACCAAAAGGATGAGATTCATACATTTTTCACTCAACTGTCAAATCTCAAAAAAAAAAAAAAAAAAGATTCTATGATCCTATGTTGTTCTTCTGATATAACATTAATGAGTCATATCCTAGATATGGCAACAAGTTCAAAGAAAGAGATTATAAACAGATACGAACATTACAAAGAAGAGGACAAAGAAACAAACTCAGCACAAACATATATCCGGCAAATTGGTACCAATGGTTTCCGTAATGACAGTGTGTGCGTGAATCAAAAATAAAATATTAACAAGGAAATCAAGTTTACTAAATTATCAAAGATAACCAACAGCAAACTAAATATAGGCAAGCAAGTCGCTGCTGACATGCTTTTGATATTGTTGAGTACCATTTCTTCAACACTTAGCATGCTTATAGCTATTTGACTTAAATTCTTCGTTCTGTACAAACTATGTCAACATTTTCTGAGCAACAAAACAAGCAACACCTAAACAGTTAACAGTCACCAAATAGACAAAGAAGTCAGCTAGTTCATACAGCGTGTTCTACTGAGTACCCGAGCCCAGGAGTGCTCTTTCACTTAAAAGTATCGAGGAAACGATGAAGGCAACGCTTAAACCGGAAATGCTAGCTATCTCACAGAAGTCCACAGCTCCTCCGAGGACTAAATGCTTGAAATATCCGCATGAAAAACACGAACTTCACTTTACCATAACTTGCAAATACACTTGGCCGATTTAACTGTAGGAAAAATGTTATCGGTCATCACACAAAGATTACTTAGACCGAATAAACAATTAATACCTAAAACTTCATATCAAGTGAAAACTTCAGGCGCAAGCCGGATCCCCGCCTACAAGCATCTAATCTTGGATTATCGCATCGACATCGAAGTATCAACAATTAGGGTTCGAGAGATGGAATTTACAAGCTCTTCCGGCGCCCTATTGCCGTCAGAAATGACGAGGACGACGATGGGCAGCGAGGAGAACGAAGCGAGCCGCGACTTGGAGCCGATCGAAGCCGGATCGGAGCCAAGGGCCCTCGTCTGTCTGAGTGGGGAGAGGGAGTAGAAGTCGCCGCTTCGAAGCGAGGCGCAAGCCTAACTGACGCCGTTAGACGCCGTTGTCGGCTTCGTGTTGTTGGCTCGCCTTTCATGTACCGCAACTCGCAACTGATCGGCTAATTGGTTTTCGCGAACTGGCTCGGCTAATTCACGTGCGCGAAAAACATTTAGTCCGAATAATTAAATGGAAAGGAATAGACGAATATTCCTTAATCAAAGCCCACTCCCACCGTCCCACGTTAAGGTAAAGAAATAGAAATCTTTTTTAAAAAATAAATATGTTACTACAGAACACTAGATGCGAAGAAAATATGTAAATAGGGCATCAAAAAGACATTTTTTATTTCATTGCCATTTTTTATTTTATTACCAAATAATTGTCTTATCTTTGACCCATAAGAAATCTCAATTGTTATGTAACTCAAGATTAAAGTGTCTGGACCCTCGGGGTATTTCTTAAGCCTTGAGGAGGGAAAAGCTTTGAATAAAAATAGTAGTTGAAGATATTATGTATAGGAGCTTTATTTGATATAGCTGATATTTTTAATTTTTGTTGATTAAAAAAATATTAATTAAAAAAGTTAAAAGATGTTTGATTAAATTGTTATGCTAGTTAATTTTTTAAAAGATATAATATTTTTTAAAAAATTTAAAATTAAAAATTTTAAAATAAAATTAAAATAATAATAATAAATAATTTTAAATTAAAAATATTAAATTTAATAATAATAATTTTAATAATTTTTATTAAAATAATATTAATTTTTACTAAAAATTTTATTAAAAAATTTAAATAATAGAAAATGATTTTAAATTAAATAATTTTTTATTTAATAATTTTAGAAAATAATTTTGCCATAAGATGCAACAAGAAAAAAAATATAACTATAACTAAAAAGTAACTAAAAGCAACTTTCTTTCCCTTTTAAAAATCATACTGTTTTAGGTTTGTAATCGAAAAGTAATTTGTCAAACACCTCAACTTTTAAAAAATTTACTTAGCTACGCCAAATAGAGCTAAAGTGTTTTAGGAAACCCAATGGTGTTTTTATTATAAAAAAGAATAAAAAGATCAAGGTGACATTTAGAGGAGGGGCAAATAAATGGCTGCGTTTTTACGGAGGGGTGCCCCTCCGCAAAATTTGCGGAGGAGTGGGCTGAGATGCAAAGCACGAATCTTCGTACATCTAGCACACGAATCTCTAAGCAATCAAAACTTAAGTGCAAATAGCGCGTTATAAAATCCTGATATAACGCCATCCTGAAATAACGGAGCGTTACGGCCATCAGAACTAACCAAACCTAATCTTGGTTAACCCTTAAAATTTCAATACCCGCTCAAATTTTCTAGATCCGCCGAAAATGCCCGACCACTCTCTAACTCTATTCTCTCCTCTTCTCTAACCTAATCTTTCCAGTTCATCTAACCCTAACTTTGCTGTGACAAAAGTTTTGTCGCCCGATCCTCTCCGACGGCTTTGGACGACCTCCGACGACCCGCCGAAAATGCCCGACCACTCTCTAACTCTAATCTCTCCTCTTCTCTAACCCTAATCTTTCCAATTCATCTAACCCTAACTTTGCTGTGACGAAAGTTTTGTCGCTCGATCCTCTCCGACGGCTTTGGACGACCTCTGACGATGTCCCATTTTGTGATGACGACCTACGACGGTATACGACTTGTTCTTGGTTGGCTTAGGGTTTCTTAATCTTGTTTTCTTTTTTGTAGGATCTCATGGCAAGTTCCTCCGACGACTCTAATCTTCCATTAAGGTATAATGTCATAATTGTATATTTATATTGTTTGTACAAATCAAACAGATTCAGATACTGCAGTTTCATATTTATTTCCTAACTGGTGGAAGGAAGAATCCTGCTGAATGGTCATTTACATTGGAAGTCTGCCCGCATCAGTAGGGTGAGAGTGTAGATTATGGTGTATTTGTCATGAAATTCATGGAGTGTCTTTCCCGCAATGTTAAGTTCGACTTCACACTCCAGGACATGCCTAGATTGAGAGCCCTTGTCAGTTTAGAGGAGAGTTAATGTCATATTCCTAAAAGACAACTATGTATGTATTCATTGTACACAATTCAGGTCATTAAGGTCCTGTTATATGAAGTTCGGTTCCTGTTATACGAAATACATTATCTTGTTATGTGATATTGTGATTTGTTATACGAAATTTCAGTCATGTTATACAAATTCCTTCCCATGTTATACGGAATTCAGGTCCTGTTATACTCAATTTTTTCCATGTTATACCCATTTCAATTCATGTTATACGCAATTTCGGTCCTGTTATACGAATTCCTTCCGTGTTATACGGAATTCAGGTCCTATTATACCTAATTTATGCCGTGTTATACCATGTTTGTGTCATGTTATACCATGTTTTTGCCGTGTTATATCATGTTTGTGCCGTGTTATACCATGTTTATGCCGTGTTATACCATGTATGTGTCGTGTTATACCATATTTGTGCCGTGTTATACCCAGTTTGTTCACTGTTATACCATGTTTGTGCCGTGTTATACCATATTTGTGCCGTGTTATACCATGTCTGTGCCGTGTTATACCATGTTTGTGTTGTGTTATACCATGTCTGTGTCGTATTATATCATGCTTGTGTCGTGTTATACCATGTTTTGCACTGTTATACCATGTCTGTGCCGTGTTATACTATGTCTGTGCATTGTTATAACATGTTTGTGTTGTGTTATACCATATTTGTGTCGTGTTATAACATATTTGTGCCGTGTTATACCATGTCTGTGCCGTGTTATACCATGTTTGTGCTGTGTTATACCATGTTTGTGCCGTGTTATACCATGTTTGTGCTGTGTTATACCATGCTTGTGCCCTGTTATACCATGTTTGTGTCGTGTTATACCATGTTTGTGCACTGTTATACCATGTTTGTGCCATGTTATACCATGTCTGTGCCGTGTTATACTATGTCTGTGCCATATTTTGTGCCGTGTTATACCATGTCTGTGCCGTGTTATACCATGTTTGTGCACTGTCATACCATGTTTGTGCCGTATTATAACATGTCTGTGCTGTGTTATACATGACTTGAAATTCGTATAACAAGACCTGAAATTCATATAACACTACACAGAGTTCGTATAACAAGACCTGAAATGCCGTGTTATATAAGACTTGAAATTTGTATAACAAGAGCTGAAATTCATATAACACTGCACAGAGTTTATATAACAAGACTTGAAATTCGTATAATATAGAGACACATTAGGTATAACAAGAGCTGAAATTCGTATAACACTGCACAGAGTTGGTATAACAAAAGCTGAAATTCGTATAACACTGCACAGAGTTGATATTATAAGAGCTGAAATTTATATAACATTGCACAGAGTTGGTATTATAAGAGCTGAAATTCGTATAACAGTGCACGAAGTTGGTATAATAAGACCTAAAATTCGTATAACATAGACACACATTCATATAACAAGACTTGAAATTTGTATAACATAGAGACACATTAGGTATACAAGATCTGAAATTCGTATAACACTGCATAGAGTTTGTATAATAAGACCTGAAATTCGTATAACATAGAGACACATTAGGTATAACAAGAGATGAAATTCGTATAACACTGCACAGAGTTGGTATAACAAGAGCTGAAATTCGTATAACACTGCAAATTCGTATAACACTGCAAATTCGTATAACATTGCACAGAGTTCGTACAACAAGACCTGAAATCCGTATAACACAACCTGAATATACAAGTGAATGAATATACAAGTGTTTAAATAACAATGTAATTTAGAGTACATTTCTTGATAGATATGTTGTTAACTCTAATTCCTGCAAATATAAAACTATCAACTATGAAATAAATTAGCATTAATTTAAAAGAACCTGGAGGCGACGTATCGTCTGTCCTAAGGCAATTTTCGTCCCACGCACGGGCTTAGTCGAAGATCCGCCTTGAAGATACAACCAGGGCTAGCTTCCTGCCGGTGCGACGGTGGAAGCCCTGTCGGAGCAACTTTCAACTTCTAGCAGCAAAACGGAGAAAGAGAGTTTGGAGAGAAATTTCAGAGCTAGAGAATCTGAGAGTCTCTTGATGTATTTTAACCAGTATCCTAGCCTCCCTTTTATAGGGAAAACTCACTGATTAAAATATTAATAGTTTTATCCAAAATATTAATTAAATATTTGGAAACTATTAATAGATGCTCAAAATAGGTAAGTGGATTAATTTAAAGAATAGTAAATTAATTCTCCACTGAAAATAGTCGAGTGCGTGTGTTTAAAAATAGATTTTAATATTTTAAGTAAAATACACACGTTGTGTGCGTAAGAGAGATTTTTGGATTTAATTAATTAATATTTAATTAATCCAACAATCCCCCACTAAATCCAATAAATCTTGAAATCGAACGAATGAGAAAATAGAAAACATACGATAAAAGAAATAAAACTGCTGCTTGAAGTTTATATCACGCGGTCAGGGAAGAGCAGTGCTCAACACACTTAGTCCACGGAACTCTGCTGGAAGGAATGGAGTGAACCAGGTCTTGAACTACATTCCTTTTGGCCCAGCATTGAACGGTGCACACATGATACAGTTGACTACGACGCGGTGTTGCACATTTTTGGCCGTGCGCATATATCTTGTGGGGTCATCTTCGTTACATTAGGAATGTATTATGACCGTTTCAAATCCACCTTAAATTAATAAGGCTTTTTGTTCGAATGGGTTCTGGCTTCCAATGAGCGCAGGCGCTCATTGTTAATTACCCCTAAAATTAGGGAACCTTTGATTAAGAGATCTATAATACGCAACAAGATAAAAGCGATAATCAGATGATGTCATTTACAAAATTTCATTCATGAATTTGATTTGGCGTGGTACATATTCTCGACATGAGAAGAGAAAAAAAGAGTTCCCATCAACATGGGCAATTTGCGTTGGTCGAACTTTAGCCTTGTAACGGCGTGTTGGGTAATATCCGGCCCAGGCAGTACAACGTTATATCGAGGAGCTACGCCCCGATGGTAAACATCGACGTACGCACCTCCCAAACGATATCCCATCGCAATACATCAAGGCGTGTTAGATACTGGAAGGATCACCCGACCTTGATGGCGTATTGGATGATTTGGTTTGAAATTTTGTCCGGCCTTGCGGCGTGATGGATAATTTGGATTTGGAATTTATCCGGCCTTGCGGCGTAGTGGATAATTTAATTTGGAATTTATCCGGCCTCACGGCGTAGTGGATAATTCAATTTGGGATTTATCCGGCCTCGCGGCGTAGTGGATAATTTAATTTGGGAATTTATTCGGCCTTGCGGCGTGGTGGATAATTTAATTTGGGATTTATCCGGCCTTGCGGCGTGGTGGATAATTTAATCCGGGAATTTATCCGGCCTTGCGGCGTGGTGGATAATTGAATTTGGAATTTATCCGGCCTCACGGCGTAGTGGATAATTTAATTTGGAAATTTATCCGGCCTTACGGCATGCCGGATAATTTTAGAAATTCAACTCCAATAGGCATATCGTTATATTGAGGAGCTACGCCCCGACGATAAACGTCGACGTACGTATCTCCCAAACAATTAACAATATTCCATTGTAACATGTCAGGGCTTACTAATTTTGTTTAAATCAATCACTCAATTTGGGAGGAGTTTGAGATATTATTGACTCTTGGTCACATTATCGGGTAAAAAAAACAAGCCGACGTTTGAAGGTCGGGCTTCTTGACGTCATATCCCTTGGTCAAAGAGTAGGTACCCTTGGTAAGTCTTATTTTGATCGTTTCATGCGGCGGGCAAGGTTTGGTTATTCCTCCGGATGACAATTTGGAGGTACTGAAGACACCAATCGGAGGGGGGGGGGGGCCGGGAGACGGACGTGAACTTAGCGTATTACGCTTAAAGAACAGATTCATAACTTGAACTTATTATTTAATTAGGGATAATGTGCAGACGTCACTACTGATCCGGTGATTTCAATCCCATTCTTAATTTGGTCTCATTGCTATGACTTTGTAAGACCTTTTCTGGACTTCGTGAGACTTGGTCGCCTTTGAACTTCGTGAGGCTTGGTCAAAGAGTAAAGCCTTGCCCCATCCGACAGACAGAGGTCACAAAACTCGAACAAACTCTCTTGGCGAAAGCGACTTGAGTTGGCCGAGCGGGAGGCTTTCGTTCGCGGCGGAAGAGGGAAACCGACGATGAAATTCGGTGAGACCGCAGAGAGGGAACATTGATAGCGTCACGATGTCTCTAGCAACGTTGGCCCTTGAGCGGCTAAGCTGTTGGCGATTATGATGCTATTTCTACTATTTTCTGAGGCGCAACACTCTTCAGGCTGCGTTCAGGCTGCGTAGCATCGCTGGAGCAGAAGATGAGTCGAATGGCTGGAAGCGCAAGGGACGGGCGGTGACTCTCTTCTCCGGTAAGAAAAGAGATAGGGTTTTATTCAAATGCTCCGTTTTCACCTGTCCTTTCCCTTTTTATTGTCCTCCCGGCATGAATATTGACAATGCAGCGATCTTCGTCCGCTTCGGGCAAGAAAAGAGACAGGGTTTTGTTCAAATGTTTCTATTTTTATCTGTTCCCCTTTTTTTTCTTTCTTTCTTTTCTGGCATGAATACTGACGATGTAGCAATTTTCATCCGAATAATTTCTGTTTCTTATCTGACTTTTATATGATTACTTCGTCGCTTCTTCTGTGAGGCAAGATTTCCTCTAAAGTTTTTTTTTTGTTTCTCCTCTCCACCCCTTTTTCTCCTTTTTGTTCATGGTTGTCTACCTCAAGGTTTGAAGCTTAGCAGCGTCCTGACGAGAGACGTTCCTCATCACTTAATTGATTAGCCTTAGTCCATTTCAGTGCTCTCTCGTTCTCATCGAAACGATTTCTCCTCTCCACCCCCCTTTTTTAAGCAGCATTTTCAGCAGACGGGAGCAGCAACAGGCGGCTCGTATCAGGTTAGCTTTTTTCTTAGACTTTTTATTTCTTCGGGCGTATGAATCCTTCGTTCTCCTTTTTATTTCTTTTGGCTCTCTCTCTTTTCCTTTTTACGTGACTTTGAGCCTGGTTCTCTCGAATGCTTTCTCCCTTTCCCCTTTTTTATACAGCATCACTCTTTTCTTTTCTTTTTTCTTCTCCTCTCTTCTCTTGTTGTTTTTTTTTTTTTAATCCTTCGTACCTCCCCTCATTTCTTTGCCTCGTTTTTTTTTACCTCCTCACTTCTTTCTCCGGCGTTTTGCAATGCCACCGGTGCTTAGTGTACCTTAGGCCTAAATGCCACCGGTGCTTAGTGCACCTCAGGCCTACGTAAGTAAAAAAAACTTCCCTTTCTTACCTTCAGACGTTCCTCCTTGCAGCTTCCTGGTACTTCTTTTTTCTCTCTTTGCAGCAGCGTGCGTCCCTTTTTTTCTCTTCTTTGTTTGCTAGCCTCTCTTTATATAAGGCACCACCTGATGAGAAACTGCTGCTCTCCTTTTTGTTTGATGACTTTTTTTACTGCAGCGACCCATTTCTCTTTTCCTTGTCAGCTCTGGCCATTCCCTCACCTGCTGACAGCTTTGTCCATCGCCAAACCTTCTTTGAAATCTTTTCTTTGAAACCTTCTTTGAAAATTTTTTTTTGAGTTTTTTTTTTATCCCCTTTTTTTTTGACTTGTCTTGTCATTTGGTGAGATTGGATGATATCTTTTCTTCTCATCCCTGTGGACGCCATCCCTGGTGGACGCCGCCAGGCTTTCCTTCTCCTGTTCCCATGCGCATCCCATTCTTGACACCATTTTATTTTATTATATTTTTTTTTAATATTGGCAAGTGTATTGCATCCGGTATATATAATATCTTTTCTCTCTCTTTTTTTTTTATGTCCATGAAGATGGGCACATGGAATCATGAGGTTGAGATAACTATAATATATTTTTCTCATTGTTTCCCTGCATGCGCTGCAATCTTTCTCTCGAGCCCACTCTTGTCAGCCCCCACGACTTTGTCAATCTCTTTTCGGTTCTTCACAAAGAGCAAAGTTGGCGCGCTACTCACGCTCTAGCGCTGGGCATCATCCCCTAGTTCATCAATGTCAGCTTTCAGAAACAAGATACCACGGTGCTTCTCTGTTGGTGCCATGAACTAGCGTGGACTGCACCATTTTGCTGTAAAATAGAGAATAACCAATTTGTCCAGGTTTGCCGCAGTCCTCATTACGCTTTGTAGCTCTTTCGATGAATGAATGCTAATAACACTTCCTTCTTGCAGGGCAGCCAGCGACTCTAGATCTTTTATTCTTAGGGTTAGATGCTTTATCTTCCGGAGCTATCTCTGTTTTCCCCCTCTCATAAGCAGGCGACCTTTCTTAATGTCGAGTTGCTCAATAGACATCCCCTGCATTCCATATATGTTAAATTTACTTATGCTATATTCTTGTAGTCCTATCTGTATTGAATTAGTGGCTCAACAAATTGCCCCTCCCAACGGATTTGTATAAGCAAGCGTATGCAAAACCGTTGGGAAGATGAAAGATTCTTGTGTTTTCTTATTACTCTCATCGTCATTTCAGGTCTTGACTCGGTACTCCGCCTCTCTTGTTTCCATCTCCCTGTACCGTCTATGGGCTTCCTGTGGTCCCGCCGTGCCTCCATGCCGTTGGATGAGCCCAATGATGAGGCGATTACGGAGTACATTAAGAAGTGTGATTCCCTCGGCCATTTTCGGAGAATATGGCACGAGTGGCGGGATGTGATATTGGAGGGTAGGGACACATTCCATAACAAGATACCCCGTCACCTGTCCATGCCTCCATTGCCAACGGGGCACAGACCTCATCCCCATTTTGAGAGTAGAAACTGGACGCCTCTAGAGCGCAGTGTGACTGGGATAATGAATAGATCCCGTATCTTCGATCAAGGTCCCGACTTATGTTTGTGCCTTGATCCCCACACCAGAATACCCAGTCAAGAGTCAAATTTCTTCTTAGGTCTGGAAATGGCCGCGAGGCGTGTACCGAGATGGGCCTCGCGATTTAATATTTGCGGTAGCATCGCGCACCATCCCGGCTATACGGAGTGGGCGCGATACATCTTGCGTAGCGAGAGGAGGATTCTGAAGAAGGCCGGGATTCATGAGGCCATCGTGTTGTCATTATTTAATTATGAGCATGACGTCACTTTACTAAAAGGCATTTTGGAACATTGGAGTCCGGCCACCAATACGTGTTATCTGTCTGAAGAGGAGATTGTCCCGAGCCTCTGGGACATGCGACATGTCTGCGGACTTCCCATACTAGGTGCCCGGTATGATGAGCATGTGCCGGATGAAAAGACACTTTTTGGTGAGACTGCGCACGGCGAGTCTCGATGTTCTCCCTCTCTTAGGGCTGTGTTTCATCATTTCTATGAGTTGCTTCATCGGTGTTCTGGGGCCGTCTCCATTACTCAGTGGATTCTACATTTCGTCGACTTAGGCACTTCATACGAGGCCGGCTTCCCCTCGCCACGCGATCCCTTTGGTGTTGGTTCCGAAAACACTCTAATACAGGATTATGATACACCCCTTCGGCCTCCTATCGCGGCAAAGGAAATGGATCGGGTTACCTTCCTCACAGCATTTTTGGCCTGTTGGTTATGTTACTTTGCCATTCCTTACAAGTACCCGAATCGTATCAGACCGGAGGTTTTTATCATGGCCGACAGACTGGCGCGGGGAGTTCGTCTTTCCTTGGCCCCGGCGGCATTGTCGAACTTATTCCGGTCTTTGAGGGAGGCGTGTACCGCTGACTTTCCGGGCTCAAGGGACACGCTGATTCCGCTTCATTATTTGTTTGGATGGTTCAATTTGCAGTTTCAAGGGCTGTATAACACTGTTGCTTCTGAGGCTATGAAGCGCAAATTACCTCTCATGGTGTGCATTGCTGGGGCTCACCCAGTTCACTTTAGAGACCTTGAGGCACGTCTACTCTTTCGCAAAGATAAGATCTTTGGGCATCGTCGGGTCATATTCCCAAACAAAGCGGGATGCCTAAGCGAGCAGGTTGATGTCCAGGACAACCACATTGACGTATTAACCGAGGACGGGTGGCTTGCTACCGAGTTCCTCGTGAGCATTCGGGTGGGCTGGCTACCCTTTAGGAGTGGAAAACTTGCGTCTCTAGAAATGTACAATCCTCATAGATGCGCTCGCCAGTTCGGCTTTGATCAGGTTATCCCTCAAAATGTCCTGGATTATGGAAGGTTATCAGGCGATTTTACGACGATGGCCTCTTGCTGGTGTTTGCTGCTTCGGCGTGGGACCCATTCGTCATATGCCATTCCGGCTCGCAACCGGGTTCCTAAATGCAGTTACGAATATTTGAGATGGCATTCCATGCATTTGAAGGCGTTTTTCAGTTATGACATCAAGGACATGCTTGGTTCCACCGAAAAGTCCCATCCGCGGAAGTTCTTGAAGGGGACAACTAGTCGATCGTCATACGGCTTTGAGTTTGACCTCTCTCGGTCTCCATCCTGCAAGCGGCTAAAGATCTTGGACCCGGGGGCGGCGTCGCCTAGCTTATCTGAGGTGACATTTATCTTTTCTCCCCCCTTTTTGTAATGTACGGTATCATTGATTTGACGCTTCTACCTGGGGTGCAGGATATAGGACATGTACGAGGATCCAACTCTGTTCTTAGCGTTGAAGGGTATCCGGGCGAGGATACAACTCCGCAGCGAGCGAGCAAAGACGAGTTGACCATTATAGGTGCTATTTCTTTATTGGATATTCCGCGTATTTCTCTTTTATGCTCTTGTTTGTTTGATACAGCAATTATCTCTGATATATGCTTTTATCTCTGACTTATATGATTATTTTGACGTGTTCTGTGTTCTTTAGAGGTTCGATCTTCAACCAAAATTGCTACCGAAATTGCTAAGCACGTACACACTCACCCCCCTGATGATGCGGTGGACATGGACGATATTGATACCGCCGAGCTATCAAAACATTATCCGAGCGACTCGTCTGACGATGTGATTGGGGCTTTGAAAGGAAGTACGACTTGTTCCGGTTACGTAGCCTGCAGAATTCCTTATGCTTGACTTACAATCCGATCTTGGTGCAGTTGTTCACGTGCCGGCGGAACCGACGATGGAAGCTGATACCGGCGCAAGTGTGAGGGATTCTTTGATCAACTCAGAGACAAGTAAGGCTGAAAGTCCTCGAACTATATTCTTCTACTTGTCGTTTTTTTTTTACTATCATGATGCTGTAATTTGGGTTACACATGACAAATCCTTTTTGAATAGCGCCTCTAACGACGATTTCATGTTCGATCAGTGTCAGATTTGCTTGTAGGTCTACAGCATGCGCCGAGTACGTTAGGGATCGAGGCAGAAGGGATGTTTTCTTCGCATAATGGTAATTTCTTATTCCTTCTCATACTGGATACTGGCAGAATGTTTCAAGAAAACAGCAGGGACATGAGTCCCTTTATATCCTAGTGACCGTGTCATTTAGCAGGATTTTGTTCTTATTATTGTTACCATTTTGTGACATTTTTAGTGCCCGTGTCGGAAGGTATGGATGCCGTCGCAGGGAATGAGGGGACCGCGGAGGACGGTAATTCTCGTCACTCGTCATTTTATCTCTTAGCTACATTGTATTACCATGAGAGTGGGAGAAGAATTTCATCTTCTATACTTGTGACTTATTATAGCTTTGTTTTCCAATCGACTTTCGTGACATTTTTAGTGCCCGTGTCGGAAGGTATGGATGCCGTCGCAGGGAATGAGGGGACCGCGGAGGACGGTAATTTTCGTCACTCGTCATTTTATCTCTTAGCTACATTGTATTACCATGAGAGTGGGAGAAGAATTTCATCTTCTATACTTGTGACTTATTATAGCTTTGTTTTCCAATCGACTTTCATCGCCGATATCGTCTCTTTAGCTGCATACGATCCTTGTTCCTTCTTGACTATACATAACCTGTTGCGATGGCAGGAGGGTCTTCCACTGGGCTGGTATCTTGCATCAAGCTAGCTGTTGCCGGGGTGGCGAATATGCATAATGAAGGTGTGCTTTCCCTATCCTTTCTGTTAACATGTAGTCTGATGTACTTGATTGTGAGTCGTTCCTTCTTCCTCTTCTTTTTTTTTTTTGCGATGGTAATTAGATTTGCACTACGTGTTGGATGACTGTTTTTTTTTTAGCATACATAGTGAAACCTTAGCGCTCCTGCTTTGTTGGTGACAGGTATAGGGGAAGTAAGTGTTGAGGACGGTCGTTCTGTCGGAGATGGAGGATTCCAACGTGACGGGTCCTCCGACCGAGGTAACCTTGCCATGCCCACACGGTTTGTCATATGCCGCCTATGTATCGCTATTTTCTTTAATAGTCGGCTTCATGTTGTCATTTCAGGGGCTGTGAGCGGGGTTCGGGAGACCACTATGCCGCCACCTCCCGGGCCGTCTACCTCTCGGGTTTCAGATATAGTCCGGCGATCGCAGGAGAGAGCAGCCCGTTTCCTTATTTCCGACTACCTCGGCACGCTTCGTGACGAGGACTCGCTTCCCACAGTAGAAGAGTTTTTGGCTTCCTCATATAGCATTTCGCAAACCTTGGCCAGTTTCAAAGCTCTGGAGGCTACTTGGGAAAGACTGAGCCGGGAGATAATAGAAGTCTTGAAGCAACTTAAGGTCGAGCAGGACTCATTGATCAATTTGGATACTGCCGCTCTTGATTCCCAGATCAGCGAAGAGGCAACCGTTCTAGAGGATTTATGGTCCCTTCAAAGTAGTTTGATTACCGAGAAGAACGCTATAATGAGGTCTTGTGATTTAGCCAGGACCAAAGTGAGGCGGATTGACGCGCGCATGGGACAAATTGATGAAGAAAGGGAGAGGCTCCTATCGGAAAGACATACGGCAATTTCTGACATGCAAGATTGTGACGACAATTTGGAGAACATAGAGACCGCCAAAGCACAGAACTCAGAGCTAATTGATGCAACTGAAGCCCACCAAGCTTCATTAGAGACCCAGCGCGAGATGAAGGAAGTCGAGCGTAGCAGGCTCGCTTCTACCATTAAAGAACGAAGGCTCGTTCTCCAGAACATAATCAAAGAATTTTGATGTGTTTCTTTTCATTATGCGCTTGGACTGTTATCACCTTGGGACATTTTGTATTCTCGCTTGGACTGTTATCACCTTGGGACATTTTGTATTCTTCGATGTATCTTTTTCTATGACGTGTGCTTGGACTTTCAACATTTTGGGGTGTCTCTGTATTTTGATGTATCCCTTCCTGTATCATGTGTTTGGACTTTAATCATTTGGGATGTCTTGTGCCCTTTGATGTATCATTTACCTATTCAGGATCATTTTATTCTTTATTGGTTGTGATTGATATAATGATGGGTTCCTTTCAGCAAATTGTTAAAACTGGTATGGTGTCATGCTTGCATTGTCAGAACTGCTGTCCACTTGTAACTGGTGTAATGTCATGCTGGTATTGTTAAAACCGTTGCTCACTTATAACTGATATAGTGTCATGCTTGTATTGTCAAATCGCCAATTACACCAGATATGGTAAGTTAAAGAATGCCACCACACTTCCTCAGTAAGTATTTTACCATTTCTATTTTGATCAAATTGCATAATTTGAGATTTGGAAGAATATATTATTGTTCAGTACTTATGTAGTAAATCCAACTACCACCCTCGGTGACATTCTCCAACGTCCAAAGTATGTGAGAATACATAACTGATTGGAATTTCGGAGGCAAAGTATAGATCATTTTTCATAAAAATTTAATTTGACTGTGACTGTTAAGGAAACATGTTGTTCCATTGCTTACATATGTGCTCAGAACGAAGCTTATTGAAGTTGCAAGTTACAGGGAAACCCTTGTTTCCCAAATGTTCATGATGAAAAATGCCCCAACACAGAATAGATCATATTATCAGTCTTCATTCGGACGGATGAGTAGTGGTTATGAACCATCTGACACAGAATCAGAATGGCAGGAAAGCCCATGGCACGGTGGGCTACAAACCTCAAGTAGACTTTTTTATGATGGTCCTAAAATCACCCCAAGCTCCAGAAGACACAGTAGATCTCCGTATAAAGCAACCACAAGTGTTGATGATGACAATTTTCAATCAGCAGTTTCCAGTTTAAGGAAGAATACTAGTCTCCTGAAGGTCTCTGATCACCACAGATGAGTTTCTCCATATAGGTTCAAGTATGAAGGACCTAATAATCAAAATCAAGAGCCCACCATCTCAGTTGCAAAGAGGAGCCATAAAACATCAACCAGATTGAACGGTAGATCAACATATAGTACGAATAAGTCAATATCTGCACCAAAATCCAGAGGAATGGAAAAGGAACTGCAAGCTGACGCATTTCCTCCAGCTCATATACAAAAGATCCTTTGGTTGCAAGCAAAATGTTAGCCAAGTCTCCCTCTTACGATGCTTATGAAGTTAAATTTCTTTCATTGTGTGGAGCTCTCTTTGAAGACGCTTATGTGGCAGGAGTGGTTCAAAAATAGAGCGACCGTAACCAGATCGAATCCGTATGTCCAAGGGATTGATTGAGACAGCACGGGCACGGACAAGCACGTCGCGAGGCTTCAGATTGGGGATGCTGACGTCCGGGCGCACCTCGAGGACTTCCGGGCCGCCGAAGCGCGGCAACAGCACGACTCGCCAGTTTTTTTTTTTTTTTTTTTTTTTTTTTTTTTTTTTTAGAGCGATAGGGACGAATTTATGCTTCCATCATCCAACCTGGTGAGTGATCATATGAGGAACTTACACAGGTCTAACAGCCAGCTGGCCACGGTTTTGATATTCTCGAGCCTAGTGTCGCTTGGTCAGGATCGGATTCGCATTTTAAGCATGGTATTTCTTTAAGAAACGGCCGTTGATGGGTGGCATCGGGTGCATTCCATCTTGATCCGTCAGCTGGTAGGCTCCACCTTCGTAGACTTTTTCTATCACGTAGGGCCCTTCCCAATTAGGGTTGAACTTTCCTTTTGCTATCTTGTTGGATATGATGGGTCGTCTTACCGCTAGGACAAGATCTCCTTTCTTAAAAATGCGTTCTCTGGCCAACTTGTCATATGCCCTTGCCATTTGTGCTTGGTATAGCTCTAAGTTTTATTGTGCAATCAGCCTTTGCTCATCAAGTGTGTCCAGCTCATCAAGGCGTAATTGGGCATTTTCATCCATTGTCATGTCACATTGCATGGCCATTCGTAGCGAAGGTATTTCGACCTCGAGTGGGAGCACGGCTTCGACACCAAAGACTAAGGAATAGGGCGTCGACTGTGTGGGCGTGCGATACGTAGTTCGATAAGCCCATAATGCTTCTACTAGCTTCTGATGCCACTCTTTCTTGTTCCTTGAAACGCTCTTCTTGAGTAGCTTGCATAGAGTTTTATTGAACGCTTCGGCTAGTCCATTCGCTCTTGGGTTGTATATTGAGGAATATCGCCAATCAATTTTGTGATGCTCCGCAAATCTGTAAATCGAGGCATTTTTGAAGGCCAAGCCGTTATCAGACATGATCCGTCTAGGGGTTCCAAAACGACTCAATATATTCCCGCGAAAGAAATTGACGACATTGGCGGCCTTGACTTCCCTTAATGGGACGGCCTCCGCCCATTTGGAGAAATAGTCTGTTGCCGCGAGTATAAATCGATGCCCCAGAGAAGAAGGAGGTTCTATGGGCCCCACTATATCTGTCCCCCATATTTCGAACGGCCACGACGAAACCGTCGGATGAAGAGGGTTAGGGTGCTTATGAATTAAATCTCCGTGCACTTGGCACAGATGGCAAGTTTTTGCGCAGTTTACGCAGTCTCGTACCATGCTTGGCCAGTAATACCCCAACCTCTTAATCTTAAGATACATCTTGGGTCCTGATTGGTGGGCACCGCAAAGACCGGAATGGACTTCCTGTAATACGTGAGCGACCTCATCCATTGCAATGCACCTAAGCCAAAGCTGTTCGTACGATCGACGATACAGCGTGTCATTCACAAACGTATATCGAAGGGCCCGTTTTTTCAATTGTACCCTTTGAGTCTTATCCTCAGGTAGGATGCCACTTTTGAGATAGTTGACGAACGGCTCTCTCCAGTCATGTTCTTGCGTGAGGGAGACTGTCATAGCATCTGTTATTTCTTTCTTGTTGAAGCGATCGTCTTCGGCCGGTGCGATCAGCTTCCTATCTCTGATCACGATATTGACTCGGTCAATGGATGGCCCAGCTAGTTCTTTGGCAAATTTTGCCAGTGCGTCCGCTCTACCATTAGCAGCCCTAGCGATGCAGGTCAGAGTGACATAAGGTATTTTTTCCATGAATTCCACAGCTTTCGTATGATATTTGTGCAATTCCGTTTTCTTGACTTGGTATTCACCCGTCACTTGTTTGACGATGAGCTGGGAGTCGCCCTACACATGCATTCTTTCGATTTTCAACTCCAGCGCGAGCTCGAGTCCGGCGATCAAAGCCTCGTACTCAGCTTCGTTGTTGGTGCAAGGATCGGTGAGGGCTAAGGAGTAATGCAATATTCCTTTTTCCGGGGTGACGAATACCAGGCCAATCCCTGACTTTACTTTCGGGATATTTGGGGGAATAGCTGGTTGAATTGAAGATGCCCCATCGAAGTAGAGTTCCCAATATCCCTGGTCGATTTCAGTATTTAATATTTCCTCGTCTGGTAAATCATAATTCAGAGGAGAGTCATCGGGGACAGGATGAGCCGCTAGGAAATCGGCGAGAATTTGCCCTTTTACCGCCTTCTGTGACACATATGTGATGTCGAATTCTTGGAGTAGGACGGCCCATTTAGCCAGTCGTCCTGTTAGGGTAGGCCTCGTCATCAGGTATCTTAAGGGGTCGACTCTTGATATGAGACGAACTTCATGTTCGAGGAGGTAATGTCTTAATTTCTTGATGGCAAATATCAACGCCAGACATTGCTTTTCGATTGGCGAATAGGAATGCTCTGCCCCTACGAACATTCGGCTAAGGTAATACAACGCGGTCTCCTTTCCCTCGTCATTACTCTGAGCCAACAGTGCTCCCAAGGATGCTTCCAACGCTGTGGTATATAAGATGAGCGGCTTTCCAGTGATAGGTGCCCCAAGGACTGGAGGGCATGAAAGGTATTCTTTGACATTTTCGAAAGCGTTTTGACACGTACTATCCCAAATGAACGGAGCATTTTTCTTTGTCAGTTTGGAAAAGGGATGGATTCGCCCGGATAAATTGGAAATGAACCTCCTAATATAAGCCAGTCGCCCTTGAAAGGATCTAAGTTCCCTAAGATTCTTTGGGGGCGGCATGTCTTTAATTGAGCTTATTTTCGCGGGATCAATTTCAACCTTTTTGTGTCTGACCACGAAACCCAGGAATTTCCCAGATGATACTCCAAATGCGCATTTGAACGGGTTCATTTTGAGGTTATACTTGCGGATGCGAGTGAACACGGTCCTCAAGTCCTGACAGTGTTCTGCTCTAGATCGTGACTTAACCACCAAATCGTCTACATAGCACTCGACGAGTTTGTGGATTAAATCGTCGAAGATCTTAGTCATCGCGCGTTGGTATGTTGCTCCAGCGTTCTTTAATCCAAACGGCATAACAGTGTAACAAAAGATGCCGATAGGCGTGCGAAACGCAGTGTGCTTCTCATCCTCAGGCGCCATCTTAATTTGATTGTAACCAGACGACCCGTCCATAAATGAAAACACTTCAAAGTTCGATACCGAGTCGATCATTACTTCTGTCACAGGGAGTGGAAAATCATCTTTGGGACATGCGTTATTCAAGTTTCTGAAGTCTACGCAGATCCGGATTTGCCCGTTTTTCTTCTTTACAGGGACGATGCTTGCTATCCAGTCTGCGTATTTCTCCTCTCTTATGAAGCCTGCCTCGATTAATTTCTTTATTTCAAGTGTGATCTGCTCTTCCAGTTCTATCCTCATTCTTCTTGGTGCCTGCTTCACCGGGGTAGCATCAGGACTGATCGACAAATTATGGACAGCGACCTCCGGACTAAGGCCCGGCATCTCTTTATATGTCCACGCGAAGCAATCACTAAATTCGTGGAGGAGTGCCTCCAGCTGATCCTTTTCATGCTGAGAGAGTTGTGCACTTATATAAGTGGGCCTGACATCCTTTTCTGACCCAAGATT
This sequence comes from Costus lasius, assembly GCA_027563935.2. Classification (NCBI taxonomy): domain Eukaryota; kingdom Viridiplantae; phylum Streptophyta; class Magnoliopsida; order Zingiberales; family Costaceae; genus Costus; species Costus lasius. The sequence continues at coordinate 776,731 of CM050446.2, read as the reverse complement.
GACCTCAATCAACTCATCGCAGGTAGTCTGCCCTCCATCTTCCAGTTCTTTCGGTGCCCTTCTGAATTCTTCATTTTCTTGCTCCGTTTCGTATGTTTCGCCTATTGTCACCATATTGCAAGTATATGGGTGAAACATAGGAGCTTCTTCACTTGGTTCTGTGTACCCTAAACCCCGAGTATTGGAGGTCTTCCCATTTGGTAATGTAACATTCCGTGAACCCGGGTTCCACAACTTCTCAAATTGGCGCAGCTCACTCTTTAGGCGAGGGTTCGAGCAACCGTACTTTTCTACGAGATTTCTTAAGCTCGGAGGGTAATAAGCAAATGGGGGGACTTTGACGAGTTGCGTTGACTCCGGGTCGTCCTCTTTGTCTGTCATGATGTGATGAATTTCATCTGACTGATAGAAGTGTATTGGTTTGTGGACAAAGAACCTTCCTCTTGTGCATTCCCTCTTGCTAGGGACAATAAAAGTCTTCATCTCTATGACTTGCGATGCATTCAGGGGAGTGAAACCCTTAAGGTAGCCTTGAGGAACTCTCAATACTCCTATCTCGTATTCCGCCATGTCTTGTCGTGTCGTAAGTCTTTGTGACCAACCTTCCTTTTCATGGGTTTCAACCACGTCGCATGTAGAGGCTGAGCAATCACTCGCTTCTGACTCGGAGTCACTTCCGAAATGGGGACATGCTGACAGAGTTGTTTTCTTTAACTTGGAGATGATCGAGCTCTGTAGTGTTGATTTCGCAGGCTGCGTCGTCGACCCGATGAAATAGTGCGCGTCTTCGTATTTAATTTCATGCACCGAGAAGGGTTGGATATCCCCATCGATACGCTCCTCCCTACCTTCTCTTAGGTACTTTAGGCATTGGTGTAAGGTAGAGGGGACTACGTGATTCTCGTGCAGCCAAGGTCTCCCGAGTAACGCCTTGTATGAGGTATCAGTGTCGATGACATGGAATTTAACTTTGGTCTTTAGATCGTCGAGCTGCAATGGTAAGCATATGGAGCCTAAAGCCTTCTGGCTGTTTTTGTTGAACCCTTGGATAATAACTTTTTCAGCCGTTAAATTATGGACGCCTAAAGAGAGGCTTTTTAAGGTCCGCAAGGTTATGAGGTTAACTGATGACCCTGGATCGATTAAGATTCTGCTTATCTTCATCCCTTCTACGTCCCCAGTCACATACAGTGGTCGATTATGCTGTGACGTTCCCAGTATCATGTCATCGTCGTTGAAGGTAATGGACGATGTAGCATACGTACTCAGCGCCTCTTTTATATCAGCCTCCACGAAGAATACTTGAAATTTTTGAGGATTTTGTAAGGCGTAAATAAGAACATCTCTCAGTTCTTGCGACATCATCAAGGCGTCGTATATGCTGAGGAGGGCGGGTACTTTTCTCAAATGTGATAGTATGTTATATTCCGAAGAGGATAGTTTTAGTGGGGGGACCGCGTCGTCGCCCACCTCCTGCGTTTCAATTTGCTTTCCCTTGAGTTTTTCCTTTTCCTTGTCTATCGTGCGTCCCGTTACGACCTTGCCGCTCCTAAGATTCATTTGGCAGGATTCGTTTATTTGCTCGCTGTTTTTGGCAGTAGGTACTTCCTCATATAGGTAGGCAGGTAAGATTTCATCTTCGGAGTCACTTCCCAAGTTAATCGCGTTACAGGTACCCATCCTTGCAGTAGCGACGCCCTCAATGTTATTGGTTCTATCTTCATCGGTTCTATCTTCCTCTAAGGGTTCCGGGATAACCGATATCATTCTGCAGGACTCCACCTCACACTTCTCATCCTCTGAATCATCTTCCAGGAGTCTCTCCCATACTTCTTCCGTGATATAGTGGTAAAGTTTTATAGGCTCCGGCCTTTCTTGCACGTACTCTTCAAGCGAGTCGATGCATTTTTTGAGATCGTCCTTTTCTTGCGCTTTAGTCGAAAAGACTATTTTCTTATTTTTGTTCTTCCGTTGAGGATTCCTTTTCTTTTTCTCTTGATTTTCCCTTGCTGGTGGACGAGGTCTTGGTGATATGTATCGTGGGGACAGGGAGTCTTTCCACACTATGCCTGGTATTTGTTGTAGTTTTCGGAGGAGTCGCAGTGTCTTTCTCGGCACCACGGTATCCCACCCCTGGTCTTCTATGGGCGCCGGATCTATTCTTGTCTGAATGACATCAACCTCTTCGGTCTGGGTTTCGTTCAATACTTGCTTCGATAGAGTTATCCTCCCTGTCTTATATTGTTTTTCCACCCAATCTTTGAAAATATAACAATCTTCTATCGTGTGCCCCAGTACGCGATGGTAGGGGCAAAAGTTGGGATCGTCGGTTTTATTGCTTTCTTCGGGGCGCTTCGGCTCTGGTAGTTGTAAGCCGTTTTTTAAGGCATCCCTAAAAATTTTCATCGTCTTTTCTCTTTTGAATGAATAGATTTTGTTCTTTCTCTCTTCCAGGGTCAATGGCTTGCCCCGGCTATTTTCGCCGAGCGTTGGCGCTTTCTCGATTCGAGGTACGTTTGCATTGTGAACTTCCACCCTTTTGCCCTTGTTAGCAACGTTTGTGTAGGCGATCTTGGGTTCGTTCCTTCTTGGTTCCTCCCTTCTGAATTTTGGGTTTTGCGTATTTATGTAAGGCTGATGGTTCGTTCGTTCCAACTTTGCCACTTGGGTGATTAATTCTTGAAACGTAGAGATGTTATTGCCGCAAAGAAAGGGGGCCATCCAGCTATCAATGTTTCGGACTAACAAATCCACGGCCTCGGTCTGCTCTAGTGGCTTTTCGCATTTGATACTCAAGTTTCTCCACCTGGTAATGTAATTGAGGACAGTCTCATCCTTTCTCCTCTTTGTATCGGCCAGATCCGCGATTGTAATCTTATCGCTTACCGAAGCAAACTTCATCCTGAAGGCTTCCTCCATGTCAGTCCAAGTTCCGATGACTTCATTCTCCAGAGAGTAATACCATTCAAAGGCAACCCCTGAGAGACTTTGCGGGAATTGCCGGAGCAATAGAGCGTCGTTGCCGCCAGTGTTTCCACAAGTCGCGACGAAATGAGCCAAATGTTGGTCAGGATTTCCCACCCCATTAAACATCTTGAAATGCGGTACGATATACCCCTTGGGGTAAGGGATACTATCGTATGCAGCTGGATAAGGTCTCCCTCGTCTCCTTCGTGGGGCAATTTTGGTTCCCTCCATTTGCCTCAGCTGGTCCATCACCATTTCCTGTACTTCCTTCCTAGTCAGGGTAATGGCCTCGTCATTTGACTGCGCTGGCAAGGAAGACGTCGCCGGAACGTTATTTTGTTCCCGCGATGACTGTTCTTGGCGTAACATCATTTCTTGCGTCTTTGCAAGAGCACTAGTCACCTCCTCGAACTTCGCCATGAGGATGCTCATGTCGTTATCCCTCTTCTTAAGTTGCCTCTTAAGATCGGCGATAGCCTCATCTCTATGGTCATGATTAGTGGTCATGACGGGTTCTTCCTCTTCCTCTTCCTCTTCGAAAGTTTCTTGGTGTAGAGGGGTTGCTCCTAGTTCGTACCGTTGAACAGGCTCCTGAATTACGATAGAAGCCAACTTTTTATTCTTGGCTTTCCTTGTCATAGTCCGAAGGGTATCCTCCTCAGAATTAGAGCCGGTCTCTCGCGCGTGTTCTACCATCCGCACTGTGTGGATTACATAACCCTCTGTTTCCTTATGGCTGATCTTGGGACGTCTTTCCTTTCTTTTCATGTTCCTCTGAGCCCTCTTGTATGTCTCATAAATCCTTTGAGATATTGTCTTTTGAATAGCGAGATTCCTGGGCTTTAGGTGTGGCTTGGTCTGTACGTGGGTTTGCAGCCGCAGTCCCTCTATCAGGTTGGAATTTCTCGTAACTGATAGAAGTGGTGCAAATTTGTTTGTTACGGTTGTTTCAGTCTTGGCGGCGGAATGGTTACGCCTCACAGGGATTAAGCGACCCTGTTTGCGGAGCCTAGCCTCCTTCTTCCTCAGGGCTTGTCGTTCCTGCTTCCTTGTCTTCTCAGGGCTTGAGAGCATAGCCTGGTGGATCTTGTCCCTGTTGACAGTGAAAGACGGCTCCTCCTCCTTTTCGCTGAACATGCCCCCATCAGCAGCGACAAGCAGTTCTTCCTTTTTTGTGACAGTCTTTTTATTCTTCAGGGAGGTCCTACTCTCGATGGTCGGAGTGATCTTTCCCTCACCCTTAACGTTCTCAGAGTCTACGAAGGGAAGGTAGATGAACTCGACGTCTTCCTTCGAAATGGAGCCAAATTGGACACCATGCATGATGATCGATGCGTCCTCAACAAAGATGTTCAACTTCTTTGCCATCGTTGTTCTTTTTTCTGTAAAAACACAAGAAGCGTAAGAACGAGGGCGTGGAATCTGGTGTTGCGTAATATAGATCTCGAAGAAGAAAGGAGAAGCCGGTCCCACCGGGCGTGCCAGAATTTGTGGGGTCATCTTCGTTACATTAGGAATGTATTATGACCGTTTCAAATCCACCTTAAATTAATAAGGCTTTTTGTTCGAATGGGTTCTGGCTTCCAATGAGCGCAGGCGCTCATTGTTAATTACCCCTAAAATTAGGGAACCTTTGATTAAGAGATCTATAATACGCAACAAGATAAAAGCGATAATCAGATGATGTCATTTACAAAATTTCATTCATGAATTTGATTTGGCGTGGTACATATTCTCGACATGAGAAGAGAAAAAAAGAGTTCCCATCAACATGGGCAATTTGCGTTGGTCGAACTTTAGCCTTGTAACGGCGTGTTGGGTAATATCCGGCCCAGGCAGTACAACGTTATATCGAGGAGCTACGCCCCGATGGTAAACATCGACGTACGCACCTCCCAAACGATATCCCATCGCAATACATCAAGGCGTGTTAGATACTGGAAGGATCACCCGACCTTGATGGCGTATTGGATGATTTGGTTTGAAATTTTGTCCGGCCTTGCGGCGTGATGGATAATTTGGATTTGGAATTTATCCGGCCTTGCGGCGTAGTGGATAATTTAATTTGGAATTTATCCGGCCTCACGGCGTAGTGGATAATTCAATTTGGGATTTATCCGGCCTCGCGGCGTAGTGGATAATTTAATTTGGGAATTTATTCGGCCTTGCGGCGTGGTGGATAATTTAATTTGGGATTTATCCGGCCTTGCGGCGTGGTGGATAATTTAATCCGGGAATTTATCCGGCCTTGCGGCGTGGTGGATAATTGAATTTGGAATTTATCCGGCCTCACGGCGTAGTGGATAATTTAATTTGGAAATTTATCCGGCCTTACGGCATGCCGGATAATTTTAGAAATTCAACTCCAATAGGCATATCGTTATATTGAGGAGCTACGCCCCGACGATAAACGTCGACGTACGTATCTCCCAAACAATTAACAATATTCCATTGTAACATGTCAGGGCTTACTAATTTTGTTTAAATCAATCACTCAATTTGGGAGGAGTTTGAGATATTATTGACTCTTGGTCACATTATCGGGTAAAAAAAACAAGCCGACGTTTGAAGGTCGGGCTTCTTGACGTCATATCCCTTGGTCAAAGAGTAGGTACCCTTGGTAAGTCTTATTTTGATCGTTTCATGCGGCGGGCAAGGTTTGGTTATTCCTCCGGATGACAATTTGGAGGTACTGAAGACACCAATCGGAGGGGGGGGGCCGGGAGACGGACGTGAACTTAGCGTATTACGCTTAAAGAACAGATTCATAACTTGAACTTATTATTTAATTAGGGATAATGTGCAGACGTCACTACTGATCCGGTGATTTCAATCCCATTCTTAATTTGGTCTCATTGCTATGACTTTGTAAGACCTTTTCTGGACTTCGTGAGACTTGGTCGCCTTTGAACTTCGTGAGGCTTGGTCAAAGAGTAAAGCCTTGCCCCATCCGACAGACAGAGGTCACAAAACTCGAACAAACTCTCTTGGCGAAAGCGACTTGAGTTGGCCGAGCGGGAGGCTTTCGTTCGCGGCGGAAGAGGGAAACCGACGATGAAATTCGGTGAGACCGCAGAGAGGGAACATTGATAGCGTCGCGATGTCTCTAGCAACGTTGGCCCTTGAGCGGCTAAGCTGTTGGCGATTATGATGCTATTTCTACTATTTTCTGAGGCGCAACACTCTTCAGGCTGCGTTCAGGCTGCGTAGCATCGCTGGAGCAGAAGATGAGTCGAATGGCTGGAAGCGCAAGGGACGGGCGGTGACTCTCTTCTCCGGTAAGAAAAGAGATAGGGTTTTATTCAAATGCTCCGTTTTCACCTGTCCTTTCCCTTTTTATTGTCCTCCTGGCATGAATATTGACAATGCAGCGATCTTCGTCCGCTTCGGGCAAGAAAAGAGACAGGGTTTTGTTCAAATGTTTCTATTTTTATCTGTTCCCCTTTTTTTTCTTTCTTTCTTTTCTGGCATGAATACTGACGATGTAGCAATTTTCATCCGAATAATTTCTGTTTCTTATCTGACTTTTATATGATTACTTCGTCGCTTCTTCTGTGAGGCAAGATTTCCTCTAAAGTTTTTTTTTTGTTTCTCCTCTCCACCCCTTTTTCTCCTTTTTGTTCATGGTTGTCTACCTCAAGGTTTGAAGCTTAGCAGCGTCCTGACGAGAGACGTTCCTCATCACTTAATTGATTAGCCTTAGTCCATTTCAGTGCTCTCTCGTTCTCATCGAAACGATTTCTCCTCTCCACCCCCCTTTTTTAAGCAGCATTTTCAGCAGACGGGAGCAGCAACAGGCGGCTCGTATCAGGTTAGCTTTTTTCTTAGACTTTTTATTTCTTCGGGCGTATGAATCCTTCGTTCTCCTTTTTATTTCTTTTGGCTCTCTCTCTTTTCCTTTTTACGTGACTTTGAGCCTGGTTCTCTCGAATGCTTTCTCCCTTTCCCCTTTTTTATACAGCATCACTCTTTTCTTTTCTTTTTTCTTCTCCTCTCTTCTCTTGTTGTTTTTTTTTTTTTAATCCTTCGTACCTCCCCTCATTTCTTTGCCTCGTTTTTTTTTACCTCCTCACTTCTTTCTCCGGCGTTTTGCAATGCCACCGGTGCTTAGTGCACCTTAGGCCTAAATGCCACCGGTGCTTAGTGCACCTCAGGCCTACGTAAGTAAAAAAAACTTCCCTTTCTTACCTTCAGACGTTCCTCCTTGCAGCTTCCTGGTACTTCTTTTTTCTCTCTTTGCAGCAGCGTGCGTCCCTTTTTTTCTCTTCTTTGTTTGCTAGCCTCTCTTTATATAAGGCACCACCTGATGAGAAACTGCTGCTCTCCTTTTTGTTTGATGACTTTTTTTACTGCAGCGACCCATTTCTCTTTTCCTTGTCAGCTCTGGCCATTCCCTCACCTGCTGACAGCTTTGTCCATCGCCAAACCTTCTTTGAAATCTTTTCTTTGAAACCTTCTTTGAAAATTTTTTTTTGAGTTTTTTTTTTATCCCCTTTTTTTTTGACTTGTCTTGTCATTTGGTGAGATTGGATGATATCTTTTCTTCTCATCCCTGTGGACGCCATCCCTGGTGGACGCCGCCAGGCTTTCCTTCTCCTGTTCCCATGCGCATCCCATTCTTGACACCATTTTATTTTATTATATTTTTTTTTAATATTGGCAAGTGTATTGCATCCGGTATATATAAGATCTTTTCTCTCTCTTTTTTTTTTTATGTCCATGAAGATGGGCACATGGAATCATGAGGTTGAGATAACTATAATATATTTTTCTCATTGTTTCCCTGCATGCGCTGCAATCTTTCTCTCGAGCCCACTCTTGTCAGCCCCCACGACTTTGTCAATCTCTTTTCGGTTCTTCACAAAGAGCAAAGTTGGCGCGCTACTCACGCTCTAGCGCTGGGCATCATCCCCTAGTTCATCAATGTCAGCTTTCAGAAACAAGATACCACGGTGCTTCTCTGTTGGTGCCATGAACTAGCGTGGACTGCACCATTTTGCTGTAAAATAGAGAATAACCAATTTGTCCAGGTTTGCCGCAGTCCTCATTACGCTTTGTAGCTCTTTCGATGAATGAATGCTAATAACACTTCCTTCTTGCAGGGCAGCCAGCGACTCTAGATCTTTTATTCTTAGGGTTAGATGCTTTATCTTCCGGAGCTATCTCTGTTTTCCCCCTCTCATAAGCAGGCGACCTTTCTTAATGTCGAGTTGCTCAATAGACATCCCCTGCATTCCATATATGTTAAATTTACTTATGCTATATTCTTGTAGTCCTATCTGTATTGAATTAGTGGCTCAACATATCTTATTCTTGTGAGTTTGCTAGAGGTGTCAAGTCTCTAGTCTGCGGCCGTATACAGAAACTCACATATAGGAGAAACTTTATAGTAGGTGTGTAGAGTCACCCATAGGTTTCTTTAAGAGTTTAAAGCTCATCCTTCCTCTACATAGGAGTACTATCATCACCTTAGGAATAGGGCATTGGAACCTTTATATAGTTCCAACAACACAATAGTGTTTTCACAAATTTTTAAAATTTGTACTCCTTGGCCAACCAGTCAGCTTGTTGTTACCCATTCAAAACCTCTTTCCAGGGTCTACCTTTCACGGAGGTTGGGTTGCCACCGTAGGAGGGCCCATTTAGACTATCCCCATTCCCCTCGATGTTTCTGGAATCTAAGTTCCAGATATGCCTTAGGTCAAGCCATAGGCGATGTTGTGCTCAGTGCATCAACCTTTTACGAGTCAAGCCATTTCGGCCACTCCTTTTGCAATGTATGTACATAAATCATAAAGCAGATATATAGCAATTTATGAAATTTCAGTAATTCCCATACCTGTCGATGCAGCCTCTACTTTGGTTTGATTCAAACCTTTTGTGAGGGAATCTGCAAGGTTATCATCAGTTTTGACAAAGGACAGTGAAACAATATTGTGAGTAGTTAACCACCTAACAGTCTTTTGCCTAATTTTTATATGTCTACTTACCTTAGTGTTCACCAATTTCTTTTTGCAAAATTCAATTGCAGCTTTACTATCACAGTTAATAGAAATTGGAGGGTTTATAGCTATGATAGAAGGTAAGGTGCAACACAAGTTTTTAATCCATTCAAGCTCTGAACAAGCTTGATCAAGAGCTACAAGCTCAGCTTCCATAGTACTTCTAGCTATGATAGTTTGTTTTGTGGACTGCCAAGAGACAGCACCACCTCCTAAAGTGAAGACATAACCTGACGTGGATTTGATGTCATTGGAGTCAGAGATCCAATTAGCATCACAGAATCCTTCTAAGACAGAAGGATATCCACTGTAGGTCAGAACAAGATTATTGGTTCCCTTGAGATATCTAAAGATCCTTCTAATGGCTATCCAGTGTGATTCATTTGGATTACAAGTGTACCTACTGAGTCTGGATACAGCATAAGCTATATCAGGTCTAGTTCTATTTGCAAGGAATAAGAGAGACCCTATAGCTTTAGAATACAACTCTTGATCTACACTGTTACCTTGATTCTTAACAAGGTGACAGTTAGGATCAAAAGGAGTTCTAAGAGGAGCAGAGGAAGAAAAATGAAATTTCTCAAGAAGATTATTGATGTAATGAGTTTGGGATAAGGAGATTTTGTTTTGATTCTTGATAATTTTCATCCCAAGAATTACATCAGCTTCTCCTAGGTCTTTCATTTCAAAAAGTCTAGATAGGAATTCCTTAGTATCTAAGATCAGGTTAATGTCTTTAGAGAAGATAAGTATATCATCTACATAAAGACACAGAAGGATAAATCCGGAAGAAGTGGTTTTGCAATAGAGACAGTTATCAGAATCATTTATACTGAATCCAAATGACAAGATGGCTTTGTCAAATTTTTCGTGCCATTGTTTAGGGGCTTGCTTAAGTCCGTATAAGGAACGAACCAGCTTGCATACTTTCCTTTCACAACCACGAACTACAAAGCCTTCTGGTTGATTCATATAAATTTCTTCTTCTAAGTCTCCATTAAGAAAGGCTGTTTTAACATCCATTTGATGGATGATCAGGTCATGGATAGAGGCAAGAGAGATAAGAAGTCTAATGGTAGTGATCCGAGCAACAGGCGCATAAGTATCAAAGTAGTCAATTTCGGCCTTTTGCCGAAACCCTTGAACTACTAATCGCGCTTTATATTTCTCAACTGTACCATCCGTCCTCAATTTCTTCTTGAATATCCATTTACATCCTAGGGGCTTATTTCCAGGAGGTAAATCAGTTAGGATCCAAGTATTGTTGTTAATTATGGATTGGAATTCACAGTTTATAGCTTCTTTCCAGAAGGAAGCATCAGGAGAACTTATAGCATCTTGATAGGTCTTTGGTGAGTCTTCAATCAGGTAAGTGATAAAGTCATCACCAAAGTCCCTCATAGCTCTAGTTCTTTTACTCCTTCTAGGTTCAGCTGAGGATTCATCTATAGGTTCAGGAGTTGAAGAGTTTGAACCATTTTCCAAGACTGGAGTCAAGTTGGAAGAAGGAATTCTAGATTTAAAGGGAAAGATGTTTTCAAAGAATGAAACATCTCGAGACTCAATCAAGGTGTTGTTGAAAATTTCTGGGATTTCAGAGTTGATCACAAGACACCTATATGTGTTGGAGTCAAGGGAGTAGCCAATAAAAACAGAGTCTACAGTTTTGGGTCCAATTTTCTTCTTCTTAGGTTCTGGGATGTTTACTTTAGCTAAACACCCCCACACTTTGAAGAATTTAAGACTAGGCTTATGGCCTCTCCAAATTTCAAAAGGTGTTTTGGATTTGTCTTTGGAAGAAATCCTATTTTGGATGAAGCAAGCTGTAAGGATAGCTTCCCCCCACAAGTTCTGGGGAGCTCCAGAACTTTGTAGCATGGCATTTACCATATCTAGTAGGGTTCTGTTTTTCCTTTCAGCCACACCATTAGATTGAGGAGAGTAGGGGGCTGTAACTTGATGAATTATCCCATGTTCTTGACAGAATTGGGTAAACTCATTAGAGATATATTCCCCTCCTCTATCAGATCTAATGATTTTAATTTTCTGATTCAGTTGGTTTTCAGCTTCAGCCTTAAATATTTTGAATTTATTGAGAACTTCATCTTTTGATTTCAAGAGATAAGTGTAGCAATACTTAGAACAATTGTCTATGAAGGTCACAAAGTATTTGCTACCACCTCTAGTTGGTTCTCTATTGGAATCACACACATCTGAGTGTATAAGCTCAAGAGGTTTGGAATCCTTTATTGGAACCGATTTGAAAGAAGTTCTAGGTTGTTTGGCTTGAACACAAATCTCACATTTCTCATTTGGGCCTAAGAAGGGATTAGGGATTAAACCTAAGTTGTTCATTCTGGTTAGGTATTTGAAGTTCACATGTCCTAGCCTTCCATGCCAATAATCAGAATTTTCAGTATTTAAAGTTGTATAAGAGACAGGTGATAGAGGAATAACATTTAGTTTGAAAAGACCATCGGAGGTAAAACCTTTCCCGATGAAATTGTCTCCTTTAGAGATTACAACTTTATTGGCATCTAGAACAATTTTGAAGCCAGATTGAACAAGAAGAGATCCACTAACAAGGTTCCTACGGATCTCCGGTACAAGTAGAACATTATTCAGAGTTAAGGTCTTTCCAGAGGTAAACTTCAGGATGACCTGTCCGTGTCCAAGTACCGCAGCCGTAGATCCATTTCCCATTGTCACACTTCCTCCACTTGAGTTCTGAAAAATGGAGAACCAAGATCGGTTAGAACAAACATGGGCATTTGCTCCAGAATCTAGCCACCATTCCGATTCATGATGAGCTAGATTGACAATGGGAAGATGAGGTACTAACCTTAGAGAAGAGTTGGAAGGTTGAGATTCAACAACATTCACATGATGTTTGGTTTGCTTGTTGTTGGGATTCTTAGACGGTACTTTTTGGGTCTTTCTGTAGAAGCAGTCTGGGGCAAGGTGGTTGTCCCTTCCGCATACATAGCAGAATCTGCCATTAGGTACCTTCTTATTTCCTTGAGATGAATGATTAAAATTGGCAGAAGAGTTGGCTTTAGGATAGGATCTAGGATTCTTGGTTTTGTTTTTCTAAAACTTGTTGGGTTTCTTATGGTTGGGCTTTCTAGAGAAGTTTGGGTTTGAGGATGACTCAGAGAGGTGGACACTATTCCTAGACTGGTTAGGTTTAGAATCTCTTTGCCTGAACTGTTCTTCTATTTTGATGGTTTGGATTACTTCTCTGACTGAATTCAGGTTTAGAGATTTCCTAAGATCCTGGGCAAATTTGGACCAAGATGGTGGGAGCTTATCTAGGAGAGAGGAGATGATGAAGGATTCACTAAAAGTGGTTCCACATAGTTGGACTTCATTTATCAGGTTTTGGAATTTGTTTAGTTGATCGGTTATAGGAGAGCTGTCAGACATCTTGAAGTTGTTAAAGTCTGAAGCTGTGAATCTCTTCACACCTTCATCATCCTTTAAGTATGTATCTTCAAGAGATGTCCAAATCTCTTTAGCTGTGATGAATTTCCTATATGTTTCATATAAGACATCAGACAGACAGCTGAGGATTCTGAATTTACAATGATATTCAATTTCCTCGGGGTTTTTGGATTGAGAGGTAGACTCAGTTTTATCAGTTAAAGAGTCAGAGGAAGAAGAAGATTTAGGATTTGAGGGTTTTTCATATGGTAATGGCTTACCAATTGCACTGAATAACCCTAAAGTTATTAACCAGATTTCCATCTGTTCCTTCCATCTAGTAAATCCAGATCCACTGAATTTTTCAGGTTTAAGTGAGGAGTGTTCTTCATTAGCCATTTTGGATCTTAATCTCAAGGAAATAATTAGATATATTATGAAGCTGGAACAATGCAAAATAAACATTGTAAAATTTTATTTTTCAAATTAAGCAGCTATTCAGTATATTTAAATAATTCCTAAGCAGGGAGATATATTGCAGAAATAGATCAGGAACTTTGATAATGCAAAATAGGGTAAGAAAATTATGCTACTCAATTTAAACTTGCAAAATTACCCAAAAATATGCAAATAAAATTTCTATGCATTAAGATAATTTTATTTGAATTTTCCTGAATTTTCCTGAATTTTTAGGATTTAATTAATCACTAAAACAATTAATAAATCGAAATTCGAATTAAATAAAATTGAACCAGACTCGGGTTAGGATCAGATTGAGTCTAGGCTCGGAATTTGGTTCGACCCGAGCGCAGGCGCGCGGCTGGATCGAGCCGCGTTCCGCGTCCGAAGATGGACGGCCGAGATCGCGCCAAGATGCGCGCTTGAGATCGACGGTGATCGCGCGACTTGGTTTCGGAGAAGCGGAGCGGGCGGAGAAAAACCGGATCCGAGATCCGAAATTCGAAAAAAAACGACACAGAAGCGAACCGGATCGGGCGCGAAGGTAATCGGATCGGATCCAAAAAAAGACGAAACCCGACCCACGACGCTATCGTCGTTTAGGGTTTGGGCGACGGCGCGGCGATTCTTTTCGCGCGGCCGTCCGGCGGTTCTACAGGGCGGCGGAGGCCTGGAGAAGAGGCGCCGAGGTGGGGAAAAGATACAGCGGCGAGATGAGAATGATTTCGAAACCAAAAAAACACTTTGATCGTCGACGATCGCTCCGGAAACTCGAAAAAAACAGATCGGCGACGGCGAGAAAACTCGAGAGGATTCCGACGACGTTTCTCGTCGATTCGATTTGTCTCCGCGTCCACGAAGAGAGCCGTGAGCTCGAACGCGAGAGACGAAGACAAAGAAACCAACGATGCTTCGGATGGCGGCGTAGATCGACGGGAAAACCGTGAAAACCGGCGACGACGAAAACACTCGACGGCGCACTCGCGAGAGAGCTCGCGGAGGCGTCGAAGCGGACGCACGTGCGAAGCGCGTGACGCGCACGGGCGGCGCACGAGCACACAGTGAATCGGAGGAAAAAATCGGGAGTGATCAGGACCGTAGAATTCAGATCAAACGGTGCACAGTGAATCCGAAATCGATTAAACCGTAAATCAATGATTCAAATCAATTAAAAACTATATAAAACAGTGAAATCGATTTTAAACTTTGGCAGAGTTGATAATTAAGTGCAGAAATTAATTAGATAATAGATAAAATTGCCTTAGATTGTTGTTAACTCTAATTCCTGCAAATATAAAACTATCAACTATGAAATAAATTAGCATTAATTTAAAAGAACCTGGAGGCGACGTATCGTCTGTCCTAAGGCAATTTTCGTCCCACGCACGGGCTTAGTCGAAGATCCGCCTTGAAGATACAACCAGGGCTAGCTTCCTGCCGGTGCGACGGTGGAAGCCCTGTCGGAGCAACTTTCAACTTCTAGCAGCAAAACGGAGAAAGAGAGTTTGGAGAGAAATTTCAGAGCTAGAGAATCTTAGAGTCTCTTGATGTATTTTAACCAGTATCCTAGCCTCCCTTTTATAGGGAAAACTCACTGATTAAAATATTAATAGTTTTATCTAAAATATTAATTAAATATTTGGAAACTATTAATAGATGCTCAAAATAGGTAAGTGGATTAATTTAAAGAATAGTAAATTAATTCTCCACTGAAAATAGTCGAGTACGTGTGTTTAAAAATAGATTTTAATATTTTAAGTAAAATACACACGTTGTGTGCGTAAGAGAGATTTTTGGATTTAATTAATTAATATTTAATTAATCCAACAAGATAGTCCATAAATTTCTTGATAAATATCCCACAATCTACACTTTCACCATCTTGTTACGGTTCAGCTAGAAATTTTTTGATGGGTTGCAATCAACAGCTTCAATCTTTGTTAAAAACTGCTGTGCAAATAGACAATATACATGTCTCGGCAGAGGGAAGAGATGATGCTGATGATGAAAACTACTGTGTAAATAGATGAGTTTGTATAAAAATTGCTGTGTAAATAGACAATATACAAGTCTCGGCGGAGGGAAGAGATGATGCAACGGAGAGCAAGACATCGTGCTTGGATCTCAAGTCGGTGGAGGCGAGATTGCAGGAGAGAGGCGGATTCGCGAGGGGAGAGGAGGGAGCGGAGCAGAGTCTTGGCGGATGGAAGAGATGATGCTGATGATGATGGAGGATGGTGGGAGTGGCAAGGACCATGAGATGATGCAGAGTCTCACCGGAGGCCGTCAGAGAGTCTCGGAGATCGTCGGAGAGGATCGAGAGAGCAAACTTTGGTCACAGCAAAGAGAAGAGCTGGTTAGAGAAAAGATTAGGTTTAGAGAGTATTCGGGAGGGTTGGGCGGGTAGTGAAAATTCAAGAGTTGACCATGGTTAGTTCGGATGGCTGTAACAAGATGTGTTTATATCAAGGTTAAATGTAACGCTGCGCTATTCGGGTGGTGTAACGGTTACGTTTATATGTCATCACTTAAGTAAGACATTATATCAAGATTCGTGTGGGGCTTCATCAAGATTTGTATTTTAAATCTTAGCCCACTCCTCTGCAAATTTTGCGGAGGGGTGCCCCTCCGCAAAAACGCAGCCCAAAAAAATTGAAATATTGAGATAAATTCTAACTAAAGTGGCAACTTTTAGACTAAAAAAACCCTACGCTATGACATTAGAGTCATACAACCTTTTCAACCCCAAACGTATATATCTTTAAAAATTAAAAATGAATATATATATATATATTTTGCTTGCTAAATAAGATGATTAAATAGAGAGGACAATAATAATCTAATAAAAAAATGTTGATTTATTTTTTTTTTGTTTGTGGTAAAGAAAGAGTAATGCCAAAAACAATTAACCAACGTTCAAAAAGCACAATTAGGCAACGAAATTGACTTGCGTTGCACGTGCACGTAGCGTGACGAACTGATACTTGCCATGCCAGCCATTCTTTCTAGGCCGCAATCATTTTCTCATCCTGCACAGCGTGGAACTTCTTGTGCCATGGCATATTCGCACGCTCCCCACTTAAATTTGGCACGATTATTCGAAAATACCCTCAATCACTTGGAGCAATTTGTAAGAAACCATTCTTTTGTTTAGAAAAATTATTTACATACGACTGCTCCAGTTTGTAAAAATATAAATGAAGCTGTTTTTGCACAACTTTTATTTTTTTTTAATGCTTGTCAATTTTTTTTGTTTAGACTATAATCTAAAATTTACTTTTAATTTCAAGCAGCCGCTCTTTTTGCAACGGCAGTCTAGAAAGGGCAGTTTGGTCATTTAATCAGTATAAATATGCGAAACATGTTGCGTGTTAAATTTTGCCAGGGTGGCGTCGAATGTGAAATGACCAAATAGCCCTTTTCAACTCTTGTTTATTGTCCCCTTTAGTTTTAACTATTGCTTGGTGCGCTTTATCCATCATCTCCATTGAGATTCATTTTTATCAGCTCTGTAATTGTTTTTAATATTTTTTTAGAATTTTTTTAAAGAAAGAAATTATCAAGAACTTGAGAATTACATAGTTTTTTAGTAATAAGAAAGGTTATTAGAAAAGTTAAATTAGTTTTCACAATTCCATGGCAATTTTGTTGAAATAGAAATGGGCGCGGGGCCATTTACGTCATATTAAATGAGCGGGAAGTGGGCGACCATTAGAAGTACAGCTCGATCGACGTCCATCGAGAAAAAGGAAAGTGCAAAAATAAGAGAAAAGGGGAGAGCGCACCCACCTCTTTCCTTCACTCGCTCAGTTTGCCAAATTCTAGGGTTTCGATTGTTCTTCCTTCTCGATCCAATCTCAACCCCTTCTCTCCCTCTGATTCCCTTACCCAATTGGTGAAGTTCCTCTCCGAGTTTGGTCTCTGAGGATCCTTTTCTTGCCCCTGTTCATCGCCAGCCACCGCTCGGCGCGCGAAAGGAGTTCCTCGTCGTCCTGCTTTCCCGGTTCCTTGTTAGCCTTTTGGCCTCTGGAGTATCTGTCTGTCTTGGATCATCTAGTAGGTTGGCGATTTGGGCCTCTGGTTCCCGATCTGGGGACCCGGAGTTCCTACTAGGGTTTAGGCTCCGGAATATTTGATGAAGAAAGCGAATTTGTGATGTTCACCCCGCAGAACAAAGGGTGGTCGCTCTCGCCTAGGATTCGCGATGCCGATGCAAACCCTAGGGGGAGCGTCGCCGGAGCGGCCTCCCTCAAGGGCAAAGGAAAGATCGTGGTAGAATCACCGCCGCCGCCTCAGGCTTCACTTGGGGAAAATGGCATCGACTTCATTGGGGGTGATGGGGAGGTGGAGGCTTGGCGGCGGTTTCGGGAGGCAGGGTTTCTGGACGAGTCAGTGTTGCAGAGGAAGGACAGAGAAGCTCTCGTCCAAAGGATAGGAGAACTGGAGAAGGAAGTCAGTGGTCTAATTGCTTTAACTCATGCTTTACTTTTAGCTTTGGCTTTGATGCAATCATAATTCTTAATTATCCTTGTCCACTGTCTTTATAGTCAAGCTAGCATACCTCGTTGATTACAGTAAGCAGTCTAGAATCTGTGTTATAATCCAATGATCTACAATGAGTTACGTTGTCTTTATCAATGAGCGCTATGCTACAAAGATGTTCTAGTTATTTGGAACTTCATTTGGTAACCCGCTGACTTTTTTTTTAAAAAAAAATCGGTTCCATTTGCCTCCAAGTCCCTTGAAGAACAACGTTCTTACCCATTATTCTTATACTAACGCTCTCTTTTTTTCGCCTAATTCAACTTCTCCATTTTTAATATAATACTGTTACCATTCATTGACTTTGGATGCGACATCTTATTGCAGCTCCATGGGTATCAGTACAATATGGGTCTTCTGCTAATTGAGAAGAAAGATTCGGTTGCTAAATACGAAGAAGTTAGACAAGCTTTGGCAGAGGCAGAGGAGATGCTACAAAGGGAACAAGCTGCACGTTTGATTTTTATCTCTGAACATGAAAAGCGGGAAGAGAAATTGCACAAGGATTTGGGCGTGGAAAAGCAGAAAGTTGCAGTTGTATGAGGCTAATTCTTTTTATCTCCTGAACTGCACTGAATGCATCAATTTTCACTTTTTGTTTCAACATTTCTCTCCAATTCACACTTAACTTGTTCTCAATTATCTCTCTACGAGTTTGTTGAACTATTCCGTGGAATATGACCTATTATACTTTCTGCGAACTGTTTGTCTGAAAAATAATTTTTAATGTTTTTGATTACAGATAATTACGTTTGTTACTGTTAAAGTGTAATTACTTTAGCAATGGAAACTCATGTATCACATTCCATCTTTTTTGGAACTTCTGTTCTAGAATAGAGGCACACATTGCTTCAAGTGAAACACATGGAAAGCAAACAATTGTCTTGGGAATGTTTTGGTGAGAAACTAGTATCATCATAAAATAAGTACAGATATTTTATTGAATAATTATCCTATACTCTTTCATTTAGTTGCATTTGTCGGTTCGGAACTAATATACACTAAGGAATAACTATAGAGCTTGCATAGTTCTTTAGAGAAATATGCCTTTTGACTACGTGCCTGTTCTTGTTACAAGTTGATAATTTTGTTTTCAAGCATGCTCTAAAGTCTAACCTGAATTTTAATTTAAGATGTTCACTCGTGAGATATATTCTTGTATAGTTGGATCTGAATTCCGCAGAGATGTGAGGAAAGTTGATATTGTTGGGTTCTAGATGCTGGAATCAATGATTATTGAGTAAGGTCTCAGTGCATGGTAGAGGAGAGGGCCCTCATTTGAGGGACCACGTACTTCCAATTGGTCATTGAGCTTGAGATTAGTTTGCATGTTTGCACCTAAGGCTGTGCAACGTTCTTGTAGTAGCTCATGTTCATGACATTGAACACCCTGGCTCACTAGTGAAGAGTAGGGGTTCTCTCCAAGACCCATTTGTACATCGGCATGGTCTTCCAGCCTAAAATCACTAGCTATTTGATTGGACTTTTGCTTCCTGCCACTTGAGTTCATGTCCGCTCTCCTATTGCTAATGTGGAAGTAATGTGGCAGAGGAGGATCATCCTGCATTCCTGCACAATCATTTAGGTGCTTAATGTTTGTGTTTAACTGTTGCATTGTAGATGGCTCTTGATAATTGTTGCGGAATTGACTCTTACAGGACTGAATAAGCATCTGAGCTTGATTTTGCTCATTATTATGGTGGCACTTGGTTGAATGAAGCAGTGATTGAATTGCGAATTTCCTATAATCCAATGTGTGAGAGAGAATTGAGGTACTAATGTGTTAAGAAAGAAAAAAGTTTTGGTGATGCGGCAGCTAATACTCTTAGATTTACACTAGGTTACAGTTTTTAAATCCTAGGTTAGAAAATTAGACAATGTAACCAAGAGTGACTTGCATTGTAAGCCATCACTTATTGACTTATACATGCCTAGTTTTCGTGTGGTTAGTAAGGAATGCGGTTGCTTGCCTTGAATTTAAAACTGCCGCAGAAGAAAGAACATCATAAATTCTGGGTTGCTGATGCAACTATCAGCCTGTTAATATCATTTTCTAATTATATGTAATATTGTGCTCCCTGTCTTTTGATTAACCTGATTCTTGGTTTTTTTTTTTTTTTTTTTTTTTTGATTTTGGCTTTTGACCTGTTAATTTTAATTCCTCAAAATTAATTAACTAGAAAAATTCATTTTGTTGTGTGTGATTGTAAATCATTTTCTGCACATATTGAACGCACTTTTCACTTAGTTTTATTATGGGTTAAGAGTTCACATGTAGTGGTGTAGCGTATCTCTTATTTACTAATATCTACATCTGTTTGCTTTTTATTCTTGAAACAAGGCCAGTTTACATAATAACGTAGAATCAATTATTGTTTCCTCTCTTCTTTGAGATTCTTCATTTATGGAATTACATGTTGAGTGCAGCTTGAAAAAGATTTGCGTGAGGTACGTTCTCAAATTGCAGAAGTTAAGTTTACATCTGAAAAGAAGTTCGCTGATGCACAAGCTTTGGAGTCTGGGTTGGAGGAGAAATATCTTGAAATCGAGGCAAAGGCACATGCTGCAGATGCTAAGCTCGCAGAAGCAAGCCGTAAAAACTCTGAAATAAATAGAAAATTGGATGATCTTGAAGCACGGGAAAGGAAATTCCTGAGGGAGTCTTTATCTCTAGCATCTGAGTATGTTATCTCTTTTTCTACGCAATTGTTTCTATGCTTCAGTAAATCATTCCTTTGGTGTGTATTTTCTGAGATCCAAGTGTTAATTTTACTTGTTTTATCATTTAGACGGAAGATGCATGAGAAAGACCTTTCTGAACAGAGAGAACATTTGCTTGGTTGGGAGAAAAGGCTGCAAGATAGTCAGAAAAGGCTTGTGGAGGGCCAGAGACTTCTCAATGAAAGAGAGGAAAGGGCAAACGAAGTAGATCTAACACTTAAACGGAAACAAGCTGAGCTTGAAGAGACAAAGAAAGCTATTGAAGCGTTGAAGAAGTCCTTGAAATTAGAAGAGGATGATATTCATGCAAGAACAAGTTCTTTAGCATTAAAAGAGAAGGTATTGGCTTTTGAACATTTTTTGGGTTTGTCTTTTTCTTTATATCATTAACATATTATATCTTCTTTTTCTTTGATGAATTTTTTATTGCAGGAAGCAAACATCAAGTTTGAGAGTTTGGAGAAGAAGGAGAGAGAGCTTTTCACAAGAGAAGAAAAGATAAATGCTAGAGAAAAGGTGGGTTATTTTATCTAAAATGATTTGGTTTCTGTTGAAACTTAATGAAATTCTTTAGCTTTGTATTTAATTTTCATCTGTGTCAACTGTTGGTCTTAATGTTACGCGTTGATAGTTTTGGCATAATATATTATAATCTGATGCAAGTGTTGTACTTATAAAAGAATGCCCTGGATGTTGAGGGTCTACATTAAAGTGATTCAACAAGGAATATCTAATGAAATACAACTTTTATCTGTTTCATATTTACCATCTTTGAATATAATCAATGAGTAGCTTCTGTGTAATATCACTTCCTTTTCAGGTTGGTAATATGCGATCGGTTAAATATTAACATTTTCATTAAATAAATTGAAATTTTTGAATTGTGGAATTATGTGTAAGCTTTCTTGTGCTTCTGGTCTTAATGCTTCCCCGTTGTATCCCTGGTTACCAATCATTCAGTCGTGGATTAATAACGATTCCATCAGAGTATGTGGAATGCTTTGTTATAGGAGCCTTTGATGTTTAGTTTAGATGCTTGTTGAACCAGTACATGAAGTCTATTTACCAATCCGACCAAAGAACTAAGTAGAGACCAGATTGCTGGATACCCTCTTTGTTTGTGCTATTAATAATACTCTTTTTGACAATTTTGGTTGTACATAAGTTTATATACCACCTAGTATAGGCGCCCAAACTGTGTCTCTGCAGCTGATGGTGGCTTTATTTGTCTTGCACTGCTATCGTCATTGGCTCTTTAAAAATTTTGCATACGATATTGTCCTTGCAATGTCAATTAGATTTTCAATTTTGATTTGTACCTGTGCTGGTCCAATGTTAAACCTGGTGCATGCTGTTGTGTGTCAACACTGACAAAACAATTTGAAACCCATTTTAATGTAAATCTGGTACTGGATTGGTAGGAATCGTGAACCATAGGTCTGACCATGGTTTCCATTCTCGGTCCGGCGGCTCGATCAGGTGGGTGGCCGGCCGGACCGGTACATACCGCCGGTACTATACTGGTACCGGATGAAAACCGGCAGTGTCCTAGTGGCGGTAGAAGGCGGCGGAAGCTTCGTTCCGCTGCCACCGAACGAAGCTTACGCCGCCTGCAGAGCCTTCCGTTGTCACCTTGTCGCCTGCAACTGCCTACCGCCAACTCTGAAGATTTCCGGTGCCGGTCCCTCGCCGGACCGGTACAAACCAGCTGGTACCGGTTGTACCAGACCGAAACCTAAAACCTTGGGTCTGACCGGTCCTTAAACCATAAATGTAAATAATTTATAGCAGAGAATGTACCTATGCTGGCCATTAGCTGTGGATTCTCATAGGTTATATTTGTGTATACATTTGTTGATGTAACACATGGCAGCAAGCTCCTAGGCACTACTACTATGATCATGAGGTACAGTCCTTGCATTATAACAATGAAACAAAGCTAAATCTTATATATTTTTTTGCATTTACTTTTAGCATTTCTCATTCTTGTGTTTATAATTCTTACTGTTTCTGAAGGTGGAGATTCAAAAGCTTCTTGATGATCACAATTCAATGTTAGATTCCAAGAAACGTGAGTTTGAATTAGAATTGGAGACAAATAAAAAAGCCTTTGACGAAGAGATGAGGATAAAAGTAGCGGAAGTGGACGAGAAGAAAAAGGAAATTGATCGGAAAGAGGAGAAAATTGCAGAGAGAGAGCATCTCTTAGAAATCAACTTGTTGAAAGCGAAGGAAATGGAGAAAGATCTTGATTCTAAATCGCATGTCTTGAAAAAATGGGAAGAGTCTATAAGTATAGATGAGAAGAAGTTAGAGAAAGAAAAACAAAACCTGGAGAATGATCGCCAGGAACTTTTGAAGTCCATATCTGAACTGGAGATATTGAAAGCTTCAATTGAAGCTCGAAAGGAACAAATTATCAAAGAAGAGGAACATCTTAAGCTTACCAAGCAAGAGAGAGAAGAGCATAATCTTTTGCTGTCAAAACTGAAGCAAGAGATTGAAGATTGCAGAATAATGAAAGATTCACTTAATAGGGACAGAGAGAATTTGAAACAGGAACGGGAGAAATTTGAGGAAGAATGGGAATTGTTGGATGAGAAAAGATTAACATTAGAGTTGGAGCTAAAGAAGGTTGATGAAGAGAGGCAAAGGTTTGAAAAATGGCGATTTGATGAAGTGGAAAGGATTAAAAATGATGCACAGGCAGAAAAACTTATCATGGAGGAGAGGTTGGAAGACCTCCGGAAAAAGGAAGAAGTACTCGAGAAAACAATGGAAGTGGAGAGGTTGGATGTTCATGAGATGCTCAAAAGGGGGCAAATTGATATGGCTCGGGAGCTTGAGCTTTGTAAACATGAGCTGGAGATGGAAATGCACAAGAGGAAGGAGGATATGGAGAAGGACTTTCAAGAGAAAATTTGTGAATTTGAGATAAAGAAAGCTACTGAGCTAGACGAAATACAATCTCTAAGAAGTAGCACTGAATTGAAAACAAAGAAATTAGAAATGGAACTAGGAGGATTGGAAAGGGAAAGAGAAGATCTCCGTGCATGCGGAAACAAACTTGAAATTGAGCAACATGAAATTCAGAAGGACATTGATACCCTTCGGGTGCTCAGCAAGGAAATGAAGGATCAAAGAGAAAAGTTCATCAAGGAGAAAGAGCAATTCCTAGCTCTGATTGAACACTGTAAAATTTGCAAAAATTGTGGTGTTCCAGTACATGACCTAGAGCTTCTTAGACTGCAAGATGCTGGAATTGTTCAACTACCTAGATTGACTTTTGAGGATAAGTTGAAAATTCAGGATTCTGAAGCATCACCAGGGAATAATGTATCTCCATCTGTAACACCTGGAGGCCGTTTGTCATGGCTGCAAAAATGTTCTAGACTGTTTAATTTCTCCCCTACAAAGAAAAATGAGGACAATCCAGTTTCTCTTGATTTAGATATTGACAGAGAAGCTCCAGATGACAAGGCCAGTGACGAACCGACGCTATCACAAGGAATTACAACCAAATATTTTAACAGCCAGAGAGGCCAATCAGGCAATGGTGTTAGAGATAATGAAGAGTATGAAAGGGTGGGTGTAGTTGGAGAAGAGCCTGAGCCATCCAATGGAGTTGCTGATAATTCAGCTGATATGATTCTGATCCACAAGGATAATACTGATAAGGAGGTGGTTTCTAAGCAGGTTACGTTCTCTAATAATCAACATGAAAGATCTACTGTACCACCTGGAAATGATTCTCAGCCTGAACCAACAAAAGAAAAAACGACTCAACCTATTCCAAGTGGTAAGCCTAAGAGGATTAGAAGGACGCGAACAGTGAAGGCAGTTGTTGAAGAAGCAAAACATATCATTGGGGAGACTTGCAACGAGAAGAATGTACAGCCAAATGGCCAAGGAAAGCATTCGTCTGATTTCCAAGAGGCAAATGAAGGTGATATATTTCATGCTGGGCAGAAGAGGGGTCTTTCTCATGTATCTGTTGCTAGTGAGCAGGACATGGACAGTGAAACCCGTTCTGAGAGCATTTCACTCGGGGGGCGGCGTAAAAAGAGACAAGTCACAACCCCTCGAATCCATCCTCCTGGGGAAAAGCGCTATAATTTCAGACGCACTACAATGTAAGTTGATTTTTCTGAGTAGCCATTTGCTGCTATTTTATGTCTTATGTGTAGGGGCTTTGAATCTATAGTAGTATTGGCATAACTGTTGGTAGTATGTGACATCATTATTGGAAGAGATCAAGCTTCATCACGGGATGCTAGATTAACTTCTACTCTGGTTGTTTATTCCAATGCTCAGGTTATTCGTAGAGTTTTTTTTACGGATTGCTTTCGTAAAGTATTATGGTTTTCTGCGTACATCCGTATGTTTGAGTTCTGGCGTTTTCTATATCATTAGAAATTTTTTATCTGAATATTGGAAAGCTAAGGACTCAGTGCTACGACTTTTCCCTATTTTATGGTCAGTGCTGCAGCAGCAATCGTAGCCCAGTCAGCTTCTGATCATACTAAAGGAGTTAAAATTGGATACCAACGTCCTACCGGCGATGAAACAGTAAAGGGAACTGAAGGTGATGGAGAAGGAACTTCGAAACTAAGGCTAGAAGTTGAACCTGCATCAAGTTTTGTTGCTGAGAGTGAGAAATCAAGAGATAAAAATACAAGTGATGCAGATAATGTCATGGTGGCTCATGAGATTTCGGTCCAGGTGGGTCGTGTCTTTTAGTTGAATCGTCAAATTGGGTCATTTTCATGTGAAGTTTTACTTATCTTTATGTTCGGTTGTCATGTACTTAAAAAAGAAGTGGCCTTTGACAGCATGATTCCGAGCTCCATGATCATGATCCAGCGAAGTCTGTTGAATTCAGCGAGCAGACTGGTGAAGATGGGGTTGCGGTAGATGGAGAGAGAGCACTAGAAACGGAACCTACTACTCCCGATGGCAGTGGCGCATGGAGCGAGGGTAATGAAAGTGAAGGGGATGAAGACGACTCTGATCGTCACAATGTTTCAATTGGGAAAAAGCTCTGGACTTTCTTCACGACATGACAAGTCCATAAGAATGATTTCTCGTATTAACCCCAAAAGTTTAAGCATTTATTTAGTTACTACTGATGTTTCTACGTAGTTAAACGAGCTTCTTTTTAGCTATATGGATGTGTATTGCTGATGTAGTTTGCATGTATCATTAATTTTTTTCTTTTGCTATTTTCTGTTGTGATTGGTGATGCTTTAGGGCAATCAACACTATTGCATTAGACAATGTATTTTTGCATCCAGCTCGAGCACATGATTCTGTGAAGTTGGAATTCCATGGTTGCCGGGATACTAAGGGCATGATTTTGTTAGGCCTCCTGTCATCTTCCACCGGAAGCATAATTTGTTGAATGCTTTTAGTATAGATGTCATGTGAGTTAGCATCATCTGCCACGCAATGGGTGTGTTATCACTTGGTTAGCCAGCATCAGTAATTGATATGTACCTCCGTAGTGGTAACCGGACTTGTTCTAAATGCCATGGTAGAGGGGGCAGAGGAACTGTGAAAATATAAAACTCTCATGACAATTGACAGGGACTTGAGAAGCGATGGAGGTTCAGAGTAAAATGGTGGCAGATCTCAATGCCTCAAACTGCTCAACAGTACCTGTTCTCCCACAGCCGGTAGTTCAAGTGGTTTGAAGCGCCACCCACCGAAATCTACGTGCGTCCACATGGCATGCAGAGGCCGGCCGGTATTAGTAACTGTTTCTTCCCATATCTTGAAGATTTGCTAATTACTGATCGATCTACTGTTTCTTTCTGTCGTTAACTAGTAAGCCGTACAATGCTTCAATCGACCAATCATGCAAATTATCATTCCCTCACCTTGAGGATATTTTGTAACAATATGTTACCTTCATGCAGTCTCTTTAAATTAGTGAAACACTCGAAAGTTGACACTGTGCGCCTATATGTCAGTTGTTTTGTGCGGCTGGAAATATATCAGTTATTTCAAAAATATATTAGACAATTATTATATTAAACAAATTAATATGTTAATATAATAATTATATAATATATTAATATATAAATCAATTATTTTATAAAATTAAATTTTTTGAAAAATAAAACTAAAAATATTATTTAATTATAGAAATATGTGGCAAAGTATCACGTGCTTAGAGGATAGTATGTAAGCTTTACAAAGACAATATCATAAACATTAATTATTTGATGATATAAAAAAACAAATATAACTTATTACATAATTTATAATATATATATTACAGTTTTTTATTTTAAAAAATAAAAACATGATACCTTTACTAAACACTTTTGAAAAGCAAGAAGTCAAGAATTACAGTAGCAAAACTGCTTTGTCAAATATAGCCTTAGATGATCGATCTACGTTGGATGAAATTTTGCCGATGGAACATCGTTGGTGAGAGTAGGAGTCTAGGATTAGGTTATAGGTAACAGTGCCTGTCTCCTGTGTTATATAAAGGCCTCGTTATCATTAATGAGACCTATTATGGCTGCTCTGTCATAAGGCTTTGCATATATAGGCCCTGGAAACATCGCTTTCTGCAGCCTGTCATACGACCTTTGCAGCACCACAAAGCGCAGGAATTGTCCTCCCTATTAATGTCTAAGAGCAAAGGAGGCTTTCGATAAATGAGGCATTGGGTACATGTTTACAGGAGGGATAACAAATGGGAGAAAAATCCACTTCTACATGCCCAACTACTTGGTTGTTAGTCCTGGCGTTTATGTTTCCATGTCCTTTTCCAGTCCATTAAATTGACCTCGATGTTGTTGCGAGTGCAAGACAAGGACAACCGGAAGGCCAAGTATCCACATCACTTGTTTTCTTCGACCAAGTAAAGAAAGTCTCTAGTCCTCAGAGATGAGCTAAATAGATCATTAATAAAGCAGACACCAACTCATCTGCCGTGAAAATGCATCTTGAATTGGC
The DNA here is from genome assembly GCA_027563935.2 of Costus lasius. Taxonomy (NCBI): domain Eukaryota; kingdom Viridiplantae; phylum Streptophyta; class Magnoliopsida; order Zingiberales; family Costaceae; genus Costus; species Costus lasius. The sequence continues at coordinate 749,648 of CM050446.2, read as the reverse complement.
ACACAAAATAGAAGTGCATGGTGGCAGTGAACTTAGAATCACACAGTAGAAGCCGTGTGAAAATTAAGAACATCCAAACTAAACAGCTTCCATCCTTCTCTGTGCATGCATTAGCAATTAGCATTGCATGCAGCAGGCACATGCATGGGAGACGGTCCCCCCGATTAGGACACAGCCTTTTTATCCAGCTGTCCCCATTTGCCTGCACCACTGTCTTCCGTATCCTTCTCCATTCCAAGGTTAAAAGAACACTTCAAACTTGAACGAGGAGGCCGTAAAAACAAATGCAACTAACCATTTTTACTTCACACCGGCTCATTTTATCTCGCGTCATTTCAACTCGCTTTTCGCTTTGTTTCCATTGCCATCATTGCCCAACTTTATCCACCCCCAATGTTAAATGTCAACGTTAGATCTTCCAGGCCTGCACCCTCTTTCTCTCTCCAATCTTTATCAGTCATTTCCACTGCGTTCTAGCTTCCCTGGCATGCGTTCTTCAAGCACTAGCATTCAACAAGTCTCCAATCTTTGGGTCTTCGTTCTTGACACAAACCACTAATTATTTGTTCCCTTTCTTGGGCCTCTGCTTCGTAGTTATTGTTCCTTTTCTTGCGTGTCAAAGCTCTTCTTACTCATGGAATGCTGCTATTTGTTTCCATTAATGTGAAATTATTGGCCTTCACGCACGACATGATGAGGCTCTTGGTGTAGTTATATAGGGGAAGCTCGCTCTCTCCAATCTCCTTCTCCTAAATATAATGGCTTACTTTCTCTTGTGCTATCGAGGTTAAACCATACAATGAGGAAGGTCACTTTTCCGTGGGTTCTTCTTCTTCTTCCACATGCATTCCTCCTTCTTTTCCATGCGTTGTCACAACCAGAGAGCACCGTTGCTCCCATGGAGAAGAGAGAGCAAGAGGCCCTGTATTCGGTCATCCAAGACTTGGTCGGCAGTTGGTGGAATGGCTCCTATCTTTATCCAGATCCTTGCGGCTGGACGCAGATACAGGTGCCTTTCTGACATGAGACAAAGTGTTTGTTAAGTTGCCCCTTCGTTTAAGCTTGGTTAAACTGGGTTGGCAAGAAACAAATTTCTCCTGCAAAATAAGAGGGAGTAGTGGTTAAAGTGTTCCTTTTGGTTCCATTCCACAAGAAGTTGACAAATAGTATCCATTTGATATTGCGAAAATTTCCATATTATTTTGTTTTAGGCTTTTAAAATCATGATTGTTGCGATAGGACTTGTAGATATATATCCAGCTAAGTTTGTGTCGCATCACATGTCAAGTTCTTCTATTCCATGAATGAAGCAAATTGTTTTTTTTCCCCGCAACTTGTTTCTGACGATCTTCAGACAAATGATCAAGATACGTGATTTAGGCAATGAAAATCATTTTTATAGAACTACCATCTTCCTTTCGTTTAGCTACTAACAATTGTTTTAATTTATACTTCTGCAATGTGGTATTATACTGCAGGTAGTCCTGAATAAGAAGTACATAGCTAAAAAGAAGGTAACAAATGGTGTATGAACTGTGAACTACAACTAAGGTGTTCATCTTTGTTTTTCTTGCTTCTGGTTCTTTGCAAGAAATGTGGAACCATCTTCAAGGAAAAAAATGAAATGAATAAGATGCTTCTAGGAAACTTAGATTTATGAGCTTCAAGTCATAAATTTTGTCACTGTTACTTGATATCGTAGGAGATCTTGCATTGACTCATAACAAGAGACATGAGCTATAAACTTGGTTTTATCCAACCCAACTTGTATTCAGAAGTAGAAGAATTTCAAATTCATCAATAGTATTTCAAATTTAGATTGAGATTCTTTTGCAATATTCATTGAACCATAATTAAACTTGTTGAATGCAGGGAGTATCATGTGATCTTTTTGATGGTTTTTGGTACGTTACAACCTTGAACATCGGACCCATCCTTGAGAATTCCCTAGAATGTGCCGAGGACGCAAAGTTCAATCCACAACTGTTTCAGCTGAAGTATCTAAAAACTCTCTCGTTCTTTGATTGCTTCTTCTCTCATCGACAAGCTACCATACCAACCAGCAGTTGGGAGAAGCTAGCTGGAAGTTTGGAAAGCCTGGAATTTCGCTCGAACCAAGGCCTCGATGGAGAAATCCCAACCACTTTGGGTCTGCTTAGTAATCTGAAGACTCTAGTGCTAGTTGAAAACTCATTGGCTGGTGAGTTGCCACTGGAACTTGGCAATTTAGTCCACTTGAAGAAGCTAATTCTTTCAGGAAACAAGTTTTCTGGCCAAATTCCAGGTCCTCTTTTCAGCAATCTGACTGAGCTCTTGATATTAGACTTCAGCAGGAACTTCTTGAGTGGCTCTCTCCCTTTCTCTCTCTGCAACCTTAGTTCACTCTTAAAACTTGATCTTAACAGCAATCAGTTCCACGGAAGCCTTCCACTGGAGCTTGGCAATCTCAGGCACCTTACTCTGTTAGACCTCAGAAACAACAGCTTATATGGCACTTTGCCTAAACCTCTTTCAGGATTGGAATCACTTCAAGATTTGCTTCTTTCTCACAACCCATGGGGTGGCAGTCTTCTTATGGATTTTGAGTGGGACAATTTGAGAAACCTCACCACCTTGGACCTTTCTCATATGGGCTTAACTGGGGCCATTCCTGAGGCTGTTGCAAGCTTGAAGAGATTGAGATATCTTGCGTTGAATAACAACCACCTCTCCGGCAGTGTCTCCGTTGAATTTGCAGCTCTGCCTAACCTTACTGCTTTATATCTTAATGGAAATAACTTCACAGGGAAGCTTGAATTCCCTGAAAGATTCTACCAGAGGATGGGAAAGAGATTTGCCTCTTGGAATAATCCAAGCCTATGTTACACTGCTGTGACTACGACCACTGGGGATGGCCCTCATGGTGTGGCACAGTGCAATCAAGATCAAGATGCATATGTTCAAGAATCCAGTTCAAGTGTAAGGGTGGATGTTGGGAAACCAGAGCAGAATTCTGGCCTGCTAGCTTCCTTTTGGTTACCTGCTTCATCGATTAGTGGTTTTTGGTTGGGAATTGTTGCTCAGGAGGTGGTGATCATATTTCTTCTTATCATGTTCTTGTAGAATGATCCAATTTACATAGTTAAGTGTACACATCTTTTTGGTTTATAGCTTGTAACGGAGCTGGCAGTATAATCTGACAGAATGTTTGATTAGTTATCAACGTATTAGATGCTTTAAGGTTTACTGATCTCTAATTTACTGGCCAAAATTGGAAGTATTAGACCGATAATAGATAAAATGGACTTCTTCTACAGCAATATATTTTCAGCTCAGCCAACAGATACACAAGCCAGGAACGCAACGCTGGGATTCCACAATGCAATTGCAAACTTTTTACCTGATTACTTTCTGGTTCGTCTGGAAAGTCAGGAACGATCTTTGGTTTCAAGGCATTCCAACTTCTCCTCCTACGGTTGCTAGAGCTGCTCTTGCCACCTTCCATGATGGCTTAGTTACTTTGTCTCCGAGGCCTCCTGACCGCACCTCCAGGTGTAGCCGAGCTCAATGGCTGAAGCCGCCGCCTACTTGCTTCAAGGTGAACACCGATGGGGCATGGAATCCATTGGATCACGTCGTAGGTATTAGCTACGCCATCCGAGATGAGCAAGGCGCGGTTCTTTTTCTAGTGTCGGCATTTTTGACTTGTGGCACGGCTCTTGCTTCTGAAATGTAGGCCATCTGCAGTGCTCTATATTATGTGCACTCCAACCTGGCTTTGGCGGCCTCCCAGCTACTTCTGGAAACCGATAGTAGGGAGACTATTGCCCTTGTTCTGGGACAGAATACGCACCCTCCGTTGGCCCTTAGAGGGCTTCTGGCGGAAATCCTTGCATTGCTTCATGGCAAGCACATCAAGATCACCTATGTGCGGCGCGAAGCAAATGCTCTTGCCCACTAGCTAGCCCAACGAGCGAAGACGTTGCAGCACTCCACTGTCTGGACTTCCAATTGGCCACGCCAGCTGAGCCATATTTTGCGTAGAGATGCGTGGGGGTAGCTACCAGTTATAGAGATACTAACCACCCAAAAAAAAAAAAAAAAAAAAAAACAGATACACAAGCCTACTTCTTTTAAGCTCACAGTTTCATCCAAAAAAATCTCGACTGATCACAAAGGGTGTCCGAATATGATTCTTGGCAATTCTGTCAAGACGGCGCAAGTGGTTTAATTTATCCTTGCAAATAGTCGGATTCAAATCTTACACAACACCAATTCGGGCCTGATCAGAATTTGGCAGAGCTGCGTTGCTAATAGCTGCAATGCTATGCCTGAGGCTAAATCATTCAATGATACACTTCTGCAGCGTACCGCCGACAGAAGAGGGAAAAGAAATTGTTACATCAAGCATCCGATAAGAGAACAGTGAAATCGACATCTAGAATGCAGAATCTGCTAGCTCACCACAAACGCAACTCGATCCTATCTCTATCAGCTGTCGACAAAGTCAACTTAAACATACTTGCCTCAGTTCCTATGATGAGCCTTGTTGTTAAGTAGCACAGTAAATGATACGTTACAGGAAACTTTAATTGGGGGGCTAGTGATTCTGATTCTGTGGACCATGTGCTTGATCGATCTTAGGCCTCTTCCTGGGCCTATTACTCTTTAGATATCAATAGGTGACTAGGCTCTCTGTTTGAGGCGGCTGGAATTTAGTATGCCTTAAGTAGCCCTGTGCCTGCCGTACTGCACTCTTGTGATGATTGAAGTGTGCCCAGAGGGCATTGCTTCTGAATCTGACTGCTGCATTAAAGACGTGCATCATAAGCAGGGCTGTTTAGATTTTCCCATAGGCTGGTTGATTGAATTGTGTATGACCTACTGAAGATCACAGTTCTTTTAGAAAAAAAAACTATTATTTCATTGTTTCATTGTCAGCAACATTCAATTTACAAATATCTTGAGCTTTTATAAGGGATTACATTGCCTTTGAATCATTTTTTAAAAAAAGCTAACATAATTTCCTTGTTTAATACTATCATCAATAATAATTTTAAAAAATATATTAAAAATAATAACTATTCTACTCCGTGACAAATTTCTGTAATTTATTATTTCCACCAACCCCATTAATGAGGGCTTAAGAAGAGAATAAACTAATGACTTGCGATCCAGATTGATGTAACCAATCTGTAGGTAAGAATCTGTAATTATTTGTTGGTAGAATAAATTGATTAGATGGATATGTACATTCCTCTGGCTATCTGTCTCATCTCAGCCTTCTGATATCCTTTGATTAGGCTGGACAGGAACTTTAAAATCTCAGACTTTTGACTTGATAGTTTGCAATGATGAGAAAGCATGTGCTGCATTTGTTTCAAGTAGCATAATCTCTAGTGATGTTATTTTCATATTCGACATTGTTTCATGGGAACTTACAAAGCCTTCTAGATGGAACGTAGTGGCAAGACAAAATATCAACACTCAATTTTCTTGAGAAAAATGTCAAGATTTTCTATTTAAAGAAAATGCCGATACTTTGTTTTCTTGAGAAACATGTCAAGATTTTTTCTATTTCGAGAAAATGTCAATACTTTCTTTTCCAAGCAAAATGTCAAGACTTTGTTTTTCTATCAAAATGTCAAAACTTGTCTAGGTAAAGTAATGCGTTACTAAAGCCTTCAGTAGATGGAGCCTTAGATCAGTCCAGGAAGTAGATATTATATCAACAAATTGTGTCTTCATCATCAAGTTCCGGGTTCAAGAAATCCCTCTTTCCATCCTCCTTTCTTCCTTTGTACGTAGTGGTCTCATTTTCTTTATATAATGCTTCAGATTCCTGAATTTAAAGCATCAATGACAGTCCTCATACATTTGACAAAAGAGAGGCGTTAACTGGAAAACAGATATTTACACATATTTGCACAACGTTACGCAGCATTCAAAGTCTTGTCAATTGTAGGCACAACGCTGGAAAACAATGAAATGTTAACACTGGAAAACAATGAAAAGATCCAGCATTTACAGTAATGGTACATCAGGGTTACTGTGCTTGTTTAATATACACGCTAATCTGAAGGGACTTTCAAGTCAGAAGAATCAGCCTAGAAGAGATTGCTAGCAACAGCTAGGAAAACAAGTAAAGTCTATTCCCAACAGCATGGAAGACAAACTAGGAAAGGAATTGCTTCTCAGGTATTAACACAACAGTTTCAGACATCGGAAATTCTTCTTCTGAGACAATGAAAGCAATGTAGAATAAATTATAAGTTTCATCTAAAAAAAACAATTGGATCATATAGTTGCTTTGATGCATTTGGCTGAGCAATACAGCAACATAATGAACTAGCAGTCGCCAAAACAGTGATGTAAACCGTTTAAGGTTACATTTATATCCTCATAAACTAGGATTTCGCCAGCCCGCCATAGATCGATCACCTGTTCATCAAACGCTTAAGATATATATAAGAAAGATTAAACATCTAAGCGGTCTATATGGTACAGAAACAGAATAAACAAGCAGACGTAATTTGTATCAGAACCGCTATCATGTATCATAATTCATGTAAATACGTTGCGCAGGGTATCCTGCATATAAATTATGAAATGGATTGGAAAAACATAATCAAAATCAAAAGGTAACCAGAAGAATATCTCATTCATCATTGATGCATACATAAATTACATGGACTTTCTATATAATCATTTGTCATCACAATTAAGAAAATATAGCAAAATGTCCCAAAAGATTCTTTGTTATGTACATGAAAGCATGTCTTAAAAAAGTAAACCTTGACGAATTCCCCTAAATTGTAGCAAGCGCAAGAATACATTGAATACATAAAATATATTGGTAAGAGGCGCTTGGATCAGCTGTTCAAACAGTAAAAGATGAACCAAGATTTCTGGTGGAAAGCAATAAGGCAATATATTTATGTAAGTACATAGAACATAGTCACATACTAGTGAATTGAATATTTAAAAGATTATTCAATAAAATCACTCTATGAACATTTTGTAATCGCAATCCTTGTCCATTATTTGGACAAAAGAAAAGGAAAAGTGTACTGCTGTTAGTCGGGAGTGTACATTTAATGGTTACCAAAAAGTTTTCCATAAAAAAAATGTGAGGCCTGCTTGTAAGTTTGCAACAACAAACTAGGCCAGGTAGGCAAAACTATTATCGGTTAAATCTTAAATTTCAGCTTGGTTTGGCCATCCTGAGGTTGAATACAAACAGAAAAATAAGTGCTAGAAAAACTAAAATACAAGACGCCATTTGAACATCATACATAAAAGAAAGTATATTACATGACTCAAATACCAATGATTGTGAAGGTAGAAGCAAAAAGAATATAAAATTGGGATCTACAAAACTGCAGCTACCACTCGAAACTGCTCCAATTTCAGCTGCATCCCCATGTGAACACAATGTCCATACCTTACTATTTTCATCTAAACTTTTCCTATTTTTCTGTACATGTTCATCGACAATACCTACACTTGATCAGGCCCGTTTCTTCAATAGAGGCCATCGCCGCTATTTACAAGCTCAACCGAAGGAGCACATCAGCCAAACTGGGGCAGGGAGTGCCGATAGAGCTGTTGAAGCAGGCAGCTAGCCCAAGAAAACAACATATGCCTTATGCTGTCGTGCAGAACTAGTCGTTCAGGACCTTTCTGCTTTCTGCAACATGGAACATCTCTACTGCTCAGATACAGAAAAGGGTAACCGCAGGTTCCACCAACAGGGCTTGCTGCGGGAGTATGCCCAACCATAACAGCTCCAATCTATAACAATGACGAGCCATAGGATATTAAAATCTTGATCGAAATAACTAGTGTATAAAAATTTACTGGCAAAAAGTTTACTGAATATTGAATGTCGAATATAATACAGCAAAAAAATATAATGCACTTTGTACAAATGGGAAGCAGTAAATAATCAATATATTTGCAAATATGTTGTCGGAGCAAAAAACTTCTGATTCAAGTAATTTGCAAATATTGCATGACTTGAAGACTATTTGCAAATAGTTGGAGCTATACATTTGCATGCTGATACGTAAACACAAAGGAGAAAGAACACATACCGCTAATCCACATCAGTTCTACTTTGTGGCACAGTTGACCTGCTGTCTGGCTAGAGTCCCAAAAGCCCAGGCTAGTTTCGCCATGCAGAACCGCTTACCCAGATCCACAAGCAAGAGCCCAATAGTGCGCCAAAATTACAAATCATATAGCTTCTAGTGTTATTGCTGCTTTTGTGAAAACAGATAATATGAATGGTGCTTCTTCTCCAGGTTGGATAGTTGTCGGAACTATCGTGTATCCTTGGGAATAAGGTTCTAATACCAGTTCGCATGAAACTTCTCTTGAATTGACATAATCAGTTCCACCAACAGACTCATGCAAGTAAATATTGTATGCAGCACGACGTCCACGAGTCTTGAGTATCCTCAGTCCAATATAGAACAATGATGAATCATGACTAGATTGGAAGTTCCTGAGACCATTGCTCTTTCTGGAGAAGCTGACACCCTGACATGAATGATTAAGATTAGTCAGAGCAGGCTAGCAATACGAGGCTGACGCACAGTGAGTCGAATATATACCTGTGTGAGGGTAATGAACACATGAATTGGGAAAGATGCCTCAGGACCAGTTGCTCTAAGCCTGAATTGAGGATTCTGATGCCACGATTCATAATCCTGGCAGCCGCCAGCACTGTAGCCGCACCATTTCCCATGGACAGAATAGCACATTTCTGGTGGATATATTCGGCAAATATATATAGACCGAAAATGAATTTGAAAGTCTTGCCAAGACATCCAAAATATCCCATCCTTCGACTGTTCAACAAAAAGATAAAATGTTTACAGCTTCTTGTGCGTGTTGAGCATCATTCCAACAATCTAGTGGCATAATCTAGTACCAAACAACACAAAAAGTACGATAGCGTCTTAAAATTTTAGGATAAATTTGGCAGAATAGGTACCTGAGGAACATGTTTGAGCTTATGCTTCATTCGGTCTGTCCATTCAGGCGATGTGTCAGACCAAGGGCCATTCCACTCAACTTCGTTGGCCCATGGATTCCGAATCTGGACAAGCTTATGGCCATCTACGTCTCTTACCTGGATTACCAATTAAACAATGAGGTATAGTTACAGCATATCCTAAAACAAAATAGTTGGAGAGACAATACCAATGAGAACTTACCTGCAATATTGAGTAAGCATGACCTTGGACAATTCCACTTGATGAAACATGTACGTCTGAGCCTGAGGGACTACCTGCACCTAATAGAAAACCTTCCACTTTAAAATGCAACAACTGAGACCATAACCTTCCACTCGCGAGATCAATCTGCGCCTGAGCACTTCGCATGTCAATCTCTTCTCCAGCCCCTCCAGTGAGATCCACAAGAGCATCTTGGACAAGCCCACCTTCTAACGCCTCATAAGAACCATGAAGCTTGGCATAAGCTTTTTCCAAGATAGAAACCCAGAGTTCATTCCGTTTCCTACTGGTCGCAAATGCTGGTTTTCCAGGAGATTCACAAGGAATCCAATCGTCAACAACCACAGGGACCCATTCACCCTACAAGAACAAAGTAAACAAGAACAAAGTAAAAAAATGTGAACAAATACCATCACCCTACCAATTAAACATGCATAAAATAATCATGGAATCAAGTCCCATACCATACTGCACTGTCCACCATATGTCCCAGTTGATACTGTGATTTATTTTATATATATATATATATATATATATATATAAAATAATAATAATAATAATAATAATAAAAATAAATTACAGTATCAACTGGTACCATCCGTACCATCAAGAGATTTGGCACCAGATTGATACTGATCCAAGTATGGACCAAGAATCAGAACTTCGTACACAATACTACAACTAGAAGAAATTTGCAAATGCATGATCTCCACCAAAAATTCATATTCAACGATGGTGAACATTGTATATTAGGATACAGACCCATAGAAACAATGAATTTCCATTACATCCTCCACGGGAAAATAAGTATATCATAAGAGCACTTGAACAATGTGGGTTTAATTTAAATACAACAAAGAAAACGAATATTTCTCATAAAAAGGGGAGTTGGAATATTTCTCAAAGAAATAGAATCGACAGGCAGCACATGAAACCAAGGAGAAGAGATTGGAACAAAAATAGGAGGTTAGATATTACTACTAGAAAAGTTTTACTTCATACTCAAGATCAACAACAATGTGGATTTACTTATTGAAGAACCATTCCAAACAACATAAGGAAAAAGAAGAATCACAAAAAAAATCTTTGAGTTGAAAAGAATATCATTTGACAAGTTTTCTAGATATAAAATGAAGTAGGTTTAGAGACCAGTGATATCTGGTAGTCAAACCAAAACGATGAAAGATTAGCCAATCAAGTTACTGTAGGTATTAAGGGCCTAGGGTACTCGATTAAGTTCCTTATTGGTATAATATACATACAAAATTACTTTAATTTTTTACACTAACATAGATGAATTCACGAGGTATACTAAAATCTAAATCATAAAACTATGTTCTTGAAAGATAAAATAACAGAGAAAAAGGTTTTAGACTTTGCAGAAGTAGAACTAAAGTGAATACAGCATCTTTCAGCAAATACCAAGAGAATAATTGGGAGGTGTGATCAAAATTGAAGAACAAGATGTTCGAGTTGTGAAAAGAATTTCAGATGACTCCAAAAGAGAATATTGGTCAAAATTTAGAAACAAAAGCAAAAAAATTTTGGCAAAGCAAGTATATTCTTAATCAAATAGAATCATAATACAACACAGAGTAACAAATGGATTATTCCAAATATCAGCTGTAAGATTTTGTGCATTCAATGAGAAAGTAGGCACCTGAATACAAAAGCGAACTGTATAAATCCCCTCCTCATTGAATTCTGGTGTAATTATTACTTCTGATATACGAGACACCTCCGATAGAACAGCAACAGCACTTAAAAACCAGCAGTCACCTAATCTACCCTGCAAGGACGCCCAATTTCAAAAACTATTCAATGAGATCTTCCGATGTACCATCAAACTTTACCATTTCTTGGCAACTTAGAATGGAAAAAAGAAACCATTATAACTAAGAACTGAACTCTGCTGTGATGAGGATAGTTGATGAACAGTACCTGACAAACATCTGAGGAGTTCACAGGACCAGAAAATAAACATGGTTGCGGACTAATACAGCTAATTTTCACTATATCTGTAGGTCTCATCCATTGAGAAACAACCTGAGATCAACAATATAGACTCAAAACAAACAGCATAGAACATGAACATAATTGCAAAAGTTTAGGTTGAGCTGGATGTTCAAGTATATAAATCAAGAGTGGAATACTTGCCTGTAACTTCAGAGGAGGATTTCCTGGATCCACATACAGTGATCGGTCATTTGGAGGAAAATCCTGGTCAGTGAAATGTTTCTCTCCTTTACCCAAAAGAGCCTCTTTAACAGCCCTTTCCACCGATAATATGCGTTGATTGATCTCCTCGTGAGTTTCAAACCGTGGTTTCCTCAATTTTCTGGTAAGTAGTTCCATATCAATTGTCACATCTTCATATCCTGTTCTCCTTTTCCTGCCACTTGAGTATTGACCATCCCAATCTACATCTTCCCTGTCATACAGATCCACTTCTGCCTCTTCACTTACCCAGTCATCTACCTAAACAATGTAAATCCAAAGACGTGAAACCCGGGAAGGATAGATTTAAAAAGTTTAACTACCAGATGGATGAAGAGTCAGCTGAAATGAAGACCATAAAATTGTTCCAGTAAAGAAAGCATCAAGAAAACTTCATGCACAACGTGTAGCAGAGGAGAAAAAAAAATAGAATTATTGACAAATCAACCAGCCTAATTATTTGAATATCAAGAAAAATAGCAGCAAGCTTGATTTGGAAACATTGTGTTTGTTCAAGATTTATGCAGCTGTTTAATCTCCTCTACGATAATTAAACTGTATTTCCCTCAGATAGATAGCACATATACTTCTTATTAGCACATAAATAAAAGTTTTAAATCTTTCAATATAGCAAATAACAGTAGAGGATAAATAAAGTGCCGCAACCATAATAGCTCATGACGATGCAATTTTTTTTGGATTTCTGAGTTCATTTAATAAATACACCTTCCACACAGATCATGTACTGGAATAATTTGCCCCGGTGTCATACATGCATTTTCAATCTCCATCCAAGTCCAAATATTTACCACCATCGTCTGAATTCCTAGATCAAAGCAACTACACTTTTAAAAACTCATTACCATGATGCAATGTCCACCGTACGAGCCTATCAATTCTGATTATCATGACTATGGAAACATACGAACTAATGTATGTCCTAGAAAAAATGTTCTTTTCTACGGAGGTATATATCTCAACAATATAAGAGCATTAATGAGGTTAAATTCAACAAGCTACTAAGTATTCCTAAGTGTTTCCAGGTTCATTAAGTCACAACGGAATGCATCAGGCCACAGTAACCACTTCTCATGCAATGACAAGGCAGGGCATCATGTCTAATAATCGCTGCAAGACCATATGATTATGACGCCACATTAAGTCCCACTACTAGTAGTGGGATGACCATCATATTTATATAAAGCCTCACAAGTATAGAACATGCATTTGGCTAAAACATTTTGAGAAGTTAATAGGTCACTCATGAGACAAACTTTTAAAAATAATACTTATCATGCCAAGTCGTAACAATATTAAAGGGAAAGAATTCCCTAATCCTAATATTTTTTTTGTTACTTTTGAGAGTTCCAAAGGATCAGCCGTGAAATCATCATCCTTCCATCATGCAAGAAAACAAGAACAGTTGCAACATTAAGAGACACAAAGCAATCAACCACCTAGTTTCACAAACCTTGATTTGTTGTGGACTTGGAATACAAAGAAAGCTTCAGAAAGTTATATAAATGGGTTCTAATTGACCATTAAGCTGAAAATTGTAGTTCTCAAGTGTATGATGTTCGAAAATGAAAAGTTTGGAAAGTCATGGCAACCAAAAGCCTATGCCAATAAGGCCCAAGTATTGAAGGAATCAAGGTTTTTGTAAGAAAGTATGTTTTAACAATAGCCGTATGCTGATGTCCATAAAATCAGTAGAAAGTATGTGAAGTAAACAAGACAATATACCCTTATAGGTGAATCATCCAAGTTCCAGCCATCCTCAGGGAGGTCAATCAAGTCATACGCAGCAGCATTAGTTGAATCATGGAGTGCAACAATCTCATCTTCAGTCAAGCACCTTCCCCATAAGAAAGCGTCCATTATTTGCATCTTAGATTCGACACCTTCACTATCAGACCTTCCAAATGCATCCAAATCAACAGGTGGCCTCACACCAGTCCAAACACTTGTGCCCTCTTCCCAGATACAGCTAGTCCCATGAATTGGTAAGCCACTTTGATATCCATCATAACCTCCATCTATGTAGGAAGTAGCCTCACCTAAGTCAGCATCTATGGTCACTGTCACGATATGCCACCTAAAGATCAGAAAACAATATACATCATGGTGAGGTATTTAACAAAGTATATAAACATAGGAGAAATACAAAGGACAGCTACTGCAGAATATCAATAGCGAAGATTTTAAAATATACTGTTCATACCTTCCATCAGTTATGCTGGCTGAACCTATACTCCATTCTTTAGTAACAGTTGTCAACCTGTCACCTTTGCTAACCAATCTAAGGCCAACTTGTCCAGCCTCGATACCTTGCTCAGAACCAGCAACAAGAATCTCCCAGCAGACCTTGTTTCCAAACTCAGTCCCTAGTAGACAGACTGGACCTGACTCAGGTTGAATCATGACCGCAATAGAGAACGTAACCTTCGAACTATTAGAAAGGCTTGGATGAATCTGCCCACAGTGTCTACCTACAGACCTAGGCTCATCGTCAAGTATGCATACAGCACCAGGGATACCAGTCTGAAGAAATCAAATTCGATATTGGTGATTACACAATTGACAAATGAAAATTCAAACAGAACTCACTTAGAATGCAAGAGTATACACTTAAAAGTCACATTATTAGGTATGCCTAATCATATTTCCATTTAGGATGAGTTTTCCAGGTTGAGAACAGAGGCGCTGAACTTGCAACAAATACCAAACGCACTTGTATGATCTGTATATCATCTTCTAGATAAATTTATAGAAAATTTTCAAATGCGCAGAAAAAGCTAAAAATAGTAAAATAAACCTGCTCAGCTCGGCGAGCCAACTCTGCTGCACGAATATGGCATGCAATACTGGAAATTCGCTCCCTAGCAAAAGAATTATCCAGAACAGAATCTCCTCCAACAGCACGCACTGCAGCAGCCATAGCTGCAGCTTCCCTGTTTCCAACATTTGGAATTGAAGCCAGAAGAGAGGCTTCAATCTCTTTCCATTTCCGCTCTTCTTTCTCCAATAGTGCTTTTCTCCTCTCTTTTCCTTTACCTTCTTCTTCCCTTCTCTGCATCAAAATTTCCTCTTCCATCGCTTTTTCACGTATGTAGCTGTACAAAACAATTGCAACCATTTTCTTCAGCAACGAAAATATGGTAACAATTCAAACTAAACCTGAAATAACCATGATTCATAAATTTACACCTCTCCTGGAGATGCTCAAACTGTCTGCGATCCTCAGGCATCCATTTCTTGATCTCCTTGGCACTTAAATCAGAAAGGCCTATGCTATCAAGGAAAAGTCTAAGGCGCACTTCATCCTGCCACAAGAAAGAAACACACAAGTATAAGAATGTTAAGTGGCATCAGAAGCATTTTTCCGCAAAACATTTCCTTACTTGCACTTGTTCAGCCTTAGCAGTCAGACCCAACAAAAGGAGTAAATAACCACCAAACTTGTCCCACATATATACCCATTCAGTATCAATTGCCTCTTCCAGTGCCAAAATGCGAGCATGAGCACACATTTTTCTCTTGTAGTCTGCATCACTCAAAGACTCACGCCGATATGCCAGACCATTTTTCACACCACAAAGAAATAAACCAGCAGCAAGTTCTTCATTTCTAAGACGATCCCTCAATTTCACAACATCAGCTCTTGGAAGCACAAAGTTTCCAGCTCTATCCCGTGTAACAGTAGGATCTCCAATTAAAAGCGCAGCTGAGCTGGCAGATCTTTGAGGTGCTGAATAAGTGCCAGCTAATGCATTTCGAGTCTGTAGTTCACACCAAACGAAGTGCATAAAAGTTTTGTTTTGCTATTAGAAACATAAATGCAAAGGGTAAACGTTAGAAGTTTGGCATTCTAAAGCATGCCAAGATTATAAAAGGTGCATAGGAAGAGAAGAGAAGTCTGTGGACTTCAAAATGGTTAAATATGCTGGAGTTAAAGTACAAATGAAACTTGGTGCTTGTTAATGTATCAATACATATTAGCTAATGGAAGAAGAATAGGTAGACAAAAGAAGTGCCAAACAGAGAGAAGATAAAATAAAAAAGGAAAAAAAATAGCATAGCAATTACAAAGTTTTGCAATGCTAGCAGATCTCAATTATCATTCCGAAGAATATAAATGGAGATTTGCAAAATGGAATCTGACTTAGCTACATGGATGTGGTGGTTACAATCCCACTGATTTAACCTCTCGTAAATTGAACTTGAATTTTGAAGTTTTGGTGGTGGGAATTCAGAGGGTTGGGATAGCATGAGGTGTGGAGGCTTTTCTTTGGTGCATTATTATAATCGTTAAACTATAAAAAAAATTTGAAACTAAATGTGTTGGTTTTGAATAGTACAAATTGAATGGAATATCCAGGGTGCAACTCTATGGTTTAATATTTTGAAATTAAATTTGCTTAAGATCACATTATTCATAGATTATATACCATAAGTAAATGTACAAAGACCAAACAAAAGAAATTCAGAAACACACAATAAAGGAAACAAAACCTGGATGAACAAAGAGATACTATGGGAAAGTTGCAGAAACTATATGATAATTATAGAGTTAAACTCAAAATCATAGGCACACCTTTGTGGCTGATCGTGCAATTGCCTGCACAATAGTATCCTTGCTAAGACAATGTACAGCATCCTCCATCATCTGCAAATAAAGCATGTCCATTAGCAGGAAAAATAAAGGAAATTACGAAATTGCTAAAGACTAAGCAACAAAAAGATATTGAGATAACTCTTAAATTAGATTTTCAAGCAGCTGTTCTTTGGAACAAGAGTGTACCAACCTTGCATGTCAGGCAAGAGCGAGATACAGCAAAACCAAAGGCAACAACTAGAGTAATAGCTGATACAGCAGCACCAGCAAATGGTGGGTAAATTTTCAGGCTAGCGATGACACCCCATCCCTCAATGGCCAAAGCAATACCATAGAGAACAAGAATGGCATGACTGTGGCAGAATAGATTTAATTAAATACAAGAATTAGAGCATGATAACTAGAAAATACAGTTCCTGAAAAAAATAAAGAGGCAGCTAACAGATATTGACTAAGCAATCTGTTTCGGAGAGTGGAAAACTTCAAGTCAAAGAGGTTTAAGACGAACCTAACATTTTTACCACAATCAGCATGAGCATCGTAAACATAAACTGGCAAAACCCTTGGTGAATATACAACAATTGGAGGTGAAAGAAGCACCTGTAGAAGAAAAAACAGAAAAAGAATAACTAGTGTCATTAACATTTTATAAACGAATTAAAGATAAGAGTAGGGACACAAATCAAATTGGATATAACAGTCTACAAAAAAAGAAGAATCCTAGAGAGGCACCAAAAAAAGAAGACAATAATCAATTCTAATAATGATGTATTACTCACAGTCAATGCCCGTCCTGCAAGCAGAAATAGAAAAGAGAAGTATCCGACAGAAGCACCAACAAAAGGTTTGCCTGTAACGAAGGGTGTTTATGAGAAACGTAGATTACATATCTAATTATTAAGATACAAAACAAAGAAAAGTAATATTCTCACCTTCAAAGAGACCTAAAAGAAATGCAGCTAAGATACAAAACAAAGAAAAGTAATATTCTCACCTTCAAAGAGACCTAAAAGAAATGCAGCTAAGATACAAAACAAAGAAAAGTAATATTCTCACCTTCAAAGAGACCTAAAAGAAATGCAGCCAGTGCAAGAAGAAAAGCAAGAAAGCAAACGAATAGCATCTGGGTCCTGGTAAGATAGAAGTTATTGGATGCCCAATAGTGAATTACACCAATTGCAAGGAGGATAAGGAGTATAACTAAGAGGCAAGCAACCCCAACCTGCAAAATGCAATAGAAAGTTAATATTGGCTAAAATACAACAATTACCTAACTAACAAAAAATTATATGCAAGCAGAAGTATTCAAGCCACACTCACTGTCCAAGGTGTAATGATAATTATAATAGAGGATATTGCACCAAGCAATAACATGAACCCAATTGCAACAAAGACAAAAACTCCCCGAGAAAGCTTCCAATCATCGTCTTTCCTGCAAAACAATTTTCAAATCTCATAACTCTGAAGTACGTCTGTTGATGCAGCAATAAAGCTACAGCTAAATACCATTCTCTTACCATTTATATAAACCAGTGAAGAGACACAAAAAGGCAGGGATGCAGATCAAAGGAAGTAAAGCAGCAAGAAAATCAGCCTTCAGAGGAACTTTGTCGTCTCGAGAACTCACCACACCCCAGTATGACAAGCCACAAAAGGTAACAAGAATAACTAGAGCAAAAAGTGTAAATTTAGTTATTCACTAAAGATGATGCTAAGAAACATGTTGAATGGCTGGGAGCTACAATGTAGAAGCATCATGCAATCTCATCATGTACCTACCGGTAAAGAAACCGAGGCATATAGCAGAAGAAAGTGAGAACCGGTATGTTGCAAACCATGCCACAATAGGCAATACAGCTGTAACTATCAAAGCAATTGCTGAAGCTAGGGCCCATCCTAAGTACATGGATGTTGTGTAAGGTAAGTACACGCTGTTTTGGTCAGTGTCCCATCCTTTGTAGCCCAAATCATCCAAGGGCTTTGCAGATATGATAGCACCAAGAGCAACGATTGATCCAATAAAAGTGAATAGGCTAACTACAAGAAGAATGCACTGAAAGAACACAAAAGATAGATATGAGAAAAGAACCATGCACGTCTTAAATTCAACTATCCATGCACCTGTTAAGAAAAATTGCAGGACACACAAAAATCAATGCATTCATTTGAAAATCCACAAACATGATATTCAAAAAAGTGAGAAGATTTAAATTTGCTCTCCCCATAAATATGGCTTAACACATTTATCTCAAGCTTTCATAAGAACAACCAAGCCTCTCTCTCTCTAATCTCTTCACCTACACAACTTAAGTGTCATGGGACCTAAGTTCCTAACTCTCGTACTTCCTCTCCAACTCTAATGCTTTCATCACTCCTTTCAAATAATTTCTTTTTGCTCCCGCTTGCACATACTTAGGTATACAAAGCAACATATTAACATGTCTCTAAACATCAGTGTTGTTAAATAGCCGCAATAGCGGCGCTATAGCGTTTTTCCATAGCGGTTTTTGAGCATTCCGCTATGAAACGCTTAGGACCACATTATTATGTTTTTAAGTTTGAGAAATTAAAATTATGACTTGAATTGAGTTAGTACTATGTTATCTTTCTTTATATAATTTATTTTATTTTTATGCAATTTAATTTATTAGGTGTATAACATATATTTCAAACATTATACTTAAATTTATATATATATAATATATATTTTAAACGCTATGTGACTTCCACTATTTGCCCGCAACGCAATCCGCTATATAATATTGCGGATTTTTAGCTTTTCGCTATTTTCCGCAATCCGTTATTGATAACACTGAACATAATGCTGAATACGACCTCTCTCATTCATGCATGAACAGTCATACCTTGAACTATTAAATAATGCGCATGATAACATATTTTCCCTAATGTACCAGGAATATTAACAAAAAGGTCCATGTAATAATTCAAGCCTGAACAAGTACTAACCAAGATCAAATACATTGGGAGAAACTACACCAAACTACTTGCATGTCACTCTCTAATATATTATCAACTTATATCATCAACTTATATGCTAAAGGTTTCATCAATTTCAGCATCTTAAGTTCATGGGATGTATTGAAGGTATGAAAGGTGGTGAACATGGCATGTTAAATATGACATCTCGTAAATGTTCATCATATTTATCGCATATAAATCACTACTATAATATGTATTTTCATAATATATGTTTCCATTACATTGTAATCGAGGCTCTACATATGAGGCACCATGTAACTACTATGCAATATTAGAATAGCAAGAAACCAACATATGTAAAGGGCATAACAGGGAACGAAGTATTGCCCTTTTTAACAAGCACAGCATGCAATGTGCTTAGGCATTGTTTCATTGTTTGTTCTATATCTTACATGCTATAACACAATGCTTTCTCTATCCATTTATAAAGGATGTAGTTTCCTCTAAGTAAATGCACTACATAGCCTATATAATTAGACATACATATATATAACCTATTCACTGTTACCTATTGACTGACACATAACTAGTGTACTCCTATAACTACAGCAAAAGCAAAGTACCTAAGCTACTAAATGCTATTACCAATTCACTGAGCAAGGGAAGTCCCAGACTCCCAGTCAAGCTAGTTATGGATGGAGGCAAGTAAGAGGCAAGCTAGGGAATTAACAGCTATATACAACACCGTTGTCCAAGACAATATATAAACACAATTTCTAGATTGAAATAAAACTTCAAATAAATAGCAGATGTTTTTATATAAATTGTAACATACAAAAAAGACACAAATCTAGCTAGACATTATTGAAAAAATTCTAAATTAAAACTTCATATAAACATTATCATATCAATTTAAGTTAAATTCAAGATAAAATAAAAGGTTAATTTTGAAATTTGGATCATAACATTCAAGAAAACAAAATTGGGTATTATAATTGATTTGAAGGAAGTAGTTCGTTTTTTTATTCATATCAAGAAGTATATCATATGCATATACAAACTCTAAGCAATTTAAAAATATGCTAATGTATAAATTGCTTAGAGTCCAGGAGTTTTCAGGGCGTTGCACTGTGCCTTGAACTCTTTTTGAGCCTAGATGAGCACTTAGGTACACCTTAATCACACTAGATTAGGGTTTTGTGTGGGGGTGGAAGGGTAGAGAATATACAGTTTCCACAGGAAAATTGCAGCCAACATAACTAAAATTTACCACATCAATATGTCAATGGCATCAAGAAGTATACTTGTTATTATATACATTGATTGCCACAAATACAAACACCAAAAGATGCTTCCCGACAATTTGATATCAAGAACTTGTGAAGGAATGGAAAATGATGCATATTCTCATTCTAATGCATAGGAAACAATAAAAATGTGTATTCTAAGATCGAAATTAGCAAAATATAATGATTCTCACCTCTTTCCTAGTGGGATGTTGGCCATTTCCATGACCTTCAAGCCCTCCTGATATCCAAAAACGGTAACCATTACGCATCCAGATGGGGATAGCAACAGATAGGCATGCCACCATGAGCGGGAAGGTTAAAGCCAAGCCTAATATTAGGGATGACTTGCTACAGTGTTATAAAGGAGCAAGTTAGTTGCAGACTATGAGAAACAATATAAATGTAAAATCACACGGCAAAATAGAGGATAAGTTTAAAATAAATAAAATATAAAACATAACAAAGCAAGTTGCGGTTACATGAGATAGCATAAGGAATAGAAGCAAATATCTGTGTCCATTTTACCAAAACAGGACAAAAGATCACAATTCAAGTTCATTTTCCTCTCTCGTCAAACATAGAACCGTTTTGTCATCATTTGTTTGCAATATTAACAAATATACCCAAATTGGATGAGTGCATAAGTAAGAAGTCAAGAGAGAAAAGAAAGCATATGAATAATATATCAAACTAATCGACACAAACTTATCAAATAATACTTGCATTAACTTCAGAAACAAAAACAACCACGTCAAAAACAGATTAAAAGCCACTATTTTTATGCCAAAATTTTCTCTTCAGATAAGGTTAAAGGGTTATAAGACAGATAAAGAAATGCAGAACAACAATCTAAATCTGCAACCTAAATCCAAAATTTTACAGTACTGTAGCAATTTATAACAAGCAATAGCTCTCCAATCTAAACAGTTCACTGGCACAATAACTTGTATTATGGAGACCTTAAACAACATGCTCAAGGTGTGAGCAGTTACTTGATATAATGCATACAGGAATATACGAACTAGGCCCAGCCAAATGTCCAACTGATCAATCGACAAGAAAAAAGTAACAAGTTTCAACTGCTAAACTAACCTGATTACATTTTCCCAATGCAGATACACATCAATACATCAACCGAGTACAAGAATACATCCATGTTCAAAATTACCATATCCTAATTACACCATCCGGATGTGCACAGGATATAACACCTGGAGATTGTTAACTAGATGAAGGGGCTCCCACGGATACATATTACCATTTTAACAACTCAAGTCCAAGACTACTAGCAAAATAAATAGATTTCCCGACCCACATCATGTTTCCAACCATGTAAGGGTTATGTCCTTCCGAATAAAGAAAAAAACCATAAACCATCAACAAAATTGTTTGGATAATTTGACTATGATTAATCTAAGATAGAAAAAGAAAATTGGTTAATTTTCTCCACCAGCTGTACACAGTCAGAAGATTGAGCAGTTTAAATTTTCTGAAAGGTAGAATAACTAGCAAAGAGTTGAGAATCTTAAAACTCAACAGAACATAAGCCTCACTATATATGTCAGAAATGTATTTGCCCCAACAAATTTATCACTTCTTAGGCCAAGTATTTGCAACATTATTCATGGATGCAATAATGAAATTAAATACATCGCAACAGTATTGGCATGACGCATGCATCTAACATACAAGAAATATATGCATAAAGGTAAGTGAAAGAGAATCACCATACCTTAGGAAAGAGAGAAGCAAACCTACACATGTACTCAAGAGCCATGCGATGAAACCATACTGAAGAAGCAAAAGGGGTTAATAAGGAGCATGCAGAAACAATAAACATTTGCAAAAATGTAAGAAACACTAAATAACTATATTTGCATGTCTAAAAAAATATTCTTGAAGCATAAACACAAAGGAGTTGAATTCAAAGAGAGCCCCATCATTTTCATCAAATGAAAAACGCAAAAAAAAAAAAAAACATTGAAGAGTATCCATATTTTGCATATTTGATGCCTATATGAAACTATATTAAGAGTAATAGCCCTATGCACATGGGACAAAGCCAAAAAAAGGTGTGAAGCATATATGAAGATCAAAATCAGAAGCAAATTTCAAAGCATATGACAGCATTGTTCTCTGCAACCTCCCAATATGGTATATAAATGGAAGAAATATTATACATACTAAAGTTAGTGCTCCCCCTAGAGAAATGAACTTGTGTTATTTCCAGCTTACCTTCCGAGGCCTTGATGTCATGGACATTCCTTCAGCATGTAAAGACCACAGAAACGCCATAATTGAACAGACAGAAGGTGACAGAAGAAGGACTGAAAAACCGAATTCAAACTGCAGGTGAACAAAAAAGAACAAACTTAAATGCAATGACACATGGAACGGTAATCCAAATTTTACATAATAAGGTAACCTTATAGATCTGAGATGCTCCATGTACCTGTTCATGTGTAGCATTAATTACTTTAACTGGCTTTGGCCGGAAAATTGCCACAAGAACTGTCTCTGCGATAAAGACTAAAGTTAAAAGAATCCAGGCACGCTCAGCAGTGCCAGCTATTTGATGCATAATAAGCCTGGAAAAGTTGTGCCACTTCTCCAGCCCCTGCTGCCTAAGTTCTTCTGATAAAGATATTTGATTTGGGGCAGTACTGTCCAATCTACCCGAGTCAGGTACTGCAACATCTGCCTCTTGATGGTCTCTGTCTGCGTCTAGACTACTTCTCTGCAGTAAGGATAAAATTCTAGGATCCAATCCCTTTTCCTTCAACATGAAAGCAAAATTTGGATCAAGACCCTTATCTTGAAGAAGATTGGCCAACTCATGGTCTGCAAGTCCAGTTTTCTTTTTCAGAATAGATGTTATCCTTGGATCATTCAGTCTGTCCTGGAAAAATAGCGCTATATTCAAGTCCAAACCAGGATGATTCATGTAAGGAGCACCTGATCCACTTGACTCACAGCCTTGGCTTTCTAAACCACTGCTACTACAAGCAACAAGCGAACTATTCTGATCAAGATTCCTACCGGTGCAAGTTCTGATCAATTCAGAATCTTGAGGAATAGAACGACATGAATTGCTACGCAATGCTAAGCTTGCCCTCCCACTATCAACATTCTTGTCACAGTTAGCATCTTCTTGGCAACTTCGGGAGCGACCAAAAAGCATACTGCTCCAGTTACTACTACTATTAATGCAATGAGTGTTACTTCCACAAAAATCCTCCACGGAAGCAACATGATGACCTGCTTCAACACTACTGCTACTCCGCTTCACACTTGACCCACAACCTTCAGAAGAGCTTGAGGAACTGTTTTGTCCTTTGCGCCGAAATCCTTCTCTCAATCGTATTACAGTACTTCTTAAAGCATCTCTCCTTTCAACCAATGGGTTTGAAACAAACAGTCGACGTGAAACAGCTGCAGCTAGAAGCACAGAGGCTACAAAAGCATAACTTATGCAATGACCTAGATACCTGCAAGTGACAAGAATAAATAGATATAGATGAATAAAAGTCAATATTCATGGTAGACATTGGAGAAAATAGACTAGGAAAAACAATAAAGGCTTACCAGTAATGCACCCCAAAGCAGATAAGAAATAATCTGGATATTCCAGCAACTGATAATGCAGCCACACGATTTCTAACTATCTCAAATGCAAACAAACACACACCCATGTTCCAATCTACAAGGAAATGAAATAAATGATGACATTCAATGAGAATAGAAGATAATATAACACAACAAAGTGAAGGAGGAAAACATGGGAAATTTACCAAGAACCAGAACAGCAAATGAAGTTACTGCACCCAACCAATGTGCTTCCTTTGCTGTCAATCCATACAGGATAGCATATGCTACAAGAACAATCACAGATCCAAGATACAGAAGTCCAAAATGTAAAACCCTGTACAGAAGCATTCAACTCAAAGTTCACAGAGATGCGATTAAATCAAGAATTACAAGTCAGACAGAGAAAGCCTTAGAATGTCAATAAATATGCCACTGAACTTAACGAGTTATTTGACAAAAATTAAACAGAACTTGCCTGCTGCATTTCCGCATATACAACTCATTTGGATCTGGAGGTTCAGGTAAGCAAGCAACAGGGCCAACTTCAATGCAATCAGAATAAGCAAATTTATATGACCTTTGCACATATTCATCCACATCAAATCCATTACCTAAAAATGTGAAGTAATTGTAACAATGTATCATATTCAAATGCATCACTACCAAAATATTAATAGAATCCAGGAGTAGTTGAAGCTCCAGAATTTCCAACATAGTATCATCCAATTAAAAGATAATTAAGTTTCTACATATTCAAATGCGTCACTGTGAAAATTACCATTAAAGACCATTCTGCAAATGAAGAGCATATTGATAGCTAGTGCAATTACGGAAACACCAAAGAAGAATCCGGATGGTGAATACTGGTGTGAGGCACTCACACCTACCGTTACATAGACAGCACAAAGCTCATAGGCACAAAGCAATGCTACAGCGAGAAGAAGAAGATAAGCAACTGCTCCTGCATTGAAATATCATAGCTTAGTCCAGAAGAAAAATATTTCCTACTAGCTAAACATTCCATAATCACCAAAAATTTATATATATATATATATATATATATATATATATATATATATATATATATATATCTTATAAGCACAAAAAGAAGGCCACAACTAGATGTCCAGACAAGCATATATTGTAGAAAATGGAGTCATTAACCTGAACTTTGTATGTGCAGCTATTGTAGAAAATGGACACGTGTATGAAAATGCAGCAATATATAACAAACTAAATTGGCCTTCTCATTTAAGAAGCTTGTGTGATAAGGTAGATCGAATGGGGTTTTCTAGCTAGAACTGAAAGGTCCCATCAAGCATTAGCACACTAGCAATATCAACTAGCAGGACCAGACAATTATAACGAGCTCAATATGTTATCAATCTGTGCGGGGAAAATTGAATAGTCAACATATCATCTTCCCTCTTTATATCATGTAACATTAGAGAGTTAATTGCACCAGTGGGACTTCACATGTATAATCTTCATTAAACAATTGAGGAATTCAACCTAAACTGTGCACTCCCTCAGTGTGTAACAATGATGCACATAAAAGGAGGGAAGGCTAGTCAATATTCACTATGATAGTAATGGTCAATTCGCATAAATATAGTAGTGCTTAATTGCTTAATTTACTATAAGAATAAATTAGATCATATGCAAGAACTCAAACAAAGTAATGAATGATAATATCATTGAATCAAAAGAGTTAGGCACAAAAGGAGAACAAAGTAATAAATAAGTCATAGGAAAAAAGACGCAAGCAATACCAGTAATTATAAAAAAATTTAAGCATTCCAAGTAACGTGAAATACCATGCATGTAATCATAGTATCCTAAAATAAGAGAAATGTACATACTTGAGCTTTGCCATTGTGTTCTCCACCAAAGCATCATAGAATAGAATGCCAACAAAAGAGCTGAACCAGCCAATATTATAGCCAAGCCAATTATGTTTCTTCTCAAAAGTACAATAATAATACCTCCCCATGTTATTACCAGAACAATGGGAGAAAGGACAATAACCCATGCAAGAAGTGATAGGACACTAGTAACCGCACTTAACTGAGGCCCTTGTACAATATCTGGCCATTTTCTTGCATATATCCAACTGAAAGTTCCAAAAGAATGGAGAAAAATATATTATTCAAGATATAAGATAATTTTGGCAACCAATAGACAGTTGGATTATATTAGCCAATCACTATGTAAGAAACAATAGGACTCAAACTAACAAGAGATAGGCACAGATCCAAGAAGAACATGCAACTAAGATATTGACGTGCTAATCAAGGTTAAAATGTTTTGAAACAAATAAATGATCGCAGCAATTGGACATGCTTATTACATCTATGTATGCAAACAATAAAAATAGGCAATAGACAAAAACACTTGGGAACAAATGCAAAAGCATTCGAGATGTAGATAAAAATAAATCCTCCTCAAGCTACTAGGCCAACATAAGAGAAGGGAACATAAGAAATTGGAATATACCCTAATTCAAAGGGCAAAACCGGAACCTGAATAATCCATATGAAGCATATTCTCAATTATCAGATCACTAGGCATTTATAAGTGCATAATGAAAATAAGTGTTATCTGCGGAGATCAAGTGACAAAGCTACGGAAGTTTGATGATTATTGACTCCAAAAACACACATTAAATCAATTTACTACGTCAATGAGGTACATCAAGGCCAACTCTAGATTTAATTGAATTGAGGCATTAATCTAAAAAACAGAAAAAATGAGTACTTGCAGACTACAAGATACTATTCTGACATTATTAAATAATGAAAATTAATCTGACTGCGGAAAACGTGCGTTTAAAAGCTTTTCTGCAGGGTCATTCATATACACATACAACATGCTCTTGTCTCAGTTTTAGTGCCGTCTTGGCGTAGATGCTCAAGCTAAAAATACGATCTTTTACAGATTACTGAAGTATAAACTGTACAGCATTAATAATTGCGACCTAAAAGTGCGGTCTACTCAAATCCATTGCCCTCGTGATACATATGATTGAGAATGTTGAGAAGCACGGGCAACAAAGTGGTCATGAAGCTGTAATAATGTTTCTCAAATATTTAGCTAGAATTATTACAATCAATTCCTAAAAGAAATTTTAGATGTAATATTAGTTCCTCAAGTGGAGCTGGAGCATGATATAGCGATGAGTGCAATAGATGGTAACTGTTAGTTCATGATATAACAAAAGCTGAATCAAAATTTTAAGAAGCCCAACCTGTATATCCTCCATGGCCTCCAATTCACCGCCCATAGGATCCAAAAGCTGAGAGGACTTAAGACACAGAAGAGAGCCCCGCAGACGGCGCATGCCAAAACGACCTGCTGATGCTCATCTCCTTCCATGCCTCCTTCTGCCCCCGCCCAGCTTCTCGTCAAACCATGGAAAAATAACTAGCTGCCTGTGCTCGATGGAACATTAAAAATTCAATCTTTGCATAGATATTAAACGAATCAAACCTCCCAAAAGCAAAAAATCAAAAGAAAAGAAAACAACGAAAGAAATAACGTCATCACCACTACAAAGACCAGAAATTAGCTTCCACAATGCTTCGTTCAGTAGATAGAAAAGGGGGAAATCTAGAAATTAAAGACAACAAAGAACACCCGGACCGCAACCAAGTCAACAAAACAATCCAAGATCGAGCTATTTGACCGAGAGGAGACTCGATCTGCAGGAGAAACCCTAAATGGGAATGGGGGGTTAGGTGGCGGAAAGCGAGACACGGGGAGTTGGGTAAAGGCCGCACCTTTGGCCCCTGGAAGCGCTCCTCTTTTCCACGGAGGCGTCGGAGGGCGAATCTAAGCTCGCAGTAAGCGAGAAACGCGAGAGATTCTTCCTCCCGCGGGGAGAAAACCCTTGGAATCGAGGATTTAGGAAGAAAGAGAAAGGGGGAGCGCAAGAGAGAGAAAGAGTGAGGGCAGGAGAGAGGGGTCAGCCAGTGGGAAGACAAGGTGACGTTTGTCAACTCGCTTGCGCTGCTGAGGGTAGCGAAATAAAAGAGAATCGACACAAGGGAAAGTTCAACACACACTTGATGCCTCACCCGATAAACTTTTCCTTGCCGAGGTTCCAGCCAGATCACGCATTAAACTGTCGAATCTACAACAACACTTAACCACGTGGAGATCGTAACGTCACCCAGGACAATTTTCATGGTCGATTCGGCCGATCCATATAACAGTGCGGGAGTAAAGAGTAAGGACACCAGCATGCGACAATGCTTTCAGGAATTGTTCGCGTCTGAAAAAGTGTTATTACCTAAAAGCATTTCCAAGGCGTCAAAATGGGCGACGCAAAATATTTTAAAATAAAAAATTCTACGCGTTGAGGTAATTTAAACAATAAAAACAACATTTTAATTAAAACACTTTACATTTTACTGGACTGTTTTTTAGGGAAGGATGACTGGATGAGCTTTGTGACACATATTATAATTTAGTGTGCAGAATATTCTCTTTGACAAGAACTAGACTGCGGACTCCGCTTACTAAACCTTGGGACACGACACGAGAAAAAAACAAGTATAAATGTAGCGATGTGCAGTGTCAAGAAAAAGAAGGGATGAGCTGTGCTCTGTTTTTTTTAATTAAAATTAGTAATTTTTAACGACATTTGTAAACATCTAAATAATGCAAGAGAAATTTACTAATAATTTATAAGTCATAACGTATTAGTATAGTGATTTGAATTAGCATACTATACAGCGGAGTGCACGAGGGAAAAAACCAATCACCTCCTCATAAATCATAAGCATACAAGAGAGGACAAATTGGACAGCATAGAGGCCCGCTTAATTTGAGCCCAGTAAGGAATTGATTGAGCCCAATTGACGGGGCAAGTGCAAAGATGTTGAGAATGGTGCAAGTCAAAGTGCAAAATATTGATTGCCCGAGCCAGCATTACATATATGTAATTTGAAACAAGTGATTGACTACTTTGTATTAAAGACAGGATCACAATCATATGAATCTTAACGTTAAAGAGAAGCATATTCAACTCCAAGTGTTAAACATCACAATAAGAGTGCAAAGACAATTTCAAAGTTGCACAACTAACTACATATGTAGTGGCATTACATTGACACTAGATGTCAATTTTTATATCTGTTATACATATTCCTCGTAATCACCTTAATTAGGTGATTATTGATCTATTCAAATATATTTTAAAGGCTACATAAGTTTTGTCGTATAATTGATCAATCATCCGAAAGTACTGATACCTCCAAGCTTTCTTGAATAACAAAATGACGAGCACACTCCACAATCCGACTAAAAATCCAATTACGACACTCCAATAACCATAAAGCAGTATAAACTCCTCCTCTTCATTTGATGAGACTGTGGTGATATTTTCATCATTAGAGCAACTTTTGTTAAGGGGAGCTCCACAGAGATAGGTGTTGCCAATGTAAATCGATGCATCATCTAATGTTTGAAGCTGATTGCCCATAGGAACATGACCGGTTAAATTGTTATAAGACAAATTTAAATGACTCAATAAATTCAATGCTGCCAAGCCTGCGGGAATAACTCCTTCCAACTTGTTGAATGATAAATCTAGAGTTTCCAAAGACCGCATTCCATTAATAGTTTCTGGAATATTTCCAATAAAATCATTTCCTGACAAGTTCAAAGTTTGGAGCCCCGCAAGAGAACCCAATTCAAGGGGAATTGTTCCGGTAAGAAAATTATTTGAAAGATCTATAATTTTTGCAAGACTGAGAACTAGTGTTGATAAGTTGTATTCGTGTCCCTTTGTAACTGCCAATATATAACCATTCACTTTGTAGGTGATGCCTGAAAACAAATAATAGGCGCCATCTTCGACTGATGTTTCTGAAATTGATCTAATTGCACTTAAATTGCCAAAAGTGCGTGGTAAAGGCCCTGAAAGCCTATTATTTGCCAGATCAATGATTTGAAGATTGCTCAACTTTCCAAGTTGTGAAGGGATGCTACCAAAAAAGAAATTGGAGCGCAATTGAAGAATCACCAAATGTTGAAAGCTTATTCCCATCCATGCCGGTATATTTCCTGACAATCTATTTTCACAAAAACCAATGAAGCGAAGCGAGCTACAATTTTGTAATGAGGATGGTAAGTTCCCGTATAGATTATTGTTATTCAGCTGCAAGGATTTTAGGTGTACCAATCTTCCAATAGAAGTTGGAATTCTCCCAGTGAGTTTATTATTTCCCAAAACAAGAAATAAAAGGTATGTCGCCTCATGCCAACATTGAGTGGGAATTTTTCCTGAGATTTTGTTGTTTGATAAATCAATGAGTTCAATATGTTTCAAATTGCATATGGAGGATGGGATGCTCCCTTCAATATAATTATCTGAGAAAATTAAGATAGATAACTTAGATGTCTCTATAGTTGATGGAAGTAGCCCTGAAAAGAAATTCTTAGATAGGTCCAAGATATCGAGCTGAGGTGGCCAAGGAGGAATTTGACCTTCAAATGAATTAGAACCTAGGCTCAAAACCATCAAACTTGTCGAGTTAACCAAAAACGTAGGTAACGTGCCACTGATGTTATTATATGACAAGTCTATATTCGAAGTAGTAGAAAAAGAAGAATTCCAAAACCAATGGTCAGGTATAAGAGTGTCCTCAATGCTTGTATTTGACAAATTCAAGAAGACAATAGATTTTTGAGAACGAAGCCATGGAGGAAATGTAGGACTAGTACTCAACTTACAAGAATCCAAATATATAGTGTGCAATTGAAAAGGAGGGAGCCAATCGCGATCTACTGCAATGCTAAGAAGGATGTTTTTGGATAAGATCAATCTCCTCAATCTTGTCAAGTTGGCAAAGTGGGGTTCAGAGATATTACCATCTAGGAAATTAAAAGACAGATCAAGGGACACCAAGTTGAAGAGCTTACCCATCTCCATTGGGATTGGGCCAGATAGAAAATTTGAAGCAAGATTGAGCTCTGTTAGGCTAGTTAAGTTCCCAATGTAAGTTGGGATAGGACCTGTGAGTGAAGAATTATAAAGAGAGAGCACTGACAGAGTTGTTAGATTGCATATTACGATTGGTAGAGGACTTTGAAGTAGAAAATTGTCGTCCATATAAAGCTCTTCAAGTTGAGTCAACTTTGAAATCTCAGCAGGTAGAGGCCCCAATAGTTGATTATGAGAAAGATATACTTGTCTTAAGTGGGTCAAGTTCCCAAGGCCACTAGGTATTAATCCGCGGAAATGATTATTATTGAGGAGAAGATTCGAGAGGCTATTGAGTTGCCACAGCCAGCTTGGTAAGTTAGAATTGAAGCTGTTGAAAGTGAGATCGAGATTGGTCAGGGCTGTGAAATTAGGATGGGAAAAAGAAGATGGGTGACTGGCAAGATTGCAACCACTTAAATACAACTCTCGCAGCGAATGCAGCATGTTGATGGCCAATAACAAATTGTGGGAGGCTTTGCTAAGGTCAACCCCGTTCATGTTGAGGTATGTCAAAGAAGAGAGACCCGAGAGCCAGCCCAAGTTATCGACTCTACTATCAAAAAATGTGCCAAGGCCGAGATGGGTGAGGGTTGATAAGTTACCTAATTGGGGAGGAATTACACCGCTAAAAATGGCATAGTTGAGGTCAAGATACCTTAGTTTTTTGAAGGATCCCAAAAATTCTGGTATTTGTATGCCACCAAAGTCGATGAATGAGAGATTTAAAAACTCCAACTGGGTTAACGATAGTAAAGAAGGGCTCAACTTCACAGCTTCAAGCTCAGATTCTTCAAGGTTGAGCTCCACGACGTGCACATGGGCACTAGTGGTGCCTGTTCTGTTGCTGCACACCACACCGCTCCAACTACAGCAGTCCTCGCCGTGAATGCTCCACGAGGATAGCCTGCGAAGAGGATCACGGATGATATCGGCTTTGAAGGCGAGAAGTGCGTCCCTCTCCACATCCATGCACCCCGCTTTTGTCACCGTCGACACTGCTGCTGTGGCGGCGCAAGAAAGAAGAACACCAATGAGCACACGGAACAAAACGGCGGCGCGCATGGATAAACCGCGCGAGGTTGTCTTCCTACTCTTAGCCATGCAAACTAATTCGTCTGTCAAGAACCCACACAGATAACATGTATTTATATTATCTACTTGTGGACTAAATTTTCTTAACTGCTAGTTTCAGTATTGGTGCATGAACGTCAATAACATGAATCACAAGTAGCAGAACAACGGCTACTTGTCATTAACATGAATCACAAGTAGCAGTATTAGCGAAACAAGTAACAATGGCTTCTGAGTTGTGTCAATAACATGAATCACAAGTAGCAGAAGAACGGAGCGCATGAGCAAGCTGTGTGTGTATGGAGTCAACATGCACTGCCCGAACACGCAGGGACAATATTTAATTTTTACAATTATATAAATAAAATTTAAAAATACAATATATTTATGAATTAGTATATTCACAAAGTAGAAAATTTATAAAAATTATCATAATAATAATAAAACATATAAAAAATTAATCTTGTATATCAAATTTTATTGTCTAAAATAAGAGCACAACTAATTGCTTATTAATTTGTTGTCTAAAATTAATGGGGGATAGAATGGAGATTAAATTGAACATTGACTATTGTGGTTCTTGAACATTGACTTATTAAAATCTCTAGGCTCTAATTCTATCCCCATCAAAGGGCATCTTGCATAGCAGCCAACCAGCCACCTATGCATATGTGTTGCACACAGTTTGTCTTCCTGTGTGCAAGTTTGATTTTGAACTACAGCTTGAAGATTTTTCAGTAAATGATTTAAGACGTGGAGGTACATATAAACAATAAATAGAACGTGTATGTATAGATGCTATAAATAGAACGCGAACACTTAAAATGATTTTGAACTACAGCTTGAACATTGTAATTCTACTTAAATATTCATATAAACAATAAATAGAACGTGAACACTTAAAATGAGAATCATCACACGACTGCAACTATCCAGAAAATTAATATTGATGTTACAGATAACCAACGAATCAATTGGTCAAATCCTTTGAAAATTAATATGGATGTTACAAAAAAAATACCACAAATTTCCACACAATAACAGCTCATTACACCAAATCACCAATATTGGAGTCAAGTCATCCTTAATTATATATATTCTTTTGATTTACAAATGTGTATGTATAGATGCTATAGCTGCCGAATTATTCGATCATCAGCCAACGAGAAAGCTGCCAATTAATTCACCAATAGAAGACAAAAGAGGATGGGCACGAACTACGGGAGAAACACGAAGGAATTCACATTTATGATGCAGTCACTTCAGCAGCCGCGTATCACCGTTGCTACTACTATTACTATTCACTTTTCATGCTTTGCTGTCTTGCAACCTTTGGTGCTTTCAGAATCACGGAATTATCTGAAACAAGTACAGAAACGACGCAAGGGTGCTCACAGACAGAGTGGCGCCCTCCTCGCCTTCAAATCGAGCAGCCAATTTCCGACCAACATTCTGATATTCTGCAACAATCAAAGTGACTGCTGTGGATGGAACTGGGTGGTGTGTCGCAATGATACCACAACAAACCGTGTGCATATGGTGAAGCACAAGGTTTCGTATCTGCTTCTGCATAGTGAGATGCTAAGCCCATCTTTGGTTAATTTAACACATTTAGAGAGCTTAGATCTTAGTTAAAATAATTTCCGCTGTGCTCACATCCCAGACTTTATTAGTTTATTTCAGAACTATCTTATTTCCAAATTGTTGGGGTTGAAACGGCGCAAAAACTATATTGCTAGATTTAAGACTAAATGATTACTGGTAATAAAATTCAGAAATGACAGCGGAATAAAACAACACAAAACAAGGGACACCAAGATTTTTACATTAAAAAACCTCTTCAACTTAAGGAGAAAAAATCACGGGACCGAAATCCGCTCAAACCTTCTACTAAATCAATTAGTGAGATTACAACTCTTCCTAAAACATCTAGGAGTACAACGCTATCATAAAAAACAATCTTGGATCTCAGACAAACATCAACACGAAGTTGGTGAACAATACAAGAGAAGAGCAAAATTCAGATTTCACCAAGATAATCAGTCTCGGTTCTAGGTTGACTGCGAGAAATAGAGACCTCAGTTTGACGATCCGACCGTTCAGACTGAAGAGCACTGAGTCTTGAACATTCTCCTAAAATTTCAGCCTGAACCAACGGTGAACTTCTTACCGGCGGCTGATTTACACGAACTACCCTAAGTTTATAACTTGTCGCCGAAGCTTCTTCTCTCTCTCTTTCACGTCTGCTCTCACATCCACACAGTGCCACTACATGCACCCGTACACCTAAAAAATAAAACTTAATGACACCAACATGTGTCAAACATACACTAATGTATCTACGAAAGGTGTGCAACATATCCACAATATTCACAGCCCATCCACATTAGTGTGTATCCACGATGGTTGCAGCGTATTCACGATAACTGCAACATATCCACGATCCCTGCAAGTTGTATCCACCATAATTGTAGTCTATCCACGATGTCTATAGTCTGTCCACGATGTCTGCAGTCTCTATCCACAATATCTGCAGTCTGTCCATGATAGCTGCAGCTTATCCACGATCTTCTGCAACATATTCACAATAGCTGCAAGCTCATCCACGATGTCTGCAGCATATCCACCATATGCTGCAAATTGTCCACGATCTTAACAATTTCATCCACGATGGAGTCATTCTCTATATGGGCATAAACTGAATCATTCTCTACATAGGAGAGAAACTCACCCAACACAAATGTCACATTTTAGTGGGTCAATTCCTTCTAACTCGGTAATTTATCTAGTCTTCACCACTTTAATTTACAAGCAGAAAGGGTAAGTGCTCTAATAATTGAAAAGACCAGGGGCGAGTTTGGGGCTATTGGCTGCTCGCTTGTGCGGGTGCGGCCAGCAAGAATAGTAGAAAAAGATGTCGTTTGGGGCTGCTCCACTGGCTGCAAAGCTGACAATTCTGCTGCCCCGCGGAAGCAGCCGATTTGATGCTTCTAGCATAAGTTCACGCGTAAACAGTGATTCCTTCACGTGCGTCTCCTTCGTAGAACTCCTTCGCGTGCGTCTCCGAAGCTTGGCGTCTCCTTCGCTTGCGTCTTCTTCCCCGCCCAACCACTGACGCCGACGAAAAGAAACCAATGCCGGACGGCTAGCTTGTAGATCAGCACGGCGCGTGCGTCTCCTTCGCTGGCTGGTAGGATCGCGCCATTCGCTCTTGTTCTGCTTCGGTTCCGCCGCCTTCCGTCCTTCCGTCCAGATCCTTGTCGCGACCAGGTAAGCTTTCTGCCGTCGTTCGTCCAGCTTCTACC
This sequence comes from Costus lasius, assembly GCA_027563935.2. Lineage (NCBI taxonomy): Eukaryota > Viridiplantae > Streptophyta > Magnoliopsida > Zingiberales > Costaceae > Costus > Costus lasius. The sequence continues at coordinate 714,408 of CM050446.2, read as the reverse complement.
AGCCAGGTAAGCTCTCCTGCCGCCGGTCGTTCCAGCTCCTCTGCTGCCCCTCCAATCAGCTCCTCTGCCTTCCTGCCAGGCAACGCAAGTGCTGCCGCTGGTTCTCCTTTGCCACCAGTCAGCCACCCAAGTAGCTTCGGACGATTCTCCTTTGCCGCCGGTTCTCCTCTGCCGCCAGTCAGCTCTCCTGCCGCCGGTTCTCCTCTGCCGCCAGTCAGCCACCCAAGTAGCTTTGGACGATTCTCCTCTGCCGCCAGTCAGCTCTCCTGCCGCCGGTTCTCCTCTGCCGCCAGTCAGCCACCCAAGCAGCTCCTCCTCTGCTCCAGGTTCTCCTCTGCCGCCAGTCAGATCTCCAATCATCTTCGGATCCTCTGCCGCCGGTATATGTGATACCTTATATGCTTCTGTGCATCAGTTTGAATAACATTTCTATCTTATATGCTTCTTACCAGCCGAACATATTCATGTACTTTGCAAAGGCAATATGCATTGTCTAGCTAAATTTCTTGCTTTTGGAGCATGCGAAAGCTGATCAGTGACCTTTCCTTGTCTAGTTAAATGATACTACTTAATTAAAGATTTGCAATTTGGCTTTAAAGATTTTAAACAATCTAGCTGATAACATTCTAATTGTATGAGAAGTCATTCATTATATGTATATCTTTGCTTTACACCTTTAACATTTCAGAATATTTTTTTAGAGACAAGTTCATGCTTCAATTAGATGATTCACAAGTTCATGCTGATAACATTCTAATTGTATGAGAAGTCATTCATTATATTTTTTTAGAGACAAGTTCATGCATCAATTAGATGATCCACAAGTTCATGCTGATAACATTCTAATTGTATGAGAAGTCATTTATTACACTGAGTTAGAGACAAGTTCATGCTTCTATTTGGATAGCGGAAAAGGAATAAGACTCCTACATGAATTTTGTGCCGCCCCTTTCTTGCATATCAATTTGTTAGAGGAAATTTTAAATCAACAAAACTTTACTTGCTAGAACTCTTCTTAACACAATTTACATGATTCACAAGCACATTATTTTATGATTAGTATATAAATGTCTTTTGTTTTAAAGCAAACCCTTTTAGTTTATCTCAATAATTCATATTAATTGACATATTTTATACTTATATCAAGCATCTATGACACCCAAACAAAAACCCAAGGCCGTATGGAACATGCAGACGACCATAATTTTATGTGATGTATGCATTAGTGCAATTGAGAAGAATATGCGGCCCGGAACTCATTTCAGTCCATAAGGGTGGAAATTTGTTCTTAAAAACTTTCCAGAGCTTAGTAGAATGAATTACGATAAAGTGCAATTAAAAAACAGATGGGATCAACTAAAAGCTGATTGAAAGTTGTGGAAAGAACTAAAAGGAAAAGAAACTAGGCTAGGTTGGGATCCAAGGTTAGATACTATTAATGCAACCCCTGATTGGTGGGCCAATAAAATTGCGGTATGTATTGCATTTAGAATTATTATATTTGTTTGTAAATTTCCTAGTATGATTTACCCTTTCTTTGTAATTGTAGATTAATAAAGAATACACGAAGTTTCAAAAAAAAGGGCTGCATCCTGATATTGAGAGAAAAAATGATCTCATATTCGGCCAAACCATTGCAACTGGAGACTTTAATTTTTCACCAGCTATGATAGATGAGATGGAAGTGAATGATGAACCAGGATATGACACTATGGATGAACCAGTACTTGTTACACCATCATCTCAACCATCTTCCATTCCTAGCACTAGTTTGGCTGGTAGCAAACGAAAGGGGAAAAGTACATCTGCATCCAACCTACAACGTGGGATAAGTAGGTTGGCAACGGCAGCTGAGAGAAGAGTATTACAAAAACAGGACCATGAAGGATATACTTTTCATGATTGTATGGAAGAGATCAAATCTCTTCTAAATATCCAAAAGGGGTCACCATTGTATTACTTTGCTTCAACTCTTTTTGAGAAACAATCCAAAAGAGCTGCCTGGAAAGAAATGGACTCTGCATATGAGAAGATGGGCTGGTTGCTGTTTCATTTTGAAAATTTCAGAAAGTAGATTGGTTGTAATGTTGGGTAGTTGCACTAGTTTGGGTAGTTGTTATGGTTTAGTGACTTGTTCATATTGTTAGTGGACTGCTGTTGTTAGTTGTGACTTGTTGTTGTTACTTGTGTTGTTATGGTTTAGTTGTGACTTGTTATGGACTCCTACCTTGTTGTTAGTTGTTAGTTGTGTTGTTTGAACAACTTGTTTGTTATAATTAGTTTGGTTACTTATATTTTGCATTTTGGTGACTTCTTGTTGTTTTGTTATAATTAGTTTGAACAACTTGTTTGTTATAATTAGTTTATACAACTTGTTGGTTATAATTAGTTTGGTTTAATGTTGTTATTTTTCTTAATAGATATGGAGTCTGATAATAGCAACGATACACATTCAAGTAGTGAGAAGAATTTTGGTGTATAATTCAGTGCTTACAGGTTGCTATACAAGAATATTATGAGAAATATCAGAACAAAACACCTTGTATGAACTCGGATTATACAAGCTTGATATGGATGAAAGAAATATTAGACGGGCACCCTGAGCGGTGTAGGAGAATAATGAGGATGGAACGAAATGATTTCTTACAACTCTGTAATACTTTAGAGAACTCACATGGGTTAAAACCTTCAAGACAAACTTCAATTGTTGAAAAGGTTGGTATTTTCATTTTTATCTTAGCCCAAGGTGCCTCAAATAGCGCAGTCCAAGAAAGATTCCAACATTCTGGTGAAACCATAAGTAGGATATTCCATGAAGTATTGAAGTCAGTATGTAAGTTTGCTAAAGTTCTGATAGAGCCAGATGACAGAGATTTTGCAGACATTCCTAAACAAATATTATATGATAATCATTACATGCCTCATTTCAAGGTATGTTGAATTATGTATTATATCTTACAACTTGTTGTATAGGATTGCATTCGTTCTAATTAATTTATGTTGGTTTTATAGAATTGCATTGGAGCTATTGATGACACACATATAGATGCTGTTATACCGCTTAAAGATCAAGTGCCCTTTATCGGAAGAAAAGGGCGACCAACCCAAAATATTTTAGCTGCCTGTTCTTTTGATATGAGATTTACATATGTATTAGCTAGATTTGAAGGTTCAGCTCATGATGCTCGCGTTCTTTCAAGAGCAATCAATACTCCAAATTTAAGATTTCCACACCCTCCTCTAGGTATGTTGATGTTTTTCATAAGTAGAATTTTTATTAATTTGAATATTTTGATAATTTGAATACTATATGAAATTTACAGGAAAATATTATTTAGTTGATGCTGGCTATACACAGATGCGTGGATACCTTGGCCCTTATAGAGGAGTAAGGTATCATCTTCAGGAATATCAACAAGGGCACCCACCACAAGGGCTCAAATAAGTATTCAATAAAACACACTTTTCTCTTAAGTGTTGTATAGAACGATGTTTTGGAGTATGGAAGAAAAGGTGGGATATTTTGCGTGATATGCCTTCCTACCCATATCCAACATAAGTAAAAATTGTAGTTGCATCAATGGCACTGCATAATTTTATTAGGCAATCAACAAACTCATATGAGTTCTTTCAAGAAGTTGATGCTAATCCTGATATGCTTGTGGAGGATAACCTCGAAGAAAATGAGAAGACGAATGAATCTAATATTGATTCTACGGAGATAGATATGCTTCGTAATCAGATTGTTTTGAGTATCATGGATTTACCTATGTAGTGTGTGATATGTAATTTAGTAGTATGTGTGAAAGAGACAATTTGTATTGTATGAGATAATTATATTGTATGAGACAATTTATGTTGTATGAGATAATTTATAACTTTAATTATTATGGTTGCTTATATATTTAATTTTGTTTTAAATTTCTACTTAATATATCAAAAAAGGTCATTTTTTATTTTGTTGACCAGCAATTGTAGTTTCCCAAATAGCTTCTGCGCCTCTCAGCCATCTATCTTTCATCCAGCAATTCTCCAGTCAACAACCAGCAGAAGCAGAATCAGCTCCAAACTGGCCCTAGATTGGCTCTCGCATCTTTACTCTTTGACATACCTTGATATGAGCTTCGTGAATCCCGATGTTGTTTCCCACAATCAGCTTTCTATAGTAAATATGTTGCCTTCTCTTCAAGTGCTAGGACGGTATGATTATAGTCTTAATCAAATCCCTTACTCTCTTTCTCATCTCAACTTTATCTCCCTTGTAACACTTGATCTCGCTAGCAATAACTTTAACTCTACTTTATCTAGCTGGCTTTGGCAACTCACTGCTGTGTCATATCTTGATCTCTCTTATAGTTTTTATAGGACAATAGTACAATACCTACTGGAATAGGGATTTTAAGTACCCTAACTTAACTTTTTCTTTATGATAGTTCAATCTCTGATCCACTTCCCAATGAGATTTGGAGTTTGACTCATCTAACCAAACTTGGTTTAGCTAATAATTTACTTGGAAATTTGACTCATCTGCCCTATACCGATCGAGATAGGTTATTTAACTAATCTAAAAAATACTTGAGCTCCATGGAAATTCACTTAGTGGCCCCATCCCGATTAAGATTGAAAATTTAACCAGTTTAACAACTAATGACCTCAATACAAATTCATTTACTGGCTTTATAACAATTGAAGTAGGAAATTTATTCAACCTTACTAGACTTGACCTCCATTCTAATTCTCTTGTAGGTGTTATTTCTAAGCTCAATTTTGCTAATTTAACTATTTTACAATACTTAAATTTGTCTCACAATTTCTTACTATTGACAAAAATTGGGCCACTCCTTTTCAATTACAATTCCTACGTGGCTCAGGTCACATAATTCTATTATAGGATTGAGCTTGTCAAACGTAGGCATAGGGGGAATCTTGCCTAGTTGATTTCGGTTTTTTTTTCCTTGCATTTGAGGCCATATATCTCTCTTATAATAAAATAAATGCTACTTAGCCATTATCTTTACAGAGTTTTACAAACTTAGACTCTTCTAAATCTGCACTCTAATTTACTTGAAGGACAAATTACTAAATTTATGATTAGTACGTGGGCAATAGACTTGTCTATTAATTCCCTTTCTCGACTTTTTATCATCTACATACATCCTCTCTAATAATCAAATTGAGAGAAGAATACCACTTTCCATTTATCATCTATTAGACTTGTCCGACAATTAAACATTTGGAAAATTTTCTCGTTATGAGTGGCTAGAGCTAAGGTATCTTAGATTTTTTTTATTTGGGAGATAATAATCTCAATAGGAAAATTTCCATCTCCGTTCAACAGTTGCATAATACAGAATCATTGCACTTAAATAATAATAATTTTTAGTGACAAATCTCATATTCATTATAAAATTATAGTAAATTATTAGTTCTTGATATCAACAACAACTATCTCTCCGGAGCGATACCAACATGGATTCGAGAGTTATTCAACTATGGTCAAACATATTTTTAGATGATGTCTCTTTATCATAGACAATAAAACAAATTTCAAATTATTGATCTTGCAAATAATTTTTTTACTAAATCAATTCATGACTCTTTGGGCAATCTTACTGTAATTATTTCTACATCTATGTCAATGATTTTTACTACTTCATTTGAAAGCTTAGTAGGAACAATTTCAAAGAAATTGATATTATAAGTATAATAGTGAAGGGACATGAATATTAGTTTTTTAAATACTCTTTTTCTTGTGAAGAGTATAGATAGTGAGATCCCTAAAAAATTAGGACATTTTAATTAAAACACTTTACATTTTACTGGACTGTTTTTTAGGGGAGGATGACTGGATGAGCTTTGTGACATATATTATAATTTAGTGTGCAGAATATTCTCTTTGACAAGAACTAGACTGCGGACTCCGCTTACTAAACCTTGGGACACGACACGAGAAAAAAACAAGTATAAATGTAGCGATGTGCAGTGTGAAGAAAAAGAAGGGATGAGCTGTGCTGTGTTTTTTTTATTCAAATTAATAATTTTTAACGATATTTGTAAACATCAAAGTAATGCAAGAGAAATTTACTAATAATTTATAAGTCATAACGTATTAGTATAGTGATTTGAATTAGCATACTATACAGCACACGTTACTGCAGCATGTGGCGCTGAGTGCAAGAGGGAAAAAACCAATCACCTCCTCATAAATCATAAGCATACAATAGAGGACAAATTGGACAGCATAGAGGCCCGCTTAATTTGAGCCCAGTAAGGAATTGATTGAGCCCAATTGACGGGCCAAGTACAAAGATGTTGAGAATGGTGCAAGTCAAAGTGCAAAATATTGATTGCCCGAGCCAGCATTACATATATGTAATTTGAAACAAGTGATTGACTACTTTGTATTAAAGACAGGATCACAATCATATGAATCTTAACGTTAAAGAGAAGCATATTCAACTCCAAGTGTTAAACATCACAATAAGAGTGCAAGGACAATTTCAAAGTTGCACAACTAACTACATATGCAGTGGCATTACATTGACACTAGATGTCAATTTTTATATCTGTTATACATATTCCTCGTAATCACCTTAATTAGGTGATTATTGATCTATTCAAATATATTTTAAAGGCTACATAAGTTTTGTCGTATAATTGATCAACCATCCGAAAGTAATGATACCTCCAAGCTTTCTTGAATAACAAAATGACGAGCACACTCCACAATCCGATTAAAAATCCAATTATGACACTCCAATAACCATAAAGCAGTATAAACTCCTCCTCCTCTTCATTTGATGAGACTGTGGTGATATTTTCATCATTAGAGCAACTTTTGTTAAGGGGAGCTCCACAGAGATAGGTGTTGCCAATGTAAATCGATGCATCATCTAATGTTTGAAGCTGATTGCCCATAGGAACACGACCAGATAAATTGTTATAAGACAAATTTAAATGACTCAATAAATTCAATGCTGCCAAGCCTGTGGGAATAACTCCTTCCAACTTGTTGGATGATAAATCTAGAGTTTCCAATGACCGCATTCCATTAATAGTTTCTGGAATATTTCCGGTAAAATCATTTCCTGACAAGTTCAAAGTTTGGAGCCCCGCAAGAGAACCCAATTCAAGGGGAATTGTTCCGGTAAGTAAATTATTTGAAAGATCTATAATTTTTGCAAGACTGAGAACTAGTGTTGATAAGTTGTATTCGTGTCCCTTTGTAACTGCCAATATATAACCATTCACTTTGTAGGTGATGCCTGAAAACAAATAATAGGCGCCATCTTCGACTGATGTTTCTGAAATTGATCTAATTGCACTTAAATTGCCAAAAGTGCGTGGTAAAGGCCCTGAAAGCCTATTATTTGCCAGATCAATGATTTGAAGATTGCTCAACTTTCCAAGTTGTGGAGGGATGCTACCAAAAAAGAAATTGGAGCGCAATTGAAGAATCACCAAATGTTGAAAGCTTATTCCCATCCATGCCGGTATATTTCCTGACAATCTATTTTCACAAAAACCAATGAAGCGAAGCGAGCTACAATTTTGTAATGAGGATGGTAAGTTCCCGTATAGATTATTGTTATTCAGCTGCAAGGATTTTAGGTGTACCAATCTTCCAATAGAAGTTGGAATTCTCCCAGTGAGTTTATTATTTCCCAAAACAAGAAATAAAAGGTATGTCGCCTCATGCCAACATTGAGTGGGAATTTTTCCTGAGATTTTGTTGTTTGATAAATCAATGAGTTCAATATGTTTCAAATTGCATATGGAGGATGGGATGCTCCCTTCAATATAATTATCTGAGAAAATTAAGATAGATAACTTAGATGTCTCTATAGTTGATGGAAGTAGCCCTGAAAAGAAATTCTTAGATAGGTCCAAGATATCGAGCTGAGGTGGCCAAGGAGGAATTTGACCTTCAAATGAATTAGAACCTAGGCTCAAAACCATCAAACTTGTCGAGTTAACCAAAAACGTAGGTAACGTGCCACTGATGTTATTATATGACAAGTCTATATTCGAAGTAGTAGAAAAAGAAGAATTCCAAAACCAATGGTCAGGTATAAGAGTGTCCTCAATGCTTGTATTTGACAAATTCAAGAAGACAATAGATTTTTGAGAACGAAGCCATGGAGGAAATGTAGGACTAGTACTCAACTTACAAGAATCCAAATATATAGTGTGCAATTGAAAAGGAGGGAGCCAATCGCGATCTACTGCAATACTAAGAAGGATGTTTTTGGATAAGATCAATCTCCTCAATCTTGTCAAGTTGGCAAAGTGGGGTTCAGAGATATTACCATCTAGGAAATTAAAAGACAGATCAAGGGACACCAAGTTGAAGAGCTTACCCATCTCCATTGGGATTGGGCCAGATAGAAAATTTGAAGCAAGATTGAGCTCTGTTAGGCTAGTTAAGTTCCCAATGTAAGTTGGGATAGGACCTGTGAGTGAAGAATTATAAAGAGAGAGCACTGACAGAGTTGTTAGATTGCATATTACGATTGGTAGAGGACTTTGAAGTAGAAAATTGTCGTCCATATAAAGCTCTTCAAGTTGAGTCAACTTTGAAATCTCAGCAGGTAGAGGCCCCAATAGTTGATTATGAGAAAGATATACTTGTCTTAAGTGGGTCAAGTTCCCAAGGCCACTAGGTATTAATCCGCGGAAATGATTATTATTGAGGAGAAGATTCGAGAGGCTATTGAGTTGCCACAGCCAGCTTGGTAAGTTAGAATTGAAGCTGTTGAAAGTGAGATCGAGATTGGTCAGGGCTGTGAAATTAGGATGGGAAAAAGAAGATGGGTGACTGGCAAGATTGCAACCACTTAAATACAACTCTCGCAGCGAATGCAGCATGTTGATGGCCAATAACAAATTGTGGGAGGCTTTGCTAAGGTCAACCCCGTTCATGTTGAGGTATGTCAAAGAAGAGAGACCCGAGAGCCAGCCCAAGTTATCGACTCTACTATCAAAAAATGTGCCAAGGCCGAGATGGGTGAGGGTTGATAAGTTACCTAATTGGGGAGGAATTACACCGCTAAAAATGGCATAGTTGAGGTCAAGATACCTTAGTTTTTTGAAGGATCCCAAAAATTCTGGTATTTGGATGCCACCAAAGTCGATGAATGAGAGATTTAAAAACTCCAACTGGGTTAACGATAGTAAAGAAGGGCTCAACTTCACAGCTTCAAGCTCAGATTCTTCAAGGTTGAGCTCCACGACGTGCACATGGGCACTAGTGGTGCCTGTTCTGTTGCTGCACACCACACCGCTCCAACTACAGCAGTCCTCGCCGTGAATGCTCCACGAGGATAGCCTGCGAAGAGGATCACGGATGATATCGGCTTTGAAGGCGAGAAGTGCGTCCCTCTCCACCTCCATGCACCCCGCTTTTGTCACCGTCGACACTGCCGGTGTGACAGAGCAAGAAAGATGAACATCAGTGAGCACAAGGAACAAAATGGCGAAGCGCATGGATAAACCGTGTGTAGTTGTCCTCCTACTCTTAGCCATGCAAGCTAATTCAAGTGTCAGGAACCCAGGTAGATAACATGTATTTATATCATCTAGATGTTAAGTATTTACAGGCTGCTCTTTAACACTGTGTACTTAAACTGATGAATTATAAAAAAAAAATAAAAATTTAGATGAATGTATTATAAATTTTCTTTTGTTTACTTAAAAGGATAAATAATTTAAAAAATTTGTATGTACCCTTAATTTTTATTTTTTTACTCATATTACATAAATACTATTAATATTAAAAAATTATTATTAATGCTATTAAATAATATATAAATTACTATATATTATTTAATAATATTAAAAACTATAAAAATTACTAAATATTATTAAATACCATAAAATTATTAAATATTATTTAGTACTATTAAAATTTATAAAATTAAAACATTAAGAAAAAAAAAACGTATAAGATTTTAGAAAAAAAAACGTTACTAGTTATATATGGAGTCTTATATATGGAGTCAAGTCGTCCAAAATTATAGAAAATTATAGAAAAAAAAAACGTATAAGATTTTACGACTAGATATATATGGAGTCAAGTCGTTCAAAATTCTATATGGAGTCAAGTCTTCCGACCGTTGACTTGACTGATGAAGTCAAGTCGTCCAACCGTTGACTTGACTGATGAAGTCAAGTCGTCCAAAATTATAGAAAAAAAACGTATAAGATTTTACGACTAGATATATATGGAGCATGGTTTTACGTGATGATAACATGGATCACTCACGTTACTAGTTTACTACATATCGCATCATTCATTAGTCTTCTTATTTCCTTCTTTTTTTCCAATTGTTTACTTCGTCGCAAAGTCGAGTCATATTTTAATTTATATCTGTGTACACATAGATTCAGCTAATGATGACTGAAAGATAAATAAGTCAAAATTGAAGACATTGTAATGCATGAGTTGGAAGTCTCAGAATCCTCGCATATACACCATAGTTTAAGGTATTTGTAGATATTACTTGTACATTAGTCATGTAGATTAGACTGTCAAGCCGTATGGGAGATTCATACTTTATTTTAGGTGGACTTAAAGCGTGTGTCACACGCATTTCATTTTCTTGACTGGAAATGTGACTTTCGGATATAGATTTTAAGACTTCGAAGTAAATGATGTAGACAATGATATAGGACTTTGAGGTCTACTCAGGCTTAGATGATTAGGAGACAAAATATTGTAGTTCAAACTACTGACCTCACAGACTATGAAACAATCCTGAACTATACCACGCCATAGATATTTTCCACCAATTTCAAATTTATCTATTTTTTTTAGGATTGTTAGTAAAATAAGATGATCCTACAGAGTTTAATTGTCCAAACGCTATTATAGAGTTCATTCTTATCATCTGGCATTTGTCAATTGGTAAAATCATTCTACTGTAAACTTCATGGTCACAAACAAATTAAGATACAATAGTTTGCATTATTACTGTAATCTCCAGCATCAAATCAATAAGTATTTATGAAAAAGAATAAATGATTTTCATGCAAACAAGCATTAGTTGCATTACATAATGAGGTGAAAAGGAGGATAAAATTGCGTTTAAGTTACAATAGAAGCTTTAGTTAATTCTCAACTGCATGTTTTGAATCTTCTTGGCATCACAAATTTTGACAACAAGGTGCAACAATTGACTTGACCAATGGAGTCAAGTCATTCTTAATTACAGAAAATGATAAGGTTGGAGAAAACAAGTTGCAACAATTATATATATATTCTTATGATTTACAAATGTGTATATATAGATACAGTAGCTGCTGAATTATTCGATCATCAGCCAACGAGAAAGCTGCCAATTAATTCACCAATAGAAGAAAACAGAGGATGGGAACGACCAGCGGGAGAAACACGAAGGAATTCACATTTATGATGCAGGCACTTCAGCACCCGTATCACCGTTACTACTACTATTGCTATTCTCTTTTTATGCTTTGCTGTCTTGCAACCTTTGGTGCTTCCAGAATCACGGAATTATCTGAAACAAATACAGAAACGACGCAAGGGTGCTCACAGACAGAGAGGGACGCCCTCCTCGCCTTCAAATCGAGCATCCAATATCCGACCAACATTCTGATATTCTGGAACAACCAAAGTGACTGCTGTGGATGGAACCGGGTGGTGTGTCGCAATGATACCACAACAAACCGTGTGCATGTGGTGAAGCTCAACGTTTCGTATCTGCTTCTGCGCAGTGAGATGCTAAGCCCATCTTTGGTCAATTTGACACATTTCAACGGTGCTCAGATCCCAGAATTCATTGGTTCAGAAAGTGAGGTATCTTGATCTCCAAGCGTCCCACTTTAGTGGGTCAATTCCTCCCCAACTCGGGAATTTATCTAGTCTTCGTCACCTTAATTTATCTAGTCTCTCCTCTTTGACATAACTTGACATGAGCTTCGTGAATCTCAGTATTGTCTCTCACAACTGGTTTTCTATAGTAAATATGTTGCCTTCTCTTCAAGTTCTAGGACTGTATGATTGTAGTCTTAATCAAATCCCTTCTTCTCTTTCTCATCTCAACCTTACTTCTCTTGTAACACTTGTTCTCGCTAGCAATAACTTCAACTCTACCTTACCTAGCTGACTCGTTGAAATTTGCCTCCCGGCGACGAGAAAAAAAAAATGCATGGAGTCAACACGTACTCGCCGTGCACGCAGGGGAAGCTATGAAAATCACTCTGGAAACTTGCAACCAGTACTGTTTGGCCCTTAAAATTTAGACTCGGCCATGAAGTTGTTCCATTTTAAGTGTTTAAATACTCCGACTGATTCATACGTTTGCCTCATGATATGCTTTTATCCATAAATGCTCCTTTGCGAAATGGTCAATTGGGTTCATTATTTTCTTACTGTCGACCTCACAGATAATATGCAGTTTGTATCGATAATTTGTAGAGGATATTTTCCTCGAAGAAATATCTCCAATCTAAACCTGTAGCTCCTAGAATATATGAACAAGAAACAGTACCTAATTGCCTATTAATTTGTCTTTATAGATTAACTAATAGAAATTTGCCATGTGGGGTGGAGTTGGTCCGTGATTGGCTTGGGCTATTTTTTTTTAAATAGAATTCACAATGAAAAGAATGAAAAATACATTAAATCTAGATGAAAAGTATTAATTTTAAATGGTAGCCATGACGTCCTATTAATTTGTCTTTATAGACTAACTAATAGAAATTTGCCCCATGGGGTGGAGTGAGGTCCGTGATCAACTTAGATTATGATTTTTTGGAGGAATTCATCGTGAAAAAGATGAAAAATGTATTGAATCTAGATGAAAATATAGCATTAAATTTTAGATGTTAGTCATGACGTTCTTCCAACAGTGAAGACAGTTGAGAATTTGTGATGAGCCTACTAATGGAGAGAGCAAGTACAACAACTACGATGACCAAGCAACAACATAATAACAACGTCCACGAAGTTAGCCATGGTTAGTTATGGAAGAAGAGACCTTATAGTCTAATGAATGGACATGAATATAACTTTAAAATATTATTTACCTTTTGAAGAGTATTGATCTTTCAAAAAACAATGTAGTTGGTGATCTTTCCAACTAAGATATTATTTGCAAGATTCCAAATACTAATAGTGAGGTGAATTCTACTCATCTTTTAATTTACAAATGTATATATATAGATGCAGTAGCTGCTGAAATATTCACTCATCAGCAAACGGGAGAGCAGCCAAGTAATTTTTCCGATAGTAAAAGGAAAGAAGATGGGCTCGACCTGCAGGAGAAACACGAGGGAGTCCACATTTGTGTTGCCGCCCCTTCATCGCCCGTTTTACTATTCTCTTTTCATGCTTTGCTGCCTTGGAAGCCTCGTTACGCCCAACATAGCAGAATTGTTGGAACCAAGTGCAAAAACGGCGCAGGGGTGCTCATCGGCAGAGAGGGACGCCCTTCTCGCCTTCAAATCCAATATCATGGATCCCTCTAATCGTCTAGAATCATGGAATAGTCGGCATGATTGCTGCGGATGGAGCGGGGTGGTGTGCCGCAATGATACCACAACTACCCGCATACATGTGGTGGAGCTCAATCTTGCCAATCCAGACTTTGACAGTAAGGAAACAGCTTTGCAGGGTGAAAAGCTAAGTTCATCTTTGCTTTCTTTAACGCATTTAGAAAGCTTAAATCTCAGCGGGAATGATTTTTACGGTGCTCAAATCCCAGAATTCATTAGTTCATTTCAGAAATTAAGATATCTTGATCTCCAAGGATCCAACTTTAGCGGGATAATTCCTTCCCAGCTTGGGAATTTGACGAGCCTTTGCTATCTAGATCTATCTGCTGAATACTCAGAAGGTGGTTTAAGAGTCCAAAGCTTGGACTGGCTCATGCATCTACCCACTTTAACATACCTTGACATGAGTTATGTGAATCTTAGTGTGGTCTCCGGTAGCTGGTTTTCTGCAATGAACATGTTGCTTTCCCTACAGGAACTGAGACTGTACAATTGTAGTCTTCAGCAAATCCCTTCTTCTCTTTCCTATCTCAACCTTACATCTCTTGCAACTCTTGTCCTCGGTATGAATAACTTCAATTCAACCTTACCTAGTTGGCTCTGGCAACTCACCGCTCTCTCATACCTTGATCTCTCCTCTAGTAGTTTTCATGGTACAATACCCATTGGAATAGGTAATTTAAGTAGCTTAACAGAACTTTATCTCACTTTTAATTCTCTAGAAGGAGTTATTTCTCAACTTTATTTTGAGAACCTAACCAATTTGCAATACTTAGACTTGTCCCACAATCCCTTGCTTACCATTGTAATAGACAACAACTGGGCTCCTCCTTTCCAATTACAATTTCTCGCTCTAGAGACTCTCCAATTGGGGCCTACAATTCCCATGTGGCTTAGGTTACAAAACTCTATTAGAGTATTAAGTTTGTACAATACAAGTATCGAAGGAAATTTGCCAAGTTGGTTTTGGACTTCTTTTCCTAGATTTACAGAGGTTGATCTCTCTTATAATCAGATAAATGGTACTTTGCCATTAACCTTAGAGAGTCATACAAACTTGACTTTTCTAAATCTATGTTCTAATCTACTTGAAGGATCAATTCCAAAGCTTCCGGCTAACATACAAGCAGTAGACCTATCTATTAATTCCCTTTCAGGACCACTACCATTGAACTTCCCGTCAATCTACTACAACCTTGCGTATAATCAAATTCATGGAAGAATACCAATCTCCATTTGTAATTCAACACAACTAGAGGTGTTAGACTTGTCACACAACCAAATATTTGGAGATATTCCACATTGTGAATGGCAAAGGCTAAAATATCTTAGTTCTATTCGTTTGGGAAACAATAATCTCACTGGGGAGATTCCAAACTCAATTGGACAGTTGAACAACATAAAGTTATTGCACTTAAATAACAATAACCTTTATGGACAAATCCCATCCTCATTGCAAAATTGTATCACACTACAAGTTCTTAATGTCGGCGACAACAACCTCTCGGGAAATATACCAACATGGATTGGACAAAATTTGCAACAGTTAGCTATTCTTCGACTGAGATCGAATATGTTTTCGGGTGATATCCCTCTGCATATTGGGCAATTGAGTGATCTACAGATCATTGACCTTGCAAATAATTATTTAACGGGATCAATCCCACGATCCTTGGGAAATCTAAGTGCAATCATTTCCACATCAAGAACCATGAGTTATGTTTCAGTTAAAAAATTAATTGGAATCGTTGAATTTAGAGAAGAAAGTGATAACATAACAATAGTAACAAAGGGATATGAATATAGCTTTTCAAAAACACTCTCCTTGGTGAAGATTATAGATCTTTCAAATAATCGTCTTGTTGGTGAGATCCCTGAAGAATTCGGATTGTCTTGTTGGTGAGATCCCTGAAGAATTCAGATTGTTGGCAGGTCTTCAAACTTTAAATCTTTCAAGAAACTATTTGAATAGAAATATTCCAAATACAGTTGGTGGAATGAAGTCACTGGAAACTCTAGACTTGTCATACAACACATTATCAGGAGTTATTTCTCAAGGATTGTCAGCATTGAACTCATTGAGTCATTTAAATCTATCATATAATAATTTATCAGGATGATTCCTTATGGGTATCAACTTCAAACATTGGAAGATCCTTCAATTTATAAAGGCAATGCTAATCTCTGTGGAGCTCTAATCAACAAGAGTTGCTTTGGTGATAAAAACAA
Organism: Costus lasius; assembly: GCA_027563935.2. Lineage (NCBI taxonomy): Eukaryota > Viridiplantae > Streptophyta > Magnoliopsida > Zingiberales > Costaceae > Costus > Costus lasius. Next base: position 698,661 of record CM050446.2, on the reverse strand, counting down.
CAGTATAATATATGATGAGCAAGGTGGTTTATCACTAATGCTATCAAAATATCTTAGTACTGCTCTTGGATTTTTGTTGGGCCTCTGGTGTGTGTTTGTCATTCTATTGTTCAAGAAAGATTGGAGAAATTTTTATTTTTCAACCATTGACAAAATATGTTGTGAAGCTTATGTGTCAATTAAGGCTTGTAAAGCTTATGTGTCAATCAAGACAAGACTAAATAGATGAAAGACAAGTCAAAAATATTTCGGAGAGATGTTTAAAATAAACTCCAATTAGGCTTCCTGCTGTTTTGCACTATCATTATCTTGAATGTGAATTTTTTTTTTGTTTTTATGCTAATCAAGATAAATTTTTTGACTCTTGTTTTTCTTTAAAAAAATTATGATAATATGTGATTGTATATTTTACTTTGGAACTTTAGGCATATTATTGTTTAATGATCAAATATTGGTACAATGAATGCATCCATGGTTCAAAAGCTATCTATGTTTATTAGATTATCAACAAATAGTAAAAAAAAAACTTACTCTTTCTAGACATTTAGCAAAAATAGGACTTGAATGAAGAATTTGATTTTGAAATCTCAAATTGAGTTGAGCCGTTAGGTACAAATTGAATTGGTCGAATTCAACTTGCATCTTAAAATTTAGCATTTGTCCATTGTAAATCTTTTGTCCGTTGCAAGACCTTTCAAAATGTAATCTTATCACAATAAACTCGAGTTTTGTAGCATTATATAGTTGATATTGGCATTAGTGGATCGTGAGAACTTAATCATTTTTTAATAGTTCGAAAAGTGCTTCGCAATCTTCAATTACAAATTAAATAACATGACAAGGCAAACCAATTAATTTACGAAAATGAACTAAACTCAAAATATTTTTACCATTTCCATACATTTTGAATTTTTATAAAAATTTCCTCTAAATGAATGAAGAGGGAACAAAGTATGTTTGTTCAAGAAAAAGAAGATTACAAGCATCTGGATGCGCAAGTGATTATTTCGCCAAATAAAGACTAGAAAAACTTTAAAATAAAAAAAACAATTAACAACATTTGGAGTGCGAAAACGTATTGATGAATTAGGAAGTGGCAGGAAAACAAGTCGTATGAGTTCTAGTTAAGCTAGCTCATGAATTAGGGTTCTTCAATTTAGGAAGGTAATACTTAAATTTAGAAAGGTAATACCTATATTTGTGGTTGCTCCAATGATGAAAAAAATACTACAATATATGGCGATCACCTCCCTTGCCGCAAGCGTCGGGCTGTTGTTTGCGCGCACCTCCTTTGACATCTTGGACTTGGAGTGCTTGTGCGTGGTGCAGAGGGCGATGGCAACGGAGGCGACGGCGGCAACGACGCCCAAAAGGAGGAGCAGCTCGGCGCCGGCGCCGGCGTTCGAGAATTTTGAGAGGCTTGACAGAAGAAGACGACCATCTTGGAGAATCCTAACCATGGTGTGCGATTTGCTGTTTGGTCGACCAAGCACTCAGCCTCTTTTAAGCTGAGAGTTTTGGAACTTGAGAAAGAAAGAACAACTCATACCAATACGCAATTTATACGAGTTGCTATCGATCTGCAGGTGAAAAGCAAAAGAAAGAACGCACAAAAAATGAAGGAACAAATTAACAAATGATAACTTCATAAGATCAAAAGAGATCGAGTTGAGACCCTTGCAAGTTAAGCAGATCATTCTAGTTTCAGTAGTTGAGGGCTGAATTCCTACCCTTGGCTTATGCATTTGGTTTGCACCTCTCAAACGATAACTTCATATTAAAATGTGCTTTAATGCCACTCTTTCATTTCGCTTCTTGCTTCAGTTCCAAGCAGCATTGAGGGTGGGAGGCTGGCCTAGTCGTCAGTAATAATTCCATTGCTTAACTCGCCCCCGAGTTGACAGCGGTATATATCCTAAGCTAAATGATCAATAATTCAAATCACGTTTATTATATATTAGAGTAATATTATGCATTATTCAATTATTTTTACGAATAATTAGTTAATTCAGTCCAATTTAAAGCTTGTTTGCTTTGGCCCAATAAGCTTGTTCTGTCAGTGGTCGCAAGGCCCATATCCCTGATGGGTCATAAAGGTAGAGTCGTCTTGGCGCCACAAAATTCCAGAGATTTGTTACTTTAGGGCAATATTCTTTTCGGGCTTAACGAAGTTGCAATGGCGTCAAGCGAAGGTTTGAAGCTTCGGGGGGCATAGAGGCGCTAATACAGCGAGAGGAGATTGGTAACTGCTGATCTCTTCTATGAGGTTTTTCCTTTCTTTTTCCTTGATATGTTCGTTCTTCTCTTTGGTATGCCGAGATCCATGTGATACCTTTCTTTTTGGATGGTAATAGTGGTCTTTCTTCTATATGTTTGAGTTGTTTGTAAATGTGCGGAATCTCCATTGGCTTATCTTGGAAATGGAATAGGTCTCCTGAGATTCAAGATTTAAGAGGAATAACTTGTGTTTTCCTTGTCTGATGCGTGGTATCTTCTTTGTTTTCGTTTCGCAAAGATTTCAGAAAGAATTAAGTTATTTTCGTTCTTCTCTTAGGTACGTTGAGATCCACGTGATATCTTTCTTGTTGGACGGTAATAGTGGTCTTTCTTCTATGCGTTTGAGTTTTGTCTGTAATTGTGCGGCATCTCTATTGGCTTATCTTGGAAATGGAATTAGGTCTACTGAGTTTCAAGATTTGGGAGGCACACTGAGAACTTATGTATCGTAGTATCTTCATTGTTGTCGTTTTGTAATGATTTCCGATGGTAATAGTAGTCTTTCTATTTGGTATGTTGAGATCCATGCGATATCTTTCTTTCAGATGGTAATAGTAGTCTTTCTTCTGTATGTTTGAGTTTTGTTTGTAAATGTGCGGAATCTCCATTGGTTCATCTTGGAAATAGAATTAGGTCTGAGTTGCAATATTTAGGAGGAATACTAAGAACTTATGTTTTTCCAAGTTATAGAGGTTCTTTTTGTCTCCTTCTGTTTGCTTGTTGCAAATGGACTTCAAAGGAATTCCATCGGTTTTTGGATTGTTCTTTTTCTTGCTTGCTTTGTTTGAAAATTTTGCATTATATCTTTCTATGAGCTATGAATTTTTAGCTTCGGGTTATGATGGCCTAATGGGATATTATTGTGGCTTTTACTGTAACCTGATTCTTTGTTTGGATTAACATCATGCATCTGTAAATCCGTCACGTTGTTTACCTTTCAATTCTATCGACTGAAGCACTGATCTATTTCATCGTATTAACTCTTCTACTGGGACTATATCCTTTCCATGTAATGTGAAAAAGTGTTGGATGATGGACGAGTGGGTTCTTTTAAGTCTTTATTTATTTATTCTTTATTCTTTCTTTGTAGGCATCTTTATTTATTTATTTTGATGGTGCGTATGTTCTTCATTTGAATTTTGAGCATTTTACATTTGAAGTTACAACTCTGTAAAATATTTTCATATTTTTTCTAAAGATGCTTTTAGTAATATTAAGATTAATTTAATACTGTATATGCATTTTATTTAAATTTATAATGTTTAAGAATGGTTAACTATACCATTACAAGGCAAATTTTTATTGTACATATAAAAATGTCTTGACGCTCTATATAAGGTGTTCCTAATTTTAATATCTTTTAAGCCTTTTATGTATTTGTTCTTTATTCTTTCTTCTTTCTTTTTGTAAACTTTTACAATAACATGATTCATTGTTTGGATTAACATCATTCATCCGTAAATTTGTCACGCTGTTTGGCTTTTAATTTCTATCGACTGAGGCTTTAATATATTTCGTCATATTAAACTTTTCTTGGGACTACATCCTTTCCATGTAATGTGAAGAAGTGTTGGATGTAACCTAAACATACTACCGTACGTTGCAAGTTAATCTTGAACCTAAATCCATCTAAATCTTCTTATGAATTTAGGCTATTATCCATGCTAAAGTGATGCAATTACTCTTTTACCCTCTTGTCATAGGCCATAACTGCTGCTCTAATTTTTCTACTCCCATATCATATTTTCTACTCACTTGGCAGTCTCAACTTAAGGAACACATACACAAAAAATTATTTTATTAACCAAATGTTTACGACAGTATTTGCTCAGTAAGTCCGTTCACATGCTTAGCAAGCATATTAATTTTACCGTCCTGAACAGCCGACACTCTGTTTATGCCAATCTTTTTCCGTAAGACATTGTGGTGTAATGGATTGGTGAAAATAATCCAATTATTTTAATGAATTTTAAAAGCTTTAATTTCTTTCAATAACTCCGAAGAAATATTCGTGTTTCGTATGTTATTCAGATACTTTCATACAGATGTGAGCCAGATAAGTTGTATGGGAGCATTCTTGATCGGCATCAGCCTAGAAATTGTGTGCAGTATTTAGCTCAACCAGGCATCCCTTTTAATTTGCAAACCCTTCTGTTACGTCATGCTCGTTAACGACGCAATATTAGCCCGGTTAATTGCCCAATTAAATGTCGTCGAAGGCCCATTTGTAGCCCAATAAAGGGCTCATTAATTACTACGTTAAACAACCCAATAAATGCTAATTAGCAGTCCGATTAAAATTCGAGCAAATCTGTTTGCGGTCCGATGCAAAGCAGTAAAGCCTCGTTAACGAGCGAACAGAGATATATTAGCCCGCATGCAGTCCAGAAGTAACCTACTTCCCGCTAATGGCCTAGTAGAAGCCCAAATATTTGGCCCATAGATGGCTCAGTAAACCCAAACCAGATACAGGCCCAATAGGTACAAAATAAGCCCATTATTGGCCCAATATAAGCCCAAAAATAAGCTCATTAACGACCCAATAGAAATCCAAATTAAGCCCATTAAAGACCCAGAACACGCCCAAAATAGGCCCATTAACCAACCGATATAAGATCAAAATAAGCTCATTAACGGCCCAGTAAATCCTAAATAAGCCCAACAACGATCCAAGCGAAACTATAATATAGGCCTATTTTGTGGGTCGCCAAAGGCCCAAATTAGACCATTGTTGTTCCGTTGAGGGCCAGATAAAGCATATTAGGAACCCAGTAAATATTCAAATGTGTCCATTGATGGCCCAACAACACCTACATGTAGGCCTATTAAAAGCCCACACGTTAGCCCAAATATAAGCATATCGACAACTCACGACCCGGTTATTGCCTAATATAAAGGCCTATTAAAAAATCACAAGTTACGCCCTACGAAACAAGTTACGGCCAATTAAAAAACCACAGGTTACGACCTACGAAAACAAGTTACGGCCAATTCAAAAACCACAAGTTACACCCTACGAAACAAAGTTAAATAATTATACATCTTATTATCCTTAAGTGGAATGCGCCCAAATATCTACCATCTGCCCACAAAATTCTCCAACCAAATCTTTGCAGTTAATATGCAGAGCAGATCGTCTGACGACTGCATCGGTTCGGCCTAGTTGCCTCTTTGCCTTTGTTCTGGAACGTCAGTCCTATGACTTGGAAGGAGCAGAGCATCCAATACTTGCTACTCCTGCATAATGGAGCCCAAAAAGAGTAGCAGTTACTGATGAAAGCATGTAATCACTCTACGGGTCATTCAAAAACCACAATTTACACCCTATTAAACAAAGTGAAATTTTTGCAGTTAATATCGATTCGGCATCATCACCTATTTGCCAATAAAGTACGTCCACATTCTTGTAGGTCTTGCCGTTGCTCTGGAATGCCAGTCCTTTGACTTTGAAAGAGAGCTAAGCATCCAGTACTTGCTACTGCATAATCTAAATTTGGTAATGCAAAGTGATGGAAGAAATAGCTAAGAGGAAACAGAATTCAAAGGAATAAAATCCAACCACTTCTTAAGCGAAGACAACTACATAAACCAGCTTGAATATTATAGGGAAAAGCCATCTCAATTTAATTCATTTTACTTAGTTTTACCCCATTTCACTTATTCATAAAAAAAACCTCGTTTTGCTTCATTTCACTCACTCCCAAACTCAAATTATGTTTAAATCTTGGCGTGAATATGTAGTTGTTAAAACATGAGAAACCTTGTTTTGCTCCCTTTCACTCACTCCATTTCTATGTTATATTTTTATTTCTGAAACAAAAAGAATACGCAGAAAACTCAATACCAATACAAACCATCATGCGGTCAAAGTGAATACGACAGCAACTGCTTAATTACTTTTGTTCCAAGATTTGAGAAGCAATGTCTAATTAAAAATAAACAAATGCCAAACCACCAAACTAAATGATCATCGAACCTAGATATATTCATTGAAGTTTAGTGTTAAGAATACAAAGACACCAATTCAACTCGTAAAATGAGAAAATTCAAACAAACCACATGCTACCACACTTCAAAAGAAAGTGGAACAGTTTCCTACTTAATTCAAATCGCAACTCAACTCATCCAACAGTATTTGAACAGCCTCACAAGACAAGACAGCAGAAAGTAGGCCTTAAGATTTCTAGGTTAACTTAAGATGCTTCAAGAATGTTGGATACTCAATAATGTAAGAGTGCTCAAAGCATAAGTGAAGAAAGGTTATCGAGAGATGTTTGTAAGTAAGAATCCGAAGCTGCAACTGAGAATGCAACCAAAAGTTTCCTCCGCTTTTACTTTAAAATTTGAAAGGAAGAATTTTTCAACAATCTTCCCCCTTTTCTTCTTCTTCTTTATTTTTTTTAATTACTTGTGTCCTGCCTTTCCCTCAATATTATTGGTCACATAATCCTTTGCAACCCACCGTATTCTTTACCATTTTGGTTCCACTTGAACAACTAGATCAACAAGGCAATGTAAGAATGATTTCCTTGCGCTACAATGTTAAAAATGATCATTTGACATAAGCAAGTCACAACCAAGGGACTACGACCCGTCAAATAAAAAAATAATTTATTAACTTTATGAAATTAAAAAGTATGGTCCAATTGGAAAATGCTTAAATTTGTATTACTCATAGCCTTGCCATTATGCATGTAGAAGAACTAAAATCAAGGTTGAATACAATAACCATTCCCTAGTACATGTTTGAAAAGGTAGATACTACAGATATCATTTAGGCATGGATAACAAATATAAAATGCTAATTAGCAACGTAGATATTACAACTAACAATTTTTGAAGTTTGTAACCAAAAAAGACAAATATGGAGAAAGAAATATGAGAAGAAACCAAACTCGAATAACCCTCAGGCCTTAGTGTTAAATATAAACTGCTTGAGGTGAATTTTGAGGGTGAAAACACTATGGAAGCTTTAGGTAGCTCCGATTTATCATCTTTGTAGATTTACATAAACAATGTATATAGTGGGTCCCAATTCCAGTACTGTGACACCACCAACCTTTGCCTGTTAGATCCAATAACCATACTAGCGAGGGAAATTTTGCAAGGAATGGTACCTTTTGTCAAAACATGGTGCTCTATGCTTTTTCTAACTACCAAAGTTTTATCTCCAAATTTTGCCTTATGAAAATTAGCTTCAAATATAAATTTTGAAATTGTTTTCTTTACATATCTATACCTTGATGCAAGAATTGAAGCAACACAAACTAAATCAGAATAATAACCAATCCGCTAGAGCAACAATACCAACAACAAAATAACGTTATAGACTTTTGGCATTTAGATATGTTGTTATGCAAGTTACAATATATATATTTTAAGTCTACCAAAATAAATAATTTTATACTTGAACAACATAAAACATTTCCACAACATTTACTCATTTAGTACTTGTAAAAGAAATCATACTACTTCATCTTCTTGGATATTATATATATTTGGCTTTGTCCCATATGTAGAGACTCCATCCTAATAATTATGCCTACCGGTGTAACCAGAAAAGAGCATCAAAATTTTCTAGTGAGTTTTTCTCCCAAGTCCAAGCAATCCGTAAGTCCCCTAAAATGGCAGGAACATAAGCATTAAAATTTGAAGTTACGGAAGTCTGGATATCGTTCTTAGACTAAAAATATAGTAGTCTTGTTCCGTGCCTAACAACGGGAGAAAATAATATAAACAAAATGAAGACCGGAACTACAATTTCACAAGCTTTTTTTAAAAATTCTTAAATTTAAAACATTTTTAAGAAACTCATGCAAGGTCCATTCTGCTACTTCTACCTGCTTCTAATCAATTTATAGATACAATATTTATAAGGAGCTCATACAAGGTCCAATTTGGTTTCACATGATTGAAATCCTCAACCACATCAGCCACATGAACTTATATGGTTCCTCGCAGAATTGTAAGAATTACATAGCTAGTGTTTAAGGCAGTGCTAACAAATTTCCTTAGCTCAATAATGCTCGTGTTAATATAAATATCTCCCAAGCATAAATATAATGTCCAATCAATCAACTACTACATGAAACTAAGTGAGTAATGGATTTAAAATTCCTTGTTCTTTAGATCAAAGAAACCTTCTTCTTTCAGTGAATGTAAAGATCTAGTCCCCGTATTTAGAGGTTGAAACGGGCAAGAATTTGTTTCTTAGATCAAAGCAACCTTCTACTTTCAGTGAATGTAAAGATCTAGTTCGTAGTTAGAGGTTGAAAAGGGCAAAACCTATGGGATGCAATCGTCTTAATTTTTTCTGCGTATAACAACTTCAATTATTTCCAGGTTCTGGGGCTTCACGTAACATCTACCTCCTTGAAACAAGAAAGGACTGAAGCTGGTAATGTCCTTCTCTGTCTGGCCTCCAAGGCTATCTCAACAGTTTGATGAATACAACAGACGGTTTTGGTAAAGAAGAATAAAGATGAATGAAACAGGTGAAAATAAAAAAAATATATATGAAAGCGATTGCGGATCAATCTTCATAGAAGGAGAGAAAACAAGGGATTACGTGGTTATGGTAGTTCTTGAGATGAGGCGGATTCCAATCTGGAGGAGAATTAAGAAGCCAAGAACGCAACCAAATGCCTTCCTCGAAGCTCCTACTCCAATCTGGCATGTCAAAGTATAGATCATAGATCATCATACAAAGAGATCGAAAGAAGGCAGACTCAGAGAAAAGGCGGATCAACAGGGCTAGGCTAGGGTTTCAATCAGAATGAGAATGAAGAAGCCAAGAATGTCCACAAAGTTCTTCTTCTCAAACCTCCAGTTCAATCTAGCATTTCGAAGTACAAGATCGTAGATCATGGTTGAGAAGAAGGCAGACTTACAGAGAAGTGACGGATCGACAGGGCCAAGCTAGGGATCAAATCAAGATGAGAATGAAGAAGACAAGAACGCCCCAAGGCCTTCCTCAAACTTCCTACTCAGCCACGGAGGCATACAGCATGGATGGCGATCTCAAGCATGGCAGCACTGCAAGGGTTCGTCGCTAGAGAAGCCCTTGACGAAGACCTTGCAAAGTTTCAGATTCATCTATTTACTTCCTTTGCAAAGTATACTTAATCTTCCCGCATATTGTGCAGGGTTCACGACTTCGTGCGCGCAAGCTTCATCCAACGGCTAGGATTATGTCGTCAGAAAATATATGAATCCAGCCGTATGTTAGGTTGTGTTCATATATTTCTATTGCTAAAATCATGATTTGTTTTGTGATCGCAACCGTCCGTGACTGAGGAGGTTTGCAGTTGATACCGGTATACAAATCTTCAGCATAAAGGTCCAGAGGCCGTAGAGCTCCAGCCGTAGGCCATATTTTAAATATTATCAGTACATAGGTGCATACTAATTTGGATGTAAAAGCACAAATATGATGGATTCAACAATTATAATATATGTATGTGGATATTAGATGAACATATAAGAATTTTACAGACACTCACGAAGAGTTTTATTTTGAACATATATAACAAGCCTCGTATATATTGGTCGATACGATATGCAAAAGAAATTGAGTCCTGCTTAATAAGCCGGCAATGAACAAAAAGAAATTTAGAATACTAAATACATAAAATAGAAACCTAGCTGTGAGTATACACTAACTGAGTATAAAGCATGCAAACAGTCTGAAAACTATTTCAAAAAATTGAAAACTTGAAGCTACAACACCTTTCAAGGAGTTTCGAGACTATCTGCACTCGATTTATCTGCCAAAGACTTGGAATCGCTCGATTCCTTCTAAGTGCTCCACCAAGCAAGAAATTGAGCAATTGTCATTGGCATGGCCAAGCTGACGGTCCACAAAGTAGTCAAGGCACCAAAGTACGTGTTGCCTTGAATGTCAAAACTGCAAAGAGATATCTTACGCAGCACAAAAGTGATTAGATGTTATAGCCCCCGAACCTCACAGATCTATATCTCTTAATTTGAAATGAAATATATAAGCTTAGCAACAACGGAGTTAGGAAACACATGCAGATGATATTATTCATATTTTTCTTGTATAACAATTTCCATCTTGGAAACAAAAAGAATGCAAGATTCTAAGAGAATTTTAATGTATGATTCTCTGTTCCAGTAAGCAATAGAAGTATTCCAATCACTGGCTTTAAAAAATCATCAAATCATGCTAGATGAAGAACAAAAACACATGAAATAGTGCAGATGCAGTCAACTCTCACATATAAAAGGCATAGATAATTGATTGAAAACAAAAATAAGAAAATCAATGTTCCGTCAAAAAAAAAAACATGAGAAATTTTGTGTTCATTGAATCTACAAAATAAGAAAGAAAATTGGCATGCTAATACTCGATAGCCTTGTAATGTGTTACAATCTAATTAACTCGAGTATATTCTTTACTCTTGCAAAGAAAGTGTATATTTTTACACTTGCAGCTCAAGTCTAAGACAGATTAGGGAAATTAATTAGATTTTACAAATAGAAACTCAACCTAATTCATCCTGGTTACGATATACAACTAATTAACTTTGTAAATAAAGTATTAATGAGAAGTAAAGTACATTTAATGCTAGAAGAATGATATACGTGACTAAATAAAATAATATGATGGCCATAAAAATGCAGTAGAATATGAAGTAATACATTTACCGGGAACTAATCAATTAAGAATAATTAAATCATGGAGTCAAGGTACTTAAAGAAATCGAATGAAATAAATTTAATTTCCATACAACTAAATTTAGTACCGGTTGCAGCATCTAAAGCATGCATAAATTGGGGGTGGATAAGAGCAGGTAAATTGTAATGCAATTGTTTACATGGCTAGTGAAAAGTTCATCATGGAATGCGGCTTCACTGTAATATAAATCAGAACTGCGAACACTGTTAGTGTTGGATTAATGGTATAAATGAGAAAATAAAAAATATTTAATGACCAATAAAATTATAGGTAGAATATGGCCTAATATGTTTGCTGACAATTAGTGTAGTAAAAAATAATTAAATGCAACGAATGTGAATCAAATATTGTTATATTTAATATTTTGAAAATATGGTTAAGTTGAGGGGGTAAAATTGGAATTGGCAAAAAAAAATCAAAATCAAAACTGAAGCAGCCGAGCCCCAATTCGGCCGCTTCCCCACTTTTCCCCTCTCTCCCACGATGCTCTCTCCCTCTTCCCCGTTCTTGTGCACCGACGCCCAGGCTCACCGCCGCCTCGGCGACGTGCGGCCAGTCCAGCCACCGATTGGTGTTGGGTAATTTAATTTGGAAGAATTATTCAGTCTCATGACTTATTGGATGTTTCGATTTGGAAAATTATCCGGCCTCGTGGTGTGTTGGATAATTTAATTTGAGAATTATCTGGCCTCTCGGCGTATTGGATAATTTGATTCAGAAAATTACCCGGCCTTGCGGCGTGTTGGGTAATTTAATTTGGAAGAATTATCCGGTCTCACGACTTGTTGGATGTTTCGATTTGGAAAATTATCCGGCCTCCTGGCGTGTTGGATAATTTAATTTGAGAATTACCCGGCCTCTCGGCGTATTGGATAATTTGATTCAGAAAATTACCTGGCCTTGCTGCGTGTTGGGTAATTTAATTTGGAAGAATTATCCGGTCTCACGACTTGTTGGATGTTTTGATTTGGAAAATTATCCGGCCTCGTGGCGTGTTGGATAATTTAATTTGAGAATTACCCGGCCTCTCGGCGTATTGGATAATTTGATTCAGAAAATTACCCGGCCTTGCGGCGTGTTGGGTAATTTAATTTGGAAGAATTATCCGGTCTCACGACTTGTTGGATGTTTTGATTTGGAAAATTATTCGGCCTCGTGGCGTGTTGGATAATTTAATTTGAGAATTACCCGGCCTCTCGGTGTATTGGATAATTTGATTCAGAAAATTATCCGGCCTTGCGGCGTGTTGGGTAATTTAATTTGGAAGAATTATCCTATCTCACGACTTGTTGGATGTTTTGATTTGAAAAATTATCCGGTCTCGTGGCGTGTTGGATAATTTAATTTGAAAATTACCCGGCCTCTCGGTGTATTGGATAATTTGATTCGGAAAATTACCCGGCCTTGCGGCGTGTTGGGTAATTTAATTTGGAAGAATTATCCGGTCTCACGACTTGTTGGATAATTTTAAATTTTGGGAAAATACTTCAGCCTTAACGAACGCAATGTTATATTGAAGAGTTATACCCCGACGATATACGTCGACGTGCGCACCTCCCAAACAATATTTCATTGCGAGGGTTGAGGCTTTCAGTATTATACTCGATTGAATATTTAATCAGGTATGACTTGAGTTGAGTTTGAGTGATTGGTGAAATGACATTAGTAAAGTTGCTCTTTTTTTTCGACAGATTCAGCGAGGGGTTCGTGTGCTGTATGTGGTTCTGCCGGTTTGCGACGAGGCCATTGAGATATTCTCTGAACCCGTTGAAGGAGGAGGAGAGACCGAGCGTGAGCTTCGATGAAGACCAGCAGTATGGCGGATGGCGGTGACTCATGTGGAGCTTGATTAGGGCTTGATCGAGCGGCTGATTTTTGGCGGTGTTGAGCTTCCGTCGGCGATTGATGGGAAGCCGATATCAGGAGCTGCTGAGGAGAAGGTGTAGTGAGATACGAGAGGCGATGGACGAGTGGCTGCGTAAGCCGCGAAGCATGAGGGGCTACTGTGGTTAATTTGAGATGGAATCGAAGATGGGTGAAACTTTAAGAGCGAAAGCGGCGGCGCCGAAGATCCGATTTCGCTGCCATCGACGAAAGGCTCGTGGAGGAATGACAAAGTCGGCGGTCGCTGTAGATAGCGTCGGCTTCTTTCACGAGAGGATGCCGATGATTTCTTTGGTGATGTTCATCAATGGCGACAGAGGAGATGGCGACGGCAGTTGCTGCAGAGCCAATACTCTGGTTTCATCCGCAGAAGGGATGGGATGGGGCTGCAGATGACGATTACCAGGAGATGACAAGAAACGATGAAGTCTCGGCGCTAGAGAAGACTAGCAAGATGGGGAGGACTGATAAGGTGATGGTGACGAGGGAGAACAGAGGTAGGCGGAGACGGCGCCTTGTCTGATCTTGCATTATCAAACTCCCAACGTTGGTGGTGTTGCTAAGCTTTAGGTGGCATTGAGAGCTCTGTTAGATCCCTTCCGTAATTTCTCTTTTGTCAAAAACCAACTGCTCTTCTCCCTGATCAATTGGTGAAGGATCCAGCAAAGGGAAATGATTTGGGAGAGGTTATGTTGCGATCAGCGCATCCTTTCCATATGTATATTACTATCTTTGACCCGGCTTTGATGATTCCCTCCTTTTTTTGCACTCATCGAAGATGGACTCAGATTAACGAAAGGCTTAGTATAGGGCTTGACAATCACCTTCGTATTTCCTTGTGTATATTAGTGATTAACAATTTTGTCAAGGTAGGATTTTCTTCTTTATTTCTTTCCATGGTTATTTGTTCCTCGTTTTCTCCAGAGAACCTTCTTTTTGCTTAGAAATTTCTTTTTACGAGACTCCACTCCTTTCTCAAGGTAGTATTTTATCTGAGGATTTTTGCTTTTATCTGATTTCTCTCCTTTCCCCATAGTTCTTCGTAAGATTCAGTGTTTTCTGAAGGTTTCATCGTTTCCTTTCTGTGACAACACTGCATTTTCTTCTTCCTCTTATTTTTTATATATATATATTTTTGCTTCTTTTCCTCGGCAATATAGCTGTAGGTTTTGACAACACTGATCATATTCTGGTTCTGCAATGCTTGAAAAAGTTTTGACAACACTGCATTGGTATATTATGATGATAATTTAAATGGATTACCGGTTACAACGGTATTAATGATATGGTAAAGGAATCATGTGAATGAGCTTATGGGCTTGTGATATAAGTTGTACAGTTGTGATGTGATGTATTGGATATATGCATGTATGATATGTCGTGGCACTTTATGATCTGTGACTGGCTGATGTTAGCCAGGGGCTGAGCTTTATAAGCCAGTGGGCCATGTTTTTGTACCAGAGGCCATGTATTGGCTATGAGACTGGTTGTATCGATTATCTGTTTAGAGTCCTTTGGGATTGTTCATGGTTTCCTAGGTGTTGGATGCAACACTGCCGAGTTGCTAGTTGAGAGCAGTTGTTTCATCGTGTGAGCGACGATGAAAACACTCTTGTTAAAAGTGCGGACACGTAATGGTGTTGTTTATGGTCATTGATCTTGATTACACGACATTGTGCTGATTATGTATTTTGGATATCATCATGTACAGTTATGTTGTTATGAATATGGTGTTGGTTATGGTTTAGTTATCTTGATGCATGCATATTTGTTGTGATTCCTACTTAGCTATTTGAGCTAGCGTCCTTTATTTTGTTTTACCTCCAGGTAGAGAGTTGCTTATGTTGTTGATGGTGGTAGCTAAAAGTAGAGGCTATAGATCTTGTCTTCATGTTGTAGATAGATAGTTGGATTTGGAGTAATAATGATGTAAATTATTACTTGGATTAATATTCTCATTTATTGTTGTTGACATTCTGATTGATCAAGTGTGTGTTAATCTATATGTTGGTCAATGGTGAAAAGGATTTGTATAGTTCTTGTGTAGGTTGTATAAATGTGGATTTGTTTTGGATATATTGTTGGATCATTTGATTATAAGTGTTACACCCCCGGGCAATTAGCTAACCGTATTGGGTTGGTGCTCGTTTGGGTCGTGACAAATATGCAACTGTCAAGCACGCAACTTGTATTAGTCAAAGTAGTATTCTTGTCATTAGATTCATGCAATAATGATTGGATCGACACTGTTGTACTTGTACATTAGCATGCCTGCTGCATACATGCTAGAATACACCAAGTTTCAATCCAATAGTTTAAATCACAAAACTGCATAAATCCAATGCTAAGGACACTCCCTTGTCTAAAACATGACACTACCTAAGAATTAATATTTTTCTATTCGCCCCCCATATTGTGAAAATTTGTTTGTAGAAAAATCATAAATAGTCCCTTCAATATTGGCTCCTATATTTATGGATTTTGCATGTTCATTAGATGCAAAAAAAAAAGGTTTGATCC
Source organism: Costus lasius (assembly GCA_027563935.2). NCBI lineage: Eukaryota > Viridiplantae > Streptophyta > Magnoliopsida > Zingiberales > Costaceae > Costus > Costus lasius. The sequence goes on along the minus strand of CM050446.2, from coordinate 683,279 downwards.
AATGAATCTAACGCACTTCTTCGTATAAATAGGTGGACTAAGGCATTTATCTCAATATAAGATGCAACCTACATGTATTACAAATGAGATCTAAGGACATGTTTAATGCTTGCAACCTCCATGGCAATACCTAAGAATTATTATTTTTTCTATACTTTGCCCCCACATTTTAAAAATTTATTCATAAAAAATCCTAAATAGTCCCCTCAAATCAATATCGGCTCCTACATTTAGGGATTTTGTATGTTCATTGAGTGCAAAAATGCTTATCCAATTATTGTAATGTACTTTGTATAGGTGGAGTAAGACATTTATCACAATATGACATACAACCTGCGTATTACAAATGAGAACTAAGAACATCGTTAATTCTTGAAGAACATAAAAGGTGTAGTGTGATGAGCATGAATTAAACACATAACCTTCAGATCTTCAGTTGATCTAATGCTGAGGTTATTTATGAACAAACAAACTTACTAAAAAGAGATGAAAGAAGATGAAACATGGTTCAATGATACGGAAATCACGACAAAGAAGAGATTTACATCCTTGTGTAACAACATCAACCTAATTATTTTCTGAAGATATTTCAACCACATTAGGTAGCGAAAATTAAGCTCAATTATTCTTCTCTTTGCACATTAATCATTCATAATAAAACTGAAATAACATATATTCCTGAAATGTGTTCCTGTTTGATGTCAAAAATACTGGTCATGGAGTTCCGTAAAGTTTCATGGAACAAGGAGATTAAAGTAGAGCAGAAAAAGGAAGAGGAGGCTTTCGATAATCCTCACCTCTGCTTCCAGGCAGATCGATTATAGAAGAAATGCCACCATCTCCCCTCTCCACCGCCACTTCCATCTTTCAGTTTCCGCATACTCTTTCTCTTCTTCCTCTAGAGTGGAACAGAAATAGCATACTACATTATTTTTTTTTTTTCAAAAAATGAACCTCAATAAGCATTCCAAGCAAAACACTGTATGACAAATCCTTGTGAACTATATGCTAACCTTGTTCCATTCTCAATTATAGCAATTTGATTGTGTTGTCAGATTGCTCTAGCTATCACCTACTAATTACATATATAGTTTAAAACTAGTGATTAACTTTTTATATTAAAGAAAAGAATACAAAATATGAAATAGAAAAATTAAAGAGAAGAATATTCAAACTCCAACCATTAGAAATCATACTAACAAGTACAAAATGATAATATATGAGATGCATACATAGTGGCAATACATTGGTACTCGCTGACAAATATTATATTTGTTACCTATTTTCCACATAATCACCTGAAATTAGGTGCCTTCATGCATTTTTTAAGGGCTACATAAAATTTTTCATATAATTTGTCAATCATCCCAAAGTATAAGTATCTCCAAGCTTTTTTGAATAGCAAGATAATAAAGACACTCCACAATCCAAATAAAAATCCAATTATAGCACTTAGATCAATAGATAGCCATAGAGATGTGTCCACTGGCACAATGATGCTTGTATCATTAGAGCAACTCTTGTTAAGAAGAGCTCCACAAAGGTAGGTGTTGCCAATGTAAATGGATGCATCATATAATGTTTGGAGTTGATTTCCCGTAGGAATATTGCCTGAGAAGTTATTATATGATAAATTCAAATGATGCAATAAATTCAATGCTGCCAAACCTTGAGGAATAACTCCTTCCAACTTATTGAATGACAAATCTAGAGTCTCCAATGATCTCATTTCACCAATAGATTCTGGGATCTTGCCCATTAAATTATTTCTTGACAAGTTCAAAGTTTGAAGTCCTGCTAGATAACCCCATTCAATAGGAATTGTTCCGGTAAGAGAATTATCTGAAAGATCTATAATCTTTGTAAGACTGAGAACTAGTGTTGAAAAGTTGTACTGATGTCCCTTTGTAACAAGTGAGATATAATTATTTATTTTGTGTATCATCCTTGAATAATGATAGTATTCTGCATCTTCCATTGATGTCTTTGAAACTGAAATAACAGCACTTAAACTGCCAAAAGAGTACGGTAAAAGCCCCGAAAGTCTATTATTTGCAAGGTCGATAATTTGAAGAGTACTCAACTGCCCAAGTTCTAAAGGTATACTACCAGAAAAGAAATTAGAGCACAATCGAAGAATTGTCAAATTTTGAAAGCTTGTACCCATCCATGCTGGTATATTTCCTGACAAATTATTTTCACCAAAATCAATAAAGCTGAGGAAGCTACAATTTTGTAGTTGGGATGGTAAGTGTCCGTACAGACTATTGTTATTTAGGTGCAAGGATCTCAGGTTTAGTAAGCTTCCAATAGAAGTCGGAATTCTCCCCGAGAGTTTATTGTTTCCCAAAACAATATATTTAAGGAGTGTTGCCACATGCCAACATTGAGTGGGAATTTTTCCAGTCATATTGTTGTTTGACAAGTCAACAAGTTCAATATCATTTAAATTGCATATGGAAGATGGGATGCTTCCTTCAATATGATTATTTGAGAGAATTAGGCAAGATATTTGTGATGACTCTAGAGTTGATGGAAGTTGTCCTGAAAAAAAATTATTAGATAGGTCTAAGACATGGAGTTGAGGTGGCCAAGGAGGAACTAGACCTTCAAATAAATTAGAACATAGATTCAAAAAGGCTAAATTTGTCATGTTAACCATAAACCTAGGTAAAGTGCCACTAATTTTATTATATGACAGATCTATACTCTGAATGGTAGAAGAATAAGAAATCCAAAACCAATGGTCTGGCATGAGTGAGTCCTCAATGCTTGTATTTGACAAATTCAATAAAATAATAGATTTTTGAGAACGAAGCCACCTAGGAAATTTAGGACTAGTACTTAACTTACAAGAATCCAAATCTATGGTTTGCAAGTGAAAAGGAGGGAGCCAATTGTGATCCACGGTAATATTAAGAAAGAAGTTTTTAGACAAGTGCAACGTGTCCAATTTTTTCAAGTTGGCAAAGTGGGCTTGTGAGATATTGCCATTAAAGAAATTAAAAGAGAGATCAAGGTATTCTAGGTTGAAAAGCTTACCTATCTCTTCTGGGATTGGACCAGAAAGGAGATTATCAAAAAGATCTAGAAATCCTAAGCGGGTCAAGTTTCCAATGGCGCTGGGTAGTGTTCCATAGAAATGATTATAACTGAGGTCAAGAGTGGAGAGGCTAGTGAGTTGCCACAGCCAGCTTGGTAAGGTAGAGTTGAAGCCGTTGTAACTGAGGCTAAGATAGGTTAGAGCGGTGAGGTTGGGATGGGAAAACGAAGAGGGGAGGCTGACAAGATCACATCCATATAAAGACAACCGTGTCAATGAATGCAACGTGCTGATGATAGGTAGCCAGTTATGAGAGGCTTTGCTCAGGTCAACCCCGTCCATGTCCAGGTATGTCAAAGAAGGGAGACCCAAGAGCCAGCCTAAGTTATCGGCTCTCATTTGTCCCTGCGGCCATGTGGCAAGGTTGAGGATGGTGAGGGTTGATAAGTTACCAATGTCTGCTGGGATGGAACCCGAAAGGAGATTATCAGAAAGATCTAGAAATTCTAAGCGGGTCAAGTTCCCAATGGCGCTGGGCAGTGTTCCATAGAAATGATTATATCTGAGGTCAAGAGTGGAGAGGCTAGTGAGTCGCCACAGCCAGCTTGGTAAGGTAGAGTTGAAGCCGTTGTAACGGAGGTCAAGATATGTTAGAGCGGTGAGGTTGGGATGGGAAAACGAAGATCACATCCATATAAAGACAACACAGTCAATGAATGCAACGTGCTGATGATAGGTAGCCAGTTATGAGAGGCTTTGCTCAGGTCAACCCCGTCCATGTCCAGGTATGTCAAAGTAGGGAGACCCAAAAGCCAGCCTAAGTTATCGGCTCTCATTTGTCCCTGCGGCCATGTGGTAAGGTTGAGGAAGGTGAGGGTTGATAAATTACCAAACTGGGGAGGAATTGCTCCTTGGAAATTAGCAGAGGAGAGATCGAGATACCTCAGTCTCTTGAAAGATCCCAAAAATTCTGGAATTCTGATGCCACCAAAATCATTATAGCCAATATTTAAGACCTTCAACCGAGTCAACGACAGTAAAGCAGGGCTCAGCTTCTCAGCAAAAAACCCAGCTCCATAAAGGCCGAGCCGCACGACGTGCACATGGGCACTAGTGATGCCTGTGCGGTTGCTGCACACCACGCCGATCCAACTACAGCAGTCCCCGCCATGATTGCCCCACGAGGATAGATTGCGGAAAGGATCACTAACGATGCCTGCTTTGAAGGCGAGGAGAGCGTCCCTCTCTGTATCCGTGCACCCCGCCTTCGTCACCGTCGACGCTGCTGCTGTGGCACAGCAAGAAAGCAGAACATCAGTGAGCACAAGGAACAAAATGGCGGAGCGCATGGATAAACCGTGTGCGGTTGTCCTCCTACTCTTAGCCATGCAAACTAATTCATCTGCCAAGAACCCACATAGGTGACATGAATTTATATTATCTAAATGTTAGTTTCGGTGTGCAGGTTTTTACGAGGCTGATCTTTGAATGTTTGATGGAGTGAGATTGACTAGACAGTCTAGTCGTCGGAGACTGACTTGTTGACTAAATATTCTAAATGTTAGTTTCAGTGTTGGAGCTTGAACGCTGGAGAACGACTAACAATGGCTTCTGAGTTCTGTCAATAACATGAATCACAAGTAGCACGAGAACGGAGCGCATGGGCAAAGCTGTGTGCGGTTGTCCTTTTGCTCTTGGCCATACTAACACGTTAATTATTCTGCACATCTACCATTCCTCGTAACATAAACCAACTATAACATTGCTAATGGTCTATCAAATTCTTAATAATCTGGAATTGTCAGAGGATAGAATGAGATTGAGGTGACACTGTGGTCCTTGGACTTGGAATCGCACGTTGATGACAAAAATGTGTGGAGTCAACATGCACTTCCCGTGCACACAGGGATAGTTTTTAATTTTCACAAGTGTATAAATAAATTTTAAAATATAAATATATTTACTAATTACTGCAGTTACAAAGTAGAAAATATTATAAAAATTATGCTAGTAATAATCAATCATATAAACAAATTAATCTCGATGTTTGTTCTATATCCAATGTTGTCATCTAAAAAGTAGGTACTTAGAGCTAATCATTGTCTACTAATTGATTTACTATTAGGGAAAGATCATTGGACTTGGATGAAATCTATAATGAAAAAGATGAAAAATGCAATGAATTAAATTCATTATATTTTTCATCCTTTCATTCCACCGGAAATTTTATCCAATAAAATATAGGATAAATATTATGACGGTCAGATCTCTCGACCGGTTGGAGATAAGTGTTTTAGTCATTTTGACTTGTAGGTAGGAATTCTGTTTTACCAAATATATAAGATTTTAGAGTATATTTTAGAGGTACGTTGAAATTGTCTTTAATAGTGAGCCTTCACCTCGTGATTCTCGATTTGCCTGGTCAAGTCTGGAGATCTATCACATAGTGCAGTGGAATCAGCAACTTCTACCCATTGCCAATTTGAAGTCTACGAAAATCACTATCAATGACCGAATTAGCTGTGGCTCAATTTGGTTACCGAAAAGTCACTTGCTAACGGATTAGAAGTCTGTAGAATAGTATTGTACTTGTCAAGCAAGGAAGTAGGACAGTTAAGAACTTGAGTCGTCGGAGACTTGGGAGTCCGCTGTAGTGCTAAGAACGAATGATAAATTTGTGGGGTTGGACAGCCGGCGTGTAGCGAAGTGTAGCATTCGCTTCCATTAAAATTTCTTTTGCCTCACTTTTAGAGTATGACTGAGAAAAACTAGAGAGAAAGAAAAGAAAAATAAGTTTTCTGTTATTTTTCAAAGCGGAAGAAAAAATTTGAGTGAAAAAATGGATAAGAAAATTTTGTAACCTTTCTTCTGAAATTTTTCTGCCTGAATCGGATGGAAAAGTTGGAGAAAACACAACGCCACTTCGCGTGATCTTCGAAATTAATTTTTCTTTTTTTTTTCCTTCTAAAAAAATAGAATATAAATTTTTTTCTTTCCCTAGAATATTTTTTACTTGCAGTTTTTTATTTCTTATAGTTTTTCTTCTCTCCAAGAAAATAGAGGCTTAAAGTCCAGCTCGACCGCTAATTTCTTTGGGCGATCGCGGAAAAGTCGAAGAAAATAATTGAGCACTCTTTCTCATAAGTTTCAAGGCTTAGCATTTATATTTCTGTAAATTAATGGGTGATAGAATGGTGATTAAATTTGTTGTCGAAAATTAATGGGTGATAGAATGGAGATTAAATTGACGGTTCTTGAACACTGACTTGTTGAAATTTGCGTCGCAGCGTATACTTGGTGTCACGCCCCGGTCGGATCGGCCTAAAAACAGTGCTTATCTGCTTCCTAGAGCCGTCCGGCGGAACACCAGAACGTGATCGCGCTAGGGTTTCCGGACTGAATCTTGTCCCCAAATTTGAAACCCTAGTTTCCCGCTCAACTTTTTATCCCCAAATTACAATTCTCACGGATAAAACCCTAACCCTAATTTCGAAATCCGAAAAGAATCGAAAACCCTAAATCAAAATACCTCGAATCGGATTTTGACCGAAGTCAAAATCAACCGTTGCAATTTAATTATCTCGCTGACGTCACGCCTGACGTCAGCCCTCACGATTGTTTCGCCGCGCGACAATTCCGTTGCTGACGTCCTCGCTTGCGTCAGCGACGAATTCGATTTTGATTTCGGAATCGAAATCCGAATTCCGCCGTTGACTCCGTTTGCCACGTCGGTGTGCCTCGTTTCGAACGCCCGAGAGTTCGAAACGCTCACGTCGTCTCCTACCTCGACGCCGACTGCGTCTCCTCTGGCACCGAGCGCCACCGTGCTCGCGACTTCGCCGGAAAGGATGCCGCGCCACCTGCTCGTCGCCCCAATCTCCCGTCGCCGTCCGGAAGCCACCCGCCGCCGGAAACCTGCTGGAAGCGTCGCCGTGAACCAAGAACAGGGGAGGGGGAGATGGAATCAAAGCTTCGTTCTTATTACTCCGAAACAGTTTACAAAGCTCTGAGTCGACGACCCTCGTCGCCGGTGCCCCTCTCCCTCCCTCGCCGGTCATCGCCGGTTACAATCGCTCTTTGGCCTTTCTCTCGCATCGACGCTCGTCGTCGCCGGCTCCCTCATGCTCACCGCTGGTAACGGGCTCTCGCCCTGGAGGGGCGCCCTCCCCGACCCGCCGGGAGAAGCCGCTTCTCCGTCGCGCGCTCCCCCCTCCTTTTTCTCCGTCGCCCTCTGTGTCTGGTTTTAAAGGGAAGGGAGACGGAATCGCTCCATCCTCCCTTTTGGACCTCGTCGTCCACTCATCACGCATCTATCGCGTGGAGCACGTCCGAAGCTCCCTACGTTGCCGTGACACTCGCGGAGCTCGCCATCACAGCCGCGTCCACCGAAATCGGAACCAGGTCTCTCTGCCGATTTCTTCGCCATGGACGACACCGTCGCCCACGTCGTCCGCTTCAATCGCCGCAGCTGAGCCTTGCCTTGAAGCCGCCCACGTGCTTCCGTGTCCGCGTCTACCGCCGAGGGACTCGCCTGAGGTTCCGCGTCGCCCGCTGAAGCCACGAGGCTTCGTCTGTTTCCGTCGCGCACGTTCGCCACGCCGAACTCGTCGCATCGTGCGAAGAGGATGCCGCCGCACCTTCTTTTCCCGGGTCAACAATCATTGTTGACCGGGTTTTCCTTCTCAGCAGGTGGGCTTCTTCATATAGTGACAATGTGTGGTTCTTGGAGACTAATTTGTGCAATTTGACTTGTAAGATGGCTCTCCTTGTCAAAGGAAGCTTCAAATGAGTGTGTTCGGATCGTGTGCGAGAAGTTTAGATTACAAGTCATATTTTCATAAGATTGTATATATACAGGCTCAGTGCTGCTGCAATATTTCGTACCATCAAACGAGAGGGCAGCCAACTCTCAATTCACCAAAAGAAGAATAAGATGGGAACGGCATGCAGGAGAAGCACGAGAGAGTCTAACGTGCTGCTGCCGCTTCGCCATTCCTATTATCCTTGTACCCTTTTCATTCTTTGCTGCCTCGCGACCCTCGTTGCTCCCACCACCATGGAACGGTCGGCAGCAAGCAGGACGACAGTTAAAGGCTGCTTGCGGGCGGAGAGAGATGCCCTCCTCGCCTTTAAATCCAGCCTCAATGATCCCTCCGACCGTCTGGCATCGTGGAACAGCCGGCATGACTGCTGCAGATGGAGCGGGGTGGTGTGCCGCAACGATTCCGCAACTGCTCAGGTGCATGTCGTGGAGCTCAACCTCGGTAATCCAAACATTAACAATGAGTTCACGTACGAGACGTCTCTGCATGGTGAGATGCTGAGCCCATCTCTGGTTTCTTTAACACATTTAGAAGTCTTAGATGTTAGCTGGAATGATTTTTGGAGGTGTTCAGATCCCCAAATTCATTGGTTCGTTTCAGAAGCTGAGGTTTCTTGATCTTCACTGGTCCTACTTTAACGGGATGATTCCTTCAGATCTCGGGAATTTGTCAAGACTATGCTACCTTAGTCTGTCGGAAGGGAGCGGTGCTCTAAGAGTCGAAAGCCTGGACTGGCTCACGCACCTCTCCTCCCTAACGCACCTTGACATGAGCAATGTGGATCTTGGTGCTGTCTCCTACGACTGGCTTTCCGCAGTGAACATGTTGCCTTCCCTGCAAGAGCTGAGGCTATCTGATTGCAACCTTGATCGAGTCCCTTTTTCTTCTCTTTTGCATCTTAACCTCACCTCTCTTGCAACTCTTAATCTCAATCGTAATAATTTCAACTCCACCTTACCCAACTGGCTATGGCAAGTCACAAGTCTCTCGTCTCTTCAACTCATGGACTGTTTTCGTGGTACAATACCTGCTGGAATTGGGAATCTACGTAGTCTAACAAAACTTTTTCTTGGTGGTACTTCAATCTCTGGTCCGCTTCCGCATGAGATTTGGAGTTTGACTCATCTAACCCTTTTAGACCTTAGTCCTAGTTTGCTCGAAGGTCCATTACCAAATGAAATTGGGAATCTAACTAGTCTAACAGATATATCACTTTCATGTTGTTTACTTACTGGTCTGATACCTCCTACAATTGGAAATTTAACTAGTCTAAGAATACTGGACATCCATGAAAATTCAATTACCGGTGCTGTGCCAGTTGAAATAGGAAAACTAAAGAACCTAAATGATCTTGATCTCTCTTATAATTCCCTGGAAGGTGTTGTTTCTCAACTTCATTTTGCAAACCAAACAAATTTACAAAATTTAGACCTATCCTACAATCCCTTACTTACCATTGCAATAGACCACAATTGGGTTCCTCCTTTTCAATTGCAATACCTCGCACTAAAATCTCTCAAGTTGGGACCACTATTCCCTGCTTGGCTCCGATCACAAACCTCCATTGTCGAATTGGATTTGTCAAATGTAAGCATTGAAGACAACTTGCCTGAATGGTTTTGGATTTCATCTTCTTCAACATTTTATATCATAGATATTTCTCACAATAAAATAAGAGGATCGTTGCCATCGTCTTTAGAGAATCTAAAAAACTTGTATATTTTGAATCTAGGTTCTAATCTATTTGAAGGGTCAATTCCTAAGTTGTCACCTCACTTGTTGTCCCTAGACCTATCTGTTAACTCCCTTTCAGGATATCTACCATTGAACTTTACATCGTCCAACTACATACTCTCTTACAATCAAATTCATGGAAGCATACCATCCTCCATCTGCAATTCAAAACAACTAGAGAATTTGGATTTGTCACACAACCAAATATCCGGAAAATTTCCAGAGTGTGGGTAGGCAATGGCAATGAATCTTCATTTTCTTCATTTGGGAAATAATAATCTTAGTGGTGAAATTTCAAGCTCTATTGGAAACTTAAGTAGCATACAATCATTACACTTAAATAACAATAATCTTCACGGAGAAATTCCAACATCATTACAAAATTGCAGCAACCTGCTACTACTTGATCTCGGCAATAACAAATTCTTTGGAAGTATACCAACATGGGTTGGACAAAGCTTGCAACAGTTAACTGTTCTCAGTCTAAGGGCAAATATGTTCACAGGTGAAATCCCATCACGTATTGGACAATTAAGCAATCTTCAAATTATTGACCTTGCAAATAACTATTTAGTTGGAACAATACCACACTCATTGGGTAATCTCAGTGCATTGATTTCCACGTCAAAGACAATGATATCTACTGCTTCGTTTGGGGGGAGAAACAACTGAATTTGGAGAAGGTGATAATATAACAATAGTAATGAAGGGATATGAATATCGCTTTTCAGAAACACTCTATCTTGTGAAGAGTATAGATTTTTCAAATAATAGTTTAGTTGGTGAGATCCCTAAAGAATTGGGATTTTTGGAGGACTTCAAACTTTAAATTTTTCAAGGAACTATTTCAAAGGACATATTCCAAATACTATTGGTCAAATGAAATCATTGGAAACTCTAGACTTATCATACAATATATTATCCGGAACTATTCCTCAAGGCTTATCGGTATTGAATTCTTTAGATCATTTGAATCTATCATATAACAATTTATCAGGAATGATTCCTCAAGGCTATCAACTTCAAACATTACAAGATGCATCAATGTACAAAGGAAATGCCTATCTTTGTGGAGCTCTAATTAACAAGAGTTGCTCAGGTCAGAAAAACATCACTATAATAGACGAAGAGCATGAAGATTCATCGCAAATGCTACCAGACTATCTTGGTATAATACTTGGATTTTTGTTGGGGCTATGGAGTGTGCTTGTCATCCTATTGTTCAAGAAAAATTGGAGGAAATTTTATTTCTTGATGGTCGATAAAATATATAACAGAGCTTATGTGTTAATCAAGATAAGGCTAAATAAATGGAAGACAAGTCAATAAATTTCAGCACCAATTAGATTTCGAGCTACTTTTAACTATCATTAGCTTTACTTTGTACGTGTGATAATTTTTTTTCTTTTGTTGCAATCAAAATAAAGAACTCTGGGTATGTAGTTATTTTATGATCAAACATTTGTATGAAGAATGTGGTTATGCTTGAAAGCTAAATATATTAATAATGTAGTGTGGGGTCCTTTTGTTACATCGAGGATGTATCATGACCGTTTCAAATCCACCTTAATTTAATAAGGCTTTTTGTTTAATGGGTTCTGACTCCCAATGAGCGCAAGCGCTCATTGTTAATTACCCCTAGAATTAGGGAACCTTTGATTAAAAGATCTATAGTACGCAACAAAATAAGAGTGATAATCAGATGATGTCATTTATAAATTTCATTCATAAATTTAACTTGACGTGCTACATATTTCGACATGATAAGAGGAAAAGAGTATTCATCAAGATGGGCAGTTTGTGTTCATCGGACTTTAGCCTTGTAATGGTGTGTCGGGTAATATCCGGCCCAGGCAGTACAACGTTATATCGAGGAGCTACGCCCCGATGGTAAACATCGACGTACGCACCTCCCAAACGATATTCCATCGTAATACATTAAGGCGTATTGGATATTAGAGTGGAAAGATCACCCGGCCTTGATGGCGTGTTGGATGATTTGATTTGAAATCTTGTCCGGCCTTGCGGCGTGTTGGATAATTTGGATTTGGAATTTATCCGGCCTTTCGGCGTGTTGGATAATTTGGATTTGGAATTTATCCGGCCTTGCGGCGTGTTGGATAATTTGGATTTGGAATTTATCCGGTCTTGCGGCGTAGCGGATAATTTAATTTTGAAATTTATCTGCCCAGACGAACGCAGCGTCATATCGAGGAATTACGCCCCGACGATGAACGTCAATGTACGCATCTCCCAAGCAGTATTTCGCCATAATTGCGTTTAGGCTTGCAGATATCTCTGATTTTTGGAGTCAACATTTAGCATGACTCGGCGCCCGAACCATTAATCGGATGGTTGTCTTGATCACAGATTGTTGTTTATTTATTTTGGCAGCTTGGCGATGCGACACTGCCGCATGCGGGTTTCCTTCTTATTTGTTTTATTACTGTCACTATTACATTATTCGTATGGATATACGCGTATGCATTTTCAGCTCTATGAATTTTAGGGCGGCTGAATTAATAACGTCGTACGAGTCCAGCTCTTCTTTTACTTTTGCCTTGTGCACTTTGGTAAATGAGTAAGGTCCCCTACTTCCGTTTTTAGCACGTAGCCCATGGACGAAACCCGGGCAATCCTCTTGATCGGTGTTCAATCGACGGATGAAACCCAGGCAATCCCTGTGATCGGCGATCGCGAATCTACTTCGTCGAACATGCTGACGGGATGAGCACAGGGAGGAGGCACAGAGATGGTGAAGCATGCTCTGCTTATAGGGACGAACGCGCGGGCCTGGCGGCTCGTCCATGGAGGAGTCGGCAGAATCAGGCGTCAATAGAGGCGAGGCGCTCCTGCAGCTGGAAGCGGCGGCGATAGTGGCTAGGGATGCAGGTGGTGACTATCGGGGACGTGGCGTTAACGTCCGGGCGAGAGGAAGGATAGCGGCAATCTTTGTTGGGAGATGATGATTGCTACGGATGGTGTCGATGAGTGTTGACGAGGTGCCGCCAGCGGGTTCATCAACGATGTTCATCAGCGGCAACGGAGTTAATAGCATCAATCTCTGAAGAGGTGCCACCAGCGATTGGTGGATCGGGCTCGCGATTGCCGCATGTGGCTTAGACAAGAAGCTCCGCAGATGGCGGATTAGCACAAATGATGCGGATGGTGATAAGGTAGTGAGGCGACGGCGTCTCGGACAGAGGGAGCGGCCTCGGAGGCGGCTAACGTACTGATTTGGGATGAATTCATTGGCGATGCTTATCTGCTATAGGAGTCCTTCTGTAGACGGCGACAATGGAGATGGTATGCATGGATATTGCAATATTGCGTCAATCAGGCTTCAGTGGCTCATCTATAGAGGAGATAGCTATATCAATCGGCCCGCCCCAGCCAGCGGCGTTTGCCGAAGATGGAGACGACGGTACTGATCCTCTCCTTTTTCTTCAGCAAGAGGGGCAGAATCTTATCGGCCAGGGTATTGGAAGCAAATCGGATCGGATTCATCCCCTGCTAATCGGGTTGATCTGATGATGCCGGGTCCTCCTTGAAATTTGGAGTTCGGTTCGATTTCTTTACTTGACGACTCAATTAGGGTCCACTGTGATATTCGCATGTTGCTAGCCAAACGAGTTTTCTCTTTTCCTCCGGTTTTGCTCTTTTGTCTCCAATCACTTTGTCTCTTGCCGTGAGATTGTAGGATTTTTTTTCTTGCAGTGTTCCCCATAATCAGGACTCAACGCTTCGAAGGTTTTGTAATTTCTTTTCCTCAGCAATACTATATTCCCTTCTGTGGGTTTATTCCTGTCTTTGTTCTCCTTCTCATCGGTTTAGCAGCAATTTCTCGATGAGATTCCAACATTTGTCAGAGTTCTGCGGTTTTTGGTTCAAAAAGAGTTGTTTGTCTCGCAACGAAGGCAGAGCGAGAAGACAAAAGTTTAATCACGTATTTGTCCCCTTTGCATTTTTATCTGGATCATTTTCGACGTATTTTATCTCCCTCACTTCAGCTTCCCTCCCGCTTCTGATTTTAGTTACAAGTGAATTGGGGCTTCTGTACGTCTTCTTCATGGCATTTATAATAGGTTTCTTTTTGGGTTCTTATCAGCCTCTGTCAGCCTTAAAACTTTTCTTTTTTTTATTTTCTTTCCCCAGTATTTCCCCTCATCTCTGATCAACTCCGTTGTTCTTTGGCCCTAAAATGGCGGCGTCCGGCGGTTCTCATCAGGCAGAGAAAGGTCGGGCCTTCTGCCACTCTTTCACCATCTCTTTCTCACGGCAACCCAGCGGAACAGGAGCAAAGTTTCATTTCTACCACTCTTTCACGGTCTCTTTCTCACGGCAACCCAGTGGAGCAGGAGCGAAGTTTCATTTCTACCACTCTTTCACGATCTCTTTCTCACGGCAACCCAGTGGAGCAGGAGCGAAGTTTCATTTCTACCACTCTTTCACGATCTCTTTCTCACTTCGCCCCAGTGGAGCAGGAGCGAAGTTTTATTTCTCGCGGCAAGTCTTTTCTCCCGGTTTGTAGCACACAGAACTCTTCCGATGAACACTGGCGACGCATCAGCATTTACCCAGATGATTTTTTTTTACCTCGTCTTCTTTCTTCCCTCGAATGTTTTTTTTTCTTTACATATTTTTGCTCTCAAATAATTTTTTTGCTTTGTTTCTTTTCCTTTCTTCTCTCATATTCGTCTTGACAGACCTTGACATGGTTCTCCTTATTGTTGCTTCTCTCACAACAAGGAGTCTCCTTTGTTGGAGCAGTCATAGACCTCTCAGGTGGAGCTACTTGGCAAGGTGTCTCATCCCTCATGCGGCTTTTGGTTTCGGACAGAGTCTCAGAGGGGAGTCGAAAGGAGCCTCAGACAGGTATCTTTCCTCCTCTCTTCCTTCTTCTCTACTTCTCTTATTTTCGATGTCTCCTTCGCATCTCTTCAGTCCTCCTCTTCGCATCCTCTTTTTTTATGCATGCTTTGGGCTTTTATTTTTTCTTCTGCCCGACTTCCTCTTCTTTGTCGTTTTTTTTTTTGCTCTCTTTTTTTTTTACGATTTTATCACTCGACCTTCATCCTCTCTTCTTTTCATGGTTTACCATCTCTCGGCACTTTGTTTGCCTTCTTCCTTTTTTTGTTCTCGCGGCACTTTTCTTTTGTTACAGATTCTTTCGGTTATCTTGGGTCTTCGATTCCTTTCTCATTTTTAGAACTCCGGCGCATTCTCTTCCTCTACTCCCCTCCCACACCATTTCTTCTCCTTTCAGCCATCTCAGAGTCTCTTCCCCCCCTCTTTTTACCATGGTGCCAGAGGGTGCTTAGTGCACTTTAGGCATAGAGAATAAATCGCTCAAAAAATGTGTGTGTGTATTCTATTGTGGTGCCAGGACGCTTGATGCATCCATGGAGCAAAAAAGAAAAAAAAAAAACGAATGTCAAAAGAGGGTGTGTGAGTGTTCCATTGTGATGCCAGGATGCTTAGTGCATCCATGAAGCCTAAGAAAACAGAACAAAAAGAATATCCATCGTTTACCTTATGCTTCCCCTTGCAATGTCTTTGGTGGTGTGTGTTTTTTTTACCGATCTCCCCTTCCTTCTCTGTTCGGCTGAACGCTCCTTATATAGGCCACCAATGGTAAAAAAAAATGATTTCATGCCTAAACTCTATCCCTTAGGCTTTTTCTTTGTCAGCTGGCGAGACCACTTTTCATTTCTCTTCTCTGTCAGCCCTATTCGCTTCTCCTTGCTGGCCATTTTGTCCTTATTTTCAACAATGGCTACTGCGATCGTCCCTTTCGAAGTTCCCTTCTGAACGTTTGCCATGGCATAAGTCAGTTTCAGTTTTTTTTTCTTTTTGCTTCGCGCTCCTTCTGTTCCTGAGGCGGCCACTTTTCTTTTCTGCCAACTGCGGCGGCTACCTTTTTTCTTCCCCAGCACTTGTCTCCTCCTCTTTTGGGCTGATGGCCAGTGGTGACTCCTTTTGTTGCATCCTTTGGCGTGATTTTTGCTTCTGTCCTGTGTTAGGCAATTTCCAGTCTTCCTTAGAAATATTTTTATATTTTGGCTTGATTTCCAACTTCATTTCATTGAGTTTGACTCGATTTCCAACTTTACTTGATTTTATGCTCTTTGATTTCCAACTTTACTTGATTTTGACTTGGTGACTTCTTGCTTTACTCAAGCGTTCAAATGACATTAATGCATTTCCAACTTTATTAATTCCCAATCAATTTTGACTTGATTTCATTGAAGTCTGACCGTCACTCTTAATGTCATTTGAACGCTTCACAACTTTTTTGCATGAAGATTGGACCCGCATTGTGCGTCCCCTTTCTTCTTTAGTCTTGATCATCAAAGGTTCTCAATACGATTGAATGGTTCGATTGTATTACAAAGAAAACTAACTTTATATAACATTTGAGATACAAGCTAATTTTGCGTGCAGTAACTATCTTTTGAAACATAGCTTCGTCTCTGAAGAGCAATTATGCATTTTCTTAACAGCAAAATTGTAGCATCTATTCGTTTCTCTTCATTCTGGGAACAAATATCTATTACTACGATACACACCAGTGCTGTTCCCTACTTCTCTGGTTAGGAACAGTTCATCATAAGGCTGCTGAGAAGCATTACTTCCTACTGCGTAGGTGGAAGAAGCAGCTTTTGCTAAATTCACCCTCTGTTCATCATCTTTCAGTATATTCTCAAGCCCCTTCACAATATCATTCATCGTTGGGCGATCATCGGATGCGTCTTCAACACATAGCAGAGCCAGTTCTACAAACCTCTGAAATCCAATGAGGGATTCAGTCTTCACTAGTATTGGGTCAATTAGGTCCTTTAGACAAAATAGTTCTTTATCATCCCTGTGCAGTGCTGTCCTTACCTCACGAACAATATGTTTGCCCTTCTCTATTGGAAGCCTTGACGTTATCAGCTCTAGCATTACAACACCAAAGCTATAAACATCACTTTTTGCTGTGAGTTGTTGGATCATGAAGTACTCAGGATCAAGGTAGCCCGGTGTTCCCTTGACAGTAGTAGGGACATGTCCTCGATCGCTGTCCAACACTAATATTGAGAGACCAAAATCAGCAACTTTACACCTGAATGTTTTAACATTTCACAACTTTTTTTGCTTTGTTGAGTTCAGCATAATTCGCGAGAGTGAGTTTCGATGGATCGATCTTGTTGTTTGATTGATTCTGAGGATTTGCGGTAGCATGCGTGCATACATCCTTCTCTTCTTTGTGTGTCACATTTGATTATATTAATCAACTGTGGAATTTCATGTATGCAGCTGTTTATTCCTTTTTGATCGAGCTGAAGAGTAGCTTTAGCTGAGTCCTTTAGGCTGGCCGTAATTTTGAGTCGCTTGAGATGTGTTTCCTTTTTTTTTTTAACGAAATAGATGTTCCATTCAGCGGAGTCAACTACAAGCTGTAACTTTCTTCCTTATTTTGCTCCTCATTTGCCTCATGCTTATAATCTTACTTTTAATAGCTCAACATGTAGCAGTCGAATTTTCAAGTGCACAGCATCATATGATCCTCATTTCATGCATTCACCTTTTGTTTGTCGTATGCTTTCTATAGATGAATCCTATCTTAGAATTTTTTTCTCTCTCTCCACTTTCTTGGAAAGAAAACCAAGCATCATGCGTTTTATTGTTATTATTATTATTATTATGTAAATTTTGAGGAATGCAAGGCATGAAATTGAAAGCAATAATCAATTAACGTCGTGAGTTGTTATGTGACATGAAGTTGCTTGACTACTAACTTGTTGCTTATCTGATAAATAAGGTCTTGAGATCAAATTCCACTCTCATTACTTAATTTGCCTATATCAAAAAAATTTGTTGCTTATCTGGAATGAATGGAAGATTGAAGAGACATTTTGTGGTCGCCGGCGACTAGCTCGTTGAAATTTGCCTCCCGGCAGCGTAGAAAAGAAATGCGTTGAGTCAAATTTGCACGCAGGGGAAGCAATTATGGGAAAACTGATCATTAGTCTTTTTTGGCCCTTAGAATTTAGATTCGGCTATGAAGTCCTTCCATTTGAAGATGGATCGAACAGGATTGTTACTTATCTGGCATTTATACCATCATCTGAAGTGGATCGAATAGGATAGAAGTGAACGAATTACTACATATTGCATCATTCATTTGCCTTGTTTTTTTCCCTTTTAGTTTATATATGTGTACATACAATCTCAGCAAATGATGATCAAAAGATAAATAAGTTAAAATTAAAGACAAACTAATGCATAAGTTGAAAATCTCCGAATCCTCGTATGTATAGGCGAGTTGTGAGCATAGCGGCGGAGGATAAATCGGACAGGTGGCGGCCCACGAGTTGTAGGCCTACTTAAACACGCCGAATGAAGACTGCGAAATGCCCAATTAAAATATGCCGTCTCATATCTATTAACAAAATAAGACTCAAAATGCGTCTGTCTTAAAAAGTACTTGAGAATTCTACTTAATTAGATTTTTGAAAAAGAGAAAAAAAATATTTTTGGATGATCTTTAATCTTTGCATATTTTAGTCAATTTAATTAAATTATTTAATGTCTAATTGTATGAACAATTGGTGCTTTCTATAATTAACTTTTTTATGAATGCATTATCTATGATTTATTTTTCCCTTTATTAAGTAATAGGTTGGTGATGGGCTAAAATTGTAATATTAACCGCTACTTCTAACTTGAGTGAAATAAAAGATAGCATACATCACTATTTTTTTTAAAAAAATTAAACATAAACAAGCGCTCCAAGAAAAACACTTGTGATCAATCTATGTTAATAATTGGCTAACCCTTGTTCTATTCTCAATTGGAGGAATTTTTTGTTTGAGTATTTTGTATTATGAGATAAATAGTGTACACCAATTCAGTTACATGGCACTTATAAAACAATGGTATCAAAAAGCTATTTTAGCTTCCCAGACTAGTGTATGGAGCTATACAGACACGATTACTTGCTAGCCACAAAAAAATATAAGACATCAAACAACTTAAGAATACATAAAACCACTTAAGGAAACCAAGGAATTATCATTCTTGTCATTAATCTAATCTCGCACACGTTTGGCTAACGATTGCTTTTCAGCTGTATCTTGCTTCTTGGGCCCAAGAGATTCCTCAATTCAGCATGATTTCACTAGCATAAACCTATAATGGGCACACTCAATTCATATTTGTGATTGCCCGAGACATCATTTACTAACTACAAGTGATTAACTTTTTTTTATTAAAGAAAAGGATTACAAAAAATGAAATTGAAATATTAAAGCGAAGCACATTCAAACTCCAAGTATTAGAGATCATCAAACGAGTACAAAATTATAATTTCAAAGTCACATTACTAACTACATATACAGTGGAATAACATTGACACCAGATGACAAACATACTTGCTATCTATTTTCCGCACAATAACCTTAGTCAGGTGATTATTGATCTATTTATATATATTTTAAGGGTTACATAAGTTTTGTCATATAATTGATCAATCATCTAAAAGTACAAATACCTCTAAGCTTTCTTGAATAACAAGATGATAAGCACACTCGTGTAATCCAACTAAAAATTCAATTATAACACTCAAATAAACAGATAGCAGGATAGACTCCTCTTCATTCACTGAGAAAGGAATGATGTTTTTGTCATTAGTGCAATTCTTATTAAGGGGAGCTCCGCAGAGATAGGTGTTGGCAATGTAAATGAATGGATCATCTAATGTTTGTAAGTTGATTGCCTATCGGAATACGGCCAATCAAGTTATTATAAGATAAATTCAAATGACTTAATAAATTCAGTATTGCCAAGTCTCCAGGAATTATACTTCCCAACTTGTTAAATGACAAATCTAAAATTTCCAATGACCATATTCCTCCAATAGTTTCTAGGAACTTGCCAATAAAATTATTTTTTGACAAGTTCAAAGTTTGAAGTCCCACTAGAGAACCCAATTCAATAGGAATTGTTCTAGTACGAGAATAATTTGAAAGGTCTATAATCTTTGTAAGACAACTAGTAATGAAAAAACGTACTCATGTCCTTTTTGTAACAATTAATATATAACCATTTATTTAGGGTATGTATGATCCTTAAACAATGATAGTATACTGTATCTTCCACAGATGTCTTTGAAACTAAAATAACGGTAAAAACCCGGAAAGTCTATTATTTGGAAGGTCAATAATCTGAATGGCATGAGTGAGTCCTCAATGCTTGTATTTGATAAATTCAACAAAATAATAGATTTTTGAGAACGAAGCCACGTAGGAAATGTAGGACTAGTACTTAACTTACAAGAATCCAAATCTATGGTTTGCAAGTGAAAAGGAGGGAGCCAATTGTGATACACGGTAACACTAAGAAAGAAGTTTTTATACAAGAGCTTTAGTCGTCGGAGACTTGGAGTAGGACAGTTAAAGAGAGAGCTTTAATAACTCCCTTCAAAGTCTATAGAATAGTATTTTACTTGTCAAGCGAGGAAGTAGGACCGTTAAAGAGAAAGCTTTAGTCGCCGGAGACTTGGGAGTCCACTGCCGTGCTAAGAACGATCTCTCTTTAATAACTCCCTTCAAAGTCTATAGAATAGTATTTTACTTGTCAAGCGAGGAAGTAGGACCGTTAAAGAGAAAGCTTTAGTCGCCGGAGACTTGGGAGTCCACTGCCGTGCTAAGAACGAATGATAAATTTATGGGGTTGGACAGCCGGCGTGTAGCGAGACGTAGCATTCTCTTCCATCAAAATTTTCCTTTGTTTCTCTTTCAAAGTCCTGCTCGACTGCTAATTTCTTTGGACGATAGCGGAAAAGTCGAGGAAAATAATTGAGCACTCCTTCTGAGAAACTTCAAGGTTTGGCATTTATATTTCTATAAATTAATATCCTTTTCACCGTGACCCAAAACACCAGCATAACTAATTGCTTATTAATTTGTTGTCGAAAATTAATGGGTAATAGAATGGAGATTAAATTGACATTGTGGTTCTCGGACATTGACTTGTTGAAATTTGCGTCCAGACTTGGAGTCACCAGTTGACTACAAGAATGTCGGACATTGACTTGTCGAAATTTGCGTCCGAGCGTAGACTTGGGAGTCACCAGTTAACTACAAGAATGTGTGGAGTCATAGGGTGCTAGCAATGCAAGCTACAAAATGACAGTCACAGTTTCCAGCGAATTAATTCGGAAAATCCTCCTCTGGAAATGAACTTCAAATCAGAGCAAGATTTGTTCATCAAATAAACTTTCAAAAACAGTTACTTATTTTGTTTTTGCTACATAATCCAAGCATCTCTTATTGTTGAGTCTTGCATGATCCTCAATTCATTTCAGCTAATAAAAAGAGGCGTGAAAAGAAATAAAAGTTTTATAGAGGATTCGTTCACGGAAAGCATACAATCAACATTATATGAACACTTGAAATAAGAACCAAAGCAACTGTGATTATCTAGAAAATTAACATGGATGTTACAGATCACCAGAGAATTAATTGATCAAATTCTTTAAAAATTTCAGTATCTGAATACTTTCCCATGTCGGACTCAATTTCAATATCACAACTGCTACATGTTCATTGTGGAGCATTCAAATTTCAGCAAATTCTACTATCACAATGACTACACCAGCATTGAAATATTCGCTCATAAGCAAACGAGAGTCAAGTCATCCTTAATTATATATATTTTAGTATGGTGGAGAGTGCATGGCCATATGGTCATCTTTTAATTTATAAATGTATATATATAGATGCCATAGCTGCTGAAATATTGGCTCATAAGCAAACGAGAGAGCAGCCAAGTAATTTATCCAATAGAAAAAGAAAGATGGGCTCGGCCTGGAGGAGAAACACGAGGGAGTTCATATTTGTGTTGCCGCCCCTTCATCGCCCGTTTTTCTATAACTACTCTTACTGCTATTCTATTTTCATGCTTTCCTGCCTTGCAAGCCTCGTTACTCCAAACATCGCAGAATTGTTGGAAGCAAGTACAAGGACAGCGCAGGGGTGCTCGCTGGCGGAGAGGGACGCCCTTCTCACCTTCAAATCGAGCGTCCAAGATCCCTCTAACCGTTTGGCATCATGGGATAGCTATTATGACTGTTGCAAATGGAGCGGGATAGTGTGTCGCAATGATACTATAACTATGCGCGCACATGTCGCGGAGCTCAACCTTGGCAATCCAGATTTAGGTGCTGATGAGAGAATGGCTTTGCGCGGTGAAAAGCTAAGTCCGTCTTTGCTTTCTTTATCACATTTAGAAAGCTTAAATCTTAGCGGGAATGATTTTGGCGGTGCTCAAATCCCAGAATTTATTGGTTCATTTCAGAAATTAAGATATCTTAATCTCCAAGGATCCAATTTTTGTGGGACAGTTCCTCCTCAGATTGGGAATTTAACGAGCCTTCGCTACCTTGATTTATCATGGCCAAATGATTTAAGAGTCCAAAGCCTGGACTGGCTCATGCGTCTTTCCTGTTTGACATATCTCGACATGAGCTATGTGAATCTCAGTGATGTCTCCCGTAATTGGATTTCCACAGTGAACATGTTGCCTTCTCTTCAAGTGTTGAGAGTGTCTCGCTGTAGTCTTGATCAAATCCCTTCTTTTCTTTCCCATCTCAACCTTACCTCTCTAGTAACACTTGATCTTGGTTTCAATTACTTTAACTCCACCTTCCCTAGTTGGCTCTGGCAACTCACTGCATTATCATATCTTAATCTCCCTAGTTGTTTTAATGCCACAATACCTGCTGGAATAGGAAACTTACGCAACCTAAGAACACTTACTCTTTATGATAGTTCATTCTCCGGTCCACTTCCCAATGAGATTTGGAGCTTGGCTAATCTAACGGAACTTAACCTTAACTCTAATTTACTAGGAGGTCCTATACCAATTGGAATTGGAAACCTAACTAGTCTATCACAGTTATATTTATTTGGTTGTTCACTGAGTGGCCCTATACCTTCCGAAATCGGAAATTTAACTAATCTAATTTCTCTCGATCTTAGTTCAAATTTACTTTCTGGCCCTATACCTGAAGTAGGAAAGCTATTCGACCTTACTACACTTGATCTCTCTTCTAATTATCTTAGAGGCGTTGTTTCTCAACTTCAATTTGCTAACCTAACAAATCTACAATATTTAGACCTATCCTACAATCCCTTACTTACCATTGCAATAGACCACAATTGGGTTCCTCCTTTTCAATTGCAATACCTCGCACTAAAATCTCTCAAGTTGGGACCACTATTCCCTGCTTGGCTCCGATCACAAACCTCCATTGTCGAATTGGATTTGTCAAATGTAAGCATTGAAGACAACTTGCCTGAATGGTTTTGGATTTCATCTTCTTCAACATTGGATACCATAGATATTTCTCATAACAAAATAAGTGGAAATTTGCCATTATCGTTGGAGAATCTAAAACACTTGTCCGTTCTGAATCTCGGTTCTAATCTATTTCAAGGGTCAATTCCAAAGTTTCCACCTAACTTGTATTATGTAGACTTATCTTTTAACAACCTTTCAGGACCTCTATCATTGAACTTTTTTTTACCATTCATCTACATTCTCTCGCACAATCAAATTAATGGAAGCATACCATCCTCCATCTGCAATTCAAGACAACTAGAGAATTTGGATTTGTCAAACTACAAACTAGCTTTGGATTTGTCAAACAACCAAATATCTGGAGAAATTCCCAAGTGTGAGTGGGTGGATGCAAAGAATATGCATTATCTCCATCTTGGAAATAATAATCTCATTGGGGAAATTCCAAGTTCTATTGGAAAATTAATCAACATAGAATCATTACACTTAAATAACAATAATCTTTATGGAGAAATTCCGCCTTCACTACAAAATTGTAGCAACATGCTAGTACTTGATCTCGGCAATAACAAACTCTTCGGAAGTATACCAACATGGATTGGACAAAACTTGCAACAGTTAACTGTTCTCCAGCTAAGGTCAAATATGTTCACAGGTGATATCCCATCACATATTGGACAATTGAGTAATCTTCAAATTATTGACCTTGCAAATAACTATTTAATTGGAACAATACCACACTCCTTGGGCAATCTCAGTGCATTGGTTTCCACGTCAAAAAAAATGAGATCTACTGCTTTCAGTTGGCTAGGAACACGAATAAATATATACAGAGAAAATGATAGCATAACTATAGTTACGAAGGGATCTGAAAATAGCTATTCAAGTATTCTCTCTCTTGTGAAGAGTATGGATCTTTCAAATAATAGTCTAATTGGTGAGATTCCTAAAGAATTAGGATATTTGGCAGGACTTCAAACTTTAAATATTTCAAGAAACCATTTGAAAGGAAATATTCCAAATACAATTGGCGGAATGAAGTCTTTGGAAACTCTAGATTTATCATACAATACTTTGTCAGGAGCTATTCCTCAAGGCATGTCAGCAATAAACTCTTTGAATCATTTGAATCTATCATATAACAATTTATCCGGAATGATTCCTCAAGGCAATCAACTTCAAACATTACAAGATGCATCAATTTACAAAGGCAATGCCTATCTTTGTGGAGCTCTAATTAACAAGAGTTGCTCAGGTGAGAAAAATGTCACTATAATAGACGAAGAGCATGAAGATTCCTCGCAAATGCTACCAGACTATCTTGGTATAACACTTGGATTTTTGTTGGGGCTATGGAGTGTGCTTGTCATCTTATTGTTCAAAAAAAATTGGAGAAACTTTTATTTCTCGATGGTTGATAAAATATATAATAGAGCTTATGTGTCAATCAAGATAAGGCTAA
This sequence comes from Costus lasius, assembly GCA_027563935.2. Taxonomy (NCBI): domain Eukaryota; kingdom Viridiplantae; phylum Streptophyta; class Magnoliopsida; order Zingiberales; family Costaceae; genus Costus; species Costus lasius. The sequence continues at coordinate 658,870 of CM050446.2, read as the reverse complement.
ATAAATGAAAGATAAGTCAATAGATTTCAGCACCAATTAGATTTCGAGCTATTTTTAACTATCATTAGCTTTACTTTGTACGTGTAATATTTTTTTCTTTTGTTGCAATCAAAATAATGAGCTCTGGGTATGTAGTTCTTTTATGATCAAATATTTGTATGAAGAATGTGGCTATGCTCGAAAGCTAAATATATTTATAATGCAGCAGTCGAATTTTCAAGTGCACGGCATCACATGATCCTTATTTCATGCATTCACATTTTGCTTGTCGTATGCTTTGTATGGATGAATCCTATATTAGAATCTTTTTTCCCCTCTCTCCTCTTTCGTAAAAGAAAACCAAGGACCATGCGTTTTATTGTTATTATTATTTTTTTTAATTCCTCAATTTTGAGGAATGCAAAGCATGAAATTGAATGCAGTCATCAATTAACGTCGTGGCTGAGTTGTTACTTGCGTGGTGCTTATCTGGAATTAATGGAGGATTGAATAAGATTGAAGAGACATTGTGGTCGCCGGCGACTAGCTCGTTGAAATTTGCCTCCCGGCAGCGTAGAAAAGAAATGAGCGGTGTCAAATTCGCAGGCAGATAGAAGTGACATGAGAAATTACTACATATTGCATCATTCATTAGCCTTGTTTTTTTTTTCCAAGTTTTCACTTTGTCACAAAGTCGAGTCGTATTTTAGTTTGTATATGCGTGCATATAGACTCAGCAAATGATGATCAAAAGATAAATAAGTTAAAATTAGAGATATACTAATGCATGAGTTGAAAGTTTCCGAATCCTCGTATGTACAGCTGCACCGTCTCTTGTAATCAAATTAGGAAGAATATCACTCTCCTGTTTCTAATTCAGCATAACTAGAGATGTCAAATTGTCGCACAACCAAATATTTGGAAATTTTTCACATTTAGGAAACAATAATCTCATTGGAGAAATTCGAAGCTCCATTGGACCCCTGATTATTGTAAGTAAAAATAAACTACTACTTCTTAGAAAAAGCTTGGAACAGTTAACTATTCATCGATTATAATCATATATATTCATCGGTGACATTCCCTGAATACTAAACAATTTAGCATTCTTCAAATTAATATTCATTTAATTGGATCAATCCTACACTCCTGGGACAATCTCAATCTAATTGTTTCAACATCAAAGATAATGAGTCAAGTTTAATTTGAGATGGCAACAAGATCTGTTATCTTTGGAGAAGAAAGTAATAACATGACCAAAGTAATGAAGACATAAATATAACTTTTCAAAAACACTCTCAAAAGAGTATAGATTTGTCAAATGCTATTGGTGGAATGAAGTCATTAGAAACTCTTGATTTATCATATAATATATTATTAAGGGCGATTCCTCAAGACTTGTTAACTCTTTGAATCTATCATATCACAATTTATTAGATAAGATTCCTCGAGGCTATCAACTCTAAACATTACAAGATACATCAATTTATAAAGGCAATATCTATTTTGTGGGGCTCTAATTAATAAGAGTTGTTCAGGTGATAAGATTCATTGCAAATGCTACTATACTCTCCCGGTATAACACTTGGCTTATATGGTGAAAAAGTTGAAAAAAAATTTATTTCTTGATAATTGTCATATTATATGATAAAGTTTATATGTCAATTAATATATGGCTAAATAAATGGATGATAAGTAAATAATATTCAGAGAAAATTTCAATAGCAATTAGATTTTTCAGCTTTTTGTTTTAACTATTATTGTTTTGTATATGTGTTTTTTCTTTGTGCCAATCAAAATAAATTGTCTCATGTTTGCTAAAAATAGTGTATTTTGACAATATACGATTATATCTTTTACTTTGGAACTCTGGACATGTAACAATTTTATGATCAAATATTTGAGTGAAGAAGAAGAAAACGTTTCCAATATTATTCTAGGATTAGGAAACATAAGTACAATATTAAGCTAAACTAAGTTAGCGGATAGAATCCAAACCCGGTAACAAAGAAACTAAACCCGTTTGGACAAAAGCCCGGTAGCTCACTCTCAACACACCCCCTCAAGCTGGAGCAAATATATCAATTATGCCTAACTTGTCACAAAATTCATAAACTTTAGTTGAATTGAGAGCTTTAGTAAAAATATCTGCGATTTGATCTTCAGATTTAGCATAAGGAGTAGTGATCTAATGGTTTGAGATAGCTTCTCTGATAAAGTGACAATCAACTTCCACATATTTGGTGCGCTCATGGAATGAAGGATTGTTAGTAATAAAGATGGCTGATTGATTATCGCAGTGCATAATCATGTGATGATCAACCACTAAGTCAAACTCCTGCAATAAGTTTCTGATCCAAAACAACTCACAAGTGGTATGAGCCATTGCACGGTACTCAGCTTCGCAACTTGATCTAGAGACCACATTTTGTTTCTTGCTCTTCCAAGTAACAAGGTTTCCCCCAACATAGACGCAGAAGCCAGATATGGATTTACGATCATCAATGTTTCTAGCATAGTTAGCATTTGAGTAAGATTCCACAGCGAAGTGCCCATTTTTCTTATATAGTAGAGCTTTACCTGGACATTTTTTAAGGTATTGTAAAATCCTCAGTACACCTTCCAGTGACACTTTTTGGGGGATTGCATAAACTGACTGACTACGCCCACGGCAAATGATATATCTAGGCGAGTAACAGTAAGATAAATGAGTTTACCCACAATTTATCTGTACAAGGTGGGATCAGTATCTTCAGATGTCTCCCACAAACTGTGCCGTTCATTTGGAACCATCGACACGTCAGAGGGTTTACACTCTAGCATTCCTGTATCATATAGAAGGTCAAGGACATACTTTCTTTGGAACAGGTGAACATTTGGACCTTTATAAGCAATTTCAATTCCCAGAAACTATCTGGGTTTACCCATATCACGAAGAGAAAATTGTGATTGAAGAAAAGTCTTGGCCTCATGGATGCCTTTAGAGTCATTTCCAAATAGAAGAATATCATCAACATAAATGGCCAAGACAACAACACCAGCAGTTGACTTCCGAATAAAGATTGAGTAATCAGATTTGCAGTGAAGAAAGCCAATTTGAGATATGATAATAGAAAACTTTTGAAACCACGCTCTTGGGTTTTGTTTAAGGCCATAGATAGCTTTATGTAATTTGCAGACCAACTCCCCCGGCTTGACATAACCTAGTGGTTGATGCATATAAACTGCCTCGGTAAGATCACCATACAGGAAAACATTTTTAACATCCAATTGATGAAGAGGCCACGCAAGGTTGATGGTAAGCGAAAGAATGATGCGAACAGAGTTCAGCCGGGCGACCGGAGAAAAAGTATCCATGTAGTCAACCCCGTATATTTGTGTAAATCCCTTTGCTACCAAACGAGCTTTGTAGCGATTGACAGAGCCATTAGGATTCTGTTTCACAGTGTAGACCCACCGACACTGAACAGGGTGAGCCCCAGAAGGAAGAGGAACAAGACTCCATGTATGCCGTGAAGTAAGAGCATCCATGGCGGCTTTCCAGTGAGGAAGAGAAAGAGCTGCAAAAGAACTGGTAGGAACAGAACTAGAGGAGAGGGCAGTAAGAAAGGCATTATGAAAAGTGGAAATGCCTGAGTAGGAAACATAATGAGAAATAGGATACTTAGCTTTGGAACGACGTCCTTTGCGAAGAGTAATAGGAAGGCCGTTTGGGTCGTGGTGAGGACTTTCAGGCAAAGGCGCGTCAGGTAGAGGGGTTGGAGCAGCAGTAGCTTGGACCCATCGATGGTACACCTGCAGAGGAGCAAAAGAGGTACCAGGAACTAACGGAGAGACCAAGGGCACATCCAGAGGACACGAAACAGGAAGAGGAATGATGGGGTCAGATGAGGGTGGAGTAGAAGCTGGGAAGTAAGGTGTAGACTCAAAGAAGGTGACATCCATGTTGACAAAATATCGACCCAATGTTGGATCAAAACACATGTAACCTTTCTGAGTCCGAAAATAACCAAGAAAAATATACTTCATAGCACGCGGACTCAACTTATCAGTATTAGGAGAAAAATTATGGACATAACAGAGACACCCAAAGGTTTTTGATGCGAACAGAGTTCTCCTTAAGGCTAGCCTTGAAACGCCTTCTTTCCTTTTTAGATTCTTTTGAGCCTTTTTATAGGCTTCGTAGACTCCTTGAGATATTGATTTTAGAACAGTGATATTTCTAGATTTTGGGTGCGACTTATTTTGTACATTGGTTTGCAACCGCAGCCCCTCTACCAAATTAGAATTTCTCTGAATCGCCAAAAGTGGCACAAACGTATTTGTTGTTGGAGTCTCCGCTTTATCAACAGAGTGGTTACGCCTCGCAGGGATTAGGCGACCTTGCTTGAAGAGTCTAGCCTTCTTCTTTCTCAAGGCTTGTCGTTCCTGCTTCTTCATCCTTTCAGGATTTGAGAACACGATTTGGTGAATCTTGTCCCCATTAACAGTGAAAGACGGTTCTTTCTCTTCTTCGTTGAACGTGCCCCCATTAACAGTAAACGATGGCTATTCTTCCTCTTGGTTGAGCAATCCGCCATTGACAGTAACTAAGGGTCTTTCCTTTCTTGTAGTAGTCCTTTTCTTTTCAGGGAAGTCTTACTCTTGGTGGCTGGAGTAATCCTTCCCTTACCCTTAATGTTCTCAGAGTCTTTAAATGGTACATAAATGAATTCTGCAGCCTCCGGGATGCAACCGAATTTGATGTCCCACGTAGTGTCCATCACCTCCTCTATGAAGATGTTCACCTTGCTTGCCATCTCAGAAAATTGTTGCGTAGAGCAAGAGAACTATAAGAACAAGGAAGTGAATTTTTTTTTGTCACATAATATAGATCTCAAAGATGAAAGGAGAAGCCAATCCCACCGGGCGTGCCAGAATTTATGGGGGAAAAAAGTGTTACATTTAAAAATGTAATATGACCTTTATTATATTCACCTTAAATTAATAAGATTTTTAATTTAATGGGATTCGGCTTCCAATGAGCGCTTGCGCTCATTGTTAATTACCTCTAAAATTAGGAAACTTTTGATTAGGAGATCTATACTATGAAATGAAATGAAAGGACCAGAAGACTAAACAATTTTATTGATAATCATTATACAAATGCGTAATTTTGCATAACACATAAGCTATGAAAACAAAGAGTCCTTGTCAATTTGGGCAGCTTTGTCAAATGTTTAGCCTTACGATGGTTTATTAGTGTTTGAGTTCGGGATAATATGCGGCCTTGGCAACACAATGTCATATTGAGGAACTATGCCCCGATGATAAACATCGACGTACACACTACCCAAACAATATTCCATCGTAATGCATTAAGGCATTGGATATTGAACTTGAAAAATCATCCGGCCTTGACGGCGTGTTGGATGTTTGATTTGAGGAAGATTATCCGGCCTCGTGGTGTGTTGGATAATTTAATTTGAAAATGTCCATTCTTGCGACTTGTTGGATATTTAAATTTGAGAAAATTATCTGGTCTCGCGACTTGTTGGATAATTGAATTTTGGGAATTATCTGGCCTTGCGGCATGTTGGATAATTTGATTTTTTGGAAATTACCCGACCTCGCGGCGTATTGGATAATTTAATTTGGAAATATCTGGCCTCTCGGTGTGTTGGATAATTTTTAAAAAAAATTATTCGGCCTTGCGGCGTGTTGGATAATTTGGATTTAGAGAAATATCCGGTCTTGCGACTTGTTGGATATTTAAAGTTTGGAGAAATTATCCGGCCTCGCGGCTTGTTGGATAATTTGAATTTGAAAATATCCGATCTTACGACTTATTGGATATTTAAATTTGAGGAAATTATCTGGCCTTACGGTGTGTTGGATAATTCAATTTGGAAAATATTTGGTCTTATGACTTGTTGGATATTTAAATTTTGAAAATATACTTCAGTCTTAACGAACACAATGTCGTACTGAGGAATTATGCCCCGACGATAAACGTCGACGTACGCACCTCCCAAAGAACACTTCATTGCGATGGTATAAGAATTTCAGTATATTATGTTCAATCGAGAATTTTGGTGTTGACGTATCAGATGCAACTTGAGTGAGTTTGACGAGGTGACACCGATATTGACATCATTTTTATTTTTGACCTTTGCGCATACAAGGTGATGTGTCATTTGGTACCACACATATTTTATTCTTATTTATTATTGTTGTTATTATTATCACTTTTTATTATTATTATTTATTTATTTTTTATTTTTTATTTTTTTATTTTTTATTTTTTTATTTACTTTGATGTTCATTCTAGGGGTGTGCACGGTTCGGTTAACCAAACCGTGTGTCAAAAAACCAAATCGAACCGGTGGGATCGGTTCGGAGAAATTCTGAACCGATCCCGAACCATTTGTACCGGTTAACCGATGTTCGGTTAACCGGTTTTTTGGTACGGTTAACCAAAAACCGACGGTTAACCGTATTATTTATGTATAAAAAATATTTAAAATTATAAAATAATTTAAAATTAATAAATAAAAATTTTCTCGGTTAACCATTAATTTTTGGTAGTTAACCGTTGGTTTTCGACGGTTAACCGTTGGTTTTGACAGTTAACCGGTTTGATTTTATATACCAACGGTTAACCGGTTTGATTTTATATAAAATATTTATTTATATATATTATATAAACGGTTCGGTTCAGTTAACTGCGGTTCGACCAAGTTCCAAACCGATAACCGATCACAAGTAAAAAACTGAACCGATTAAGAACCATTCGGTTCGGTTAACCAGAAAATCAGTTCGGTTCGATTCGACGGTTCGACAGTTTTTTTGCACACCTCTAGTTCATTCACATAAGAGTAACTTTACTCTTCTACCGAACACTACTCCCTCATGGTTTACGAATCGAAATCGAGGCGCTGTTCCTCCTCTGGTGATGTCTGTTGACGATATGCTACAAACGACGTCGACGATTTCAGATGGGGTGGCATTGGCAGGGTGGCGTTCGTCTGTAGCTTGAAGCAGCGGCGTTCAAGTTTAATTTTGTTACTACTCCAACAAAATTAAAATTACAGCCCTACAACTACTGGGGGAGGTTTAACATGATGCAGTGACATCACATCATCATGTGTTACTACTACTGTTACGCCCCGGTCGGAACGGTCTAAAAACAACGCTTATCTGTTGTCTCAGAGCCGTCCGGCGGAACACCGGAACGTGATCGCGCTAGGGTTTCCGGACCGAATCTTGTCCCCAAACTCGAAACCCTAGTTCCCGCTCACTTTTTATCCCCCAAATTACAATTCTCTCGAGAAACCCTAATTTGAGAAATCGAGGAAGAATCGAAAACCCCAAATCAAAATACCTCAAATTGATTTTGACCCGAGAGTCAAAATCACGCTGAATTTGCTTCGCTGACGTCGGATGACGTCAGCCTCCGATTTCGTTCGCCGCTCGCGAATTCGAATTCGCGCCGCACATGTTGACTTCCGCCCTGCTGACGTCGGCTTGCGTCAGCCGCCAAATCGATTCCGCCGAATCGATTTCTCGCCCGAATTTTATGTTGACCGCTGACTCGCGTTTCGTCCGCCTCGTTTCGAACGCCCGACGCGTTCGAACGAAGTCGTCGACTGTTCATCGTCTTCCTCGCGTCGCCTGTTCGCCGTCCGGCAGCCGCCTGCCGTCGAAGCTCGTCGCGATACCGCGGAAAGGACCACAAACAGAGAAAGGGGATATCGGAGTGGAGGAAGCTTCGCTGACCTTGCCCTCGCTCTGCAGGTCGAGTGTTCCCCTGCCACGCTGCTTGTCCTCCGTTTCGTCGAGGAGAGAGCCTCTCTCTCTCTGGCGCTCTAGGTCTGGGTGGAGATGGTCGCTTCGGGGGCGACCTTTGTGCTCTCTGGAAGGTCGTCCCTGAAGTCCTCTGGTCCACCAAAGACTCGGCTATAGCCGCAGCCGTCCTCCAATCCTGCGGCGCATGTCGTCGGACCTCCGTTGCCGCCCAGGGTTGGAGATTCCGGAGGAAGAAGTACCTCCTATCTCCCTCTGCCATCTCAGGTAGCTCCAACATCAGCGCGGAGAACGCCCTGACATACTCCTGGATCGTCCCTGTATGCTTGAGCCGATCCACCGCCTCTCGTGCCTGGTCCACCGAGTTTCCGGGAAGGAACTGTTGTCGCAGTTCCTCTCGGAATACCTCCCAAGTCCAACTCGCTGCCTCTGATGTAGAATCAACTTTGGTTCTCCACCAAAGCTTCGCATCACCTGAGAGATATGTTGTGCACACTCTCACCTTCTCCTGATCTGTGACATGGTTAGCTTCAAAATATTGTTGCATGTCCCATAGAAAGTTACCCAGTACTTTTGCAGATCTGGCCCCCTTGAACATTGCAGGTTCTGGGGTGCGAACCTTCCCGTTGCCATTGGGAGCCCCATATTCTGCCTTGGCTGCTGTAGAACCACCCCCTTGTGCCTGCGCCAGTGCCATACGTGTCACCGCCAGATCAGCCAATATCTGCTGTTGCACAGCCGTGGAGTTGGTCAACTGGGTTGTCAAGGTTGCTACCTGACCTTGCAACGCAGTCACCTGCTGAGTTTGTGCTGTCAAGGTGGCCACCTGCTCTTGCAAGGTCGCCACTTGTTGTTGGAGTGCTACCGTCCTTTCATCATTCTGCTGAGCCTCTCCAACCAAACTTTGTTGAATGGCAAGGATCTGCAACCTTTGCTCTTCAACCGTGCGATGGAGTTCCTCCACCTGAGGAACCACCGCATCTCTGCTGTTTCCCGTCAAACCGGGCACTTGCTCGATCCGGGCAATGCGATCTCCTTGATTCACCATATTGCTGGATCACTTTAACCTCTGATACCTGTTGTCACGCCCCGGTCGGAACGGTCTAAAAACAACGCTTATCTGTTGTCTCAGAGCCGTCCGGCGGAACACCGGAACGTGATCGCGCTAGGGTTTCCGGACCGAATCTTGTCCCCAAACTCGAAACCCTAGTTCCCGCTCACTTTTTATCCCCCAAATTACAATTCTCTCGAGAAACCCTAATTTGAGAAATCGAGGAAGAATCGAAAACCCCAAATCAAAATACCTCAAATTGATTTTGACCCGAGAGTCAAAATCACGCCGAATTTACTTCGCTGACGTCGGATGACGTCAGCCTCCGATTTCGTTCGCCGCTCGCAAATTCGAATTCGCGCCGCACATGTTGACTTCCGCCCTGCTGACGTCGGCTTGCGTCAGCCGCCAAATCGATTCCGCCGAATCGATTTCTCGCCCGAATTTTACGTTGACCGCTGACTCGCGTTTCGTCCGCCTCGTTTCGAACGCCCGACGCGTTCGAACGAAGCCGTCGACTGTTCATCGTCTTCCTCGCGTCGCCTGTTCGCCGTCCGGCAGCCGCCTGCCGTCGAAGCTCGTCGCCGATACCGCGGAAAGGACCACAAACAGGGAAAGGGGATATCGGAGTGGAGGAAGCTTCGTTTATTCACGGAAAACGTTACAAACTTCCTCGAGTCTCGCCGTCGGCCCGCCGGCCGGTGCCCCTCTTCCCTCCCTCGCCGGCGCTGCTGGTTACATTCACTCGTTCACCTTTCTCTCGCCTCGACGCTCGTCGTCGCCGGCTCCCTCAAGCTCACAGACTCTCCTTGTTCCGTCTGTGGGCTGGGACGAGGCGACGGCGCGCCTCGCTGTCCCCGGTGGTGGCGTACCCGCGCATCGGGTGGAGTCGCCCTTCGTTGCGCCCTCCTCCTGCTTCTTTCTCTATTGCACGCTTTATAGGGCAGAGGCGTCGCTCGCCTCTGCCGCTGGATTCGGACGCAGCCCGCGTCCTCTGCATACGTCGGAGCTGTTTGCCGAAGCCGACCTCTTCCTCCTGAAGATCTCGCTGCCTCTGCGTCCGCGTCTTCCGCACTGCTTCCAGCCTTAAGATCGCAGCTCCACTCCTTCCGTGCGCCGCCTCCATCGCGTCCGATCCGCTCGGTGGAGATGACGGTGTCCGCGTCTTTTGCTTTCTCTGCCGAAGACGGGGTTGACGATGCCGCTCGTCCGCGTCTTCTTCGCGCCCAGCATCCGCCTCCTTCCGGAACACTCGGTCGACACCTTTGATCGCGTCCGCGTCGCCTGCTGAAGACGCCGTTCGCGCCGCTCGCGTCCGCAGCGTTCGCGAAGACGCGTTAGCACGCTGCAATGCGCACGCGTGGTTGCGTTGCTCCGCTTGGTCAACCTCCTCAGTTGACCGGGCTTCTCCTTATGGGCCTGGGTTTGGGTTGGGCCGAACCGGCCTGACCTAGGCCTGACACCTACGAAATTAAAATTACAGCCCTATAACTACTAAATAAAATACTCCCCTTTCTTTACCTTTCTTTCTTCGATTGATCAGCCTCGTCTTCCTCTCTTTTGCTAGCCTATCGGCGCTCTCTCAAAAAATGTCCCCCTTCGACCCTTTTATAAGCCTTGTCCAGATTCCTTCCGAAAAATTATTCCCTTCTTTGTTGTATTGCTTCGCGCTCTTCTTCTCTTTTTTTTTTAAAAAAAATCCTGTCGATGCCTTTCTCTTCTTCTTTTGCCTGATTCTCTTAAATGGCTTTTAATTCTTTCCTTTCTTCGCTTTGATTTTATTTCCTTTTCCGGCTGTCATCAATCGCCAATTGCTATTTTTTTTTTTGAAACATTGCTCTTTTTTTATTTCCTGATTTCTTCTCCTTACGAAGCGTTGGCGACCAGATTTCCTTCCCTTGTTAGACTTCTTTCCCTTTTATTGTAACTCTCGGGTGAAAAGTTACATCACCAGGATTCTGTTTCCACCGCACATCTTAATAACGTGCATTGCAATTTTGATTTTAAATCTTGCTACAATCTGAATTCTACATTGTGTTGCATTTTTTTATTCGGAATACAGAGTTTGCAATTTTGTTCTTCAGTATGGACTCCTGAACGGAAGCAAACTCCCTAGTGTATTTTCTGTGGACAAAATTCCAATTTGGCCGTGTAAGGTTGCCAAATCAATTTAGAGGAGTCTAACAACAGCTTTCTTCTTCTTTTCTTTTCAATGAAGCCCTTTTCTACTAGAAGTTGTTTGTTTCATTCCCAGGCGGCTCTATTTTGTTTGCATAGAATTTTCAGCTGTGATCAATAACAGTCCCTTTACTTTACCCTCTTTTTTTTTAACTGCAATTGCCAGATAACAGATTTTTGGGATTTCTTTTCAAACTTATGCAGGATTCCGGAAGTTTGATTACGAAATTCAGAATGTTTCCAAGAGCGCGCGCGTGGTAATTATTATAAAGAAAGTTTCAGCCGCAATATTCTCAGGGATAGGGCCAGACTTGAATTAGCTTGATAATCCGGGTATTTAAAATTCTACACCCAGCTTGTCCTGATTTCTGTGTCTTTGATTTAAGTTCTCCACCTCTTTTTTGTTGGATCGCTTTTCTCGTGAATTACAATTAGGGTAGTACAAGTCGTGAGTGTCTTGCTCCTCTTAGAATTTCTTCTTAAGATCAGATTGTCACTGCAGTATCTTCAAGTATTTCTATTTCCTCATTAATTTCTACAGATCCACTCTCATGTGTTTACAAAGTAATGCTGTAAATCCATGTATTTGAGATTATGAAGTCTATTCTTTGCAAGCTCCCTACCATGTCGAAATCCAAAACATAGCTTTCCCTTTAATTTGTCTTTAATGTATTTGCAAGAATCAGAATCAATTTTGGCTCGACTTCTTTTGTATACATTTTGGTAAGAATGCATGGTTCAACAGATAATTCCTTGCAACTCACAGAACTTAACAAAAACTGAGTTGGTATACTCAAGAACATTATCAGTTCTCAGAATTTTTAATGGCAAGTCAAATTGATTTTTGATTTCAAGGTAGAACAATTGAAAAATATGAAACACATCAGAACGATTTTTCAGCAAATAAATCCAACACATGCGAGAATAGTCATCTATGAATGTCATAAAATATTTAAAATCATCTCTTGTTGGAACAAGACTCGAACCCCAAATATCTGAATGAATAATATGAAAAGGTACAGTAGTTGGTGAACTAGTACTACGGGGAAATGAAGTTTGATGATGCTTCCCAAACTGACATGCATCACACTCAAAGAGAGGACAAAACTTAAGAGACAAAAATTGTTGCACTCTAATTGATAAGATGTGACCCAACCGACAACGCCACATGTAAGGGGATGGTGCAGCACTGCAGCCATTAAAGCTTTGGATGTATCAGGAGCAGGATCAGTAAGCACATAGACACTGCTAACCTTAAGCCCCCCACCAATCTTCGCCTTCGTCCTGAGATCCTGAAAAATACAAGAGGAGGAAAAAAAGGTGATGGAGCAATTCAAATTTTTAGATAAGGCATGCACAGAAATAAAATTCACGGGAAACTGTGGAACATAAAGAACATTAACCAAGGTAAGTTTAGAATTTAGGTGGACTGTCCCTATTCCATGAACAGGGATAAGTGAGCCATCAGCAATGAACAGGATATTAGGTTTTTTAAGGGTACTCGTGGTCTTCGGCAAGTATACCCAATGTCCCCGTATCTATTCATTATTGTCATGCAATACCTCACTGACCTTCTTTTTGAGCAATATTTGAGCGGCCACCTTCGTCCTCATACAAAATGTAAGAATTTGGGCATTACAAATCTGCAATTCGCGGATGATGTTATAATATTCTGTGATGCTTCAGAAGGGTCTGCCCGGGCAGTTATCAAGGCGCTAGAAATATTTTACCACGATACAGGACTCAAAATCAATAAGGATAAATCACAGATATTTTTCTCGGCCTCTTGTGACCCTCATGTTCAAGGAAAAATCACATCTATTATTGGGATCCAAAAGGGGACTATGTCTTTCCGCTACCTGGGTATCCCAATCACTAGTAAGCAAATCAGGACGAGGGACTGTATGCCTCTTGTAGAAAAGCTGGCCAAGTATCTCATGGCATGGAGGGCAAAGAACTTATCCTATGTGGGGGCAGGTCGAATTGATGAAATCGATATGCTATGGTAATATAAATTTTTGGTGCAGTGCCATCAAGCTACCCCCAGGGTAATCGCGTCGATAAATTCTATGCTTGTGAAATTTCTTTGGTCGGCAAGTCGGAAGAATGGTATTGCAAAAGTGGCTTGGAGTAATGTTACCAAACCTACGTCCCTAGGCGGTATTGGGTTGCAGGATCTTGGGAAGCTAAATAAAGCTTATCTTATGCGCCATATTTGGAACGTAGCAACTGATAAGAACTCGCTTTGGGTTAAATGGACACATGAAAGGTATTTGCATTCTGATTCTATTTGGTCCGTAAAGCTATCTAGGCGTGCACCTTGGCCCATTAGGAGCATCATATCGGTTCGGGATTCTTGTATACTGATGGTGGGATACAAGATTGCAAATGGTATATCTATTCAGTTATGGCTTGACCCTTGGTTTGACTCGCGTATCCTGCTTGACTTCGTAGATGATATTAGATTCAAGAGACCCCCTGGGAAGATAACTCATCTCAAATCTCTGATCGTGAATAGCAAATGGGAGGTGCCACACCCGAGATCCATTGCACTGATTGATATATATGAGGATATCCCACATATCCCTCTTTACCCCAGCCAAAATGAGGATCGTCTTTACTGGAAGCTGAACACGCATGGGACTTTTACAATAAAATCGGCATACGAGGGACAGCTCCAGGACAATGAGGTGCCCTGGAAAGATCTGGTTTGGTTTAAGGGGAGGATCCCGCGGGGTACTTGTTTATTATGTGGCTGCTTTGTAAGGCGGCTAAGCACCCGGGCCAGACTTCATGGATGGGGGATTGTGCAGGAGCCGATCTGTGTGCTGTGCAATTTAGAGCCGGAAACTCATAACCACTTATTTTTCCAATGCAATGTCGTAGCTGATTTTTAGCGGCTGATTAAGAAAGGGTGTGGAATCAATTATGCCGAGAGCTCTTGGGAAAATATTGAGGGTCAGCTGCTCAGCAGCGGACGATAGGAAATGCCAAGCGAAATTACATTAGAAAACTTTTCCTCACTGGGGCCATCTATTATATTTGGAGACATAGGAATGCCAAGATTTTCGGTTTTCATGATAGGGGAATTATGGCCTACTACAAAATCTTAGTTTCTGATGTTAAAACAAAGGTGCTGAGCAACAACCGGCACCTGGATTTGGACCAGAATACTCTTTCCTTCTTGCAATTATGGGAGAATTTGGACTGAACTACTTGGGGCATCTCTATCTCTATGTTTATTCCTGCTGCTCTTACTCCACTTTGTGGCTTCCACAGGCAGTCCACTCTGCTTGGGCCTCCCAAATATTAAAAGTCGGCCTGCTCCAGCTTAGGAATCTTGGGGCTATGAATGAGGACCGTTGGCAACATGTTCCAAAGGCTCCAAAGTGGTCATCAAAATTGTCCTCCATTGATGCTAGAGCCTTGATGAAACGCTTATGACCCTGGGATATTCCTTCATGGCTCCAGGTGAACGGCAAGAGGCGCAAACCATAGAGCTGGCTGTGGGATATGTGGCAATTAAGTGATGTATGTGATGTATTTGTTGCTAGTTGGGGCGCTGGTTTTATTTTATTCTGCTGGGCATTGATGTAAGTGATGCGAGCCTGTTGTTTTTAGCCCTTGTGTGGAATGTTATATGTAAGTAATGGATGTACGCAGGATTCATGCACTAAGGAGTGCAGGGAAGACTCTGTTGAATTTTTATCGATCTAGGAGAGAATATGAGTGGGTGCGATTGTACATAAACTGTAAATCACACTTTTTGATTAAATAATATCACTTTCTTGCCTTTGCAAAAAAAAATTCTAAGTGAAACAAACAATGAACGATTACTTGAAACATGAGAAGTGGCTCCGGAATCTAAGACCCAAGTATTAGGAGATGCAGCCAAAGAGGCAGTACCAGAGACACTAGGAGTAGTAGCCATCAAGGAGGAGGTAGAGGCCTCAGCCTGAGCTGCCAGTCTGATAAAGTGATCATATTCTGCTGAAGATACAATAATCATCGAATCAGTTTGAGAGGATGAAGCAGAGGTATTAGCCTGTCCAGAAACATGTAATCCACTATCAACAGCCAACTTTGCATAGGTTGGTTTGCCAAATCTTTTCCAACACTGTTCAGACGGGTGATTAACACGGCCACAATGTTCGCATGGAGAAGTGGTCCAACCACGCCCCCTGCCTCTACCATAACCACCACCACCACCACGTCTACCCCCATGAGGAGCAACAAGGGCACTACTAACAGTGGTGGTAGGGGTAACCATAGAAACACGTAGAAGACGAGAGTAGACACTCTGAATCGTGGAAACAGAGGGATCTGCAAGAAGCTGAGCTTTAGCAGCTGCATAAGAGTCATCAAGGGCCGTGAAAAAGCGAGCAACAAAGAATTCCTGTCGTTATTGAATGGTCACTGATACATCAGCAGTAGGAGGTTGCAGCATTTATAATTGGTCCCATTTGTCTTTAAGTATCCAATAAAGGTCGGGTAAGGGCATTCCGGCTTGTTTTAGATTAAAGAGATCTTCATAAAGCTGATGAACCTGACCTATAGTCTCTTGAGGAACATAAATCGATACTAGGACATCCCAAATCTCTTTAGCAGTATCTAAGCACATAACAATAGAAGCTATACTTGTCTCAATGCTACTAAGAAGAGACGTGGCAACAGCCATATTAGAGCGCTTCCATGACTTATAAGTAGGATCTAAGAAGTCAGGAGCTATGCTCGTAAGATGGAACTCTTTCCCATGAGAGCCAAGATAAAAGCGCATGGATCTAGCCCAAAGCAAGTAATTACTACCATCAAACTTAACAATTGTAGCAACACTAGAGGTAGGTTTAAGGTCGGTAGATAGATTCATATATATAAATAAAACCAAATGATAGCAGTAAGGCAGAGAAGCGGCTGAGCAGCTGGAGCAAAAGAGAAAACTGACCGAGAGTGGGCTGGCACAGGGAGAAGAGACAACCTGCGGAATGCGATAAGGAGAGGCAACGCAAGAATGTCACCAGCGCTTAGAAGACCGTCTGTTACGCCTGTGATAAATACAAATAAAATTTAAATGGTTTAATATTAAAATAATGGGCTGACGTGACATGACCCTATGCACGCGTGATGGGAGCATCCCATCCTTGTTTCCCTTCGCCCATTCCTCTGCCGTTTCTCTTTTCGCCGTGAAGCCATTCTCCCCGTTTTCTACCTCACGCGAACGAAATCGCGTGCGGCCACCACCACACGTCCTCCTCCTTCTTCGATCCACGCTTGCCTCACCTCCACCTCATCCGGCGACTCCTCCGGCGAGCTTCCGCCGCCCTTCTCGCAGCTCCGGTGGCTGAGAACGACGGACGAACCGTCTTCTTCCCCTCTCCGCGCGAGCGGCGCCAGATCGACGGAAAAGCTTCAGATCCGACGCCCAACGCGTCTCCAGTGACTCCAGCGACCATCCTCTGGCCTCGGCGGACGTTTCCGCCACCAGCCGACGCCTCCCTGGCCGTCATCGTCTCCGGCGCCGGCGAGATTGCGAACGCCGCCGCCGACCGGTTTTTCTCAGATCTCCGGCGATCCCGACCTCCGTTCGCAACGCCAACCGTACGACCGGAATCCCCTCGCCTGCAGCTTTCTTTCCCCTCTGTTTCCGGCGAGATTTGTGCTCCGGCGACACTGTTCCGGCGGTGAACAGTAACTCCGGTGAACCTCGAAGTGCGTGCCGATGACTCGTGTTACGCGCGCGTGGTTGGTTCTCGCGTATCCCGACTTCCGGTGGTGATTATTGCGTTCGCACGTGGCTGCGAACTAGGTTAGTACCCGAACCCTCTCCGTACGTATACAAACGCCTGTGATCAAACCTGGATTGTACATCTATCGAACTTGGTTAAGAACATAATCTGATCTGTGTAACCTAATGAACCCGGTTTAGCATGATTAATGATAATTATGATTAAAATGGATTAAGTGGAACACTGTAGCTTATACGATGCTTTAACTTGTTAGGACCTGTTACCTGATCTCGTGCTTATTGGATTGGATCTGTACTGTTCATCTACTGTTGAGGTAGGGATTCTACCTCCGTCCTTTGTTACGGTGCCAACCGCATGTGTAGTTAGCGGCACCTTCCTTATTGCTTATCCTTACTGTTGATTACTGTTCTAATTCCTGTTCTGCTCTGTGTATGTTCCTGTTGACATAAACCTTGCATGAGACATGGTATGAGTATTTTCGGATTCTTGCATGTTTATTTGTAGTTGGTAGGTGGTATGAGTCTGTATATGTACAGTGAGGACTGAATGTCTAGCGATAGACATGTCAGTATACCTCAGATATTGCCTGTGAGATTTCTGTCGAGACACTGTATGATTGTCTCTGACCGAGAGAGTCCGACATTATGGGCTTGAGGTCTGTTATCAGCCCAATGAGGGGTTGTACTAAGTGTAGGACGCTACACTAGCGGGCTGTCGACGGACAGTCGTCTCTGCTGTTCGGGGAGCCATCAGTAGGGACCACTCTATTTGATAGAGTTGCGGGTCGTGGACCACTGCTGTACCAGCTCCCAGATTTTTACCTGTGTATGAGGATTCATATATATATATTGATATATGTATATTGAGATTTGACTATACTCTATATGGTCATATAGAGTCTTGGTTGCCTTCTGGTAATCCCTGTATCTGATCATGCACCATATTATTGTGCTATCCCCACTTAGCCTCCGGCTAACCCCCCTTCGGTTTGCCTCCAGGTTCAGGCGCGGCTCCATCTGGAGCGGAGTAGATAGATAGTAGTTGACCACCAGTCTGGGTGGGCTGTATTGCATTCTGGTCTGTTGTTATGTTTATGTTATATTGTTGGACTCTGTTGACCGCTGCGCCGGTCTTGTTATCTGTTGGTTGTCGACCGCTGCGCCGGTCCTGTTACTGTCATTTCTGTTGACCGCTGCGCCGGTCTATATTTCGTATCTGTCAGTATTGTATTATGGATATTTTATGGCCGGGCTTGCCTCTGGTTAGACTATTTTATTCAGTCTGTACCTTTCGGTTGTCAGTTTGATTTGACAGGTACAGTGTTGTGCATCCCGAGGTCCGGGATTCCCGGCGTGGGGTTCGGGCGGATTTTCGGGGTGTAACACCGTTGGCACTTAGATGAGATCTAGGAGAAAGGCGATGCAGGAAGGCCTCGTCAGAAAAAAATTGCCTGGAAGGAAGGTCTGCAGAGTCACCTCACAAATGCCAGCAACAAAAGGTGGTCCAGCTTCAAGAATCTCCAGCCGCATCAACAGAGGACGCAAGCGAAAGAACTTAAGGCCTTGCCAACAGAAGCAAGCGCCTTACTTCCTTCACTGAACGAAGAACACAGAGAGAGGTGGGAGGCGGAAAACGAAGGAGAAGAAAGCAAGGAGCAAACGCCCGACGCTGATCGAACGTGAAACGAAGGTGGGAGGCGACGATGACAACGTCTCGCTCTGGTACCAAGTGAAGAAGAAGAAAATGTTTCCAATATTATTCTAGGGTTAGGAAACATAAATATAATATTAAGCTAAACTAAGTTAGCGGGTAGAATCCAAACCCAGTAACAAAAAAACTAAACCCGTTTGGACAAAAGCCCTGTAGCTCACTCTCCACAATTTGTATGAAGAATGCATCCATGCTCCAAAGCCAAGGATATTCATCCAGCGTAAGTGTTCTTTTTTTTGTTATTAGATTATATACACACACACACAAAAAAGCCTATCTAAGATTTCTAGCAATTGTATTGGTCAAATTCATTTAGCATTTGTAATATTATGATATATATTGACATTAGTGGATCGTGAGAATTCAATCTCCTTTTAACAGACAAAAACTGCTTCGCCGCCTCCAATAACAAATGACAAGGCAAAATAATTAATGGATATATATAAAATAAAGTCAAAGTATCTTCTCCTTTTACCATTTCCATGCAATTTGAATTTTTATAATTTTCCTATAAAATAATTTAGAGGGAGTAAGTATCTTTATTCGAGAAAATAAGAGCACAAATTTCTCTTATACTTTTCAACTCATATAAATAAACACTAAAAACTATTAAGGATTTTATTTTTGCTTTACATGTATGTATGAATGAAGCCACATTAACAGAAGCAGTAGAATTTTTTTAAGTCCACGGGATCATACGATTCTCATTTCAGGCATGCCCATCTTTAGTCGGCAGCATCGATAGTTGAAGACATATTACTAATCACATTTTTAGTTCCTAATGAATTTATATTGAGGTGAAAATTTTTTACATTTCTCTGTAATTATATTAACTAACTTCTGCATAACCTCAATGTTGGTAGTGAAAATAAGTTTTAAAAGTAGTGAAAGTAGAAAACATTGAAGCATAGAAACACACACACACACAATATATATATATATTAGGTTGAAATAAATTTACTTAAATAATTAAAAAATGACACTTTATCAACATCATTTCATATGATTTAAAAGTAACTTCATATTGGCTTCATAATTTTATTATCATTGTTCCATGTTACACTGAATGCTGCAATGTATTTGGGAAATACTATTACCTTTTTGTAGGAGCAACTATTAGCTTTGTTGCTAAGATCAAATATCTTTACGATAATGTTTAATATTTGCACAATATGCTCTAGTGTAGCTGATGCTTCACTTGCTATATACTTGTTTCTTACAATTAAATAAGAAAAGTTGTGCTCTAAGATGCATCAATTATACGTTATAACGCTGAGTGTGAGACTCCCTACGCCAATTAAATGGCCCAAAAATTAACATTCTAACACTTTGCATATTTGCTCATGTTCTGGGGCATTACCCTGATTTCTAACACTTTGAATAGAAAAATTGGTGAATAAATCCTGACGTGTCGTGGCATGGACTGCCATTCACAAGAAAAAAATACAGTAGAAGAAAACCATCAAAGACGGCAATAGAAAGCTCCTAATTTACAAACTGTAGAAACAACTGAGAGCATTCCTAATTTACAAGCTGAAAGTTCCTAATATACGTAGTATGGAAACATTCATCAAAATTTTTATACAAAAGAACACTGAAATCATCAAAAAAAATACAAGAAAATAAGAACTTCTGCAATTGCATACCGTAGAAACAAAAGAATGATCGGAGCCAATCACGTTCTCCAAATACTGGACTGTCCATTCAGGACTTATATTGGAACACCTGAATAGATCAACAAAAGAATAGATATTGGTCACTTAGGATCTAAATTGACCAGTTAAAACACTATGAACTGGTTTTCTACTGGATAATTGAGTGGTGGGTCCAGACATGTGAAAACAACAATAATCTATTTATCAATAATTAGTAAGGAAATATAAAATAAATAAAAGATTGTACTGGATTCCCACAACAATAACTAAGTTTATTACATAAAGAACCCTTACATCACAAAAATTTAAGCAGCCAAGACAGTTAATGTTGTAAGCAAAAGTTTACATTCCAACAACTACAAGAAAGAGATATGCTTCTTGCAAGTAGAGGAAGAATGTCAATTACCTTCCTATATTTATCCCCAGGAATGTCTCCAACCTGTCTCTAAATTGCAACAGTCTTAATATTCGGATGTTCCAGATCGAGCTACAATTGCTAATATTGGAGTTTGAGAATTCATACTGAGCACTAATGCGAAGCCCATAAGAATAATGCGGGTACCAACATGATGATAATACTGTTTTACGGGTCTATGAAGGACAAACCTAATGGTTGCTTCTAAGGGAAATCGCCTACACTAATTCCATCAAAAAAGTACCAAGAAGGCGTTAAGAAGCATAAATACTATGTCTATAACCACTTATAACAGCTAGGAATAATCGTAAATGTGCAGTAAAATTATATCCTGTGCAATGTAACTTCCTCGTGCAACCCAATTCCATTTTCAGCAAAATTGGAAATAATAAAATGAAATTGCAATTTTGAAAGACACATCAACTTATGTGGGTGGTCAACAAATGAATCGTATTTCAGTGACTACAAATAAAGAAATATATATTGAGCGCAATCATGCAATTGAATTTAATTTAACAAGGGTACATGTTCATATAAAAAAATATAGACAACATTCATACTGATAAAGAACCTACTTAAGAGATAAATTAAAGGTACAGGCTTAGATCCAAGGCATCAATGTCATTCTGCCATGCTTCTTTACACACTATAAAATAATAGCACATGTAAAACATATATGTGAAAGAGTTAACAAGATTACATGGTTGCAAATATTGCAACAGACCACACATATACAACCACAATAATGGCATATAGTATCCCTTATGCAGATGCCCATGCAACCACAAGGACCAAACATTTGGAAGTTTGAGATACAATGTAAAGAAACACAAGATGATCCTCCAGCAACCAAATATTACTTACTTTACCTCGGTCTCTTGTAATGAAACTCAAAACTTGCAGCAGTATGAATTTGATCAATCTACAACTGTGACTGTGCAAACTCCGGATTTCAAGGGTTCTACCAAATCCATTCAAATGAAAGTTAATATATATCATTGGTCTTTTGCCCCGAATTTTCAGTGTATCGTTCCGACGATATATCTATAATTTAGTTGATATGAAATCATCAATAAGTAATGCTCCCTGCGTTCAAGAATTCATAATAATAACCCGCAATGAAACACAAAATTAACACATAAGTTGTGAAATTAACAAATTAAGTAGCAATTTGGCAAAAATCTGTCTTAGCAGCAGCTTTTGCAGACTGTCCATATAATTTCTCCCTAAAAACCAGCTGACCTTTCAGCTTTTTATCTCGTATAATCTGAACAAACACATAAAAGAAACAATCAATCACCCAAAAGCGCTAATGACAATAGAAAAACTTCCATGTTAGCGCTAATACTTTCTTGCCTTATGATCTAATCTCATCATTATCCAGTGCACTAGTCATACAACCAAAATCATCTAACAGCACTATGATTAGCATTTTCACAAAACAGAAAAATTTTATATTATAAGAGGATTTCAAGAGGATGCATTGATTGGTCAGAATATAAAAGAGAAAGGGCATGAATCAAGTATATCCAAGCAACATTTTTGGCCACTTTTCGTGAATTAAGTACGGCGGGCGGCGGAGCGGCGGAGGAAAAGGAGAAAAAGGCTTCTTCTTCGATCCGGCTGGAATCAAATTAATTTGAATCAGACCGGTCTGAACTGGATCCGATCCGGCTGGATCACGCGTGGGCTCCGCGTGGTTCCCCGTCGGATCCCGCGTGAACTGAATTGGCTAAATGTGCGCTTGAAAAATAATTTGGACAAATAATTGGTAGATTCTGGCCGCGTAACGCTGAGAAATCTATATTCTCACGTAGTGCATAAAATCCACAGTAACGGTTAGGAAAATTTTTATTAATAGAAAATTTCACCAATTCAATCGAAGACTCTTTTCATCAATTACTAGAAAATAAAGAAAACTCAGTAATGGTAAGAGGAAAAGGAAAATAATATATCAGGAATGAGGATTAAGAGAAAGGGAGATGTGCGTGAAGAGATATGGCAATTAGAATGCATTAGTATGGATACATGTTATGAATCATTACTTGTATGTTTCTACGCATATTTTACAATATTCCTTTTAATTTTTGTAATCCAGAACCTTAATTGACTCTAATATTACCTACTGGATTTAGTCAACCCTATCAAAATTGTGGCCATATTATTGTTGACTGATTCCATAATTGACTCTATATCTGTGATTTCATAAGCTGATGAGAAGGATCCAATCTAATAACCTCGTTCCTGTGCAAGTTGTCAAATAAACACTGAAGGGATTTGCAGCTATAAAAAGATGGAAAAACTCTATCTCTCAAATAGGATGACCTAGAAAATCAGGTTCTAATCAGCAAGTCACAGAAACTTATCAAGTTATAGCCGTAAGGTTATGTCATGTACATTTAAAATTTAACCCTACTAAGCCTTGTGCTGTAACTTTGCTCTTGTTTTGTTTAACTCGTATAAACCAGAAGAACACTCAATCTACATTGCTAATCACAATGACAACTAAATAATGATCCAAACAATGAATTTTGTTGGGCTATAATAGACCTTATCTTAATTTGATGTAATCCACTATTGATGCATGTCCGAAAGACTAACGGATGATAGTTTTAACATATATTTTTGTATGTTCATTCTAAATTTTATTACAAAGTATTTCTATTATTATATTTATTTAATTACTATATAATATAAATAATTATAATAATATTCTTAGAATAATATGATTATAACTCTTAAATATCCTTAATCAAGTATTATTATGGATTGGGAAAAAATAATTCTGAGAACAGTATGTGTAGTAAATAATGACATATACTGTCATGGATATAAGATAGGTGCGTACTAGAGAAATAATATAGTTTTGTTATATGAATGTTATATCTATTTTTTCATATAGATACCTATATAACTAGTTGTATATTATCAAAAGTCACCCATAACTAAGTAAACAATACGAAGGTGTTATCTCTCATTTTCATTTTGCTAACCTAATAAATTTACAAGATTAAATCTATCCTATAATACACAATGTGGCAACCCAAACACTTATACACAGATTCTTATGAATTTTTTTATGATTGTCTGTTGGTATATATGCCTTACGATTAATTGTTAATCTAATTTATATATTATATTCCCATGTTATATGTTATATAACCTTGCATATTATTATTGTACATTTGATACACCTACGTTAAGTATATATTTGCAGGATGATATCCTTGGAGATAGATTCTATCAAGTCTTAAAGAATGTCCTTGGTCGAGTGCTAATAAGGGACAACTATGGTACACGTGAGACTGGTATATGCTCTAGTTGAGCACGGGTTATTAACGTAGGCATATAGGTATATCAAGATATATATATTGGATTGATTTACTGTGAGGATTAGCTTAGTGTCACAAGTTAATCTCACAGTGATATCGATGTATTTGTCTTTTGACTTAAGGTTATTGATATCTTTATATGGTAAATGGTACACTTTGATACAATCAAATATTTCATAGTAGTAAGGGAGTCATAACGATTATTATTGGGCGTATCATAAGCCATATGAGAGGTTCAATGAGCCAAGAGAGGATTTGCCTCTTCCTTAAATAGAAGCTTAAAATCTATAGGTCCCACATAGTTGAATGAATGAAAGTGTATGACTATCCCTAGGTGAAAGCCTGGTTTAGTTATGACCATTAGATTGGGTTAAACAAGTGTGACACATTTGTCCAATTAGGATATTTGTTTGGCAAAGGGACTATGGTGCACAAACACTTTATTACAGTTTATAGGATGTTGATGATAACAATCATTCCGATAACTTGGATAGTAGTGATGTATTGCTAGGTTGCATGCCTAGACACTTGAGATCTCGTATTGATCGAATAGTCTTAGGGTCAAATCATTGGATGATTCGGATTCGTTTAGGAGACTAATGCTTTGAGATTGCTTTGAGGAGAAGATTTATTTAATTCATAGTTGACCTCTAATGGATCACATTTGATCTCGATTAACATTTGCATTTTACATGGTAAAATAATGCTAGGCACCTATATGATTAAATATATTAATATATTTATGTTATAATGAGGCTTGACACATCTGAATAAATATATTTATTCATGCCATATAAATTTGGCTAAATATATTGTATATATTTATTCTTTCATAAGACTAGGTGTAATTTTTCTATAAAATAAATATTTATATTTATTTTATTTAGAGAAATCTTAAAATAACTCATTCTCTCCTTATTATATAAGGAAGAGTTATTTTGGGCACATGTGTGCTCTCTTGGACAAACCCTCGCCGCAAGCCCTCCTCCTCTCTCCTTGTCACCACCCTCAAGCTTGTAGCTGCCACTTCTTCCTTTCTCGGTGGTGTGAAGACTTGAATTGGCGACAAACCCCTTGTGTCGATGAGAACACAAAGGCTTGCATTAGAGTTATGCAAGTTAAGAAGTGCTTCTTCTCCTTGGCACAAGTAAGGAGGATCACCAGAAGTGTGGATCTTCTTCCTAAGGGTAGCATTGGGCGTAGAAGAAGGGATATCGAGGAGTTCGTGTGTGCGAGGCTGCAGAGGACACTCACTTGCATGTGTCAGAGTCATTGTCGACTTGCTCTAAATTGCAATAAAATGTACCTATCTGTATCACACTCATTTGGTTTCACTCGTAAAATCGATTCTCCTGGTTTTGATGAAATCTGTTTCAAGCTATCGCTTTCGCTGTCTGTTTTAAATTTTAAATTAGCTTGGGGTTACCCAACATTTTCTATATGTGATCAAGTCTCACCCTTAGGCGTGGATCGCTGGGACAATAAAGTTCAGAACCTAGCACGAGTTTCGATTGTAGTCGAACTATATTATTTATATTTGGGGATCTCTTTCTTGTTAATGAGTTCCTCGATGGACTGTGGGTAGACTCATACTATTATTGAAACACTGATAGATTAGTGATCTCATTGTGCTAGGATAACCACACTAATGGACTAGTGTGGGCATTCATTTGAAGGACTGAGTGGATTGACTTATGCTCGACGGACTAAGTGAACCAACGCGATAAGTCACCTGGCGATGAGACTATATTGTGCGCCAATCGGGTGCGTCCTTTCGAGTAGACAGCTGGCCACTATATTCTGACATAAGACTATGGACAAGACCACGAGCTGATGTGCGAGGGAGAACGACCATGAGTCGCGGAGCACAAAAGCATACCGACTTGTGGGAGCGAGTTTGGTGTGTGAAAGTGCTAGGCACACGATAAGTCCATGGGCAGGGGGTCGGGTCCGAAAGTGCTAGGCGCACTACGAGGCATTGATACTAGTCTCGATGGTAGGATGTCATGACTCGAGAGTCAAGTACAAGTGAGATTGCGTCTAAGGAGATGAAGGACACATCGTGGGACCGAGGTCAGTCGAATAAGATATCGACTTATTGACCCAACTGAGGTAGCTACTGTCTGACCCAGTAAACTTGTTTGGTCGAGGGAATAGGGGGACATGATTTGTTAAGGGCAATCGGATCAAGGTACCTCTACTCTTTGACTTGGTTCCGACAAAGAGAGAGTAAGCTAGAGGTAACATCCTAGCTTAAGGACTTGCCGGAGTAAGGACCTAATGTTGCTGCCTCTCTCCCGCATGTTTACCCATGAAGCTGGCCTTGGATGGACCAAATGAGAGAGGATTGAGAAGGTGAGAGGGCTGCACACTTGTGGCGTTGACCTATTTGGACTTAGGATGGACCAAATGAGAGAAGATTGAGGAGGTGAGAGGGTTGCACACTTGTGGCGTTGACCTATTTGGACTTTGGGGTTTTTTTTCCTTATGCTGCCGAAATCCGAATCCATGCAGGTTGTTGATTCTCCTTACGTTACTACACATTTGTGATGTTGACCCAAATGTTGACTTGAAGATTGGATTTCTCGGCTGCTTATACTTAAGCTGGTGCGATACCTAAAGCAGGAGAAGACTCTAGAGCCGGCCGAGAAGTTTCTGGATTTCCCCTTCCTCAAGCCTCGCAGCTCTCCCTTCTTGCACGCATGCACCCAGGTTGAGGACCTGGGTTTGCCGTCGTCTCCATCTGTAAGGCTCCTATTGGCTGGACTTTGGTCGCCGATCAGAGGTCTCCGGAAGCCACTGCGTCGCCATTGGACGTGGCCGGAGAAGCTGGAGTTCCAGGCGAACTCCCTGTAGGGCGGTAACCCCCGAGTGCTCCCCTACCACCTGCGGTCTTTGTCTTCCTCCTTGGTTCTGTGCCAAGGTTTTCCAGCAAACTCTGAGGCGAGTCGTAGCTCCTCGTCCAGCCTTCCTTTCGAAGCTGGTCTTCCAGCCTTTGCACTCTCGTACGCAAGTTGGGGTTCCTGAATAGCCTCAGTTAAGGCTGGATTCTCTCTTGCCGCCGACGATGCTGGATGGAGCAGCCCCATCTGTGGGCTAGGTACTGTTCTCCCTACTCTCTTGTGTGATGGGTTTTCTGGACTTCCCTGTCGATTCTGCCTTGGACCTCTCGCTGGTTTTTGGTCCCAGCTTCTAGCTAGTTCATATGCGTTGATGTGGCTAGGGCTGATAGCTATTATTATTTGGAGTTCTATATGTTGCATTATTAGGCCATGTCGTGCCGCTGCTGTGATTTGCATGCTTGTGGCCATGTCGTGCCTCGATTCTCACTGATGCGTTTCTGGCCAAATCGAGCCTCGTTGTTGCGATGATTTTTTACTTGTTGTCTTGTTGCTGTCAAAAGATGCATGTTGTTGAATGATCCTGCATTTCCGAGCCTTCTTCGTAGCTGTTCCTTGATGATGTATGCGGTGTTGTCCTTGTTCTTGTGTGCTTCTATTGCTGTGTGAAATTGCTTGCCAAGTTTGGCATTGCATTGCGCCATTGCTGCGGGTACTTGAATACCCCTAGCTCTTCTATCTTATTATTGGGCCATGTCGTCCCGCTGCTGTGATTTGAATGCTTGTGACTATGTCGTGCCTCGATTCTCACTGATGCGTTTCTGGCCAAGTCGAGCCTCGATGTTGCGATGATCTTTTACTTGGTGTCTTGTTGCTGTCAAAAGATGAATGTTGTTGAATGATCCTGCATTTCCGAGCCCTCTTCGTAGTTGTTCCTTGATTATGTATGCGGTATTGTCCTTGTTCTTGTGTGCTTCTATTGCTGTGTGAAATTGCTTGCCAAGTTTGGCATTGCATTGCTCCGGTTCTTGAATACCCCTAGCTCTTCTATCCTATTATTGGGCCATGTCGTGCCGTAGCTGTGATTTGAATGCTTGTGGCCATGTCGAGCCTTGATTCTCACTGATGCGTTTCTGGCCAAGTCGTGCCTCGATGTTGCGATGATTTTTTACTTGTTGTCTTGTTGCTGTCAAAAGATGAATGTTGTTGAATGATCCTGCATTTCCAAGCCTTCTTCGTAGTTGTTGCTTGATGATGTATGCGGTGTTGTCCTCGTTCTTGTGTGCTTCTATTGCTGTGTGAAATTGCTTGCCAAGTTTGGCATTGTATTGCTGCTGGTACTTGAATACCCCTAGCTCTTCTATCTTATTATTGGGCCATGTCGTGCCACAACTGTGATTTGAATGCTTGTGGCCATGTCATGCCTCGATTCTCACTAATGCATTTCTCTCCAAGGCGAGCCTTGATGTTGCGATGATTTCTTACTTGTTGTCTTGTTGCTGTCAAAAGATGAATGTTGCTGTATGATCCTGCATTTCTGAGCCTTCTTCGTAGCTGTTCCTTGATGATGTATGCGGTGTTGTCCATGTGCTTGTGTGCTTCTATTGCTGTGTGAAATTGTTTGCCAAGTTGGGCATTGCATTGTTGCAGGTAGTTGAATACTCCTAGCTCTTCTATCTTATTATTGGGCCATGTCGTGCCATGCTGTGATTTGCATGCCTGTGGCCATGTCGTGCCTCGATTCTCACTGGCCAAGTCGAGCCTCGATGTTGTGATGATTTCTTACTTGTTGTCTTGTTGCTATCAAAAGATGAATGTTGCTGTATGATCCTACATTTCTGAGCCTTCTTCGTAGCTGTTCCTTGGTGATGTATGCGGTGTTGTCCGTGTGCTTATCAGCTTGGGTGCCTCTGCTGTGTGAAATTGCTTGCCAAGTTGGGCATTGCATTGCTGCAGGTACTTGCAGGTACTTGAATACTCCTAGCTCTCTATCTTGTCACCTCATAGTCGCTTGTAAGGGAAAGAGGGATTGTGAGGTTTGTATTTGTGTGAAAGGATGTAAAGAAAAAGAAAACAAAAATGGGTTGAAAGTATTGAAAGAGAAGAAAAAGAACAAAGAAAAGGAAAAAGAGGGTTTAACCAAGGGTTGGTTTGGGATTGTGTGACATTGCTGGGAGACCAACTTTGTTGGTTGGGTTCTAGGTAGCGGGTATAGTCTTGGCCATTCTAGTAGACATATCTAATAATTCCTTTTGAGGACCACTACCATTGAACTTTTTATCTTTGGGCCACTACCATTGAACTTTTCATCTTTAGTTTACCACAGGCTCTCTTCTAATTAAATTCACGGAAGAATACCACTCTCAATATGCAATTGAACACTTAAGAGATTTTAGATTGGCCACAACCAAATATGTGGAGAACTAGAGCCAAACAGTCTAGGATATGTTCATTTGGGAAACAATAATCTCATTGGAAAATTCCAAACTTAAATATTAATAATCTTCGTGGACAAATCGCATCCTTATTGTAAAATTACAGCAAAGTACTATTTCTTGATCTAGGGAACAATAAACTCTCTAGAAGAAACCAACGTGGACTGGACAAAACTTGCAATAGTTAACTATTCTTCTGACTACGATCAAATATATTCTGAGTGGCACCCCTTATATTGTGCAACTAAGCAATCTTCAAATCATTGTCCCTGCAAATAATCATTTAGCCAAATGAATCCCTCTCTTAGGCAATCTTAGTGCAATTGTTTCATCATCAGAAACAATGAGTTCTTTTTCATTTAAGATATCAATGGAACTATTGTTTTATGGGAAGAAAGTAATAGCATAATATTGGTAATGAAGGGATATGAATATAGTTTTTCAAAAACACTCCCCTGGGAAAAGTATAAATCTTTCAAATAATAGTCTAGTTGGTGAGATTAGTTGGTGAGATCAATAAAGGATTTGGGATTTTTGGCTCGACATCAATCTTTAAATCTATCAAAAAATCATTTGAAAGGAAATATTCCAAATGCTATTGGTGAAATAAAGTCATTGGAAACTCTAGACTTGTTAAGAATATATTATCATGAGTTATTCTTCAAAGCTTGTCAATATTGAACTCTTTGAATCATTTAAATTTATCATATAATAATTTATCAGAGATTATTCCACTGAGATATCAACTTTACAAGATGCATCGATTTTAAAAGGAAATGAATGATTCAGATTCAGCAGCAACTAGATTTTCAGCTTCTTTTTAACTATCATTTTTCTTTGCTTTGTACTGAGTCTCATGTTCGCTAAAAAAATGTATTATGGCAATATATGATTGTATAGTTTACTTTGAAAGCATGGACATATAACTTTATGATCAAATATTTATATGAAGAAATTAAGTGCCTATTTGTTAGTAGATTTGATAGGAGAAAACATGTTACTAATCACGTTTTCAGTTCCTGATAAGTTTCTATTGAGGTGAAATTTCTCTGTTACGTTTCTCCGTAATTACATTAATTAACTTTTCCAAACGGTAATATACTTTTTAATATTTATTTTTATTGCCTTTATTTGAGATTCCGGACGCCAATTAAATGGTCTAAAAATTAACATTTTAACCCTCTAATACAAATAATATTTTAGCCAAACTGTCACGCCCATATTTACGGTAATATTTTTTCACGTGAGTCAACGCTTGACTCGAGTTCAACTGCGTCAATGCAGGTATTCTAACGGTTGTAACCGTCGGATTGGGTGCGACTGGCGGAGTAGCTCGACTGTGGACTCATGTGGAAGCTCGTTGCTGTTCCAACACGACTGGATCAACTCTTGAACTGGGTTCACCCGAACCCAAACAGGACTCACTCTCGCGTCCGTCAGATCAAGTCGGTGCCCGACGATCATGGACGAAGATCCACATGATGTCGCACGTCGGTAACCGAAGAAATCCAATTGGCTCTTTACTCGCACACCGGTGAAGAGGCCGGATGACGCCCATTGGCGACGTCCCACATAGGGGACGGAGGAACTGCCGGACTCGTCCCTCTCGCGTGTAGGCGAGACGGTTGGAGGGAGGAAGATCGCTCGAAGGCGACGCACAAGGCGGCCGGCTACAGTTGCACGTAGGCAACAGCCGAAGCCGATGTCGCACCTTAATCTGGGAGAGCTCGTCGCTCTCATCTCCTTTGCCGCCGCATCCGAGAGAGGAACCCGTTGCCTCTCTTTCTTGTGCCGCTGCACCAAAGAAGAGCCGCACCAGGGAGAGAGGGACCTCCGCCCTCGTCCGTCATCGCCCCAAGAGAACCGAGGAGGCCGCCGTCTCCTTTTTCATCACGCGCACCAGCACTAGGAGGAGGGGCCACCGCCCTCGCGTCCTCGCCGCACCATACCAAGAGGAGGTTGACACTGCTCCTAAGCTGCACGCCGACCAAAACTTGCTCGCCCGCAGCTTCACCAGAGAAGGGAAGAGAAATCACCACGCGCAGGCAGCGAGGAGAGGACGACGCTCGTCGCACGCAGGCGACGCCGGCTCCGGAAGTTCCCACGCGCAGGTGGGCTGACAACCACAAGATGGGAAGGAGGAGCTCGCCGAAGGAGCACGAATCTGGCCATCTCATGCAGACAAACGTAGAAGCAGAAAACAAGGGGCGTCGCCAGAGCGGAGGCGGGCTACCGGGACAAAGACCAAAAGGGGAAGCCGCTGCCGGCAGAGGAATACCTCGGCAGGACTGCCGGCTCCTTCTGGTCGACGTCGTGGATGCGGCTGCGCCTTCCAAGGCTGGCTGGAAGTGTGGTCGATGGCAGCGACGGCGGCGGAGAAGATGGCGGAGGCAACGACGAGGCAATAGGTCCACAGGGGGAACCGGGTTCTCTGAGGCTCACCGCCACCCACCCACACCACCAGGTACCTGGAGAACGGCCGACGACGGCGGCGGCGCCGAGATCCGAGATCGGAGAGGAGGGAGAGGCGTCTGTAAGCTTTCGTCCGAAAGTTTCTTTTTTTTTTTTCATTCTTTCCCCCTCCGCCCTCCGAGGACAACGCCTCCTCTCTTTCTTTTCGTTCCGCCAGAGTCAACCCAAACGTCCCATCGCCTACTCTCTCCGGTCGTCATCGCATCACGTACACGCCACGCCACCCACGCGACACATCCGTCCGTTGGGTGCAAAGAGTTCGGATCCGGATTCGGGCGGTGCCCGATCCGATCTGACCACTCCAATAAAGGTTGACTGGGCTACTACTTGGGCCGCGAGGTTGGGCTGGCTGGGCAGAAATTGGGCCGCGCCCAATTCTCGGCCTGCAGGCCTAACACTAGCCAGCTTGCCTAATGCAGTGTAGCGGATGACAAAAAAAGAAGATGTGCTAATATTCAAAGTAATTTAGGCAGCATTATTATAAGAATGTTTGCTTATGTTGGACGAGGCATTGCCCTGATTTTTAACACTTTGCATAGAAAAATTGGTGAATAGATGGCATGGATAACCACTCACAAGAAAGAAAAAAAAATACAGTCGTACATGCATGGAGGAAACCATCAATGATGGCAATAGAAAGTTCCTAATTAACAAACTATAGAAACAACTGAGAAATTCCAAATTTAAAAGCTATAGAAAGTTCCTATTTTACAAACTAGGGAAACTTTCATCAAAAATTTTATTCAAAACACTGAAAGCATACAAAATTACAAGAAAAAGAAGGAACTTCTGCTATTGCATACCGTAGAAACAACTGAAATGGTGTTGAAACTAGAAAGCTAAAGAGGCCAATTTTTGATACTACAAGCAAAACATTATTGAGAACATGTTGGGGATCTTTGTGAACAACTTTATCGGGTTATTTGGTACGGGCAGGCATGATTGCGGTGGTGACTCTTGCTTCTTTTTCTTCTTCCTCCTAAGTTGGAAGAACTGTTGCAGTGCATCCGAGCATTCAGTTGCAAGCACTCCACGCCTTACTTTTATATTCGGGTGGAAAGGGTGAACTGGACCGGCTATTTGGTTTGATGCATCTAAGCTACTGCTTCCTCCATCTCCAGGAAATAGCCTGTACGTGAAATATTCAAGTAAAAAAATCATCACCGGTGAGCACTCAAAATCAAACACCAAAATGAAAATGAAAAGGGGACTGTTTGTCTAACCAAGAAAATTGGATAAGTCGTGAGAAATCGATAGCAGAATAAAGAAAAATACTAAAAACATTGCTGAAACATCATTCATTTGCGTAAGGGTGGGTTTCAAGTTGGAATAAGGTTTATATTATACATAGTAAGCAATGAAAATGTTCTAACAAGTACCTGACCCAGCTGCCATCAGCTCCTAATAGCTTATTAGGAGCTCCCCATACCACAGCGTCAATTCTAGCCTGGAGGATTGCTCCAGCACACATAGGGCAAGGTTCAAGCGTCACATAAAGTGTTGTATCCTGCAAAGCATTTGAATAATGTTTGTCACGTATAGAGCATAAATAAGTTTTCCTAGTCAAAACCCAGAAAGCGTGTTCACATATTAAAAAGAGAATTCACAGTAATATGAAGGTTAGTAAACACTATAATCTCCTGCCACATTTGCTTATGACCTCAGAAATCAGAAATTGCAGCATTGTGCCTCTACAACTATTGTCCAAGAAACTAGTGATCCAAAATTAGTAAAGAAAATTGTGTGGTCACTTTACTTATCCAGCTTTCCACAGATCTAGCTGAGTACTTTGAATCTTTCCATCTCCAGGTAGCTTTAGACTAACATTTCGTGGGCAGATGGATAATCTTCTACAATTTGAAGGTAAGATGTGTACAGCGAGCTATGATTGCGAGTGTCAAGAAATAACTTTTGTGCTTAGTCAGCTCGAAACATGAACACAATTGCCTATTTGGTGCATTCTTCACTGACTCACATAGTTGAGAGTTTGAGTCGTGTCACTGTTGTAGTCTTATCTAAATTTTGTTCTTCAGCTCTGTGCTTGTAATATGAGCTCGCATTCTCATTTTGTGAGCAGGAACAATGTATTTGGTCTAAAATAATCTAGAAAATATTGACTTTTGAGTCATTTTAACTTCCACCAACAACCTTTTCACCAAGCAGTAAATATTTCCGATAATTCTCCATAATGCTGTCTCGAACATTATGTTTAACAAGCATAGTTTAACTAAAAAACTAGCAATTTTCTTTTTTGCACATAAAACATTAAAAAGATGATTCGTATACAGATGGGCATCATTAAAAGTTTTAAAACATTACATTCATTCTCAAAATACTTAAATACTAATGAAATATGCCTAAGCTGAAAATTACTACTATTTCATAGTGGCCCATAAAAGTTATTCAAATACTGTATAGGAGTTGTTCATTTCTCATGCAACCTGCTCATATATCTTTGTTATATAAATTTGTTCACTGCCACTTATAACTAGATATAAATGTTAGTAATAATAGAAGAAAACTGCACATACGAAGAAACTAACTCTACAACTTGAGAAATGTACAGAAGATTACAGCAAGGCGCCAAGTCCGTAGAAGATTAGAAGCTTCACGTATACAAATCATTTCAGCATGGGCAGTTGAATCCCTCATTTCTTCCACTCTGTAATAAATTTACCGCATTATGCTCGAGTTTTGTTTCTTGAACTGCAATACCGAGTGAAAACTAAGATTATAAGGATCTAAGAAACTTACAGATTGAAGCCTCGAGCTATTATCTTTCCTTGATGCACTAGTACAGCCCCAACTGGCACCTCCCAAATGTCTGCAGCTTTCTGAGCTTCTACTAGTGCTTCCCTCATAAAAAACTCATCGATTCTCCTCTGTTCGTTTTCAAGCCTGTATGCTTCTTCCCAGTCTTCAAATGTTTCTTTTGATAATTGATTTTTTCTTTGAAATTTCCTTCTTTTCAGTTCACCATCCTTCCCTTCAGTTTTTCGAACTTCAGATAGCTCCTCTCTTCTGAGATCTTCTTCCAACTTCATATAGCCAGATGTAGGTACTGGCCCAGTATCTGTGTAAGTTGGGCCATCAACAATCGTAACTGAAGGTGCATCAGCAATCAGTGGTGGTGATTGATCAACTGTCACATTAGAGGGTGTATCTTGTGATCCTTTTTTGTTCACGACCAATTCAATCTCTTCTAGCCTTGAATCAGAGGAAGCACCTATTGATACATCACCCACTGAGATTCCAGCAGCTGTCGATGCACCACTACCCAACTGCATGACCACTACACCAGGTGCTTCAAGATTTCCTTGAGTAATACTTGAATGTGTACCATGGTCTTGATCAATAGGGCCTCCAACTGGCACTGATTCTTTCAAGTTAGTGTTTTGTCCACCGGTATCATTTTCATAATCACTAGCATCTTGACCAGAAAACCAAGCTTCACTAACTTCGGAGGAGCTTTTCTTGCCTGATTTGCGAGTTGAAGTATGAGATTCAGCTCGATGAACCCAACCCATTCGAATTATATCTGCTATATGAGCCCACAAAGATTTGGAGCTTCTCCGAACAATGGCATTTTCTGTAGAAGATGTATTGGTTGTAGAATCTACTACTCCAGCAGATAAAACATCTTCTCGCTGTTCTTCGTTCCTATCATCTTCCTTATAAATTGGGCTTGTAACATCCCAAATTTTGTCGGAAGGTCCCTTCATTTCAGATCTAGATGAAGATCTCCTTGAATCTTCTTGTTTGTGCATGTATTCATTATTTTTTGTCATGGTGCCTCGCCTACCCAACGGCTGCATGGAGGTAGTTGCTTGATCGATTTTCATGTGTGTTTCTTCAGTTTGAGTTCCGGATACATCAAGACTTGATGTCTCCTGTCTTACTTTGTTTACAAACTCACCAACATACAACGTAGAAGAGCTTTCCAACCTAGCAGCAGAATCCAGTGTATCACCTTTGAGTAGATACGTTTCATCTTTATTAGTCTGATCATCCAGTTGTTGCATACGGGTGTACAGAGAGCTGGAACCACCCTCCAGAGTTCCAGTTGAAGTGATGTCTTGACTTGTTGAATGTGAACTCTCTCCAGTTAAATTTCCGACTTCCTTACTCTCTTCATGTACCATCAACAATGAACTCTCTTTGTGTTTTCCCATTTGCTTATCAGAGAACTCTTGTGGATTAGAATCTCTTTGAATGTCAATCATCGAGTACTCAGATATTTTGGTATCCTCAATAGATTCTCTTCTTGAATTATATCGATGATCACTAAGCTCATTTCTTATATCTAAATTAATTACAACTTGAGCTTTGGGTATCTTTTCACTATCTTCCCTTGGCAACTTAGGAGTAGTGTCCCTTCCAGTTCCTCCAAATGAACCGGACTGTTGACTGCAATGATACTCAGATTGGTTATGGTGCTTCCCCGCTTGATGAATAAGATTGCTAGTTGAAGCTACTTGATCACCTACTCTCGATTGATGAAGGATTTCCATGTTGCTGGCATTCCGGTTTTCCCTTAAATGAAATCCAGATACACTATTTTCACATCGTTCATCAAATTCCTTTTTGTCAACAATCTGTTGATCAACTTGACCTATCTTATCTCTTGCTATGTGAACTGAACTAGATTCATCGTCTCTCTTCTTGATAACCTCTTCTGAATATCGCCTTTCTCCGAGTGAGGCCCTCTGAATATTGTTACTATGGACCTCCTCTATTCGTCTGAGATTTTCAAACTGATCTTTTGTTTCATAGCTTCCAACTGTTTTCTCTATTGCACTACTGTGCTTCAGGTTTGATATAGAAGATTGTTCATCTCTCACCTTCCTCCTGTCCAGCATGCTGTCCAAACTAGAGATCCTCTCAGCGTTGTCCGTATCTATCTCAGATATTCTAAAAAATCTTTGAGATCCTTTGAGAGACTCATTTTTCCTGGCAAACTGATTCTCATTATGAATATACTCGTTACTAACACCAGTACTCAGGTCAGCTCGGTCAACTATTCTTTTGTCTGCTTGGTGCAGCTGCTTCAGTGTGGATGACGAACTCTCTGCAATACCAATGTTCATGCCATTCACATATTTGTTCGACCTGGATGCCACCAATGTATCATCCCCATGTACATCTGACACTGTCATAAGTTTCCGTGATCCTTTTTTCGACTCCTCTTCAACAATTTTTTCCTTTGTACGGTTATCTGCAGCTCTCCTGCTAGCCGAAACAACCCATGAAGCACCTTTTTCCACTCTTTTGTCAACTTCCAGGTTATCCTGTTCAGTAAGTCGTTGTTGAAGTTCACCATGTTGTTTCATTGAAGAAACGGAATGCTTGTCCTTAGCCTCCTTCCTCAAATCCTCATCTAGTATAGAAATTCTTGTATGATTTCCAGATATTTTCCTTGACACTCTTATCCCGTCATCGTCCTCTTCAGTGAAATGACGATCCCTTTCTCGATGAGATAAATCAATTAACTTAGAATCTCTACTCTTTGCCTTCGAATTGGAGACCCTCCCACTATATACCCTTTCTCTATGATCAGATTCTTCGCTTGAATCATAACTTACATCATGTTTGTTCTTCCAATCATCATGAACCTCCCTTCTCGAAGCATTGACTTTCTTCCTATCATTTCGCTTCTTACTGGCAGGACTGCCCGATGATTCACGACTGATCTCTCTTCGCTCACTCTCTTTGCTCTTGTGACCACACGAGGCACAAACTGAGCTCGATCCATCTTTCCGAGCCCTTAAAGATCGCCTCTTTTGGCCACAGCTTGTTCTAGTCTCAAACTCCCTCTTTGCGTACCACATCGGATGATCAAGTTCATCGCAATCAATTTCGTCTTCCGTATCAACAATGTTTTCTCTGCAGCACTCTCGAATCATGCGACCGCTCCGTTCGGAGTTACGACAGCAGCAACAAGTCCTGCACTCTGCTCTCCTCGCCGGTACCCTAGCAGAGCGCGGTTCTTCATCACGGAGACTCAAGCGGGAGTAAATGTGCTCACCATGGCCAGTGAGGAAGGTTCTCAGCGGCGACCAATAGATCAAGCTCGACTGCCTCAAGTAGTAACCATAGAGCAAGAATCTAGGGTTGACGGAGAGCCTACCTAGGGGATATTCATCGCATCGTCCATCGTCGAGGAGGGCAAGGCGGCGGGAGTAGCAAAGAGAGGGTTTTGCCCTTAGGGAGAGGTGGGCGCTGGAGCAACTACAGTACATTGGAACGGGCAGCGGCGGCGGATGAATAGAGAAGAGGGGACGGAAGTGCAGCGGTGGAAATAGCCGTTGCTTGAAGATCCGACGGAGGCGGAGAGGTAGCTGTGGGCCTACCGCGGCGGCGGGGCCGTCACAACCTCACAGGCACTTGCGAGAGAGCGCGACGAAGTGGAACGATGAGGAAAGGGTGACGAAGGTTCTGGTGCTCCGCCGGAATTGCGTCGCGAAGGGCATCGTTGCTGGAAAACCTCATGCTTACCGAGATGGCGTAAATGGCCTGTGTTGCGCAAAAGTGTATTTGTTTAATTTGTCCTTAATTAGTTTTGAGCATGGTTAGTCTGGATTAAAATAACTTTATAAATTTCAGGTGCTGATCGCGATTGCTGCAAATATGAAGGCGCAGACTGAAATTTAGCCTATTTATGATGAACTGCAGGCTTAAATAATTCATTCTGATGCGCGGTAGTCTTGCAGAAGAATTTGAACGCATCAAATATTTATCTCGAAGATCTAAAGTTTTAGCTAGCAGAAATATATTATTTGACGATAAAATCATAGCATATATATAATATATGAAGTTATTATTTTTAAATACAACATTCTGACATTTATTATTTATATTTTTACGGAAGTTTGTAACATATATTTATAAATATAACCTTTGGAACTTGTCTCTGATATTTAAAATAACAATTTAAGTTGTGTTATCGTAGAGGAGAAGAAAAGTAAGACGTATAATAGTTAATACGAGAAAGTAGATACGAGTTTAGATGAGTACAAGCACAAGTGAAGATAAGCACACGTGCAGTTTCTTTTATTTTTCATTCAAATTTTGTCGAATGTTACAGTGAGAACAAACTCATAAATTATTTATTTTTAAAAAATGAAGGTAAAAAATTATTTGTATTTTTATTTTAGTTTTGCATGTTGGGGGTCAGAAAATTCGTACCATGGACCTACAAATGAGCAGCAGATATTTTGTGCCTGTTTGGGCCATTAGAGAGCCCAAGTTGCCAATAAATTTGGCCTTTGTTGATCCTTGTATGTTAAATGTTAATCAACTTGTAAATAAGTTTTTTAAATATTAGAAAAAAGTTTAATTGTATAAGCTGTTAAATTCATCGATAAGAGCAAACTGAAGCATCTTATCCATGTGAATGTTAATCAACTTATTCAAAAATCAGTGTGTTTATCTATTTCTTTATTTATATTCAATATGGATTGATAAGAGATCCTGAGGCCTTCTGTTATATTCAAAACTTGCCAAACATGATTATGAAAGATCTAAATTGACGATTAAGCAACAAAAGTAAATTTGAAGTAGAAAAATTTTCATATTTATTTTATAAAAAAATTTATATTTGAAATATAATGAGTTAGATTGCTTATATATTGAATTAAAAAAATTAAATATTGATGAGCCTCGAGTATGTGCCTCGTATCTATATAATCAAATCTAAATGTCTCAAGTGTCGGAATTGGTAATTTATGCTTAAATGATTTTATATTAGCGACTAATAGAACGACTCATATTTGAGTGACTTTGACTCTATCAAGTGTTCTCTAGACGCCGTCAAAGAACTTAACTCATTCTCACTTTAAATAATTAACTTGAAGTAATTCACTTGAGTGATCAGCTCGAGTTATGCTTATTGAATGAGTTTGATAACTTACTAAAAAAATATAATAGGGTTATAATTTAGATAGGAAAAGTTGCTCTCCTTTGCCTGATTCTGATTGTATCGCGTCATATGATTCTTGTGTCGTAATCTTTCAATAGTTATAATGATAAATTGGATAGATATGTCGGAACACATTAAAAGTGCTCCCGTTTAGCTTTCCCCAAGTTTCATTGTCCCAAGAGGTTTCTTTTGCCAAACTAACCCCGGAGATGCGAGAATTGAAGGTGTGGCGTGAATTAAGAATAATTAAATGCTATAAATAGTTATAATGATAAATTGAAAGGACCTTTTTTAAAATTTTAAAGTATGAAAAGTAGTGCAATATATAATGGACAAAAAAGTGCCACCGCATCTCTCGCCCTGATGTGACTGAAACGCGAAAACGGGTGAATCCGTTAGAATAAAATTAGCATCAAATATTGACGTGTGGTTTCTAGAAACGATTTGATAGAATAAAATTGAGGAACTTATGCAGCATCTTTAATTTTTATAGGAAAAATTTTTTTTTATTAGTTTTTTTCGTAAAAATGATCTATGCAATCTAAGCTATTTAATGATATCAATATTGGGATATTTTAGATCATGTATACTTACTAAATACCTTAAACAAAATCATATAAAATCTAAAAATATTATTTATTTTTTATCTTTTATATGATTTTGTTTAAGGTATTTAATAAGTATACATGATTTAAAATACTCCAATATTAATATCATTGAATAACTTAGATTGCATGGATCATTTCTAAAAAAAATAAAAAAAAATATTTTTTTAAAAAAACTTAAGCATGCATGCTGCAGAAGAAATTTGCTCTAAAATTGACGTAATATTTGACAAATGAAATGATCAGTTCAACCGATTTTATGGATCCAAGTCAATCAAAACTAAATTAGATTAAACCGATTTTAATACTTAAAAAATATTAATAGGAAATAGAGATCCATATTGACGAAGATAGCACGGTTAAGCTAAATTCAATTAGTATAATTCTATGATAACCAATCATGATTTGCCTGGGAGTCGCAATGTGAAAAACGCTTGAAACTGGAGCCTGGAGGAGCCCTTTTCAAAGACTAGGAGCACCAAGTCATGTGTGGTATATAATTTGGTAAGAGCCAAATTAGAAAATAGGCAACTTGAGGAAAAAACTTTCTTCCCACGTTGCCCTTTAGAAGTCTTCGACGACATGCCTTAAAGAACTAATTGTAGACCTTGGTATTATTACGGCATCCAGTGCCAACCCCATAATTTATAGCTGTTCATCTCTCTGACTCTCCCTGCGTTTCCGGAGAAGCTTCGTCGAAGGGAGAGAGAACAGTCAGAGGGGGGCAAAAGGACGGAAGAAAAAGCATGAATTTTTGAAGCTGGAGATTTCAACGAGATGCCGGGCGTTTCACTCACTCGTAAAATTCAACGTGTGCGACCCTTCCATTTTGCTTTGAATTGATTGACCTTGGCTTCTAGAAAACGACCCGCCGCCTGTGAATGGTGGGAATTGTATACCGCGTCAAAGTGTAAATTACTGGAATTTTAGTGGGGATTCTCTAGATTGGTTCCTTCTCTGTATCTGGAGCTCAAGTCAAAGCTGGTGTTTGGTGCGGGGTTTGAAGGTTCAACGCGATGGAGCAGCCCCGATCTGGAAGTCGTCAAAGGAGATGGCTCCCTTAATATGTCCACCCGCCACTTGTCCTTCATAGCGGCCGGCGAGCTTGGATGGTTCATGAGATCCTGGCGCCTGAGAGATAAAAAAAACTCTTTTTTTTTCTTTCTTTTTGCTGGATTTGAGCTTGCAATTGTATCAAAGGCGTGATCTTTCTCTTTTTTTTCTTCGTTTTGTATCTTTATCTGAAATTCCTCTTGCGTTTGGGGGGCCTTCTGTTTCTTAACTCCTACCAATCCGGGAGATAGAAGTGGAGAAATAGAATTTGTTGGCGGAAAGGAATAAAATTAAGGTTTCTAGCTCGGTGAGAACTGCTGAACACACGGAGAGATTTTGGTCACAGGGGCTAACAGAGGCAGGATCAGCAATCTTTAGCGCCGCGCCCCATTTGGTTCTCCAAGTTTGGTGAGATCGTGGCAAAGAAGACATGGCGCGAGGGAGGAGAAGAAAACTTCTTTTCAGTAAATTATACACCTTCGCTTGTGGCACATCGCGGTTTGAAGTTGACGTCTCTCATGTCGGAGGCCCGGGCTTCTCCCGTGTGGCCTTCGCAAACGAGCCCGGTTGCCCTGAGGCCGTCAACCTAAACTACGCATCCAACTATGTTTCCACCACCAAGTACACGTTGGCCACATTCATCCCGAAGTCGCTGTTTGAGCAGTTCAGGAGAGTTGCAAACATATACTTTCTCTTCACTGGATGCCTTTCTTTTACCGCTTTGGCTCCTTACTCTGCCGTCAGCGCAATTCTCCCTCTCATTGTGGTGATTGGGGCAACCATGGCGAAGGAGGCTATTGAAGACTGGAGACGGCATCAGCAGGTAGATACTTCAACTTTGCCTCCTTCGAAGATAATTGATACCCTCATTATGTTTGCAGTCTGTCTGAAATCTATAACATTGGCGAATTTTTTGTTTAGGAGTATCCACATTGGGTCTATTTAGGGATCTGAAAGTGACACATTGAGTTTTAAGTTTCTATAGTTAGTTTCTCTCGTCGTTACAGGAAGAAAATCTATTTTCTTTTGTATCTTGCGAGCCATAAAGATTATTCACGTACTGCTTACATTTGATGAATCTTGTTGTTTGCTTTCTCCACACAACAACTATCAATCCTATCTACTAATTTCTGGCTGTTAATGCTTAGAGTTTTGATGCTAATCTTTTCTTACACAGGATATTGAGATGAACAATAGGAAAGTTAAGTTACATCAAGGAGGTGGCACATTTGAATTTTCAGATTGGAAAAATCTTAGAGTTGGTGATATTGTGAAGGTGGAGAAGGATAGTTTCTTTCCTGCTGATCTTGTCATGCTTTCATCAAGTTATGACGATGGAATTTGTTATGTGGAGACCATGAACCTAGATGGAGAGACAAACTTAAAGCTAAAACAATCATTGGACGTAACTTCAGGTTTGCAGTCAGATTCTAATTTCCAGAATTTCAAGGCAATGGTTAAGTGTGAAGATCCAAATGCGAGCCTTTATACTTTTGTCGGAACTATGGATTATGGAGATCAGCAGTACCCTCTTTCACCTCAGCAACTTCTCCTCAGGGACTCAAAATTGCGAAATACTGAATACATATATGGAGTTGTTGTTTTCACAGGCCATGATACGAAGGTCATGCAAAATGCCACAAATCCACCATCCAAAAGAAGCAAGATTGAGAGGAAAATGGATAGGTTAATTTATCTTCTCATGGGTTTCCTGGTATTGATATCTTTGATTGGTTCAGTTGCATTTGGCATAAAGACTAGTGATGATTTACAAGATGGGAAGATGAGAAGATGGTATCTTAGACCTGATGACTCCTCGATCTACTTTGATCCCAATAGAGCAGCTATTGCAGCAATATTGCACTTTCTGACAGCTATGATTTTGTACAGTTATTTCATCCCAATTTCCTTGTACGTCTCCATAGAAATAGTTAAGGTTTTGCAGACTATATTTATCAACCAGGATGTCCAAATGTATCATGCAGAATCCGATAAGCCTGCTCGGGCACGGACATCAAATTTGAATGAGGAGCTAGGTCAAGTGGACACAGTCCTCTCTGACAAGACTGGAACTCTGACTTGTAACTCAATGGAATTCATCAAATGCTCAATTGCCGGAACTGCTTATGGTCATGGTTTTACTGAGGTAGAGAGAGCAATAGCTAGAAGGAAAGGATCCCCACTGGAAGAAAAAGAAGAATCTGATGAAAATCATGAGCCTGTCAAACCAGCAATTAAAGGATTTAATTTTGACGATGAACGTATCATGTCTGGACACTGGATTAATGAGCCTCGCTCAGACATCATTAGGATGTTCTTTCGGCTGCTGGCCATCTGCCATACTGCCATACCTGAAGTAGATGAGGAAACAGGGAAGATATCATACGAAGCTGAATCACCCGATGAGGCTGCCTTTGTTATTGCTGCAAGGGAAGTTGGGTTTGAGTTTTATCAGAGGACACAGACAAACATATCTGTACGTGAACTTGATCCACTGTCACACAATTATGTTGACAAGTAAGCAAAAAATATCCACTGAAGCTGTACTTGTTTGAATATCTTGTGTTTTCTTTGGAAACATATTCTAACATATTGTTTTTTTTAGGTCATATAAGCTATTGAATGTTCTGGAGTTTAATAGCACTAGGAAGCGGATGTCTGTGATTGTTAAAGACAAACATGGAAAGTTGTTATTGCTCAGCAAAGGCGCTGATAGGTATGGAAGTTGCTTAACTTAGTCAATCGGCAATAAGTATTAATGGAATAAAATTTCCACTTCCTATG
This sequence comes from Costus lasius, assembly GCA_027563935.2. Taxonomy (NCBI): domain Eukaryota; kingdom Viridiplantae; phylum Streptophyta; class Magnoliopsida; order Zingiberales; family Costaceae; genus Costus; species Costus lasius. Next base: position 614,914 of record CM050446.2, on the reverse strand, counting down.
ATGTCTGATGAAAATTTCCTTCATGTTTATGCAGTGTAATGTTTGAAAGGCTTGCTAAAGATGGAAGAGACTTTGAACGTAAAACTAAGGAGCAGATGCATGAATATGCTGATGCTGGTTTAAGGACCTTGGTTCTTGCATACCGTGAGCTTGATGAAGAAGAGTATGAAAGCTTCAACAAAAAGTTCACGGATGCTAAGAATTCAGTCTCCGCTGATAGGGAGGAAAAAATTGAAGAGGCTGCAGAGTCAATGGAGAGGAATTTGATCCTTCTTGGTGCCACGGCTGTGGAAGATAAACTGCAAAATGGGGTGGGTTGGATGGCCACACTGGATGATGCATGCATATTTTATGGCCTATTTATGCTTTTGCTTACTAGTACATTACTTGGTGAACAGGTACCTGAATGCATAGACAAGCTTGCACAAGCTGGGATTAAGATATGGGTTCTGACTGGTGACAAGATGGAAACAGCCATCAACATTGGGTAGGCTTTCTTTTTATTGTTTCTCATTCTTCCTTGGTCTATGTTGTTTTAATCTTCTCTTTCTTCTTGCAGCTTTGCTTGTAGCCTTCTTAGGCAGGGAATGAAGCAAATAATCATCACTTTGGAAGCTCCCGATATAATTCGATTGGAGAAAGATGGAAACAAAGATGCCATTGCTAAGGTAACTTGTTTAGCATGAATAGCATAATCCTTTTCTATCATTTGATTTCATGTGATAAATTTGGAAGTAAGTGTAAAATTTGAATAATTGATGCCATTATCTATGTTATCAATTTCAGAAATACTTATGTATTATACTAGAGCAATTACAAATAAGGAATCTGAAATCTGAAGATAGTGCAGCTCATCTCCTGAAGTTGTCACTTCTAACTTGCACTCACTTTCTCAAAATTTCCTGTGTAAAAAGATGTTTTTGGTATTGCAGGCATCAAAGGAGAGTGTTATCTATCAGATAAATGAAGGAAAGAAACTTCATACTTTGTCAACTACTGAATCATTTGCACTGATTATCGATGGAAAATCACTTGCATATGCATTGGAAGATGATGTTAAGAACTTATTCTTACAACTCGCTGTTGGTTGTGCATCGGTCATATGCTGCCGTTCCTCCCCCAAGCAAAAAGCCCTTGTGAGTCTGGATAAAGTTCTGTAGAAAAGGTGTTTGGCGTTACTTCTGAAAATTCATCCTGTCTGAGGTTAATGAAGCCATTTGTTGAACATTGTAGGTCACAAGGCTTGTTAAAGCTGCTATCGGTAAGGTGACCCTGGCTATTGGTGATGGTGCCAATGATGTGGGCATGCTTCAAGAAGCAGACATAGGGGTTGGTATCAGTGGTGCTGAAGGAATGCAGGTTAGTGGTACTGTGATGGAGCCTTCATACTTGGTTGAAAATGACAGAATGAACCTTTTTATTGTTTATGCATCAGTACTCAAAAGTACTTTTTATTTTGAATTTTAAATTATCTTTTTTGTTGTGATAATTTCAGGCGGTCATGGCGAGCGACATTGCAATATCTCAGTTTCGCTTTTTGGAGCGATTGTTGCTTGTGCATGGGCATTGGTGCTACAGAAGGATATCCTTAATGGTACATTATCTCATTTCTTTAACTGTAACTTCTCTTGCAGCCTAGTTTAATTTTGTCTTACATTTGCTGCCCCATCTTGCAGATATGTTACTTCTTCTACAAGAATCTCACCTTTGGACTAACTGTATTCTTGTATGAGGCATATGCATCATTCTCCGGTCAACCTGCATATAATGATTGGTATCTTTCATTGTACAATGTCTTCTTCACTTCTCTTCCTGTGATTGCTTTGGGGGTCTTTGATCAGGATGTTTCAGCTCGGTTTTGTCTAAAGGTAAATCCATCAACATGAATTTTTTGTTATTTTGCTTGGTCTTGTGTACATTGTTTCTCTCGTCTTACTAATGCACCACACTCAGTCATATAGAAAGTAACAGCACATAATTTGCAATTCTCATCATTAGGCATTTAGACTATGTATCCTATATGAGAAAATATGAAGGGTTGAAAAGAAAGTTTTTGACATTTCTTCTTTCCTTCCATTCCCTCCTTTTCCACACCGATGATGTAATTGTTAAGCGAGTTAAAGTTTCCAATATGGAATCTATTTTTTCATCATTTTACTCCTTGCTTTTTTTTGTGAAAATTTGGTTGATATTTCAAAACTTTAGAACTTTATATTGGCAATGTGTCATCTTGTCCTTAGACAGGAAAACAAATTTTTTTATGAACTTCTGCCTCTCAAATTGCAGTTTGAATCCTTTTCATCTATTCTCTACTCTTCATTTCTCTATTTTCTGTGATCCAATACATTATGGCCTCTAGTTCTTGTCATCCACAATATAGAAATGTAATCTTGATTTCTGTAGATGAAATATGTCTAGCTATGAAACTAGAATTTTATCACATTGGGTAAAAAGAATAGGAAAGAATGAATTTCATTATGGCATGCAGATTTTTTGTTTACTGCTTTACCACCACACATTCTTCTGATACTCGGTCTGTTTGAAACAGTTTCCCATGCTCTATCAAGAAGGCGTGCAGAATGTCCTCTTCAGCTGGCGTCAAATTTTGGGTTGGATTTTCAACGGCATCTGCAACGGGGTGATGATCTTCTTCTTCTGCATTACTGCACTACAGCACCAGGCCTTCCGCAAAGGTGGTGAGGTCGTAAGTCTTGATGTTCTCGGGGCCACAATGTACACGTGCGTGATATGGGTTGTGAACTGTCGAATGGCATTATCCATCTGCTACTTCACTCTCATCCAGCACATTTTCATCTGGGGCAGCATTGCTCTGTGGTATCTCTTCCTTCTGGCCTATGGAGCAATCACACCCACCTTCTCCACAACTGCCTTCATGGTCTTCGTCGAGGCGCTGGCTCCAGCCGCGTCTTATTGGATCACAACACTCTTTGTAGTCATTGCCACCCTCATCCCATACTTGGTCTACTCCAGTATTCAGATGAGGTTCTTCCCAATGTACCATAACATGATTCAGTGGATGAGGTTAGATGGTCAGGCAGATGATCCTGAGTACTGCCACATGGTGCGCCAGAGATCGGTGAGACCCACGACCGTCGGAGTATCGGTTCGGATCGATGCAAAGATTAATCAATCGGGAAGGAGAGTCCACCATTCAACTCACCCATCATGACAGTTTCAGTAATGTGAGTTGATATCTCATTGTACAGATGCACTCTTAAGCAGCTCCTGTTCAATAAGACTAATATCAAGTCAGAACACCCGTTCGCTGCATCAAACAATCGTGGCAAGTCAATTAACTCCCACGAGGACATATTGATGTCCCAAGGACGATAAATTTAGCTGGGGGTGTCTGGCGAGCCTTGTTGTACAGTCCCTATTGATTCATTGTGTAAATTTTCATTCTTTGCCTTCTTTGGGGATTTTTTTTCATGTTCTTAGACAGTAATAACAAGATCCCTTATAGTTCAATTCAACTATACTCATTCGTTAGTAAAATCATTTGTTTTCTTTTTTTGTGTTGCTATTTTTCAGCATCCTCTGAAACAAGAATGTGGAGAATTGACACATAACTAAAGGTAGTTTAAGGAAGGCAACTTTCCAGTAATGTAAAGAATGACATTTGCAGGCTGATTCTTAAGGTGTAACTTCTTATTATGTTTTTGCATAATCTACAAAACAAGAATTAAAATTTTTAATTTATACGCATGTTCCAGCGTCTCTTACAGTCCTCTTTTAGTGAACTTCTCTGCGGAGTTGGATCCATGGTTGGAATTTTTTAGTATGGAAGATATGCTTAGTCGGAGCCCTCTTGTTATTTGTTATCTAGATGTCAGGATGTTGAATATGGAAGTTTCATTGATTCGATATGTTCCACAGCTCTTCGTTTTTTATGAATATTTAGGTCAGAAGAGAGGAATTCTTGTCAAACTTTGGAAGTCAAAACATCGAAGATTCTATGATATCAATCTGCTAAACTAGAATCAGTTATACATTTTTTGTGATGAGCAGAAAAAAAAGGGCGAGAAGAGCATTTAACTGCTAAATTGAATTGACGAACAGAGCAACTGAATTGATTTTTGTTTTACATAAACGCAAAAACATATAAAACAGACGCAATCTAATTGTCCGAGCCACTTCAAGCTTTCTAGAAAAGAAACCGCAACATACACTATAATCAGGTCGTGCTCACGGCTGTGGAAATGCAGGCGGCACTTCCGGCTTCGCTTCGCTCGCGACGCTTCGGCACAGCGTGAACCGCCTCCACCGCCGACGAGGCCACCCGACGCAGTCGTACGAAGCGTCGGGGGCCACCGCCTGCGACGCGCAGACGCGGCCGACGATGCAGGAGAACACCGTCAGGATGAGTATCGCCGACATCACCCCAAAGAAGGGCCCCAGCGACCCCGGACGGCGGTGCCAGGGAGGAGCAGCGGCTTGCTCCTGGTAATCCGGTTGCGGCGTCAACGTGCTGGTCGAAGCCATCGACGGAGTAGCAACCAAAGAAGGCAAGCGGGGGTGGAGGAGAAAAGGGGAAGGGGAAGAATGGAGATGGAAGTGAGACGCATTTGTAGACTTGTAGATCAATGCACAGGTATGGCTCAAATGTGGATGGATTAGAGGCTAAGATTTGTAAAAGTTAGAAAGCTTAGCTTTTTTGTGCATGGGTTTAGTGGAGAGCAACATGGCAAGGAGACGAAAAGTTTGCACGAGTCATGAACTACTTTTTAGATTCCTTTTAGTTTTTAGACGGATCTCGTTGAAGCTTACTATTGATAATTCAATAGATCAAGGAAAAAAATCAGTAGATCAAGGAGGATTATTATAAACTAAAAATAATGAGGAATGTAAATATAAAAAAAGATTAAAAAAAATTATATCATTTTAAATAAAATAAATTCTTTCGCTGTTTTTTCTTTTCAAATTTCTTCTAATGCACACCATAGAAGCATTATAGAACATTTTGGTTTTTTTTATAAGAAAATTTACTATTTGAAAACAAGTGATAACTAATTACAATAGCTAATGCCATCTTTATGTCTAAAGAGTAAAGGTTAGTGATTGAATGAGGAAGCTGACTTGGCCCCCAACATCATGATCCTTTCTGTTTTTTCAAAGATAAAAAAAATTAACCCAACCTTAGTTACAGAAAGCACCTCTCTAAATAAAAATTCACACATTGTCATCTCACTCTCTTTAATCCCATTTAGTAAAAAATCATTAATCTGGATGTTCTTTTGTTTATTTTAGACTGCCAGTTAATATGGTTCAATGATGTTCAAGATAAACTAATTTATCTGAGTTAAAAATTAATAGTTTAATTCATGATTAATTAGTTGTATTATCAAACTTTGGCTTAATATTTCCAATCTAATATATGTAGTAATACTATATTAAATTGTGTCAATTTCGAGATTAGAAATATTTTGTACCAGAAAATGCTTTCACTTGCTTGGAGACTGCGTGGCAGATCCAACGACGAGTTTTGAATGGGTGAACCAGAACTGGTTCTGAAAGTAATTGGACGGAAGTGTGACCTGCACTACTCGACCCAGGCAACACCTGTCTCAGCCCAGTCAGAAGCTCCCACGTGGTATAGAGGTTCTAGTATATAATGGGATGAAGTTGCGGTCGAGTCGGTTCGCATCCATTTCTTGATCGCGTTCAACCGGACCTCAGGCGAAAGAGTGTTAGGGTTCACGGCGATGGCATTCTCCGGCCGTCTCAGATGCGCTTTCCCTCTCCTCGGTAGGATACTCTCGGCCGAATCTCCGGCGATCTGCGCTCGATCGGCTGTCGACCTTGCCTCGGGAAACCCTAGCACGGCAAGATATCTATCGCGATCTATTTCTGTCACTCGCTTTCCTTTTGCTTTTCTTCTCTTATTTTCTTGGTTAAGATATTCGTCTTTCGCGCCTCCGGCTGTGTGGATTTCGGATCTAGCTTCAGTTGGCGTAGACCAAGAACAGCAGGAAGACCCCTGTTTCGTTATTCTTGTATCGGGCGTCAATTTGCTCCTCAATATGTATGATATTGAGTTATATTGTCTATATACAGTATACTGATTTGTCGAAAAGATATATATCGTTTCATTCCGTTCTCCGTTGTTCCGCTGGAATTATCCTGTGAGATGCGTATGCGTTGTCTTGTGAGATAATGCGCGGAGGCCTTTCTTGCAGGGTCTAAGGACGTTTGCAACACAGACAAAGACAGCCGAAGCAAATGTTAAGGTAAATGCCCCAATCTATCACGCTATTGTTTCTTGTCAGAAAAAAGACATGATAATAATTGGAATAATTGTAATAGGTTTTTTTTTTGGCATTTGTATCTTCATGGCATCTTGATTGCTTGCTTTTTTAAATGTAGTGAATACCATATAGTGTCGTGAATATATTTAGTTGTACACAACAGTCTTCTGTTAATATATTTCAATGCCTCTTTGATTATTTTTATATGGTTTAGCTCGAGGAAAAAAAATTTCTGGTAGATAACAATTGCATGTGCAACGTTATGCTTAATTAAGCTGTTTCGCAGTAGTCAGGACTATGCAATCATATTGGGTGGAAGATATTATGAAAACCTATCTAACCGCAAATCACCTTAAAACTTCTTTCTTGTTCTGTTGAACACTCAAAAAACTTATGCTCACTTTTTTTTTTCATTTTGTGCATTTTCTTATTATTCTCTTATCATGGTAAGACTTCTTCTGGATTACGATATAATTTATACCACTGCTGATATTCATGATATATACATTGATTAAAAATAATTTCTTTCTCAAATGGCATTCCAATTGGCTGTATGAATCTGTACTGTGATGTTTGGGTTGGAGATTGCTTAAATGCGAAATAGTGAATCCTAAACTCCTACAAAAGCCATATGAGGGGGGTTTAATTGAATTGAAACATTACATTAAATTGTTTAGTTAAATGGGGAAGGAAGATGGTGCATGTTTTAGCATTGAGATTCAAAAAGAAGAATTTCTGAATACTCAAACATTTCATTTTCCTAGATTTTTTATTTCTTTTTCTCATACAATTTCAGGTTCCTTTGTCACTTTTTGGAGGTTCAGGAAACTATGCGTCTGCTCTTTTCCTTTCTGCATCTAAAGCAAATGCTTTGGATAAGGTGGAAACTGAGATTCTTGATGTGGTAGAGGCTTCAAAAAAGAGCCCTCTGTTTTCACAGTTTATCAAGGATTTATCAGTGCCAAGAGAGACCCGTGTAAAAGCTATCAATGAAATATTTTCTGAAGCTGGGTTTTCTGATGTCACCAAGAATTTCTTGGGTACTGAATATAGCTCCCTTTCAGTTTTTAATTTTAATAATACTGTTGGTTTAAGTTGCAGCATAGTTTTATTTAAATTTTTTCAACCTTATTTATGGAAAACCAAACAGCAGAAAATTTCTAGATGAGACATATTAATCTTGATTTGATTATTCTGTAGTGTTCTCTCCAATCACCCCCTCCCCCCTTTCATATGTGAACTGGTCTAATTTTCTCCTAGATACAAACTTCTACAATGCAGATGTTCAAAGCTATCAATTTTTTGGTGCATTGGACATTCTTTTTGCGCATGCACAAGTGTGTTATTTGTGCGTTATTCTGAACTTCTGAAGATTAACATGACTGGGTGTAGGTTATTGCAGTATGTTTCATATAACACACTTACTATTACATGTTCACTTCGCTTCATTTTCCATTTGACAAAGATTGATCATGTCACTAAATAATAATTGATTTGATAGATTTGAACAAGTCTGCTTGCGAATCATGTTTACTCATAATTAGCGCCTATCTGCATTCTTTATTTTAAACTGGTTTTGGTATCAACTATTTTGTTGTGTATTAGTCCTATTGGAAAATGGGCATAATTGTATACATAGCTATCATACTTTATCTTATATGTTGTATATTTACAACACGAAGGGATCATTATTGTTTTACTCATGCCATTAAAAATGTCAGAATTTGATCTGCTATATTGCTTTTGAATGTATAAGCATTTTAGTGTTTATTTCTCAAACATTACTACTTTCTTTCATCTTATACTCCACCTGGTTTTATAGCAAAACAAAATGCTGGTTATAGAACTCTTCAAGTTCCATTGTGCATCAATTTAGACTTATTGCTTGACTCATTTTGTGATAAATCTTTTTTTTTTCTTCCCTTTTTAATTATACAAGCTGTCTTGGCTGATAATGGAAGGCTTAGACATATAGAACGCATTGCTAGGAGATTTGTTGACTTGACTATGGCACACAAGGGAGAAGTGAAAGTCATTGTCACAACAGTCATTGTAAGTTAATTCCTTGAGTTAATAATCGCAAATATATATGTCATCATGATTACTTGTATATATAAAAGATAAATTGTAAATAGAGAAGACACAGATGATGCGGATAGATTAATCACGATAAAGGCCTCTTTCATTTGATTTTAGTAAAATAGATGCTAATTGGATGTATGATGTGGCTATTGTCATATAGTTTGTATAATGCTTTGCTTTATCTAAATTGTCCTGATGAAGAAAACATTCATGTTTCTTCTTTTTCATCCTTCGCTGTCTCTAAATTATTTCTGTTGACATCTGGACATGAAAAAAAAAACTGTTAGTTAACAATCAAGCAAAATGATCATTTGCTATTATTATTTCGAAAATAAGGTTTATTGATTGTGATAAAATCAAGTAATCACTGAATTGTTTTCATCCTTCCCTGTCACTAAACATGGCTTTGGATTTGTCACTATTAGTTGTAGGTGGTTGGCCCTTGAGTTGATTAACTAATTCAGGAAGAAACAAATGGAGCAAAGGGACGTTTTGACTCCTTTGTGGAGGATGATAGCAGTATTGAGGACTGCAATTGGCTGGGTGATGTCATAATTTATTAATTGTGAGGTCCTTATTAATAATAGATTATTGGGGTAGTGAGGTTGAAGTTATGGCTAACTGGTTAGTTTATATCACGTCCAAAAGCCCTACATATTGGGCTCAACATGCTGGAGGAAGGAGACTATTGAATTGCAATATTATTTTCTCGAAATTTTTTCTCTGTCGTCACTGGGTGTACAAGGTATTGCCTCTATAAAACCCTGGAATATATTATCACTTGATCGGGATGTTTCATCTCTAGCAGTACCATGATACCGTTCCTCAGCTTCTCAGGCCCAGTTTGGAAGAGCTGCGCTGTCGAAGCTTAGTGCTACTTTGTGTTATAACTGTAGCACCCGCTTTAAATATGTTTGGTAAAGTAACTGTATTATTATTATTATTATTTTTAAATATTATAATTAAATAATAATATTTATCAAATATATATCTATAATTAAATATGTTTTAATATTTTAAATAATTATTTTTATAAACATTTAATTTGATTGGATAATTAATTAAATATAAATTTCAGTAATTAATTTTATTTTAAAGTAGTTAATTTAAAATTATTTATACTTTTTATTAAAAATATTAATTAATATATTATAATATATGATATAATTAACAAAATATAGTACAATTAAAATTATATATTTTATAATCAAATATTAATTTTTTTAATAAAATATATATTTAACTAATTATTTTATTTTAATGGTTATTTTTTATAGTAATTAATTAAAAATTATTATATAATATTAAATTTAATACATATATAATATTATTTTAAAATATATTTATATTTATATTTAATTTATGTATATTATAAATAAATAAATGTATAGTACTGTAGCATCACATGCTACAGTAGACGGCAGCTAAAGCAGGATTTTTTTTCTGCTTTGATCAATTGCAGCATCTGCCAACCAAATGCGAGTGCAGTACTCACTTTTACTGTTCTTCTAAACACCTGGGGAAGCGGAGCAGGGAGCAGAAACAAATGGGCACTCAGTTTTTGCTGCGTGGGTGTCATTTTCTTTGGCAAAGTCATCAAGAACGGAATGAACACGAGAAGAAAATAATAAAGGGACATGATAAAGGAATGGTGTGATGTTAGATCAATTGAGTTACAAAATTGAATTTGATCAGTTCTTATTACCCTGACACATTAAATTGGCCTTTTGACCTGCGTACGGTCTCAACTAAGGAAATTTAGATTACATGGAAGTTAATATTTGTTTACTTAATGATGTCAATGTTATTGCATTTCCAGTAGCATTGTTAGATGTTATCTATAGGAATGAAATATCCTCTTCCATTCACATAATATATGGCTTCAACATGTTAATATTGTTTACTTTATGCCATTATTAGTGGATTGCTCTTAGCATTGTCAGATTTTTTCTGCTGAGATGAATGCCATCTCCCGATATCATGTAATACATATCGTCCTTTTTAAAAAAAATTGTTGCCAGCCACTTCCTGCTGAAGAGGAGAAAGAACTTAAGTTGACTTTGCAAGATATTCTAGGACAAGGGAAAACTGTCAAGATCGAACAGAAGGTAATTTCTGTACTTCAAACTGGTTGAGTTTGGATTCTTTTAGGTGTTATTTTTTTTTTTCCATGGGGAATGAGACCTGGTGCCCTTGGGATCATGAAACCAAAGTTCTCTGGGTATAATACTTCACGCTCGTTTGGTTCTTGAATATCTATTTTTTGTGGAGACTCAAATTGTGAATCTACTAGCAATTCCAATCGGTTATATACGAACTTGCACCATTTTTCGTTGGGCCCTCTTCTTTTGCTAGTTTTCCATACCGACAGTTATTTTGCCAGTTTCCCATATAGACTGAAGTTTGATCTCTTAGTCTTTTGAGAATACCTTAACATGTCTTTTTGTTTTGTCACATTACAGATTGATCCCAGCATTCTTGGAGGTTTGGTGGTTGAATTTAGTCAGAAGGTTTTTGACATGTCAATAAAGACAAGGGCCAAGCAGATGGAGAAGTTCTTGCGAGAGCCAATCAATTTTGATAACCTGTAATTCCTCCACGATATAGACAAATCTTCGACACCCTTTCCTGTGCCCTTAATTTTATGGCCCATTGCTTGAAATAAATTTTCAGAAACATACAAACTTGTCCTATGCGGGCTCAGCCCTGAAAAGTTTGTTTTGTTTGCTCGATAATGTGTATTGAGGAAATCTTTGATACCTGTATTATGATGTAGAATTATTTGGTTTATTGTCTTGCATCCATCGGTGTAGTGGCAGAGCATTCAAATTAATGTAACCAATTAGAAAGGGGGAAAACTAGAATGTAAGCAAAATTATTATGGGGACAACAATTCAAATATTTTGAAACCCATTCTATTTGCTTATGTTAAAGTGATAGGATATAAGATGCCACCAGAGGAAATAATAGTGGAAATCAAGATATTGACGTCTTTGGTAAGGTTGTAACTCTGCCTCTTCTCACACAACTTGTTTCTGAAAGGGGGCCGGGCTGCAAGCCCCTTAACTACAAGAAGAAGAAGATAAACCTTTTGATAATTCTATTTGTTTCTTTCAATTATTCTTTTACAGTATACATAAATATTGAGGGTGTTTTGCCCAATCTTATGCTAAGTTCAAGCATACTTCTGCCTTGTAAACTGCATGCTTTTAAATTTTACTATCGATGCAAGTTTAGAAGTAATATCTGCAAATGACACGTTAGATCGCACTTGCTACCATGTTTCATTTTCAGTTTTTCACCGTATAGTTTGATGTATACTCTCAAGACTTTATTACGGTGCACAGCTGATTCTTGTAGAAGCTTTAGAGTTGGTAGAGTAAACCTCTGCTAGGTTCCACCATGTTCTTATGTGTATCTTTTTGTTGAGAGAAGAAAATGCAACAACTTGATTAGGTTTAATAGGTTCCACCATGTTCTTATGTGTATCTTTTTGTTGAGAGAAGAAAATGCAACAACTTGATTAGGTTTAATTTAATCAGCACCTCCTTTACTTGTATTACTCACGTTGCATTATATTTCGGCATTTTAGGAGGGACTTTCTCTGCTCTTGCTATTCATTGTAATATTAATTTGGAAATAGGCTTATTGTCAGACCCCGGCCCGACTGTGGTCAAAATGCGGTCAAACAAATCGCCACGTCAGCCTTTTTTATTTATCTTCGTCATCACCGTTGCGCCCCGCGCTGCTCCGTCCGCTCGTCCGCCGAGCTTGCGACCACCGCCGCCGGACCGGAGGGCCTCCGGCAGTGAAGGGCCACCTGCCCTTCACCTCAGCCTCATCGGCGTCCACGCCTGGACGCCGGCCTCCAACGAAGCTCTCCCGCCGCTCTCTCATCCGCCGACTCCAGCCTCCTCTTCGTCCCAGCAAGCTGCCGCCGGAAGCCCATCGACGGAGCCGCCGCCCGAGGGGGAGGAGAGAGGGGCGGACCGCCGTCCGCCGGGCGCACCTGCTGCCCGCCCGAGCACCGGCTCCGAGGGCCCTCCGAGAGTGGGGGTGGGAACCGAGACCCAGAGCACCCGCTCCTCTCGCAGCTTCTTAAGCTGCTCCTCTGCCGACATCCTTCTGCCGCGGACGGGACGCGCCGCCCGCACTGCCAGGAAGGACGCCGTCCGCCTCTCTGCCATCGACGGGACGCCAGCCGCCTGCTGCACGTCCGATCCGCCGCTTGCCTCGGGACAGAGAAGCCGCCGCGCTCACCTTTGCGCCTCCGCGCGTCCGCCGAAATCGTGGGCCTCCGCCCAGTCACACTTCTTCGAGCGGCCCGTTGGCCCAAGCCCAGGACCCGCCGGTCCTTGGGCGTGACAAACTCCCCCGGCCGACGTGGACGCCGCCCTCGGCGTCCGGCTCCTTCGGCCTCATCGGCGTCCCGTCAGACGCCGGAACCTCCGCCTGGCTCGCTGGGTGCTCGAGCGCTCTCTAAAGCTTGCGCGCCCGTCACTCCGTCCTCTTCGTCCCAGCAGCTGCCCCCGCTCTCTCTCTGCGTAGGAGCTGGGCGCTCGCGGGCCCTTCCCAGGTCGTACACCACGGCGCGGTCGTCGCCCGAAGAAGGAGGAGAGACGGCGGACCTCCGTCCGCCGCGGAGCGCCTGCTCACCGCGCCGCTTCTGCTCCAAAAGCGTCCCCAGGAGCCCGTTCCGGAAAAGGGGAGGCGGCAGACCACCGTCCGCCGCGACTCTGCTCGTCCGCCTCCGTCCGCCCTCGTCGTCCCAGCAAGCTGCCGCCGGATCCCTCCATCGGTGAAGCCGCCGCCAGAGGGGGAGGAGGCGCAGCGCATCGGAGACCCAGGCAACGTCTTCGTCGCCCGCACCGAGCCGCTGACTCCATCGGGAGGACGCCTCTGCGTCCTCGCTCCTCTCTGCTCGTCGCCCCGAGCGCCTCCGCTCCAAAGGGGGTCTTCCGAGCGTTTCTCTCCTCGTGGAAGGATGAGTCGGTGGACCTCCGTCCACTTCGCGCGTGGGTGAAGCGACCTCCGCCGCTAGCCCTGCGTCCGCCGCCTGCGCGACGCCGGCCGCCTGCTCCGCATCCGCCGCTGGCCCTGCGTCCGTCACCTACGCGACGCCGGCAGCCTGCTCTCCATCAGCCGCTGGCCTTGCGTCCGTCGCCTACGCGACGCCGGCAGCCTGCGCTGCAACAACCGCGGGCCCTGCGTCCGCCGCCTGCGCGACGCCAGCCGCCTGCGAAGGAAGGGATGGTGCCGCTCGCCTCCCATCCGCTTCACCCGCAGCCGACCATCACCCGTAGAAGAGATGCTCTCATTCGTCTCTTCGCCGCCGGAAGCACGTCGCCGACCGGCACGCCTCTGATACCCTTGTTAGGCCCCGGCCCGGTAAGGGTCAAAATGCGGTCAAACAAATCACCACGTTAGCCTTTTTTATTCATCTTCGTCATCATCGTTGCACCCCGCGCTGCTCCGTCCGCTCGTCCGCCGAGCTCGCGACCACCGCCGCCAGACCGGAGGGCCTCCGGCAGTGAAGGGCCACCTGCCCTTCACCTCAGCCTCATCGGCATCCACGCCTGGACACCGGCCTCCAACGAAGCTCTCCCGCCGCTCTCTCGTCCGCCGACTCCAGCCGCCTCTTAGTCCCAGTAAGCTGCCGCCGGAAGCCCATCGACGGAGCCGCCGCCCGAGGGGGAGGAGGGAGGGGCGGACCGCCGTCCGCCGGGCGCACCTGCTGCCCGCCCGAGCACCTGCTCCGAGGGCCCTCCGAGAGTGGGGGAACCGAGACCCAGAGCACCCGCTCCTCTCGCAGCTTCTTAAGCTGCTCCTCTGCCGACATCCTTCTGCCGCGGACGGGACGCGCCGCCCGCACTGCCAGGAAGGACGCCGTCCGCCTCTCTTCCATCGATGGGACGCCAGCCGCCTGCTGCACGTCCGACCCGCCACTTGCCGAAGTGGGAGCCGCCGCGCTCACCTTTGCGCCTCCGCGCGTCTGCCGAAGCCGCCGCGCTCACCTTTGCGCCTCCGCGCGTCTGCCGAAGTTGTTGGCCTCCGCCCAGTCGCACTTCTTCGACGGCCCGTTGGCCCAAGCCCAGGACCCACCGGTCCTTGGGCGTGACATCTATCCAGCCCAATTATTGTACAAGGCTTTATGCTAAGAAGATGCACGCCAAGTGTTAGGCCCGGGTTCACCCGGTTCAGCTCAGAGCCCAGCAGACCTAACCCAGTGGATTAGATGGTGGCCCAGACTCAAGTTTAGTCCCACATTGAAAGTGGGAGAGACCATTATATGACACATAAGGTTTAGTGGGCTTACTATTGTTAACTTGGGCTTAAGCATTTTAATATATTGGGTCACGTTGCAAATCGACTCACCAAGTTAATGAATAGTTTGCTTACTAAGCGGGATTTGGGGAGGAAAATTAGCCGAAAACCCTAAGAAGTCTACGGTGTTCTGCCGGACAACCCTAAGACAACGGATAAATGCCGGTCCGAGATTAATCCGACCGGGGCCTGACACCAAGGATGGATCTCGAATCGATGACGATTGAGAGACCAGCATCCCCACTGTGAACTTCTTAACCTCCATCTTGTTAGCTGTTCAGTTTGTCATTTGCACTTCAATACTGTTATTGCTTACGGAGATTAGTGCATACATATATGCTAACATACATTAAGGGCCATGCTAGTTCTATCCCATCTAGCTAGTAGTGGTTAGACATTCTATTATATCATTAAGACTGACCACGTAAAAGTTTTGTAAATCTAAAATGACTAACCACTTATTTAGATAAAACCATCTCATAAACTACCTGTTTCACTAGTATTATAAGAAAACCTCCCTAACCTTCTAGTTTATTTAACATGACTTATTTTGACAGCATGGTCCACACATGACAAAAGGGTCACACTGACAACAACGAATGTGAATGAAAAGTTGTAAATAAATACAAGGGTGAAAGGAGGAAAATAGAAACAAACCAATACGGTGAGATAATATCTTGATCATGATTTTCAATTTGGTCTAGATTTGTGCGGTGAAAGGGTGAAAGGGTCCCAGTGGACTAGATTTGTGCGGTCCCATTCACACCAGTGTAGGCTGTTTCCAATTTGGTCTCTAGTATCAACAAAACCATGTGCCAAAGTGGCAAACCTGGTACGGGTTTCAAAAACCTTGATCTTACAACTCTTTGCGTCATAATAAAAATAATCTGGCGATCTTCAGTTCCTTTTTGTTGTTTTTTTTATTCATGAGCAATTAAATGAGGTAATGAATAAAAAGTGGTTATGAACAAAACAATTACCAATTACTAGGAAAAGGGAGAAATTCTTCTAGGGTTAAATTGCATGGCGAGAGGGACGCCCGATCTGGTGGATTGGTGGAGATCGGACATGAACAGAGTATCCGCAGGAGAAGCTGGGGCGGCCGGAAATTTCTTCGATTCCTCCGATCTGGACGGAGGATGGTCCGATTTTTATGGGCGTGGGGTCTCCTCTATGAGGAGAGGATGTTCCCAAGTTTGGTTCTGATCCGTTCATCGGAAGGAACCCGTCGGAAAGGAAAACGAGGGGGTTGCGTAAGTCGATGGCTGTGCACTTGGTCCGTCGTTCGCGGGTTCTGAAAAGAACCAGGAGAACCTCGATTACGGATTATCTATGATCAAAATGATTATGGGATTTCGGCAAACGAGAGCAGCGTGAGAATTACGAATTAAAAGAATGTTGTATGCGATGGTAACGGAGAGCACATTTTGAAGCAAACGCGCGTTTAGATTAAAAGGCAAGCGGAGACATATATCGCCCAAATGCTCAGGTCATCGGCGGTGGCATGAAAAGCAGGAAGCTGGCGACAAAGAGGAGGTAGGTAGCCAAGTCGAAGGTGCTGACGGCGGCAGTCAGCGCCTCGGCGGGGCCGGAGGAGGGGAAGAGGAGCTCGTTTATGAGCGTGGCACAGAGGAGGATGGAGAGCGCTGCCAGCTCCGACACGGCACGTGCGGCGGGGCGTGTGCGGTCGGCAGTGAAGGCCCAGACGCGGCCAAATAGAAGCGCCAGTGCGGCGAGGAAGAGCGCGAAGGCGTACATGCAGAATCGACGGTCGGCGGCGGAGGCGGCGGCGTCGCTTCCGCCGGACGGGTGGTTGCGGATGAGGCCGTCCCCGACCCACAGAATCAAGAAGAGAATTATTGTGAATCGCATGGTGCAGTCCGATTTGTTGGGACAGTGAGGGGAGTGAATGGAGAATTTCGAAGGAAAGGGAACTCGCTTTTTAAAGATGCCGGTAGTCGTTAAATTTCGAAGGATTCGTTTTCCAAAGTCGTGTGAACAAGAAGATCTCATCAAATGACTTATCTCGTCGAATCCTTGTTCCGGAAGTTCTTTGTTGACGGATCAGTCATCACTACATACGTGTCAATGCCAGTTGTCATTGGATTATCCTTCACGTCCTCTTTGTTACCGATACAATAGCGGCACCACGAGTCTGCTCAGACGACCTTTTCATTCTTTCTTTTTTTTCCCAAGTGAGCGAATGATTAAACAACTGAGGAGGTGAATTTCGAGTGCCGAGCATAAGCGTAGCCACATTCGACGACGCCCTACCAAATAGCGCATTGAATTGCCAGTTTCTCATCCAATGAACGACAACGTTATGAAACCCCTTGGAATCTTCTATTACCGCACGGCATATGGATCACTAGATGTATTTATATATATGAGCTAAAAGATTTTGTTGAACTCTATGTATTATGTTAGGACACATTTGAATTAATTAATAATTCTATTTACTTTGCTTGACTTAATTAAGACTATTTGTCACTGGATCTAATGAGGAGACATTGTAAAATCCCAGTTGTTTATCTAAGAGTTTAGAGAAAGAAAATAAGCAAACAACGACAAAATATGCTTCTGCATTCACACTTCATGTATCTTCTTCCTTCTTTCCGTACCTCTTATTTCTCCTCCCCTCTCTAAATCATGATTAAAATAAACTTGATATTCACCATTAACTCCAGGATATATTTGCTTTTGCTTGCTGTTTAGCCTAGTTTCATCACCATTTTTTTTCATGTTAACACATATTGTAAGCATTTGATTCATGCAAAATTTTAAACCAAAATAGAAGCCAAGTCTGTTATTCAATATTAAAAAAATAAAATGATAATGTTAAATAAATTAATGTTGAATTTGTATTTCAGTACATAAGTTTTTCAAAACATGGAAGTTTTCAAGTGTCTTCAAGTAAAAAAAAAACGTTTTGCTATAATTACGCTTTATAATGATCTCCCTACTGAATAATCTAAAACGACAATAAAACATCATTCTTTATCCGCTTTAATACTTAAACATTCATCTTTCCAGCTAATCAGTGAAACAGTGGAAAAAGGGATGCATAACTAGTGCTAACGCCCATCAAAAGCGTTTGAGAGCTTCACGGTGGCAGATGTACAGTACAATGTAAAAGTTAGAAATTTGATAAACATCATATCATATATATAAATATATATATATATATATATATATATATAATTAAATAATAATAATAATAACACGGTATTCCTGTAATAATGCTCGAATCCTTAGTCTCGAGTCTGAGTATATACGTATTATATCATAAGTTCGTAACACAGGAAAAAATAACCGAATGAGGAATTGATTATTCCCAAACAATATCTAAACTTTTAAAAGCGACGACGTCGACCATAAAAGAAAACTGGCCCAGAACCTTCAACTACATGTTACAGAATCGTAGCTTTCCGAGTCCATCCTGCAGGAAAAGAGGAAGCAGAAACAAATTAGGTGGTACATAAAACACTAAACAATCTTCCACGATTGCAGGCTATGTTTTTTGCACTTACACGCTTGTGGTTATCCAGGTCGACAACAAATGATGATTCTAAGAGTTAAAATGCAAGAAACTTAAAAATGTTTAATAATTAACTATAAAAAGAACATACTTAGCTATATATAGGCACTATAATATTATACTTCAAGCTATCGCTCTACAAAACGAAGCAAGCTATATGCTTTTTCTAGAATTGACCAGGCGAGTGTGCTAGGTGAGCAGAAAAAGGAACAGGCAGCAGGTGGACCGAAAATAAGCATAGTAAATGTCCAGTTTTTTTTCCTCATTGTCTACAGTCTACACTATACAAGTCACTTAGCAGGCTATGAGCTGCTCCAAAACAGACTATGATGACCAGGAAGCATTGATAATTCAAGGATCTCCAGAAGATACATAAAGAAACAGGATCCCATTATATCTGCGGCATCATCTTCCAAAATATAGTTAAACGTTTCATTGCTTTTATGAACAGATACAATTGACCACAGAAAACATTATTAAATTCAATTTTTTGCTCGGATTTCTTCTAGTTTTATTTTGCAAGGGCGTTTTGTGGTATATTGTTACATTATACAGATTGCAGGTGAGTAATATTCTATTCTTCTATTAAGGTCAGTCAAAAGGAGGGCGAACAAGATATAGAATGAACTATGAAGTACATATGCAACGAATTACTAGATTTTACAGAAAAACATTGCATCTGCCTTTTGCAACTAATGTAATGATATTATGATGAACAACATATTGACACTACTATCATAACTTTCCGCCCATATGGATTCACATTTGTCTATTTGATCATCTCTCTGTAACTGCTTGCATGATCACGATGACAGACTCCAACTCGTTATACAGATGTAAGAATTAAAAGTGAAAAAACAAACCCAAGTTTTAGTTTAGGTTACATAAAATCTGCCCCAACAAATTTCAAACAAGTAAAGAAACGGAGAAAAAAAAGGAAAACAAAGAAATCAGAAGACATCAATAAATAGATAGTTGATTGATGCAACTGTTACCATAGAACCTAAAGTTTCAAGCTCAGCTAAGTTATCAGAGCTGAAAATGACCCAACTGAAACACCAATGAAGGAATGGATTGAGAAAAAAAAAGTCCCAAAAGTCAAAGAAACTCCTAAATCAAGCTTGCACATGGACATCGAAGGCTTGGAAAGTTAGAGGTGCCATTGTTATTAAGTATATCGGCCAATACCTCAGTAATTTGAAGGTTGAATCATGATTGTCTCAGTTACAGGAGGATGGCCAAGACCAAAAGCAATATTTTGTAACAATTTATAATCTAGATGGCAAGGAAAAATAAGAACAAGATTTTTGGAAAGAACAATCAAAGAGTTGACATGCAAATTATGATGACTTAATTAAGATTCTGCACAACGACCTATTTATTTGCCAAGTCAATCTACTAGTATCTCACGAAACCAATGAAATTTTTACATCTTTCCGCAATGTATTTGGAAAGACAATATGCTCTGTTTGGAAAACGCCTATGGCCCTATGGCCCCGTTTGGAGCTGTTCCACTTTTCCAACTAGTGCTGGTTGGAGCTGGGCAGCAGAGTAAGACTTCAAGGTGTTTGAGGCTGTTGTGTTCCTTGGGAGATTTCTGCAGGCAGGGCGTGCTTTGGCACTTCGGCTGGCAGGAGGAGGTGGGGGTGATTTGGCTATGGGCGCAGGAGAGGAGGGCCACGGGCCTCTACACCTTGGCTTGAGTTGCCGGAGCCAAGGCAGTTTCGAGGAGGGAAGCATGGGGGCGGCCAGCTGGAGGATGGGGTGGGGAAGGGCCAGGCAGGCATGCATCCATGAGTAGCTTCCCACGAACAGTAGAGATTCTAACATTGCGGGCCATGCAACAGCGACCTAAAACTCCAACTTCTGCCGTTGCCCGTGCCCACACAGTCACCTAAACGCATATCCTAAGATGCTTCATAACACTATACAACTATCTCAAGTAGTTTCTACCAAACTCACTTCACTGTCCATCAGGTATCTCAACATCCTACACAATAAAGTCTAGAAATCAAATGTGCTCACAGTTTGTTAACATCGCCCCAAAATATATATTGACAGAGTGTGGAACCATACATTCCAGAGGTACAAGTGGAATTTAAGGCTACCCTAAATTCATGGCTATCCTTCATGAGATTCTATTTTGTATTGTATACAACATAATAAGTAGACAATTGCATAAATTAATCATGCGTGAATTTGGTAGGACTTGTACACTATAACATACTGTAAAAAAAAATCTTCATGCATCATGGTAGAAGCATGCTAAGGATTGCATGTCCCAGATACACGATGCTCCCTGAGAGCATGAAGGTTGCGCTTGCTTCCGCCCACGGCAGCCAAACCAATAAAAGCAACCCAGCCTCAGGTTCAAGTACACAGGGCATGAGTTCCCTTGAGGATTTATTGAGTAAGAGAAGTGTGTGTATGAGAGATATTGGGGGATAGAGATGAGTCATGAAATCTCAAGAGAACAAGGAAGAGAAACTATAACTGTATTCATTATGACTACCACATTACTAAATAATTATTCTTGCTTAATTTAATAACAACATATCTAAACGATGAAAAATGTACTACCAAAAATTTCTTTCTTGATTAGGAGGTGGATTCCTTTTATTATTATTGAGAGTAATTAAGATATCCTAAAAGCTTAAGCCTTAATCTACTAATTTATTTAACTTACACATTTATAGTTCAATAATCATGGCTTCCCCTCCTATAAATATTATTGAGAAATGGAATCTTCATTTATTCTTAGGTTTAATTGAATAACCCTCTTTCTCAGTAGCTACTGCGTCGGAATATTTGCCCTAATATCACTCTCTAAGTCTATTAAGTGCTTGAACTCAAGGACAAAGTGAATACTTAGACTGAATGGAGTTTATAATTCCTAGAAATCTTTTGGAAGAATAAAATATTATCAAATCATATATGATAAACTCTCTTTCTTATGCAACCAAAGTATTGAACCATGTTGTGATAGCATAATTTACAGTCAGCCTAGGTGAAGGACAACTCTACTCTCTGATCTTGTGGCATCAAATGTCATAATAAATAGTTGCAAGAGGTTGAGGACGAAAAGAATATTCATAGGAGAAATTTTAGCATCTTGAAAATTTGTGTTTCTGGCTTCGTCCTTCCCAACACATCCTCGTAAGTAGGTTGTGTGTGTATCATCTCAGGAGATCAATCCAAAATGGTTCAGGTCTCTCCACATCAATACTAATTAGGAAAGGCCACTAGAATAGGCTCACCTCCATCTTAATTGATGAGATTGAGATTGATCATGGCCTGGTCCATAGAGAGGTCTCCTAGACGTCCACCATGACGGAAGACATTGTGTCAAACTTATTTAGACATATGGGAAGAGCTAGAAGTTCTTTTGTGATGGATGTCACTTGCATCAAGAGCTATTTTTCTTCTTTATATTCTTGCTATATTATCAATCATATACTTGAAGGCAAATTTATATTTTACAACTTCTCTCCCACTATAGACTCTGATACCAGGTTGCTACATAAGGTTCATGATGGTAAAAGCAATTTCAAATTGAATCTCATTGAACTATCCTTCATTAAGGCAAGAAATATATGTCTAAAATATACATAAATATACAAGGTGAATACTCACCAGCATGTTTCGCTTGATTAGTAAATGATATCCTTATATTATGCCAACTTAAAAATTAGTGTCTCCCTTATAGTATATTTTAGAAGAGAAGGCTTCCTTCGTGACTATGATTAGATGACTTTCTTTCATCAACTTGAAGGTTGGTTGTAGTATTACTCCCCTCATTGATCAAGCTTCTAATTTTTGGAAGTGAAGGAAATACCTCATAGTGGGCAGCTATGTTGAATAACTATAGAAAATATAATAAATTCTAGTTTCAATAAGACAACTTAGCGAGAGTCAAGGAGGCGTCAAGGAAAGGCTCGCCATCTGTTGGTCATTGAATGGGTCAAGATCAACCGCAACATGTTCATTAGTTTACAAGGAAAGTGCCCATGTGGTCAAGGCCTGTTTAAACATACAATAAGCTAAAGTTCTTTTATGTCAGTTGTCACTTGCAGCACCAAGTTATTTTTTTCTTCTCATTCTAGGGTACTAACAGTGCTTATATGCTCAAAGAGCAAGGTTATCTATGCAACTCATTGCCCATTGTAAACTTTAACTCCAAATTGCCTCAGGACAAAGTGGCTGATAGTGCAACTTGTATACAAATCCCTCACGCGTGTATGTATTGTATACAAGTTTGCATGTTTTTCATTTACTAAGGATGTTGCATTCTGCCGACTAGTTCCATGTTTGGATTTTACTACCTAAGCAAGAGAAATTGTGCCACATCACATACCACAAGCATTGTATAAAATAATCCTATCAAACCCTTTACATCTTCAAAATGTAGTAGGCGTTTTCACTCACTGGTGTAACACCCAAGGAGTCAGAGTGCAAAGTTAAATTGGATCTTAGAATTTGTCCAAGTGTAAAAACAAACATTTAATGCTCTTTACCTTAGAGGCCCTTGTGAATATCCAGTTCAGTGTTTTTGGTCATTCTTGTCCAATATATCTCACTCTTCACCAAGTCCCATGTTATGGAATGTTGGTTTACATTCCATGGCATTTGATCATATTATTAGTAACACCAATATTCTGAGTACTATGCGAAGTGGTTGAATGCCCTCTATAAGGAGCAAGGCAACACATTACAAAATGTTCTGAAAAGAAAAGGCTATGGTTGTGGATAGTTAATAATAGCATAGCATTTTACAGTGACTTGAAGGTTCAATGGAAGATGAAATTAACATTTGAAAGGTGTTCAAATATAACTTATAGAGACGATAAAAAGTTAGATATGAAGTGGAAAATCTATGTGATAGAAGAGACAAATGCAATGTTACACTTCAATGAATGCCAAAAACATAGCGATATTGTAAGAGAATAGTAGGTCACATTAACAATTTGAATGGAAAACACTCAAGAGAAGGATTCACCATTTACAAGGTACAATCGAGGAACTATAGAGGGAGTAACAATCCTTATGAAAGCTATTCATAATACTGTCGTGATAGAGATCACATATGTGGTCTCAATGAAGAGAGGAATAGATGAATACACAGAGATCAAGAGAAAATGATACAGAGCAAATGCTACTTGAGGATATAACAATAAAAGCAACAAGGGGAAGTTTATCGCTTCAAATATGAGGATGCTTAAATTTCTCAATACAATATAAGAAACAGATAATAGCCAGCGACAAACTGGAATGATGAAGACAAGTCAGGAGGATGTTTGTGGACAATAAGCTCAAATATGGCAGGTAGACTCTGGCTATGGTAGACATAAAACTCAGAATTTTATTGCTAAGTCAGAAGCAAAGCAACGAAGCTAATCACTAGGGAAAACCTCAAGTCAAGTGATTTTTTTTCTTTGACTAGGGCCACTTTTCAAACTCAACATATGACGTAGGCACTGGTTCACATTATGAAAAAAACAAAGCACTGTAGAAGTCCTGAACATTCAACTATTCAACCATGGTAGTGATCGTTTTCTCATACACTTAATGAATTAATACTAACAAAACGTTAATTACTGATGAGTTCCAAAATTACTAAAAAAACGTTAATTTCTTCTACACAAAATTTCACAAAGGAAAGCAAAAGGTCAAGCAAAGCATTAACATAGGCACTATGACTACCACTACACCAGTTGATTTTTATTAAATTTATAATATATATATATATATATTGGTCTGACTGATTTTTTAAAACCATAGCCTTATCTTGAAATACTTTTTGCTACAACACGTGTAATGACATGCTTATCTAGTTATCAGATTGTGAATACTAACTTTTCTCCTAACAAGATGTCAAATATTGAAAAGCTCAAAATCATCTCATACAGCAAAAAAAGGCAGATGCCCAAGTTTGATACTATAACCTAAGGTGCAAAATTCTTGTTGGCAACTTACAATGCTCTATTCAAGTTGAAGTCCAGACAACGCAGTTTAAGCCTTTGCATTTCATCGAGCACTAGTGTGTGGGGATCTAAATCAACAACCCCAGCTACATCCAAACAACCATCACCAATCATCACCTAGCCAAAACAAAGATGGCAACCGAAGAGATCAAAGATCGTGCTACAAGTACAATGGGAGGTTTTCAGGAAGTCATTGTTACAAGCAATTCATCTTATTAGATGGTTTGGAAAAAAAAAGAGATGGAGGACATGATCACAAACATGTACCCAAACTAGGAAGCAAGGTATTCATGTATTGTATAGGCGATCATCACCATCAAAATTTAACTTGTGTATATTTTCATCAACTCAGGTAGCACCAATTATTGATGTTATGATAAGGGGTGGCCATTTTTAATATCAATATTTTATTCAAGAAACAAGGGCGGACATGAAAATTTTATGCCAATTATTGTGCTCTTATCATCAAACCAATAATAAAAATATTATTTTCCCTTTGTGGATGAACTATTGCACAAGCTTCATGTAGTCATATTCTCTGTGTGGATGAACTATTGAACAAGCATCATGTTGTCATGTTCTCCGTGGAGTTTGGCATATGAACCAAATACCACCAGACACCAATGACACTTCCCCATTCCCATTATGGAGAAAATAACTTGTTTTGCAACATGAAAGCTATTTTGAGTGTCACTGATGCCTTTTCAGCTCAAAAATACATCATGAACATCATAAAATTTCAGTAATTATCGTTTTGGGAACTTCTTGTATAGGTTCATGCAATATTTTTCATGATATTTATAATTTCTCGTGGTCAAACCACATATTCCACATCCAACTCGTACTTGAGAGATTACAATAAAATCAATGATTTGTCAAAAAAGATTAAGTACGTGTTTCTGATCCCACAAATGGCCTACCTTGGTTTATTTTATTTCAGGCTCCTATTAAACTACAAGTAGTAGATGAATAGCTCATTCCTACTTGATCATCAATTTACAAGGCTTCCTTGACTCACTAGGATCCTACTGCAAGCTTACCTATTGTATTGCTTCCTACCATCTCTAATAGCACCTCTCGTAAGTTAAAAAGTAATTCATTCAAATGTCATAGGATGCTATGCCTTAGCAATCATATATAATCGAGCATAAGCACTCTTCTATAGCTAGCGAGATTAAGGGCATCGCTAAGGTAACATGATAGGATAGGTGAAAGATTTATGAACCCAAAATGACTCGCAGCTCCTATGAAATAAAACTGCCTCATAATTCATAAATCTATAAACCATTCTCTCTTCCCAACAATGTAGCTAGAAGCAAGTTTTTTTTAAGTGCTTAGTGTTAGACATAACATAACACTCCAACATCCAAGCTTTTAAAGCCCTCATTTCGGCCTATTCCAGACTTCATTTTGATGCAGTACAGATTCACTTTCATATGTGAGAGATCAACCAACCTAAAATGAATGGCCACTTAGAAGAGCAAGTTCATAAGCCCATAAACTATCTTTTCTCTGGTAATACGGGGGTAATTGAGGAACACCTCCATGACCTTTTGGTTCATTTAACATGAGTTACTTTGTGAAAACATGGTCCATGCAAAAGGGTCATATTGACAACCATCAGTATGAATGAAAAGACAGCAAATAAAGATAAGGATCAAGGAAAAAAGAACCAAACACATTGGTGGGTGAATATCTTTTTCAAGGTTTTGAAAATGAGTCCATAGTAGTGAACCAATATTGGACAATATTGGCACAAGTTAGCACACACTGATCTCACCTATGTGCCAATTCAATACCAGATTGGTCTGTGTATTGATACCAAAATAAACTATTGTATACCAATTACCAGGTAGCAAGCCTAGTATTGATTTTAAGAACATTGATCTTGCTAGTTCTTTTTGTTTTAGTTTAGGCATTTATATCACATGTTATAATAAAAATAATTTGGCTATCTTTATTTCTTCCTCTAGTTTTTTCATGAGCAATTAAATAAGGAGGTCATGAATAAGAAATGGTCATGAAAAACACAATTACCTCCCTTACCCTCCATCCTTGTTACCATAGGGGCAAATCTAGTAGCATCTTGGCAGTCAAGTTCTAATTAACCAATAGCAAACATGATGCATTATCAAGCTCCTAACACTAACCATCACAATAGCATGGAAAGAAATCATCCAAAACAACTAATATATCATTAAGCTAACTTGCCACTATATGTAATCTTGATTCTTGAATTCAAGAAAACATGCCTAGAGTTTGTACAACCTCTCTATGATGACATTATTTGCAATATATTCTCTATCATGCATACACTCTTGCTATTCTTCGACTTCTTGACAGCATCGTCCTCTCCACTTTGCCATATTTGCAGCTCTGCCTTCTTGCATTCACCTCAACAATACTTCCTCCAAACAAATTGAAACTGAGAAGAAATAAAGGACACATGTTATCCTTAGCCACACCGCTTTAATGACATCTTCAAAAGCCATCTTGTTGATTATGTTAACAATTGCCTCACCCGAATCTACTGTCTCACATCACAAAACACCTCATGTACCATCACACCCTCACTTACATATGTTTGAAACCCTCAACAAACCCCTTCCTTGTCAGCATATTCAATCGTGGTCTTGCACCTCTATCTGTCACACTCACTACTAAAGCTACAGTCTCCTCTTCAGCCTCTATAACTAGGTTCACGCTACGTAACAACCCTCATATGGCCTTGCATCAGCCTTTGCCTGCTCCCCTCTAAAATCGATGTTGCATCTGCATTGATCACACACTAAGCTGTGGGAGCAGTGCCACGAAAAACATGGTCATGTGCTTATAAGCACACAAACTTCAAGGGAAATTGCAATTGCAATTGCAAGAAAAAACAAAATTTTACAAAGAGAAAAAGAATGCTATTACAAAAAGAATGTAGGATAACTCAAAAGTAACAAAAAATTTTTAAAAGAAAATAACAAAATTCAAGAAAATTTAAGGGGGCATGCTTGTTTTAGTAGGCATTACGTTCATAATTAATGGATAAGTCATGAAAGTCAAACTCTTTTTCAACAAAGGAGGATGATGCGATGTAAGTTTTATTGATTATTACTAACTAGTGTGTTGGTGGGTAGTAGGCCATAGGTTAGTGGATAAATTTATTTTTCGTAATATTATGCTTTTGCAAAAGCTTATTTAATAAGTTATTAAGTACTCATATGGAATAGAATGGCATATTGATTATTACTAAATATTATGTTAATGAGTTGGTAGTTTTAGTTTTATTATATTTGTGTTATGTAAAAAGGCTTATTCAGAATTTGAACCTTGAGTTCAAGGGGATTAGAAGGGAGATATAAGAGGGAGGAATAATCAATATTCATTAATCAAATTAGTATAAAAGCTCACCTAATTTCAATATCTGTAAACGTCCTTAAGCCACCCTACAACATCACTCATTTCTTTTACAAGCCACCTATAGTCCAACACTGCTACACCTACCCACCCTATGCACTTGCAAAAACATTGAGTTGCTTACGGAGCTTAAGTGACACCATGGCTTCACTACTTTCTTTGACATGTAATTTGCAACCAAACTTTCCCTTTCTGTCAATTCCCAACACATCATCTATCTCTAGCTTCTTCCTCATCTACATTGTCATGCACATGTATACTTGCCTTCTTGCTGCTCCATGCTTTCTCGACCTCATCATCCTCTACTTCACAGGATTCACAGCATCACCTTCATGTCTTTGCCTCAACAATGTTGCCTTCATCATTCATGTTGTTACCTCCTTTGAACAAGTAAAAATAGAGGATAACAAAGGATACACAACCCTCATCACCATCACCTTCAAGCTAGCCTACAACATGCTTCGCCGCACTAACCTCGTCAATTTTGTCAACAATCACCTAGCACAAATCTACCACCTCACACCACCAAATGCCGCATTCACCGCCACTCCTTCTCGCTAGCCTCCATTAGGCTCACTCAGCAAAGCCCACTCTTTAGAGAATCTTTGTTTATGTTCCCCCACTCTTCCAACACCATACTCTCTACAAATGCCACGGTCCCCTATCAACCCTTGCAATAGTCAAGGCCACATTGCATGACAAGTCTAACACACCTAACTTTTTCCCTTAAGAACATTATGCAATATGCCACTTCACTAGACTATATATGGGACAAGGGGTCGGGTACCCGATTGTTTACTCGATAACCAACTCTTGTATTTAAATAAGTACCCAATTAAATAAAAAATTTAATTTTATTATTTTACCACATTATATAAAATATAATTTTATAAATTAAAATAATATATATATATATATTATATTTTAAATTATGAAAATATAGTTTTATTTTTTAAAATCGAGTATTGGGTACCTAAACTCATCCCATTTAGCTAATCAGGTATCCAAACTCACCATAAACGCGTTAAGTTGGATCAGGTACCCGAATGTGTCGGGTTAAAAATGCTCAAAGACAAAAACAAGTTATATAAAATATTGAGAGTAATGCTTAATGATGTATTGTTGAGTGAACACCCTACAATAGTAGGTTTGCTGAACGTGTAATATGTATAAATAATAATAAAGAAAGTAAATGATGAAGGAACTAAAATCGCAAGTAGGCTAAGCGCAGAAGGGGCATGCAACAAATTTGATGCCGGGGAACAAAATCTCCTCTTGGCAAAATAGCATGTCACCAGCCTAATGTACAGGTTGTTCTTCCCCAGAATCTCAAAAATAATACAAAGGTGTTGGATGTGCTCCTTGAGCATTCAATGATGGACTACTACGCCACCTAAGTAGGTGGCCAAAATTTGTCAAGATGCTCCTGCACCAGTTGATTCATCATTGTGTACAATATAGTTGGTCAAGCCAAAAGGCATTACTAGAACTTGAATGAGTTATATCTAGTAACAAAGGCAGTCTTTAACCTAAGCAACTCATACATGTTAGAATGTTAACTGATTGTCGAATTTTGAGAAAAAAAAATAGATCTACAATGAACAATTTAGGACACCTATTTTTCAAAGTTATTTTGTCCTGTGGGCAGAGTCGCAAGTTTCTATCTTGCTTCTAGAAAAAGCCAGTGCCAAAAATGGTGATTTAGAACTACAAATAAGTTCTCACTTAAAGAGCTCATTGAGTTACATCCATAGTTCTACCAATTCAAAAGTAGGTTGATGATGATTGAGCTCGTGGATTGGCATTAGGTTCTAGATGGAAGGAATAGTCTATGTCTTATAGTGGAGGTAATTTCTCGATTTCTTTGACAACTATGCTAGCATTATGTCTTTAAACTCCTTGAGGGTCTCCTTGTGTTAGCCTTTGGGTATGTCTCTATCCCCTCGATTGGGCCCTCCATCTTCAAAGCCATAACTATTGAGAGTTTGCCCCAATAATCTCCCTTCTTCAACTGCATTGTGAAGAGCAACTTTTGTTTGTCCTTTGGTGCACAATGTATGGTGAGGACAACAAATGGATTCACATTGCCCATTAAGCAAAGTGTATTCAAGAAAGGCATTGCAACACGCACGATGGGATTTGAGGAAGAAAAGATAAGAGTGGCAATATTATTTTTTGGGAGAAACAGAAAGATAACACTAACGAATTGCTGCAAGAAAGAAGACTACAGCTAGGTTTTGAAGTGTAGTGAAGGGGACAGAGTGGAATTGCTAGAATTTGGAAAAAAGAAAAAGAAAAAGAAAACAGCCTTGATACCAAGCTGGACAAGAAAATAGACTCTCGCCCATATATGACTTTATAACTTGAAGAAATAATTGACATGGGAAAAAACACATGGAAATAACTCGCACCAGCAAAAATAACTCTTAACAATCTTCCTACTAATTTTAACCATATACAGTGACACTGTTAGAGTGTTAGTCACATCAATGATCACTTTTTCTAATAAATCAAACATCATAAAGTTCCTCTCAACTTAGCAGAATATAATCAGAGAAGTACAGCTGACAGACATGTTATGGTGGTGCAAAGTCTCAATCTGGGTATAGTTTATAAGCAACCCAATAATTATAATACATTTCCAATAAAAGTTCAAATATGGAAATATAAGCACTTGCAAATAGCTTACACCATGCATCAGTAGTAGTATGACAACAATTTTAATGCAGATCTATTCCCTGACTTATCTCTCCATCATTCAGGACAATCAACTGGCAGATTACCATAACTATATAACAAACAAAAAAGGAGAAGTGAGGTTTCGCAATATCCAGAAAATGTACCTCTTCACTTCCTCAATCCAAATCTTCTTGACGGTTTTCAGAGCATCCATCTCCTTGCCTACCAGAATTCCCATCAGTGTTACTACCTCTCTCGGTGGCATCGCTCCCACCACCATCACCAGCATTACTAGCTTCCGATTGTGCCCCAAACATTCTAAGAGGCCATGGTAGTGAAATCCTAAACCTCCTCTCAACGATTCTTGGACTAGGAGAATCCCCTTCAGCAGAAGCACCAGCGGTTGACCCTGCAGGGGTAGTAAGAACCCTTGTTCCAGCACCAGTCCGTGGAGATGGTACCACAGGTGCCCCTCTACGTTGCTCATAGTCTGGATCGTCAGTAGGCAACTCAAAGCGACAAACTGGGCAGGAATTATGCAACTCGAGCCACGGAAGGATACAGCCCTTGTGAAAGATATGCTTGCAAGGCATCTGCTTGGCCTCGTCCCCCATCTTGAATGTATCCATGCAGACAGAGCACTGCGCTTCATCAGAGGCGAGCAGTTCGCCAGTAATTTTTATGTACGGAAGGGATGAGATGGCAGACTTGGATGCAGGAGGTGTGCCATATCGATTGGGATCATTCTCAGCAAGCTGCTGGATAAGCTGCTCAAGGCCAGGGCCAATGAAGTAATCGCCAAGGTTCCCAATGCTACCGCCATGGCCACCCTCGATTACGACCTGGATGTTGGCGCCACCGGAGACCAGTTGCTGGATGTAATCCTGCAGGAAAAGCATCGAATTGAAGGGAACGGAGCCAGGTGAGGCACTTTGCGGAGTAGGGGCCGAGCGCGAGACGAATAGGTCGGGCGAGCTGAAGAAGCCGGCTAGTTCGCTCGGGTTCCGGAGGTTAAAGCTGGCCGCGACGGGGGAAGAGGATGAGGGGGCAAACAAGAGAGGAAAAGGAGAGGGCTGGAGGAAAAAGGGATCAGGGGAGGCGGTGTAGGAGAAGAAATTATTGGTGCTGGGGTCAGGGTTGGTAACAGGAGGGTCGACCTCTTCGAGGAAGCCGCCGTGGCAGATGGGGCAGGCGATCTCGGAGGTGCTGGCGAATAGAGCTACGGTGCGCTCGCACTGGTGGCAAAAATAGTGTTGAATGGCGGCGGCGTCGGAAGCGCCGACGTGGGTACCGGCGGAGGACATCTGCGTAGCGGCCGCGAAGGAGGAGGCGAGGATCGAGGGAGAGAGGATGGGGCGACTCCGTGGAAGAAAACGGATTTGCAAGCAGAAGCAAACGGGAGAGGTATCTCGCATTTCAAGGGACCGTACGGAACGGTAGGGGAAGGCGCCGCCGCACGAATCATGATGCGGATCCGACGGACCAGGATACCTTATGCGTGACGGACGGTAAGCTGACGTGGTGAGGTTCCCGTGATGAGTTCACCGCGTGCTGACAATAATCTATCGTGATCCAGCATGTGAAATTAAAAAAATTAATAAAATTCAAAATAATGGTATGATCTAAAATAAAAAATTAAGTAGCTATACATTGTTTAAATTTAGTTAATCATTATATACTGTTGAGTTACAATATTGTCAACCTAAAACATATTTGAAATATATAAAATAGTGAATCAAAAATAACAAATTACTATACAGAAAATAATAAATCACTCTTATTCTCTCATTTCATATATCGGTCCTAACGGTTGGATAACCTATATTAGTCTAAACGTTTTTTATATGGTAAATGTCATATTTTTTTTTTTATATGGCTCGACCATTAATTTGACCATCAATCAGCTAAGTTATGACTTCCATCAACAGTGGTGACCGTCATCAATTATATTATATCAACATCTGTGATCAAAATGATCATGATCCATATTATGGATCCCTAATGTCATCGAAATTGAATGTTATTGAAATGTTGCCCCTTTTCATCCAGTTGAATCATATAAAAAGGATGAAGCATAGTCTTTATTCGTACATTCTTATTTAAAATCTCCTCAATTAATATAAATTGTGTGAATATATATATCTTTAGATCAAATGAATAGATTTGTATACTCGATATAATATGTACCTTTCATATATGATATATATCAATCTTAGTAATAATTGGTATTCCAGTATACTAGATTAGTTGCCAGTGAATAGAGGAGAGTTTTAGTCCTATAACTAGAAATAGTAACAAGAATATTTAGGTCAAAAAAATGTACAACAGATAGTTATTAAAATTTTGTTTAGAGGAAACAATAAAAATTGAATTGAAAACTTGTTCAGTAGATAATTCCTAAAGCAAAAAACGAAAAAAAAAAAAATACAAACTCACTCTACAGATACTGACAAAACAAAACATTTTTTTTTAGTAGAAACTCAAAAGCACAGATCAACTTTGAAAGAAAAGCTTAATTGCTAAATAACAAAATCTATTGACTTGTGATAAATGTGTATCAACAGCATAATTTTTAAATTACTATATATACTAAAATTAAAAGTATCAAACAAAACACTATATTCCTGGTCTTAGCTTCAATGGAAAAACTATTCTTCTGAAAGGTTACCGGTATGAAGGCTATTGTCTAGCTAAATAAAACAAGAGAGAAATTATAATATA
The DNA here is from genome assembly GCA_027563935.2 of Costus lasius. Lineage (NCBI taxonomy): Eukaryota > Viridiplantae > Streptophyta > Magnoliopsida > Zingiberales > Costaceae > Costus > Costus lasius. Next base: position 581,918 of record CM050446.2, on the reverse strand, counting down.
ACATTATATGATGGTCAAGTATGTAGTGTTTACCAATATAACCACCACAAAAATGAAAAAAAAAAAATTCTAAGAGAACTACCTGGGTGCTCTCAGTTACACATGCGCAACACCCATTTAATTATATGAGCCCAACATGTCTGTATTAGTCAGTAACCATTGCATGACGTGCACATCAAATGATAAAGGGCTATCCACCGGATACAACAATCTAGATAGCACCTCTGTCTAAGATTTTTATCTCCACAAGCATAACCAACTGTCTAGATAGCACCGGATACAGCAATCTAGATACACAAGTCAGATAAGACCAATGAAGAAATTTTACAAAGGCAACCATAGTCTCATGTTCAAATATTTTACAGGTATTAATAACAAACTGGTCACTAATCTAAATCTACAACTGCAACGTAGTACATATAACTAAAAGTTTATGTTGTCTTAACGCAAATAATGTCCTTAAAAACTTGTTACCAGCAAAAGACAGAACAGAAAACCAGAACCGCCACCTCAATGTACTCAACATGTGATTTTCTTGAGAAGAGGGATTAAAGTTCTGAGTTCATTCAGCACACTTGACACCCGAAAGGTATACTTGAGATTGCACAACAGTACCTCCAATCATGAATCCTGGCATGACCATGAGTCCAACTTTGGGCAGCGAAATTCCCTCTTCCAGAATTATGTTTTTCACAACACTCTCCATATAGACCTCTGAGAACTCAGTTTCTTTACACACCTGGAAAACCTCAACTTTAGGATCGAATGAGAATGCTAACCTGTGCAACAGCCATATTGATTTAGCCAGCTTTAGAAAAGCCTGGTAGAAAGGTGTCCTCGGGTGCCCACCACTAATTACATAGTTCCTCTGGTCTAGGTTACCAAAAAATGATGCTTCCATCTTAGGATGCATCACCAACAGGTATTTCTTTCGTGAAAATTTTCCAAAAACAGAGTCAGGATTTTGGCTCAGTATATCCAGAGGATCCATAGCTCTGGTAGCAAGAAACTGGTGGAAGAATTCCTCATCAGAAATTGCATGATTGGATGGTTCCATGGAGAAGTTCTCTTCCTGAAAGCCACTAAACATTTTCTGACAAATATGAGATTCAAACGCATACTTCTTGTGAGCCCGCTTTGCGTAGACGACGTCAGGTTCAATTGCATTAGCTGCAGCATCAAGATCCCACCCCGCTGTTTTCATCATGTTGATCAGTGGTTTGGAGAAGTCATGGATGGATTTATACGCTGACTCTGCAGCAGATGAGAAAAGATCTGGTGTCAACTCGATGGAGAAAAAGCTGTTTTCCTCTTCAAAACTTTCTGCTTCCTTGGGGAGTAAACCCCTTTGCTTAAGTTTCTTCTCTAATTTCAACTTCCTCTGGCTTGACTCCTGAATTTGTTTCTGCAGTTCAACGATCTCAGAATCTCTAGTTTGAATCTGAGATTGAAATTTCTTAACCATGACTTCATAGGTTTTCAGTAAGTTTTGTTGCTCTTGAATTTCTGCTAGTAGCCGCGAATCTTTAGGTGATGCTGATGTGAGTTTTGGATTTTTGTCCCTGTACAAATGTTTGAGCTCTGAAAGTTTCATGAGTTCCTCAATTACAAGTTTGTCAGCAGCTTGAATCTTGTCTGGATCATAAGGGGTATGAGCATTCTGGAGTTCAATGTATGCTGCTTTGAGAGAGGAAACCTTATTAAAAATCTTTAAAATCAATGCATCCATGGAGTCCTTGTTTTGATTTCCTGTCTCATCTATTGGTTGAGGATACACCTTCTGGTTGTTGCTATCATAACTTTCAGTTTCCTTGTGGCCTGACCTTAGCATAGTTGTTATAAAGTAGAAACTTCTTGGTGGCTAGATTAGATCTATCTCCAACCTGTGTAGTTCAACAAACGTGTCATATTCCAGTAATCATCAGAGAAAGAGATAAACAATCTAGTAACTATATGAACAAATAAAACTAAAACCACAACCAGAAAAACATTCACAGGTTGAAACATATATGTCTGATTCTCCAGAACTATTTCCAAACAGCACTGGAGTAATTGTGTGTTTTTTTTTGCAATCATAATAAATTGCAGAAGAATCTATTTCCAAGCATGAACATAAGCATCTCGAGCCATCCGTGCAACTTTGGCAATCACAAGAATTTTCTGGACATAGAACATATGCAGATCGTAACAGGCTTACTCTTAGTCATATTTCATCGACTCTGTGCATCTCAGGTATTGGTGTACTTTAGAATATGATAGGTATACAAGTAGGAAACCCTTTCGTCAAGAAATGTTTTGTGAAATTGTTTCAGGGTGAATGGTGGAATTAACCTCCAATCCAATGGTATGAAGTATTTTCTTGCATAATTGTATCGTTGAACTCCTAGGTGAACTTAGTTGTATACCTACCAAATATGGTGTTCATAACAGAGAAGAAAGCATCCTGAATTAAGCCAAATGTATATAATAGTCAGGAAAGAATAGATTTCCAGTTCTACAAGGGAAAATTACATGTGTACTATAAAAGAAAAACAGTAGCAGAGTTAGGCTGCTTAGTAAAGAAAAATAGTAAGCTAACAGGTCCTCAATATCAACTACCACGCAGGATCATAATATAACTCGACATACCATACAACTGCCCAATTATTATACCTTGCAATACATGGATCCAAGGTCCAATAGCTCAAAACAACTCTATAGTGAAATCAACAATACATTACCAATGTCAAGCACTCAAGTAGTAATGTATGATGTATCTACCATTTGACTCATATAACAACATCACACAAACAAAATTAAACAACAAGACTATAGGATATCATGATACTCATTTACTAAGCCACTAGCTGATACCATGATTGCAAAACTTAGGATATGATTCCTACCACTAGCTAATACCATGATTGCAAAGATTAGAATACAATTCCTACCTATATCGTAATAATTGCCTCAAAAGCTCTCTATCATCAAACCTCCTTGACCAGCCTTAGTTCATGTATCACCTATAATATCATATAAACAAACCATATTACTATCATATCAACTTATACCTTATTTTAATTTAACCTAGTATACACGTATGCCTACATATACCCAAATATATGTATGTATACATGTATACACTTAGTATTATTTACTTAGTTATCATCTTACCATTTAATTATTTCAACACTTACTTATTTAGTTATTAATTTATCTATTGTCATTCTATTATCCATTTATAATTACCAAGCATTTAACCAAGTATCAATGTATGTATATACAATGTGTATACAACCCTATTATTATGCTTAAATAGGTTACCAAGGATGCGTTCTTCAACCCCTACCCAGAGCCGGAAGCAACCGCCGGCGGCGGAACAGTGGCGGACGGCCACGAAAATTTGGGAAACCCCACAAAACACAGCTGCTATCCGAATAGCAGCTTCCACCCGACGGAGTCGTCGGACGCCAGCAGCGGCACAGGAGAGCTCCGGCAAGAGAGAAGACGTCGCGGGCGCACGCACACACGAGTAGACGACGAACGGACGCTGCAGGAAGCGTAGCTCGACACCCACTAACGGCCGCACTAGCAGCAAGCCGTAGGAACTCGATCGGCAACGAGTTCGGCGCCGGACGCGTGAGTCGGTGGACGAACAAAAAGATAATCGGAAGAGGGAAGAACAAGCGAGACGTCGAGGAAAATTAGGGCTACTATGTGCACTTTTTATTTTTTTCACTTTTAAAAAAATAAGTTCTGTTTTACAAAATGGTACCTGTCTCAGAGACCACGTGAATGCAATATTATGCAATCATATTACACCATTATTCTGCAGAGGAACAGACTGGACTTTGATTAGTTTATTTTGGCATAGCCGATAACATATTATTCTTTTCTTTACAAATTACAAGGTGCAAGCGTGTCATCATCTGGACATCTCTTCCTTTCGGTTTGACTTCTTTTAGGATTTGATTTGAACTTCATGTGTTTTCCTATGCGTGGAGACTAATTTGGTTATCACTTATCAGTAAAGCATAAGCAATTGGTAAGAGCTCAATTTATGTATTTAACTTTTAGATTCTCTCATGATCAAGCTACTAGCTATAAACAGTAGACATATCTTAGCAAAACAGCCTGAATAAATAGAGTGAGTTAAAATTCAAACGACCTACCTCTGGCTTTGTACCATAGTGAGATTAACTGAATTACCGCTTCACATAAAGGCCTACGCTATTAGGAAATGGCTCAATTATGTAACTATATTTAAGACCAAGCATTTGATATATTCATTATATTATTCAACTTTGTTGGTTATTTTATAAAACTATCCCTTGTTATAAGTTTCATATTTCAAACAAGCATTGAGATTAACTTGCATCTTGAGAATCCAATTGTCAATTTTGTATAATATCAATAATTTTATTTATAACCCAAGATAAAAATCAATTGATCTTGTTAAGTTAGTTCTATGTTGTGTGATGTGTCTACTTTCCATGGAAGGTGATGATATGATATTTTTGGCAATTATACATCTAGAGCTCCTGAAAGCAAATGAATGCACCTCTAATTCCATATACATCACTTCCCAATACAATTTCTTCAATGACTACTATGATAGCACCTTTTGCTTTAAAGAATGAAATGAGATCTAATATTGCATTTATCATATGCAATCTTCCAAAAGAGATCAGCCTTTGATACTGTGAGTTCACTTTCATCAATTTAGAAAATAAACTCAGCAAACTTTTATCATTGCATTTTAAACAAAGATCATGTTTCCACGTTGTATTTAAGGAAACTACTTGGATGATAACTGTAAATCTCATCTTGTTCAATCCATTGTAATCTATAATTAAAAAAAAATTGCTAGGTCCAATTGCGACCAAATAACCAGGACGATAAACTCTAGTGCAAAAAAAAATCCTCCATCTAGAGAGAGTATCAGAAAATCTGTTAGCACAGGGTTTCTAGGGCTGTAAAGCCAGCCGGTGTCACTGAAGCTTGAAAAATCGCATCTTTAGGGGGAAAAAAGCTGCATCATTGGCCTGCATTTACTTGGATGTGGCAGGCTCGGCAGAGTTGGATCCTACAGTAGCATCTCTGGGACACTGCGAGACGTATGGCTTGAGCTGCAATAATATATTACAAAAATTTATCAATGCAATTAAGTGAAGACAGATAGCTATAGGAAGCCAGACGTACAAACATTCCGCTGATTTATTTGAGATTTTCTAAATGCCCCCAATAAAATGCATCATAACTGGGTTAAAGATAGACAAGTATTGCCATACGGTAGGAAATCTGCATTTTGATTTGACTCTATGACAGAATCAGAAAGATACATCGTAGTAAATTCCAGTTCTCTGTAAAATAGAATTGTTAAATATTGCTTTTAATTTAGCCGCAAGTTTGGCCCATTAGTGGTTTGTGTGGGAAAAATATAAAAGCTGACAAGATATCAGGCTTAATAAAAATCAATCTCCTGCATCAACAATATCAAATCTTATAATATGATTTTATCTTCATCATTATAAATATCTACACTCTATTATTCATGTTAGCATGTTACATCCGTTCATATTATATATTATATTAAATCATTCTAAGCAAGCAATAGAATTATTCTCCTTTTCTATATTTTAACTTAGGTAATATTTTCACTTCATCTCACTTGTCAAATACTACTCCACCAAGCATAGAGCTGCAATCCTCCCTAGTTGTGATGACCTGGGAATGCGGGATGTGTTCCCCCCATTCTATACACTGGTCTCAGTGCATGGGGGCATGCAGGGGATCGAGAGAGCACACACGGGAGCATGAGTGCGCGAGAAGTGCACACACACCAACGGGGTACATGCAGAAGCCGTAGGGCGCTTCTGAGGGAGTGGGCATGGTTCGATTTAGACCCTGGGAAAGTGCCAAAGACCTTTACGTGAGTAGGGACCGACCCAGCATGCAGACAATACTGACAATAGAGGAGGTGCATACTTAATGGACCTCCAGCCGCATCACTTCACTTGGGCGCACATTCATGCAACCACCAAGTCATGTGTGGTTGACATTTGTGGCACATGCAACATTCCAAAGATTGGAAAGTTACGCAAGTGGCAGTCAAGAACATTACTCATGCATCATAGGGCACCAGCCTCCCGTTGAATCTCTCCACCCAATAGTCTATTTCTATATACCAGTAAAGAGGGCTCTCGTTCTCCCACAACTCACGTGCACCACACTATTGCTAGTAGTGATTCGAAGCCTCCCTGTGATTTGAAGCCTGAATACCCCCGTCCTAGTCTCCTTTAAGTCAATTTGAATCACACTGTCAGTCTGTCATTGCCTACCCTTGCACTGATTTCTCCAAGATGAATGAGGATGCCTTAACCTCGTATGCACCAAAAGCCATCAACTTCCTACGGGAGCTCCACCCTAGCATCCTCACGTTCAAGCTTATCTCCCTCCATGCATCCCCCTCTGTCGACCTTTATGCCACAGTAGCTATTCTCAACTAGGAGCCCATCTACTTCATTGCAAAGGTAGGATACACTATCTCTAAACTAATCACTTTTCCTCTTGAGCCTGCCGCCAATGTCAGCTAAACCAAACATTTTCCAGGCCTCCAATTTGATCTCCCCTTCACTAAAGAACTCCCATGTTCGAGGCATTTGATGTCAAGATTAAGCTGAAAAAGTCCAAATCTCAACCATCAATTCTCTTCTGCCTAAGAAGCTCAATGTAACATCTAGTGTACACTGATTTCCAAGTGAATGATGAGCATGTCACCTGTCCCTTCAGCATTCATGCAACTTCCACAATTCCTCAATTCACAATAGCCTTTGACCACATATTCATCCCCTTCACAGCACACAATCGAAGGCCTTGTTGTCGCCACTGCAAAAGTCTTTGGAGTTCTCTCTAGTCTCTACCATTGCAACTACATGAACCACAACCCAAGTCGTGGGAGGTGCCAAAGCATTGCTCATGTGCGACTATCCGTGCATAGGATAAAATCATAAGAAATAGAAAAAGGAATAGTGTGCAAATTTTCTAGCCTAAATTGTTCCCTATTAATTCTAGGAGTCATTTTTTACCTAGCAAGGGAAAATGATAATGTGCAAGGTTCAATTGTTACCCAATATTATGTCAGTGGGTTAGTAGTTATGTCCAGGCGATGTACCCAACCATTGGTGAGTAGCTTTTAAGTTATTGCTGTTGTGCCTTGTAAAAACCAATTTGAAGGCTTGAGTCCTAGTAAATTATGTGGCTTAATGATGATGATATGAATTGAGTTAGATTAGTATCTCCTTCTCTACCACTCTCTTTCCCTTCGAAAGCAAGGTTTCTCCTCTCTTCATATTCCCCTGAAGGTGGGGATTCATATATCTCCTCTATGTCTTCTACTCTCTTTATCACAATTATGTGTACATGAACATGTAGCACTCTGCTACTTGAATGCTATTTTATCTCCCTTGTATACAATGAGACACCAGACTTTCTTCTTGTAGCAAACACCTCTTGTTTGCAACTCTGTGTTAAACTCGGTACAATTTACGAAGGTACCAGTTATCCTAACATGTAAAGATCTTAGTTGTTGCTGCAAGGTCCTGTTTTCAAATCCTATTTTCATATCCATAAAAAAACTTCACCATCTTAAGTTTACAGGAACATTGGGAAGTATGGAAGCTGACAAGATGGTAGTATTAAATATGACATCATGCTCTAATGATAACACCTTCAAATCTTCTATTATAATTTTATATTTATCACTATAAATGCTATTACCGTATTATTAATGTATACCATCATATGGCACTACCCTACACATTCTAATTTTACATATTACTAACATCATCATTTTCTAATTTCTTGTCTCCATGAGAGAGGCACCATGTATTCGCCCTTGGAGTACAATATGATTATCTTTCTTTATTTTAATTTAGTACGAAAGCAAGTTTCTTTGGAAGCAACATCATAGTCACCTTGATTTAGCGCAATTTCTCTCTTGATTTCATATCCCTTGCCATCTATAAATTCTACAGAAGCAAGAATGGGGTTACAAACCTCCTTTTACTCTTCATTAGTCGCCATCTTCTATGCCATCACGAGTAGCGAGTCTATAACTATATGCTTCCTCTGCAATTCCAATGTAGTTAACTCTTCTTCCAACAACTTAGCTAACTTTCTCTCGCGCATTTTTTCATATCTAACATCACCTCTCCCCATCATCATGTCTCTTTGCTCTTTTTTAAAGCACAAACACGTAGCACTTTTATTGCCACATGTAGATTGACACATGATCTCTATTGTGTACATGGACATATTGACACTCAACAACTAGTGAGCTACTTCTCTCTTTTAATTGTATAGAATGTAGATAAATAAGAGTTCACCTTCGTGTGGCAAACTCTCTTATACGCAAATTATGTGTTAAACTTAAGATTGCATCAACTTTACCCCATTGGAGGTGCTAGTTTGCTCAACTGAACAAGAACTTAGTTGCGGATGACCACATTCAATATCATCATTTGCCTATTGCAAAACCTTTATCGGCTTGAGTTTATGTATGTTTGATAATATAGAAGCTAACAAGATGACATAGTTAAATGGCATATGCTCCTATAACAATTATATCAAATCTTTTATTATGATTTATATTTATGACCATAAATTCCATTACCATACTATGTTGTTTCCATTGTAATATAACACCTCTATATAATAGGCTCCATGCTATCATCCTTAGCATTAAATACAATTTACCTTTCTTTCTTTTTATTTAAATTGTTTACATGCAGCATATACCTCAAAATCTCATTTTCTTCTCTAGGAAGAGAGCAACAATGGGTAATCAAGAGACTAGCAATGTATAAAACAATAATTGAAAAAAAAATGTAAACTAGTAGAAGTTAAAAAGTGTCCTATTTGTATTTGTCAGAAATTAGATCACTAAACATACTGCATTTGTAAAAGAAGAATACACGAAAAAATTAACAAATCAATGATAGGAAAGATCAACTAACTTTCGCAGATAGCTACAGACTTTGAAGCATACGACCAGGCAATTTTCAGGTATGCATTTCAGAAATTGCCTACATTAGCATTTCAATTTCTGCATGATTTTCTGATATTTTAGTACTGCTGCAGCTTTGAGATTCATACATTGATGCATAGAGAAAATATAAGAAAAGCCTGAAAAAAAATAATTCAATTCTTCATGATTATATCTTAGTTGACATATACCACCAACGTTGAATCACTTTTATCTTTCAATTAGAAAGAAGTGAATTAAAACCATAATATTTACGGTAAAGGAAGAGTTAGTTTGCATTAAATATAAAGAATAAACGAATATAACTGACATGGTTAATTTTAGTGTGTGATATTGCATTAAATTTAAAGAATAAACGTATATAACTGACACGGTTAATTTTAGTGTGTGATATTGTCATTCTTGTTGACCAAAGTTACTACCAGAAATGAATATAAACTCGATTGTAGGTGAAAAAGCTCCCATCTGCCCTCTCTGAATTGTAGAAAAAAAAAATCAAAATAAAAGTGGAGTCCATTGTCAAGGTCGTGAATATTAAGCTCTTCAGATAAATCCTACAAAATAATTGAGCTCAAAGATGAGAATCGAGTAGTTCTCTTTTTCCTTGACTTTGTGAGTGATTTTTTAGCTCTTTAAGTAATGATAATCAGGTTTTTTCTGTGGGTCAAGGTTTCCCGTTGTGCCTAGAAACTCCCGCATTCTTTTACTATCATGGTATACATTTCAAAAATATGGGGTAATTCATGTATATACCCAAACTACCCTTTGATCTAATGCTGAATTTTCGCCGTGTTCTGGGCAAAACCATTGAAGTGGCTACAGGAGTTCAGAGTAGTTTGAGTGTCCAGGGGTTATGGCTAAACTGCAACACACATGAGGGGCAAGGTCGAATATCTGGCCTGCCATATACATGTCACAAGAGAAACCTCCTGCCTCAAGGTGCACGGACATGTCTGAACTGCACCAAGCAGACCTTCGCGCAATCCGATTGATCATAAATCAATAACCATTGCCATGTGTTGAGCCATTTGTGAGTTAAAAAATACACATCAATTCCTCAATGTTTCAGAATTTTTATGACTAGACTCCATAACAAATATAATAAGTTAGGGTCCAAGATGTGACGTACAATTATTGAAATGAAGAATGTCCAGGTTTTGTAGTGAGGATAGATCTTATGGGATTAGATAGATACCAAATATAATCAGTTAGGGACCAAGAACTCATGTCGTAATGTCAGGTTTTGTAACATGAGACTAACAGTTCTTTAAGCAAAATAACTCGATTTCGTGAATTGCAAGTTAAATTATCAAAGGGGAAAGAAATCCGATGCTCTTAGCTGTTTTACAGTACTAGAATCCTGGTATAGTGTATATAGCATCCAAGTCATTTAAAATCAGATGTTTCAGATTTTAAGGCATTCAACATAATTTAGTGTTATAATGTTCACCAGATTGTAAATTGCTGATGTGTAGTATGTACAATTAGCAGATATGGTAAAAGACATAATTGAATTACAACGTATTGAACGATCTTTTGATGGTTGAGAAGGAAAATGGCAGCCAAAAGGATCATATATTCAAGAATAGTATACTAAGCTGTTTTTATGGCATGGTTTAGAGATGAAAAGAACTAGCTTGAGTGAATAAATTTCATGATTAGATTTCATTGCAATAAGATCAAACAAACCAGAATTAATGTGATCATATAATTCAAAGGCACAGAAGTGCAAAAGATTTAATTGAGTTATACCTTAAAATCCGATAAATCTGGGACTACATATCTTGGCAACTTCTCATCCATCACAACATACCCTCCTGTAGAAATAGCAGTGAATTGATTTCAGAAAGTGAATCACATTCTAATAAAAACTCAAATTCAGAACTGATTTGCTAACAAATGCAACTATAATGTACATTCTTAATATGGTTTGAATTGATATGCAAGATAATTAAAAACTCTAAATAATTAAGAAAACTAAGATAATTGGAGATTACTATGATGGAATTCTGAAAAAGTCATGTTGAAATCTTTGATTGACATCTCCAAGAGAAAAACTAAAAATAGGAGCATATGCATACGACCAAAAGAAATGAGGACATTAATCTCCCTTGATCAATGACTAGACCATTAAACATACCATGTATCATATATGATTAAAAATAGTAATTGAATGAAGTAAAACATACATGCATGCTCCGCTGCTAGCTCTCAGACCATTTGTTGGTTCACGAAAGGATACTAGATGAACATTAAAGAAAATAAAGAAGATCCCATAGACCTTTCCGGGTGTGAAAACCAGTTGGCTTGCAGTTCTTCCCCTTGTAGTAGTTTCGAGGCCCTCTTTTTGAAGATAGTATACTCAGTGATGATGTTCGCTTCCTTCGCATTGCCCTGGCCAGTCCTGTTATCAATCCCAAAGGCATTCTGTTTCCTTTAATTTACCCTTCAATGCTTCAATCTACCTAAAAGAAATTGAAATCAATCCATACAGTGAAATGCAAAACAAAAACACAAACATTAGAACAAGACCGATGGAACCCAACTTGATGGATCGTTTTTCCAATTTATTTGAGTCATTTTATTTGCTTTAACTTTTAGATGCAATATTTGTGTAAGAAAAGATCCCTCATTACTCGTGCAACACCATAGAATCACTCGCAAGGCCAAGGGAGGCAATTCTACAAGACTGTGTTCACACAAGAAAGAGCTTCTTATCTAATCTAACACAGGTAGAGATAAATGATCACACGTTATTCCAAACATGACTTGAAAAGGATGAGAATTTTTCATTCCCATGGGGCGAAAAGGCACGCCATGTTGCTCAAACATAGGCCACATGAGGCAGTTTATCTTATGAACTCCTTGTCAACTCTTTCACGGAGATGCAAGTTGAGCAAAATTCTTTTCAAAGATTGCAGACACTTGGCCGTGCAACAGAAGCAGTAAAGGAACGGGCAAAGGAAAAACTTTGCAATTCTAGTGATGTTAGAGTTTGATAGATGTGCTCTCATTTCTCAATCGAAGCCAACTTGACTATATTGAGAAGCCAACTTGAAAATATAGTCTAGCATTCACTGAGGACATGAACAACTTGAGTGGATTGGGAGGGGGAGGAGGAATAATCACGTGACAAAAGGGGGGATTATCAAATGGCTAGAGGTTCTTGGTGTTATTTATTGTAATTGACCATGACACCATGTGTATGTTCTTCACATACAGATGAACTGTGTTATGTGTCATGTCAAGCTATGAATCCTTACGTAGGCAAGGGCATATCATGTGGTATCAAGTGAAATTTGTAAAATAAGCACATCGAAGCTAATGAAGCCTTTAGATCATTCAGGTGAAGGTGTCTAGTTAAATCAAACCTTGGGACAACTCTCAAGTTTAAAACTAAGTATACCCCTAAAGCATATCCATTCATCACTTAGAGTAACATCCCATTGTATAGTGATTCCTGGTACTCTTCACCAAGCTGGGGTGTTTTTCTAAGTACTTCATACCCTTGCTTGGTTTTCTAAGTGATCTAATGTGATGAGTATTGTATGATTGAATGGACCAATCATGTCGAGTGATCTATGCCACTATTTTGCTCCCACGATTTTGTCCTGTGCATGTTCCGTGTGCGCTTTGCCCTAAATGGACATATTTGAAGCTCTATTAATGGAAGATGTGGTTTAAAAAGTAAGGCCTCTTGTTGTCTTCTTAATTTTTAGCTAATGCACTATCCCTAGTATATCATACAATGAAAGATGTTATTTTGTATTATTTTATGTTGTTGACTGCTAGACATGATATTCATATCATCATTGTTATTCTTGTGTTGAGGTAGAGCTATATTAGTTCATCATGCTTTGTTGTACCATATAGATAATCTTTTATGGGTTGTCATCAAACGTGGGATGGACAAAGTCTGCTAGATCTGTATAGTGGTAAATACAGCACATTGTGGCAAGTACGCCACCACCGAGATGGTGTGTTTTGGAGTGTGTTCTATTCTAAATATGCTCAAAATTATGTTAATATTGTTTCATGATGCTATTGTTTACTCATATAAAGTTATTTGATGTATTGTTATACTTGTTTCATGCTTGTTTTATTGATCTTTATCTTTGTCACGCTGCTACTTCAATTTTTATCATGCCTTTACCCTTTTGTCTTATACTCTTATACACAACTCTTGACCTTCACTTTAAGGAAAAGCTTACTTAGCTAAGTTACTAGCCCAAGTGAGAATTTATTTTTTTAAGATTACACTGTTATTTGAAAAGGGTAGCACTAGTATCAAAGAGCTTTAGGGGGTATGATTCTTATATCTAGAATAGATATCTTGAAAGTTGCTGTAAGTTTTGTGGTTTGATATATTATTATATTTTATTTTGTTATTGTTTCAGTTATATATAATAGTTGTCGAGATATTTTATGCTTGTCTCATGCTTTGAGGATGTATAAGATGTGACATTATTCCTTTTGGCTTATGTTAAGGTATGTCAATTGTCATCTTGATGCACATCCTCTGGTTTATAATCCCTATCTTCTTTACCCTAGTCCCAGTGTCCCACGCCTTTCACTCTTTATTATCTATTCGCTTCTGTGCATTCGCTTCTGCGCTTGCATAAAATAGGTATCATGATAAGTTTGGAAATCCTCCTAAAGAATATGATATTCTCCACTTTCATTTGTACCACAAAATTTGCTTTTTTGTCCCCTTTGGTCCACTTCTAGCATATTTATTCTGACCTTGATAATGTTTCTTTACTTTGACTACAAAATATTGTGATTTTTAAGTAGATTGTTAATTATTCCTGATCCAAATGATATAGATGCTTGAAAATCAATTCCAAAATTTCTCACTAGATCTTGAGGACAAGCTCCGTGAATGAAAGAAAAAAAGATGCAACCCAAACTTGATGGATATGTAAGATAAAGTTCTATCTCACCATTATTTGTTTAAAATGATCATAAGATAAGATATCCTTGGATAATATGTAGTTGGAAACTTATATCCAAATTTCCCTGTAGGCGCAAGGTTTGCCTAGAGTTTTAGAGGATACAATCGTCATAGAAGGAGATGACTGAATAATAATGAACAAGACAATAGAATAATAAAGAAAAATGTATTGGTTACTTCCTAAATAGTTCTGAATTCAATTAAATTGTATCAGTTTCTAGCAATCATGTGATTGTTGTGTAATCATCCGATCAAAACAAAACAGCTATCAAGAAACAGAAATGAAGAAAACAGAAAAAGGATGCAAAAAAAAATATATAGAGAGAGAGAGTATATTTAATCACGCTGCTTATTCATCCGTTATAATTTAGCATGCTCTTCATAATAATGGAAATTTTGAGAATAAAAATGTAAGCAGTCACACGAGGACAGCTATTTAAGTAACAGAGAAACAAGGACAAGCGAATAATGTAGATCAGTACATTCAGGGCCCAAAAGTAAGGCTTTTCACAATGAGAAGAACTGGCGATATTGGAACAAAAATATTTAATAAGTTTATGCACATGAATCATGGAAAGAGATCTACCGCCAGTCCTGCCTTGTAGTCGCCAACATAACATCGGAATGGTACTTCATTGTGTATACTCATCTACTAGCTAATGGGAAAAACTCTGAAACAAAGAGACACTAGTAACCGAGTGCTCTGCAAGTACAAGGCTCCTTTCTTCATTCATCACAGGTTTTCGCTCTAATACAAGAGTATCCTCATTGAAGGTTTTGAGAATAATAATGGCAAATGATGAGATAAAAAATGGAAGGATGGCGATAAACAATTACAAGAGGCATTGTAAGATACATGATAAGTAGAATGAGACAATCAGCAGTGGGTGTTACATTTTATAGCAGAAGCTGATAGTGATAAGAGCTAAACCTCTGAATGTTTCCTGCATCCATGATAAACATGCAAAGGAGAGTTCAAGGTGGGTGAGGATGGCATGGTTGTGCCAGTAAAGAATGATATCGTAGATATAGTAGTGGCACTAATGGTAGGTGGGATATGAATGAAAGGGCACATGCAAAGGCTAAATCCCAAATGAAGTAGTCAACGTGGGATTAACACGAGATGAACTGAAAGAAGATGACTTTTGCAGAGACATAACTAAAATGAGTTCCTAGATCAAAACATCATAGCCCTTATGTGTTTGATAATAACTTATAAAGATATATGAAACAAAATGAGACCTCAAGTTACTAGATCCAAGGCCAAGTAAATACAAAACATGGACAACCAAAAGGTTCAAATGATAAAAGAAAAGAGTGGCCGGGCAAAATTTTGACTCTCGAAAGGAATAATATGGTGCATAGTGAAAGTGAGGACACAATAAATAAGGCGACAGGCAGTAAGAAAAATAACACTCAGATAATTTAGGTATATGAATATAAAATAGTAAAGTACAAGCAATATTAAGAAGTTGTCAATTCCAACACTTTGCAGCCTCATTTGGTAAATACATGGAAAAGTGGTTTGGTCAATAAAAGGATTTGAATTATTATAAGCTGCAACATTGGTTGTCAAAATTTTTAATGCAACTAAAAAACTAGCTTTTAGTTTCTTCATAAAAGGATTTGAAGTCATTAGAACCTAAGTATGACTTTTAAGAAGATAGAAGATAAAACCAAGTGACCTTAAATAATTATCAACAATAGTCAAGAATATTTAAACCATTCCTAAGTAGAACCAGGATTTAGATCTCAAGTGTCAGACTGTACTAGGAAAAAGGAGTTAGATGGAAAGAAAACACAATAATTTCTTTTCTAGTTGACAAACATCACTATAAAAGTGAGACACAACTTTCGTGAGAGAATCAATTAAATTTTAGTTGACAATGATATTTTTATGATATAAAGGCGTTTAAATGAAAGAGTTGTTGAAACAAGTATCCACTAACCCATACCAACCATACAAACCTTAAAAGATGCGATGCAAAGGGTAAAACATGATTGAGAAATTCATGAGTGTGAAAGTGAGATAATAGGTAAAAAAAAAATAACAGGAAATCATGTAACATATAACACATCAATCAAAAAAAATTTTGTGTTAATGCAGATTAATCTTGTACCACTAATGATGACACAAGAATCATCTGCAACAAACATGGTTGGATCAAGTGCAGTGTTCCAACTACGGTAGAGAGTAACGATAAATTAGATTACCAAGTAGCCCGTTCCTTGAACTTGCGATAACTCCTTTAGCCGTACGCCCGCTAAATTGAAGCTTTGGAAGCCAAAAGGTCCGAAACCCTAATCCTGCTAACTCAGCAGTTCTGGCTTGAGGTGATGTTGGTTCCTTGAAAATCTTGATCTCCTTTTCTTTGCCATATAGTTTCTTTATGTTTCTCTACTTCAATCTTGGGAAATAGCAATCTTTGGTTTATTTCCATGATGTTGCCATTCTTGAAATTTGATGCAATCTATACAGAAACTGGCTCGTCGCTTGTTTTAGATACTTGCTCATTTCGACCTTATTTAGCCTGCATTTGATTTGTTTTGGTTTTCTCCTTAAGGTTGCCACACATTGAAGTTTGTTAAGAGTATGATATATATATATTAGCGGGTTTGAAGTTTTCTCAATCCAGTAACTTGTTATTTCATATTTGTATTGGAACCCTAACTAAATGGATTAAGCGATTTCTTTCGATTCTTTCTCCTTCTCAACTTGGTATCAGAGCGCGACTTTCTCGCCGCCTCCTCTCGTCGTTTCGTTCAACGTTCTTCACGTGGTTTGTGATCATGTGGTTTGCGTTCAACATTCCCCACTCCTTCCGCCCGCGTCCTTCTGTTGACTTAAAGATCGGCGTCTGCTTCCGCTTGGCAAGACCATAAGCTTCTGTTGCATCCTCCTCTGATGCGGCTGGAGTTCCTTGGATCCTGACCTCTTCTGTGGCTGGCTTTCGTGAGGCTTCCAGTTGTTCTTCCCGCCTGGCGATTTTAGTGGACGAGCCTGATTCAACTCTCTGTGCTGTCAACGCAGCTACCTTTCCTCTTGTTGTTGCTCTCGTTTGTAGAGCTAAAGGCTCCCGTTAGCAGCACTGAAGGCTTCTATTGCTGCTCTTATGTACAACGCCCTATTATCTTCTCACAGGAGTCTCCTCTCCGTGCTAGCCAACTCTCGGTCAGATCCCTCCTTGCTTCAGCCGCTTACTGCTATTCTTTTTTTTACGCAATATGGAAGTGTCTTCGATCACTGATTTCAAGCCTACATCTAGTGTTGCTACTATTGTTAAATTTGATGGTAGTAATTACTTACTTTGGGCAAGGTCCATACATGTTTATCTTGGTTCTCATGGAAAGGAATTACATCGTATCAGCATGGTTCCAGACTCCTTAGATTCTGCTTATGAGTTATGGAAACGTTCGGATACGGCTGTTGCCACATCCCTTCTGGCTAGCATTGAGACAAGTATAGCCTCTACTGTGTTTGGATACAGCTAAAGAAATTTGAAATACTCTGGAATCAATTTATGCTCCTAAAGAGACTATAGGTCAGGTTCATCAACTATATGAGGATCTCTTTAATCTAAAACAAGCCGGAATGCCCTTACCCGATCTTTATCAGATACTTAAGGGCAAATGGGATCAATTGCAAATGTTGCAACCACCTACTGCTGATGTATCGGTGACCATTCAGCAGCAACAGGAATTCTTTGTTGCTTGCTTTCTCACCGCCCTAGATGACTCCTATGCGGCTGCTAAAGCCCAACTTCTTGCTGATCATTCTGTTCCCACGATTCAGAGTGTCTACTCTCGTCTTCTACGCGTCTCTATGGCTACTCCTACTGCCACTGCTAGTAGTGCTCTTATTGCTCCCCATGATGGGAGACGTGGTGCTGGCGATTCTAGTAGAGGCAGGGGGCGTGGACGGATCACTACTCCATGTGAACATTGTGGTCGTGTTAATCACTCGTCTGAACGGTGTTGGAAAAAATTTGGCAAACCACCTTACGCAACGTTAGCTGTTGATCATGGACTACATGTCTCTGGCCAGGCTGATTCGATGATCACTGTATCTTCGGCAGAGTATGACCGCCTTATCAGATTGGCAGCTCAGGTAGAAGCCTCCACTTCATCCCTCATGGCGACTACCCCTAGTGTCTCTGGTAGCCTCTCCTAATACTTGGGTCTTAGATTCCGGAGCCACTTCTCATGTTTCAGGTAATCATTCATTATTTACATCACTTCAACTTGGCACCAACTACAATCCGGTGTCCATTGCTGATGGCTCTCTTATCCCTGTCCATGGTAAAGGGACAGTCCAATTAAGCTCTAAACTTACCTTGGCTAGCATTCTTTATGTTCCACAATTTCTAGTGAATCTTATTTCTGTGTATGCCCTATCTAAGAGCTTGAACTGTTCAATCACCTTTTTCTCCTCCTCTTGTATTTTTTAGGACTTCAGTACGAAAGCGAAGATTGGTGGGGGGTTAAGGTTGGCGGTGTCTACGTGCTTACTGATCATGCTTCTGTTTCATCAAGCGTTTTGATGGCTGCTCCTTCTCCTTACACATGGTATTGTCGGTTGGGTCACATTTCAGTAATTAAAGTGTAGCAATTTTTGTCTCTTAAGTCTTGTCCTCATTTTGATTGTGATGCATGTCAGTTTGGGAAGCATCATAGAACTTCATTCCCTAGTAGTGCTTGTCCTCCAACTACTGTACCTTTTCATATTGTTCATTCAGACATTTGGGGTCCGAGTCCTGTTTCAACTAGAGATGGTTTTAAATATTTTGTGACATTTATTGATGACTTTTCTCGCATGTGCTGGATTTGCTTACAGAAAAATCATTCTGATGTGTTTCATGTTTTTCAACTGTTCTATTTTGAAATTAAAAATCAATTTAGCTTGTCATTGAAAATTCTGAGAACTGATAATGCTCTTGAGTATACCAGTTCCCCTTTTACCAAGTTCTGTGAGTCGCAGGGAATTCTCTACCAAACTACTTGCCCTTATACTTCTCAACAGAATGGTGTTGCTGAACGCAAGAACCGTCACCTCCTTGATGTCACTTGTGCTCTCATGTTTCACATGAATGTACCTAGACATTTTTGGGGTGACGCTGTTCTAACTGCTACATACTTGATTAACCATATTAGTACCTCCACACTTCAAGGTAAATCTCCTCTCTCAGTTATCTCAGCAGACTCCTGCTTTTCTAGTTCCACCAAAGACTTTTGGGTGTCTATGTTATGTTCATAATTTTTCTCCTAGTACTGATAAATTGAATCTGCATGCTACTAAGTGTGTCTTTCTTGGTTATTCTCGAACTCAGAAAGGGTACAAATGTTTTAATCCAAAGATGGGACAGTATTTTGTGAGCATGGATGTATCATTCTTTGAGTCTACACCATATTTTTCAACTTCTGTCTCTATTGATCCTCTCATTCCTCTCCCTATTCCATGTCCTCTAGATATTCCATCTGTATCTCTGTTGGTTCCTAGTAACTCTTCTGTTCCCCTGCAGGTATATCATCGTCGGGCCCAAGCCACCGCCGCTCCTGCTCCCCCACCTGACATGCCTTTGCCTGAGGGTCCTCCCCCGGACCCAAATGATCTTCCTATTACTCTTCGCAAAGGGCGTCGCGCTACAGCTAAGTATCTTATTTCTCATTATATTTCCTACTCCCGCATTTCCACCTTTCATAATGTATTTATTAATGCACTCTCCGCTAGCTCTGTTCCTACCAGCCATTCTATAATTCTCTCTTCCTCACTCGAAAACTGCCATGGATGAGAAAATGAATGCTCTTACCTCAAGGCATACATGGAGTCTTGTTCTTGTGCCTCCTGGGGCTCGCCCTGTTCAGTGTCGATGGGTTTACACTGTTAAACACAACCCTGATGGCTCTGTCAATCACTATAAGGCTCGCTTGGTGGCCAAAGGATTTACATAGATATATGGTGTTGACTAGTTGGATACATTTTCTCTAGTCGCCCGGCTTAACTCTGTTCGCTTTATTATTTCGCTTATCATCAACCTTGAGTGGTCAGTACATCAACTGGATGTTAAAAATGTCTTTCTGTATGGTGATCTTACTGAGGCTGTTTATATGCATCAGCCTCCGGGTTATGTCAAGCCGGAGGGGTTGGTCTGCAAGCTACATAAAGTTATATATGATCTTAAACAAAGCCCAAGGGCGTGGTTCCAAAAGTTCTCTATTATCATATCTCAAATTGGCTTTTTTCACTGCAAATTTGATCACTCGATCTTTATTCGGAAGTCAACCTCTGGTATTGTTGTCTTGGCAATTTATGTTGATGATATTCTTCTATCTGGAAATGATTCCAAAGTCATCCATGAGACTAAGACATATCTTCAATCACAGTTCTCTCTCCGTGATATGGGTAAACTCAGATATTTTCTGGGAATTGAAATTGCCTACAAAGGTTCAAATGTTCACTTGTCTCAAAGGAAATATGTCCTTGACCTTTCATCGGACACTGGAATGCTAGAGTGTAAACCCTATGATGTCCCGATGGTTCCAAATGAACAGCACGGCTTGTGGGAAACACCTGAAGACACTGATCCCACCTTGTACAGACAAGTTGTAGGTAAACTCATTTATCTTATTGTTACTCGCCCAGATATATCGTTTGTCGTGGGTGTAGTCAGTCAATTTATGCAGTCCCCCAAAAAGTGTCACTGGTAGGCAGTACTGCGAATTCTTCAATATCTTAAGAAATGTCCAGGTAAAGGTCTTCTATACAAGAAAATGGACACTTTGCTGTTGAGTCTTACTCTGATGCTGACTATGCTGGAAACATTGATGACCGGAAGTCCATACTCGGTTTCTGTGTGTATGTTGGGGAAAATCTTATCACTTGGAAGAGCAAGAAACAAAATGTGGTCTCTAGATCAAGCTGTGAAGCTGAGTACCGTGCAATGGCTCATACCACCTATGAGCTATTATGGATCAAAGGTCTACTGCTAGAATTTGGCTTAGTGGTTGATAGTCCCATGATTATGCACTGCGATAACCAGTCAGTCATCTTTATTGCAAACAATCTATCATTTCATGAGCGCACCAAACATGTTGAAATTGATTGTCACTTCATCAGATATGCTATTTCAAACCATCAGATTACTACTCCGTATACAAAGTCAGAAGATCAAGTCGCAGATATCTTCACTAAGGTCCTCACTTCAACTAAAGCTTATGAATTTTGTAATAAGCTGGGCATGATTGATATATTTGCTCCAGCTTGAGGGGGTGTGTTAAGAGTATGATATATATATATTAGCTTAATGGGTATTAGCTTAATGAGTTTTGTGTAGGTTAACGGGTTTGAAGTTTTCTCAATCCGGTAACTTGTTATTTCATATTTGTATTGGAATCCTAACTAAATGGATTAAGCAATTTCTTTTGATTCTTCTCAACGAAGTCCAATACAATTCATGACGAGTATCAAAAGGATCTTCGTTAGATTTCTTGTTGCTTATGTAATGTTTCCAACATCTTATTTTTCACTGTGAAGACTTGATTACTATTATTTCCATTTTCTTCTCGCATAAAGAATGATGGCTGGCTGCTCGATTCGAGTTCATTTTCGGCTCCATAAACTTACTTTATATCTTTCAAACATTTTAGTTGATTCTTGTTTTTCTTGTTATTTGAATTTATTGTTTTGAGGAATCAATTGATATTCATTTCCATTTATTGTTGTATATATAAAACATTTGTGCCAAGATTGCATGCGATTCTACTTGTGTTGAGTGTATATTTGCTCGAAATGTGTTGGGTGAGTGGTGTTCCATGCTTTGTTTTTTACGATGTAACATTCTGAAATGAAGATGGGTTGGCAATTTGTGTCATATTTGGGTCAATTTGTTTAATCGTGCTGGATCATTATGGTAATACCAAATTACAAATGATGTAAACTCTCTCTCTCTATTTATCTATCTTTGCCTCTCACTCGCCCTGCACCTCTTAGTAGCTCACACAATTGCGTGAAGATGCATACTTTTATTCTTAAGATATTATGACAAATTTGATTCAAAATAGTTAGTTTTTTAAAACATTTCCCTCCGCTTGCTTTCTTTATGCTCATTACTCTCTCTTAATAGTTTATCCACATAAGATGAGTCAAGTACTAAATTCAATTGTTGTGCAACACAACATACAGCTCTACACAAAGTTTGTAATACCGATCTGTATCGGTAAACTGGCTTTTCACTGGACTGGTACATGCGGTACCAACGGTATATAGCTAGCACTAACCATGTACCCTGTAGCGGATCTAGGACCCAAAGGTACATGGGGAAATTGAAATTTAGGGCAATATAGAAAGATTAAAATTTAAAAATTGAGTAGGAGCATTTGCCCACACTCATGTATATGTGGCGGACATGTACCAATCTATGGTCAAACTGTTATGTATTGCCCGTATTGCCCAGTACAGAACGGTACTTTAAACCTTGCTGACACATATAACTTGCAAATTTCTACGTTGAAGGTCGTGTACTAATGCAAGTCTTTTGTCTTTGTTATTCAATGGAGCCATTATGATAAGACCTATAAATAAAATTTTATTGAGTAAAACAATCAATAAATGTAGTATATGAGAAAAAAAAGTATATTATATGTAACAAAATGGCAAGAATATGAACACAATGATATAAACACCTATACAAAATGGCTAGAATAGAATTCTAATCATCTTTTACAAGTAAACTTAGTTATATGGTTGTGTTGTCAATAATCAACCAATTAACTCAGTTATATGCTTAATCAACATACAAGCAAGATTGAAGCATGTTCATTAAATTTTATAAGCAAGATGGGGAGGCCACTGTCTGCTCTTCTTTTAGACCACCATCTCATGGTACAATAAACAAAGCAGCAAGGTGAGAATAAAGTGCATATACAGCAAGAGTGAGACAGCCGATTGAAAAAATGGAGCAGCCCTTTAATTAACGAAGCAGTCAGTCGAACCTTTGTAGTAGCTTCTGCTAGTTAATTAACGATACTGTGATGCTTTTCTATGAAAATTGAAATCGCGTGCAAAAAAAGATGCACATTATTTAATGTACATGAAGATCAAATAGAAATTCCATGAAAAAAAGGCTCGAATTACTCTTTGTGATTTACTTTGATTTTGATTCAAAACCAGTTTTGACTCCTCTCCATCAGATCTATTTGATCGGATATTCACAAAGATCATTATAAACAAGTGAGAATGTACATTCTTGTTGACTAAATTATTAGAGAAAACTTACTGTAATATAATTTGTGAACTGGTCAAAATAGAAAGCCATTCTGACATGATACAAAACATGCTGACCAGTTTTAAAAATTTCATTTACATACCTTGTTGAAGAAGCGACTGCAATCGGAGAGAATGGTGACTGGAGAAGCGATTGGAGAAGGATGGCAACTGGAACCGGAGAGGAGGGCGACCGGAGAAGAATCGCGATTGAAGAGGAAAGCGACCGGAGAAGGATTGCGATTGGAGAGGAGGGCGACCGGAGAGAAGGGCCAAACAGCGGCGTCGAGCACAAAACCCTAACACGGAGAGGGGCGAGCAAGCAGGGGTTAAGAGCAAGCACATTCAGGTTGAGCGTCTTGTTTTCTCCGAGTGGAGAAAAACAAAATGGGCGAAAAAATAACTTTTTTTTTCTTTTTTTTCTTCTAAATTAGTTTTTCAAAAAAAATAAATATTTTTTCTTTTTTTCTTTTTTTTCCCTAATGTATTTATGAGATAGCTCTCTTAACAGTTAACATCCATGTTTTTTTTAAGTTTTCCCCTAGATGCACGCGTATATTGGTAAATCAAATGTGGAATCAAATAGATAATGTGAAAATTTTTTACATAAAGATAGTAACAACTATGCTTTTCAAGTTATCCTAATTCTCTTTTTTTAATTTAAAATAGTTTAGTTTGAATTGATTTAAATTGTAAATTGATCATCATTTGAGTCTAAATCGAACAAACAAACAAAAATTGCAAGTAGTAGTTATTTATACTTTCTAAAATTAGGATTTTCAACCTATAAACAGAAGTAAGATGCGGTAAATTGCCTTCTGTTTCTTTAAATATTTGTCACCCAGATGATGCCAAAAAGTAAAAATAAGAAATCACTGCACGAGTTCAAAATTGCTTATAGTTTCTGTTGATTTAAATCTGAGTATATAATTCATGAAGGGGGAACAACGAAAACTTATTTCAGCAACTCAACAAATAGAATAAGTATAAAGAACATTGCAGCTCTACATTTTGATGGCTTCATAGTTTAGTAACTGAAGTCGAGTAAAAGTTCACCTCAACATGAAACACAGAATTTACTACTGATTTTTCGCCATTGTAGCAGAAACAGGAGTAAATATATTGTTCAGTAGCTCGAGAAATTGATTGTTTAAAGAACATTGTAGCCCTTCAATTAGTTACTGAAGTTGGTTGGAGGATTACTGCAAAATGACAGAATTTACTACTGATTTTATACCATTGTAGTGGAAACAGGAGACTGTACCACAGATCTCAGACAGGAATACATTATCAAAGAAAAGAAATTAAAAAAGAAAGAATTGAAGAAACAAATCATAAGATAAACTCATCTGAGCTAAAGAATAGCTACATTGCCACAAAATGAAATAGAGGTCCCAAAAAGGGAAACCTTTTTCAAATATCTGATTGACCGCTCCAACTAGAGTGGCTATGTTCAGAAGCGAAAACTTGGCTTCCAAATGCCAGCCGCTGAAGCAGTCTGAGCTCTGATAACTCCCTTCCGTCGCTAACTTCACTTTGGCGAGGCTTGACACCATTTGTTAGATCAGCATCAGCTAGGGCATCAAGAATTCTTACTACCTGAATTATTTGTTTTACATTAGCATGCATTCTGAGCAAGCAGATGAGTCTGGTCGCACTAAAATTATTTGTAAACTTATGTCTCCTGATACCTTTCCCATTTGAGGTCTCACTGCTGCTGATTGACGAATACACGCTGCGGCGGCTTCAACCATACGAAGCATTTCCATTTCATTGTAGTTCTTTTCAAGCCTTGAGTCTGGTAATTCTCCGAAGTCTCTAGTTTCAAGCGCATGGGTTAATCGTGGCCGAGCCTGCAAAATAACATTAGCATAAATTGAATAAATTTCTTTTGGTGACAGCATTAATAGCTTGTCCATATAGCTAGTGTCGCAATATGAGAGTGCAAATCGATCTTCTTCATCAGCATATTTCAGTAGATAAAATACTGGATGACAAATTTATGAATCTATACTCTAATAGTCTCCTGTTGGTCAAGAAAATTCAACCAATATATTCAAGAAATGCGTGAAAGAAAGGGAGCAAACCCTCATTACTTCAGTTTCAATTTGCACATCAAAAAAAAATTCTTCAGTGTATTTTATCTGGCATCATTAGTATTTTGCACATAAATATCAACATATTTATTATGACTAAGAGACCAGGTACTAAATCCACATTTTGTATAGCAACCATTAAGTTGGATGCGCTCCCTAAAGAGAAGAAGAATTTAAAGTTGAACAAAAAATCTAAGATGGGCTTGGATAATATTTTCACCAAAGTAGCAAATTTACAGCTAAAGATGGATATGAAGAAGCTTTTGTGTGCGGGGTAAAACCATCATCTCTGCATTATTAAGGGGTGTTAGCTGCTATCATATTGTATGCGCGCTCTCAACCCTGAAGCATGGATATTAATTGATATGCGTTTCTTGTTGCCCATGAGAAACATCAGTCTATTCCATGAACAAATTGATCTTACCTAGATTCAAGCAAATTCTATGTTAATTCAATTTCTTAAATCAACAAATGAGCCTCAAGACAGTAATGAGGAATTTGTAGGAGATTAAAAAAAGAAAAAAAATGTAATTGAGTATCATGTTGAATAACCAAAAGACAATTAAAACTTCCATGATAGTTCTTATATGTTTTTCTCCTCCATTATCTATTATGAAAACACAACTTTCAAGCTCAATTATGCTGGGAAGGTGCACCAGGATACAACCAGGATTAAGGTACTAGCGGGCTGTGCAGTGCGTACATACCATTCTGACATGATACCGGAATAAGGATCTCCTGATTAAAGAATATTTAAGTCTTTCATATATGACCGCATGGATACACGTCTGAAACAGCTTGTTTGTGGATTCAAAAGTCCACATACTATCAGAAATCAGAAACCCTGGACTAGAATGACATGCTAATGCATCATCATCAGCAAGATAGTCATGAAAATTCATTAAGCTAATGAATGAGATCTTCAGAAAGAAGGTAATCGTTATCTAATCTTGATTGAGTACTCACTAGTCACTGGTTAGGATAATACGAGATAAGGAATGCTCCACGGTGGCCCTTAATTATTTAGAAGATAGATTGTTTGTGCATTGAAGCAAAAGCAAGCTTCGTCCCAGAACCTCGGCATTGGCCCCCTTGTTAAAGACATGCTGCATTGTGTTGCAATGCATATCCATGTAATCAGCTGGAGAGAGGAAGGCACATGGCTAAACGTAAATGGTTGCACAAGTGTATATAGTTCAATCAACACCTAGAAACCACCACTATAGCAGATCTCTTTTGCTGCCTAAACTTATTGTCATGATAAGATAGTTGGCCGGGATACATAGACATTTGAACGGTTACAAGGAACAAACAAGTACAAATAGATGTTCATATATTTGTTAGTTTGAAGCTACTTCAGTAAGTATCTGAAAATACAAACTGAGAAACAAATATCAGAACTTACCCACTCAACAAGGCTCTCATCACCCATAGGCTGACTGTCATCAACAGGCTTTCGTCCAGTAATAAGTTCCAAAAGCACAACCCCAAAAGAATAAACATCAGATCGGTCAGTTAGCTTACCACTTGAAGCATATTCTGGAGCCAAATATCTGGATAAAAAATTAATTAAATTGTTTTTAAGAAAAGTTAACCATAGGATCTCATTTTGTTGCAAGAAAATGAACAACTTATTGATTCACTCACCCAAAAGTTCCAATAACCCGTGTGGTAACATGTGTTTTACAATCCATAGCTAACCTTGCAAGCCCAAAATCAGAAACCTATACATGGACACAGATTAGTTAAGAAAAAAGTTCAGTAAAGGGAACTTTATATCCAATAGTACTAAGTTGTGGCAAAGAAATCCTAAAGCAATAACCTGGGTCTCAAAGTTGTTATCCAATAGTATATTTGAGGACTTTATATCTCTGTGGATTATCCTTGGATGACCTAGTTAAAAGTTAAAACACAAGCTCGATGGTCAGTACATCAAATTATAAGTTATAGCTACAAAATTTGCTACTAAGTGCAAGCATTACAATCCTCGTGTAGATAAGCGATGCCACGAGCTGCACCAGCTGCAACCTTGACCCTGGTTGGCCAATCAAGTACTGCCTTTCCCTTTCCTGGAAGATATTAACACATGACTAGCATAAAGAAAAGACAAGTTGCTAGCACAGGACTGCAAGCCTAACAGTTTGTTCCTTATGAAACCAAGTAATTGGAAATTCAGTCATACCGTGAATATGAGAGTCCAGTGTACCGTTAGGCACAAAATCATAAACCAGCAGTCTTTGGTTCTCTGATATGCAGTACCCCACAAGTGAGACCAAATGGCGATGGTGCACACGACTGATAATCTCAACTTCAGCTTTGAATTCGCGCTCCCCCTGTCCACTCCCAACTTTTAATTGTTTCACTGCAACCTCCCTTCCATCAGGTAAGCATCCCTTGTAAACACAACCGAAACCTCCTTCGCCTAAAATATTCTGGGGCGAGAAGCCATTTGTTATTGCAAATAATTCATCATAAGAAAAGGGTGACTGAGCACTGACTATCCCTGCTTCAGAACCAACACTTCCTGACTTATGATGATGATGATGATGGTATATAAGAGGCGCTGTTGGAGATCTTGGGTGCGGTGATTCTGTTAAGGAACAGATGACATTGTCACAGAAGCAGGCAAAATGGGGAATCGCATATTTGGATATCATCATTATATTTTAGGAAAACAACTAGTAAGGTGTTAGTTTCTTGAATCAGCCAACTAAGAATGCAAATCATCTGAATTAAAGGCTAGTAAATTACAAAAATGATGATAAAAAACGAAGAAGTTGACGTGACACTGTGGCATTACCTGACATTATAGAAGATGTAAGCGGTGAAGGCATGACAAACCCTGCAGCATATCCAGCAACAGACTTCCTGCGCCTCCTTACAAACCACACAGCCAGTCCTAGAGAACAAAGCAGGACAAACACCGCTGCCAATCCAATAGATACTGCAGCAGCTGTGTTGGTGGTACCACCTCCTGAAGTGCTGTTGCCTGGTACACCTGAAGCAGGAGCAAAGGAATTGCTGGAGTTCGTGTTCTCGGGTATTGGATTAGTCGAATTGTCCGGTAGATTGGTAGAAGGTACGGGAGAAGAGGCTTGGACTGGGGAAGGAGTAGTAGCACCACCAGAGGAATTGGCTGGAGGGGGAGGGGTTGTGCGAGGTGGAGGCAGTGTGCTTTTAGGTGGTGGGGCAGAAGGAACAGAAGGGGGGCTTCGGGACATCTCTTGGGGCGGAGGGGAAGGTGAACTCTTCGGCGAATCAGCAGCTGGTGGTGGTGGAGAGGTTCCGGTAGGTTTTCCAGGTAAATGTGGAGGTGGTGGAGATGCAATGGGAATTTGAGGTGACGATGGCACGGAGGGTGGTGGAGGAGAGTCTGCATTCGGCCTAGGAGAGCTCGTTCGATCGGGTGGCGGAGGAGCGGATGCATTGGGCGAAGGAGGAGGAGGAGGAGTTAATGTGGGCATCGGTTTAGCCTCGATGGGTGGCGGAGGAGGTGTGATAGGGGGAGGAGAGACTGCAGGAGTTGGTGGAGGCGGGGGAGAAGCTGCAGGTGGTGATGATGGAAGCGGAGAAGTGAGATCAGGCGGCGGCGGAGTGACAGGCGGAGAAGTGAGATCAGGCGGCGGCGGAGTGACAGGCGGAGAACTGAGATCAGGAGGCGGCGGAGTGACAGGCGGAGAACTGAGATCAGGCGGCGGCGGGGTGACAGGTGGAGAAGTTGGTGAGGACGGTGGCGAAAATGCTGGCGGCGGCGAAGACGGAGAAGGAGGGGTAGGAGAAGGGGCACTGGGAACAGGTGGAGAAGAAAAAGGTGGCGGTGAGTTAGAAATCGGAGGGGGCGAAAGAGAAGAAGGCGGTGGAGGCGAATCAGCAGAGGAAGAAGACGGCGGAATCGCCGGGGAAGTAGGTGAAGGGGAGGAAGACATGTCTGCTTACACTATCACTTCTTTCCGCCCTATATCAGCTGCTAAAACTCAACTGGTTGGAGAGCTCAAAACGCTTTGAATCCATGACCGAATGAAAGCTCGAGAGCTGCTGCTTTTTTCTTTGAATGTAATTAATCAAAAAACTGTTCCCTAGAAAGCCAAAAGGCCTCGTCTCCTCCTGGAAGCTACTCAATAGAATGCACACAGCACGTAAGAACAACGCTCGATATCAGAAAAGTTCCAAATCTCAAATCTCTGAATAATAATCTCCTCAATGAATCTTCAAGAAATTGCGGAAACACATCCTCGGTGCCACTCTCCGCACAGATTAGGAAACACTTCGACCAAGATCTGACCTTTTACTGAACGAGTTCCCAAGATCCCACTTTTGTAGGAGAAGAAACGTCTGCTGAGCCAAATCGGAGCAGCTCCTTGGATTTCAGGTCAAATGGTCACTCGAAATTGAAATTTTAATCCAAAAACCACCAAAAGATCCTCTTTTTTTCCAAATAAAATAGATCGCAGAAATTTAAATCAAACCACTACATTAACGGCCAGTATCCAGCGTGTTCCACTTAAAACATTTGAGCGTAGACTATGCGAAATGTTCCCGGCCGCCGCCGCCGAGTTCATAGAACTCGCCACGTCGTCCACCTCAATTCCACCCTAACACTGGTCCTATCCTTCGTGATGAATGCGCGGCGATGAGTCAAATCCTGGGTCCGCGTTGGACAGGGAAGAAGGCGGAGGACAAGCCAGCGGTCAGCTAGCCGTGATGGACCGAGTAGCCCTGCTTAATATTTACAATCTGAATAAATTTAACGATTAAACAAGTTAAAATCGTCTCCCTCCCGCTGCCTGCAGCGACAAAACTATCACTAAAAAAATTATTGTTTCGTACTTTCTTGACTTCATCAGAATCTTGTAGCTTTTAAGAGCTCCTCTCGCTGTGCACTTGCTTTTTGAGTTGAGAGATCAGAGATCCAATCCAGCCTTTTTTCTCCGCCATGAAAAGCTTAACCAGAGTGAAACAGTCAAATGGTCACCGCCAGAGAAGATTGGCAACCGTCGAGATTGCAATGCCACGGGATATATTCCAAGCGATTTATGGATAATGACGATTTAGTTCTCATGGATAATGACACATCTTTCAAACGACAATTAATTCATCGTTGGCTTGTGCGAAAAACAATGCAATCTTTGATAGGAACAGCATTCAAACTCTGCATTGATCACTCGCAGAATTGAGAAGATTGAGATCTCATTGCATCGAGTTGGCTTTCTCTTCCCCTGCAGTCAAGCTTGGTATCCATTCCTCCTTTGACTTTGTAAATGGGTGGACTTTGACAAGTAGCAGAGTTAATTGATGTGTTATTGTATCCACTAGAAGGACAGTAGACCCTTCTGGTCTACGTAGTGGTAGAGGATGATAATACTAGCAGCTCTAGTCGCACGGCCATTATTCATTAATATAGAATTTATTATTATTGTAGCATATCTTAAGCATCAAACAATTATAGAGTAGGCTGACCTGTAAGTAGAGGTGGCCATGGGCCGTGCTTGGGCCGGCCCGGTTCTTGGCCGGCCGTGTTTGGCACGGTCCGTTTCAAATCGTGTTGTGCCTGGCACAGCACGGCGGAAAAAATGCTGGCCCCGGCACGGCCCGCGGCCCGATTAGGCGTGCCGGCCCAGGCACGGTTTCACCGGAGAGGGAGCACGGATCCAGCACGCGGGCCAAGCACGGCCCGCGGGCCGAATACGGCCCAACAGGCCAAATGAGGAACGCGGGCCGTGTTTGGCCCGGCCCGATTGTGTAAATTTACGTATTTATTCCCTATTTTTAATTATTAAAAGGGGCTAAAATGGTAATTTTATAACATAAAGACAATTATATCCTTAACTTTTAAATTTTTTCAAACCGTTATAGGGCTATTTGGGTAAAAACACATGCTCAATTCGAAAATTCCGACCGTTACCGCCCAAATACCCGTGCCGGCCCGCGTGCCGTGCCTGGCCCAGCCCACGGGCCGAGAGGCCTTGGCCCAGCACGACCTGAGCCGGGCCACGGGCCGCTCGCGGCCTGTTGACTTGGTCAACGGGTCGTGCAGTGCCCGGCCCGTGTTGTGCCGGGCTGTGCAGGCTGCGGGCTGCGGGCCGACCCGGCCCGTTGTCCACCTCTACTTGTAAGTTGACTAATAATTATATTTAACTGAGAACTTGAGGGCGCTTAGAATAAAGCACAATGAATCATGCATGACTAGGGATGTCAACACTGGCAGGCATGTTACTGAACAGTAAACAGGCACATCACTGAAGTTGGTATTTGATAGAATAATAGCTAAAGAAAAAAATGAGGTGCCATCAAGATTCATGAATGCAATCTTGTTAATGAATTTTACTAACTTTTTCGTTTGATTTTTAGTTCAGTAATACATAAAGTAACGAACAATGAGTTCATTGAGGCAGCAACACAAAGTCAATCCCACTTTATCCTAAACAATTATAAATATTAAAAAGAAAAAAAAAATTATCCCACTTTTCGCTTCTCTACTTATAGATAAATTTAATTAATTGACTTTAGATCGATAATCAGTATGGCATTAAAAGCCCAACAAAATTTTGAGCAAATAATGGCATTTCAGCACCAATATTAATTGCACAAACAGAGTTTAGAGCTTCGAGCTGTGAATTCTGAAGCAAGGTTTCAGGTGGTGATTAATCGTAGTAACAGCTTTCCATTTACGCAGATTGATCTGACTCCTCACTGCTGACAGTAATTATTTACTGAAATAAATTACTGGAAAATCTTGGCTTTCATTTCGAAATGAAAAGTAACAACGGTTAATGGGTATTGGACAGGAAAAAGGCTGTACATTGCTCCCTTTAACGGGCTTGATTGGGCCGTCACATAATTGTGGATCGCAGCGGTCACATCAGTAAGCATCGGCTATCCCTTTATAGGAATTAGACAAGCACATCGAGCCTCCATCGGCTACCCTTTTATGGAATGCTTCTTTCGCTGATATCGACTGATTGGACTCGTGATATTTTTTTATGATTAATAACGTTTTATTTTCAAAAAAGAATAAGAAACAAAGGATAATTATTATATCGATATGATTTTTAAAAATAGGAAATCAAATTTATATATTTATATCTTAAATGCCTCTTAATTTTCTTTTCTAAGTAAATTATGATTTTTTTCTCTACTATTAAACATGCCCAAAAATTAAATGAATTGAAATCTTGCTCGTGGGGAGCTAGATTTGGAATAAGTTAACTCCACAAGCAAAACATTTTTGCAAAATACAACCCCACGTCTCTTCGATTTACTAAAATTAGTTTTAACAAATAGTGTAAATTATTTATAAATAAATGGCTTACATTGAGAAAATAAAATAAAATTTTTAGGACCAAAATGTTATAAGTTTCCCTTTTTAGCTCAATTTAATATGTTTCATGCAGTTGCGAGGTATTCAACATGCGCTAAACACGGGCATGCCTTTAGCATGAGGAGCTTTACTTTTTCCATTTCGGTCACAAATTTTTTATTTTTGCCGTACGTCCAATTTAATTTCCAATTTCTAATTAAAGACCCACCAATGTGGCTTCCAAAAAAGGATATATTTATTAGCTGCAATAATAAATTTTAGATAAAATTGGATGGCATGGAACGGTTCACAATATAAAATAACTACGGGTCACAACTATGGAAATACATAAACCAAATTTAAAACAATTATTGTAACTACTTTAACAAATTAATTCAAGTCTTACTTATTTTCACTTCGTTCAAAATGCGATAAATATTCCATTTATGGCATGACGTTAGGCTCTTGATTATTTCCTATATTTGGTTCTCAATTAAAAGAATTGTTATTTTTTGTTGAAAAAGTCGAACTTTCGCATTCTCAAATTGATTATTCTGGCTAGTAATATTTGTCATAATATTATTAATTATTTGAATATGTTATGATTTTTTTTTTATACCACATGGTTATATAATTTAATATCTGCATGATTTATTAATATTATATATTAAATATTAGAGAAAAATAATTAACTAATTAATTGATTGATTGATTCAAAACTATTTCTAATTTCTAAACTAAATAAAGTAAATATACTAAGTTCGCTAGTAATGTTAATATAAACGTTATAATTGTAACAATAAATAAACCACATGTCGTTGCAATAATTTTTCTAATAATGCATCAATATTAATTAATTTTTTTTCCTGATCAATAAAATTATTTACTCAGTTATTTTTAGGTGCATCAAATAGTTTTTAATTTTAATGTTTCTACTTAGTTGTATTGATTTTTTCTTTTTGCTAATGATATTAAACCTTCACAATTTAAACCTCCTAAACAAATGGAAAAAAAAATGGAACTTATCCAATATCCCAAAACTAGTGCAAACGCAAATATCGTGATCGGGCAATCTCTAATCCATTTTCTTTTTTTTACACACACAATCCATTTTCAGTTGTGGAAAAGGTCAAAGAACGTAATCCACAGTTCGAAGCTCGCCAGCCATTTACTCATCTATGGAAAATCTACCAGCTATTTGATTTGCTAGGTAGTTTTTCCAGCCGTGGGATCCATGGAGCCATAGGAATTATCCAATCAAAACACGGATGGGTAGGAGTATTAGCGCTTAACAAAAACAAAACCAGCGAAACCGTTGCGAGTTCTTGCAACGGCCACCAAGTTTGTGAATGGCGCTTGGCCGCTCGCCTATAAAGGCCGTACAGTGGAGGCGCACGAAAGCAACCACGCAGGAATAAGAGCCAGTGAGCGACAGAAAAAAAGGAGAGACACAGATAGAGGAAGACGAGGAAGAGCGCGAGGTGAGAGAGGAATTTTAGACGGAGACGCCTTGAGTTAGCCGTCGCAACCCCTTGCCATACTCCACCGCTTCTTCCCCTTTTGGGTGCGTGCGTGTGCCTTACTCGATTGGATCGGTCGCTTCTGGACGTTATTTTCTTTTTTCTTCCACTTCGATCTCATCTCCTTTCGCTTTGTTTCTTAGGGTTTTGAGTCCGAGTGAGAGAGATCGACGCCCGCCAAGATGGGGATGAGCCAGAACGCAATCCGCAACATCATCGGAATCATCGGTATGCTTCCATCCCCCTTAAACCCGAAGGTCTTCTGATAAAAGGGAAATTAGGTCGTTCATTTAAGAATTTTGGGGGGTCAGATCTAAATGCACGTTCAATGAATCGTACGATGATATCTTGATTTTTGAGACAAATATTTAATGGATTAGTATCAATTTTGGTTACAGGCAATGTCATTTCGTTTGGTTTGTTCCTCTCACCAGTGTAAGCTGCGGTGCCTTGCTCCATACAATGTGATTTAAATTTACGTTGTAAAATCGATCTGAATGCAACATTTTAATATTCACAGGCCAACATTCATACAAATTATAAAAAACAAGGCAGTTGAGCAGTTCTCCCCGATTCCCTACCTCGCTACAGTCCTTAACTGCATGTTTTGGGTGTTCTATGGCCTCCCCTTCGTGCACCCGAACAGCCTTCTGGTGATCACCATTAATGGCATTGGCCTAGCCCTCGAGGCTATCTACCTTACTATCTTCTTTGTTTATGCTACCCGCAATGGCCGCGTGAGTATATGTAACAAGAGATGTCATTTAATCAATTTCGCTTTTACTCATAATTTAACCACTAATTTGAACCCTTTTTTTTGTCGAATCGACGCAACATATCAGTTGAAGGTGATCATGATACTGGCGGCAGAGATCGTTTTCGTCGGAGCGGTGGCAACGGCAGTTCTCCTGGCGGCGCATACCCATGAGAAGAGGTCTCTGATCGTGGGGATCCTATGTATCATTTTTGGCACGTGCATGTATGCCTCTCCCCTTTCAGTGATGGTAAGCACAACCTACTCCTACCTTGAACAGAACCATGCATTTTTTTCGATATTTTTATATACTCCAAAAATTATAAATTTATGAATATATTAATATATTATCTGTACAAATTTGGTATTTTATAATTTTCTTCCGAAATTATAAATTTATTGACGAGGAGGGGGCTACACATCCCCTCAGAATAGCATCAAACTATATGTTACACATACTAATTCTTTATTTCTTTTATAAATTAAAAGGACACATATTAAATTGAAAATTTTGCTAATGTTAGGCATTACTTTAGAGGCCATGAAAGTAATCTGTCTATATTCACTAAAAAACAATAATTCATTATATTCCGCAAAAGCACATCAAATCATTATATCGCATTGACATCGGAAATTAAATGCATTCAAAATTGCATGTACAATATGTTTTCCTAAATACACTTAATTTGATGCAACAATTATTGCATGTTTGTTACGACTAAATTCACATATGAATCAATCATTATAAATGTGATATTTGCTTATATTATGCCCTAAGTCATAAGTTTTATAAGATCTAGTTTATTATAACAATTATCATATCTTAGTTTTTGATTTGTAATACTTCTGAAAGATTGAATGTTTTCAATATATAACACTTAACTTTCCTAAACAATACACGTCTTGGAGACTATTGTCTTAGCTAATTCAATTTTGATTTAAAAATGATGATTAGCTCAACGCAAAATCTTAGTTGTTAATAATCAGATAT
Organism: Costus lasius; assembly: GCA_027563935.2. NCBI lineage: Eukaryota > Viridiplantae > Streptophyta > Magnoliopsida > Zingiberales > Costaceae > Costus > Costus lasius. Next base: position 546,022 of record CM050446.2, on the reverse strand, counting down.
TAGGATTAGATTGTCTTTATAACTTCGATACACCTTCTAAGAAAACTAATTTGGTTTTGATTTTAAAACCAAATTCATGTCTATCTGATGAAATAATGTCATCCTGAATGCATTTGAGATGATCCTACATTTTATTGCGAGTCTGCGGCATCACGATTCACAATAATGTGTACATATATCGCATTTCAATAAGTTATTTACATCTGTCAATCATCCATAGTAACCTTCAGAGTTGCAATTATTTTTCGGCAGAAACTTGTTATCCAAACGAAAAGTGTTGAGTACATGCCCTTCACACTCTCCCTTGCTAGTTTTCTTAACGGAGCGTGCTGGACGACCTATGCCTTCCTCCCCTTCGACATCAACCTCGTCGTAAGTGGTTGCTCTCTATTTAAAAAGAAGTTGCTCTCCCTCACAAAATACACGAAGCACTGCAACAAGCCCGGTCCCATTTGCGGCAGTCTAATTCATTTTTAAATCGCAGATTCCCAATGGCCTGGGCACCCTTCTCGGCTTGTCTCAATTGATCCTCTATGCATGCTATTGCAGTACCACACCGAAGAAGCAGACTAAGGCTGAGGTCGAGCTTCCCACGGCATCAAACGTCTAAGCGTTAAGGATGGTGCTGAAATAAGTGATTTAGCATTTTATGACAAACATTTCATACTCTTCCTTGAAGATCACACCTTTGTTATGCATTTGTGTTTAGTTCTGCTTTAGGTGCTTGTGTGTGTTCGCAAGTTTTATATATTTCATGTTACAATACTTATGTACTACTATAGTGTTGTATTTCTTTGGACGAAAAATTGAAAGGAAAAAATAAAAAACACATTGAATCTAGATGAAAAATATTACTAGATTAAATGTGTTTTTTATTTTTTTCTCTAATTTTTCGTAAAAGAAAACACATTATTATAACCATGTATCTCCGCTTTTACCTTAACATTTCTATTAAGTACTTTGACTGTATGAGAATTAACAAAGTAAATTTTACACACCTCACTATATAAATTTATAATGTGAATATTATGTTATAACGTAATAATAGTGATGGTGGGACAATAATAATTACACAAAATGATAAGGTATACTTGTTTATTTTAAAATAATTATTTTTATTAAATTATTAAATAAAAATTACAGTAAATTTTAATATTTTAGATTAATCATATATTTTATTAATAATTTAATTAGTATACTGGGTCATGCCGGTAGCCTAAGTGTCACGCCCCGGTCGGATCGGTCTAGAATAAGCGCTTATCCGCTTCCTAGAGCCGTCCGGCGGAATACCAGAACGTAACTCGCCCTAGGGTTTCCGGCTCCAAAATCGAAACCCTAATCCCCCCGGATAATTTTTATCCCCAAAATACAATTCGCACAGAGAAAATCCTAACCCCAATTTAGAAATCCGGAAAAGAACGGAGCCCTAAATCAAATATCTCTTCTAATTTTGACCAAAGTCAAAATTATGCGTTGCTTGCGTCAGCAATCTGTCGCGACGTCAGCCCTCGATTTTTCGCCGCCGCGCCGATTTGCCTTCGCTGACGTCAGTATGACGTCAGCCGTCCGATTTCGTTCGCCGAAATCGAATTTCGCCCGCTGACGTTCGCCTACGTCAGCCGAAATCGAAATTTCGATTTTCGTTTTCACGCTCCGCCGCTGACCGTTGACCGCCTCGTTTCGAACGCCCGAGCGTTCGAAACTCCTGTTCTTCTTCTTCTCTGCGAACGAACGCTCGCCGCCGCGTTCGTTCGTCTGTCGCCGACCGGACAGCCGCCTGCTGCCGGAAAGGAGCGGAAATCTCCGCCGGGAACCGAGAACAAAGGGAAGAGTATCGGAGAGGAAAAACTCAGCTTTATTCACCTGATAGAAGCTTACAAAAACCTCGTCGCCGCCCGCCGGCGTCCCTCTTCCCTCCCTCGCCGGTCGTCCACTCGACGCCGGTTACAATCTCTCAACCCTCTGCTCGCCTGATGGTGGAAGTCGCCTGTTCACTTACGCATCCGAGCTCCCCCCTCTGCTTCGCCCGTCGAAGCTATTTAACGAGGAGAACGCCGCCGTCTCCTCTGTCCGCGTTCGCCGCCTGCGACCGCGTCCGACGCCCTCCGTCCGCTTCCTACGCGCGACGAAGCCTCCTGCAGCCGCCCACGTCCGCGTCTTCAGCGCCAGCTGGGGAAGTCGCCGCGTTTGTCGAACGTGCTCCGTGCAAGCCGTTCGCGGTGTTCGCCGAATCGAGCGCAACGCTCGCGTTGTGCGCAGCAGCCGAAGACGAGCCCTGGTCAACATCCCGCGTTGACCGGGCGATTTCGCTCCACTGATGACCTCTGTTTGATTGAGCGTGGGTTGGGCTTGGCTTTGGGCTTGATCCCGGGTTTGGGCCGAACCAATTAGACCGGGCCCTGACACTAAGGGAGCTTGTGGGTTTTCTTGCTTAGGCTTGCCTGGGCCACCACGAGGCCTGCAAGTAGTGAAGGGATCACGTTCGTCGCTCGGCCAGGATAGAGAAAGGGCCATATCCTCTATTCCCTTATGAGTGTGCGGTTAAAAAAAAATTTTAAACAAGGTTATTGTATATGAATCTTAGGAAGGTCATATTCTCGTCCGTAGCTTCACAAATATAAATTTTAAAGCAAAACTCGCATGAATATTGTTTTAAAATTGTATATAACATATGTGATGGACGACAGAATCACCTCTCTCCCGTCTATTGCTTCAAAATTATAAATTTTAAAGCAAAAGACCCATATGAATATTACTTTAAAATTTGTAAAACAAGAAATAGAACTCTGCCTAAGATCATTTATCGCTTGAAAAATATAAATCTTAAAACAAAAGTCAATTAAATATTATTTTAAGATTGGCATACTATATTGTTTTATCCCAACCGTTCATTAGTTTTAAAATATAATTTTTAACTAAAAGTCATGAATATTATGTTAATATTCGCATAGATGCAGGTCACACAATGCGGCTCTTAGACAAACTTGTGACCAAAACCAGACTGGGTATAAATAGAATGCTCTTGCTCAGACTGCGTTTGGCGCTACCAGGCGTTTTATATTGACGTGCAACAGTGCCAAAACTTTATTTTCCTTACCCTTTACTTTTTGGAAAGTACCTATACAGAACAACTATAGCACGAGGCCACGAGCCACGAAGAGGGATGCACAGAACTCATTAAGCTGTTTTCTCCCAAGTCCCAACTGCCTTATAATTCATCACACGATATATTTACATATTAATATCACTACAAGAATAAAAGTTTAGTAATATTGTCACAGATTGTATAATTTGGAAAACTTATTAAATTCACAAACAACCTCAATTTATTAACGTGTAGAAATAAAAATTTTATTCTTCATCTAGTTGCCAAAATACTATCGCTGCCTCGCAGCAATACACGCCCCAAATACGCCCTCATAGAGTCAATAAAATCACTAAATATGAATCTTATGGCAAACTGCGATTTTACCCCATCATCACTATAGGGATTTGCAAATACATACTTGATTGACAAGGCAACTTTGTGAAGGATTCATCCATGCACTTTCTAGTTTATTACGGCTCGCCAACTCAAGAACGAAAAGCGCTATTAACATGATTCAGTTCCAAAATACATAATTACTGGGCAATATTTGACCAGTTTACCATCATAAACCTGCTAACACAAAACATTACGTGCCTGGTAATGAACACGTACCAAAATTTCCAACCGCTTGTACTGTTTGACAAGTATATCATCTCAATCAAGCAGCTTTGTACCAAATATCTTGTATCGCCTTGGATTCCGGGGATTATTTTCATCCAAACAATATAAATTTAGCGCACACAAGATCCACGGAGGATTTCTAGAACAGTCTGCTATTTGTTCATCATTATCGGATACACCAAGTAATTTATTCATCTTCTTTTGCAATTCTTCGGTATTCCGATAGTCGCCGAGAAGCTCAACCTTCCAAAAAAATGCAAAAAAGAAATGGTAGATTAACAAGCATTAGCAATATAGACCACACTAAACCAGTGGCACAAGGCCTAATATAAATGAAGACGAACATGCATTAATACAAAAAAAGGCATATATAAAAAATTAATTTATTAGCCAATATACTTTGTAAACAGGGTCTGTATTCAATAATACACGTCAATTTAAGATCCAGACAGTGACATCCAATCACTACATGTGCATAACTAAAATGCATGATGTCTGAACCTTGTTATTTCTTCCTAGATAGCACTATCTGTTTCTTTGCAAACTTAGTGCTATGCTTGAATGAACTGGGGTCGCCATAAAAAATAAGAAAAGTTCCAACGGGTTTCATGCACTTTCAAAAATTGGAATCTTAATGTGACGCTTACTTGATATCCCAAGATGTGATTCTCACCTTTGATTAGAATGTTTCACAGATTCATATTTTCTTAAATTTTAAAACATCAATCGCAATCACAAGATGTGTCACCAGGATTCATTTTTCGTAAGAACGTATATAGAGGATCCCATTATAGAACTTTTACTCTGAGAATAGCTTCAAGCTACAGGGTGGAAAGAGAGTACCCCTTCTTCCCCAGAAAGCAACGCGTGAATTCTTGCTGTGGGATCCTCCAGAGTAACCACAAATTGATAACGGTTATCGATAGGCGAAACAAGCTCCCCAACTTTATACGGCTTAGCAGACACAATACGAACAACACAAACAAGCTTGTGGGGCACCTGAACCAAAGCATCCAAAACTGGAATCAGTCTTCGTAAAACAATACTGAAAGTCTGTAGAAGTTGTACTCTCAGCAAACTGCTAAAGAAGTGGTTAATCCGGAAGTAATACAGGAAAAACTGCATACTATTCCTCGTGCATTTTTATATATTAGTACTTGATGGTTTATAAAGGATGTAATTCACATTAAAAATAAAGTTAAATGATCAAGAGTTCGTGCCAATTTCTTAGACTAAAAAATACACCTTAAAGCAATATGGACTAGTCTGGTGGTTTAATCTGCTTTTAATTTAAAATTGAACCTTAGTACATTTAGGAAAACATTTGACGCAGATGAAGCTTTCAGCGTTTTGACAATTCAGTTAAATTAGAAAAAAAATTCCTCCGGTTAAGAAATTCCACGAGGTTGAAAAGGCAGCCTAGTCAACCAAAAATTTCAGGAAGTGCATAAACCAAAGTTACCTTCATATGAGTAAGAGACTCCAGCAAAGTTACATATACCTTCCGAGAGTGCCACTCCGAAACTGAGGTCAAAGCAAAAAAACATGAACAGTTAGGACATTTCTTGTAGTAAAAAGTAAATCAATTCATGTATAATGATATCAGGACAAGAATTTCAACAAAAGTTTAGTCAACCGTAGTGTTGATGCACATGGGGCACCATGTAATAATCTATCATAACAGTATTGTTAGGGTCACCACCCGTAACAGGTCCAGGCCCAGCGGGCTAAGTCCCTCCGACCTCATGAATCCCGGTTTGGATCCCCGTTACCCCAAACAATTCACGTCTGCAGCGGGATTCGACCCTGTCCATGACCCTCACAAGTCATGACCCTTTAACCATTTCCCTACCTTTGTTCGGTGCCAAACCGTATGCATAGATAGCGGCACTATCTTCTTGCTGACTGAATCTGATTATTACCTTCGTATACCCATTGAGATCTGTTTCCTGCCATTGAGTCACATGGATGCTTGCATGCTATCTGGTTTTTATGTTTCTGTGCATGATACTATTAGCAGTTTATTTATATGCAGTACATATATATTTTGGCTGTCTCTACAGCCAGCTTGTGTTGATATTGGGGATGGACTGATAGGTCTGACTGAGATGGTCCACCTTCCGAGAACCTTGTGATTTTGGCCATAGGTAGTAGTCATGGATGCAGTCTGTGTGAGCCCATGGTCTACAGGCCTCCGGATGGGTCACAGTTGGGTGTCGTGAGGACTCGGCATTCCGGGGTGACCTGGGTGTAGGACGCTACACCGGCGGACTGTCGACGGACAGCCGTTTCTACCGTTAGCTGGCGGTAGGAACCACTCTTTGAGTGCGCGTCCTACGGGACATTGGCACAGCTTGGTTTCCACCTGCATGTTGTACTTTATGTATTTACTAAGTGGGTTGTAATAAGTGGTATCAGAGAGTCCTAAGTATGGTGAGAGGCCAATAGGAAAGAGCTACCGAGGATGGTGGAGCCACCTTTGGGCTGACCTCACATGCTGCCGACTAAGGGATGATTCTTGGGCATGTGTTAAGGTTTGGGCTTGACGAGGACGTCAAGTCTTAAGTGGGGGAGATTGTAATACCCCGAGTATAGTCCCACATTGCAAGTGGAAGAAACTATTATGTGGTTTATAAGGCTTAGTGAGCTTGCTATTGTTAACTTGGGCTTTAGCATTTTAACAAATTGGGCCACGTGGCAAATTAGACCCACCAAGTTAATAAATAGTTTGCTTACTAAGCGAGTCATAACAAGTATGGTACTCGCTTATTCCTTGAACAGATTTTTAGACCATAGAGTCTATGGCTCAGGACCACCTGGAGGTCGTAAGATGGAGTTCCTAGTTCAGTGGGGGGATGAACTAGAGGAGGATGCTACCTGGGAGAAGGTAGAAGACATTTCTCAGTTTGAAGAGCTAGCCAGGGCATATGATCAGCTGATGGCCTCGAGGGCGAGTGCCAATTCAGTTGGGGGAGTATTGTGAGACCCTGGGTATGCTGGGGTTATACCCCAGACCATTCCATGGATCCAGCGGGGTTCTGGGGAGGAATGGAGGAGTCTAGAGGGGAGCTAGGCTGAAGATGCAGTGAGCCTACTAGAGGAGTTAGGACACTGACATTGTGTTAAGTATGTTTTTGCAGGTACATCGACATACTATATCCTTGGGCATGGCCTGGGGGTGCTTTGGAGTGATGAGGGGTCATTCCCGTATTTCGGAGCATGGTTAACTTAACCATGGTTACCACTAATGGTTAATTAAATGCATAAGCAACCAAATATTTAAAATGTGACATAATATACAAGATTTTCACCGACGTTTAAAAATTCAACCCTTAAATTATATACATACAGTACCAACTTGTAGTACAAGATCAAACCGGCATATAACGCCCATGGTTAATCCGTTAATTATATTGACCTTGTATGTATCCACACAAGTCAGGACCGATAAGTACAGCAGAAATAGTTTTTTTTTCCTTTATAGCAAGGAACTAATGAAAGAACTCTTTGACTCCATACATAAGAAAGCCTCTTTTCAATTCAAGAATTAATACATTTGGAGTAGGGGAAACAATGAAATAGCCAAAAGTGTAACGAGAAGCAGAGATCTTCAGAATTAAATCCACATTATGAGAATCACATCAAGTAATCCCCTAGAAAGTGAGATTGACTAATAGGGTTCACACATAAATCCAGATTAAATAATTGAGAATGAATAAACATTATATTCAGCTTTTGGGAATTAATAATGTTAAATAATCATTCCCTAATAACTCTTTATGCATTTGATTATAAATTAAAATAGTACAACTTCTGAAAATATATTTGGCTATATTATCAAGATTGAATAATTATAACATTCGGCTCAACAAATAATCTCTTCAATTAGCAATAATTCAAAATATTTTCAATGAAAATACTGTTCTCGGTAGATCAAAATTACAAGTCTTTTCAAAAATATTGAACTGATAGGTAACAAGGATATATCATTAACAATGGTTGTCGCATTAATTTCTTTAGAGGTTTTATTGTACATAAGCAGACGCATGGACATCATCACCTACAATCCTATGGATTAAAAACTGCAAAGATTATTTTCTAATGTTACAACTGAGTGAAGTGTATTAAATCGAGAATATACGCTTCTAAACATGAGTTTTGTATGGATATTCTTTATACACTAAAATCCTCTAAACAACAAATGGCATCATACAACGAGTATGCTTGTTTGCATCAAAGGCGATCAACATTAAGGCCATGTAAATATAACGGATATAATGCTCATTCTCACGGTGCATCATAAATATCCATGAATTATCCAAAACAGAGAAGAAAAATAATTAAAAATATTTAAAATAAAAATTAAATTATGGATTCAGAAAGTGAAAATTTGACATGCTAACACATGATAATCGGGTTGGCTGGTGACAAATGTGTTCTCCACCTTAAACATATGGTCAATATACCAAAATAAGAAAAGGATAATAAATTGGAGGCAAAATGACACTCAACATGTCCGCATTACACCGCATATGTAGTGCTAAATAAATGGTTAAATATGGACATGTTCATTGTCTCTAAACCTTTTTAATACTCGAAATCTCAAAATGATATCATGTGCCATAAAAAACGTAAAATGACATTACCATCCATTAGACAGGATAACTTAGTGTTAGGCCTGTGGAGGTGCAGGCCGATCAAGGAGATCAAGGGAGACTGGGCTGGGCGGTGGCCCAAGCCCACACGGCTAAGGAGAAAGAGGAACCCGATTCCCTGGTCAACATTATGGTCAAAACCAAAAATCGGAAGAAGACGCGGGCGTTCTTCTTCTCCGATGTGTTCGGACATGGTCGGGCAACGCAGACGACGGCGTCTTCAAGAGGCGGAGCGACTTCGACAACTTCTCCGGCGGTTGAAGCGGACGCGAAGCGTGGGATTTGGCCACGCAAGGAAGTCGTGGGTGGGAGAGCGATTCCGGCGGAGAGGGAAGCATCTCCCTTCCCCCCCTTTAAATCTCAACGGAGAGGGCGACGAGAAGGGGGGGGGGGGGACGAGTGCTAGGGAGCACCGCCACCATCAGCGACGACGTCATCGCCCTTACTAGAGTGGGGGCTCTGATGTTGCCAAGGGGCAAGGAGACCGGCGCCAAGGGGCGACGGTAAGCTGAGAGAGTTGTAACCGACAACAGGTATGCCGCCGGCAACAAGAACGAGTGGGGTAGGGGCAAGCGACAGGGGTCGTCGGCAGAGAGGTTTTGTAGCTTCAAGGATTGAATAAACAGCTTTCCTCTCTATCTTGGTTCCCCTGTTTCTGGCGAAGATGTGTTTCCAGGTTTTCATCCATCCGGTGAGGTTTCTGGCGGCAGCAGGCGACTGCTAGGTCGGCGACAGAGAGGCTAAGGGCGAGGAGACAACTATCCTTACCCTGCCAGCATGCCCGAGTTTCTCAGGCGACAGACGCAACTCGGCGCACGCCGTTCGGCCGTTGCACGCGACGAAGACGAAGCGCGGCGTTCGCTTCAAGACAAGTCAACGCGTTGGGGCAATCAACAGCCAATTCACAAAATTGATTTCGACGGGCAGCTGACGCAAAGGAGACATCGCAGGAGCAAGCGGCGAGCGATCATGTTGACCAAGTCAATCAAAATTAGGGTTTTGATTTGGAGGTGATTTTGGGGTCGGAAATCTAGAATTTCGGCGCGGTACAAAGTTCCGCCGGAGAACCTTATTCCAAGGCGTGACACTTAGCAATTCAGAAAATGACAGCCTCATCGATGACCCGCATTTGATAAGAAATGTGCATGTCCATTCAAAGATTTCTATTCAAGAAAAAATTTAGATGTCTTCCAAATTCCTGTAAAAATTTAATAAATTCTCTTTTAACACATATTTAAGTGTATAAGTTTTGCTCAAAAGTGAATTATCACACACGAGTCCATGCATCAAATGTTCAAGTTTAAAGTAACATAACAATCTTTTCTCACTTTTTTTTTCATGCATTCACAAGTTGTTCAGAAACCCTCCTTAGCATAGTCCAATATGCTGCCCAACTTTTCATCCTTCATAATTGATATCTCATACCCCCATTTAAGTTTTTATTACCATAGAAACTATTAATCAACACCTAACAATTTTACAAGCAGAACCTAGCTACCTTATAGAGGAAAAGATAACAATTTAGCAATACCGCAACTCATCACACATGTTTATAAATAAGTAGGTCCAATTCATGATAGGAAAATATCATATCTTCAGATTATTCAAATCAAAGCCAAAAGTTTCACAGCAAATGGAACCCCTGAGAAAGAAAGGGAGTGTATGAATATGGACGTCCACGAAGCAGCAATAAAAAAAAGCCAAATTTCGATATTCCAAGAGATAAGTAGGAAGTTCTATCTTCAGCTTATGTTAAATCCGAAAAACAAAAGTAAAAATAGTAAATCAGCAGTAATCAGGAAAAACTTCCAGATAAGAAAGTTTGTTACAAGATACACACATGATGAGATGCACTTTCGCTGGTGCTAGTTGACAGCAACGATGAATCCAATATAGTAATCAACAGATTGATGATCAAGAAATTAGATGCTCAAGTTGTGTGATTATCTACTTGTGTGTTTCCGTAGGCAAAATAAAGTAAAAAATAAATAGTGAAGAGCTGCATAAAAGGTAATGCCAATATACGTTCAAATTACCTGTAATGCTGGTAGGAGATTGAAAGTAATCTAGATCACGTCCTCCTGGAAGATGATGACGTTGCATGAAAGTCCTATTTCGGAAAAAGAAGTTGCAATGAACTAAACTTGGTGATAAAGGATTAATCTAGGCAACGTCAGGAGGCAAATACTTACTCTGAACAATATTGCACAATTAGGTCTTCATCAGATAAAAAGAAGATACTGCTGCAAGGCTTCAGTAAACCTTTCCACATACCAAAATGCAAATCAAAAACCACATTACTCAATTTGACGAAACGACCTCTTTGCAGATGTTCAAAGCCTTTGTGGTACTTATCAGCAAATATCCGCAAAACAGAGCCCAACGTGGGAAATGTGCTTAAAACTTCAAACGACGGGGAAGAGTCTTCAACATCCAAAGGACATAGACGTGATCCTTCAAGCTCAAGACTGTTGTCACCATGGCAAAGAAATTACACCACATGGTGTGGCTCGAAAATACAAGGACATATTATTCATGAAATTATATGAATCAACTTATCTAACATTCATAGCAATCGTAATTATAATATTTACCAGTCGTGCACTATTATCACATGTTTTTATTCAACTAACCATTTACACAGTTGGACAACAATGATTGAAGTCATAAATAGATTACTCAATTAATTCAGAAATTAAAATAAAGATCCAAAAATGTAGCTACAGGTCAGGCTCATCCATTAAGGTGACCTAGTCTAACTATGCAGCACTGTAGAACAGAATATAGTTTATTTGTGGCCAATGATAAAGTATTTCAATCATTATTAAACAAATCTTAAATATATAAACATTTGATAGTGCAGATTACAAAAACGCTATATCAGAAAGGATACAAACTCAAATTGTAACGTTGCTGGAGGCGTATCAGTTCCATCCCACACAAAAAGCAACCACCGCCCTTCAGAAATTTCTTGAATATGAAGAACCTTTGAAGAACAGAAGAACGAATAAAATAAGAACCTAAACTTTAAAACAAGGGTGTACGAGTTAAACAACGGCATACCATGCAAACTAAATCTCGGCAACAACCTGCGCTGATATTTCTTAAATATACAGACTGTTCCAAGACTACAGTAAATGGAGACAGATTAGAGCATACAATAAAAAATAATAAACATACTTTTGCCTCTTAAATATACATAAAAAATAGAGTGCACTTTTAAGCATTCTTTCACTTTATCATCTGTAGCTTAAAATAACTATTTTACCCTCTGATATTTTACTGCATTGGTTCACTTTTACCTCTGACAACTTGATAACATTTAACCCAATTAGTAGTTAAGGTTGACAGGGCGAAGTGATACAGGTGAACAAAGAATTAGCCCATTGTGAAAGGTAAAAAACTTGAGTAAACAATGAAATATTTGGTAAATTACAGAAGGTAAAGTGAAAATTAACCGTCTGAGAAAGGTAAAACCATAAGCCAACGATGAAATCTGATTCTACTAAGCCTTTTAAAAGAGCATATCAAGATAATGTACAAAAAAACAACAGAAAATTAGGAACCTGAGTACAAAATCTACCTGCTTCAGGTGGATGAAGGACCAACCATCTTCTCAACTCCGACAATCTGTCATCAATATTGATAGCTTGAAATTTGGATGACATTTGGTAAGGAACAGAATTTGACGACAATTTCCAATCAAACAGCGCAAAGGAAGACGTCCACTTATTGAAAAAGCAGTAATGTTGTCCCCCGTGAACTTTTATCTGGATAAAAGGAAACAGTTAGCCACAAATATTTTAGACACACAGACAAACATTTATAAATACAAGACAACGTCAAGCAACAAAGTAAAAACTAGAGACTAAGACTGCAATGCCACTGATGTAGTTACCCCACACATTAAGTCAAACTCACGTGAAAGAAAAAAGGAATAATATAAACAAGACTACAATACCAACAGATCAAATAAGTTATCAAAGTACAACAAAAAACATATAACAAGGAATTCGTAGCAATAACGTACACAACACGTGCACTGGATATTATCATAAGCCGTTCATCAGCAAAAAAGAATAGAACAGTTACTTTCCTCAAACAATTGGAGCAAATATCTTCACATGTAGGGTTGTCTATTCAGTTCGAACCGAACCGAACCGGCCAACCAGTCCGATTTCAATATCACGAAACCGAACCCGAACCGATCGGATGGAGAACCGTTGTAGAACTCGGGTTAACCCGAATGAAACCGAATAAGACATGTGATTTTATTCTGTCTGCCGTCTGGTCTGGGTCCGCTGATCCGCTCCTCTTATTTGAAATAAATGTGATTCTGCGATTTCTATCTGACTTCTTCTGAATTCTGAGCTTTAAAAACTTGATTAATTCTTTATTCTTGCAGTTAGATTAATTCCTTATTCATGCAGACTGCAGTTGATTAATTCCTTCCCTAAGTTCCCTTGTTCTTCATCACAGCATCAAGCACATGATGGCAGGAGAGTGGAGACAAGAACAGTGGCCAGTGGATATACATTCATGATTCATCTCCGTCGGCAAGACGAGGTCGACGACGGTTGATACTCGATCGATTGAGGAGAGCCGAGAGTTGGTGGGTGGTGACTGGAGAGGAGGTTCGACGTCGACGACGAGACGAGGTCGCGGGATCCGGAGGCCAGCCGAACAAAGAATGAGGGAAGCAAGCAAATGGGAACAGCCGAACAAAGAATGAGGGAATGGCGGACCCGGAGGCCAAGAGCGGAAGTGCAAGTGCGGCGGAACTCGGGAAGAAGGGAACTACGGAAGCGGAAGGACGAACCGACGGCGGCGAAGGAAATTTGGGGATTATGATTTGAGATTTCTGCTACTTGAGTATGAGTTAGGGACTAGGGTTTTTTAGAGTGGATCCGACCAGTCGCAGGCGTCACGCACACAGCCCACGCCAATTGCAAAATCGGAACGAAGTGGTCAACATCAACGCCTTCTTATTTGCCGGCCGAACCGATTAAGCAGCGTTTTTTTCTTAATTAAAGCTTAATCGGTTCGGTTCGGTTTAATCGGTTTTTTGAAAATGAAAACCGAACCCAAATCGATTTGGCTCCAATCCCACCCACAACGACCCAAACCGATTAGAACAAAATGAAAACCGAACCGACTCAGTTTATCAGGTTGAACCGATTAACCGACACCCCTATTCCCAGGCCCATTATCAACCCTCTACATACCTGTTATATAACATGCACTATTCTCAACACTCATCCGATGCCATTCATGCCCAGCTTGTGCCTCAAATTGTGAAATCTTGGAGCATTCACGAATGATACGCTGGATAATAGGGGAGCATCCCATGCGCTAGGAAATGGGATGCTCTGCCAAAATTTTCTTGTATCCTGTGCGTGGGGAGGGATGTGCGGGATTGTATATAAGCTGTAATGTTTTATTTTGGTTAAATAATATCTCTTTCTTGCCTTTGGCAAAAAAAAATGTAGGTAGAGTAACACAATTTACCAAGTATGAAGCAGTGAGACCAGCATCCCCTGATACGGACGTGGAGGATGAGGGTGAAAGAAACGTGTGCTACCCCCTAGAGGATGACAAATTATTTTACTAGGCGACATCAATCTTGTGGGAGGCCAAGTGGCTGACGACAATAGACAGGAAAAAGGTGTAAGACGGACAACAGAGGAGGAAGTGATTTGAGAGTTGATGGAGGGTGGCGGCAGAAGGCAGATGCGAGCAGTTGTGGAAGGTGGTCAAAGTGGAACGCGTAAAGAGGCTCTGATACCAGGTTGCGGCCACAAATCAGATGATTCACTAGGGTTTGTTTCTTAAGGATACAAACTCTTTATAGTTGTACGCAGATCCGTCATCAACTCCCTACATCTGCAGGCCCATCTCATAGCACACTATTCTCAACACCACTACCAAAATATAGCAAACACATTTATCCTCATTTGTTGTTTCTTTACAATAAATTCTTCCAGATTCCGTAACCTCTTTATGATGTTCGTAATAAATATAAAGGACTGCGTCAAGCCCTACCACCACCTTTGAGCGACCTTTAGTTCAAATTTGATTAAAAAAAAAAAATTCAGTTCAAACAGAATTACAAAAAGTAAATTTGATCTCACTAAACTATCCGATCGAAGACAGGAACGCTGACTTGGACAGATATTTGAAAACCTGCTCAAAATATAAAGACACCCAAGGGATGAACACTACTAAACAGAAGCGTTTCCTATAATCATCTGCTTAACAAAACTACAGAGGCACAGCTAATGATTGCAAAATAGTGTACTGAAGAATGCATTTCATATGAAAAATGATTTCCAGCTGCCGTTTCGTAGGATCACAAAACCCGCCGGGCGCTTAAAGTAAATAAAATAACCTGTAATATGTAGGAATATCAAAGACAATCTTGATAGAGCTTCAAGCTACCTCAACTCGAGTAAGACAAATTATGTCGGCATGCGTTCTGACATTCGGTAATTTTTCCGGATTCCCCGAAAAGAAGTTCACAGCGAGCAATCGTCCTGGTTCAGACTCGTCCATTATCTTCAGTACGATGTAATAATCTGCGAGTAAAAGTAATCATCAGTAAGCCAGCATACATCCCAATGGAAAAGGAAAAAAAAAGCGTAAACCGCAATTTCCTCACCAGTTCCTCTACTCATCTCACACACTCCCTTCGAGCAGACTACGCCAAAGAGATTTATCGGCACGTAGGTAAGCTCCAATGCATCCTTGATCGATATAAAAGAGCCACATTCCAAAACCCTAGAAGAGGAAGCCATTCGACACCGCTCCTAATTGATTACTTTTCTTTCTGGCACACTGCAACTGGAACAGAGTCTTAGTACAATCCAACAAAGGAACGACCATTCGATGAGTACGAAGTAGCCGCAGAAGCAAGGCAATTTTTTTCAAGAAGAAAGAAGCATTTCTTTGGTGCTCGACTACTACCTAATCGACAGCACCCACCTTCTTTCACCAATCTACGCTGCCCCGCCACCTCCTGTTAGGCCTTCACCTCTGCGTCCTGTCCCGCACCGGCTAGAGAGCTCCGCGAAAGAGACAATGGACTGATGTTCTGATGCGGCGTTGGGCACCGACGAGGAAGATTGGGGTAGGGGAGAAGAGCAGGTAAAGGATGAGAAGGGAGCAGAAGAGGGTTTTGTCCTCGCTGTCGACGTCAACGTTTTTGAACGGACGTGTACGGACCGTAAAAGCGGTTGAAGCAAAAGATTTGATCCTCTGTTCGTATCTTTAAATGGAGGCTCCGCTTGTAATATTTTTTTTTTTGGCAAAGTCTTAGAAGCACATGCTGCTAGGATGCGCAAGTGGAGTATCTTTTATACCATGTGGGGTTTGAGGTGAAAAATTAGTCCTTCTCAAATTCACCTCACATATGTGGAGAAAAAGTCTATACCTATTACAGAGAATTTGTGAGAAGATATAAGGATCCTTTTAGAATCATCAGGAGGATTAGTCCTGTGTTTTACAGATTGGATTTACCATCATAGCTACAATTCTACCCTATATTTCATGTGAGCTTATTGAAAAAATATCACCCTGATGACAAACATCCCGATCGAGGACAGGGGAGAAGACAACCTGCTAAAGGCAAGATTGAATATGGTAAAAAGCCCATGAGGATTCTTGATCATAGAGTCTATGGACCGGCTTCACCTGGAGGTCGAAGATCAAAGTTTCTGATACAGTGGATGGATGAGCTAGAGGAGGAGGCTACCTGGGAGAAAACTGAGGACATTGATCAGTTTGAGGATTTAGCCCGGAGATACCAGAGCACATGGCATCGAGGGCGAATGTCATCTCAAGTGGGGGAGTATTGTGATGCCCTGGGATCTTTTATACTAGTGTGTTTATTTTTTAGTTCATACAATTTGCTCAACTAAGACCATGTTTGATTCTGTTTTAAAATGAAAAAATAATACAAATATTGTTTAGTACTAAAAAATAAAACATAAAAAATAATAACCAATTAAAAATTATAAAAGCAACAATTTAATAATTTTATAACTTATAGTCCTGAAAATTTATTTAAAATTTAATATTTTAAATAATTAAAATTTTTAATACTAAAGAAAAATAAAATATATTATTATTTTAAATAATTTAAAATAGTATATTTATTTATTATTTTAAATTTTAATATTAGTTAAATAATTATTAATTAAATATCTTTATAAATTTTAATAGTGCAGTATAATAAAATATAACATATTTATAAAGCTATTAACAGTAGAGACAAATATACCCTAAACAATTTGCTCCTTAGTTGAGACTTACTTTACAAAAGTATCTTTTTTTTAGTATTAGTTGCTATGATTTGAATATGTCTTTTCTGTTATGAATAATATTATTATGGATGTCCATTCATCCATCTTTTTCATATTCTTTTGTTATAATTTTAAAACCTATGTAAAGTAATTAACTTATGTAATTATAATTCATAAGTTATAAATCTTTTGGGATGCTATAACTAAAGCATCTCTTTTTGTATTGAAACACCCAAAAACGAAAGTGAAATAAAATCTCTTATTATCTCAATCATTCCATCTCTTTATTATTTTGTTTATTAGTTTATTTCATTTTGTAACACGTTATCAGCACAACAAAAGGTCTATCAGGTATAATATTTATTATTTATTTTCTCTTGGTTAAGATTTAAATCTCTCTACCATTTAATTTTTGCTCGCGCATATTATTTCAATTCTATGATATTACTCACGCATTTCAATTCTGTGTTCATCGGCATTTTAATCTGAAAATTTAATTCTGTTTTCTATAATTTTTCAGATCTCGCATATCATTCCAATTCTGTTAATTGTTTTGTAATTCTGTTAAGAGATCTACTATATCTACTATTCTGATTACTTAATTTCAAATTATGATCGCAGCATAATCTTGCTTGTAATAACTATTATGAATTCCTATTTATTTCTGCACGCGTGCAGAATAGTTAAATTTCAAAAAAAAAAAAACAACTCAAATGCGAGAATTCGAACTCGTGTCTGCACATTTCACTTAATTTTAATTTTACTACTACTTCCATTAGTTTTGATTTTGTGTTTAATATATGATATGATGCAATGACTTTAATTCATTTCTTAATCATTAGCTTTTTTTATCTAAATAATATTGAATATTATCTACCTTGTTTTTATATTTTTATGATAGTACTTAATATACCAAATCTTGTAAAACTTGACTTGTGGCTCTTGACATTACGGGGAAGAATTATTTATCTTTTTGCTCTTAATATTACGGGGAAGAATTATTTATCTTAGATCTAGAAATTTATTTTTCACTGGAAGTGGAAAAATAATGATTATGGTCATGGTCATGGTTGTGGATATGGATATAGTCGTGGTAAAAATTCCAAGAATATTCTTTTTCACCAGAAGTGGAAAAATAATGAAAATATTGATAAAGAAAAGGGTGTGAAGAATAACAAACATGTTAAAAATATGTGCTATCATTGTGGTGGCAAAGGCCATTGGTCACGTACCTGCCGTACACCAAAATATCTCGTTGACCTTTGTCAAGAATCATAAAAAAAAAAGGAAAAAGATAGAGATAAATTTTACTTATGAAGATGGTAGTTCTGATTATGACCATATGGATATTACTGATCCAGATGTTACTGATTTCTTTGCTGATCATTTAATTGGAGATTTTAGTGTTAAAAAAAAATCCTTATATATTGATGTCTAATCTTAATTTTTTTTTTCAGCTAATAAAATAATAAGTTTTGTTATCTTTTAAGATATTTGTCTCGCTGATAGTGCAACAACTCACACAATTCTCAAGGATAAAAAATACTTCTCTCATTTAACAATGCAAGAAGCTAATGTTAATACTATATCTGGTAGTACAAAAATAATTGAAGGCTCTAGAATGTAATACCCTAAAATTTATGAACCCCTTGGGATGGTATGAAAATAATAAGTTTGGTAAATAATATTACTTGGTCAATTATGCATGCTTGAAACCTTGTTATTTTCTAGGGTGATGATGGTATCTTGGTACTATGGGCTTAAATGTCCTTATTGGAGTCTTAAAAGAGGCATTTTTGGAAAAGCTTGCCACATAAGCCTTGAGGGTTAGTAATGTGAGAGGAAAAATTGTGATAGGAAGGGGAGAAGGCTGGTCACGTTGGTTTGGAAAGAACCCTAGGAGGGAGCTGCCACCAAGAGGAAGGATTGGGAGAAGAACTTCATCATCTTAAGGCAAGTAAATCTTATTTTTGTTTTTGTTAATCTGGTTCCTCCTCCATGCCTCACCTAATTTCGATGTCTCTTGTGTCTTCTATGCTTGATTTGGGTTTTGAATCTCATGATATTCGTTTCTATGGGGTCGGATTCAAATATTTATAGGGTTTTAAAATTCTGTTCTACTGAAATCTGCATTCTCTAATCTGACCTTTGTGTGCTTTAACCGCAATCTCTCATGACCTATAGCTCCGAATCACACGAAGTAAATTTTGTATGAAACTAGATTCATTCAGCTTTAATTGGAATGTGATATCGACCATATCCGAGCTGTATTCGTGTTTCAATCTGTATTGCAATCTAGCTATACAAAATCAGTTTCTGGAAATCTGGGTTTTCAATCTTTATGCGTTTGAACTCTCATATCTCCCTAGGTATAGTTCGAAATCTTGTGAAACTAGACTCTTTGGAAAGTACACTCGTAGTGATACATTTTGAATACCATTTTGCCTAATTTCGGTTGGGTATTCATTCTGAAACATATGCCACATTCCTAACATATGAAGCTATTTTCTGGAAATCTGGAATTCTGACCCTCCTATGGTCGACCGCTCATATCTCTCTAACTATAACTACAAATCCAACGAATTCAGTTCTATTGGAAAGTATATTCAAATAGCTTCATTTTGAATATCATATTGTCTATTTTAGGTTAATTACTCGGTCTGAAATATCTGTTGCAAGCATGATATATTAATCTATTTTTTTTCTAAGAATCTAACATCCAGACCTTTCTGTGTTCAAACCCCCATATCTCCCTGTCTACAACTCAAAATCTTGTGAAACCTGTTTTATTGGAAACTAGACTCAGAGAGCTTCATTTTGAATATGATATTGACTATTTTTGATTAAGTATTCGGCCTAAAATACAAGTTGAAATCTGATATGATGAATCTGCCCTGTTTTGGTTACATGCTTAACATCAAAGTGGATATTGTGTTTTGAGCTTGAAATTATTCTAGAAGCAACAAGATCATTATGAATCTATTTCCTATGCCTTAATTCATGACTATGAACTCATGGTATGCCCTATGACAAATATTGGTGTTCAATGACTTATGTTATATCTTATCTTCAATGTGGTGCTCAAGCTCATTGTCTTAGTATTCTTCTTATGAAAGCAAAGTGCCAAATGAGAGATTTGTGGATGGATGTGGAGCAAAGTGCCACACCTCTAAAAAGGTGGGGGCCACCTCTTGAATCTCTCCATTCAAAGGAGTTGTGGGAGCAAAGTGCCACACCCCTAAAAAGGTGGGGGCCACCTCTTGAGTCTCACTTCTCATATGGTAGTTGGGAGCAAAGTGCTACATGGAGCAAAGTGTCACACCCCTAAAAAGGTGGGGGCCACCTCTTGAATTCATGGGAGCCACCTCTTGAATCCCACTACATCATGATAGATGTGGAGCAAAGTGCTACATGGAGCAAAGTGCCACACCCCTAAAAAGGTGGGGGCCACCTCTTGAATTCGTGGGAGCCACACTGCTTGAATCCCTCTATCTATTTGTATGAAGAGCCCTAAGATGCTCTAGCTAGCTTTTGTTTGCTCTCTCCTGACGAGGATGGGTTCAACTTCCAGACGTGGAAGGAATTTTGAACTATGATTGTTTCCCCCACATCTATGATCCATGACTACTCATGATATGAATGCACAACAATGATCAATGATTATTGTGATATGAATGCTCAATGATGATTAATGACTACTTGTGACCCAAATGCCTTGTCTAAAGAATGTGTAGCTATCTTGTTTTCCCTATCCAATTCATGTGCTCAAGGGGAAATTCTGTTATCTTTCATTATGTCTTTATTGTGTTGACTATTTCGTTGATATGTTTATCCTCTTTAGTTCATTTTCCCTTAGCCATTGGGATTACTTGCTGGGCAATTTATGCTCATTCTTGCTTGCACTAACCCTTATTGCAGATTAGCTTGGCTACGCATTGTGGGCAGAAGTTTGAAAGTTTTGGAAGCTCATTTTGGAATTTTGGCTAAAACATAGAACTTTGTAATCTTGGAAAACATTATATGCTCCATGAAAGACTTGTATTAAGAGTTGTCATGAGACTTGTTTTGAATATTGATTGCAATGGCTTATGTTGGTAGCATGTTTTAGTTCTCGGATTTTGGGATTGTATGACTCTACTCTGCTTGGGTAAAGGTTTTTTGATGGAATGGATATTTTTCTGTTGCAACTTGGATAACGATATTATATCACTTGTTTTATTGTTCAAGGCATTAAACTTGATATTGATTGTCGATCTTGCGAAAAAAAAAATTATGTCGTATGATTATCTTTTATGGATTGTTGTTATCTAAGGGTGTGACATGGAAGAGCTAATATATTATTATATGGAGAAACCAGATTGCGCATTGATGATGCATTATATTCTACAAAGTCTCAAAGAAATTTATTAAGCTTTAAAGATATCCGCCGAAATGGATATCATATCGAAACAACAAATGAAGGGAATATTGAATTCCTTTTATATCACGAGACTTATATCAGGTAAAAAAAATATATTAAAAAAATTACCTACATTTTCCTCCGGATTGTACTACACTTATATTAAAACAATTGAAACATATAATATTGTAACGTTTACAGATAATAACAAATTCAATACTTGGCATGATCGGTTGGGCTATTCCGGATCTATTATGATGCAAAAAATAATTAAAAATTCATGTGGACACCTATTGAAGAGCCAGGAGATTCTTCAATCCAATAATTTCTCATGTGCTGCTTGTTCCCAAGGAAAGTTGATAATTCGACCATCATCAGTCAAAGTTAGGACTTAATCTCTTGCGTTTTTAGAACATATACAAGGTGATATTTGTGGACCAATACACCCACCATGTTGACCATTTAGATATTTTATGGTTTTAATTGATGTCTCAACTAGACGGTCACTTGTTTGTTTATTATCAACCCGCAACCAGGCATTTGCAAGATTGCTTGCACAAATAATTTGACTAAAAGCTCATTTTTCAGATTATCCAATTAAGAAAATATGCCTTAATAATGCTGATGAATTTACATCTCAAGCTTTTAATGAATATTGTATGTCTATTGGAATTGATATTGAACATCCTGTAGCATATGTTCATACACAAAATGGACTTGTAGAATCATTCATTAAATGCTTACAATTGGTTGCAAGACCATTACTTATGAGATCAAAGCTTCCAAATTCTACTTGGGGACATGCAATCTTGCATACTGCACTATTGATTCGCATCAGGCCAATAAAATATCATAAGTTCTCCTCTTTACAATTGGTTTTTGGTCATGAACCTAATATTTCCCATCTAAGAATTTTTGGATGTGCTGTATATGTTCCAATTGCTCCACCACAATGCACTAAGATGGGTCCTCAAAGAAGGTTGGGAATATATATTGGATATGAGTCTCCATCTATAATAAAGTATTTTGAACCATTAACAGGAAATTTATTCATGGCTTGATTTGCCGATTGTCATTTTGATGAATCAAATTTCCCGACATTAGGGGGAGAAAAGAAGCAGTTGGAAAAAGATATTAGTTGGAATGAATTATCATTATCTCATCTTGATCCTCGTACAAAATAATGCGAATTAGAAGTTCAAAGGATAATTTATTTACAAGGCTTAGCCAACCAATTACCATATGCATTCACTGACCCAAAAAGAGTAACTAAGTCATATATACCAGCTGTTAATGCTCTAATAAAAATTGATATTTCTATTGGAAAATCAAATATTGCAAATGAGTCTTAAACACGCATGAAGCATGGCAGACCCATCGGTTCCAAAGATAAAAATCCTCGAATAAGAAAATGAACTAAAAATCAAGATGGCCGAATCGAGGATATAATAACTCCAAAAGATTCCTCTGACATAATCAATATTTCAGTTCCAGAAGAAACACATGAAACTGAAATTTGTGAAAATAAAGAGATCTCAATAAATTATGTCATGAATATAATACAATGGAATCAACATAAAGTCAACGTTGATGATGTTTTTGCATATAATATAGCGCTTGATATAATAAATGATAATGAGGATCATGAACAAAAGTTTATTTCAGAGTGCAAACAAAGAGATGATTAACCAAAATGGAAAAATGCAATTGAAGCGGAATTAAATTCTCTGACTAAACGAAAAGTTTTTGGACCTGTAGTCCGTGCACCTAAAGGTGTAAAACCTGTTGGATATAAATGAGTTTTTGTACGAAAACGAAATGAGAATGGTGAAATTGTGAAATATAAAGCACGATTTGTTGCTCAAGGTTTTTCCCAAAGACCCGACATTGGTTTTGAATAAACATATTCACCTGTGGTTGATGCAAGTACGTTTCGGTACTTAATTAGTTTAGTAGCACAAGAAGGGCTTGATTTACATCTAATGGATGTTATTACAGCCTATTTATATGGATCTCTAGATAATGATATTTATATGAAGCTACCAGAAGGATTTAATCTTCTTGAAGCACATAATTTATGTTCACGAGAAGATTATTCAATCAAGTTAAATAAATCTCTTTATGGGCTAAAACAATCTGGACGTATGTGGTATAATCGCCTTAGTGAATATTTGCTAAAAAAGGATATAAAAATAACCCCATATGTCCATGTATTTTTATTAAAAGATTTGAAAATGGATTTACTATAATTGCTGTTTATGTTGATGACTTAAATATTATTGGAACTCCTGAAGAGCTTCTAAAAACTATATCTTGTTTAAAGAAAGAATTTGAGATGAAAGATCTTGGAAGGACAAAATTGTCTTGGATTACAAATTGAATACTTAAGTAATGGAATTTTTATACATCAAAATATTTATTTAGCAAAGGTGCTAAAAAGGTTTTATATGGACATGTCACATCAATTGTGCACTCCAATGGTTGTAAGGTCATTAGATGTGAATAAAGATCCCTTTAAACCACAAGAAAAGGATGAAGAACTACTTGGTCCTGAAGTACCATACCTTAGTGCAATTTGAGCACTAATGTATCTTGCTAATTATACACGACCTGATATATCATTTGTTGTTAATTTATTAACAAGATATAGTTCTCCACCTACGCGAAGGCATTGGAATGGAGTTAAGCATATACTTCGCTATCTTAGAGGAACAATAGATATGGGTTTATTTTACTCAAAAGTGCCCAAGTCAGACTTAATTGGTTATGCAGATGCAAGGTATTTTTCAGATCCTTATAATGGTCGATCACAAACAGGTTATTTATTTACATGCGGTGGAACAATTATATCATGGCGGTCTATGAAACAGATCATAACATCCACATCTTCTAATCATGCATAAATTTTAGCTCTATATGAGGCAAGTCGAGAATGTGTTTGGTTGAGATCTATGATTTAACACATATGTAACACTTGTGGCTTATCTTCAGAAAAAATAATTTTCGACAATCATATATGAGGATAATAATGCATGTATTGCCCAATTAAAGGAAGGGTACATTAAAGGAGATAGAACAAAACATATTTCACCAAAATTCTTTTTCACTCGTGATCTTCAAAAGAATGGTGATATAAGTATTCAACAAGTCCGTTCATGTGATAATCTAGCAGATCTATTTACCAAGGCACTTCCTACTTCAATATTTGAAAAACTTGTATATAATATTGGGATTCGTAGACTCAAATATATCAATTGACATTTACAAATATAGTGTACTCTTTTTCCTTTATTAGGTTTTTATGCCACAGGGTTTTTCCTAATGAAGTTTTTAACGAGACACATATTTTTTTAATGGACATCGAATGGGGAGTGTTATGAATAATATTATTATGGATGTCCATTCATCCACCTTCGGTTTTCATATTCTTTGGTTATAATTTTGAAACCTATGTAATTATAATTCAATTTTCATACTCTTTGGTTATAATTTTGAAACCTATGTAAAGTAATTAACTTATGTAATTATAATTCATAAGTTATAAATCTTTTGGGATGCTATAAATAGAGCTATCTCTTTTTGTATTGAATCACCTAAAAACGAAAATGAAATAAAATCTCTTATTATCTCAATCATTCCATCTCTTTATTATTTTGTTTATTTGTTTATTTCATTTTGTAACATTTTCATTCATCTTGACATTTATAAATAACAACTATTGAATTATCTTTAATAATTTGGCATTCACCAATAATTTTTCCTCCCTCTATATTATATTGAAAAATGTACATTTTCATACTAAAGACATATATTTCTCTTTATTACTTATATTTCTATATCCAAGAAAAAAAGACTATTATATGTATCGAAATAGAATGATTTTTTTTTTCTTCTTTCCCTTTCTATGTACGTCATTTTTTTTGCTATCTAAAGGGAGGATTTCTTTTGTGGGCATCCTTTACTTATCCATAAAGTTTTACTTTTCTGTATATGTGACTTTAAGTCTTTGTTCTTAGTGTATTTATACCCTAAAAATTATTTGAGTATTATCAAAAATTTTGAATTTCTTTTGCTTTCGATAATAATTTTTTATATTTTAGTGGCCTTTTGTGAAGACTTTAGTGCACTCCATAATATTTTATCGAGTCTTCAACTAAGCGAAATATTGACATATATTTTAAATTGTGTTGTCATACATACATTATGTATTTAAATATATGTTTCGGCCGTTTTTAATTTCTCACACTTTTCAATAACTTTCTAAAACAAATAAACAATACAATCGCGGCCATCTCGAGTGCTCAATGAACTTGATTCGCTACTTCTCTTGCGCATAAGATCAGCAACGTGGCACGCAGAGAGTTGCTCAATGCAATTTGTTTCTTGTAGGAAATCCCAATCCCGCGTTCCAGTTCTTAAATTACACTACAGCATCCTGCCCGTCTTATCCGACGAACGAAAGATTGGATTCAACAGGCAGGCATGTCGATGTCGGCGTCTAACTCGTGGGCGGCTGGAACAGCTTCTCCGCCACCGGGACCCCTTCTCCGGCCGCGGCGCATCGACCTACAGCCGAGGGATGCTCGCCACTTCAGCATCGCGGCTCCGTTGCACTGCCGACCCCTCCCGAAGGGCGGCCGTTGCCCTCCGGCCCTATGTTGTCGCCACGGAGATTCCCTTCCCCCGAACACTGCTATCGGGGGCGGAGGATTCTATTCAGAGTGGGAGTGGGATTGGAACCGTTGGAGTCAACATTTTTCTGATACGGACCAGGCCGAGAGCTTCTCCTCCCTTCTCAAGGTGAGCGTAAACCTCGATTCTTGCCTAATACCTGATCTCATCGCTTTCCGTGAGTTTTTGTTTTTACGAGGCTATGAGATTGGCAGATTTTTGCTTTTTCTTCTGTTTGAACTACTGCTCTATTAAAGATTGAAGCGGTTTCATTAGAACTATTTCATGTGTTTTATTGCGGAAAATTAAATAATATTCTACTTAAAATATCATTACATTGACCGAGTGAAATGAACAAATTAGATAATCCCTGGCATGAGATAAATTTTGTTCAATTCATTGCGATCGTGGTTATGCATCTGGGATGCACGGGAAAAATAGGAATGCTGTTCCCATGACACGGAAGGATAGACATGTTCAGATATTATTATTTGGGCAGAAATTATCTCCGATGACCATATAGAGCGACTATTCTTCCAAATCCAGTTTCTGGAATAAGGAGTGTTTTAAGAAGGAATGATTCAACAGCAGTGAGCTACTGTTTTCGCCTTTCTGAAGAGTTGAGGAATCAAGATAATCCACATTATTAAAATGTTTTTTAAACTAAGGGTTTGATGTGTATTCCTATATTCTGCCAAAAAGACAGCAAATGTGAATTGCATGGTTTAGCAATATTAAAATAGATTAATTTTTCACTAAGTGATGACACTTGTTGGATCAACATAATTTAACGTACTGTTTTAAGTGCACTTATAACTGGGAAAGAGAGTTTATGTACTGTCAATTATCATATTGTAAATATTAATTTTTATTTTAATATTGTTTTAAGACAATATGGTTATTATTTAGACTTGTGTTAGTAGGTTAGTGGGTATTATTAGATCATGCGGCTACTGGTACTTTATTTTGTTTATAAATGCCTATTTATAGGCAGTAGTGCTTCTAGTAGAGGATCCTCTGATAGAATGAATTAAGTGAAATTATCGTCTTCTTGCTTTTCTTTCCTATCCTCTCTTCTATTTCCTTCCAATCCCCTTGAAGCTAGGTTCTCCCCCTACCTTTATCACTCTATCTATTCTGCCCCTTTATGCTTCCCTGTCAAATGATGAAATGCGTCTAACGGCACTTCTTTGTTTGATTTGGTTACCTACCTTTTCTAGGACTATATGTCTCATCACCTTATGCTACTGTCCTTCTGATTATCTTATTTCAGGATTGAAATGTTTTCTTATTTAAGCTTGTCATCTATGAAATAATTTATTGTCACCATTTTTGGTTGCCCATGGTTGGATGACATTGAAATCTTGGTTGGTTGTTCTGCTAATTGCTTTTTTGGTAACAATGTCCTGGGAGAAATCCAAACGGCTTAAAATATACGCTACCAATTTCAATTGTTAGTTTCAACTTGAAGAAGCTGTTGAGAGAGAAGATTTTCCAGAAGCTGCTAAATTGAAAGCAGCTATTGATGAAACAACTTCAAAGGACAGTGTTGCAAAAGTTTTGTCTGAGTTAAAGGTCAGTTTTTTTCTATCTGTTCCTACTTTACCGTTTAGGAAAGCCAAATTGACCACATTGTTTACTTATATGCAGTATGCTATAGAAGAAGAGCGTTACCAAGATGCATCAAAGTTAAGTATGCTTGCTGGGAGTGGCATGGTAATTCCTGGTTATTTGAAACTTATGTTCAACGTTATGGTAATTGCCGGAAGTTACACAATTCATGGTTATTGCCAGAAATATATGCACTATCCACAATTCATGTATTGAGATGTTCAATGTATTTAGAAGAAAATATTTTTGTTGTGCTCTCAAAAGTTCTTTCAGCCACATTATAATGGATGTTCATGTTATATTAATTGTTTACTCTGTTCGCATGAAGTTTTCTTAACTGAAATTAATACAACATAAATTTTAGGAATCCTACACTTCTAGTTTTGCAAAATTTACTTTTTGGGAGTGTTTTACAATCAAGAAAGCTAAGGGGCAGTTTTTGTCTTTAGGATGATAGGAAGAATACAAAAAAAAGAGTAAAAAAAAAACAAGAGGAGGTAGAATATGGCAGCGGCTGCAATAAGGTTATGTGCAAAATTGATGAAAAGGTAAAGCAAACTAATTAACAAAGTAAAGCAAGCACTAGTGATGACATTAATAAAAGGTGTAGCAGACACAATGACAGGGTTAGAATAAAGGGTAGGTTGGAGAAGCAGAGTTTCTTTAAATGAAGAGGACAAATTAGACAATTATTGTCATAAAAGTAAAATGCTAGAAGCTATAGTTTATTTAACAATGGAACCTTAGTTACCACGAACAGGAAATATCCTGTTTATAGGAGTTTGATATGCATTGGAGGAATGAGATTTCACTTAGTTTATGCTGTGGTAAATTAAGGATAGTTATAGTTGGCCCTTCTTTCTTCTTTTTTTTAATATTGACTGGATTATTTTTATCTTCGATTGTAAAAGGGTAAGGGAAAAGGAGGGGCAATTGATATATTTGATAAATGACAATCATACAAGCTCTGAAGGCCCTAAACAAGCTGTATAGAGCTTACTTGTTTCTGGCTGTTGTTAGTGCTTTCTTATTTTGAGCTTTTGTTGGAGTATTACATGGAAATGGATCACCATTTTTATAGTTTTACTTTGCAATCTACAATGGTCTTGGATATATGAGAATACTTTAATGCTGCTTTTAGTCTAACACTGCCTAGTGCCGATTATTCCTGGTGATGATGAATTGCATCATTTGCAGAAATCTGCAGTGCAAATGATAAGTGAATATACAAATGTTTTCCCCATGTTTTTTTGTCCTATTTAGAAGCTGTTCAGGAGGTGAATTTAGTAACTTCCTTTGCTCTCCTCCACCACATTCAGCATTCAGACATCCCCACCTTAGAATTTTCACATGTTTATGTATTTATTATTTTTAGCTTAGATGTTCCGTGTATGTTATAAGCTCACAAGATAGAACAGTTCATGCTCAAACTTGTGTGTGGATTACTTGAGAAAACTTCAGTTTCTTGCATGGGTACTTCCCATGGAACTCTTTAACATAGTTTGCTGGTGTCATGGTCTAGTCAAATTTTGTCCATTTAAATGTGTGTAATGAGGAGTTAAACGTGGCCTTGTAGTGAGGCAGAGGAACTCCTATATCTTTTCGATGCGCAGCTATTTTTCCTAACAACAGTTAGGATAGCACAATGGAAAGATTATAAAAGATCTGGGAGAGGAGAATATGTTTTCTGCGGAAAACTTTTCTATATATAAAGAAGAATGTGTAAATCACCTTTGAGACCATCATGATTCATTTACTGCAATGGCTAAATTTTTGCTGATTTGCTAAAATTGTCAGGCGCTGTCAGGTTTCCATATGTTAGGTTACACCATAGTGTACTCTGAGCAAGATTGTTAATCTCAGTTTGTGCTAGTATATCAGGCCAATCTTGAAAAGTTACATTCCATATAATGATTATGTCTCGGACCTGGTTGTGCTGGCAGAAGTACCAGGCTTTCCACCTGGCATGGACCAAAATTATAAACGTTGACTCCAAGATTGGTTTTGACTCTTTGTTACGATAAAAATCAATTTCATGAACTGTTTTGTTCCACATCTTGTCATGTTCATTCAGAAGCACTAGAATTCCTTATATATCTCTTATCTTTTTATGTGCTGAAAGTTAAGACAAAGTATTATCTGATGTCATAGCAATTTTCAGGTTGGTTGGTGGGCTGGCAGGGCTAAGAATTCTGATGATCCTTTTGGCAGGATAGTCCGGATAACTCCTGCTATTGGTAGATTTGTGGCTAAGAGTTACACTCCAAGGTAAGCTTTCTATATATTCATACATGGACCTGGAATTGCCATTATAGCACTTCGAATTCTCTTTCAGGCAGCTGCTAAGTGGTTCTTCAGGAACCCCACTATTTGAAATCTTTCTAGTAAAAACTGATGCTGGAAAATATATAACGCAGGTACACCTGAAGTATATAAGTTGATTCCATTTTATTATTACAGATTATTATTTCACATATGCAACTGGTATTATACAGGTGGTAGCCTTGCAGCCACTTAGTGAAAGTTCGACCTTATCTGCTTCATCACTAGTGAAAAGTGCAGAAGGTTCCCCCTTTACCCCCTCCATGAAATCATCCATTAAAAGCAACTCAACTACTGAAGCTGCTGACGATAGTGGCAAAGGTGTAGCAGAAGAAAACAAAGAAGAGACTACTAAACTCAATGATGTTGGCAGTGACAAAAGTAAGGACTCAGATGAAGAGGGGTTAAAGAGTATTATAAATTTTTTCAAGGAAAGAATTCCTGGTTTCAATGTTAAATTAGAAAAAACCTCCGTCTCGGAGGAAATTAAGATGGATGTGGAATCATCAGAGCAGTTAGTGCAGGAAGAAAACGAGAAGGATGCTTCTCCCGAATATTCCAGTAATGACAGTAGTAAATTGGAAAAATTTCAGGGAGAAATTTTCTCAAATGGTAAATATCCTGATTCAGGTGCAAGTAATAAAAATATGGCTGTGAAGCTTTTTGTTGGTGGAGTTCTTCATAACAAAGAGGATACAATTATAAAGTCATACAAACGAGTTCCAGCGGAAATAAAAGATGTGGAGAAGGATTCATTCACACTACATCTTCCTGATGTACGTTCTGACTCACATATTGTAGAAAGAAAACCTGCAAAAATCAGGGTTGCCGCTATTGCCACCCAGTCACCTTCAGATCTTATGCCTCCTGATGTTGCAAATGCTTTCTTCAGTTCAGATAAGGCTATTTCAAAGGTTGAACATGCGTTTTCTTTTCTTAAGGACAAAAGTTCCTTGTCAGCTTGTGATCCATTAATGAATGATAATATGTTTCCTAACCAAGTTAAATAAATATTTATGTTAATTTTCTCTCTCTGTTTGCATTACGGCACACATATCCTAATATAGCTTTAACTATTTTAGAGCATCACATTACTACTGTACATGGGTTGCTACTAGATATCCGAAATCATAGCTGATGTTTTCTTCCTTTTTTTCATATTTCTCATTGCTGCTTACTTGATCTTAATTTATAGATATGCAGATCCTATTCTAATATTCCTTTATTTTTTTGTCTATTATTTCAAATATATAACATGGTTTTCTCAAACACAAACTTCACTTGGAATGCATTATTTGCTTCTTGTTAGATACTATCAGTAATTTCTTTGACTGACAGTACAAAATATTTTTGTATCCATTAGGTAGCCAATTTGGAAGATGAACTTCTACTAGTCTTTAAGAAGGTTGGTTATTTTACTATTTGACTAAGTATGAGTAGCAATTTCCCCTAGACTCCAACAAATGAAGATTATGGACTCTAAAGTTGTATAGTTCTGGATGGGCTTTCTAAACTAACCCTCTCCCCTTTGGCACTGAGCAAAGAGGTTGCAAATCCCATTTATAGAATAATACTAGAGTCAAATATGAGGCCTCCCTTATGGATGCCTTTGATAGATACATATGGTGCTTGGAAGCTGAACACAAACAAGGGAGAAATCGGCAACATTTTGTGAAAAGACGATAAACACTCCTCTGGTTGCTACCGCAACACTATTGGCTACCTTTTGCTGTTAAAAGCAGGATCTAGGCAATCAAATTAGCCTTATACTATATGCACTATTCTTTGTAGAGCAAGGATAAAGATATAATCATCGAGACATACTCCCTGGTGAAAAAAACTCTTAGACAACATATTAGATGAGCCTCCTAAAGAAATCTAGGCAATACTTTGAAAGATAACTCAATTGTCAAATGCCAATATAACAATATGCTATGTTCCAAGGAAAAGAAACAATCTAAATGGGCTTGTTGGTATTCTCTGTGTAAACACTGGACCCATACGTGACCAGAACCCCTAGCAAACATTTTGTATCAAGAGTTAAGCCCTTGATATATAATTTCTATGGCAAAAAATGCTAAATTGGAATACTTAGTACCTTTTATTTGTCTGGGTATCTGAAATGAGTTGATCAATTCCAAATGTGTCGTTAGGAACAGCTTTTGAGTGTAGGACATGCCACTTCTTAGTTTCGTTGTGAATTCATGGCATTTGTCTCGGCATGGCAAAAGACTAATATTTAGTGGTTAATTTGTCTCCTCTGTTGCTGGGAAAAAGATGGGAAAAAAATATTTATTTCGTATTGTATGTTTAAGCATTCTTTACCAAACTTTCGTGCTTTATATCAGGTGTATGATTATTTTGCTTTAATATCTTTTAGGTTTCTGAAGAAGTCCGTGAGGTCATCAAGCATGCAATTAGCCAGGCTAAGAGAAGATATAGACTATCCAGAACAACTGTTTTCAATCGGATTGTTACTGACAATAAGATATTAGATCCTTTTGATGGTAAATTTGTTTGGGAAGATTAATATGCCTAGTAATCGTCCTTAGAGTTGTCATATACAGTGTTTTTGGTCTCTATAATATGTAGGTGTATAAATACGTGCTTGTTTACTTCCATGTAGGTCTATACGTAGGTGCTTTTGGTCCCTATGGTGTTGAGGTGGTGCAGCTACAGCGTAAATATGGTCACTGGAATTATACTGATGAAACGAGTTCTGACATAGGCTTCTTTGAGTATGTTGAGGCGGTAAAGTTGACTGGGGATCTAAATGTTCCAGCTGGAGAGGTGTGTGGTTTTTAACTGTTGCCTTTTGGCTTTCTACACTTGACTACAGCAATGTGCTTCCTTTTTGGTTATTGTGAACAGGTAACCTTTCGTGCTAAAATAGGCATGGCAAATCGCCTATCCAACCGTGGGGTTTATCCAGAGGAGCTTGGTGTGGTAATTCTTTTATTTCCAATTTCATCGTAATCAGTATCTGTGACAAGTATTTGCTTGATCTTGTTGGATATTAATATCTATAGTCTTACTGCCAATTTATTTGATTCAGTCTTCTTGAAGTAATTCCTTATGAGAAATGAAAAGGTTAAATCGCTTTGAAAACACATTTGTTTGTTATGCAGGTTGCAAGTTACAAAGGCCAGGGTAGAATAGCCGAACCAGGATTTAAAAATCCACAGTGGGTTGATGGAGAACTACTGGTGTTAAATGGCAAGGTACTTGTTTCCAGCTGCCTGTTTCAAAATATATGCAGACTTGTCAAGAAAAAGTTGTTCGAAGTCAACTTAGCTACATGCTGAAATGGGAGAATCAACTTCTTCTAGGAATGGCTAGTTTAAATTTTACCTTTGATTCATAGGTGAATGATGTTAGCGTGGCAGCTATGGATTGTATTGTGATATTCTTGAGATTATAGGATATTTTAAACAGCCCGAGGCAGAGTGTTGGCAAAAATGATATTTGTGATAACGTGGTGAAGATAAAAGTTCTATCTAGCAAAGGTTGGTGGAGGAATAAGGGAAAGGTGCTTTGATACAAGTCTATTGTTAAAGGTTATATGGTCCGCACTTCCTGTATGATGCGCTAGATGGGGGTCTAAGCTGAAAACCTATTGAGAATGATGAAGTTTGATACAGTTACCTAGAACATGATCACTGTTCGATGTTTGAAAAACTTGGAGGTTGGATGTACTGCCAATGTATTTGAAAAGAACGGATATAAGAAAAAGATGGAGGGATGTGCCTATTGATCATACGAGCACTGAACATAATTTCTTTGC
Source organism: Costus lasius (assembly GCA_027563935.2). NCBI lineage: Eukaryota > Viridiplantae > Streptophyta > Magnoliopsida > Zingiberales > Costaceae > Costus > Costus lasius. The sequence goes on along the minus strand of CM050446.2, from coordinate 512,571 downwards.
CTCAACTAGATCAATGTTTGCCAAGCAAATGAACTTTATGTGCCTTAATTTCCTTGTGGCAACTTCACCCCGGTTGGCTGACAAGTTGTATAAGTCTTGAGAAACTATGCAGCCTCATCAATATTTTCCCAAATAAAATAAAATTCTTTTATTGAAGAAAATTTTACCATCCGCAGTTTGTATAATTGCACACCAATATCATATCTTAAAACCATAAAATTAATAAGATGCAATTTCACTTTGCGCTATGTTTTATGCAGGGCTTGGGTCCTTATATCAAAGGCATAGAACTCGGTTTTCTATATGTTGTACCTGAGCAGAGCTTCCTGGTTTTGTTTGAGCGGTTGATACTCCCTGATTAATGTTGCAGATACAAGCAGTACTCTTGATTTTGCTTCCAGAGTGACAGCGGCAGGCTGGCCTTTGATCAATTACGTTTGTAGGCTAACTCAAGTTTATCCTTTAGTAAGCCCACCGTTATATCATCTAATTTGTTGTTTCCACTGATTCTGTTGAAGATCTGAACAGAAAAGGTTTCTCTTTCGACAAATTTGGATCGGATATAACATTATTAAAAAAACGTTCTATGGCACGATGGGTGGGTGACGGTCAGATCGTAGCACCCATCACTGGATGACATAGTGAGGTGGTTTCTTCATAGTGGAGAGTAGTTGTACATTTCTTTTCCATAGTTTTTCTGAAATGTATCTTTTTGACATTCTCTTGTAAGTTTTCAAGCATTGTAAAAGGTGCAATTCTGTGAAGCCAATGCGTTCTCTGTAGCTACAAAATAAAGTAGACAACAGCAATAACAGCACGCGCCGCCTGGTCATATCTTGTAATCATACATGTCAGAAGTCCCGTTTTGTTGCTGTCGGATGGGATGATTCGGCCCTTCGGTGGGCGCGTTTTATTGTGTTGGAAGTCCTGTATGACAACTTAGTCTAGTCTGAAATATATTTTGCCCCAGTTATTTCTGTGTTTTATTGTGTTGGAGTTCATCCTTTTTTTTTCTGTCAGAAATCAAACATGATGTCTATTGTGCCAAATGCTTATTCTTCAACTATTCTTTTTTTTTTTTGCCAAGGGTTCAACTATTCTGTGTCATTTTTTTAGACAACAACAAAGTTTAGCTTTTCGCACGCATTGCAAAAATTTGCCTTTGGTAACTGTTTCATGCAGGATTTCCAGTTGCAGATTTTCATATAAAACACTCAACCAATGCAGGAAGGGATAGTCACGCATTCTACGCATGTGAATATGTAGAAATGCAGGAACTGGCTGCAGTGTATCACTGGAAACTGACTCATTTTGTGGACTCTTTTGCGCTTTAATTTTCTAGAATATCTATAATTTGACCGACTAGTACTGGTGACAGCGAGGGTAAAGTAAGGCTACCAGTAGATAAATATTAAGAAATAAATGCAATAACACGCGTCCAGGCTATTTGATTCATCTTGTTTGCCTGAAATTGGTACCCTTCATAACGGAAGCTATAGCTTCGATGTTATCATGCTTTTGAAACACTGTGCTCTCCCAATAGTGGGGTCATTGCTAGCACACCACCACCCATTCCAAACTTTAATGATAGATGCCTCATCAAAGTTTATTGTCTGTTTTCCTTTCTATGCAACTTACAACACTAAAACCTTGCCCTTCTTTTTATATGCTAAAGTTTAAGCTTGGTTAGGATTTGATCTTATCCTACTAAAGATTTGGTATATTTTAACATACGTTAGTGATATTCTTTAAGCATATTTTTTGTGCTTTTTCTCTTCTATCGCTGGCTTTTAGGGCTTGTTTTATTGGGGGAAAGAAAAAAAGAGAAAATAGTAAAAAAAAAGGAAGAAAAATAAATGGAAAAAAATAATAAGGTTGATAGCAAGGAGGGAGAAAAATATTTTCTCCCTCTTTTGGAGAGAATGCAAAAGGGAAGAAAAGTGATTCCCTTTGCTTTCCCTCCAAATTAGCCCCTTCAATAAAACAGGTAAAAAACTATATTTCTCTTCTTTCTTCTTAGTTTTTATCCTAATAAAACAGACCCTTAATTGCATAGTTATGAAACCATTGTCCTTTTTGGTGAAAAAGAAAGGAAGCTCGGAAGAATTCTACTTCATTAGTTAATAAAATGAGCACACAACTCGCAAAGAAAATAAATTGAGGCTCCAACTTTTGAAACATATCCAATACTTTAACTCTGCCTCCTTCCATTGCGGTGAAGTTGGTAAAGTGATTAAACTTTCCAGCTAGGTTGTGGACCAATATTTGTCAAGTGAACAATCCATGAACTGGCCAATTGGCCACAGCTTGTTACAAGTACATGCCCATGTACAAAGTTGACTACTATATTAACAAAGCCTGCCTGAAGCTTCTCTGTTCTTTATGACACAAAAAAGAAAAAAAAAAGAAACTCTTTACTTTTTCACGGGCATGCCTTAGATTCCGTGTCTAACATATTGCAAAGCCACACAACTCTCATTTCCAAAATTCAAGTAATGTGTGGTATGATGAATTGATAATATTCCCCAGGAACACACAGCTCTTGTCACCTATCATGGGTCCCACTCCACAGCCCTCTAATAATGGACCATTGACTTCTCTTTCATTCGGGTCCACTTCGAAGGCTAATCAAAATTTATTAAAAGGGAGAGCTTTGAGAGAGAGAAGACATTACAAAAAATTATGATTAACTTGTCTAGCAATAGATGATTAATCAAAATCATCTCAAAATGAGACCTCTTGTATTGTGTATGCTAAATTATCAGTAGCAATGGGAGCACAAAAGCGCAGCTAAATAATGAGCAAAATTAAGCACTAATTCACCGACTTTTTCCAAATTTAATAAAATATAAAATTTAAAAAATTATGTATAATTTCCTTACACTACAAATGATCATTCACAAACACTATAGAGAGGCCGAGATGCTTTCTAGTTTTAAAATAGTTATACAGTAAGAAAAGATTTCAATCATTCTTTGTTCATTTTGGAATTTTATAACTTTTAAGGGGCATATAGTTTTTCAAAAAGCACCCTTATTTCTAGTGTTTCGAATTCTCCTAAAATTAAAGAATTTAATCGTTTGTAGCCGCGAGAAACCAATTCTACCGTGAAGATTTTGGAGGAACCGTCAGTGTACTTGAGGCACGAGACGACAAGTAGATGAATGCTATCAATATAAATGTATTCGGCGCGGAAGAGTATCCAAGGCTACATAGAACAAATTAATCAACTCATGCATCTGTCCCTCGCATCAAATTACATGCAAAGACAAGTAGGTAAATATTAAATAACCGTTATATGACCGGTTCATTAAAGTTCGCAAACAAGTATCATGTGATGTGCATCGAACTTATCAATTGCTGTGAAAAATCCACACAATACAATTCAGTTCATTTAGTTTAATTGATAATTAAGAAATTGATGGGTTCGATGGTCGAATTTTATAAGAACGCCAACAAGCAGAGGAGTACAGTGTCGCCGTGATGCCGCCATGTGCTTGGACCAAAATGCCAGCCTGTCACGTCGCTGGATTTCCAATTAAAAGTGTTCGTCCTCCCTTTTTTTTTTTTGAAAATTATTATAATAAGGTACTATCAATTTTTGAGTAATAATAATGTATTTTTAAATTAATAAAGATCATAATATATTTTTATTAAAGTTTTTTATTTCGATAAGATGAAATTTTACTTTTATCCTAATTTGCCAGGTGGCTGGCATGCCGTGACCGACCCGTGAGCTTACCGCACCGAACTGATCCGAGTGCCGGAACGCTGATCGCTTCTGCGACAGAATTGGCGTCCAGTGACTCTCCTCGGAATTAGAAGCTCGGCCAGGTCTGGTCTAATCGAGGGACGCGATCCGAGCCGATCAGTTGCCGATGAAGGCATGTGACCGTTTGAAGGTGATTGATTGGGCAGCGAAAGCTGCGCCGCGGTACAAACTCTGGCAGCGGGAGGAAGACGACGGGTCGATGGCCTGTTGCGCAGGTCATGCCACGGGCGCCATGTCGGGTTTGTGTGGCTCATGGATGAGCGCCATTTAATTCAGGAGGGCCAAACAATCGCTTAATATGAGCTACTTGACGCAAATTATCCAATATGAGTTCCTTGTGTGCGCGTTTAAGTGGCGAGTTCAAGTATCGTGTACAACTCCTCGTGACTCCATTTGAGCACCATAGCTATGTGCCAACTAAAATATAATTATAGATAAGATCATAATTTGAAAACTCTCCCAAAATAGATTTGGGAGGTCTATTTTGTAAAATATAATTATTCATAACCTATACATAAGTACATAGGAGTATGGCACTATAAACAAAAAGCAAAAAAACCTAAAATATAAGGGGATTAATTTAAATAAGCAAATGGTCCGAGCAAGAAGCCATGGGGTCTAATTAATCAAGCCTCCACAGTTGAAATGGACGTGATCGGCTATTTGCAACCGAACTTGATCGTCCAACTAATGCGAAGGTGACGGCATACCGGCTTCTTCTTCTCTCGTCATTTCCCTGGAATTATTCCCACTTGCTTCTTTAATAAGGGCAATTCCGTCATTTCATGTCTCGTTGAACTAAGGTAATTGGGTTAATCTTGATTTTTTTTATTAATCTAATTAATCTATTAATATCGTCATTAAAAATTAAATGGGGAGTTAGTAGTCTAAACAATATAAATCTAATATTCTTTTTTATTATAGGGTAAAATAAAGTAATTTAAGCGTCAAAGTAAAGTTAGCCATTTATTTTAACTATACAATCAAATCCTTGGATTCCGGTTTTGCCCTTCCATCGAAGACATATATTCCCCCACTCCAAGCTCCAACAACTCCACCTCCACTTCCCTTGATTTTATATACGACCAATTTTTTTTTTGTTCATAAAAGGTTCGATTTTTATGCCGTCAAACTTCAATCCAAGAATTCCCTCTCTCTCTTTCCCCTCTCCCTCGCCCAAAGATCTCCGCCAAGGAGTTGGAAGATTTTCGACGCGTCTCTAATGGCGGAAACTTAGGGTAAAAGCTTCAATTGTATATACGCACTTTTCCCAAGTGGCAGGGCCTAGTGTATTTATTGCTTCGTATTCTAAGTTTGATCCTCCGTCCGGAATTTATTGATGTATTGCGTGGATAACAAATTAAAGATTTTTCGCTTTGCTGTTTTGTTATCGCCATACGGCGTCTTTTTAATGGGAATATTTGTGGATTTGTCATTTTTGTTCTGTTATTTGTTTGAGGTGCTCCATATTGGTTGTTTTTGGGAGATCCACGGGTAACTTGGCCGAAGGTGATTAGTGGAAGTAGGAGAGATTTTTATTGATTGGACTGATCTGGAAAATACCACCTCTTTTCGGCGGCTAGTTTATCCGTCGATTTGCTTCATGGTTCCTCACTGTTCCATTTGTCAATGAATCAAATACCACATTTGAGTTCATTTAACTCGTTTCTGCTTTGGCAAAGATCTGATTTTTTGTTTTTTTAGCTTACTTTCCTTTTAAATCTGCTGCCGTGGTTGTCGGTATGGATCTCAGTCATATTTCATTTTCTTCAATTCGTCTTCCGAGGTTCGCAGCTTCCCGTTTTCCGTGAATGAAGTAACAAAATTTGAGTACATCGATCTTCTTACCGATACGTGAAAGATCTAAGTTCTTTTTGCTCCTCTGAGTTGTTTCTTTTTGAATATCTTGTTAATTGTTCTTGGTTTGGATCTCGCTAAAGTTGCCAAACATTTTCTTGGATTTTCTAACTGGCAATTATTTCTTATAAGGAATAACAATTGCCTACTTGATGAATGATTGATTTTTTTTTTTAAAAAAATCATCTTTCAGCTATACTCTTCGGGTTGTTTTGTGAAGAAAACGAAAAAGAAATTTCTTTGTTTCCTTTCGTGATTGAAAACATCTCAAGTATTTGGGCAGTTTCTGTCATAACTCAGTTATGTTCTCTTCTTGTTGCTCTTTATACAAGTGACTGATTCTTCCTTTTTCTTTTTTTGTGGTTGAAAAATATTTGCAGAGCTCGTATCTGCTGGCCAGTTATCTCTCTGGTTTGATCAGTTTCTGCCGCTGTGGGGATGCCAGGAATTCTGATGGATGGAGTCACCATAAACGAGACTTCAAACGAGGTGAATTCTTCTAGCATCAAGGAGAATTTGTCCTCGCCTAAATCTTTGAGTGCTTCTCCGAACGTGAAGCCTGCTCCAAACAATACCCCAAATATTCCAGCTGCGACTTGTAATGAGCCTTCGATAGAGCAGTTGTTTGATAACGTATGCGAGCTGGAGAGTTCCAGTGACGGCTCACCAACTCGTCATAGCTTTGGTTCTGATGGTGAGGAATCAAGAATCGACTCGGAGCTGCGTCACTTGGTAGGTGGGGAGATGGAGGCTATTAGAATAATCGAAGAAGAGGAAGGCAGCAACGTGGTAGAACTAGAGAATGGTTCTGAAGATACTAGACAAGAGAATGCTGCAAAGGATCATTCTCCAAATGTTTCCGCAGGATCATCCAAGACGTCAAGAAGGCCTTTGCAGCCACAACCAGAATCTAACATTTCCATGAAATCTGGCGTGAAGAAAAGCTCCCTTGACAAGGTAGACCAGATTGAAGAAGCACCTGATACTAAAGCGGGTCGTGCAAAGAAACTTAACTCTTCAAGAGGAGAGGCCAAGTCGCAAAATGGAACAACGGATTCAAAAGAAACAGGTTTAGAAAATCCTGATCTAGGGCCTTTCTTTCTTAAACATGCAAGAGATTTAATTGCTTCTGACAATCCGCGAAGAGCTTTGAAGTATGCACTTCGAGCAGCTAAGTCATTCGAGAAATGTGCTGGTCAGAAGCCAAGCTTGGACCTGGTGATGAGTTTGCATGTCATAGCAGCAATCTACTGCAAGTTAGGAAAGTTTGGAGAAGCTGTGCCTGTTCTTCAGAAATCTATTGAAATTCCAGTCCTTGACGAAGGCCAGGAGCATGCCCTTGCTAAATTTTCTGGCTATATGCAGTTGGGTGACATTTATGCCATGTTAGGTCAACTAGAGAGTTCCCTACAATGCTACGGTGCAGGGTTGCAGATCCAGAAGCAGACACTGGGAGATATGGACCCTCGGGTTGGTGAAACTTGCCGTTACTTAGCTGAAGCTCATGTTCAAGCGTTGCAATTTGATGAGGCGGAAAGGTTGTGCCAAATGGCTCTTGACATCCATAGGGAGAAAGGTGAATCTGCCTCTTTAGAAGAAATAGCAGACAGGAGGCTCATGGGTCTCATTTGTGACACCAAGGGTGACCATGAAGTGGCTCTTCAGCATCTAGTCTCCGCAAGCATGGCTATGGTGGCTAATGGCCAGGAAGCAGAGGTGGCTTCAGTCGATTGCAGTATAGGGGATATCTATCTCTCTTTGACCAGATACGATGAGGCTGTGTTTGCATTTCAGAAAGCTCTCACTGTTTACAAAACTACTAAAGGAGCTAACTACCCTACTGTTGCTTCTGTCTTTGTTCGACTTGCTGATTTGTATAATAAGATAGGAAAGTTTAAGGAATCCAAATCATACTGTGAAAATGCTCTCCGCATTTACAGCAAGCCTATTCCAGGAACTTCGTCCGAGGAAATTGCCATTGGATTGACTGATGTATCTGCCATATATGAGTCAATGGATGAGCATGATCAGGCACTCAAATTACTTCAGAAGGCGTTGAAGATGTATAATAATTCCGCTGGACAGCAAAGTTCCATTGCAGGAGTCGAGGCACAGATCGGTGTGCTATACTATATCAAAGGGAATTATGAGGATTCTTATGCTTCCTTCAAGAGTGCAATAGCTAAGCTTCGTGCTTGTGGAGAAAAAAAATCTGCCTTCTTTGGAATTGCTTTGAATCAGATGGGTCTAGCTTGTGTGCAGAGATATGCAATAAACGAGGCAGCAGAATTGTTCGAGGAAGCCAGGAGCATTCTTGAGCAAGAGTGTGGGCAGTATCATCCAGATACACTTGGAGTGTACAGCAATCTGGCAGGAACTTATGACGCAATGGGAAGGTATTCAAATGTTCTTTCGTCCTTCTACATCAGTTCATATTTTAAGAACTAATGTTTTATTTGTTTCTCTTCTTGATGCTTAGATTCTAAACTAATGATGGTCCAAATCCAGACCATCAATGTCAACTTAGTTTCCACTTTGCTTATTCTATTGAGTTGTATGATAAACTACTTGTTCTATTGTTGCACAACTTCAAAACAGACGATATTTAGGAATGTGAGATATGAAGGAGATAAGAGATGCTTTGGGTATCAGTATCTCCCTCACGATAAGTTCAATTGCTCCATAATTTGAATAGAAGCCATTATCTAGGAAAGTGAGACATCAACAAGACAATGCTCTGCTTTTCAACTTGTTAGACGCCAATATCCTGATGATATTGGAATTCTATTCGCCTATGTAATCGTTGGCAAGTTTTGTCATTAGGACAAATCACACAGATGCAAACATGGCTTAGATGAAGATTTAACCGAAAACACAAGACAATCAAAAAGAATTTCCTGGGTTTACCTGTTTTCTATCTGCTGGATTGGTTGAAGAGCTCATGTTATCATTACTCATTAGAGGAGCAACCATCAAATCACTATGTAATAGCCTAATGGGATATATTGTTTCCACCTGTTTCTTATAGTGGAGTCCTCTTAAACTCTAATTATATCTACCAGGCTTTTGTAGTTTCTTTTCACGGTAGTCTTCCGTCATGTATAATCATGCTACTATTGTTTCCACCTGTTTCCACCTGTTTCTTATAGTGGAGTCCTCTTTGTCGCCTGGAGCTAAAGTTTGCATCAATGGAGGACTTGGGGGAAAAAAATTAGTTTTCTGTGTAATACATTGCACAGTTTTTTGGTCAATTCACATGAAGTGTTGAGCAAATCACCTACATATATCCAAAGCGTTATGCATGCCTCACTTACCAATGTGCAGTGCTGATTGTGTATCTTGCTGGTGTATTTTGGCCTCAATGCAGGTTGGATGAAGCCATTGAACTTCTGGAATACGTGGTTGAGCTCAGGGAGGAAAAGCTTGGCACAGCTAATCCTGATGTGGACGATGAGAAAAGGAGGCTGGCTGAGTTGCTCAAGGAAGCTGGGAGAGTCAGGAACAGGAAAGTCAGATCACTCGAAACTCTCCTCGATACCAATCCGAGTGTTGTATTGAAAGATTAATAATCACTCGCATTGAAGCATGATGTACATTTAGAAAATTAATTGCTCATGCACTGATTTTTTTACACTATTCTTACACTTCAGAGGACAGAACGGCCGTGTGGATGCAATATTCAGCTGTATATTTTCTTCTCATAATGGTTATTTTGCCTGTTTCATTCAATCGTAACCTTAGGAAGTTATTGATTTTTCTGAACAACGAGAATTTTTGCATTTTGTACGCAAGTGCGAGTTGGTGTTCCATGTACTGTTAAATAATAATAATAATAATATATTTTTGTGAAAATAATTTTAATTACGATTTTCCAATTATATATATGATGGTTAAGAAATTAAGTCAATTCACATATAACAATCAAATCAAATTATAGATAAGCTAATTTATAAATTCATGTTACATATCATTTTTAAAATTTATCCTTTGGATGCCATCAGATCTGGATTGTTAACTGTAATGTCAATTAGTGAGTTTCCTTGGCTGTGACCTAAAATATTAGTTCTTAATTCTTTAATATTTTAACATAAAAAATATATCCAATCTGCTACCTTTCAAATTTTGATCAAAAGCAGACTTTGATTTGATCTAATTAATCATTTAAATTTTTTATAATCCTCTTAACATCAAAACGTTATTAGTAGGGGTAGCTCAAGTGAGATTATACAAATTATTATTTCAACACAAGAATGCAATATTTTTTATATAAAGTTTTTCTAACTAGATTAGATTCCAATGTGGCAAAAACACAAAGCATATTGAAGTTACACTGATCCAGTGTTAAAATCATTACACTTCAGCACCTGGGAAATGGATCAAACCATACGGTGCTTTATTTCGAATTTTGTGCAATGAAATTTTATTTCAATTATTTTTTATATATTTTCTTTCAAAATTAAGATTTTTTAAAGGAGAACATTTTAATTGCTTTAAAATGATTTTCAAATCCTATTAACTTATAATATTAGAAGTGAAATTAGTTATCAACATATTTAAAATAATAAATAAATTGGATTTAGTAAACTGAGATAAATAAACAAAATTCTACGGTTCTACCTTTCATCCCTAACATTATATATATATATATATATATATACTATCGAATTTGAATTTTTAGAATTGATTTCAAACAAGTAATATATCAGTTCAACTTACCTCGACATAGACGAGAAACTGCAAAATATATATATATATGGTTAACCTGAACTTGTTAGTCAAAGTAGTTGACCTGAATCCGATTAGTCAACTCTCAAAGGGCGCTTAATATATAGTTAATCAACCGGGATTTCTCTCCGCGTGACGATAGTCAAATGTGAAATGAGTTTCTCTTTCGTTCAGTAAGAAATTGTTGGCTGACACTAAGCAGCTTGAATGTTTCTGCATCTACGATTTATCCCCATGCACTGATGCAGACGCACGTTGACGTCGAAGAGCGCTCCAAATTTCTTTGCAGTTTCCAAGTTTCCATTTCGAAATCATTGCATTAGTTTTGTTTAGGCACAACCGCCCAAACAAGGAGCTAATTTACCTGAAACTTCTCGGCATGCTCGTCTCCACACTCTGCACTAATATAAAGCTGACCTATGAGGCCCTCCGCCTCAGACTACGCCGGAGGCCATGGCGACCGGATCTCCATATGTTTCGAGCACTTCTGTGGTGGATTCACCACCCTCAGATGGTAACTTTGTTGCTTCTGCCATCGATTATTTGCTTTTTCATGCTTTTCATTTCACTCGCATTTTGTTCCGATAAACTAGGGCTCACACGTAGAAGAAAAAAAAAAAAAACTTTTTCCTCTTTAATTTTATCGCTCATTGATGCAAAAGATCAATTGGGGCTCTATTGTCTTAACGGAAAGCAATTTACGGCTGCTTGGAGCGGTGGGTTGGGGATTGTCTTCTTCTATGCTTAGTCTCGTCGAACTACTTTCGTTGGTGAATCGAATTACTTGAATAGTAGAAAATGACGGGAACTTGTCGTCTTGGAGGATTTATCTGTGCCACGTTTTGGCCGATTCTGCTTCCCTTTTAGGAAAGGCAAATTAGGGTTCGTAGGAACGTAAGACAATTGAATCTTCTGGTTATCAAAGCTTCTATGGAATCTATTTAATTGCTTAAACTCACTAACCTGCGGATTTCTGTTGGTTCTGATATCACATGCATCCTGATGAGCATGAATGTTCACTACAGACGCTTCACATTTATATTTATGTGATTATCATCGCCGTTAGTCAGTATCATCTGAGCTTTTAGACTAGAATATGTGGTCATCTCCAAAGCAGAAACAACAATGAGCTTCCTTGTGTTATCATAACAATTACACTTTAGCATGGATAATTTTTAATATGCATCTTAGAAAGGGTAGCTGACGTAACACAGAAATATAATTTTGCCCGTCCGCGATCTGCTGCTGACTATAGTTATTGTTCTCAATTGGTGGAAATGAGAAATCTTTATAAGTTGCCTGTATGCTCTATCTGCAGTTTCTGCCAATGCATTTATTGGAAAGCCATTGTTGAGGGAAGATAAAGTGCAGAATGCTGTTGAGTTTATGTCACACCCAAAAGTTATGGGTTCCCCAACTGTGTACCGGCGGTCTTTTCTCGAGAAGAAATGTCTAACCAAGGAGGAAATTGATGAAGCCTTCCGACGTGTGCCTGTAAGAGGTTCAGAATACTTGTTTTCCTTAATTGACATTACGACATACTTTATCATCTCAATTTTTAGTCGCTACTGTTTTTGTTTGTATCCTCTAATGCAAAACGTGAATCCTTCTTTTATATATATATATATCTTCCAGGACCTACCTTCAAATGCTACAATCGGTGAAACGTATGCTACAGAACATGGTAATGAATATTCTTCCAAAGATTCTAAAATTTTTTTGATATTAAGATGTTAAATTGGTCCATGATATCGTGGTAATCTCACAAAATTACAGAGAAATAATGCAGTGCTATAATGCTTCTATATTGTCTACCTTGAGTCTGATCGTCATAGTTCTATCTCAAAAAACACCTTGAAAGGAAGCTATTATCTCTATATCTTTGGGTAGCATTGGACTTTCTGTTCACTAATAGGCTCCTAAGGTGAGGAACTTCTGCTTGCTTTGTTCTTGTCTGATGAGGTTATATCCCAAAAGGTGCCTCAAAGGTTGGGTCATCTTTTGCACATTACCAGAGCTACAAGGTTCCCATCCTTGTCAATGTGAGATTAGACCCCTTCATCAATGGGTATACTAGATAGGATTTAATAACATAACTGGATCCTGAAAGGTCCTCCAAACTGAACTGGGATTTTATTTGTTCAAGGTGGAGAAATAGTTCATTCACTTTAAATTGAGGAGCTATATATTTGCTTATTTGTAAGTTTGACTTGCAATAAATATTGTACAGTGTATTCTCATGAAGTTCTGTGAACTAATCACTTGGGTTTAAGTAGGTGTTGGGATTTTCCTTATTGGTTTACCTAGATGACTAGATCACAACCTATATCACATGAAGACATCCAAGAGTAGGGGTGAGCAAACGGTACTGGTACCGAAGAACCGTATCGAACTTTTTGATACTTCGGTACTTCGGTACCGGTATTTCGGTATTTCGGTACTTCGGTACCGGTACCGAAATTTTATTCGGGAAATCGGTACCGGTACCGGTACCTAAAAACTATTTCGGGAAATCCCGAAGTACCGAAGTCCCGATTTTTCATGTATTATTTAATTAAAAAATAATATTTATATATTAATATTCGGTATTTTTTAATACAAATACCGAAAATACGTAAATACCGAATATAAATACCGAAATACGTAAATTAGAATTAAAAATATTCGGGATTTCGGGAAATCGGTACCGGTACCGATTTTATTTCGGGAAATCGGTACCGGTACCGAACTCCCGAAGTAGAATTCGGTACCGGTACCGGTACCTATAATTTAAGGTTTGGGAGTTCGGTACCGGGAGTTCGGTACCGGTACCGGTACCGAAATCCCGATTGCTCTCCCCTATCCAAGAGGATTAGCAATTTGGTATTTCCTCTTAAATTGAATATGTTAATATAGTTTAGTTTTTACAATTGTTAAGCCTTGTAATTACACTGTATAGAGGAGATGTTCCTTCTTCATAACTGCAGAAAATTTCAAAGCTTCCCAGCATAATACTGAACCTAGTAATCCAAAGCAAGAAAACATGCTTAAATGAGAAAACAATTCATACCATCAAGTTCGCTAAATCTTCACAATCAATTGTTTGATTGGAAACAATTCTGACAGTTATTCCGCAAGTATCACTGGCAAACTTGCAGCACCAAGGACCAATACAGACTCCTCAATCGACACCAGTTAGTGTTGTATCCTTGTCTCCAAACTTGCAACAACCAATGTTTAATTGGTCCCAAGCAATTCTTGCAGCTGGGGTGCTTGCTGCTTCAGGTGCTGGTACTGCTCTTCTTTTCAAGGTAGTTCTTGTGGTTTTCTAGCTTTTTGGACTTTGAAGATTGTATAAAATGTTAACCTATTTGCTATTCAATTTATTCGTTTAGTAGCTTGTGAGAATATAGCACATATAATGCTGTTTTTCTGCTTATGTATATGTTTTGCAGAAAAAAATTATTCCAAGGTTCAAAGTGTGGATCAAGAAGATTGTAGGAGAAGAAATTGAAACCAAGGAGGATAGCAAGGACTACAAGCTCGCTAAAGAAGCAACAGAAGCTGCAAAAGCAGCAGCTGCTGCTGCAGCAGCTGTTGCTAAAGCAAGTGAAGAATTGGTAATCACAAAAACTGAAGGTGCAAAAAATTCTTTTTTTTTTTTTCAAAGGATTATTCATATTGGTCCTTGGCTTCTCCAACTAAAGGAATTTTATCGTTAATAGAGAGAAAATACTATGATGCTTTGATGGGAACATTAGATGTCCAACTTATGGAGATCAAATCAGTGGGTGAAGCTATTTGTAGATTGGAAAGCAGAATAGAAGATGGTTTTTCTGTAGGTAAGCTCATACAAGAATATGCTATCCACGACAAGTAACAGTAACTAAATGGCACCCTCAAGTTTGCTTTGCTGGTGAAACTATTCGTCCATTGCATTGCCACACAGTTACCATGCTGGAATTTGTTATTCATATTTGCAATCTTTCCCTATATATTTTTCATCAGTATATATTCATCTATAGATGAGACACCTCACATGCTTACTGATTTATGCATTATCGTGGCTAAAAGTTACTAATCTAATTTGTCAATAGAAGTTAATGTGTAATTTAATGAGGGATATAGACATATAGTACGTTCACCGTGGCTATCTAAGCCAGATCACTGTATGACTAATAATGAAAATGAATATGATAAATGTTTTCTCTAACTTCAAACATTATCTTGCGAAGCATGTAGCTTTGAATCTTCTATCAAGGGCCCACATGGAGATTATTTATTTCTAGTCATGTGGCTATCAATATGTAGATTTCATACAACTTAGAATGGACTGGACAATATTCACTTAAATGCAAAGTTATAAAGTCATATCTGCTGATTCAGTATGTTTGTCTGATCTTCATATTTCAGGCTCAATTACCAATGAATTGAGTTCTCATGTCAAACAATCAGATGTAAGCCTCTTAAAATGCCACTTTGAATATTGATTTTTTCCGTGCAATTCTATATCCTGTATTCTCTAGAACATCCATGAAGTAATTGTTTATACTGCGATCAAAATTTCATTTATTTTTTTCCCTTTTCAGCATATTCATGCTAGTGCCATCTCAAACACAAACTTTGAGGAAGGTTATTATTTATGATGTTTTCCTTCAAAATATTGTCTTCTTGTTGTCATCCTTTCTTATTCTGTGATTCTTGACAGTGTGTTCTCCACTTCCCCTTGCACTTGTGGAATCTTTGTTTACATCCAGTCGAAGCTCAGATACAGAGGTATGTAATTTTGTCGTGATTGCAGTAATCATGTATTTAAATGAAGGTTCATACTTGAAAACTTTCCTTTCATTGCCACTTTGTTTTATGTCTTATGATATTCAGTTATATCGGTGGACTGTGGGCTTACCTTACGATCTAGGAATAATATGCTTTCTCGTGAGCTATTATTGACAGCTAGGTTTTAGATACGGTGCAGGTATTGTCCAGCCAAAATAAATGGATGAGTGATGATAATACCAGACAGTTGTCACATTGTCTTTACACCATCTGAGACTTTCTAGAGTGCATTGCATCTTGAAATTCATTCAAGTGTGTGAGACTATAAATCTATAATAGCACACCCTGAACTGAAATTTACATGACCAGTATATGTAGCACTTTAGACAACAGGATAATACTCGGTGTGGTTGATTGGTCAGAGTTGCAAATAAAAAATAGCTTAACTTTGGCTGGCCTAAGCTCGAGATGGATAGATTTTGTGGTTGGCGGATTCGTCTTAGATGTTGGGCTACTAACATAAAAATGCTTGAGAGGGTGATCACAACCTTTCATATCCCTTAATTGGTATTTATGTGGGGAAGTAATAAAAACCACCCCTTGTACAAAATCAAGAAAATTTTTGCAGCTAAAATTACTAAATCATATAGAGAACTGGGAGTAGACAGTAGACATTCAAATTTTTTTGTTGCTGACCCCTCAGTAAACAGAAGTTGAAACTTTTAGTAACAGATATATATACACAAAGTTCTACTTCCACATGTAACAAATAGGATGCCCCATTGAAGTAGGTTGCCATGTGTAGGTTAATCCAAACTAGGCTTATCTGATAATCCCTCTTCAATTTTTTTTGCCCGTGGACATTTTCATTCTTAATATTAAATTAAATTTCATATAAATAACTTTTATTTCATTTAGAAGCTGATACTTTTATCGGAATTTGATAGTTGCTATGTGGACAATGGGTAACGAACTAAGAGCAGATAAATCTCCTGGCATGAAGATCAAGGGTTCTCCATGATTCTTAAATATCATTCTTTGTGTTTTACTCTTCGTTTAAAACCGTGTTTGCGTCCATGTAATTTTTAGAATGATAACTTTCCACAATATTAGGTATTTCATAGTTCATTTTTATTGATTTCCTAAATGCTGTTTTTCTCGTTTATTTTGTACTATTCATTTGTTCCCATCCAATGTGCTGTATGCCTTCTTTATCTTAATTTGTGTTTACTTATGTTCTATGTTGAACAGCTACGGGAAGGTGCTCTGCATGCTCACCAACAATCCGGTTATGCCTCGCAGTCCAAATCAAATGATCAAAGCTCAACCAAAGAAAGCTATAGCTCATCTTCTAGGATGACTGAGAATGATAATGATGCTTCTGAGCCTTGGTTGTCAAAGAAGAGAGCAAAAATCTCCGAAGTGGAACACCAAGTGGAGAAGAAGCGGATCAATGATAAGCTCAAGCAGAGGGGATTGCTTCCTCCTCGACCAGCAGCTGTTGTTTTGCCAGAAGCCTCAAACACCATTCGAAGACCAAAATTACTCTTTCAGCAACAACTCTCTGGCGATGGACAGTCTATTGCTGAGGCTAAGAACCCAGCCAGTATGCCTTTTGGTACCAGTCAGAGGAAGTAAAAAGAAGCTAAGAGGTGAAAATAATTATTTGAGATGGTATCTGTCATAATCCTCATTCTTTGTCCTCTATATGGTATTCTATTCCTAAACATATAAAAAGAAGAAAAAAAATAGAGAAGATTAATACCTTCCTACTTATTTCAGTTGCCTGTATTTTTCAATAGTACTTGTAAAGTAATGTAAACTGTAAAGGCCTAAGGTCTTCCACCTCTTTTATCACAACGTGTGTTTTTTCAACTCTCTCGGAATATTGGGTTGTCAAATGGTGATTTATGGAGGGATAAATTGCTCGTAGAGAAATAGCAATGATGTATACCTTGTTTGTATTAGGTGGGACTTGCAGAATAGTTTACTTCTATTGATACATTGCCGTCTTCTTTTTTTTTTAAACATTCTGACCGGATGGTTCAGAACAATTCACTAGAGATACACAACTATGAAATGAGCGTTGACAAAAGCAACTTATCCTACATTTCACAATCAGAAGACTAATATAATAGAGTAAAATATTTGTTTCTTTTTGTCATTTTCTGCTTCTAATCAAACCGATTTAGACTTTTTGAAACCAACTAGGTGATGTATAAGTTGGGGGACCGAGTTTGAGCCGTGGACATGCAAACGATCTGTTCCAACCAAAAGAAGGAAAAAAATTCTACTTTGGCTTGTCTTTTCTTGATTTTGATTGAGTGACTTAAATTTTAAAGTGCCTAATTGCTTGCTTAGGACTTTTACAAGATACACTCTATGTAGAATTTCTACTATGTGAGAAGGTCATCACAAGGGATGAAAAATCTCCACACGGCCCTTGGAGAGCTGTGCATGCGCAGATAGGTGCATAACTCCTGGACAAACAGCAACTATTTGATCATGAGATGAGGCTACACATGATCAAAAGTGCACATAAGAGCTTGTGTGGATGCACCAAGTGGACTAAACATGTTTGTATGTGCATCCAATAAGCCGAGAACGAAGTTTAATGTATCTAGCCTTCATTGCAAAAACGTCGATGCATCACAAGGTGGTGGTTGGTTATCTGCATCTCGCTCTGAACTCCAACTATTTTTTAGATTAAAAACTCTTTCTCGTTTAGGCCATTGGGTGGTTTAGCAAGCAACTCATTCACTTGGGAGATAAGCATCCGTTGCTGTTGACTTCAATGCTCGATCCGCTGTCTTGACATTTGACATTTCATATCAGGGTTACAGGATTCGGCTAACAATATTGGTTGACTTCTTGTTTTTAATTGTTTTGGCTCAGATGACCGGTTCCTGAGGTTGAACGAGAGACAAAGACAGCTACCTTCCCAAACTATGTTAACTGGAAAGTTCCTGAAAGGATTTTGCGGTGCAAAATTCTTCAGAAGACCAATTCAAAGTGTATTGTTGCACAAGACTTTGATGACTTTAAAATAATCCGACCAAAGACATTAAATCTGAACATAAGAACATGCGCGTGTTTAATCTGTGTAACGTGCATGTGAACACCGGACCGGGTCTTCTCATCAGGATCATAAACGTCAGACAAGACCAGATCCTTTCCCATACTGCCATGTGCTCATGCTTCCGTTGACCATTTCGATCAACAATAAAAAAAAACAGTCAAGTCAAAATTTCCTGTAGAACTCAATTATGTGTCCCAATAGCAGTGTTTTTTGAGTTCATTAAACATTTCTCGTTTAGATGGGATAAATTATCTGCAAATCACGATCTTGTGTGATTACAATCGCGCCAAGCACGTAGCCAATCAATTTCAATATCACTTCCACAATAAAAATACTCATCAAATCGAAACTTTACAGATTAACAGCCCAATGGGGGAAAAAACTTATAATGGGATAAATTAGAGAGGAGGAAGAATTATATATATATAAAGTTATTTTATCTAGAATGGGCGATGTGAACGGTGGAGGTTGCTCACTGGAGCGAATAACCCAAATAGCTCCTGGCGGTAGGGTAAGTATGATCGTCGCTGCCCCTTCACTGCTTGTTCGTTCGCTCCCTTCCCGTAGTACAGACGGTGGGCAGTGACCAAATCCATCTCTTTCACCTTCACCACTTTCTCCGCTCCCTTCCCTGGCACCGGTTTCGCCGCGCTGGCACTAGACTTCTCTGACCTCTCTTTCGACGCCGCTGCCGTTTGGAGGAAGACAAACTTCTTCCCGTCGCTGTGGCTCCGGCCGGCCATCAAGTCCCGGAGCCGCCACCGCATGGACGATCCGGTAGAAGCGCTCTTCTTGCACCCGTCCGGTGACCACACGCAGTACTCCCCGGCCGCCTCCGGCATGGACGACGAGCTCTCTGGCGGCGCTTCCACCTCGAGCAGAAATTGCTGCAGCGGGATCTGCTGTGCGGCATTCGAGTTATCCGCCGCCGCATCCGTATCCTCCTCTTCCGAGCGAAGGGGGAGGAGAAGGTCTCGGTCGAAGAGGGGGTACGCCGGGAGGATCCGTCCGCCGGAGAAGATCTCGTCGGCGGTGACGGAGGATAAGACTTCCGGGTTACACGCCACGAAAGTGAACTCGAAGTCATCGCTCGAATAGTCGGCATCGGCGTCGGTGTCCTTGTCTGCCGCATCCGGTAAATCGATTGGGACGGCGCAGGTGGGGCCTGTGGCCGCCGTGACGCCCTCGTTGGTGGCGGCGTTGCCGAAGCTGAGCGAGGCTGTGAGGTGAGGCTGGTCTTGGCGATCCGTACTCCCCATCGGATCTCTTGATTCTTTATGCTTTTGGCTTTGGTTGTCGTTGGTGGATCCGCTTGCTCTGGGCGGAGGGATGAAGGGGCAGCGGCGTATATATAAAGAGAGATGGGATGGCATTGTTCACGCTATGTTTTTTGCTGGATGGCTGGTTTTGTTTGAGTTCGTGTGGTCGTCGACCTCATCGATGTTGACTGCCTTTTTGGTCGTCGTTCGTCGTTCTGGCTTTGCTTGGAAGCAAGGAAATTGCACGCGTTTACCTTGCCGCGTGTTCCTCAGCTCACGTGGTGGAGCATCTAGAAGTCAGCCTGACGAAGCGAGTTGCCGTCCACATTCGGGTTTTTCCATGAGGCCGGAAGGGATTCTCCTCGCAACTTGAAAATGCGGGAGCGGTTTATTCCAATTTGGCCTAGTTTAAGAATAGCCCATATGCAGATCTACTTGCCGTTTCGTTTCGAATTAAAATTTGCATCTTTTATTTTGGCTTCGCCATTTTATCTTGTATTTTGTTTTCAAACTGGAAACTACAAATTAAAGGTACCGTTGCCAAAGATTTTAAACTATTAGATAATAAAATGAAGGAGTAAAACTTATAAGCGCCTGGACTTAAGCGCCTAAGCTTAAGTTTCTTATTTAAATTTTTTTTTATAGAAATGATGTACTCTTTGTAAGCTATCAAATGATATTAATATTGAGGTACTTTAGATCATAGATAGGTGAAAAATACCCTAACCAATATCACATATAAGACAAAAATATTATTCCTGTTATAAAAAAATCTAACATTGCTTAGGGTATTCTCTATATATACGTGATCTAAAATACTTCAATATTAATACCATTGGATAACTTACAATGAGTACCTCATTTCTAAAAAAAACTAAATTTTTTTTTAAATAATAAACTTAACTTAGGCGCTTAAGTCCTTTTAAGCGCCGGCGCTTATAAGTTTTACTCTGGTTTGTTGGCTGCACATTTATATAAATTTCTATTTTGACAATATAATGTCCACTAAATAAATTTACTTATTGAGATAATGCCCTCGTCCCTACTTTCCACTTATTTATAATTCTTCTTCAAACTTCGAACTTCTTGTCAAAAGTCTCCTCAAGTTCCAGACTTTGTTCTTTGATTAAACAACGATTTTTTTTTTAAAATGAGCACTTTATTTTCAAATCGCATGCCTTTATTAAACAGATTTTAATTGTTCGCTGATGCCTTAGATCTGCACAAAATTGAAAACTCTCTATGTAAACCGAATAATAGTGCCAAACTTATTGAGTTTCCTCTAAAAGCAATCAGTTGATTTTCTTTACTCAAAAGTAATTGTTATTTCTATCCTCATAGCACCACAAAAACCCTTAAGCCCTAAAAGTAGGTAGCAAATATGAGTCTCATTCTTATTTAGAGCGAGCTCCTGAAAAGAACAAAAATGTGTACAATACATCACTAGAATTTAAACTGGCGTATTATACGAGTGCGTTAGCCAAAAAATGAACTTAACTGCTAATTCCCAATCGGACGATTAAAAAGTACAAAAAGAGAAGTATAGGTGTAACATCGCCACAGTTGCATACTGCTACTCTCCCGTATAGGCTGCGACTATCCTCCACTGGCTTCACCGGCGACAAATCTCTTTCCACCCTGAAGGTCACCATGCTTGTACG
Organism: Costus lasius; assembly: GCA_027563935.2. Taxonomy (NCBI): domain Eukaryota; kingdom Viridiplantae; phylum Streptophyta; class Magnoliopsida; order Zingiberales; family Costaceae; genus Costus; species Costus lasius. The sequence continues at coordinate 491,463 of CM050446.2, read as the reverse complement.
GACGACCTGCCTTCAGCTTCACCTTACTTATTTCGAGTAAGATAACCTCGTTGTCACCGATTCTGGCCAAGGATAATGGCAGTTTTCCTGATTTAGAATTATAGTCAAGTTCAGAAATCTGCTTGGACAGGCCAGCTAAATACTATTTTGGGCTTACAGTTTTAAGAAAACCTCTCGTACTACAACCATATTCATCAAGTCAATAAGCAAGCAATTCAGAAGACTAGGAATATTGAGATAGCACACGTCCATCCGGGGGTGAACTTGTCATTATGTTAATAATACACAAAAAGTGAAACACTGACAAGCGTTTTCTTCTGGCAGATAATGCATAATAGCAGGATCCAAACAGAGAGAACATAAGTCATCCCTATTGACCATATTTCTGGAACTCCAAACAAATAGCAGGATTCTCTCTGAACTCTTTTGAAACCGTACAGCCAACTTAAAATATAAAAAACAAGATAAAAAGTGTACACGAGGAAACACCACATACCATATGCACAATTGTGTCATTCTCTTGCCACAATTATTCTGACACGAATTCAAATCCCTTCTCTATCCTGACTCTTGCATCAAAGTCAACAAGAGCAAGATGGCAGTATCTGGAGATCAAGAAAGGTTGCAGTGCTGCTATCTCAACCATGAAAGATCCAAAAGGAAGAGCCACTTTACAGCATTCCTGGGACGAAAACACTTAGGAATTGGTAGCTTTTCTCACAACCAAGCTGCCCAACCTGGAAACATATGACAAAGCCGGTCTATATCTCTTGCATCCTGTATGAGTTGCTGGACCTGCAAAATAACGGTAAACAGGCAAAGAAGAGTAAACATATATATTAGAGAGAAAAAAAGTTCTAGCATACAAAAAGTATGTCATGTTGAGCACTTGCACAAGTTAAAAACATGTAAATGAATTGAACAGATGGTAGACAGGTGTTAAAATCCACCAATGATATAGGCCATCCTAGTTAGGTAGTTTTGCAGTGTCTTCAGTAGTTCAGACTATAAATATACCAAATTTGGAACTAACCTAGGGATATTGCCGATTCCTCTGAAGCTCAGATGTCGGTAACAGATTGTACACTTCTGGATACTCACCATGCTCATACTGTCGTGAATGCTTTAATCATTATTAATCATTTCTAGACTGATATCTGTACTTGCATATAACGTGCTTGAAAGGTATGGTTAATGCAGATTGATGAAACTAGATATAGCTTTTTGTCTAAGGTGGGGCATGTCTCATTGAACTAGACCCTCCCAAGGGCATTCTTGCAACAAAAATCTATGAGCTAATTGGAGCATGATTAGCTCTTTATCTAAGGTGGGGCATGTCTCATTGAACTAGACCTTCATAAGGGCATTCTTGCAACAAAAATCTATGAGCTAATTGGAGCATGATTTAAAAACCGGTATGGACAGAATGACATAGTGGTAGTAGTAGTAAATAATAATAATAA